>CM036940.2:13579287-14886294 GCA_020352615.2 Yoshiicerus persimilis
GATAACCTTACTAAGGAGAATAAGCTATTTTTCTTCAAGTCTCGTTTCGTGTGTCACGGTGCAACAGAATGAAACTGACTTGGAAGAATAAGTGAGACTGTAGAGTGTTAGCTGTATTTTAACTTGAAATATAATAGAAAATAGCCAGACAGTACCAATAAGTACTGATCTGTTCCCTGGGTGCTAAAAACGTGAACGTGGGCACTAGGCGGAAGGAGTGAAAGAGGAGAACCGGTTCCAGAGTGAGGAAACGGACTAAACTAAAGTCGAATCGCTCTTTTCCTTTTGCTATACAAAAAGCACGATGAGCCTGGTGAATTCACGCATGTCCCCATACCTTGTTTTGTTATGTACGACCAAAAGCCCTAATAAGTACTCAAATTCGTGTTTACTACGTATTTCTTTGGCACTTACTCACGTCACATTACGTTATGCGATACTAGAGTAGCAATAGCAATACAAAATCTAACTTAATGTTCATTGCTAACTATATAGTACCCACTACCTATGCTAAATTTACTAATACTACGGTAGTTAAGCATTTATAATGGTAAAGGAAAAGCAAAACCGAAGCATTGCGGACATTAGCTACAATCCAGAACACAATAGACGCAGACAGACAAACGTAGGTATTAATATTGCAGTTTATTTAATGCTGATGTAGGTTGTAGTGGGTTTCCTTGACTTGGTTTGGTTTTGCTTAGTATTGTATGGCTGTCCCTATACAAGAATATGTCTACATTGTTATTATTACGCTTTACCAGTTTTCTGTCCACAAACACGCAGTACAGTTTTCTCCATGGTGCATAATTCCTCAGTATGTATGAGAATGTATGGAATGGCTACGTAATAATCATATGGCTCACTCGTTTAGTACTATGGGACAATGTTATTAATAGCTAGTTTCGTTTGCTTAGTTCTCAGGAAAAAAGAGCATTACACTTTATGATTACATTACTATAAAGCGTATAAACGCTCTTTTTAGAGTGTACTACATTAATGCCTCCTTGTATGTTCATAGTTCATAGTGCTATCACTCAAACGCATGTAATGACTTTACGTGTGTGTTTTCTTGTAGTTCGGTAGTCTATATGTGTAGAGTGTACTAGTACTAATATTGTATGTACTAGTGCCTCTGTTTAACGATAAGTAGATATACAATGTTCTCTCTCTTCAGCTGCACAATTTAGTGAGACGATGTGTCAAAACTGTCAAAGAGATTACATCTTACCTAACTGTACCATTAGTGAAATGTTTTATTGATTCCTTTCGTCCTTTTTCTTACGATTATTATTAAACTGACTGAGTAAGTAAGAGTTTTCTATTATATGCAATGTACATAGACTTTTATGTTTGAGTGAACGAAGGCAGTTTTCTTGAGCAACCTTAAGCAAACCTTTTTGTTATGTTATCTATCTTATGTTTCCCTAGGTGTAACACTCTGCCTACAAAAGTGCAGAGACGTCCGAACCAAAGTTTAACTAGCCACTTATTTTTCGGTTTCATTCGTACCCCTCCCCCAATTCAACCTTGGAAATAATATCCCAAAGTCAATGGCAAAAGGCAAGGCGAGAGATCCACAATCTACTACTAACTAGAACTATACACTGAATAAAATAGTATGCAAAGATTTATGATTATTGGGCTTAGTTAAACTTATTTATTCTGCAGAATAACAAAACACCAATAGTACACTTAATATTATTAAGCTCTGCACGTATTTATTAGCGGGGGAAATGTCAAGAGTTATATCAGAGTTGTCTATGGATTTTGTTTCAAGTTTCAAGCATTATTCGCATTATTGGTTTCCAAGTCTTGTGATAGGCAGTATAAGTGTCTAGAGTGTGAAATACTAAAAGCAAATGTATTGGAGAAAAGAAATAGTGCATAGAAAATCTGAGCTAAGCATTTCCTCCGAGATGGTTTAGTTTATTAGGCTGTCCTATTGAATATGACTTATGGAAAGAGAAATGTTGGCGTTCGCTTTATGGGAAACAATGGTGCCATTTCAAAATGTCTACGTATTGAGTTTGCCTAAGCTCCAGCTGAAGTTCATGTCGCTCTCTTGATTCTGTTGTGATGCGGATGTAGTGGTTAGGTAATAGCAGGTAGTGTTCGCCTGGAAGGAAGTCAAGTGTTGCCAATGCAATGCCATTATGTCGAATAAATGTGTCTTTTTCTCATTTAGCTGACTTGACTTTACTTGACTTCTGACAGGAGCATCACTTTAAATTTCAATGGAGCGGATGACAAATGCGACACGGAAGACCGAGCCAATTGTTTCCCGGCTCCATCCACTGTTATGTTATGCGATGTGCTTACCTAATGTTGCTTTTTATGGCGAGAAATGACACAGTATAAATTCCACCTGACATCATAAAATAAAAGAAAGGCAAAATCAAGTCGTATTTATCGACGTGGTTAAGCAACTTTGGCAGAATTGTCTAACACAAACTTATCAAAATGAAATTCAAATGCAAAGTCAGCGTTTTCTAGCAATTCTTTATTTTTCGGGAAAATAAATATTTTCTCATTAATTCTTCTAAATGTCAAATGACAAGAATAAAATTTATGCCTATTAAATCTGCATTGAATAGGACTATGTTCATTTTAGTATATTTCCTTAGTTTTCAAATTATAATTCAATGTTTTATTTTTCTATAACTTACAACTACTATTGCTCGAAGAAAGCAAGAATTTAATTGGTAAGTTGAAAATTTTACCATGTTTTCTATTTATCACGTAACGTAACAAAGGTAAATAGTACGAATCTCTTCTTGCTCATCAGTATCATTTGATTAAGTTTTCACCACATCCCTTCCTTCTTGACGTATTTCTCTTATTTCGGCAAAAGTATATACCTGGAAAAGGTATAATTAAAATATTTATTATTTCCCGTAATACATATCTCATTTGTGTAAGGTTAAGTGTGTATTTAGGCACTGTACATACCATTGCATTGTTAAATGGAAACGACATCGTAAAACTGTCGATTACCTTTGTTACACTTGCCCATGCAAAATATTTGACATCGCGTGACAGTCCATCCATTTTTCATGCAAAGGATTGGCTGAACACTACAATCGATATCACGTTTCTTGACGTTATTCCAGTCGGGATTTTTAATATTTTCACAGTAGTCGCCGATGAAATACGGAGCATCGTTTCCAGTGTTCTGCTGTGCAATTACCGCCCCAATCATGTCTTACGCTTTTATCCTCAGGTGTCAAAGGTTTGTTCTTCCCATTAACAGATGAAATATCAAGCATGAAAGTAGTAGTGCTATTGTTATTTGTAATTTCACCGGGAGCTTCTGTAATTCCTTTTAGAACAGTTGTTCTATTTTCAATCTGTCGGAAATTGCTTGTATTGAAACTTACGCTTGAGTTGTCGCTTTGACTTTGAGCTGTGTTTTCGTAAGAGGAATTCATAGAAGAAATTACTTCTTGTTCTCTTCCAGTAAGATTGTGTTGCTCTTGAAAAGCATTTGATATTTCGCTGTAATTAGAATTCAAGTCTGAGTCTTTGTTAGACTCTGACTTTGTTTCCTGACCCGATGTATATGTATTAAAGTGAAGCAAAGAAACACAAAGGCAGTGAAGGAGAAGGAGAAACGAAGGGAAACTTAAATGTTTTTCTAAGGTAGTAGTAATAGCAATCTCATGGCAAAGTTCATTTTGAATTTATAAGTTGAAGTATTTATGCTGCGAGACCAAGCAAGAAATAATAGATAAAACCATTAGAAAATTTAAAGCCCGGATCCCTGCTGTTAGTAAATTATTGTAAGGTGCAGAATAATTAAAAAGTTTCTTTAAACTGTTTTCTACTAAATTCTCCTTACACTAAGCGCCCTAGTACGAGAATTGTAATTGCATGATAAAATCAACAAGAACGATTAGAAATGAAATTAGAAATGTACACGAAGCTTTCAACAATTACATTCTCTCGATTTATAACAAGTTTCCGGTCATGAATTCCACACCATCATCGAACAAAGTTGAATGTATAAAGTACTTATGAGCCAAGGTTATGCAAATAGTTAAAGTTGCTATGTAGGTTAGGTACCCCAGCCAAGACACCAAGCTTTTGTACGAATGCTAAATGTGAACCCCCCAAAGTAGCAAACCAATATGTATGACTTGCCGATTCTGACAACGCTTTTCCTTCCCGTGTTACCCTGTGACTTATCGTTGACTGATGTTTTATGTGCGACTTAGCTTGTAGTTGTCCTGTTCATATTTGCTCAGGTTAATACGTGTTTAATATAGGGAATGGTGTTTCTACAAATTGAATGCTTATTCCTACCACTCTAAACAATTCTAATACTTTTAATGAGATTGAACGCAGGTATTGTAGATACATCATAATAATTTATTGCACTAGCCAAGCCCAAGCCTACATACCTACATGTTCAACCTAAAGGTATTTGCGATTTTTCAGTATGTATGCATCTATTTAATCTTTTTAATTTGTATTATAATACTGGTTTTGAGAAATCCTCCTCAGGTGCAATATTATAGTTACGAAAAATTGAAAATTTTTCACAATAATTTAATTACTATTTGTATGAACACTTAAAAGTAAATTGTGATACTGTTATAAAGTTGAAAAATCGGGTATATTGAGATAATGTACATACCTAAACTGTACGCTGTATCTGCAACATTATTATTACCTACACTATACTCAACAAACAGAAAACCTTTGCTAAACTCTAGCACATGAAAGAAGTCTTCTCAAATAAACCACCAAGCATGGTCAGCTAAACAAAGCAACTAATCCATAATATCCGATCAATAAACTTTCAATTGGTTTTAACCATCCTTCTTACATAAGTTACACGCTAACACAAGATTTACGGCAACTTTCGAAGTTTTTATAGAATGAACTAGCAATATCGACAGTCGACACTACAAGCTTTAACATATAGTGCAATAATATTTTGAAGAGATGTTAATATTTAAATTCATAAAAGCTTCATAAATAAAAGGTTTCCTAAACATTAATTAGACTTTTCGATTTTAAACACGAATGAGGAATAATTATGGTAATATTTCTATACTTCCACATTATGCACTAGCTTCTTAAGTAGGTAATAATTAGACTAATTAAACAAACACTGACGCTGAAAAATGTATTATTTTATTATTTCCAGGAGGTAACACATGGGAGATTTATACTTTATACCTTATGACAATATTTTTCAATATGTACTGGGTGATTGTTTCGGAAACTTCATTTTTAATGAACAAATAGTTTGGCATTTTGACAATCATGTAGCACGCCCATGTGTATTACATCACGATCACTATAATATAGACACATTTACCACACAAGGTGTAATAACCATATAGACGGTAAAATAAACAAAGTAATACCACAATACCTATTTCCACTACGTAATGTTACTTGAACTTGAACTACTGACATAGAAGATTTAATTAAAGAATTTCAAAAAAATTGACCAATAACTGAAATATTAATGCTTGTTATGTTACATGGAATGTTATAGCTTTTTGCATAACATTTAATAGGCAAAAAATAACCATTTTATTTTGCATTTCGGTTATAAACTTAACTTAAAATGATGTTTCAGTCTGCGTAACTTGACTTGAATTGTAATCTGAAAAGGAATCAAACATATTAACCGGGACAATTCCTAGCAGTCTGTATAAAGAGCATTCTTTGTGCCTACAATTGTGACAGTTAGTGTCTGTGGCTACAACAGTTTTTGTCAACTTTTTAACAATTTAATATTGGGTAAATGAAAGGATGAGAATAGCTACGCTAAAAAATAAAGCTACCTTTGACACTGTGGTAGTGAAGATACTGTGCACGTTTTATACACAAAAATTATTGGAGACCTTCAATATTTTCCGACGATTCTTTGGAAATTGACTTGACATTCTTCCCAAAGAGCATAATTTTCGATTTGTAACACAAAATTACATTTACAATAATCTCATTTAATACGATTTAGCGATAGCAGAAAAGGTTATCGTTACTGTATTACGTCCTCCCGTATACGTTTGCCATCAACATCTTCCTCGTCGTACTGATGGGACAATTTAGTCTTTTCTCTATGTTTTCCAGACTGAGACAGTGTCGGAAGTTTTGTACAGCATAAGAAAGCACTAGTGTATGTGTAGTTTAACATTGACATATGGTTTTCGGTGTACTTCGTGGGCAGCCTTACATTTCTCTGTAAAAGCAACATTATGGATAAATTGAATTTGAACAATTCTAGGCAATATGAATGATATAGTTTTTACAGCTACTACTATTCCCGAAATTGGATTTAAAACTTACGTCAATTGAGAAGCCGAGATTCTTGATTATTTCAATTAAAAAATCTAAAGAAGGTTCTATAGAATTCTCAGCAGTCATATCAGCGTAGTGATAAAGCAGTGGACCCAAACTTATCCAAACACCCCCTGGTTTGAGAATTCCATGTATTCTTTCAATGAATGACACGATATTGTTGGCACAGTCAATAAAGAAGCAGGTAACAACACAATCCCAAGCTTCTTGTTGCTTAGGGTGTTTATAAATTTCTAAAAAGTCCCCCGCTGTCATTGAAAATCTTGCATTTGGACTTATATCTGCAGGATCTATGTCAGGAAAAGTTACGGGACGGATTTGATCAAGATGGTGAACTACATTAGAGTGTTGGTGTATCCATGGATGAATTCTGTACTTCTTATTCCCCCCGCATCTAGTGACAACAAACTTTTAGTAATTTACATCCCCTAAATGAATCGATATTTATTAAAATGATATAACTGGTTAGTAGTACCTATTCAAAATAAAATTTGAAGCAAACAACATATAAAGGCTAAATTCATTGCCTTCTACAACGTAGTTCCGGTTAACAAGCTCATGAGCCAGTCTAGCCAATCCAGCTCCAGGAATCAAAATTCGGATGTCTCTTTTGTGCCTGTAAATAGAAATACACCATCAAACAATTATGTCATTCTCATCCGAAGCATTATAAAAATATTTGCAAATTAATGTACCTCAACATTCCAAATCGTCTGTCAACTTCCTCAATTATAGGGTCGTAACAGAGTGATCTTTCGCGTTCACCCTCAAGAGTCCAGTCCCTGACTATCTGCTTTAACACGGCTTGCAATTTGTCAAAATCGAAGCGAGAAGGTGTTGGTAAATTACTTTTCATATTAGCCTAAATAAAAAATGTTAATACTGTTTATCATTGAAATCTTTAGCATCCAGTCACTGTAAAAAATACAACTACTAAAATGAATGGTAAAGTATACCTGATTAAATTTATCATTCTGGTTTTGAAAGATTTGTTTATCCTGTGAACATACTAAGTCAAATACACCTTGATTTACGTCAACACATTGCAACACTTCTTCTAAATGGGTATAGTAGTCCTGGAGCAGCTCTCTTTGCTTAGAAGATAAACTGCAGACATAGCTCATTGTTCTTTCTGTATCACATTTCACATGATCCCTAAAAAATAAAAATCCACACCTCAATCTCTGTCACATTTCTACAAGACTCGTTCATTTACACTTATTCAGGATTCTTACAGTATGACCATCAATATCAATATCCAAAAAACAATGACAAGATATCAATTTGACTTACTTGTATTGAAGAAATGTTGCGACTACTTTTTGAAAGTGTACTCTTTCTGATTCCCATTCATCTCCAGGAGAAGCCTGTGTTTCAGGTTCACTTTCTTGCTCGTTATTTGAATATGATTGCTGAGAATTTTGTACGGGTACTGGAGAAGCTGGAGGACTACAAAAGGTAACTGATTCGGAAACTACAGAAGCGGCAGGATCAGGAACTGCCATTTGTTCAGATGATTGGGTAACCACATAAATAGGTAAACCTGACATAGGTTCTTTATATTGGAGTTGCTGAACATATCCTGTGTTCTGGTCAACATATACATAGCGTTGCTGAAGGTGTTCCTCAGAAATGGGGTGGTGGTGATGAGGATAAGCTTCCATTGGCATCATGATAGTTTGATCGAATTGTTGTCCAGTCAAATTGTTATTAGGGTTTGAAATATCACCGGAATCTTGAGTATTATTGCTAACCATAACTACATCATTCGGGCTTAATGTGACATGGTGTTGTGGAACATGGAAAGTCTGCATAGGTCCTCCAGATAAACCCATTGTATCTTGCTGAAGGTGATACGAACTTGGCTCATTCATATTGTGATATAGATGTGAATGAAAATATACTACTATGTACTACTGGAATTTAGTTTAATCTCAGGTCTTTTGAATTAATTCGTTTTATTTGACCTTTTTTCCTCAATGTTCACTTTAGGATTTAAACAGCCTAGAAAATTAAAATTCAGAAATAATCATCTTTTCCATTTAGTTAGAATTTAATGCATTGATTCGAATAATACTTAAATCAACATTCGAAACTACAATATACCTAGCTTAGATTTCAAACTTTTTCATGTCCAATTCTAAATTGTAAACTAAAATAAATGCAAAGTTATTACCCAAAACTGGAAAGCTGCGTCCGGCTGATTTCAATTTTCGCGCTGGAGAAATCAATACAACATCATGATCTATCAAGGAACAAACTCGGCTTAGGCTACAGTTTCCCTTGTGTTATGTCTGGGAACACATGAAGTATAAATAGTTGCAAGTTAAGGGAAATAATCCCCGCTTACCTGCATTGTGGATATAATATCTAGGCGCAAAGCGCAATGTATAGATATTTTTAACAATCACAATGTTTAAAAATTAGTCGTATTTTTCTAAAGCATAATAACAAGTATTGTTCTCTGAAGTATTTGTTCAATCGACTGAGTAAAATTGAAATTACTTCAAATTTTCAGTTCTTCCTTTTTACGTTTCAAAGTTTATCAGATTTTGTTAGAAGTATCGAAGGCACGGATCAATAAACTGTCTGTTATAGAAGACACAATGTTTAATCCAATTTAACTGGATAAAGATGTACTCAATCAAGTGGAACGGGATTGTTTACTCTTTATGCATGAAGTAAGTGCAAAAGTGTTTCAATTCAATCAGTCTCATCGTTTACAAGTGCAGTAACGTGTATACCAGTTTTTTAGGTACGTAAAATTAAGCATAAAAATACATCTACAAGTAAATTTAAGCTACTGTAAGTATGTGGGCTTGTATGTATAAGAGTCTGGGAAACCACACCGCAAACTAATTTTATCAAAATAATAGGAGCCGTAATCAAGTTTACTGTATTTTTCCCCCTGCTTAGATTAGACAGTTGTATTTTTTCTTTTGTATGTATGGCTCGTAGCGATAAGCAGGTCAAGTAGGTAATTCTGCAGATACGGATAAGATTAAGAAAGACTGGAAGTTGTGTTGGATAAAGTTGCAATTTGCTACTAACTAAAGTTTAACAAGAAAACTTTTTTTGGCTTAGAACAAAGCATGACAATGCAAAATGCACAAATAGTGATATAAGTATAGACTATTTTTCGTTTTCAAATCTTGCCATATGTATGGGTATGGGAATTGAAATTAGTGCTGTGTTCTCTGTTCTGCTTTCATATTTCCAATTTCATTAAAAGTTAATGAATAGAAGCAATAGTTAAAGAACAGATGCATTTACTAGAGCGAATCAGCGAATGTTTGTTTTCTTAGACTAGTATTAGTGCCTGTACCTAGTACATTAGTCATTTAACATAACACTTATGACTTTGAAATATGATTTTATAATTTTGTGACTTTTTTCGGTTTCTTTGATCTTATTCTCATCTCTCTCTCCTCACTGATGAATTGACCTGAAAACCAAAAGAAGACAGACACTAATGTCGAGGTTGCATATTTAAATAAGTGCATAGAACATCCTGAAAGGAAAAAAAAGCTTGAAAGTCGCAAGAGACAACAGAGAAGATCGAAACAAGATTGAAGTTAGAAATTAGAAAACTAGAGCAGGCAATACGAGGACGAGAAACAACAACGCTAAAGAAGCAACAAGACGGCTGTATATGAACGGAAAAAAACTTTAGAGAATGAAAGTACGCATCAAAAGTAAGTGTAAAATAATGTATCGCATGTTCCTCTTCTGGTAGCATGCTATGTCTTTCAACTTTCAATCGATATGTTCCTTAGTATAAATTGGTATTGATTACACAGTTTAGTTGTGTTGGGAGTCTTGCTTTGCTTTGAAAGTCAGCAAAGCAAAATCAACTTGGCCTACTCTTTTACACTAGTGTAGTGGTGAATGCCGTTTCGACACGACTCTCATCAGACAGACTAGTCAGACTGTGTGTAGATAGGTGTTACTAACACCGTGTTAGGTAGTAGTCTCATTATGGTAGTGTATTTGTCGTGTAGATAGACTGTTTTAATAACTTTTCGTTTTGCTTCTCTTTGTTGACAACAGTAAAGTCAGGAAATTAAAGTGTAATAATCAGTTAACAAAATTTTCTTCCAAATTCTTTTATTTACTGTGATTTTATTTCAATCCGTTTGTGTGCCACTACAGTGCATACTTTAACCGCAATACAATCTTTAACTGCTGTGCAAACCTAAGATATTTGCCAAAATTCTGTGCACGTTTCATGAAGCTCCTGCAAATAACTGTGCTAACAGATTTGGCATTCCTCAGTGCAAGGTATAGTTTTTGCAAATGGTTGTCATTTTTATTTTATTAACGCTACCTACATTATATGTACATTTCAAATTTTATTAAGTATAAGATGTTATAACAACTGTGTAAAAGAAGGGAATCCTGTATCTTTTGGAAATTACTCCTCGTCTTGGTCATTTGTATAATTATGTATAGTATTTTTGTATAAGGTCAATTTCACAAGTACAGTATTGTAGATTGTAGTATAAAATGTAACGTCCTTTAACGTTTGGCTGATCTGTGAAGGTAAGTTATTGAGGCAACTTAAACTTGTAAATATACGCAAATCATGTACAAATCTTGTATTAAGCTCGTTCTTAGGTTGGTGTAAGAGTTGTATAGAAAAGTGACATGGTTCAGTTTGACTACGCTACACCGTGTCCGTATACGCATACTAGCACCTCGTACACCCACATAGTGTATAACTAGCTGGTTTTAATTCGTTAACTTGGAGTTTGGAGTGCACTTGGATTGAACTGAAAGTAGTAGCTTGGAGTACCGTTACTTTTCATGTTTAGATTTGCTTAATAATAATGTACGGTGCATAATATAGATTGCTATTTGACGTCAGTATGGTAAGATCAGTCTCAGGGAACACTATTACACTATATTAACGTAGAATATGTACTTGGAGTGGGATGTAGGATACGTGATATGCCTTTGCATATATTTATTAACAAAGCGTGTGGAAAGTTAATAAAGGCTAAAGGGCAGATTGGAACAACTGAGTAATGCAGTTTAAAATTATTGGCAATTTCGTGTACATACTTAATATTAACAATGGTTAGTAAGTAACCTATTGTCGTTCAGTTAAGTTGTTATACTGTGGGGCGTACTTATCTTTTAGCAATGGCAAATCAGTGTGGAATAAGTTGTTAGCTGATCTTCATACTTAGGTACTTGTTAGTTTTGCGATTATCCTGATAACAAGAAACATGTATCGTTTGGTAGTACTACATACAACTACTAGTAGTTACATACATGTTGCTTTTGCATTACAGTTAGCTACATTAGCTATTAAACATTTGGTTAGGCTAAGTAAAACATATCTAGCCTTGCTAAACAATCAGTCTCAATGCACAAACTTTACATTAGGCTCCAAACTACACATATCCTATACCAGTTAGTATTTTAGTATTTTGTGAGATTTGTTGTAGGTAATACGATTCTCATATTCTCATTCACGTACAAATACTAATTTACTAACATTCATTTGGCTTGACAAAGTCTTGTCTCAATTTTGGAAATAATCGCATTGATATAAGAGTATACTAATGTAAAATTACTTCTTTGTAAAGTTCTCTTCGTTCTTGTAAAGTTAAGTATTATGATACAAGTATTAAAGTGCATCATTAGTAGCAAGATTTCTAAAAGTTTATTTTGCACGTATTACTTGTAAATTATTTCTAATTTTCTCTTTTGTATTTGTGTGACAAGGTTGGAATACCGTGGCGATTTGGAAATGGCTGGCCAATGACGACAAATGTGGAATCTGCCGAGCCCCATTTGATGGATGTTGTTCAGATTGTAAAGTTCCTGGAGATGATTGCCCTTTAGGTATCTATTTATCAAAATGGAATTGCTATTTTTTGATTTAAATCAAAGTAATTGTCTTTAAACAATGTGTGCTTTTTTGTAGTGTGGGGAGTATGCTCCCATTGTTTTCATATGCATTGTATAATGAAATGGTTGGCTGCTCAACAAAACCAAATCTGCCCAATGTGTCGCCAAGATTGGGCTTTGAAATCTGAATAGACGGGATTCGATTCGTACTGAATTAGCCTTAGAAGAATGTATAAGTACTATCAGGATATAACATTGAACTAATGTCACTTTGTCTTATTCCATCAATATGAATCTTCACTAAGGAAAATAAATATATTGGATATCTTACTCAAGAATACAGAATTTCAGTAAAGTCATCCTACCCACCTACATTGCACATCGGATGCTCAAACCCCGCATGTACAATTAAACTAAATTAATCAATTAACCTCGGATCACATTTATATCCAATGCCAATCCTTGTGTACTTACTAGCCCCAGGTAATACGTAAACTGTGGAGCAATAAGTAGAACAGGTAACAAAGTATACTCAACATACAATAGGGACAATGTCGTCTTCGTTGTCATCTCTATTACACTTGCACGGTTTACCCCCGCTTCCTAGAAGTTTGACTGGATATGTTCCTCCCCAGCAACAAAGTTCCCCACAAAATTATCCCCACCCTCATCACTTTATGACAAAGACTGGTCATCCAGTTATTGGAATTGCTCATAGCCATCATGGAAGACCATCACCTCCGATTCCACCGCCACGTCCTCATAGTAGAAGATCTTCATCCAGTGGGTCATCATTTCGTGCTTCTCCTGAGCATGTTTCCACTCGGTAAGATACAATTTGAATACTTTTGAAAATTATACGAACTACGAGGTTTGCAAAAATCATTTAACGAATTTGTTCTTTAAATCCTATGTGTTCCAAAAACTGCTCTGTTCTGCAAGTCTTGATTGTTTGGTTGGTATTTTTTCAATGTAGGGGGATAGTTGGCGCAACTGAAGGTATGCGTAGTTCACCAAGAAGTTTATCTAGCAGTCCACATAGTCCTCATATAGACTCTGGCTTGGGACGGAGCTCAGCTGACAGCTTTAGCGAACCAAGAGCTTTTGTCAGAGTTGTAAAGTCGTAAGTATAATTATTGGAATAAATTAGTAAAGCAATGCCATGTGCTGCAGTCAGAAGTGCTAATATTTAATTTGATGCAATTTTGCAGACCTCCAGTAGTCACAAGGCTTGATGCTCAACTATCTCAACTTAAGAAAGACATGCACCACTTACGTCAACAAGACATGGCTCTTCTAGGTCATCTTTTACAAATACACCAGGTAATATTACAAACTGTGTAATATATTTTCACATAAATTATTTCTTGCGAAAGTAACTCCGTTATTTGCTATGTTAGTATCATTTTGACTAAAAATAATGATTCAACAGGGAATACAAGATCTCAAGAACGTTTTGGTGCCACCACCTCAACCGGCCCCTTCTGTTCCATTACCAATGTTTCATTCTACTCCGTCTGGGTACGGCCATGGAATGGGACTGTACGGAAATCCTCCACTGTCTCGCCATCCACGAAAAATTCATCACCCCTCTGCAATTTCTAGGGGAACGAAGCTATTTAACAGAAGAGCCTCAGCTGAAAAGTTAATATCAGAAACAGAAATTGTATTGGGCGCCTGCGGCGGTCTCCCTCCAGGGGACGATGATGAAGAGAGTGACTCTTTGTCTTCTCTTGAATTTGGTGATGTGTAATGCAGACGAGTGTAAGAGGTCGAATCCAACTCAAAAGCAGTCAGTCAATTAGAGCTGAATAGCAGCAAGATTTAGATGAGAGCACTTGCCACCTATCATCATTACTATAAGAAGCATGGGACGCTTAAAGCAGCTTAAGGGCATTTATGACAGTCCGTAAATAGTATTATTTAAAATAAATGCTAATGTAACTTATAGAATAACACAAACGAGTATAATATAATACGTACTAAATAGTACCAGTGTAACAGTGCTACTCTTAATGAAAGTTTTGTGATTATAAATATGGGCTGAAGTTTCCTACCGTAATTATTACCACCTATAAGTTTAAAGAACTTCAATTTAACAAAAATAATTTAACAAAGTATTCTTTACATTACATATCTCTTAATATCCAACTCTTTTGTTTCATTGAATTCCTAGTTTGTCTTAAACCTTCTTAATTCAGTTCTTTGAAACTCTTTTTTATTTTTATACATTTTCTTGATTCTAAATGAAAAAGTTATAAACTCGTACCTAATTGTTGCAATTATTACCTTAATATAAAAAAAGGCTGATTGAATTATTTTAATGGAGTAATTTGTTTAGCCGAGAAACATTACATGCCTACCTAAATGGACACGTTACATATTAAAAGAATACCTGCTAATTGTAAGAGTACCTTTTCTCTTACCTTTTAAAACCCTAAGTACATTACAAAACAATCAATTTAGTTAGTCATAAGAAACCCAATTGGTTACATATAATCTAACTGAAAAAGTTAATTCTCATTGACGATATATAGTTGGTTGGGCGTTGTATTAAATCTGCTATAAGCGTCATGAAAGCAATAATACTGAAATACCTTTACGGCAGAAAATAAAATCTATGCATAGGTTAAGCTGACTTAGACTTTGCAAATGTGCATTGAAGACGACTCAATATACATTATTATACGTACTGAAGAAGCTGGTGTACATATTCTGTAATAGTAATACATCGTAATTTGCCATTTTAGATGCAATGTAGTAGAAATTCTTGGTAGGCGAGAGGAAAAGCTGAAAATTCGTAAATGGAAGACAATATTTGACTTTGCCTATAAACCGAATGCAATCTTTACCATTTCCAAACCACTCAATCGTAAAACTCATTATGTAACGTCTTAAATATTCGGTAGAGTAAGCGAACAAGACGACCAAGTGTCATAATCATGATTTGCCTCTGTACTGTTCTCAACCAAGCAAATGGGTTGGTAATAATGAACAATACTACCGTGATTAAGAAATGTAGTAAAAACTGTAGGATTGTTATTCATAAAATAAACCAATAACTGTTAATGTACTAGCGTACTAATAGACAATTAGGAAATTACGATACAGTTCAACGAAGTTTTCATTTACTTCACATTCTTGTACTTAATCTCAACGAATTTTACGGGATATTATGATAGTTTATTATAATTATGACTACAGTAAAGTTATGAATTTATTACACTAGTGAAACATTGTAAGTTTATTTTGAGGAAATCAAATTAAATTTTATGAAAATGTAATTTTTCAATTAACTTATGGTATAAATTGATGTCTTTGGTGCCATTGCCTTATTACTGTTACGATAACATGTGTACTAAATACTTGCAAAACTTGACTTTTACATGTGCAAATCAATCTTTTCCCCATAACGGAGAAAACGAGTACAAGAACAAACATTCAGTTAAACTATTTGTATTAATACTTTGTGTACTTTAAATACTATACTTGAATACAATTAGCAAAAGGTAGCTACTCTTTATTACCGTATACTATACGAAATGTCACCATTATTGATAAGTAATTCATACGGGCCTAGATGTTATTGTCAAATAATGATCTCTGTATTCTCCGTGTGCTAAGAACAAACTATTACTATGATTTGTAAATACCATATTTAAATTGCACTAGAGTTCTTACCCAAATCTATCAATATTAATTGTGAAATTATATTTAATTTTTTATTATTTTCTATCATTTCTATACTTGCATAAAATTTTCTATTACAAATGTATATTATTATTTAATATTTATCACCAATCGAATTGATTTTCAACCTAAAGAACCGAGGCCTGTAAAACGGGCATTAATTGGCAAATTATTTTACTTAATATACTACGCTGTATACGCGTTACACAGTAGTCAGTATTCAATTGAAAACAAATACGGTGTGATAGCCATTACTTGACTAGGAGTTGTCTCTACTATTGTAAATTCTAGACTACTACCAGAAGAAATAGCAGTAGAAATTAATTACCTAAGTACTTTGCTCTAGCACAATGATTAATTGAATGTAGTTGTTTGTATATTGTGTAGTTCTTAGCTTACATTTACATTAGCTACAGTAATATGAGAAATAGGTTGCTAATTCACCACGTGTGTACTATGAATGTCGTAATATTATTACGTTCTTATGTAAAACTGTGTAAAGATGATTGTTAAGATAAGCGTCATGAGTCAGGGAAATTGTAATCGACTTCAATTGAATCCACTTCCAATTTCACACGTCCTTCAATGCGTAAAGGCTGAGAAGCGAAATTCAATTCAATAAATGAAAGTGATGCATACATACTTACTCCAAAGCTGTACTATCCACTTTACTGTTCTAAAAATTCTCATCATTAAATGTATTAGGCGTAACTATCTTAATTACTTTTTTTCAAGGAAATGAATATCTTAAGTAAGGAGGTAGGTACATGACAAACAATTAAGACTGTGTTTTGTAAATTACCATTCTAGGTATTATTTTATTTCTAAGCTTTTTTTGCACACAAATTAATAATACTTAATTTTATTACTTGAGAAATACGTGTTATTCTTCATACTAACATTACATCATCTTTAAGAAAGTTTAGGTGAGCGAAATCTGTCTAGTTATTGGTTAGTTGAAGGGATATCTTTTGATTTTATTGTTAAACAGAGGAAGAGAGAGAAAAAATTCATATCTGAAACCTTTCTTTTATGTTCTAAGAATCGTTTGTAATAAAAACGAGGGAATCAAAGGAAGAGAAAAATGTCGGTTCAGATCACACATCATTGAGCAAAACATACAAGAAATTCTCGCGGAGTGTGTGTAAGGAAGAGAGTCAGTAGTGCATTCCTACTCGGAAGAAGAGAAATTGGAAATGTTGTCTCACAGTACTGACGAGTGAACTGAACTAACAATACTGTGACTTACTACTGTATACGTAGTGTAAGTGAATTTCGGATTTGAATCTTAAAGCGTGCTTTCATGTTAAGGTATTATTAAATGCAGTTCTAGGTGGAAACAGAGAAGTAGCTAAGCTTTCTCCTGTCTTTCTTTTACAAATACAAAAGGATGATTTTCTGTATGCAGAGATGATGGATACTTACTTTAGAGAGGCTAGCTGTGTTATTCGGAAGGGTTTAAATCTTTTTATCCTGTCATGACTTGGTTTGCACACTATTCAGTATTAGCAGAACCGATTCGTCATACATCACGGAAGAGTACTGTGTTTTACTAATACATACAGAATAAAGTCTTCGTACTCTCCTTTCTTTCCCTCCTCACTTCATACTTGCAGACAGATATTTATTGGATTTCAAAAGATTGCATGTTATCTTACGATATGATATGCTAGAGTAAGTCATACGTAGTCGTAGGTAAGTACACAACGGATAAGGATCTGATTTTCTTTTTTCAATCGTTCCATCTTATCTTCTTGACTGTTTTGTATGCTCAACTTCAAATATCCCCTACTTGAGTTTCTTTGATATTCACCACTCTCTATCAAATAACAGATCACAGTTTTCAGTAGTATACCGATATTGCACTTCTCGACCAGTCCATAGCCACGTGTCCCGTTTTATATTCTTCTGCACTATAAGAATTCTCCGAATAAAGCAAATATAAAGAAAACCCTCAAGATTAAATTCCATTGCTAGAATTCTATCTCAGACTGTAGTAGTAACGTACACGTAGACTCTCGGATTTTATAAAAACAAAATGCAAACAATTCACGTTCCATATTATATATCAAGTTATACAGATTCATTTTTTATCGTTTTAGTCAACAGATTACACTCGAACGTCAAAGGTACGTTTTTAAATGAAAAGAGTCCAAAATATTGCAATGGACAGGGCTGTGTACTCATATATACCTTTACACTTAATACACATTTCCCTTTGTGAAGATTTTACCTTTGTACTCGTAGATATTGTCGTAGGACGCTTTTTTATGTATTCTTACCTCTTTGTACAGTTTGCCTTTAATGTTTAATAAGAAAAATGGAAATTTTCCCAGTTTTGACATATTTTCCCATTCCCATGTGACGATCTTTTCTGAACTAGTTTAAAGGTTCCTACAACATATCTGTATTCTTCCTCTAAAATTTAAACTGCATTCGCAAGCCACAGGTGTAAATCATTGACGAATGGCCTTCTCCGTGACAAATGAATTGGGAAAATGTCCACTCAAGTTTGTCTTGTTATATAATGGTAGCAGAGACATACAGGAGCTATTGGACTATGTTGGGTAAGCACTGGGAGAGAATATTAGCCTTTGGCATTCTGCTAGAGAAAAATGGGAAAAGCCAATTTTCTTTTTCGTTTGTCTTTCTCTTGTCATGTCTTGTGAAAGAACGCCCTTCCAATCTACGATGACCATGGAGCAAAAGAGTCACAGTAATCCCTGGAAAAAATTGTTTCTGGACACGAAGGCAGGGCATCACAATGAAAATAAAGCCAGATCAGCAAACACCAGCCGTGAGGGTAGATGTCTTCTAAATCCAGTTCATTTATTTTTATTTACTTTTCGATTTTGCTCAAATTAGTTTAGCGATTGGCAGCTCTGACCTCGCATTCACACCGTCAGTTATCCCACTTTTGCCTCTCCCTCCTGTTCTCTATATAATTTTGTAGGAAATCTCCTGTGAGAGGTTCCCCGAGAGCGTAAGCAATTTAGGGAGAAAATTAGCAATTCTCACATCATAATATTATGGTATACACATTCTAATACCAATCTTGATTGGTATTTTCAGAGCAAACCAAGTACTTCATTACATTATTAAGTTTACAATTATTGGTCTTCATTAGACTTGTTCCAATTTACAGGTAACAAAAGAATTATGAATACGAGTGCATATAATACAAAAACTAACAATTTTCAATTTAACAATCTACCTATACTTCAGTATTAATAGTATTATCTTTTAAAAATCCTGTAATACGCATATTTATTGTCAAATAACACTCAAACAAATTACCTGTGTAGAATTACTAAAATGGTAATTTTTAATAAAATATTTTTAATAAGCATTTTGTTAAATAAAAAACATTTTTAAGTACTACATTCACATTCGGAATTGAAGATCATACCTATATTCCTATTCTTATAGTGATCACAGGAATATTACGCTATGGTGGGTAAGTAAACTCTTCAATATCATCCATTTCGACTTCCTCATCATCGAATTCGCTTTCGGACTTGTGGCAACAAAGTTTGAGATCAGAAAATTTACACCTAGAGCTAATTTCCTCTTCCTCTGTATCACTGACCGAGAAAATAGCATTTTGTCTTCTATTCTCATTAGCAAAGGCAGTGAAAGAAGCGAAAACGTGTTTAATGAAGATATAGAAGCAGCATAGCAATATAAGAAAGACTCCGCAGGAAGAAACGCTAATCAAACCCATAAGAGTGAGGCCGACAATCCACTTATCTTCTGTCTCGTAGTGACTGAGAACTCGATCGAGTTGCGAATTAAAATCAGTCGGTTCAGTAACAAAGTGTTTCCTTTCAATTTGGTCACATTTTGGTCCCTTGTATCCCAATGGGCAGATACAAACAGACTCTTCAGCAGAAACATCACTGCTGTTTTCGACACTACTATTTTCTGCTCTAATCCCATTTTCCATTTTAGTTGTTGCAGCCACAGCAGTTACCGTTTCGTCGATGAAACTCTTTTTCAGATTGAGGCAAAGAGAACACCGGATGCTTCCACAAATTTGATTTCCTTTCGATTTTGATTCCAAGCAGACATGACCTTGTTTCTCTGAATTGGCAAAAGTCAGTTATTGAATTATTCTATTAAAGTATGAGATATCTGAACAAACAGACGTTTTTCTATTTGCATGCAAGAAACATTTCATTTCTGGAATTGATTGTACTTCAGGTACCACACAAAATACAATATCTCTACTGCACTACTTACCAATACTCCAATTTACTAAAGGAATCACATTTACAATCTCTCATGCTTTTCTGTTTCTAAATATATACAACATCATCTTCTTGTTTGTCTTACCAACTTGGACTTCATCAGTCACAGGAAAGCAATCAGATTGTTTATACGTTATGCAAGCTCTTTGGGTTTCCCTATGGTCAGCAGTTGTTTGACCCACATTATATGGAATAATCTTCGGTTGAGAAGAGCATTTGATGAGATTTTTAAAGCAAATGGAATTTTTCTCTTTTAGACTACTTCCTTCACTGTACTTTTCAAAATAGTAATGTTGGGACTCGGCTTCCTGGAATCAATATTACAGTACTGCTAATATTAATAGAATAGGTATTCTAATTCTAAAGTTCACATTGCTTTACGGTTTCTGGTAGTTTACGTTTGCACCAATACTAACTGCACACCAATACAATGCATATTTGTGGTATCTATGATTTTTCAAAATAGTAATAAATATCTCCCTAAATACAAGAAATAAAAACTTGTAAATACTTAAATCTGTTTTGGTTATGACAAAAGCTAAATTATAATATATTAGCTTTCTGTACTGCAGTTTGTGTTCATATTAACATGTGCGCGACCCATTGAGAAAAGAAGCGTAATAAATAAATACACAATTCTACTAAAGTAGCATGTAGATATTGGGTACCCAAGAAATGCATTTTAGAAACACCGCAAGGACAATGAGCAACAATGGTAGGAGTTCTATTAATTTTTGCACTAATGAAAGTTGAGTAGGTATGAGAAACTTAGTTTTGCATACATTTTAAAAATATTGTATAAAGGCGAACAATGCGGAAAAGTTGAAAGAACCTGAAAAAACATACTAACTTGACAATAACTATAAATGTCAGAAACAGCGTGCTTTCTGCATTTTTGTAAGAAAGTTATTTTCATTTTCGGTGCATGAGGTGAGAATATTCTCGAAGTTGAAGGTACACATACACAGAGTAATATTTGTTGCACAAGGTAGTAGGAAATGTTATGCACTTTACATAGAAGATTAGATATCTATGAAAAAGTTTTTCTTTGAAAAGTTTTCGTTTGTGATTTACACCTTTTAAAGTGTGTCAAGTAGCCAATTATTCGTAAAAAAGCAAGAAAATACCCATTTGAGCTAAACTAGTGAGACGGGACTAAATCAAACAAAGGAAATAATGAGATTTTGCTCGTTTCTGTATATCTGTGCATAGATTTTGAAGGCGGTGAAAGTTTCTCAAACGATTTAAAGAGCCTTTGAAATTTAGAGTCCATTCGTTTCTGTTGAAGTGAGGAATACAGCAGGTCTACATGGAAGAAGAGAGTCCATTGAAATGAATGAAATGACATGGTGAAGTGTTTCGAAGCAGAAAATTGAATATCTCCAGAGAAAAGAAGAGGTAGACAAGTGAGAAGAGCGATGTACTATGTATTATTATGTTGTATGAGAAGTGGGGAAGGGACGAGGACAAAAGTATGAATACTCCATTCTACTACTAACACACTTTCACCAATGTATAATGCAAAACCAAGAAAATAACTGACTATATTCCTCTCGCACACATATTCATGCATACTTAGATCCAATCCACGCTTAGAGCTTGTGACTTATTGAAATGTAAAAGTAAGGCAAGCCGAACCAACAAAAGTAAAGTAAGCGAAAGCATGGCCAACTAAACTCAAGTAAAAAACGAATGCTTTTACAGGTTGCTTCCTCTCCTTCCAAAGATAAGGAAGGAAAAGCATAAAGTCAACAGAAAAGTTAAGTTCGGCTCAAGTGAAGTCAACTGAAGTTATGAGAGTAGACACAGACAGGTTCACTCGACCTTCTTCACTTCTTCTCAGGCAAAGTCCAATCCAAAGCTCACACAACCATAGCCCATCCATACAACCAGAACCAGTCCAGATGAACTTTATTTCACTCTTCCTCTATGTAGAGTAGTGCCTCGTGTGATACAGACACTACTGCTATCTCTGCACCTGTATGCAATAGACAACCTACCAGATTACTTACCCACCTAATACACCCCCGTCTTTCTATCTCTATTATCAGATCCTTTTTCCATCGATTCAAGTTGACTTACATTAGCCACAGCTTTCGTTACCTAACCAGATGCTAAGAAATCTTACGTTTATGCCTCCAGTATACCTATAGTCTGTAATATTATACTTTTGTAATAGTATACCTACCTTGTACTCCATCATCATAATATTCTCAACTAAAGACTAGTCAACGCAGGACAGACAGACGGAGCACTTGAACGGAATCCAATTAAATCCGCGAATTGCTTTCCTTTTTAGCCTTGCAGTTTCATCTTCTTCACAATGTACCTTAAGATTAGTCTGTATACTCTACACCATCAGAAAATCAACCAATATCATTACAAACTCTTTTCAATCCAATGGAAACGAAATGCTCAAAAATGGACAGATGGAGAATTTCGGAACTCTTTGCCTCAAATGTTGTTAGCCAGTCAAAAAATTCCAGTTTCTCTCCTATTACGTTACTCAGACCTTTCGTATCGAGTGTCTCACTCTTTCTAAAGTTACCTTCGGTACAAACATATTTGTTTATACTAGTGCATATTGAATTGCACAAACAAAACTGGTTAAAGAACAGCGTTTGTATGTTTGTTATATGAATTTCAAATTATATTCATCTACATTTATACCTATTCATTTGATATTCACAGACTTACATACATTTTCATCTTATGCTAGAGTCTGCATTTGCAAATAACTTATTTCCATTACTGTGTTTACAATGGACAAATCTTCAAATAATGGTATTCATTTTTATGTATGATAGAGAAATGTTTTCAGTTTTATTCGTTGTGAGGCTTAAAGATATTCATAATTATGGTACTTCTAGATAAAATACATTACTGTTATTTTAGATATGATATACAGCAACAATCATATTATATGTCTATATTCTAGAGCAAAGGGTTAAATAATTTTTATGTAGAAAATAGTAGGTTAAAATATTTGATTCTTTTGATAGTTTTGGTATGCCATTTCAAATGTTCCTCCTAACTTACATATGTAACTATACATTAACACACATGTATATTCAGAAATAAATAATTGCGATAAAATAATCGCTTTCGTGTATAAATGGTTCAATTGTGCGTACTCTTTATACCGAACCACGATAATTAATAGCAATGCTCGGAGAGAATTTCATTGTATCAACTTTGTGAAATTACTGCTCCTCGTGCTAGGTTTGTGATTACCAAGTTTGACGAGCCGCGAAATAAAACACCAGAACGCAATACGTGACAGAGCATGAATATAGTTTGACACCAAGTTCAGTGTTAAATCGGAAATGAACATCTAATAATTGGTGGTTGCACACTGAATGTTTATTCTGGTGGAAAAGTTTGCTGTTGGCTTATATTTCCTAATCTGATGTTACTTAGTACGTAAAGTGCTACAAGTTCTTAACAGAATACACAGCAGTGCACAGTTACTAGTTGGACTTTCTCCCAATTTATTCTAATTTATTTACATTAAAATTGAGTTAGAAATTATTCTTAGTACAGCGTGTAGTATTAGAAACTACAGTACGCATAAGGCTGTGTAACATAAAGGATAAATATAGAATCAAGGTTAACAACTGAAAATAAATGAAATATGTATCTGTGGAAAGTAATATAAATGTGAAGCCCGGCTGGTAGTTACTGAAGCAAATATAGACCTGATGTAACCTGAATATGCATAGCAGAAAATTAAATCTGCATTATATTTGAATTGTAAAACATTTAGAAGGAACAAACACCAAGAACAAACAGTCTGAGTTTGCACTTCAAACAACAATACCTTTGCTTGATACAAAATAAGAGGATTTTCTAGAAAGCAGACCTTGAACGGAAATTAACGCAGGAAAACAGCTCCTAAGCTAAACTAAATAGAGCTTAAGCAATAAGTAATTGCAAGTTTCGTGTTGTGCAGCAACTGCAAGACATTAGCTATTAGAGTTATACGGACGCAGCGTTGTCTCAGTGGGTGCATAACATAAACTACGCACCGCAACTGCTGAAATCGAGTCAAGAATGAACGTATTTATTTCATTTTCCCGTGAAAACAATACAAAACTACATTAGAACAAACGAATATCTATCAAAGGAGGCAGATTTATATTTACCAGTGGAATGAATACTGCGGAAATGACAAAGAAAGTGTGAGAGACATTAAATACAATATAACTGTAACCAAACCAGTTACAATTACAACCCAAAGTCACGACACGACACAAATGCCAACAAAACACAAATGCGTGTACACTGAATCTCCACATTCACATCCTATAGTCTTGGTTAGCAGAACTGTAGGACAAAGGGAGATCGGCTGCATTATGTTTAATTCTGTTATTTAAGTGTCTTGCTAAGTATAGTAGAGTCCTAAAATTGTTAGGAGAAAGCGTGAAAAGTTTTCCTCTGAATTACGGTAAAGCAAAACAAGACAACTCGATGGAAAGCGCAGCCTCAACTCTAAACTCTTTTGTCTTGTTAGTATTTTCGTTCTTAAATTGCACTTCAGTTACTTGAGTTCTTCTCCTGTCCTCAGACTTCATTGCATTCATAGTTATGGTTTCCAACTCAAATAAAACCTTAAATTCGAAAGACATCTCCAAACTATGAACGCATTATCAACAGACATTAATTACAATACAGTCTTGGTAAAAATGTTAATGAAGGAATACTTTTATGCTTATTTGGTTCAATAAAATACTACTTTAATATCATCATAACACAAATAAATTGAAAATGAATAACACGATCTAAAAAACTACTAAAACCATGACCAGTTTACCAACGGACCATAGCAAACAATACTAACTATATCAGAACTCTTTTCATTTTTTGAACCTGTTAATAATGTTATTGCAATTTATTTTGTTTGATTAATATAATTTGTAGCTGAGGCTGTACCTACACTATTAAGCTTGTTTATTTTTGGGCATAAGAAAGTGACATTTTTACTAAATAAAAAAATCACTCCTTAGAGCTATTCAAAAATGGGTAAAAAATAAGAAACGAATTTGGCTGTTTCTAGAAAATGTTTTACCAAAAATTCAGTCTCAAAATTGAATGTAAAAAATCATGTACCTAAGCTCACCGAAGACAGGGCTAGAATTCTCAAAAGATCTTATAATTACGATCGCTGACTTCTGCAAAATCGGTGCTTAGTTAGTTTTCTATCCTTACTAATTAAGATGCTATAAAAATTAGCCAATGATTTTGCAGAAGTCAACGATCATAATTTTACAATCTTTTGAGAATTCCAGCTTAGGTCATTTAAAACTGTGTGTACCATACTATGCATTTCACATTACTATTGGAATATCGCCCTGTATAATGTATAACAACCGTGCTTGTGTTCTCATTGTTGAGGACCTCCATTATGTTGTGATCCTAATATTATGTATAACGTGGTTTGTATCTCTATGCCTAAAATGGCATTATCTTAGTAAATCAGCTAGAGTAGTCTGAATTTCTGTGACATATCTGTGTAAAACCTGTAACATCAGCCTATATTATTGTGTGGGCTAGAAAATTAACGGAAATTACCTTTACTAATAATAGTAGATGACTCAGTTCTTATTTACCAACTAAGAGAAAGACAAAGAAAGTTTGAATTCCCCTTAGGAAAGTTAAAGTGAACTTTTGAAAACAATCGGTTTCGTTTGTCTTTCCTTGGAATAGCGAATATGTAATTTTCTTTATCTTATTTGCTTTGTTTCTTGGTTGTGGAACCAATATTATAATGCTGTAATGCTACCCTGTAGATTGCCCTATTCTGCTCTGCATTCTAGATCGCAGTGCTATCGTATTCTTTGGTTCCAGAGTGAGTCACTTGGTAATCACAATCAGTTAAGGTTTCTTACTTAGTTGTGTACTGTGTAAAGTTTATTTCAAGTCGAGATCCGTTCCGACTAAATAGGCCAAGTTGCTAAATCAGACTATATTATATCACCTTATATACTTACTTATTATTGTGTACTGATGTTATTTGATCACTAAATAAATCATTCCAAATTACAACGACTACACTAAGACCGGCGACCCTGCAGCAGCAGACAAATCTAGACTAAAGTAAGTTGCACTCTGCTCTAGCTAACTTGAGATGCGACATTAGCAAAAAAATTATATGCTACTCACGCCACGAGCTTTCTGAACTTTGCTAACGCGACGGAAAGTCAACTCAAGTCAAAGGACTGCTTACTATTATAAGTAGAGACGACTACAGTTTCATTACCGTGTCTCGTCATAGTAATTTGACTCTGCTGCTACTCTGTCTGTCTTCTCCTACACACTACTACTTCATTCCATTCCCAGTCTCAGTCTCTAATAGCACAAACTATGCACAAAGTATACGCTTCACAATTTTCACAAAGCGAGGCAACACTAAAGAACTTCAATCCAGATCAGTTTAGTTTATGTAGTCGCTCGTGTTGACATTTACATCTCATTTCTCCTAAACTACGTACTCGTGCTAACTCATTTTTGTTTCCGTGTTCTCACATTGTCACAACTTTTCTTTTCAACACACCAAAAGCGACTAACTAATTTATTCTTTATGAGTAATCATAAAATGCACTAAACTATAAACAGATAACCTTTACGTATATACAAGATATTTATTGCTATACAAATTCTTTGACTAATTCCAGCTATTTCCATAACATATCGTAATCTGAAATACCTATCTACATCGCATATAAATTTTCAAGGCTTGACAAAATTTTTTCATTAGGCTCCATTATTTGTTATAATATATTGTAGGTTTCAATCAAGTATGGTCTTGTTATATACGCTCAAATTATGTGACCATGAAGATTAACCAAGTTATTGTGTCTATTATAAGCACCATTACGGAGTAATTACTTAAATGCTAAATGTGAAGACAGAAATATCAATTCTACTTGATATATTGAGCTGGTAGAAGTTGAAAGAAGGGAAGGTATTAATGGAATAAGTAAAGTGCGTGTAATGTCATGCAATGCTACGTAAAAGCAGTTACTGCAGGTATTTTTAACTTTATTTTATGGGACATGACGAGAAGGTGAAGTAAAAAAGCAAAGGCTACATTATACCAAGTAGTACAAAAATAAATTGGACCATTAATCATGAATGTCACGTACATTATGCACTTTTACCTTTCACGGAAGCTTGATGTTACGGACAAAACGGTACCTCCGCAGAAAAGCTCAAATGTGCCAATGCAGAATGGATAAAAATTGGAAAATTAGGATTTCAGAATTGTTGCACGATTGAGAGAGGAAAACGAAAAATAATACCTATGTAGAGTAAATTTAAAATAGTTATGTGAATTCGAGAGTAATTCAGTTTAGTCAGTAGTGATTGTACGGTTTGTTTAGTTATTTGTAATTGCCGTATTTAACTGCTAAGAACTTTATTTGTTGACCAACTTAGTGACCATTTTCCACATCCTGGACAAAAGTTAGGAAGTTCATCATACTCATTAATTTTCTTGTTTTAAATTTCACTGTCGGAACAGTGATCGTGTTTTGGCAGTGACACTTGAAATGCTAATACTTGTTCAGCTTTGCCAATATTAGTACACCGGTGTATGAAATGAACCCCTAGTATTTTTATTACAACTAATGCTCTCCTCTTTCGTTGCTTCTAGTCTCCGTTTTTCTTATAATATAGTCCTTCCCATTTGTTATGTCATGCCTCATACCCCGTAGTACATCGTTCTTTCATATGTGGTGTTTTCTATGTCAAACCACCACTTCTGAAAGGAAAACTACAAATCTTGTGAATAATATAGTGGTTCAAGAAAGTCTACGGTTTTCTTTGCGGTTTTCTCTAGGTTAACATTTGAAAACTTAGCAAAAGTATTATACCAGGGCATTTCAATTTCAACTGCATTAAATATAACCCTTGTGTTTACAAGTACATAGTTTCTACCTAAAAGCCTTCTGCTTTTGTGTTTAGTAGTGTACGCCTCTTTTCTGTCAACACATCTCATCTTTAAGAAAGAAGCAGTAGTGCTACTAGCATTGCAGGCAGTCTTTCCTTTTCCTAGCTTGCTGCCGCGTTCTATTGCCTTATTTTTTATTTTGGCCTACAAAGCAGAAACTCAAACCCGAAATGCTAAAATACGTAAAAAATCTTGGCTGTGCAAAGTGTACATTTTAGCATCTTCTGTTTACTGAAACTCGCATTACTTTTCGGTGCAAAGGTAATCGTGGATTTAATGTGTTTTACATATACTAAAGAGCCAAAAAGCTTATGGTACGATTAAGAATAATGAATTGATACTTTTGATAGTACAGTACGCATAATTCATGTGCACGACCTAATATTACCCTTTAGGAAGTAGTATATCCTGTAATAAGAGAAATGGTATAATTCTTACGAGTATGATAAAAGTGATAATCTGCATGGTACACACTACAGTACATTTAGAGCAATATTTTACGCGAATTCCATATTTGAACAGAATTTCTTCCAGTTATCTTCACACATTCCATTAGTGATTGTTAACGTGCGTCCATATTTCACTTGAATAATGCGATCTACTTGAAGCCATTATCTTTTGGAATGCATGTTGTCTATGATTGGTGTCCCATGTTGGTTTGGCAATCTATTCCCCTTTTATCTCAATTTCCCATGCATATCGCACCATCCTTGCCCCTTAAAAAGTAAACTACTACATTTTACATAAACCTAGTAATAATACTTAGAAATATAAAGTACCTATATACTACTTATACTACAAAGAGACTTGGCCCATTAAATAAAAGCTAAAGTGAAATGCAATTTTCTGAATGGAAAAAATCATTACATCCCGTCCCATAATGCATGCACATATGCACATTAGATAAGAAAAGAAACGGTTCGCCTTTTTATCCTACTAAGAATGCTGTTGCTCTACATTACTACAGTATATACCACCTACATAAATAATATATACTTCAAACTCCAGGCCGATTAGGAACTCTATACCATATATAGAAATATATTATAGCATACAGTTTTCCTACCATATTGAATGACACATTAGGAATGCTAAAGCATAGCCATGCAAACAAAAGTAGAACAGTTTTTACAAAGAGGAGAGGAAGCCCTGAGCTTTAAAACACTCTGGGTTACTTTATTCACACATTATTTTTCAATTCATTTCCATTGCCTCTCCCACTAAGCTTGTACGCACAAACAGACTATAGGAAAAACGTGGGGAGTTGTTATTAACTATAGGTACTCGAAACCCAACGAGAGAAAATAGAATAGAACTGGATGGCAATACTCAGATGGTTTTGTGTGTAGAGAATAGACAGAGAATAACAGCTAAATAAAGCAGAGACGAAGGAACGAAATGAGAAGATTGAGTCAAATCGGAAAATGATTTACCGTTGTATTAGTTGGCGAGGTTCGTATGGAATAAATCCCGTGGCAGGATGTACCAGTGACAGTGGGCAGAAAACTAGCAATTTTACTAGAGGAAACAGCAGCAGTCGCAGTGTTGATGTTGTTGCTCATCAGGAGATAATGATGGCCTAGCCAGAGGAGCAAAAGACACCACTCCCTTTTCTTCCGCATTTTTCCCACATTCATTTTCACCCTTCAGAACAAAACAGACGGGGAAACCAACAATCTACCAGACAAGACAAACCAGAAGCACTTTACTTGTAATTTCTTTTCCTCTCTGTACTACTCCTCTTCCAAGTCTCATTACAATTCTCTTTACTACTCGCACTACACAATACGTGGAAGTGTCCATTATACCAGACAAGTACAGTACAACGCACTTCAGCTCCGCTCTCTTCTGCCTTTACTTCCTCTGTCTTTATTAGTTTTTGACTGCTTTCAATTTTTTTCTCATGTAGAATTACTTTCTTTTCCAAAATTCTATTTCCAGACAACCACGTATGTGTGCACTACTAATCTTACCTAATACATCTGCTACTCTAACCAGTAATTCAACTTTAATTGCAATTTTACTTTAAAGAGAAAACTTCTATTGTATAAATTGTATTTGTACTGTACCTATACGCTAGGCTAGCTTACTCGCTACGCGATCCTAATATATGTTCCTCTTTCTTTTCGCATTCTGTGAACATATGTACTATAAATAGACTTCACCTGTAGATAAGAAACTAACAAAGATATATCTGCACAAGTATTACTTAGAATGCTCTCTAACCATATAAGTGAGTGTTATAAGTAAGTAAAGAGTAAAACCTTTTGTACATATTACTTACGGCAAGCAAAATACTACACTGTGGAGGCAATAGTAAATTGTAATAGCATAACTTACCCAGGGAAAACGTTCAATTTACTCTCTCTGTCTCATCTGCAACCTTCTCGTATAGTACTCGCATTTCAAAAACCATATACTGTGTTTTTTCACGTACTATGCGTGTTATATACTATACTGTTCCTCTTGTGTGTTATAAGATAGATTTGTAAGTACTGCACTAGATAAATGCTTTGCATCAATATACTAGTGAGTGTGATGAGAAGAGGGAGAAAACAATATACTTTACCATAAATAAAACAAGTGATGCTTCTATGTACACTTTTACTTATAACTACAACACTTTAATATGAGTATTGTATTTTGTGGAAGATTCGGTAGATATACTCAGTGTATTTTCACTTTGAATTGTTTCTACTACCTAGTATTATTTTGTATTGTCAGTTCTGTAGTTCAGTATTATGGTTTATAGGTGAGACGCAGACGGGAGATTTGCCGCATTGACTAACTGTGTAGGAGTAAAAGTAAACTCTGGGTTTATCTTATATTGGAATTGAAATGATGGTTTGGTGCAATTGCAACTGAAAACATTGTTTGTTTTGTCTGGTTTGTGAGGAGCCCCTTGGGGAGAGGTTGATCGAATAATCTGAGTGCAAATTATTTTTCTAGTATTATGTATGCTTTATGGAAACAGCGGGTCTTTTTCCTTGCTTTCACTACCTTCTACCACAATTTCACGCAAAATAAACATGTAACGCTGCAGCTTTCAGTAGGTTGGTATTGGTACTGCTCAAGATAAATTCAACTACTAACATTTGCTCTGGTCTATTCGAATTCATAACTAGCAAATATGTTACCAGATGAAGCTTGGATACTTATAATGATAATGAATTTATGTGTAGATTGAAAACTGCAATGTTGCGTAGTTGCGTCTGCTCATTAAATAGGACGTTCTTTGAAATGGGAGCTAAAACTGTTTTCTATGAAAACAGATATGCAAGTCAAATTACTTCTTTGTGGGAGTTTCAACTTAATTTCACATCGAGTGTAGGCATTTTAAATGCAACCACTCCAAACGTCTTTCCAGGTAGTCTGCACTATTAACAAAATGATAAATTGATAGCAGATATAAGAATGTGAACATTGTAGAGGCATATGTGGTTAAAATTACATTTCAGTTCGATGAATATATTATTTATTTTGGTTTCTACTAGCTTAATTTCTGTTTTCAATTAAACTACACTACAACAAAACAGTAAAGCTTTGATACTATGTAGAACCAACAAATTCATTACTATACCACTTGTAATATCAGTTCAGTAAAACAAGAGGCTAGTCATATTTTGTACCTTATACTCTTTACAAATAGAATACTGGCTGAGAACACAGAAGAGATAAAAGTACCTTATGTATATTTGTTATTCATGTTGCAACCCTATGCATAGGAAAATATTTAGAATCAAATTATTCTACGAAAAAGTAATTACGTTGATACTTTGATACTAATTCCAGCCATGTTAATTAATATTTGGCAATGTTGAACGAAATAGTCAACTGAGTACAACAAATTATACCCTACAACAATATACTATAACTATAATACACGCCCACGCACGCATGTAATAAAATATTAATACTAAAGAGACACGACAAAAATACCTGTTGGACGAAAGACAGTTGAAATTGATATACTTGCAGAATTCTGCACAAAGCTAAATAGTCTCCAATCACACTTAGGATTTAAATAACTATATTCTATGGGAAGAAAATAGAGTTCCTTTTAGTCTAGTAGACTAGGACTCGATTAGGTATTGTAGTATACGTCGAAGCAAAAGATTAAAACTTTATTTTCAATTAGACAAGTCAAAAATCTGGATGTTATAATGTCGGATTCCAATTTGCGACTGTACGAAGAAGGAAAAGCAACAGGAAAAATAGGCTTTGTAATAAGTGGACTACTTATAGAATATCACGTACGAGTTCCATTTGTTTATCAAATGCCTACTTATTCTCTTCTATTGACTTTCTATGGGCTTTATGTAAGACCAGAGAAAATAGTTTGATGACACTAACTGTAAAGACTGATTCTGTGCAAGGAAGAGGCATATTGAAAACACAAGGTATACTTTTATATATAGCAAATGAAGGACGCTGCTCTAGAAGATTGCCCTTATTGAAATACTAGAGTACAAGCAGAGAGACAGGCAGACGAGTAAATAAAGCGGGCAAAAGACCATGAAAAATACCTCGCAAAATAACTGCATGAGAAGTTGATGAAAGGATTCCATACAATGGACTTACATATGTCACTCTATTTTTGTATTACGTGTTTCAAATATGAAATACATGAGAATTGTTTATTACAAGGTACAAGCTAGTCACTGTCTGCCATTTTATTATAAATCAGAGACTCAAAGAGCTTTTTAGGTACTTTTTTAGTTATTAAACGCGTACATCACTGCAGAAATGAAAATAGCTGAGGAAAGAGTAAAAAGTACCTGGCAAAATCAAACAAAATTGGTTTGATGATTTAGTCAATCTCAAACTCGATATGCTTCTGCCTGGCAATTCGATACTTCATATTTCTTCAGACTTTCTATAATTATAATTAAGAGCACTTCGTCCCTCATTATTTTCGTTGGAGTGCAGATAATATTACCTTCCTACTCACTTTGTAGCTGTAGAGTTGCAGGCAGTAGATACTAGATACGGTGCAAAAAGTGGGAAGTAATAGGAGGTTTCTATGAACGTTATATAGTACACTTAAAATATAAATAGGAATCTCTTGAAGGAATAATAATCCAAGGAAGCATTGGAAATGCAATCCATATTACAAAGACCCAAGCGTAAAGCATCAAAGACTCTTTTCTGTGAATAGGATTGGTGAAACTAGGTCATGAATATCTACAACAACAAAAACTTTGCAGAAAACAGGGATTATGTCCATGAAATCTAAAGATTTCGCATTTTATACTCGACAGATCCAATATTAAGGTCCTTGTGCAGTCTTTGTCAAGCAGCAAATAAGTAGCAAGGCTCGCAGAATGTTGTGTATTATTTCTCCAGCGTCGAATTACCCGTTTACATTACTGGGAATCAGTTCGTGAAGTATTTCCATTATTATGGCTTCGCCGTCTATTTATTGCATCTGAGAGAGGATACAGAATTGTATAGAGAACATGCATGCATAGAGACACCTTTGGGACAAATTACTTCAACACCACCTTCACTACACAGAGACAACTTTCCCTTCTCTCAGTATTCATGCAGTAGTCATTCTACAACTGTAGTAAACTCTGAAAATATGCAATACTTTGTTTCAGTACCAGCATATAAAAACTGTTTATACTTTTTTAAGGCAATAAGGAAATATGGGACTAAGAAAATAAAGCAGCACATTTCATTTCACATGCCCATTAGTTTTTCGCAAAAATTGGTCACTCAGGTAGATACGAATATTACATCTATAGTATAGTAGTTATGAAAATTGGCTGTGACTACCCTCTATTCACGCTTGTCGCTCAGTAAAATTATCAGACTCCAGTTTCCGTTGCTCGGCAGTCTACTTTTCAAGCATAATGTGCTTAAAAAGGATATTGCTTAATTGCATTCAGTTCTCTTTCAACAAACTATAGCAGCAGCAGTAGTGTATAACATAGATTTTGCAAAATTGTAGAGGTAGGTTAAAACAGGATAGAAGCAGCGATATGGTATACTATTTATGTCAACTGCAGTTGCTTACATTTATACCTGGTGCAAGCAATATTGATCTGTTTACTTCATTTACTTACTTTTATGTGAGTGCAGACTCAAAGCAAGTGGTTATCGTATTACTAATGATGTAGATAAATGAAAAAGAACTGTCGTTGCGGAGTGCAGATCCTAGTATTACAGTCCAAAAGAACCGTTCAATGATATCTGAAATAAAATAAATATTTTGGCTATTTTTGGTAACATTCCTTGCGAGTACTTTCTCTACAACGCAAAAGAAAGAGAGATAACTAGGCCTGTTGGCCTTCATATTCCAAATAAACAGTTTTGCTCAGGTAGGTCATTTAGAAATTATTACATTTTCCTGTACAATGATAATTTATATTTGGAATCAATAAAATCACCACTTAAACCATTGACAAAGTGCACATAATACAGTAGCGAAAGGCAAAACCAATCATGACACCGGAACCACAAGTAATGTGAAATGTATTTTGGTTAATTCTTGAGGTTTTTAATTTTTTACGGTTTATTTTTACGTGTTTGCAATTTTCCTACTATATACATATAAAATATTTTGATTGTTTTCCTTGTTAATTGCAAATGCTATAGATATAGAAAGAAGAATTAGCCTTTGTGGAATAACTGCTTGGATGACAGAAAAATGTAAGTGCCAAGCAGAGCGAAAAATGTGCATATTCGACTTATTTCAGCTATTGAAACCATACGGGATTCTCATTTTTGCCACAGATGAGATAAAAGATGAAAGTACTACCCTCATTTGATTTCGCATTATTCAGCAGTTACACTATTACTACATCTGTGTGAAACCTGAGTTCACGTCTTCCTCCTCCTATTATGTATTGAGAGCATTACGATTACCAGTTCAATAAAACTACACAATAAATCACAGAACCGGAAAAAATGTGGAATAAAAAAGTGAAAATTGTTGGAAAATTGAGAGAGATACCGATTGTAACAAGGTGTGACAAAAGTAATTGGTCACTCTTGAGAGAAAAAATGCGACGGTTTAAAAGAGTCAGTTGAAGTCTTTTGTTTCTCCTTTGTCGGCGCTTGGAAAATTCCCCAGTCGATCTACAGAAAGGACAGAGTGCTTTTTTAGCAAAGGAGCAATATATCCGCCATCCCCTCTTATGATGTCATGATATTGTATTGCAGAGCCTTTGTCAAAGTCCACCTGCTTGTACATGTACAATCACTTTTAACTTTAACGCGTCTTTTCTTTTGCGAGCAACTCGAGTCAATTCTGTTTTCATTCAGTTCACTTCAGTCCATCCATTTGGCTTTCGAAACTACACCCATATACATTATTACAAAGAAACACTAAAGAAAGCTAAAATCAAGTCCATCTAAGATTTCTCTAGGACCAGGCCAGCCACCTGACATTGCTTTTCTCCAGAACTACCTCCGTACTCCAGCATAACCAAACCAAGTAAGATAAAAGAGAGAAAGGGAAACCACCTTGAGCTACCGAAATAGAAGTATCGGTACAAACGCATCTTTACCTTAAGAAGTTGCGTAGGTACTTATAATAGGGAAAAGAAATAGTGTAGGAAAAAGGTCGATTTGTCTGTGTGGATTGGAATTGAGTTGACACATTTGTGCAAAGTGGAGAGTGGAGAGAGAAAGATGAAGACAGTAAGGAAATCGAGAGGAGGGGAACCGGAAAAACGGCGAATGCATTGCATCACACCGGGAGATCCAATTCAATCCTGTACCGAACTGAACTGAAGTAACTTAACTTCGTATGTACATATCTCCTCACTCTATCAAGGTGTCCTCCTATAATATGTGCGTAGACTTGGTGTTAGACCCTTGTGCGTAAGCATTCCTTAGGAGCAACTATAAAGAAAGGAGAAACGAACAAGTTTCTACTTGACGGACCTTCAGGCTCTTTCACTAAACCGGAAACTTCTTCCAACCAAGCCAAGCCACCAAAGGAGAGAAAAGGGAAAGCTACTTTACTTAGCTCCTTTCTTGCTCTACCTATATACATACAGAAACGTACACAGAAGAAGATAGAGTAGCATTGTAAACGGACGTGAGAAAGGGTCACGTCTCTATTTGAATCCAATTCCATCACAAAAGGACGATTTATTGTTCGTTTGACACACGCACATGCACACGTAACGTAACGCAGCCCAACTTAACTTTAACTATCTAGATCTTCTCCTCTAAATATACACTATCAGTAGCTACCTTGTATATGTATCTCTGCAAAAGCATTACAATGCGTTTTGTGTACAAACTAAATGTATGGCTATTCATCCCAATTTACTCCAGTCTATATTTAGACATTTACAGATAGATATTTTATACTTTTCTCAAGGGAGTTCTTACGTGTATCCTTTAATGGAATATACGTATCAACCCTTGAAAACATTTCTCCAGATTTACTAAATGCACATACAATTTCTTCAGCAGTAAACTAACAACATAATTTTTACAATACTTCTGCCATGCTGCATTTACAATATTTTAATTATATAATAATTACATTTTTCAATATCTGCTTGAAACTGTTTAAATAAATATTTAACGACTTTTATATTTTTCTGGTTGACGGTTTTATGACCAATGTATTTTAGTAAACTGTCGTTTAAAATTTGATCCTTGATCCCGAAAGAATCAAACCATTCAAACCTATTTTACATTTTAATTTCCAGGAGGGATTTTTGAAGGATTTGAGGGCGCTAACGATAAGTAATAGGACTATTTTGTAGCTTATGTTGGTTTTAGAACGCTAGAACATAAACCACACAGGTAGTTACCCTAGTTTACGAAAAAAGACGAAGCTTTTCCATTTTCACTTAACTTTCACTTGCAATCCAATCTCGCGAAAGAAATTGGGGAAAAGTTCTTAGTAATGGACTAGAAGTCGAGATAGAAAGTTACACTAGTGATTCGCTATAGTTCAGAGTTGGAGTAACCCAAAATAAACTTTTAGTAGAGTTGTACTGATAGTAGCGGAAAAAGAAAATGATAAACCTATACATGGAAAGTAGTGTATTAGTAGTATAGTAGCTTCCGCTGGAGAAAAACGGGAAACAAGGAGAGACACTGACCTTTCCATAGTTCTTTCACGTTTGTGTGAGCAAAAATATAATTTGGCAACTCATTTCTCGCCTGTATACTACGTACACATGTGTTTATTGGAAAAGGGGCACCAGATACAGAGTTTAACTAGGTGTGGTGTGTTCTTATATTGGAGTATATTTACTTTGCTCAATTCACAATGTTGCAAACACGGGGAAACATTTATTTACTTTGCACCTTGGTAAGTTTGTAGCCCACGTAATTTCTGGGTCCAGTCCAGTGCACTGAAAAACCTTCGGAACATTTTAGTGTTGGCAAGCATTGGAGAAAAGGCATTCACTACGTGATATCTTATTGTAAAAAATGTCTTGAGATTTTCCATACGGTAAAAATGACAAATCTACTCCACTTTCTCCTGGTTGAAACAGCGCTGGGTTTACTTGGAAGAGTGAGTATATTTTATAGAAGTGAAAGAGATATATTATATACGTATGTGGTGCAGCGTCACGTCACGTCGAAATAGGGAAAGCAAGTGTGGCTAAATCCCCCAGGGGTATCACCCTTTACCCTTCCATCCTTCCTAATGTACATTAGCAGTCTGCCCTACCTATCGAATATAATAACAACCGTACTTACTATAAGAAGGTTGGTTTTCTTACCTAGGTGGGTTTGTATTACGTACACTTGTTCACTTTCTGGCTTCTCTACTCTATTTCGCCCGTAATATAAATAAACACATGTGAATCCTCAGGATAGATCGCAGCTGCTGAATTTTATTTGGATCACATCAGTTCCTTTCCTTCTCTGCCTTTTCTCGTTTTCTCCAGAGATAGAAAAGTAGCCTTAACTAACCAAATGGATGCGGATCAAGAGGAGATATGAAGAAGCCAAGGTTAGATAGATAGATTTACTTGAATTGAACCAAGTAAACGTAAAGTAGATTTCAATTCAGAAACTGACGCGACTTGACTGGGATGAATAAGATTCAGGCATGTGGTATCTTCCAAATGTATCCCAAGTACTACACCAACTCCAAATGCATTGCTTAACTGGGTATTACACAGATAAACAAGTATAGCAACAACTTTCCTCTCTAAATACCAAGTGTATGTTACTTTACATCGAAAACGTATCAACTTGTAGTATAGCCACTGTAGCTTATTGAAACTCATGGACTTTATTCAAGAGAGGCAACGCCACCAGAGAGCCTCAAACCAACTCCCAAGGCAATCTACACAGTTAATGAGCCACAAAGTGAACTAAAATGAAAATGAACTTCTTTATACCCGTGTCTACGTACGTCAATGAAAATAACATTCTCAAAACGCTTTTGTAACTACTAACTGCTATATTCATTGCATCAAACACAGTTATAATATATACTACACACAGCTAGTGCCGTAGTGCTTACTCCACCTATCATAACCACGTTCACGTACTTCCACTCAATTTCCATTCAAAAATTACACCTTAATAAGCCCATAGCGTACATTCCTATACTATCACACTACCTTTCTCTCTTTCCAATATCTATCTACCTATACGTCAGGAATTCGCAGACTCATCATTTCCTGTTTTCATTTACCAAAGTTAGCGCTCCTTGATTGCACGTCCTAAGTTGTCTTAACTTCTATTTTTTCTTTTGCAGAATCAACTTCTCTCTGTTTTTACTTACCTAACTTTTAACACCATTTTATTGGTCAAACTAATTCCAAGAAGCTTTCCAGATTCAGATTCCAGTCTACATAAACCTTTAATCTTAGGAACCTTTTAAGGAACAGGAAAAGCAAAGTGCTTTTCCTGCTATACATAAATATAAATAGGCAAGCGAATTGTGTATTACTCTTTTTTGTAATACGAGTAATTGAATTACTTTGAGATATTCTCAATACAATTTTCATCAAGACAAAACAAAATTAAGAATTACAGTACCATAGTTGAATTAATACTACTACCATACACTTATAAATACACCTAAGGTACTGACTGGACCAAGAGACTATGTACCATGCTACGATATGATACATTTTACATTATCTGCAAGGATGACAAAAGTAAGGAAGAATGATAAGATAAAGTAGATCCAGTATTCTGTGACTAGTACAGTACACAACACATTACAGACGAGGAAACCCCGGGAGTGAAACGAGAAGAACATGAAGCAGACTAATATGAAAGTGTACAAAAGAAGGAAATAACTGAGAAGATAATATTGGACAACTATAGTATGTGCAATGTACATTGACTACTGTGTGCATATAGTATGAGCGGAGAATAGTTTCATAGTGCAATGTTGGAAAACATAGGTTGAGAAGAGTAGTAGGTACGAGATGAGTAGACTATTTACAGTATTACGTGTGCATTGATAATAGTAATAGTAGTTGCGGAGTAGTAGTGGGGAAAGTAAAGGGTTGATGTGGGAAAAGGGAAAAGGCTATGCACACAAGTGTACCTTCTAGATTTGGGCAATTTTTTATTGTCTCTGGCTGCTAATGGAACGCCATTTTTCTCTCTACATACAGTTTCAACTAGGAGTTGTAGTTGTAGTTGTACACAACATCCATACAAATAAAAATAGAGGCAAACCGAAGGATGGAGGAAAAGGAAAATAGTAAGTACGAACATAAATGCATGGGATAGCTTAACGAAGGAATACTATGTACTATTTAGAGTTCATAGAGAAGACACAATACAACAAAGCTTGCTTACAAGGAGGAAAACCACCGTAGTACCCCACCAGCATAACATTCATTGTCAGTTCAGTCTCTTCTTCCTATTCTTTGACTACAAAACAAAATGCATGGAAACAAAACACGCGGAAAGAAATCCCACTGAGCCCTAGAGGTTCTCTACACTCCGTTCTCCTACATTACTGCCTTGTTTTCTGATGCCTGCTGATTGTGTATAGAGAAGAGCGAGTAAGTAATAGAGTACAACATAACACAACTCACACAGAGTATGTACTAAGCCGCAAACAAAGAACAGATAGTCGAGTCACTCCTCAGACCGTCCACACGGCAAACTCCTAATGTAACTGGATGGATGGAATGCTTCTTCCTTTGTTAGCAATATTATTTTTATACACACAAACAGAAAAGGAAACACTCCACTCCGCCGAAACGAAAGGGAAAACAAAAATATTCATTGCCGACAGCCAAGAAAGTGACCGAACTCACTTCTAACGTTCTAACAAATAAATTCCAGCTTTCTATCTTCATTTTCCTACTTCCTTCCTCCACCCACGCTTATGGCCCTTACTCTACTTTCCAGTTCCACCGCACGAAAAACAGAGAAAACTTAATTTCTACACATTGATTGACTGACATATCAAAATCTATTACCAGTCCCATACCACTTTTTGGATACCAAACCGTGAACTTGCACTTGATTCTCAGTTTCACAAACAATGCTCCATTTTCCAGATCTGTTTACATTTTTCAACATTTCTTCGTCTACTATCACATAAACTTTCAACCTTGATCAGTATCATTTTAGATCGCATACCAGCTGTATTTGGAATTTTCTGAATGTTCGTGTCATGAAATACTTTTACTTTCTATCTCAGGTTCTTACGTTTATTGGTGAGCTCTCAGTGTGCTTTTATTACGCACCAAACAATTTCTGCACCACTTTTACTCTTGTTAGCTTCTCCATTATTATATAAAACGCAGGAAAATTATTTTATCAATGGCATAAAATTGTAAATAAAAACAGAAACACAACAACACAAGTAAACCTTTAGTGACATTATGACAAAATATTGAACTGTTTCACAATTTACAGATACATTTTGACAAAATGAAGGTGGGCATCAGGACATAGCTTTATTATATTGCTACCATGAAGATTCCCATAATAATCTGCACTACAGAGGGAAAGTCCTTCACTTGGGTAGCAAATCGCACGGAATGCACATTTTAAGTGTAAATAGCAGGTGCTAGAGTATCCCCTTTGCCATAACGTTGGCTATTTCTTTGGTATCCAATTATGTTTTTAAGAAGCGCGTCTGGTTTCTTCCTTCCCCGACAATTCTCCTTTCTATATTCTATTCATTTGAAATTATGTTATCTAATAAATGTAAGTATAATTTAGCACGGACAGAGCTATAATAGGTAGCACGTAGCATCAACATCAACATAATCAACAAGGGGATACTTTGCATTGCAGTAGCTTAGGTTTTCGTTAAATTGATGTTCCTTAATTACTAAATATCACAGTAGTTGAAAAATTCTTAATTTCTTTCACTCTATATGACATTATAATATTATGGGAATATTTAGACAGGTTTCTCTGATTATCGTAATTTCGATTTCTGTATGCGTAAATAGTGTACTCGTTCAAAAAATAATATAACTAGAAATCATAACAAGACAAGGAAGAAGTTAGCTCCATGAAATGGATTGTGAACCTCTCCTGCTTTCCTTTACTTCCTTGTGAGCATTGCAAAGTAGTGAGCGGAGCCGAGAGAATAGTGGGATGGCAGTCAAATGGAACTTGCTAAGCACTTTCCCATCTATTTTATCTCCCCCTTACGTAAATCGCAATACTGAACGTGATCTCAATTCTTGATTTGGTTCAGTTGACTCTGTGTATGTACTAACGATATGTACATATCTAGTTGAACTATTCTGCGTCTCTTTGGTCTGCTTTAGTGGATGCTTATTGCTCGGTTTTACTCTCCGTCAGTCAGTTCTGTAGTGTAGTGTTGTGTAATGTTCTGCTCTTTGCTCAAAAACTCTGCTCACATCACAGTTTACATCAGATCAGATTGCTAATGTCATTTCTATTGCCACCTTAACAGTTTCATCCTGTCGTTTATACACAGAAAATATTTTTATGAGAGTACATACTTGTTCCGTAATTGCTATTGTTATTGGTTTTTTCCTTTTCAATGAGTACTTCTTGTCACTTTATCTTGTCGGAGCAGATGCGTCAGGAAATATCTTACGACTTTTCTTTGTTGATTAGGTATTTGTTATTTGCAAAAGTAATTGCTATTTATTGATGCACTAGTATTTAGCCTTGAAATTGTCTTTTCAATGCTAACCTTCATGCATTCCCCATAATTTAACACTCAGAAACATTGTGTCCAAGACAAACGTGACATTTTTTTGTATTTTCAATTTTCACAAATGATGTTTGTAATTACTTTTTTCTAATCTGTACCCCATACAGTTCAACATCATTCCCAGAATGCCAATCCAACTGTTTGTCCTAGGTTTGAAAATAGTTTTTCTTTTAGCTTTAATATCTACCTCTGACAATTACATTGTAACTACTACTGATGAACCTAATGTTGTAATAAGTTAAGATTAATTTCAAGTAGCTTATTTTATTCAAGCAATGCTGGATTCAGGAAAGAATATTTAGAAAGAATATTTATTTCAAATCTCCTTTGCAGATTTGAATATTTACTGTGTTGGCATGAACATCTTAGGTGAATATCACCCCAGCGTCCCGAAATCAGAAAAAGTTCAATTCGGACCTGTCGATCCGAACCGGATTAGATGATGGTAGTACATCACTCTGAGAAAGAAGCGAAATCAGAATCGTTTCCTGGGTTGGGCTGCTATCATTTGTGTTTCGGTCGAGTTGTCACGCTCTGATGATCTCTTCTTTTTGCCGTGGTGGAAAGTCCCAGAGCAGAAGACAGCATACGTACTTAGATAATGTGTATCTACCCGTAAGCTTGGACCACACCACACATTTTCCTGACACCATGGAACCAATTCCCTTCCATTCCACGGCGAATCTAATACCATACCACGGACGAAAAAAACACAAAAGATACAGACGGTGAAGTGAACTAGATCTCGACCCGGTTGACCATCCACTAAAAAAGACGGATATTTCTTCTTGACTCTTTTTCCACATAGACAGTTATACTTCCCTGGTTCTTTTGTGTACTGAATTACAAATACGGATGTTTCGTATATAGTAATTCTAATAAGTATAAATATAATGTAAGTAGAATTCCGGTACAGATATCGCACTACAACTTTTCTTGTCCAGTTCAGTTAACTGTTAAGACGATTTTTTCCATGTCGATCCATCTCTTTCCGTAAGTTCGATGTAGACGGATGCCTATTACACTGTAGAGCTGAATTGCACCGCAGTGTACTACATAATACTGAAAAGGACAGGACAGGAATGAAATTTGAGTCGGGCAAGAATGATCGCTAAAAAAGAGTACTCATAACATAAGAGCTCTTGTATCTTTTCTTTACATGCCATCGACTAGTATCCGAGTAAGAAATAGAAAAGGAGGACGTCTTATCAGATTGGACCTAAAGAGTGCACCGTGGAAAGTTTTTCTCGGTTTGAGTGGACAGAGCTATGCATTAACATTGTGTGGTGTGATATCATACATTTTCCCACTCACTCAGTCAGGTCAGTTCAGTTCAGTTGAGGCAGTCAAGAGAAACGAGCCGACAGGACAGAAGAGCAGAGAAAACGGAAGGAATATGAATAAAAGAAGTTGAAAAGGAAAGTATTCTTGTAAAAGAGAGGACAGTAAAGCGAAATAAAGCCACTGTATTATGTTGCATCGCGGTGCATGGCACGAGATGAGATGCGAGGACCAAGAGTGGGAGCACATAAATAAATCGTTTTGTCAGGGTGATGGAAAGCCTGGAAATAGAAACCCATTTGTTTCCTTCTCCCTCCAAAAGAACAACTTAAGCGGCTGGAACAAGATAAGCCTTGTCTTTCAACAGTCACTCTCTTACCCTACAACTTACGATGACTACTAACATAAAGACGGTCAACACACTACCCTTTACTACCTTCCTCAGTCCTCCTCTTTGCTCTAATACACTCCAACTTCTCTACTACTCGATAATTCTACTCAACTTTATTTCCAGACATTTACCAACAACTTTTTCCTACTTATTATCAATCCTTATCCTTTTATGTAAGACTGGCTAGGTATACAGGATGAGCTGACGTGTCATTGTCTTCAAAGCAGCGCAAAGATAACTATATTAGAAATTGCTCGACGGTGGTCCATATCCATAATCATAAATAAACACCCAAGATTCTTTTTTAACATGCAATAAATAATATTTTTAACCAGATTTACCAGATTCAATTTTGTAGTGGGCATGTATAAAAGTGTCAATCCATAAAATGCAATATAACTTCAAAAATCAGTGCTTGAAAATATTTAATATTTTTCAGCGAATTTATTCAATTTTCAGTCAATGCGTTGCAAAATTATATGGTATTGATTGGTTTTCCTAAGACTAAAATGTTTTTCGAACTGGCTGTCCGTAAAGTAAATATACGTATGATTGGTTTCTATTTCTTATTCCTACTAATATTCCCCATTACTCCCTATTATGTGCACTAAAAGTTGGAATGTAATGCATCATTTTATGGTAGACAATTTCTTAACTATTTACATTTTACAAGTTTTAATTCTCTCTGCATTATAGCACTCTTTTAGCAATAAGAATCGATCAGTTATTGTCAGAGTTGCGTTAACACGCTCTTATGTTTATTATGCATGAAGTTTGTATGTATTCAATTCCTATGTAAAGTAATGTATGCTTATAGTAGCAATGGGAGCTTTTAGTATAAGATCTTTATGGTTGTTATGTACTTAAATTTAGTTTTATAGCTTTAAAAGGGAGACGAAACAGAACATTTCAACTTTGCACTTCTCTACCCTGTCATCTTTAATCTGAAATCTATGAGCCGAAAGAGAATGAAGAATCGGACCGAAACGAAACACTACCGCAGTAAAGTGTAGTAGAGTTATCTGCACAAATGCATACAGCAGTACATTACAATGCAGCCCAAAGAGAAATAATGTACCCCGTGAATTCCTTCATTCAATTCACATTCACTTAAGTGAACTAAAACTGCAAGGGTAACAACGCAACTGTACAGAGCACAAGACTACAAGACACGTACTTAAGATACCCCCACTACTACTTACATTTACTATCAAATATACAATCAAAAGAATGTTGTTTATATAGGTACCACTGAAATGCAAAGTGTAGGGTAATAGTGTCTATGTGTATATTATATAGTAATACAGATGATAATGTTGTTCCTAATGAAATTCGACTTGAATAGGAAAACAGAAACAGAGAGAATGTTCAATGAATGCATATGTTTACGTAAATGGAAAAGAAACAATCTTAGACACTTTACTAGCAAAGAAATGACTGTTTTACAGTATGAAAATATATGTACGCAATATTTCTTGCGTAATGAAAGTGTAATACAGGAAGAACTTGTGATAGAGCACTACAACTACAACAACTCACTTGCTAACCACTACCACTCAGTTGCACTTGGAGTATAGAATCCGCATTCGTGGCATTTATACGCACATAATACACAATTTCTCTTGCATTGTTATAATAAGTAGAAAGATATAACTTGGTTGCTTTACAGTCTACATCTACCATACCTCTTATGGTATCTCCTCTCTACGGCAAAGCAAAGAAAAGCCGAACAAATGAAATCAAAAGAAAGAACGCACTTACTCACTCGCATTATTTCTTGTGAAATAGCTTATACTTTTTCTTTGCCTCTATCCCTGGAAGAAGAAGGGTTAGTTGAGATAAAGCAAATTTATACGTATTTCTCCTATACGAAACTAATATGGAAACATTTGACTATTTAAAACCTTATAAATGTATGACGAACCTACAGGGACAGAGTCTGCACAAGAAGGACAAGAACTGATTTCAATTCATAACCATTTTTGTTAATGAAACGTTTGGAAGGAAGTTACTATATTATACCCTAGAAAAAGTCATAAAATGAATGTACGGATGTATGTATAACGGGTATAGTAGATACAAAGGTGCGTAAGCAAAGCTGCATACTGCATTCGTTTGATTATGTATTCCATATGATAAGTAATATTGTGTGAATGTAATGTAAGAATGTGGCAAATGTTTATATAAAGTGAAAATGAGAGTGTGAGAAAGATAAAGTGATTTGATGGAACGCAATATAATTCAATGTATGAATGGGTAAATATAGTATACGGCAGTTTGGAAGGATGGTGATAGTGGTTTGGTTGGGTTAAGTGTGATACATCTGTAGAAAAGTGTGTATACACAAACGAAACCACTGCTATTCAAAATGGAATGGTAATATAATGCAAATGGGAAGAGAAAGATAAAAGAAGGAAAAAATGATTGATGACCTGACCATCAACACTCTCATTTACACTCGCCCATTATCATGCATAAATGCATCCAGGCGAGAGATCCAGTTCCGTCATTCTGTCTGTCTATCTGTCCCTCTTTCTTCCTTTTAGTTTTCATTTCAGTCAGTCGGAACGAGTTCTAATGCAAAAGTAGAGAGATATATCAAGACAAGACATGCTAGTTTTACTTTGGACTGCACTGCTCTGAACTGCTGTCTTGTTGTCTACATTCAAGTGAACTTTTGCAGCCCTTCTTGTTTTATATTAACTATGTACGATGTTCACATGGAAAAGGTCGCCCTTTGCTCCCCCTTAATGTTTACTGCCATTTACATACACTTATCCCATTCTATCGTCTGCCATATTACTTACATTAGTTAACTCAGACTTCTCTGTTTTGTTCTGATATTCCTGTACAATGCATTTTCCTCACTGATTTGATTTAATGTTCACTTTAGTCGGGTTGAGGGTACCTTCCCTTCTCTGTGTGTATTTCTAATACGCCTTCCGATTTAGACTGTCCTGTACGGGTCTTTCTCCTTTACTTATTACAACTACTAGATAGATAGATGATGGGATTGCTATTGATGTTCTGTGCCGCTTCATGCATTATTCTCAGTCATCATTCTTCACATCATTAAGGAAAACGTGAGTTGAGTGATTAGTTGTTCGAAATGTTTTGATGTGATCTTTAGCTATCCAACAGACAAAACTTTGGCTCTCCGCTCCACAGCACAAACAGCCAGAAGAAACAAAAGCAACAAGAAATTCTACTATACTCGATGTGTTATGTGTTCATAAATGCTGACGCACTCTTTACAATTATTACTAATACATATTATCATTTCTTTAATTACAAATATTTGTTTATAAAACAACGATTGCGAAAACTTATCCACCTATAGTTGCTAATACATAGGTCATTTTTACGTAATTAGAATTTTATAAATGTGGCATGCTACATATTTAAAATAGTAATTGTGAATTAAAGCTGGCGTGTGATGAAGAGAAATTTCAGAGACATAAATTACTTGAATGAAGCCTCCCTGAGGTTTTTACTTTACGGAATCATTTACACAGAGGTAGTCAGAGAGTAATAGAACCACTGTCGCCAACGACGTTAATCTGTCGTTCTCATTTCATTTTGATGTAATGCCACAGGAGCCACACACAGTTCGTTATTCTTTAAACTCTGAAACTGTGATGAACGCATCATGAATGAATGAATGAAAACTTTGAATTAATAATGATGCTGGTTGTAATAAGATACAGTTAGCTCTGCGTACATCGTAGTATTTTGTTATAAGCACTGTTCATAAAAGTTTTACTGTTGATAGTAGTAGGTACTGGCAGTAGTTTCACATCTGCATCCTGGAAACAGGTCTACAGTTCTACTACATTACTATTACCTGCATTTAGGCCACAAAATTTCTCATTTAGTATCTAGTCAATAGGCATTAAAATACTTTGAGGGACATACAAACAATGGAACTTATGTTTTCTAGGATAGAAATACCATAGCCCCTCGAAATGCACTATACAGAATTAAATCACATTCTTGTCTGCCTACCTGCTTAAGTGGCGTGCGATGTGAGTACATAAACAACACAATTAGCAGCAGAATAAAGCAGATTAAAGTGAATTATTAAATTGAATAAGTAGAGCTGTTCTATTGTCTTAACAAAAGCTTCTTTGTATTACTACAGAGAGAGAGAGTTAAACAAAAGCGTCTATAATCTTATCCTCTCTTCAGCCATAAACAGTCACCACAGCAAATATTATACGCATGAACAAAGGCTGCAAGGATTTAGCACATTGTTAGTTTATTACTACGTAATAACTTTATTTTAATAAGCCTAATTAGTTAGAAATCAACATTAAAGTACTCAGTCTTGTTTATTGCAGTGATTCATTAGATAAATGATAAGTAGAAAACAAGACTGTTACTTTAACACGTAATGCAGATAACCATTACATTCTTAGGAAGTTTTAGCAAGTTTAGTAATTTCGCTTTGAAGTGGTCGTGGCCCTAAATTTATAATTAAGTATTTAGAATTTACGGTGTTGCTTTTACTTTGCTGGCTGAGAAATTTGCAAGCATTAAATATGTAATAGGATAGTGTACAACACCATTACAGTTGACTGGTAGCATTTATTTAGGCATGCCCTACATAACTATTTACATAAATGCAGTAAACTTGTATTTATTCCTTCGCGAATTCAACTGTCATGTCATGTTCTTACTACAAAACGGATAACACAGTTTTATAAGTGAGTACAGTTACTGCACTGCAGAAACATTTGCGCTGAACTGAAGTTGTGTTATTGTGACATTTATTTTAGCTTCCTAAAGTATTATGCATTCCTACAGCGTGAATACAAGTCTCAGGTTCACTTGCGAAAATTTTGATTTCCTTAACAATTTTTCTATGCCGGGTTTTATGATAGGGGTGAGCTGACACTAAGTGAAGCCTGTACATTTATTCACACTGTATAAACATGCATATTGCACAGTACATACTAATAATGTACAACAAAATGTTATGATTCATGTTGTATGTACATCATCGTCCATACTCTAATTCTTACTTCGTGTCCAAATTCATATACAAACTACAAACGTTGTATTATGCAAACTAGTATGCTACAAATGTAACTGAACTAAACTGTAGCTTGAACTTAGACAGAGTTGAAACAAACTATGTTTTACTTTACAACTATGTTTGACTTTTCTTTAGCTTGACTGAGCCAGTTGAAATGTAAAATACATCATCATTATTCATTCATTCTCGCTTGGACTTGTCTAACTTCGCTATGGATGTGTAAAATCATAAAGAATTGCTACTATACGTATCTTTACATGCATAGCATACTACCCACTTGGCTTTACAATATATTTTCCATTATGTATGTATATTAAGGAGAATTCTCAAAACATTTACTTTGCTGTTTCTACTGGTAGTCAACTGTCAGCGTTTGTCATCATGTTATACATATTAGAGTTACTACTTTCCTCTCAAGTAAAACTAAGTCTTCACTGCTTATTGTACAATACCATGGCACGGACACACGGATGACCGAATTGACTTAACTTTATTTTAAAATTCACATCGGAATCTGGAAAAGCATATATCACACCCGTGTGAACAGTATTGTAATACTGGGTCAAATTGCTTTGTTCGGCATGAATAGTCATACTACATCTACTATTCAGTAGAGCTTTCCCAGTTTGTCAGTTGTAAAACAAGACAAAGGAAGTATTTTAATTCTTCATTTTGATTGTCGCACTTTAGCAGAATATATAAACGTATCGTAGTTAAACAACATAAGAATGACAAAAACGCTAAATAGTTTATGCCACTCTTTCCCATTTAATATTATTTCTTCTAATACTAGTAGATATTTATTTACCATCAATTTAATTGCATCCACACAATTCACAGAACTTTCAACAGATTTTTATGAACTCTAGCGCAAAACTATAGGATTTTATATATTGATTTGAAATTCTATTATGGCATGTTAAACTCCAGATGTGATGATTGTTGTGGAATATTGAATGAAATGAAAGTAATAAATTTTAGCTGCTACATCAATTGTAAATGGTTCCAGTTGTGTATGAACCTTGAGAAATGACTTAACAAAGGAGGGTACTAGATTAGGTAATCAAATGGATGGCTGACCACTAACAGAATAGTTGGAGAATTAAATAACTACCTGATAACATGATTTTGTTGTTTACTAATTCAGTTTAAAGATTGCTTTTGCATTGCAATGTGCCAAGGAATAAATTGCCTTGTTTTAAATAGTTCTGTATACTAGTAGTCTCCAGTATTATTCTGGTTTGGTGTGCCTTGAACGATCTAGACCTGAAAATAGAGGAAGGTATGTCTGAGTGGTGGATATTCTCCATTTATCTACGGTCGACTGAATTTCAATGCGAATTGAATTCTGTGGGTGAAAATCAAATATTGCCTTTCCTCTGTTAATACATTTGTATCTAATTTCAAGCTTGGCTCTGATCTGATCTCTTGAGTTGTTTTGTGTTATACGGAATGCTCGTTACTTAGGTTTAGTCGGCAACATCAGTCTCTTGCCATTACAGCTTTGATTTACATTTACGATCTACTCTTCTTGAAATACAGTGACTAATAGTCCCAAGAAGGGTTCAGTTCTACTCTACCTAGTAGAATTTAACGATGGAATAAATAGAATAGCTAATAGTAGAACTACTACAAAACAAACCAAAACCAAGCCAAGGCAATACAAGCCACATAAACACTAGAAATGCAAAGATAGCTCAGAGTAAATATTACAACTTCTCTTCTGTATGTTCTGTTGGTTTGCTTTGCTTGCAATTAATAGCATTAGAGGAGAGAATCGGTGAATCATGAAGATTCTGTCGTGGTAGGTATTTTATGCAGTATTTCCCTCGCTTGTCGTTACCTCCTATACAATACGTATAGCGATCCCCATGCTCCTTGTTTTGCCTGTCGTCATGTCTTCCTCAATGTATTGTAAACATAAGTATTCCCTTTCTGCTTGAACATTTTACTTATTGTGTGTATTTGCACGATGCGCCACTATTTGCTCTTCGCATTACTCTACACTCGTTCTTCCTTCTATCTCTTTTTGGGTGAATTTGAGTCAATTAGCGTGCTAACTCGTGCAATTACGGAAACCGACAAGGAATTGAAAGGGTTCACCAGTGAACTCATTTCAACTCGACCAATGCATAATCGAACGCTTTACTGAACAAGTAAATAATGTACTCTATGTACTTACAGTCAACTTTTACATTCCTACGCTTTCATTTGCATCACTGTGTGTCAGTCAACAACAAGACGATTTGCTATCAATACAAAGCATTTCAGCTTGTTAACATTATAAGCAAAAGAACAAAAAATAATTATATTACAGCTTTTTATAGTTACGCATACCTTGGAACTAGAAATTTTATATATACTTACTCCCATAGTTGAAATTATGTAATAAAATTAAAAGAGAAAACATTAATGCTTTATTCAATAAATAAATACGTACAAATGCAACAGAACTATTGAAGAGTACTTTGTCGAAAAATATTTTAAAAACAATAAATGCTTATTCTCCTATTATACTTATAAACAGATTAGCAAGCCATTACCTCAGGGAACCCGAAAGAGCGTATAATATTCTGTATTTACAGACAGATGTACAGAGTACACGTTTTGACATACGTAATTACTAATAACCCTTAATAAAATTATTTAGTGAAAATAGATTGTTAATTTTTCCTTTTTTATTACTAGCACCTTTACTAATAGACAATATCTAACGTTTGTATTGCACCTACCGATACTATTGAGAGTGTCAATTGTATGCAGATGCGTAATCTGTGATTACTAATTACATAGTGGCAGATGGAGAGGAGAATTGAATAATTCGGAATGCAAAGTAGGAAAAGAGAGGCGAGTTAACGAGGGAAGGAGGGTGAAGCTTGAAATGAGAACCTTTGCTCGTAGTACATTTTCCCATTGAGTATCACGTCAAAAACTCCTGCAACCTGGAAAGAACTCACGCCCACGAGCGTGTTTGTAAACAAAACAAAGCTCTTTTTCGTCTTCAACACTGTCAGTGAGGATTCTCCCTGCTCTCCACACTAGTCCACACACCAACATAACACAGGGAGGGCAACGTAACAACGTGTCCTTCACTCACATGTGGCATGCTTTGCCATGCCATGCAAGCAAAGTCAGCCAAGCTATTGAACTTGTGCATAAGTATACCGTCTGCTATATCACGTTCAATTAAATCAGCTTTATATAACTTATTTTTTGCTCTCCTACTGTACCATGTTTGTATTCCTTATCTAAACCCATCAGATCAAGCTGTATCTACATATCTCTTTGCACATTTGTTGTCCCTCATTTCTATTACTTGCTTATATACGGCTCAATTGCAAACTACGCAAAAATATTTATGCAGTTAAAGGTTAATGTGGTTAACATTCCAAACAGACATCCAATTAAAGTTTGAACCATTAGCCATGCATTTGAAAACTGATACTAATTTAATAAGGTACCGTAACGTAAACATAGATTAGTTAAATCAATTTATTGCAGAGTGAGATTAACATTTGGTATGGATTAATAATACCGAATTTAAATACAGTACCTTTAAAACGTTCCTATAATCTAAATATCTTTGTTGACCGGATTTTGGAATGGTTTCTCCTTACAAAAATTTGGTAGCACTAGATGAGTCTATTTTTCTAAGTGCAATATAAAATTACTGAGTACGAAATATATCAGTTAAAGTAGATCTTAGTCATCTTAGTCCGGAATTCTGTCACAGAAGATTTATTTAATCATAAATTAGGTAACCCCATTTACGGTAACCCTTTAAGTTTGAAGTACCTATGTATATGTGTATAAAGTTTATAAAGTAAATAAGTCTGATGAAGAAAGCCGAAGTATCCCCCTTTCGTATCCTCGTTCAAATTACCATTAATAGCTAATAATAGCGTAATGTCGGCATTTCCTTTAAGTTATTAACCATAATTTCACAGTCGACTCAGCACAAATAAAATTAGAAAACAATAAAGTTTCCCGACATAACCCAGTACATTTATAATGCAAATCTTCCCTTCTTTAGTACTACCGAATATCGTGTACACAGAAATATGCATTGTACTTCCTCCTAGTAACTCAACTCAAACAAAACGGGAGCAACCACGGCAGACGGGGGAAGAAAGAGGAAAGGAAGGAAGAAGATTTAAACGGAGGAATATATATTCAGCTAACTAGGAAAACGTGCCGCTAAGGGACTCTGAACTGAAATTACCACAGGGTATGTACATAGTTCCTCCTCTATGGTTCTAAAGTGCATGTCAAGTATTGTACTAAAGTACTATGCAGTCAGCGTATCGTAATCATAAAGATATTGTTATCCTTTTCTCATGGTTCTTATCTGACAGCTTATCTGGTACCTTGCTAGAATAGAACATGGTTTGGATTTGCAAAAGTAAATATGACGGTCAAAAAATATTAAAATGCTAAATCGGTTAAAGAAGTTAAAAAGCATGTCCTTCGTTTCACATACCTATACAAAAGCTGTAAGCCAGATATATGTAAGATGATATAATATATTGGGGGTCCTCCTTTTTGTTAAGTTTTAAGTCCGGAACCGTGGAAACTCCGGAAACTCCGTAACTTTGCGCACTTTGCGGACAATCTCGTAAAATCCGTAAAAGTTGCTATGGAAAGAGATCGGAGAATAAGTTACGAAGTCACTTACGAAGTTGCGCATCGAAATCGTAGCGGTAGGTTCGTAAAATCTTACAAGCCACACAAGGCAGCTTGAAACGATAACAACCATGCCAACCACGGTGCCTTGACGCCACAATTGTACAGTTTTATGCAGTTACGAATTTGCAAAGAAAAAGGGGTCTCCATATTTAAGTTTTTTAAAGTTCCGGAGTTAAGAGTTTCCAAAGTTACGGACTTAAGAAAAAATATGGATTCCCCCCATTGTCATTAGAAAAATTACTCTTTTCATAAAAGAGCTGAATATTCACCTTACAGTTTTGAGTAACCATTTTTTCCTATCTGAAAAGCATCCCCTATTGGCTCTTGACCTAACATATTACAATGTTTATTTTTCATTCATATCTGATTGCTGATAACTGTTGATTATTCGCCTTGGGTAATAATATTCTATTAGTTGCGTACATATGTAATCAAGGTTGTAAGTTACACCCTTCTTTATAAGATATGATGGGTTATCAACTAAAGTCTACATAGCCACTGCGTCGTATTTCTTAAGTTTGTTGTCTGATGACTCAATCGCAATATCACCTCATGCAATTTTTATCGCGGTTTAGTAAACAATAGTTAGGCAGCATTAATTACACGATAAAAGTAAACAACGGTCGTAGATACTAAAATAATCATAAAGAATGCTAGACGAATTGCTATTTCCCAGATCACACAACACCGTAATCCAATTTAGCATTTACTTCTTGTGACTGTTAAGAATTTTTCCATTTTCGTGGTATTCAAAAATTGTACAAATACATGTTACATTCTTAGAACGTGCCATTTCTTTGAGTTCTGGAGAATGTATCTAAATAAGATGTATTCTTGAAAATAAATTCTTCGAATTTAAAAGGAGCAGTCTGCGTTTCCAGAAAAGTTGATTTAACTTTGTCAATGAGAAAAGGAAAGATGGATTACTAGGAATACTTTAGAAGTACACACAAGTCTTTTGCTTACTACTTTCTCCAATCGGATGGAAAGAAATACAAGAAATGCAGACAGGATCGGAAATGACAAAGTCTACAACTGTACATTCATATATCATTTGGATTGATCGGTTAAAGTCGGTATTAGAATGTAGCTATTGGAAAGCATTTCGGACCAACTGACATGACACTATCAAGAATACTTTCCATTTCATACCGATAGTTATGGTTACTCTTGGAAAATGCGTAAACATTAGGGATGCACGGCATGTCCATGAAACGCGTTTGGAATGTGCGTGCTTTCTCAGTACTGTATCCGTATTATTTGGATGCTTACTTCGCACTAAGTTTCTTTTACAAGTACATATTACATTACGTAAATATAAATATGTATTCCCATGCCACGCACTGCATTAAAGACATTGGACTTTACAAACTATTTATTGCGTTCACTATCAGTAGCTTCTAGATTGATACATGTTCTCCTGATAAAAAATAACATCAAACAATATTGAATTTAAAGTTCACACCACTGAGTTGTATGGAAATAAACTCATTTGTCTCGTGCAAAAATTGCCAATATAATTTCCAAAAGATTACAAAGTTTGTCTAAATAAAACGTACTGTCCTCGCAAGCAATTTAAAGACTGGGGGTGGCTCCTCAAGTACTTCCGTCATCCATGCCATTGGAATGTTAAGCTTCAGAATGGCTATCTCAATTCAATAGTTCTCTGAAAGGAATAGATTCTGACTTACGCCTAAAATTAAATTTTATAGCTACATAGTAGGTTTAGGTTGAAGTTTGACAAGTTTGTTGAGCAGTGAAAATAAATCCAGTTGGAATTTGTTTAGCAAAATATTATTATTGACACTGCTTTCAAATATTGTAGTGAATGATTCTGTCATGCGATTATTTTACCACATGTTAACAAATGCAAAATTTTCAAGCAAAAACTGAAACCAATTAACCAGGAATGGAGATCTCTTACGATTCCATAGCCAGGAAGCTGATTTAAATGGAAAAGGGAATCTTGTGAATCACTCTGGTTTGCACATCATAACTATAAAGTGAAATGGCTGAAATAGTTGGTTCTCCCGAATATTTTCTCCATAAACACATGAAATTGAGTGTATGCTTTTTGAATGAATGAAGGAAATCACTCTACTCCCCTATAGCTAAATCATAAAATAACGTAACACAAGGGCAACCAAGTGTCTATAAGTATTTGTGAGAAATCGTGGTGTTCCCACTAGGAATGTATAGTTAAAGCGAGACAGTGCAGTGCAAATGCCATCAAATATAACACATCCAATTTCGAACATCATATGACTTGAAAATAGAGGCGTTGCAAGTTTGTAGCTTAAAAACTATAATAATAATAAAAAGTTGGAAATATCCGGTAGCTCTCCATTCCCTTCCTCTTTCAGCATCCATTTCATTGACTAGGTATTCGCGTTCACTCTCCTCCAACTCACACTTGAATTTCCTAGATGTATTCTCTAATGCACCAACACTGTTAAACTACAGATAGTCTTATCCCTAAAGTTGAGTTAACCCTCTGAGAACAAGTACTTGTAGAATGGCTAAGAGGAAGAGTATTGTTGTATTTACCCAGTCAGTTCTGTTTTGTATTTCTTATTCTAAAGTAGCAGTAGTCCATTACATTGATCGAAAGTAGCACGTAGTAAGAAATATAAAGTGAGCTATACGATTGTACAAACCAACCATGTGTTTTGAATGAGTGAATATTTTTTATTTACAAAAGAAAAACTATTCAGCACTTGCCACTTGGGTACTTACTACAACCACATGCCTTATTGGTCCTCATCTTTCTTCACTACTGTTCTTTACATTTTAATACTACAGGAAATACATAAGAGCCAACGGGTTTTCAAAAATATGGGCACCCAAATAAAATGAAATACTACATCGTACGTAGTAAAAAGCACTGCTTACTACTAATCTACTATTACTACACTACATTACACATACTAATGTATTGCTTACTATGGCTTACCATTGCTTGTCGAAATAACACTTTAAAACTGTAAGGTTGAAAAGAAGTTTTAGCTTTTCTGAATTCACTTCCCAATCTTTGTGCGTAGTATCACTCGTTTGGTGTATAAGCATTTTATGAGATATAATACTAATGTGTAAGTAGGTAATATCATATTAGAATAAAGTTGGCTGCGAGCGAATGTGATTTGAAAACGTCTTAAGGGGTTGAGAGATCGGGTCGGAAGTAATATAAGAGCCCTTTTGACTTTCAATATCTCATGAAAGGAAAAAGAAGCAGTCAGGAGAAAAAAGATGGAGAAAAGCCAATAGTTCAGTGCAGTTGAATTTCGTTGAGTTGAGAGGCGTAAAAGGAGAAAGCGAAAGTGAAGTTCTCGTGGTTCAAGTGAGCTCTCTGTTCTTCTATTCTCCTCCCTGCTCCTCTTCCTTTTCCCTTCGCTTTCTCCACTTTAATAGTCCTATACTAAACCAACTTCCTCATCTCTTCCTAATACAATACTTCTTACTTACTTAGTATACATAGGTACATTGTTTGCTTTGCTTTCACCTTTTCTTCCATTTACCTTATACTAAATAATAAAATAAGTGTGTACTTACCTAAATATATAGTTACTCCTTACATTCCTATACATTTAGGTGTGTCTTCTAAGATTCAATTTAAACCACTTTTCAATTCCTGTAGGGTATAGGTACGTAATATATAAGAATAATTTACATTTATAACTATAAGCATTATGTATGTACGCACTTACGCTTATTGTTATTACATATATCAATAGGGATGTACATGTATAGATACTGTATTTATGTATAGTGGATATTTACTAGAATCTATTAACCATCTAGAGAAGATGCACTGTTTAGTGCTGACATATATAACTTTTTTCCTCTTGTGTCCTTATAACACGGTAAAGACTATACCGTAGTAATGAAACGATTGTAGCCCATAGTGCGTGAGAAAGGAAATATTGCGTTCCAGGAGTGATATTCTTTTGTAAGTTGCTGAGGTTGTTTTTTCCATCAATGGTGCAGTATGGCATGGACTATGGATGTATTAGGGCAGAGGAGGGATAGAAAATAGATGGGCTCTCGATGACTTGAAACGATGGAGGAGGACAAGACAAGACAGACAGGACACACACAAGACTGGTTACCTTCTGTACCCTGAATTACAGGAATAGGAAGGAAAACGGAACTTGAGTTTCGTAGAAAAATGCCGATTTTCTTGCCTTGACTGGAGTAAAGTACCGTCGTTTGTGCGGGTACTCTGTTTGTGGACGTCTTCGGCGGTTCAGAACTATATAGCTGAATAGCGTTCAGATCAAATGTACCTGCTGAGATTACTCCATAGAATATTGCCATTGCTGCGAGACAAAGTGAGGAGAAGAGCAAGTTTATTTATAGCTACAGATACTACAGATGATTCCCTCCTCTTCACTTTCTTTTACTTTCACTTGCATCACGTCAATTTATTTCATATTGGATAGAAATTGCCTAGTTAAGTTCAGTTCACTCGAGTTAGCCATCTAATCCAAATAGACGTCTTGACTTTCATTCAGTTTAGATAGTTTAATGTATCGGGGTACAAACATTCGTTATGGATATAAGCAAACCGCTCTATACTACATACATCTTGTTCAAGTTAGGGTAGTTGTGCTGCAGATTACTTTGGACATGGGTATATTGTATGATTGTATCACAAAAGTAATGTGCATATTAATATTAACTCGCTTATTAAGATAAATTAACAGACACGAAGAATTATGAGAAGGAAATTTGATATTTGATATCTATCATGTCATGAAACTTTAAGAACATAATTGTATTACGATTCATTTAAAATTTTCTAATGAACGTTAGCTGCAAATGAAAATTAGTGTAGGTAGCTTTGGATTATTTAACTAGAGAAAACCCTGGCAGTCTTACATTACTTAAGCAAATCCTAACGGAAATTAAATAGTTTAGTAGATAAGTATTTAATTTGCAGTAGTAATGCATAATTAGGCCCTTATCCTTTAGTATTTGTATGAGCTGTGCAGAAAACCTCAGACTACAGTATACCAGTTAATTGTAAGTCAAGAAAAGCGCAATTTCCTTCATGCTCATGTTCTACTTTTGCCCCAGTGACCATGAATTGTCACAAGCAGCTCGATAAAGTAATATGAAACGGTTGAACAGCTCATCTAAAGCCACAAGGCAGTGTGCACAAGAAATACAAATATAAAATACACTTAGAGTATAGTAGTCAGCTATCAGGAAATAAATTTACCCTACTTCTTTCACTTCTGAACACGTAGTAATAAATATCATAGCTTTTATGTACAGTATGTAGGTATTTGTGTACTGATAAAAATTGGACATACAATATACGATGGAGAAAGTGCACACTTACCTACTTTCCAAAGTCACGTTTATCCATCCAAGCGTATATTTGTACAAAATATGTAAGCTTGTACTTTTTAGTACTCATCCAGTGTAATAATTCCTGTATACTGTGCTACTGTAGAATTTGGCAGGAAGAAATGACGCAATGAAACTAAATCTGTAAAGCCATAGTCCAAAATAGAGCATTCTATAAGTGCTCAATATTAATGCAACTTATAAATCACGATGTCTTACACTATTGACATAAATAATGATAAATACATTTTTAAGTATAACTAGTAGGTCTCACCAGAAATAAGTACTAGGTTTGGTTTCAGAGCTCAATAATTACAAAAGGTCATTGTATGTATACTGGATAAAAGATTTACTTTTGCCAAGTATAACTAGAAGAGCAAAGAAATTATTTTGCGCTAGCAAACAAATGAAATTAAGTCACAAAACGAGAAAAGTATTACTGTTGGTGGAAGCTGAACAATTTAGTGGAGTTGAGGGCATAAAACCCGGTGATACATCTTTGTGTTGATTGGATGTTCTGTGTACTGGATTGGGATGGTAGAGTCGGAGAGTATTGTAACCACAAGCTGAAATATCTAAAGCGGAAGCCACACTACCTCAACAGAGTTGATTCAGTAGAGACAAGAGTCGACGACTATCGACTTGAGAGGCTTTACGTGTCTTCAATTGAAAATTGAGCCTGACTCTGTCAGTTGAGTTTGCCTTTGTTCTATTATCTGTGTAGCCGTATTCTATACATATTTGACTGGTTCTGTTTTAATAGTGCTTCTGGATGCTTATTCTTTGCCACAAACTCTTGATGGTTTTATATAAGAAAAGCACTCTTGAAATAGAAGATTTTAAGAAGTGAATGAAGGTAGAGTGAACGAAGGGTTTATTTCATAAGTCAACTATCGATTTCCAATGTAGTCCACTCACAGTAGTCTCAGTGACACCAAACCAACTAAGGGAGAGAAAGGAAAGCTATACAACCTTGTTTGTATGTACAGTACACTTGCATGTGGATGTGGTATAGGGAAAGGGACGTAACTTAACATAGGATTCCTTTCGATACTCACTACTCACCTACCCAACGAAAACGAAGGCCAAGACACGACAAGACAGGCAAAACCAGACCCAGGACACTGGCAATATAAATGGTAAAGTAAAAAATCCCGGGTGCAACTGTCAAATTCGATAAAAACTGGCCTATTTCTTTACGTTAACGGCTTTTGCCAAGAGGCACACGGTATATTATGTGTGTTAGACAAAAGTTCCTATTCGTATACTAAAAACGAAAGTCCCTGTGTACACACGCTCTTAGCTTTTGTGGACTCTTAAAAATCTATTGGTAGTACCTTATATCATGTAGTTGAGTCCACAAAACGTAAAGAGGGGACTTGTATTTATATATTGTACACATACCTACACTCACTTCTACCACATCGCGTTATATTTAACTTTCACCCAAAAAAGATCTGATATTTTTTATAAGAATACACTCCTCAGTTGACATGAAAGTGTTTTACCCCAATAAGAAACGTGTCTCCCACCAATGCGAACACATTATATAACAACTACAAAAATATATCACAGATATAACTTCCCTCACCCACTCAGTAGCTTAGGCACCCCGATGTATTTGAGTAATGGAAACTAAAGGGCTTTTTCCGGCTATTGGCTTTACCATGCCATACCAGAACAGAAGTAAGCAAGGCTAAGCTAAAACTAAAAGCATCGTATGTTATATTGCACCAAGACAGATCAGAGCAAAGAAGACCGTGCATTTGCGTCCACGTCAAGAGAAGTCAGGGCAGACGAGGCTAGCCAACCCAAGTCACTTGATTTCATTTCGGGAAATCTATGAAGACTTTTTTTCTCCTAGAAAGAAAGTGATAAAGAAAATTTCGCGATCGAGACACAGAACACCAAATTGAGAGAGACGTCCATATAAATATAGACGGAAAACGAAATAAGACGCCAAAGGAAATCCAATGGACAATGTACATACATTCCTTATGTACATACACAACCCGTAGTTCATTTCGTGTATCTTAGTTATCAGATGCACTAATAGTAACTACACTTACTTACTACTATTGAGAATCCACTAAAAGCGACAGACTAATACTGTACCACAGCGGTACGGAAATAGACTTGTACGTTACTTGCTACATCACAGCTTAGCTTCCTTATCGCCAACTTCTTCCGAAAAGGGTGTAGAGTATATTTATATAAAACACTGCTCGGACGTACTATTAGTTGGTTACTATACGTTCTTTCTAAGATGTCAAATTGCCAAATATCAATTGATTCAATACATGATATGTAGTACTTATATGCATTAATGTTCAATATAAAAAGCAAAACTTTTCGTTACTAGACTGCATGTGCTGCAATTGCAATGCACATATCTGATAAGTTTTCCAACAGCCCCACAACACTCTCCTCTCCACAAACTCCCTTAACTTAACTCTTCATACTACGTTGCTTGAGCACTTCAGATATCTAAAGTTCGATGCAAGTTTTTACCAATGTTAATGCCATTTGTATGGTACAAAGGATAAGTACGCTAACAAAATAATCTGTTTACGAATAAACCATTTTCACATCATAATAAAATTTTGTTGTCTGTAAGTTGTACCTGTAATTTCTAAGCTGCTTACTTTAATATTATAGAAATTCTTTGTCAATGAAGTCGGCTAAAGAAACAGAATTATAGAAATAGAATGTGAAACTCCATTTGGACAAGACTTATCTGCAAACTTCACTATTCTGTTTAAAAGCAATTTATCTGGACTGTCTAATGGATTTCAATTCAATGTGTCAATGTCAATTCACATTCCATGAAATACATAATTAATATTTCGTTAGAATGTAATTTAATTTAGGACAATCATTCTGGAATTGTAATACTTGGTAAGATATGAAATGGAATATATTTTGATGGTGATAGTAGAAAATTATTATAGTTTTGTTAGCCACGAAAAAGCTTTTGGAAGCACAACTGCATGAATAGTTAAGAAGCATTGGAACAATTGGAAGCCTGTTGTAAACGAATTAAAGATTGTTTCGTTAATGTTAACGTTATTTAGAGTAGGGACCTAGTAGAAACAAGTTTGGAGTTGTGTTACTCCAGTTTTATCTTTTGCTCTTTGCTTCACTTAGTTTACTTGAGTTCTGTTAGCTTAGTTCACTTACTTAAAGTTCTCCGTTACTTATCTTGCGTTTTCACAGAGCTAGTGGATTCACATCACAGCATGACATGCTTTCTGTTGTGGTGTGGTTGTAAGCGAAGGAAAGCGAGGAGAATACATTTCAATTCCACTTCTGCACTTACGACTTACTCGCCTGTGGTTACATTAGAGAAGGAGTAGTGCTGTATAAAAGACAAAACCATCTTAACTTGGCGGACATTAGAAATGTAAGGCTATTTGCAAAATTCCGACTATTACAAAACTACTAACAAGAGTAAGGAGACCGTTTGTAGACACGAGTGATGTTTTTAGGTCATTGCGCTTTTCTCCTTCCAATTCGATCAGAAAGTTTTCTTTTGTAAACAAATTGTACACTGTTGGGAAGTAATGTGCGAAAATTTGTTTCCTCGTTTTTGCACATTACAGACAAATAGGATTGTTCCCTGCCTCCAGTCGTTTTATAATACTTACTTACTGATACATGCAATCCAATTCACCATCCAATTGAAAAGTAGTGTACCCGTCCAAAGAAGAAACAATAAACGAATTTCCTTTCTCAGCAAATACTACAGATCTAAAAATACACATTTGTACCATTTGCTATACACGCTTACTGATTCGTACAATCCCGTATGCAAATCAACATAAAATATTGTATGAGAGAAAATGCAGGCTTTACACATTTAGTTTCCTTAGAATATAATATGAATACTCTGTCAACACGGAACAGACCAATATATTTTGGAAAACTTTCCAAAAATACTAAAGGTAAATACAGGGGACCAACCGACCAACTTATTATAATGATCGCCCAATTTTTTTTGAAGGTTTGGTTCACAAACAAGGATTACGAAGAAAAAGTGGGCAATTTTCTTAGTCACTCTGTCTGCGTCACCCAATTACCTATCTGCCAAAAATATACAAAACCAAGTCGGAGAAGACCCTTTCGTGTGTGCATCAAGTAAAAGGATTATATTTATATTGCCAAATTGCCATTGGTTGGTGAAAACTTGCAAAACTGGATAAAATAGAATATCTACCTACATCATGCATTGATAATGCAAACTAAATAAAATAGTAGTGTATGGAATATAGCCAATGTGTATATATTAAGTTGTGAGATGCGAATGTCTTGTATAATATGTGAGTCTTGTATAATACGACTCTTTGGAAAAAATTGAAGACGAAGAGAGCATGAGAGGGAATAGCACATGACGGATGCCAAATGTGGTTTTCATTCAATTTCACATTTCACTCTTCGCTTGCTTTTCGGTTTTCCCTTCACTTGAATTTTCTTTTCTTTGATATGCAGTTACATATCTGGGTGCTGACAGTATGCAGTAAGTTCTTTATAAGTTACGTCACGAACATGTATAAGTATAAGTGCTATACATGCAAATGCAATATCAGTTCTCAATAATAAAATACTCCGCATAATACAAATACACACAGAGGAGCAAGCTGCTTATTTCAAATCAAGGCACTACAGAGATACGTACTTAATATCATCTCTGTATGTAAAAGATTGCACCTAAGCTCTCTATCATATTACCTACACATATGAATATCATTGCAAAAAGTGATGATCATTTCACTTCCATGAACTTACTACTTATCTACTTCCTCAGCCTCTCATCTAAAATTAAGCAAGTATGTATGTATCACTGGTACAATCTTTATATGCATTACAATTTTCTTCTATTCGATTTCACTGGAAAACTAGGAGAAAAATAAAACGAGACAATAGTACAGAGGAAGCAGAAAATATTAAATCTTCAAGCCACAGCCAGGCTCTGCGTTTCCTTTCGCATTCTGTAATGTAAACACGATTCTTGTATACACTGCAAGATGAAACCACAATCCGATTTTCATTCTCTGCATTACTTTGATATCAATATTACAGATTAGAGATCTTTCATCCTTGATAAGTAATTGCATTATTTTACTTTACTTTCTAACCATTACATCTTATTATATATTTCTCTTTCAAAACTGTGTCATAGATATTTCTGATATTTACTTATTCTTACAATTTACTTACAACTGTATAAATTAGTTGTGGTCACAGGTATAGATATATAATGTTATATAACTGTAATATGTACATGTGGCATATAATATTCCATAGAAACTGATGGAATGTAAGATCTGACGAGTACAACACCATTAGCATCATATTTTTGGTAATGAAAATCCTATCGCTGTTAATGGATTCTAATGTTGGTTCCGTAATTGCAAAAAGATCTGAAGCACAAAGCATAAAGAGAAATGTTAATCATTGAATCTGAAGTTAAATGATATTAAATCACCAGGGGTTTGTGTTTAGTCTAATGGCTGACTGATTGGGAGCGCCCATTTACTTTCCACCACAACAAAATGGTTTCTTGGTCTTAGCATCAAACAGTTCTTATCTGACTGCTCGTTACCTTATAAATCAAATTACAGTTTCTTTTGTGAAATATAATCTTATAAACGTTAAAGGCAGCTCTACTTCCTCTAATTTCACTAAAATGAAAGTAGTATTAGTTCTGGCAAAACGAGAGTGAAACAAGAGTTGTTTTGGTAGTCGAGTCACAAGCAAACGAATACCAACCGGGAAGACAGAAAGCTGACTTGAAATTGAAACATTAAACAGTCTTTGAATGTTCTAATTATACCTGACACCAATTAACGAACACATAAAATTCATTGCTTACAAATCTCATTACTACAGCGCAGAATTGCAATGTAACGCTATATTCGTATGAACCAGAGATATTTTAACTAGGACTACTTATATAACTGCCTAATGGGTATAAGCGTCCTTAGCTTTTATAAAAATGCTAACTGTCATTTCTCTAGTACGTAGTATCCACTTTTAAAACTACGGCTTACGTCTGTTTTCTTCCATAACGATGAATTTTCCGTTTTTTGTTCTCTTAACGAGATTTTAAGTTGCTTTAGTCGTTAGATTTAGAGTTGAGACAAAGAACTATGCGAAAATCGCATTACAAGGAAAAAGTAGGGTAAAAAATCTCACCATTATTACTGTCTCCAACGGAAGGATCGCTGTTAGGAGTTTTCCTAAGCCGATTGTATGGCATTGTAAACGACAATCTCATTAAACAATTCCTTGTCAACAGAATGACAAATAGATTTCCTATTGTGTACATGTAAGTCAAAATCTTTGACCCTTAAAAGTCTAAACATGATTTCAATACTCTGGAATTACGGTATGTTGGAAATAGCAGTGAAGTTGTGTAATAAAAGTCAAGTTGAATGCAACCTTTTCCTGATACAGACCACATGCACAGTAGAAATACGGAAGGAAAGACGAGGGAGCATAAGAAAGCTAGAAATCTTAATCTTAGGTTTGCTGGTTTAACTGATTGTTTTCTTAGAACATAGCAAATACATAAATCTGAATGTATGTACTTTGTTAAGTAAATGGGAAGAGAGTGAAAATATTTTTGGAGAAATATTTGCTGCACGCCTGCATTTAAAAGCCTCTGGTTGAAGTAGTTGATAGTTTAGTTTGGTTGACATGATTGTAAGAGTAACTATGAGTTGGCATTGGATTGCATTGTAGTAGTGATTATAATTTAAGAGTACTACACCACAGGCGAGTAATAGAATGAAAAAATGTGTAGTGGGATAATAGAAAAGAATAAGTGCTTTGGCCTGGCATGGAATGGGATCGCATGGTATGCAATGTTCTATAGTTTTTGTTGATACTGGTAATAAGTAACTACGTACGTAAGTAAGTAGTAAAGTTCTCTGCGTCATGTCGCACATTTTTGCACTCACTCAGTCAGCTTTCAAAGACTGAAACTAAAATGTGCTCATAATGGTTCTTGGCAAGATGGCAATTTGAGGTTGGACGGTTTCATTTTATTTATTCTCATTACGACATTTCTGCTTTCATAGAATACATACATTTACACAAGGAGTACTTTACCACGCCATAGATTTCCTATTTAGACATTACAGTAGTCCAGATAAAGAGCAAGAAAAGCTCGTGGTGAGGAAAACAATGAAAACTCAGAGCAAACTGATGTGAGTGAGTTTTCTGGACTTTGGCCTCTTGCTGTACATTGCATTAGCTAGACCCTTCTTGCCTGGTCCACACCACATCGGTTTCGAAAGCGATAGAGAAAGTTTAATGTAATATACATCGCCTACAGGGCAATTAGACCAATGGAAAAGAGAAAGAACAAGAAAAAAGTCAGAGTGAGCCGAAAACATTTTTTTCCTTCACATCGAACGCTATTTTAACTTTCGTGGTCTGATCTGATCTGATCTGTTATGGGAGAACAAAACCAAGTGTTCGATATAAGTCGAAGAACCACACGTTAGAAAGCAGGCCAAAGGCAAGGCAACGCAATGTTGATGGTTTGCAAGCAATGTTCGTTGTCAGTCCTGTACAGTTGTACGAGGCATTGATCCAGAACCAACGAACGCTTAAATTAATCCAAATTTTTCCTCTGGGCATCCTACCGCTACACCACACCGCACACGCACCAGGCCAAAACACACCACCGAACCAGACCACACCACCAAGAAAACTCCAATGCAAAAGCTATAGAAAAACAAGTCAAGCTGAAGAAAAGGGAAAAAATAGTATACTGGAGATTCTTGGCTCCTGACCTAACTTCTGCCAACTGAAATCATCATAGAATCGCTAAAGAATTTCTCTTGATGAATTTTTTCCTCCTCTCTCTCGTAACCATCCAAACTATAGGAAAATAATGAAGCTTACTCTGATATGCTGCGATATGATACCGGGCTCAGTTCCTATGCATTGGTTTTCGCTTTGGTTTGGCATGACTTGACTTCTCTTCAAGAAAGACAAAAAAAACTTAAAGGAGTAAACCGAACTGGAACCTTCAACGTAACCGAACCAAACCAAGAACCCACTATTTAAGGAGCCGAAAGGAAGAAAAGAAATCTATTCGCAATAAAAAATACTAGAATAGAATATATACTGGGAGTCAGACATGTGAAGTCAAGTGAAGCAAGGAAAAGCAAAGATCAGACATGACACAAACAATAGAAATGGAAAAAAGGAACCAAAGAATTCATCATTGTTTCTTTCCTCTCTTACTTTACACAAACCAAGTCAATGGGAAACCTATTTGCATAACTATGCATAGGTAATCACTATAGTATACTTCAACAGAAGAGAATATTATTCTATTCTCTGCTATTTAGACTAGACGAGACACATAAATCACTACAGCAAAATCTTACTCACAATTATAATACCCTTTCACTAGCTTGCCTATAATATTTTCACAAACATAAAGCTTCTCATCTCCCTGCACAATTTTTCGCTTGGATTTTCAAATGTCTTCATCCTTTATTTGTATTCATAACCAAAAGAATATTTTCGCATGTTCCTATGATTGACAGTTTCCCTTAAAGGAAATCTCTGAGTAGAAAAATATGAATCTGAAATACAAAAGTACAGGCAATCCTGTTTTACATCTAAATATCTACGCTTTTCGAAGCACTTTTATTATACATAATGTTGAAAGCTAGCATTATTTGTGTTGAAATGAAAACAAACATTTAAGATATTAACATTCCAAATTATGTTAATGTAAAACCGTATTATTTCTTTTATATTCTCGTAGTTACAATTCTCTACAATATCCCACAGATCAACTTTACTAGCGATATGGGAAAGGTCATTACAAACGATATGCCATTGAAGATTCCAACAACCACAGAAATAAATATTTACCAACATGTCTAAATTTTAGCCACCTTACGTAAAGTAAATAGGTATTTCTAGTGTTGGGAATAAGTGGAAATAGGAACGGTTTACTCGTTGGTGAAATCTCTATTTCCTACTCTTCAGCTCAGATCTACTTCTGTAAGTGATTGACTTTATTTGGGATTTTCGACTTTATCTGAATAGAAAGGGGATGTAGAATGCAGTTACTGGTTTACTATACACTATAGGAACATCTAGTTCGCTTAGGTTGCTGATTTGGTTTGGTGAAGATCTTCTTAATTCACGGATGGTTGACTTCGTACAGTGACTCGTGTTTTTGGTTGGTTCGACTTGTGGGAGAGAGACGTAGAAATGCGATGAGACGAAACGAGATGAAGAGGCCTATACAAGGATGCAATTGCAATAATAGGAATTCCTACCTCCTTCTATATTATAACAGAACTTAATATTGCAATGTAAGGTAGCACGTATTTACTAACACACTGATAAATATAATACAGCGTGGAGCAGTTATAGCACATTATACTTATTGCGTTATTGCACATCCGAACCTGTATCTACGTAATAGAATGCTTAGGAAGACGTACTTATATAGTGTCAACAACATAACAGAAGTGTATAAGTGCGTATAAGCTTGCACACAATTCAGATGCAATAGAGTTGACATGACAGTGAGTTGAGTGTAGAAGACGCATATGGGAAAAGAAGGGTAAGAAGAAAGATAGAATAAGTCTGTCTGCTCTGTATGCATGTTGTTTGCCATTAGAATAGAAGGAGCAGGAGAGAGAGTGCATTGCGTGCGGCCACAATTACAAAGCGCATAAGAGTGGAGAGGAATAGCAAGGAGATGGCTCAATGGCTTCAGTTGACTTGTCGTGACTTGACTTGACTTGGCATGGCATGGCAATACGATAAATGAGCGTAGGGAACAGACGTTGACAAAAACGAAATAGAAATGCAGCGAAGACAATGACAGATTTCACGGAAGAAGGAAAGGACAGAAGCGAGCCAACCGGGAAAGTAGCAGAGCACACTCAACTCAAGATAAGATACGATATAACTCAACTCCTAATGCAATACTTCCTAGCACAAATACTACATCGCAAATTTCTTCAATTCACTCTTATCTGTATAATCCAACATCTTCATATTCCACTATTTTATCCAGCTATGTATACAGTAAACGCGGATTACATCTACTACAATAAAACCTATGTACTTAATTTCTACTATTTATCAATGATCCTTAGTAGATAGGAAGAAATTCATAAGATGCCAACTTTTAAACTTCATTAATTTGTTTGTAAATACCTGAAGTGGTATGTGTTAGTGCTAACACAGTATCTTCAATTAAAAGGCACAAACCAGAAAAAAAATAATTACACGAATCACAAGTATGCAGAAGTATTTAATACACTCTCCAAAATGTCGTAATTGATGCCTGTGCTTGTGACGGGCAAAAATTGTTTTTGCCATTTACTGAAAAAATACTATTACAACAAAAAAATGGTATAGTCAGTACAGCAAAGCACAACGTTAACACAAAGCCATTCTATTTTAACGTTATAATTACTCAAAATACTTTCAATGGCCATAAATATAGGTTACATTGGATATTATATAGTTAAATATTAGTTACATTAATGGTCTTTCTTAAATGCGTGGGATTTCACAAATGATGAAATTCTATAGCAAATTCATCCACTTCGGATAATTAATATTAATTTAGTTTTGTTTAGCAATATCATCTTATCACTGCGTGGAGTTTAAAGTGACATGAAAAATATTGTCGGAAATATTTAACTTAGTTTACTCACATAATAATGGATTTTGTGTGCGCTCGGCTTGACTACAAGGAAGGAAAAGAAAAGTAGGTAATTTATATTGGGAAACGAATGATTAAAATGTCAATTAGCTCTGCCAAAACGTCCCTCAATTGTCACCGCGAACAATAAACGGTGATTTTGGCAAGAGTTCACACCCTGCTCATACACCGCCGACAAGAAAGGACACGACAAGACAAGAGACACGACATGACGTTTAATTTAGCTAACCGCGAAAAGACTGTATCCGTGCTGAGGAAAAACGTAGCAAGTTTTCAGAAGGGAGTTCTTTATTTATTGTTATGTAATAAAAAACCGAGAAGTCAGGGAGCGAGTTATAATAAATCCGTCGTTGCAAATAAAAATATTTGGCCACCAGGCAAAAGAGTTAGCTAAAAGAGTTTCAACTGGTGAGAAATGAATTTTTTGTGCTCAAGTTCTGCGTGACAGTTGGCACCCACTGTTCGTCTCTTTGGGTTTTGTTACATACATTTCATGAATGACTTGGCTTTGGATTGGATTTGGTTTTGTTTGGCTTGCTGTTTGTTAGAACACTAACTGAGTCTAGTCAGTCAGTCAGGCAGAGCACAGTTTCACTGCGTTGTATATTTCCTTTAGTTACGTTAGTGCTTGTTGCGAATGGCACAAGATATGATAGCATAGCATACCACCCTTGAATCTTATTGTTTGCATACGTGGAACAGAAAGTTATAACTAGTACAGTGAGAGGTATACTGTTTTATAACAGAGGATTTGTTTCATTCACGTTAAGTCAAGTCAACCGAACAGAGGAGAAGACAGGACGAGACAGACTTTAGTTACTAAAAGGAAAGATGAGAATCTTCCATTACTGTTACCATTTGCTGAACTAGGAAGACACATTAAACTGACGGAGTAATGTACCCCACTGTAGAATATACATAGAAATACATAGAGTGTTGTTATTTGTATAAAAGGAGAAAACTTTGGTAGCTGCAGCTAGTGTAGATATTTAAGTAGCTGTAAAAGTCACCTTGCTCAACTTAACAAAGAAATCTACTAAAGATAAGTAGATATGAAAAGTGGGAGATGGGAACACTTAACTAATCTGAAGTAACTATCTGACTATATGTCTACAAGTAGAAACTATTAGTTTGCTGTTTTGTAGATACAAAAGTGAAAGACAAAAAATGAGAGTAAAGTGTGAGGTAAAAGGTAAAGAAGAGTCATAAACATGTCTTGTATAGCTAAACTAACTTGTACAGACCGGTCCTTAGACTTTACATAGTTTCCCAATGTGCATAAAGCGAGATACTTTATATAGGTGAAAAAATGCACATGGATAGCTTTCCATGCATTCTTTTTAACGGGCAAGTTACAAGCATTTACATTTCCCATATGTCGCCCCTTAAGTTAACTTCACTTTAAAAGAAGACGCGAATGAAAACAAACGGAAGAAACTCATTCATTTCATAACTAAACTAGTAAAGTAACTTTAAGTATGTTTGACTGAAGACATTCCACCAGGAAAACATTCCCGTTTTATAGCTTTCTCCTATTTATAGAAGAAAATACGGAGCCATATGTATAAATGTTCCTTCCAGACTGAATTATAGATTTCCTAGGCTATGTTCCTACAAAAACGCTAATAGTAGTAATGGTATATCAGATCGCGGAACACTTGCAATTAGCGCGAACAAAGTATTTAGCAAACTCTTTCTGGTTTTTTGGCCATTTCTACCTACACTCCTGATTTATTTCTATTTGTCACAAATCATACGGGAAGGAAAAAAGCTAATCTTTTTGTTTAGCCACAAACTGTATCAAATGAAGTAATTACTTTGTCAAAAGGAGTATTTCACCGAGGAACAAACGGGAAATGAAACTTTTTGCCATATTTTTTCACACATTAAAATATTTTTGTCAGAGTGTGTCTTTAGGGAACGCATGCGAAGGAAAACAAACTCTTTCCATTACCATTAAACTTTACACATTGAAATTACAATAAGATTTACTAGTATTCATTGTTACACACAATTAACCCTACTCTTTATTTTCTTTCATCCTACGTAAGTATATAGAACGTTTGTTTTCCACTTCCCACACAAAGAACTCTGCGCATAAACGCAATTGGGTAGTTAGATATTTTTCTCCGCATCTAAATATCCATAAAAACTCCAATCAGTCAGACTTTCGAAATAAAGAGGGAAACTCACAAGAAGACAATAAAAACATAAAAGAAGCATGCCACAAGAAAATCAACCAAAGGAAGGGGATGAGTTTTTTTAGCGACTTGGGGAAATCTCAGGATTAAAAATAAAACAGGTTGACGAGCAGCCAAAACAGTCAAGTTCGTATACAATCCGAGACGAATGGATAAACATTGGTAAACAACACTCACCATTGTAAATACTGCTTATAGGAGATATGGTAAACTAGCCGATAACCCGTGGGGGCTGTTCACTAATATCTGGCCAAGTATTTTACTTTAACCTATCTTAACTATTTCTGCATTGATTATTCACAACTTGATTATGGCAAATGAAGCGCTGTAAATACCAAGATTAATATAGTACATAAAAATTAAATGAATACGTTTTTTATTCGCTTAAAATGGAATAGGAAAAATAATAGTTTGGAAATATTATATTCTCCATAAAAAAGACTGCAGCTGCAGTTATGTTGAAAATACACCAACCGTTGATACAATGAAAAGTATCATTTAAGAAAGTTATTTTATGGTGTTTGTCTTTGTTTCTTACGTTTGTCGTGTTCTTGTTCGCTTATAGTAAAATCGACACAAGTAAATCTGGGAAGCTAGAGCTCCAATTTACATGTCTCCCCTTGGTTCACACGAATATTGTTCAGGCGAGAGTTTCTATTAAATAGATCCACTTGAAGGTGCATTATGCAAAACAAAGCTTTGAACTAGTAAATCTAGACTAAAAGAGGAGAAATACACTAACGGAAAAAGAGTATAGTTAAATTGTGTATGTTTGGTTTGGTTTAGTGTTCATTGCAGCTCGTTCGGTTCATCTCGTTGGACTATTTTATTGCTTTAGACGACTGTAGGAAAGAAGGATAGTTTAGAAAGACAACTGCAGTAAGTGGAGTAGTCGAATGAAAGGCAATGCAATACAATGCCTTAGGTAGGTAGCTTCGTAAACTCTTTTCCTTTGTCTTTTTCTTCTTCAAAGTTCAAAAATTGAATGAAGACAAAGAAATAAAATAAAAAGGAATGACTTTCCTTCGTTTTCCTCGCTGTGTTTTGGCAAACTACTTCTATGCATACATATATACAAATAACTGGTATTATTTTCTATTCGTTGCTTTAGATTCTTGTTATATAAAAGTATCATGCTTAGATTGCATAGTCTTCTGTAGCTAATTCCCATTAAAATAGACTACCTTCTAGAATTTAACATCTTAATGTAAAGAAGTAACTAACTGCATGGAGACTAAAACGAAGAGAATTGCATGGCACAATAAGAAGTAAGAAGATTTTCTTTGGTTAGTAATGCTATGCTGTGTTATAAGCCGAATACCGAAACTGTTGTTTAAGAAAAGCAGGGCATTTCTATTTGAAATCAACTTATCGTTAGTTTTCTTACTGTGTTCAATACAATAGAGAAAATGCTGCGTATTTGTATCTATTGTATAGTTATATCTCTATTATGTAGTGGAGGGTATTGTAGCTAGGGGCTTCTCACTCAACACACCATTTACTACTTAGTACTTACTTGCTGTCATGTTATGTTCAGCTCAGTCAACTCAGAGAAGGCGAGCCAGGATATTGTTTCCTCTGTTCTGCTCTTTTCTCAAGGCGAAATTGTCTAATTTGGCACATTTTGCACTTTGTTCTGCTCATCCTGCTCCTCTCTGCATCCTAATCTACAGAACAGAGAAGATATGAAAAAGACAAAACTGACTGCTCTGTTCTTTCTTTGTATTCAGAAATATTTGCAATGTCTTTTATATGTATCTACGTATTTTGTAGTAATAATGTACTTAAGATGTAAGGAAACGCAGGACTCTGGTGGAGAACAATAAGGAAAGCAAAAGAGTAAGCTCATTCACTTGACTTGAGTGAGCAATCAATGTAAAGAAAAAAACTTTTCACAAAGTCCAATTCAAGTTCTGTGTGCAGATACTTTTGGTCGTTCGGTTTGGCAGGAGGATGTCTGTCTCCTATACACTTGTCTGCTTATATCTCTTGTACATGGTGCTAACTTGTAAGTAAGTCTCCTTTCCTTTTATGGCTTTACTGATAAGAGAGTCGAGACGAGTGGAAAACTTAGTGCAAATTGCTCTTTGTTACTATCTTCCGACTTTGTTTCTCTTTTTAAAGCCTATGTGAACCAATGCAAAGTTTCTAATGATTACCCTATTAGCTTTGATGGGTTATGGTTTCTATTGCCTCCTTTTCTCCTTCAACTTTATTATTGCAAATGCTAATACATATATATTAGTACTAACTACCATTTACAGTAACTTTTTAACTCAAATTGAGAATTTACTTTGTTAAGCGCCTATAGTCAACCTTTTATGTTATGCAAATGTCTTTGGAATTGCTTTTACTCGCTATATCCACAAAATCTAATATAATTAATTCATATTACGTAATATGGAATGCACATTTTTACCGTGCACATGTTCTACTTTATTTATTTAAACCCTAGCCGATCGTACATAGAGAATGGTTTAATATAAAAACGCTTAGTTCAAGAATAGTACTTCATGATTAGTAATTTTCTTCTTTAAGGAAATTCGCTACGGCAGAGCAGAACGGATTTCCGTAACGATCTTTGATATAAGTGCATGTGTAGTAAGTTGTGGTACTCTGAGCACGGAGCAGATATTGTAGTGTACATGCTGAGGAAGAACAAAGAGACAGTGAACATATATTGCTAATCCAAGGGAAGATTAAGTCAAAAACACTAATTCTGTCTGTAAATTTGCAAAGCAGATCCAAGGGACGTGTCCACATCCAATGAACAGCAACGAACGCCAAGGGGATTCCGCAAACTTGTATTCGAGCCAAAAAGTAAATGTAATGTAGTAAATATATTGCATCTCATTCACTCACCGTATAACTGACTGCATAAAATGACTTCACCCCGGTAGGATATGCAGAACACAACTTTAAGACTCTACCACCATGAGTTCCCGTTGCCAGCAAGCCAGATACATATAAAATACTACAGTGCTGAGTTCAGTACACTAATACGCATCTGAAACACAAAAACAACTACCGTAGACTTATACAGCAGGAAAATATAATTTTCCGTACTCTGGCCAAACTCAAGTCGATTTAACTATAGTACTACCAAAGTTAAATACAGAAAGGAATATATGAACTTCGACTGATTGTGAGTCAAGTGAAGTGGGACAAGTATGCACGTAAACTACGTAGTACAATATAACTTAAGTTACACATACCTCCTGTTCTGAGGCAGAAAGTACTTACTTTGCAGGACTGCTACTACAGATACTTTCCTATGTACCACTATGCAATTTACTTTTACGTAATATACGAGGACAGAACCTCATTGGCGTGTTTGTACAAAAGCTTGAAAATTTATTCACAAATTTCAATTCATTTCATTACATTTCATTGGGACTTCAACTAAATTAGGTACCTAGGTAAAGTAAACGAAAGGTTGGCCAAACTTCATAGCACCGAGTCTCGTATTCCATAAAATACCAGGCGTCCTTATGGCTTCTTTCAACCATACTAAATCTACAAACGTAAAACATCATACTCTACTAAAATTACAGCGCATTCGTGAATACTAAAACGTACTCCTGTCTATTAACTAATTCTTGTATCTATCAATAAGTAGGTATTTCTATAACCAACATTATTGATGTAGTCCCAAAGAGACTACTTTTTTATCATTAATAAGCCAACTATTATACTCAACGAAACTTAAGTTTAGAGAGTGCATGAAGATAGAAAACCATTTAAAGTTTTAAACTGTATTAGTAAAATTGATAACCGAAAGAATATAAATAACCAAATGATTAACACCACACTACTTTATGTAAACATTTTTATTGGTTGGTAATTGGTACAGTGGAACTTGCAAGCAAGAAGCAAGGAACAAGTCACTCATGGAAAGTTCTTGTGATTTTCATCATTCAGCAACAAATTAGTATAGTACGTAGCATGTAAAGAGAATTACAGCAAAAATCATAAAAATGTTTATTTATGCCAACATTAGTAACTTCAGACTTTGAATAGTAAATCAGCAATACTCAGATACCCGAATGCATTTCTCTTTCGCATAGCAAACATATTTTATTACTACCTTGTAGTTTCAAAGTACTAAATCTGCGTACGTTATAATTTAGTCAATACCCACTTTGTAATACATAGGTCATAATTTTATTTATTTTCTGTGGTTGAGGTACCCACTAATTGGTTCTATTCATTTGACTTTCGATTCAACATTTTTTTAATTTCTACTTTTTAGGTGAGGACCTGGAGAAGTGTGTACTGTGAAGTGAAGCACAGGAGGATATAATATTGCAGAATGTAACTTACTGCCAACCAGCTCAGATTTGCCTGAAGGAATGCTTTTCCTTAACAATTTACTACACTGTGTGGAGAAGGTGCTTTTGACTTATCTTTAGGCAACTCAACTCTCCCGTTACGTCGGCTTCATTCTGTTAGTTAGGAGAATGAAGTAGGTAGTTGTGAGTTTTAGTAATTAAAGCCTTAAATCAAGACAAGCCAGATGCTGGTTTTAGCTCTGTGCTTTGCATACGCTTAATTTCGACTCCCACTCCCCATTCATATTCAAACTTGCACTCTCTTACTTACGATTAGTACAAATACTTGCATACCATTCTAGACACAAGTCGTAAAAGGCAAAGCAGTGAAAGATCTTTCTCACACAGTCATTGGTAAACATTGTGTAACTATATAAACCCTATTACGCACAACGAGAATCCTATATACATTTACAGTGTAGTATAGTAATACTAGCTAGTACCACTTCTTATGGAATACCTATAGTTAGCTCAAGGACTTCTCATGTCACCGAAAGAATGTAATGGAGCGCGGATACTCCAATCAACAATGAAGTGCGTATGTTGTGCTCTGCTCTAATTTGTATTAGTATATCTTGATCCACATAAGTATTATTTAATCCACTTACGCCAATTCACATTGTTCTATTCTTGTAAATTCTACGTAATCAGTACAGTTTCTGCAAATCGATAGCACTAACAGCAAAAAATTGATGGGATTTAAAATGGTATTAAGTTGAATTACCTTACCATATGCCGAACTTATAAGAATCATTTACATGTAAAACTAGTGTAACTTATTTGAATAAGTTTTATGTAAAAAGACTTTCCAATTATATAGTACCACCTATCAAGGTTAGTATATTGTTATAGTGATGAAGGTTTGGACAATTGGAGATACTTTCTTCATAAATGAATTGTGACGTCACAGTGAGTAAAATTTCTGAAGATTAGTCTGCACTCTCAGATTCCCAATCTCCCAAACTCCTTTATTCAACCTAGTCTTTGACCAGCTAAATGTTAATCGATTTTCTTCAGACCAATTTTGAAAAAATTGTATTAAAATGCGCTTTCGAATGATGTATATAAGTTGGGGGTGGCTTGCCCGGATTAATCCCCAGAGTGGAATTTAATCATTTTTCAGTGGTGCATATTTGCTTAATGCATATAGTTAAACAGTATGGACATCGAAGAGTTAGTTGTAGCTCAGAAAATTCTAGTAAACTTGAGTTTTGACACAATTTTATGGATTTTTAAGCGCCCGGGATGACCTTTCTAATGCTATCTTTAAGAAATTCTCCTCATGATGACGTCACAATTTAATTACATGGTAACTAGTCAAATTTTTTACAGAGAATGTCCATACGTTTACCACCTATCATACCATATTGTATTTTGTCCAATATTGTCTACTACGTTTACCAACACCAATGGTATATATTCATCAAAATAAATTAGTGCCAATTGTTTTCTTATTAACATTCAGAATTAGATATTCGTCGCAAATATTAGATTTGGCGAATGAATTTTGTCGATTTCTAAATACACCGAATTTACACAGTCGAGAATACCTAATTTTAGAAATGCAAATATATGTACTGACAGAGTAAGAAATAAAGTGAAGGAGGGATGTATAGAAATGGAATTAACACATAAAAACTAATCCAACCAACAAAGAAGGAAGAAGTTGGGAACTAATTAATTCAAGCCGTCAAGTAGAACTAGCACTATCATTCTAGTGAAATAATAGACATAAGAAGCTATCTTTGTATATCTGCAGTTGCATCCACTATTATATAAGGACTATTGTGAGGTTACTTAAACCTTTCTGTACTTACTGATAGGCTGGAATCTGGTGTACATGCCAAGTTGGGGTAAATCTATAGGAATTTACTATTCCATTTCACGTGATAAGACAATCCCCATGAAAGACTTGAAACTTGAGCTTCATCTCATCTGTATGCCTATCCTTCAAAATAACTGACAATTTCCCATTTGGAATTTTGCATTTGTGAAAATCCGCTCAACCATTGAAATCGTACCTAATCCTAATGAATATTCATGATTTTAGCTTTATTAGCACAGAAGAGATGTACACCAAAAGGAACGATATTTGCCCCTCCATCTAAATCTGGGAACAACCTTGAGCATGGGAGAAGATAGGGGAGCGTCCACAAATTACGTGGTCACCCATAGGGGGGGTGGGGGTCAGCCAAATGGCCTCATCTAATTCTTCAAAAATGAGGGGGGGTGTCAGAGGTCTGACTTCTGAGGTCGTCAAACTATTTTTGTAAAACTAGAAAATACTAGTCTACGCAATCCAAATGAAAAGCTTAAAAACTGCGTATCGATTCCATTTGCATTATTTTGAGCGCTCTTATTGTCATGCTTGCATCTCAAAAGGGTGTCCTCTTAAAGGAGATTAGCACAATGTGCACTCCATGCTAAGGGTGCCAAATAAATAATATATAAGACAATCTGCAATACTAGAGTTATATGTTTCAAGCTTACGTTTAGTATGCAAATTAATAAAATGCTCACCAGCTCAAATAGAATTTGGCGAAAGGATTTCCTGATGATTGGATTTATTATTTACACAAAATCATCAAACGTATCATTAGTCCTGCTATAAAACGCGGAGTTGAAACTCTACGCTCAAATTGAATTTGCTTTCTTTCCTGATATAATAAATTCCATAACGTTCATAGATGATTTTAATGCAAAATTCTATTGCTGGGCAAAAAAGGCTATAGGTCTTCGAAGATAGGGTAGGGGGGTGTACCTCAATTGTCTTCAATGTCCTCAAAGGGGAGGGTGGGGGTCAAAAATCGGCAAAAAAGTGACTTCGTAATTTATGGACGCTCCCTAGGTTCAAGAATCAATCCAATGTAATACAAAATTCTGGATACCCATAAAAATGTTTCTTTTTACATTTTAGTTTCATTGTTCTGCATCATATGACAAGTTTAAAATTTTGCTTGAATCACAACTTGTGTAGCAAATTCAAAAAAATAAAACTAGCAATTTAATTGTCATTGTAATTATTATTTGCATTTACAAAAAGAAGATATAAGACATGGAATAACCTATGTTGTGTATTTGTAATTAAATGTTTGTTGGTGAAAATTAGCAATTTGTAGCTTATCATAAAAAGTGTGTATTTTAGGAAAAGTAAAAATATATTATGTAGTACATGCATACATATTCTACATTTACATGGATGGTATGGTAGCTGTATTATAGTAATAATAATTTTTAATTCTGCAGCAATTTATAAGAAATTTGAAATCCTTTCAATTTGAAATTTGAAACACTATAGTAGTCGAAAGCCGTAAGTAAAAGTTAAAAATTAAATTTTGACAATAACGTTTACTTTTCCTATTTCACTGTTGCGTAACACACATATGTATGTGTGTTTTTTAAATAAGATATACGTTATAAGACCGTCCGACACACTTTGAATCATGAATAACAAGAAAAAGTAAGGTATTCAATGGTAGTTAACACTTAGGGTAACAAAACATTTAGACTGGGCAGTTTTACGTTTTCCTTATTGCAAAGTTTTTATGGACACATACAAGGGAGATAAGAGATACCTAATTAGAATAGCATGCATCATGCATGTGCAACACACAATGCCATTAAATGCAGCATCAAGTTTAGGGGAAGTTGTGTTAAAGTGGTACGTAAGTCTAAAGAGTGAAAACGGTATGTGATATTTCTTATAATGAATTTGATAAGATAATCATTTCTCCCTTTCTCTGTATTCGAAATGATTATGAGTATTCTGAGCGGCTGGTTTGTTGGAGGCCATTTAACAGTACTTGATAATATAAGGGGACGATTATAGTCCGATGGTGGGTGTCATAAAATAATGTCAATAACATGATATATGGTCCCTTATGATATAATAAGCGATATCATATTACATGGCGCTTGTACATATGTATAAACAGTGATAGGGAAAGACGGTGTTCTTAAAGATTACATAGCATTATTCCTACAGCGTAAGTATTCCTACAAGACATGATTCCTACGAAGTAATTCATTCCTACGAGACAATTCAGTCCTACTACGAGTATTATTCCTACTGTGGCTTTTACTCCTACGAAGTGCATCAGTCCAACGAGCAAAACTGCACGACATTGCATGCAGCAGTATTATTCTAATTAGAATATATGTGAAAGACTTACAACATTGTTTACAAATACATATGTATGCATATTACCGCTTACCAATTAATAATACTACAATTCATTAGAATTACATTTAAAAGTTGCATTCATATGATTGCAGTTGAATGTTGTTGTGTGTTGTACATTAGTTTTCGTAAATGTTCATACAACATATTTATTTAAATAATGTATGAAAATAATTGTAATTTAAGAAACATTTAAGACTTGAGGTAGACAACGTCTTCATCAGGGCCAGAATCAATTGAAAAAATATAGAATCAATTCGTTTTAAACTTAACAATTTATTTAAGTTATAATGATAATTTAATGGTGATAATCTGTGGTCTTAAAAAACCGCAACATTTGTTTAAAATTTAGTGTAATTATAACTAAAATGTCTTATTAAGTTTACAACGAATTGATTCTATGTATTTTCAATTGATTCTTGTCCTGATGAATACGTTTGTGAGCATTGAAAGCTTGACTAAAATTACATGAAATTTTTGTTAAAATGTCAAACTTGAGTCTCAACAAAAGTCCCCTTAATATTAACTACATCCGAGGTTGGAATACCATATCCCATTTTGGAATACTTATTTTTCCTTTGTAGTGCTTAGCATTGGTTTTTGTTATCTGGGTAAGTTAAAGTTGTAAACTGCATGCAACGCCCTGCAATATGATGGTTGTAGGAATAACCCTTTGGTAGGAATAAGCTCCTTCGTAGGTCTGTTGCGCGCTGTAGGAGTAAAGCGCTTCGTAGGAGTGATCAGTCTAGTAGGAATGGTGTCCGGTTGGAATACTCTCACTGTAGGAATGGAAATCGGTCACCTTCTTAAAAGGGTTCAGATTACCCATTTTGCTTTACTACGTATATATGGACCGTTCCAATTCCACTTATGGACTCAAAGCACATCTACAAACCATTTAAAAAGCCATTGCACAGTTCTTTGAGAGCCATTGAAAGCACTATTGGAAATCCCTTAATACTATTTTACCACGTTTTTAGAACTGTCATACACCTTTATTTAGAGCAGTTTCAAAAACTCGTATAAAGCAAAAGTAAACTTGACTTTTGGTTTCTCCTCCGAGTAGGATTCTTAGTATTCCTTAGGTCTCTTTTCCTGCAGTGGTACAAACAGAAGCAAAAAATAAAAAATGGCCTTAGGTAACTGTAAGTTACGGTATACTGCTACCCTATGTATGAAACAGTCAAAAGTCGGAACTATAGAAAACATTATTGTCTTCCCCCAGTGTATTTTACTTCTTTTGAGACTTGGTAGGAAACTACACCGTCTGTGTGCTGAATGCAACTGCATGCATATATTTATGTTTATTTCGCACCGAGTTTCGGATTGGGATTTGACTTTAGGCACTTCCATTCACTACTCAGTACTCACTCACTACGACGTAAACCTACGTCTGCAAGACTACCAATAACTCTGTGTATAGTATGTACTATTCTACTCTTGTGTTATGACCTTCTGTCAGAAAATATAAGGATTTCGCGTAAACACAGCAAAACTCGACATACTATTTTAAGGCCTACTGGCGTCACTGGGGATGTAAGAAAACTCGTTGCAACTCTAATACACAGAGTTGCATTGCAACCTTGCAGCTTCAGTATAGGAACGACAGCATCATGAAATGGATTACCACATATAGAGACCATTGAACACACCCCCATCAACATCACATCAAAGAGGGAGAAATCGACTTGAATTTGCGCACGTTGTGTCATAAAGTCCCGATAATGTCAATCAATATGGACTGACGACGGTTTTATGGAAAATCTAAATCCCTTGTAACATACCTCTGTGAAAAGTAAGTACAAAGAACACCATAAAAAAGTCAAGGCTACAGAATAGGAAATCTAAGTTAATAAAATCAGAATAAATCCAGTCACACCGTATTTTATTTACCACGGAATTGTGCAACTGTTAATACCATTGTCGAATGATAAGAATAAACCGTGTAACAAGAGGCATTACTTTAACCTTTCTTTTAATTAGATATAGTTTTATAATTCAATTTAATGGTCCTGAATAAGTATACACACTGCCCTGCTGGGATTCGCATAAATTATGTTTTAAGTATTCAGTAGAGATGGTGAAATGGAGAAAACTTCGGACCCTTGTCCGCCCCGCACCCGTGTCCGGCACAACCAGCGTCCGCCCCGCGCCCGCCTACTCCCCAACCCTCAACCCTCGCAAATTAGACCATCAACCCGCGCTAACCCGCATGTAAAATATAAAAAATTCTTTTAGTAGTACGTAAGAAGCAGTAAAGTAGGAAATGTATAAAATAGACAAGTACCTATAAAAGTAGTTTGGAGATGCGCGCCGTTGGTAGAATGCTGTGCACATTGCCCAAGTTATGCATTTCTATAAATTTTTCATTAGATTGTCTAATATATATTTATATAAATAAGAAGTTATGAAGTTACTTAACCCTCGCCAACCCGCGTGTTTTTAATTAAACCAATTATTCAACCCGTGGAGGGTTGAAAATAGAACTGCTTGTCCGCCCCTTGTCCGCCCCGCATAAAAAATTATTCAACCCTGCCCGCGCTAAACCAGCGTGGGTTGAGGGTTCCCTTACAAGTCGAGGGTTCCCTTTACCATCTCTAGTATTCAGTAACTTCATTCTTATCCGTATTAATACAGGTACATATATGTAAACACATGTTTCTACTTTATCACCACCGGTTTGCACTTGAAATATTGAACAAAATTATCTTTGAGCTTTTCTAATTTTAGACATGAGTTTAAGGCATTCATTAATAATTGTGATGATGAATCGATGGAATGGAAGAACACCTGCTGTGATTGAAAGGGGCTACTGGCAACTGCATATTGCTACATTCTACAAAAGATTGCTAGCATCATTTGAAGAAAGGGTTATTCATTCTAAACGACTCCTTTCGTATACCATGAAACATAATAGCCGTAGTCTCATAGGAAGGCATTGCTTGTTCTTATGAAATAGAATGGTTATATAAATGTCTCTGGAGCACTCGTTACGAGTAAACTACAAACAAACGTAAAAGCAGTGAAATGAGCAGGAACAGCACATTTCATTGCAAGCGGAGTGCATTTTCGAGATTTCTACGTAACAAGGAAAATGGACAAGGTCAGAGAGAACGGAATGAGAAGTTCTAAGTAGACTAAAGAAGAAAGAAGAAAGTGAGGTGAAATAAGTACGGGACGAGGGAGTAGAACCTTTGCTGTTTGAAAGTGGAGGAAATTTCTGTGTGGATTTGAGGCTTAAATAGAAAAATAGTGCGGAGAAGTGAGGGGAAGGAGAAACAGGTTCGTTATGAAATAGTAGAAGCTACTGTGCTAGCTACGGGTTTGAGTTTGAGTTCAATACATTTTATATTGTGATACGGTTTGGTTTGGCTTTGTTTTTTATATTCATTATACGAATAAAGGAAGTAAGTACGTTGAGACGAGAGGAGCTCTGGTGTAAGTTACTGTATGTAGGAGAGGAGAGCAGGAAAAGACTACAGAAAGGTAAACTAGTAAGTTAAATACACAAGGAAAGATAGGACAGGCCAGAACATGAGATGAGAACATTATATTAGAGAGCTAACCAGACTTGACGAGAGTCAAAGGGAAACGAAACGAGGCAGAGAGCAGACCACACGGTGTGGACTAGGCTCCTCGGTATCTTTCTGTGCATCTGTACCAGTAAGAGAGAAGAGAGTTGAGTTCAAGTGCAACTCACTTGAGTTTGGCAGACTATAGCACTAATAGGAATAGGAAGGAAGGTACAGAGCATAACACACTCCTGACTCAGTCACTGAGTAGACTAAGACCGAACATAACTGAACTGACTGAATGGAACGAGACTTAAAGCACAAGGAGCGAAAAGCCTATCATTTTCTGTATACATATTCCCTGGCTTCAGTTGGCAAGCAGAAAGCCGACAAAATCGATGTACTCTCTTAGCTTGCTCGCACTTCCACCGAAAACTTGGTCCGGGCCACACGTTCCCGAAATTCGCTCTTGTGCTCACTTTTATTCAGTCACTGTGACTATTTCCAGCTTCAGTTCCCCACAGAGATGCTACTAACGTAGCAAGACATCAAAACAGATCAGCAACACAACAAGAGGAGACAAATATATATAGAACACGTTTAAAAACTGCAAAAGAAGTGTATAGTAAATAGTAAACTGTTGTTGTGTAGTTTTGTGTTGAGCAGAACTGAAGTTTTCAAGTTTTTGTCACTCCATTGCATTGCATTGAGTCATGCCTATTCCTACACTTTTATGTTAAGTTTCTTGACTTACAAAGTTTACCTAAACTGTAAGTAAGTCACTTTTTCAATTTGGCTAAAGACACGTCTTTCTCAAACAATTTTCCATACGCAACGATAAATCGTTCCCTTTACTTTACAACTACCTCCTCTATCATTTATCCACTAATACACAAATACAGTGGAGTGCACTTTCTAACACTGTATCACTTTGCCGAGTTCAATAAGTTTTTCTTCCTGTGCTTCGTCATCATAATAGTCTTTGTTTGACAGATATCTCATATCTATACTATAGGTATGCACACTAACAGCAATCAGCAAAACCTTGAGAAATTCAATTAAATACAAAAACAAACTTTTAAATTACCACCTAACCCAATTTATCATCATTTTAATTGAACTGAAAACGTGGAGTTCCTTTACCTTGGCTCACCACTTTCAAAACGTCTCTATTCTACTGCAAACAAAAACAAGGAAATAAATACAGGGTTATTGTTCCAAGTACTCTATTAATTCAAGTACCTACATAAGATTAGTGGAATTAAGTTGACAGTTTACTGGAGCGGATGTTCTAAATTCTGATTCAAGGTAAGGTACCCTCCAATTCTAATATGTGGGGAATAAATAGTGTATTAATGGGTTTTATAGCTCTGTGGGTTTTACTTTGTGAAAGATGAGACTTGTAACGGTAGAACTTTATTATTTATTTCTAAGGAGATATTACCTTAGGTTAGGTTGGATGCATTTCAAAAGGAAAACTTCCCAGAAAAGGTTCCTATTCAATGAGTAAAGCAATGCAATATTGCTAACCTGCACTTTTACCTTTTCCAATTTATAACTTATTCATAGACATTCAACCGTAGAACTGCCAAGGAATTACTTTCACCTTAAGCAAAACTGACAAAGCATATTTTATTTTATGCTCGGAAAGATTATCGTTTATTCAGTACATTAAAAGTTTCTATTTGCCCTAGATATGACAATTTTATAATACTATACTGAAATCAGATAAGTTAGTTATCTTCATTGTTTTGTCAATAAGCATAATTGAAAGACACATTTGATTTAGTAAATAAATTGCGGTAGGAAGAACCAATGTCGGCACACATTGCAACTGTCAAATAAGCCTTCAGTTGTAACATGAAATGCTACGAGGCATAATTAAGAAGGGAAACCCGAATTTGCATGCAATCTGTTAGCAAGTATAAATTGAACCGTGTAGATTTAAAGGAGACATAGAGATAATATGGTGGCAGAAAGTACGTCCTTCCGCAAGAGAAGGTAAAAGTGAATGACTACCTAAAGCTGATGATAGTGTGGTGTGATCATTCTCATTTTGATTCCCTGTTGATCTAAAATTATGTATGCAGAGCACAGCACATTTACAAACGGTTCGCAATTTATGACATGACAGAGCATAAATCGGTTCTGAGAACTTTATAACGTGTCTGGAACATTGAGAACATAACATGTTCCCGAATTATGGCTAGGTAGTAGGTGAGTTTAAAGGAAAGTATGTTTAGATGTGTATCTCCATGAATGCATACAAAGCAGTTTTCCTTACACGAATATAACTAGTCTACTCCAAATCATAAATACTACTGCATATATGTACCACAGTATTATATTCCCAATCTAAAGTAAAGTAAAGCTCTGTTTGCATTGTGCAAGTGTTATATGCAAACATTTTACACTCTCGGTTTAATGGGCAATACGAGTATCATAACACAACATGTACATACATTGGTATTGTTGTTTTTATGCATTACATGTACGTTAACATTTCACAATCCTAGGTTAGGCTTCATACCATAGAAATATTGAGTAAAATAAAGCATTTCTGGAAATTGTGTTTTTGTCTGGTTCACAGTGTGGGACTTGCACTTACTTCCAAGGCTATAGTTTCCAATGTAATAAATACATGAATAAATAAGAGCTGGTGGTGTTGTGCGGTTGGTGTGCCGTGGCAAGTGGCAGCGGCACGCGACGTCTCAGCAAGAGCAAACCAAAGACTAAGACTGTACATAACGAAAGTTAACGAAACGAAGAGGGTCGTTCGAATAATAGTCAAATCAAGAAGGAGGACAGAGAAAAGGTCCATACATTCGTTTAAAGGTGCCTAAATAACTACGTACAGAATAACCTGAGTTGCCAACTATTTATTTCACTCCCTGGCCTGGCTCTGTGGATCTAAAGTAATAATTACAACCCGCACGAAGACAAGTCTACCGTGCTCTTGCACAGTGCAGAAAAGCTTAGCACAGATGAACATCAACTAAAATTCTCATTTCTCCGATTGTCTCAACTAACCGTAAGTATTCTACAACTCTACTCTGTCCTCTTCCCACTTAAATCCTAAATAAAATATTATATAGTAGATATACCATAGACCTTTCACAATTATTGCTCAAATGAAACTATTGCTTTACTTTCCCTTACCTCTGCTCGACCTCAAGTCTCTCAAGTTGATAAAACTGTTAGTAGAGTAGAGAGACCTGTCTCTTTCTTGGTCCCTACTCTGCCCTGTCTCATTGTAATAACATAACTGCAGCGAACCGTAACTAAAGTAGATTAACAGAGCGTTCACAATTCAATTCAATTGAATTGAGTGAAATAGAACTGGCTGCGAAGGAAAAGGAATCACCATAATTCACTCTAATATTCAACTGTCTATCTATCTTGACTAGCCCCTCTCTTTTATGCTGGTGTTTCGTTTCTATTGTGTTTTTGTTCTTCATTTTATATGTGGGAAAGTGGGAACTGATAAAGAACCTCACTTCCCTATCTGTATCAAGCACATAATTTATTACTCCTAAAAAGTCATGTTTAACATAATGAGGCTAAGTTTAGGATAACTAATAGTAATACTACGAGTAATTTCAGCAGTATAAATTTGATATCAAAAGATTGATGGTACATAGTACCTACTAGTAAGTACAAGATATCAATGAAAACATATTTTCCCATGTCTATTATAGCACGTGTCGAGTACATTAGGTTTGTTTGTAATGTAAAATAAAGGAAAACAGGAGAGCGTAGTAATCAAATAAAATAAAACATTTGTCTAACCGTATGTGTACGATATGGTAGGTTGTGACCCGTGGAAATCAAACTTCCCGAGATGAAAAGTATTGAATGTATTCCCAAGAGAACACGCTTTGCTTTATGAGACCAGAGGGACAGAACAGAAAACAAAATAAAGCCGTACAATAGAATAGTGCAGTCGGCAGTTCTGAAGAGACGGACCATTGTCATCAAAATTGTGGACGTGTTATACCTTACACAGATAGAACAAAGCAGTTGAGAAAGATTTGAACATTGCATTGCATTCTGGTGTGTTGTAGCCATAGCCATAGCTATTTGTCTAGCTACAACCTCAATTCAAAGTACAATTTATAAAAAGAAATGTTTTGAAACTCTTTCATATGCGCTAAGCACAGGCGTGTGTGTAATGTGAGGTGATGTAGGAACCTGAGCGTACCTAAGAGATGTTTGTTGGCAATCTGTTTCATCTGAAATCTCTACAGACTACTCAACTAAACTACTCCTAGTTCTACTCACAAAGAAATCTACGGTAATGCAGTGTGGTATATTTATACAACTGCATATTGCCAATCGTACACACACCACACAATGTACTTTAATGCATAGTATGCAAGGGCGAGTCAAAGTCATGCCAACTTCTCTCAATAAATGAAATATGACTTTATGTGGAAATGTCAAAGTGGAAGTTATGGTCTAGACGCTCAATTCAACTTGAAACCGAAACCGTGGTTGAAGTTTATGGGGCCGAAAGGGTGCAATAGCTCCAGCGAGTGACTCCCAACGCTAAGCAATACATTTATTCTCCTCAGACTCTCAAATTATATAACACATCACATACGAATACAACGGATATTGAAACTCCCCTTTACTCTCACTCACTAAGTGCATATAGTTATACTCGTTTACCCGAATATTTACTTTGGATTGAGATCTACTCGGATTATATATTGTGCTGTGTCTGAAACTGACTAAACTGTGAAACACTAACTGAGCATAAAGACACACAAAGTAAACCACGCAGTACAGTACAGTACGCAGTCAACGACTCGTTTAACAATAAGTAAAACTACAATGGAACAATAGAAAAACATCAGTCATTCAGTCAAAGACAGTAGACCTGGGATTAGACTAAAGAAACAAGTGCATAATATGTTTATGTACCGTGCGTTTGAGTATTAGGATGGAGAAACTCTGAAAATATATATGTTGAACTTTTGAACAAAGCTCTTCACAGTTGTGCTTGCACTTGATTCTTGAGTCAAGCCTGTCGGACCAGTAAAAGTCAAACAAAACAATTCTTCGGCTTGTGCAGGGAAACCAAGTATTCGTCTGTACAATACTAGTGTGTATATAATGCAAACGAAACGTAAAATAAAACGATTTGACTCTACTGCTGTGTGTACTCGTAGAATCAAAACAATTTCGAACGTGTGAGTATGTGTTCAAAGTTAACATCTGTGAATGCACAGGGCTGAATGCGTGAGCGGGTGAAGAGGAGTAGTAAGCTGTTGTACATACAATTCTAATTTGACGTTTACAACAGAGCTGAACACTGAATTGCTGGAGTAGAGCACTAAATAACGAAGCCAACAAAAAGTACCAAGTTTGTACATAGAGCAGGGAGAAAGCAATTGTAGAAAGGAGGAAGGAAAGTTAGAGGAACGGAACACAACACACGCTGATTTGAGCTGAGCGGTTAGCTTTGGCCTGCCTGTCTAGTCAACTTGTCTTGTCCAGCTCTATCAAACTCTATCCAGGCGGCTAGTCAACAAGGCCACTATTGAATTCACCCCAAGTTCACTGCGGCGACCAGACGGCTACCAGGAGAAGAGCAAAGCAAGCCACCAAGTCACTCATCCAGTCAAAAACTACACACGGAACGCACGGACGAACCAATCAAATTATACGCGTAGGTAAGCCTATTATTAGTGGAAAAGTACACTTGCTTTCCATTACTTTACTTTTAGTTTACTCGTAACTTTACAGAAAACCAGCCAGGTAGACGATTTGGCAGAAATCCTCGTAATAGGAAAATAATAAGGGAAGGCTTTGACCTGTGGTGTAAGTGCAGAGGAGATTCTGCACTTTTACCTATATATTTACCGATACATACCGATTAGGACTGTTTTCAAGGCGAACTGTAGTGAAATAGACGGAAATTCAATATAAATACTGTAAATGTAGCATTAGAGCATACAGTCAAGTATAAACAAGTCGTATTCGCCAACTTCCCATGAGACGCATTAGAAATAATGGCAGGAAGCCGATGGGATGTGAGTCAAAAGTCAAACACACTTTTTCCACGTCTCACACCGTCGACGAACAATGAAACTCAACTCAACCTGAGTATCAAAGTCAATGTCAATAGTATAATGTCTACACTGTTTTATGTGAATGAATTCGTACATTAGAGAGCATTAGACTATACCACTGACTAAACCTGAAATATATCAAAGTGTGGGAACGGAAAGGGATAAAACTCAAATCCTGCGTAGCTACACCTCTACCATTCCGGGTAGTGTATTTAATTTATTGACATACTACAGGGATAATAGCCAGTGTTGATATGAAGATACGCGTATTTACATTGCAGCAGGTATAAATATACCTATATTTGCAGTACAATGAAGGCTTCTAACAATAAGTCAAACTAAAAGAATGATTTATGGTCGACCTTCCTTTAGTTACGATTAGTAAATTGTAGCAACTAATCCATTAGTCAGAACACCCATAAAGTTTACTCCTGTGGTGATACATTTGCATCAACTAGACTATGAGTACCACTATTACTGCAATTACTGATTCCAAGTATATATTTACGCAGTTCAATTAGTTCCTTGCCGTAGCTTTCTTTAGTGCTAGACTAATTATTACTTTTCCTATCTGTTTGCCATGTCATGCCACTTGTTTTCTCTACACGTGAAAGCAACCAAAACGTGCTGAATCAACGTTTCCAAACAGGACTTGTGTGCTTTATGTGTCTCATTTAATATCCTATCTGACAATGAGCCAGACCATTTATAAGAGGTGTAAAAACCATTACTCCTATCTTCAAACCTATCTTTCTTACTTACACAATCATGCCGCAACGAAAACATAGCTGTACAAATAAACAACTCCTAAATCACATAGTATACCGAAGTCAGTATTAGTTTACCCCGTCATAGTAGTTTTGAACTTTTATTTTTATAGTGACATTTTACGGAGTAGCCAAACCAAACCTATGTATAAATACTAAATAATATTATAAGATTTTAATAAACAGAAATTATATGATAAGCGAATGCAGCAAGTTATATAGTTGTTAGTTTTGGCATGTGGAACTTTGAAGTGTACAGTTTGCGATTAGAAAACACATAATCCATAAAGATATCAGTGAACAGGCTGCTTTGTGCGATACTACGTACTACTTAATTTTAGTTACACCTACATGTAAATTATAAAATATTAGAGTACGTGTCTTTCAGAATTGTGTTGTCGTGATGTGAGCCAATGTGACAAACTTCAGGAGAGTGACTCATTGAAATAAATCTTTGTAACTAGTATATGCCATGTGTAGGAAAGTAAGACGTTCGCCAAGCCACATAAGTAAACATAATAGACACAAGCAAATAAAGAAAGAAGAATTATATCGCATTTCCTTAGCATTCTCCTTTTTAAATGACTTTCTCCACACTGTTTTCCCACATAAGCCATTTGCTGATTTCGGTTGATATATTTAGGTAAATGTCTATATATAAAATAGGGAAATGTAAATGTAAAGTTGAAATGAGGACGCGTGACCCACCTAAAGGAAGATTAAGTATTTATTACATTGATCCTTGGTGAGTGGAAAAGAGCCTCATAAAAAACACCAGTTTTGCGTGTCCCCTCATTAAAGATGAATTCATTGGCTGCGTTACCGCCACTATTAACTGCTTCCTTGCCATTCTTTTCCCCTCTAGCTCTATTCACAAGAATTTCTCAACTATTAGTTAGCTATGCATATTAGTTGTAATTAAGAGCACAATAGATTAAAACACAACTCTATTTTCCAGCTACACCTACCTAAGTATTCTCGCATGTTTAATTGTTGCTAGGTAGGCGAAATACCATTGAATTACTTTGTGGCGGACGGGCAGTCAAGCGGAGCGATATTATGTCACGATAACAAACTGCTGTGAAAAGAATTGTCTACTGCTTCATATGCCCACGTAAAGTAATAAATATGCACTATACATTACACAATATGAAAAGCTATTATTAATGTGTCTGTGGAGCTTTGCTGTTTCTTCTTATTACCCAAATTATTACGGTATGTGCGGTTAAGTGCTAATTGCGGTGAAAGACTGTAAAGATAAACTTTCATAGGAATTAAGAAGGAAGGAATAAACCAAACATAAACCTATTATATAAATTCCATGGGCCGAGATATACCCATTACCATGCAACACAACACATATTTACCCGTTGAACAGTGTTGGTAAATAGCAGCCACCTCAAATCGAGTCATGAAACTACTAAATGACATGATATCAACTAAAGAAAGATTGAAGACTATTCAAAGATAGTCGTCGCAAAGTAGTAGCATGCAAACTTGTTCTACTCAAATACTATCGCACAGATATGTCAATGTCAGAAAACTTTCATGAGTGCAACTCAAATAAGTGTAACTACCTATACACTACAAGAAGGCATGTAAGGAATCTACTATACAATTTCTGTAGTAGGTGTCCACGTACATATTATATCAGTTTACATAAAAATGTGTACAACAGAGCCGTCACAACATTACATAACAAAACTTTCGTAAATAGTCCACTCCTCTTCGCCTCTGTATTATACTGTCTAGTCGTTTAGTAGTAGCTTACTGTGTGTGGTAAAGCGAGAGACATGCTAAGCTTTACTTTGCTCCACACGAGAACTTCCTGTTGGCTTTACCGTAACTTCACTCTTATTTACTTCTTTTTACAATTTCTTCATCCTCCAACAAAACTTTATTTCTTATGTTTATATAGGTATACTTACATAATATTTTCCTAAGTCACGTACGTCTTCAAATAAATGCCTTACTGCAAACTGCATAAAAAACCTTAGCTTCAACTCTAATTCGCTAAAGTATTTACATTTTAATACACACAGACATATGCACACACGGTACGATCCATATTCCTTAACTATGCACAAGAGTAAACAACTATTGTGTATGTAGAAATGTGCGTTTGTGCTTTTCCTAACTCAAACGCAAACATTGCATACTTTTCACAATGTATCTCCTTGAGCTCCGCTTTAGTAAACTCTGATTCGACTCACGCAACAAAATCCTACAAAAATTAAATCTATCTATAGAAAAACCAAGTCAATCGAAACCTGCTAAGTAGAAACGAATACAATCAGCTTGCACGATACTTATTACAACTTTCTCTAATCCCTCCATATAAATTCAATTAGCATAGTTAAAGTTACTATTCATACCATGCCACTAGTTTCTCGGATTTATTTTATTCTCTATAAAACTTTATGACATAAGTAAATAGAACAAAAGTTGTGCTTTTTTATGACTTTGAGTATTAGTAAAAAGTTAATCTGACTAAATCAGTAATAGGGTTTTGTTTTGTCCATATAAAAGGATCCTGCGATACAAAACAAATTTCCCCGTTCAAATGTAATGTACAGAATGGTTAGCAAATAACTACTTTCAATGCATAAACTTTTGGAAATTATTTTCTTTTGATTCTTTTTAATTTGCTCAATCAAAAGTTTGAACTAAAAAATACCTTGTACAATAAATAACTTTTTGAAGAAAATATAGGTAGATGGAATACTACTAGTGTTGCTTGAATAGTTTGTAAACAAAATGTTGTTGAATAAGCAGGATTTACACTAATGTCAAATTGTCATTGTATGCCCTTACGGGTATGCCCTACATTAGGCTTTCTATAGGTACATTGAAAATTAATTCTATTAAAAATGCATGACCAGAATGATTAAAATTAATAATGAAGGCAAGTTAAACGAAAACAGCTTGCAATGGTAAATATGTAATACATATTAGGAAGAAACTGTTCCAGTTTCATTTAATTTAGTTTGCCAACATTATTTGCTCAGGAGGTTCTCTTCCACGAATCAAATATCTGTTTCAAACTTTCGGAACAGGCTGAGCCTATTGTTCGGTACATAAATACCGAATTCATTACAGGAAAAGTCGAGTTTGCCTACCTGAAATGAAAAACACCTGGAATAGCTAGACATCATAATGCTTACGACGAAATGTAAGGCAAAGTTTTGGAAAATTTATACATACATGTGTATACTAGAGCAGTCTTACTAATTCGTGCCTATCGCGTATAATATTTTCATAGGACATAGGATAGAAGCAGTATAATAATCCGTTGGCTTAGGTAACTCTCCGGTAAGCTAGTGTGTACAGACAGATACGAAATGGGTAAGGTAAACATGTATCCCTCGGTTTATAATAGTAATAGAAAATCGTTTAATCCTATCCGTTCTATCCTGTTATTATATTATACTTATCTACAGCAACATAACACTGCGAACCTTATTCAGTGGTAGTTGTAGTAAAGATTACTATATGTACAAAATAGGGGCGCTTTGTTTGTGTTTTATATACAGAGGAGAGAGACACGAAGGCAAAGAAAGGTGTGTGACTAAAAAGAATATTATTAACCATTAGTTTTATATGTTACGCATTATATTCTTTATATAATGAGGTACACAACGAAATGGTAATGGCAAAGCAAACCAAAGTCAATCCACGGTGAGTCAAAACCAAATCGGCCTAACCAGGTGTTCATTACTTACATTACCTTTCCAGAAAGAAATAGGTATCATGATATAGGTAATACTTGTAATGTAATTGCACTGGAAAGGGATAAGTATGAACAGAAAAGACTCTTCTAGTAACACATAGGTAATGGCAATGCAATATATAAGGTATAATGAATGCATAAAGAATATTGAATGGAAATAAAGTAGATTGTCGACATCGGAACGATAATGGGGTGAAAATTTATGACCCTTTACATTGCATTGCGTTTCGTTAGATTTCTATTTGATTCCTTTCCCACTATTCATTGTAGCACAGAGGCATTTACTTACTTGGCTTCACTTTGGTTAAACTCAACCTCAACTCAACTTCAATCTATTTCCTATTACCGATGTATATGTTCTATGCTACATTTCGTACTCGGTACTTATGTACTTAATATTACTCTTTCTCGTTCCTCGCCTCCCTTTCATTACCCATTCCATTTGCTTCATTTCATTCCATTTCATGTCTTTCTGCAGCGCTTTTGTCATAAGCTAGCGTATGTAAAAGCTTATTGGCTGCTCGACTTTTGTCATGTTATTATAAGCCCATTGCCTCCGATCGTTCACAATTAGATTACAAGAAATATTTTCATTGTCTAGCACACTGTCCGTTCTACCATGTACAATTTGCTGTGTTACCTATATTTCCCTATTCAGATTTGGACTAAAGTGGTGTACCGTGTACCTACATCATTCCTGATTCATCTTGTGCGAACTCCAAATTAATCCGCAGTAATTATACTTTACAAGACTAACGCATCAAATGATGAATAGAATGGCGCAGAATTGTGATTACGTAACTTATAATCCCGTGTGAATAAGTAATCCCTATCTGTAGTGTAATATGGAACAAAATCCTAGTTTTATCTTTTTGTTACGAAATTGAAAACTTTTTATTCCTTCGTGGAGAATCATTCTTAAAAGTTGGTCTCCGTTATCCCCACACAACACAATATGTAATTACTTCATGAATTTTGCAACGGAGAATATGCTGTAATCTTATTTTATTACGTAATGCTTAAAGTTTCTTTAAAGAATGAATCCCACTTGGATTGCATTGCCTGGCAAAATTCCTAATTTAAATTGCAAGTGCATACGATTGTTCCATCTTCTGTGGTTGGGATTTATTTTAATTCAGTACAACTAATTAAGATTGAATTTTACGCTGTAGTGTGATTAAGACTAGAAATGTTGGCTGAGAGCGACACATTATAAGTAAGTAGATTTTCATTGATAAGGTAAATAGTTGTATTGAGGCTGGTTGGCCAAATAAGAGCAGTTAACATTTTTTATAACCCATTTGATCTCATTGTCAGCAATAATGGACATGTAAGAATGTGCTAGGATGTCTTGTATTTCGTCCACGGAGAGTTGACGTTGGAGCCAAATTACAGACAATAAATTGCGAAAAGTAAGCACTCTATTTTGGACTGAAGAACAAAAGAAAAGAGAAAAGGCTGTCCTTTCAGCAGTTCCATTACGTTTAACTGTTACAAAGTAATCAAAATGGGCGGAAATATATCGAATATAAGTAAGGATGTGTACATCTCTTTAAACCGTAAGAGTCTCTTGTCGCTTCTTTAGTGCAATGTGAAATTACAATCTAGAGAGAGAAATGGGAAATAAAAACCTTAAAAGGACATCAAGATTTCAGTGCTATGTACATAGGTACTTATTGTTAGTGTTGGTTAGTTTACCGACAATGTGATGAGTATGATATGAGTCTAGTAGTACACATACTTATGTGTTTTCTGACTGATCGTGTGAGTTTGGAAATAAGTAAGTACCTATAGCACAGGCAGGGGATTGAGATTGACTGTGTATAAAATCAACTATAAACCATATCTGTAGTAGGATCAGAACTAACTATGTAGTTAACTTAGGTTCAGTTATAGGTAATAGTTTTAGTTGATAGAGCTGATTGTGGTTGACTCTCCTTGGATGCGTTTCTTGCGACAAGACAAAAGTCACAGTCGCAATCGCAAGTCGGAGCAATTGGTATTATGCGGTAAGAATCCCAATCCAAAGTAATGAAATGAAGTCAAGATGGTCTAAGATGTTCACAGATGGCCATTAGTCAGAGAGCAGAATAGGTTTCTCCTGTAGAATTTACAGGAGACGAACATCTCCCACGAGTGCCACATCAGATCATCACCATACGGTCCGTTCCCAGCATCCCTCTTCTCGACATGATCTGACTTACTTAAGTGTTTTACAACGGCCATTACATTACATCCCATTACTTTTCATTCCTTCTCCTTCATTCCGCGGTTTTCTTCCTCCTAGCCAAATAGTAGACTCCTCATATGCCAAACCACTCAACAAATAGTAGACTCTCAAGTCTTCCTTTCTTTTCTTAAGAATCTTATGTCCCGTCTTCCTTTCATATATTATCTCCACTTCCTTACCCAGTTCTCATTCATTCTACTCGTTATAAGAATTGTTAATCGCGAAGCTACATTAGCATATAATAGTAACACAAGGAATTCCGATCCGTTCATTTTCTGAATACTGAATACATAACAAAAACAAATAAAACTCCCAAATTACAACAGTTAAAACACATAAGATTTGCCCAACTTACTATTTATAGTCATCACTAAGCATTTGCCAACAAAATAACTGACTACCATTTATTTTCTTCTCTTTCATAACGTTGTCTCACGCTTCGTTGACTTTTCCTCCTTTCCTAAACCATTTCAAATTATTTCTATTTTCTACCAACTTCGTTCCACCTACAGACTTCTGCAAAGCATACAATAGACACTCTAAGCATAAAGTCACAGTGCTCAGGTAGTAAGTATAAATTATACCTTACTATACTAGTACTGCATTGCAAACACATGTGAATGTGAAATATATACACTCTAGTCAAGTGCTTATATTTATTTCAACCTTAAATCTTCCATAGCGATATTATTTCCCTCTTCCTTTGACATCAATTACTTCCACTTACCTTACGTAAGTCTGACACAATTGCGTCCACATCCAAAATTATTGCCTCCTTTGTCTTTCCTTACACCGGGAGATTAGATTAAAGCCAATCTTTAATCTTTTGTTTTCCACTCCCGTTGTTTTGTGTAGGGTCTGTTTTATCAAACTCTACCACTTCCTATCTCTCCACTCAGACTCGGCTTCTTCCTCCACCCTCCTCTTTCTCTAACGAATTGACTAATTATTCTTTTAAGATGTACTATCCTCAATTCTTCTTCAACGTATACAAATTTTCCTATCCATTCCTACACCGCTATGCACAATTAACTGAACAGCACGGGGAAAATCAAGAATTACGAGTAGGAAGGAGAAACTTAAGTTAGTCGCATTATGAACAACAGGAAAATGACACATGGACTAAATGAGCAGAGTAACTAAATGTGTTCCAGAACACATGTTCCACACAACCCAAAAATATACCTATAATGGAATGCTATTAGTAAACTAAATTCCACTAAATTTTTACAAGTGAAGTAGAAAAAGCATTTATATTTTAATGATACAGGTTTTTTGAAATGAAATTGTGGAATCTATATCTGTGCAGCAAATAAATATTAGTAAATATTGATAATGGGACATTATAAATGCTCTGATGTTTCTTTCTATTACTGAGGGATACTATAAGATTCATGTAAAAATCTCGTATGAGGTCGTATATGAGTAACCCTGGTCAAAATCAAGGGTTCTATTCCCTGTCTATAAATATTCAACCACAAATTTTCCCAATAATGTAAAAAGCTTTATAAAGGTTGTAAGACAAGAGAGGATAGCTCCCCAATCCAGTAAGGTAGCTACAAAATAAAGTAGATTTTAAAATTTAAGCAAATCCAGTTCACTAGAGTATTTATGAGACGAAGAGGAGAAAGAGTGGCTAGAAGTGTTTTTCATAACAGAATGAATTCACATGCTAGAGATCACTTAAATGAGATGAGAATGGCACATCTCATCCCATTGCAACATATCAAACTTTCCCTTCGTTCCGTTCACTTCAGTCTGACTTTAGTGCATATTAGATTGCATTTAGTCCTGCCCGACCACTTTGAATCGGAAGACATTGAAAAAGATATGCTGAGTGAGAAGAGGTAAAAAAGCATCTGAGGAGTGGAAGATCATTAAACGAGAGAAAGGAAAGGAGGGGAAAGAATGGTCGCTTTAGCGAAGCTCGTGACTTTCTCTGGACTTTTCCCCCTTATCTATTCTCCTTTCTGTCTTGCTTGTATTATACATAAGTACGCTTTGTATATTTCACCGTGTTTTATAAAACACTAGCGCTTACTTTACTTATGTATGGATGTGTGCAATGCTTTACGGTGCTTACTGCAATGTATTGTAGTGCTGTGCACATTAGACCATCACTCTCCCTTTCCACTCCAGTCATAGTTGTAGTCATGTGTACACAGCATAATATATCTGGAAAACTTTTTTCTAGAGAAGATGAGGAAAGAAACTGGTTAGCTATCCGAACATTACATTATCGAATACAGGAGTAACTTATACATATACTTTCCTTTATACTTATACTTGTACGTACTAGCAAGATGCACAGCTCTCCCCACCAGTACAAACACAATGATAGGATAGTCACTAAGATTATCATCATCATCTTTTACTTTTCTCCATCTCCTTGTCTCTTTACAAACTTTTTATCCCTTTAAACCAAAAACCAAAGCTATCTCCTAGTACAGACATGCACCAGTCACAAGTAACTTTATAGAAAAGTACTCAAGTCAAGAAAAGAGAAGACAACTCAACTAACTCAAGCCGAACCCAACTAAACTACCTTAGATAGCTACCTACTAACTAACTCTTTCATTCTGTACTTTAAGTAAAAACGGAAGAGGAAGTTTAACTCCAAAGCCTGCCGTATCACTCGAAATCAACTCAACTTACGTAACTGAAATGAGCTCATCTCTGCTCAACTGAACTGTGGGGCTCCTCTGTTCTAAATTCTCCTACAATCAGCTTAGATCTTGTATCTCTACTTTTAGTCAAATGAAAATAAACTAAAAGAACTTGACTTTTCTTGACTGTGGGCATTACTTAGTTAGTTTCGTATCGCGTACCTACTACCTTCACTCAGTCAGTTAGTTAGGCACTTTTGGTTTTCTTCTGGTCTACTCTCCCTTCGTTGGTACTTAACATCTAACCAAAAGGCATTGGGTTTAGTGAGAAATAATAGAAATCATAATAGATAGTGCAAGAGTTCATTATACATGCGTTACCCATAGGTAAAGTAGACTAACTAACTCAACTTTCTTGTCTTGCTCTTTGTCTTTGTTACTCATGTGTTCCCCTTTCTCCTATCCATTCTTCTATTTAATTCTACCTAATGTAAATCCTCAATCCATCTCCTACCTCTCAATCTTCTCCCATCCCATTCCAGTCTCCTGCCCTCAATTTAAAACTTCTTTCGATTTATATTCATTCAAATGGGGTGGGGAAGACACAAATTTCCCACAGCTTAATGAAAAGAGTGAGAACTTTCTTCCTCCGCTCTCCTATCTGTATAGGGTTCCACATTCTATCAACTAATATCTATCCAACTTTACAATTACCTCAAATCAGATCTCGTTGTTCAAAAATATCTAAGAATATGTAATTAAATAATAAGAGACCCTTATTCATCCGTATAAGTAATGGCTATTAAGGTACACGTGGGGAAATGTAACTTCATATATAAAACGAATTAAGCAAAACTGCAGAAAAAATCAGATTGACATGTCTTAAGAAGAAATAAGGTTTTTTGATGTATTAACATTAATGAGCTCATAAAAAATGCAAAAATAGAAATATTATTACATCATTACGCCATTATTTTATCCACAATCAATAGGGAAAGGAATTTAAAGGAAACTGATTTTTTATATTGGATACGATTTTGGATTAAGATACCGTGATTTACTATAGTTAGTGTACAATTGGAGCTACAGTTAGAGTAGTAATAGGTGAGTAGGTATTTAAGTTTTCTTCGGGAGATTTGCAAAACCGTGTCTATTATGTTTGTAGAATAAACAAACCAAGGAATTCACCAGGAAGCTCATAAAAGTGAAATATAAATCCACCGGCTCAATAGATAAATAGAAAGGTGAAGGAAGAGATATGGAGGAAAAGGAACAATAGAGAAGGGGAAAACAAACAGAGATATATTTGCATATAAATTTTAGCATAAAGAGAACTGCAAGAGAGGTTTTTGTAAGAAATAAACGTAGCGTGACTCTAGAGATACTTTTTCGACGAATTTTCTTCTGCTTTCTTCCCCCTTTTCATTGTGCTATAGAATGCAATGTAGAGAGAGAGAGAGTAACATACTGCTACTTTCCGATTCTCTATCTAGTGCTAACACATATGTACATGTATTTCAACATAACATATTATCACAGAAATACTTTCACTGATTCAGAAACTGTTAACTTGTCTATACCGTACCCCTATCCTATCACTATCCCCTCAAAGATTTTCTTTCTTTCTTCTATAATATTTCTCATTTCTGCACACTGTACAATAAAATCGGTTGTAGACTACGGGCGGACTTTATTTCAGTTTTGGGTCCACCGGACTTTTCTGAAATGATGGTGAGTGAGCTTAGCTTCCTCATGTACGTATCAACATCTTCAGTTGTGTATACACATTAGTATAACTAACGATCAGAGGAGAAGTCCAAGAATAGTGTGCCTACAATTCTATAATACATATTTGCGAATGCAAGGAAACTATTCCCTTTAACCATGAGCAACTCTCCCTCCTCTCCGCCTTTTCTTTTCTTCTTGGAGATTTACACGATGTTATCCCAGTTGGATATTGGACTCTTACTTTCTTCCCACTATGCATTACTACTACGTATACACCTACTATTACGAGTTAACAATACACTTTATCTCCAATTTAGGACATACCTATTGTAAAGACATTATACTATTGTGTGTATGTATCTGAACGTTATGTTTATGTTCTTTACGACTGTAGTATTTATGTGTATTGGACTAAAGGAGTTAAGTGCATCGTACTTTTTGCATTATACACCAACATAGTTCCATGGAATGCGTGAAGTGAAATGGCGTAATATATTCTATACATACAATTCTCAATCCGGTAATGTTTTACAATCGGAAAGTATTCTAAAACGATAAGATTGTATTCTGTAGAAGGATTCTATCTGAACGCATGCATTTCTATTTCTTTCCCGTCTTGAAGTACAATGTGGTAGTGCAATGCACTGACTGTTAGTATGTTGCGTTACAGGCCATAGATTTCCATTGTACTTTTGTGTTGCAATGCACTTGGATACGTAAATAGGCTGCTGAGTTATTTTATTTCGACTTTACCTCTTGTACGAGGAACGTAGTGAATTGAGTCATTCGAAGTACAATAGGTCATCAATTTCTCTCTTTCTTCTTTTCCTTTGCTTTCTGACAGACGCTGGGGTATTATAGTTTTGTATACGAACGTGGTACCATCTATACTACAAATACAACTTATTTCTTGCTGCAGCTGGAGAATGCCCAAACGTCATTACTATAAAAGTCAACGGAAAAAGTTTCTTGCTCTTCAGCACTTTTCTTTCCTCAGATGTTACGTTGCATTATATGAACTTTCTTGAGTCTAATGGCTTGTAATGTTGAATATGGCAACGGAAAATAAGTACTACTTGTACAACAACTAGTTAGGCTAGTATTAATGGAGGAGATACTCAGTGAATCACATTAGGCTTAAGTTGGGACAGAAACCGCACCTCCTTACTTTAGTCGAGAGGAGAGCAACAGGAAAGTCTGCAAAAGGACTGATTTATGTGATTCTCTCTATTTGATGGCATTAACTTTGAATTTTGGTTTTCTTCACCTGCTTTGCCTACAACAACCATTTCGTTCCTTTCAATTACCGACCAATTGCATCAAGCTTTTTGTTCTAAATGATGTACATAAATCTTGTTTGAAAGACTGAGTTATTATGTGCAATGGGTGTTATTAGCATACATCTAATCGGTAGTCAGGTGTATAATGTCAAAAGGATCTGATATACTGCCGACACATTTACGCCTTTATTGTGTATCGACTGTACCTTTCCAGAGGCAATGAGTGACTGACGGTGTCAGTACCTCCCACCAGTTTTACACCCGTGGGTTAACACGAAACCCGGAGAAATTCATGACTCACCTACAAACTATTATTAGTCTCCCTTTTCTTCAGCATGCATTACAATGTAGAAACATAAAGAAGTGCGACAACCTAAGAAAAGGACGCTCGTGAGGTAATGTAGAGCAGAATGGAATATATTACATAAAACCATTCCCCAGTGTATCAAAAAGCTGTACTATAGAATAAGTGAAAGGATGTTTACTTATCGTTAGCAAACAACATTACATTAGGGTACAAATGGTATCCCAATTTAAAATGACAATGATAAAATATCACTGATGTGGGAAAAAGAAACTGACCTATTTCCTCCTGAAATGCAAAAACATCAAAATGAAATCTGTTCGATAGGGGAGGACATTTCGAGTTATAGGCAATGTAAAATACCGACCTAAAATGTCAGAGGTTAAGTGCAGGAGATTTAGGCAGCTTTCGTTTAGTCATATCCATTTGCATACTTTCCCTATAGTCAGTGTCATTGAAAAAGACGTAAACCGACAATTACAAATCTAAGACTTCCGTTACAGTTTTTTCAAACACATAAAAGTCACAGTTGGTATTAGTTTAGTCGACTAAGGAAATGGCTAGGTTACGTTAGCTCACAAGATTGATTCCAACCGAGACTTTATGTTTCTTACATTTAGGAATCCAAAAGTTCATGCCATGCTTTGCTTAACTAACTCGTGTGCAAAAACAAAACCAAACTATTTCTCAACTAAATTACACTGGAATACATTTCTTCTGCATTCGCAACCTAAAGTAAAGGAATTAATTATATGCAAGTAAAATGGAGGTAGAAGTGTTAACTTAAAATATAGGGTAATGTAAGTCACATTTCGGATTATTTAGAACCTATAGAAGTGCACTAAAGTTGCACTGCAACTACTTTAGAATTTTGGGCTACTCTATGCAACAAAGTTTTACACAATGACTGTAGATCTAAATACATTTTCAACTTTTACTCACTTCTGCAACCTTAGCAAATATAACGAGTGTATTTCTTAAGTAATAATAGGATTAAGGAATAAATATCTCAAAGGAATTTTATAATGAAAAAAGTACTTATAACAGTTGTAATACATATAACCGATGTGAAGTATAAAAATAGATTTACATGGCTGTTGGTCATATGGAAAGCGTAAAGTATAAACATACATTTGCGTAAATGTCTACACAGGAGTTTCGCTTTTCTTCCGCGTTCCACCTTTTCAGAATACAAAACATGTGTACTAACGAAAGAGAAGAGAAATATCATGAGAAAAAAGAGTAAATTGAAGCGAGCAAAGAGAAGCGGAGCTCAGTTTTTCGTTTCAGCGAGTCTAGGATATCTTGAAGACGACCACGGGTCTTAAGGAGTCCACTAGCGACACTAGGCTAGAATATTATATCATGCAACATAAACATAAAATATGCACAATACATAAAGTGAAAGTGACCATTTTCTAAGGGGATTTGGCGAAGCCATTTAGCGACAAGAAGAGGAAAGCAGTGTAAAACTGTACGTAGGAATATAGTTATATCCTATCATAAGTCGGAGAACAAAGCTACCAGATTCTCATTTCTATCTGAGGATAAGATAAATTATTATATTGCAAGCGATAGTAGGTATGTGTAAGTCTCTCTGGTATAGAGGACAGGACAGCTGAGTTGTAGTTGTATCGTGTATCTGCAAGTACGGTAGTAATATTTATGTTATGTATGGGAGGATAGGATATGGGAAAGGATTTGCAAATATGAATTTCATTTCTTTCTCTACTCTGGGGGATTTAGCATTTCGCAATGCATGGAATTTGGCAGGAGGAGAGCCGATCTAAAGGAAACGAAACAGGAAAGCTAACAAATGCCTTCCCATCTCACACTACAAATGTTCATGCTGTACGTGTGTGTCAACGTCGATAGCTTGGCTTCCTCGTAAGTATCCTGCAATCCTACTTCACTCTTCCCCAGATAGATCAGACAAAGTCGACTGACTTGAACTGGAGGAAAGTGTACTGTTCTGCACGATACGACTCTCGTTATTGTATCCATATCCGCAACTGACATTAGCCAAAGGTAGGCTTTGCAAATGCTCCAAAGTGCAAACCGCTGCTGCTGTCCTGTTTCATTCTTCTACCTCTCAAACTCACTGGCATGTTATAAAACAGCGATTTAGCTTACAGATTCTATACTGGCAACTCTCGCCTCTTTATTTAATGCCTTTCCTTTATAAATAGGTATCCCTTTAGATTCCTTCCTATGGTAATGGTAGCAAGTAAAGTCTAATCCTATTTATCTTGGCAAAAAATTCACCCTTGTAAATTTTTCTAGGACAAGACAATGTTTTATCCTTTCTATTTGCACCAACTACTAGCAAGCTACTGATGTGCTCTTAGTAGTATTCTTACTTTAGATAGACTCGACGTTGGAAATAAAATTCTCTCGATCCTCTCTTTTCGTTGGCTTGAGCTGACTGGATTTATTTATTTGTTGCTCTTTTATGTTTTGTTATGTTGAAGGGAATTGCTCGCATAGCAAAGTGCATTCAAACCCACTAACAATACGGATTCAATGTATACTCAGCGATATCCAGTTCTATTATACCCGTAAATAGTATATAATGCCTTGCCTATACTATTATGTAACTTGGATATGTGTAATGTGCACTACTTATACCCGATCTGCAGTACGTAGGTACCTCTAATAGTCTAGGATATAAATATACTCGCGAATTCTCGACATCAAAAGAAACAATCATTTCCTCTTTTAACAATAAGCTACATACTATAGAATAAATTCTATTAGAATTTGGTTCCACGTACTACAGATGAATAAATACAATCCACATAGATATAGACCATAATAAATACCTATACACAAGACGGAATTCACAGGACACCACACCACAGCTCACACAACTTTATGGAAGGAAATACTTTCGGGGTACACTTCGTTTTTTCCACGTTTTTTAGCCATACTAAATATTGTTTAGGAGAAATTTCATGAGCCTTTTATTTAAACAGAGCAATTTCTTTCAAATTATAGGCGTAATAAAAGAAGCTAGGAATACTTGAAATTTTCTCTGCATTCCTCTTTCTTCTATTTGTAGATATCTACATTATGAAATAGTTTGAGTACTTATGTAGATAAGTAAATTTTTTCCATTAGAGTTAACGAGGACAAGAAATCACGACATATAGTAAGCTCGGTTAAGTAAACAGACACACATTTACGCTCGGGTGGAAATAGAGAAATGTTCTCGATGTTACTCTTTACTCTCGACTATATTATGTACTTGTTGTAGTGTAGTTACAACGGATGTTTGCCTATTGTTAGTGGAAGTAAAGTTAGCACAGCACAGAACCATTCAAGAAGATAGAGTAAATTGCTAGTCAACATTCTGCACTACAATATAACATACACAATAGAGTTTAGGTGCTATACGAAGATACAATCGGTTCATGGCAAGAAGCACTCTTGTGTGTACAAATATGTTCACACGCTCTAGTATTCTGTCTTCCTGTGCTCAAACTCGACTCACTCAGTGCCAAAGTATTCGGAATCTATTTGGAAGTTCGTGCTGTCGTACAGGCATAAATAAGTAATTAAATTAAATTGGTCTCAATAAGAGTCAGAGGATGCCCTGCCAGTGCCAACTCAAGATTTGTTCAAGAAGTGAAAGAAAACGAGCGAAAATTCCAACGTCACGTCTCTGTTCGCTTCCCATGCCTTCACCGTGTATCTTCGAGTTGCATTGTACATTGGTTGAGCACTTGAGCCAAACACTAGTGCAAGCCAAGTCAGTTACTACCAAAGTCAGCTGGGTTGGGTTGTAGAAAAAGCACTAAACACACATAATAAGGAGAATTTCATTCAGAGGATCTTCTGTATACTTAACTCTATGCTGACTGATTTTACCGTATTTATTCTTCTAGACTATCTTTTATTTTGGCATGACGTGGCACATCACAGCCAAACCAGTTTTACTGGAAAGAGTGTGATCTCGGACTACGTGCGCCGCTCTTTTACCAGTCACTCAACTTCAATTCCTTTTTCGGTCTAGACAAGTCAAAGTCAAGTCATTCACTCAATTCTCTCTACCTCACTTAAGTTTCGCTAACTATAGTTTGTTCATTTATCTCCTCTAAGTAAACTGTAATTTCTACTCTGTATATCTACTAGTGTAGTGCAAAATAAACTAAACTCAAGTTCATTGTAAATAATGTACTGATAGTAAGTTATCTATGATGTCTATACAGTTTACAGCTTGGCGAATATTTTTACCTTATCAGTATCAGGTCTCAAACTACTCTTCGTGGATATAAAACTAAGTGGGCCTACTGCTTGTGTACCATTACATCTTGGGAGGGGAGAATTATTTGTAAAGCGTCTGGAAATGTTGAATTGAGCTTCTTGTCTTACTGTACTATAGTATATCGAAACTCTACATACAGTAGTACAGTGCTGTATTGTGGAGCATTATTTTTTTCCTCTTTTGTTGCTGACATGGACATGTTATCGTTGCCTCTTTGCCTGTCCGCTTCTCTTCCCAATAGTCTATTCGATTCGGAAGTCTTAGTTCATGTGCGGAGCACTATACTACAGTGAAGAGAAAAGTGTTAAATTGAAAATCACAAGAAAAAACATGACACGACAGTCTATCTACTGGGTTCGAACGCTGTAGTAGTAGAGCCAGGCTACAACTGAATAAGAAGAAAGTCTGCTGACGAGATAAGTAAATGCTTACCAGTAGAAGACTGTATACTAATGCTAGTGAGGCAGAGGCAAAGAATACGTAGTATAGTTTCTCAAGGAAGTCAAGCCAACCAGTCAACTGAATTGCGAGGACAGAAACAGAAACGAACAAGGCAAGATCCGCCGTAGAGTAGACCAACGAGAAATCAAATGCCAAATAAAGAAAGTCAAGTCGAAGTAAGTGAAACGAGAAATATACACGCAACACAAGAGACTAGACAGACGCTATATATAAAAGAGAAGTGCTGACTTAACTGAAGTGAAGATACTCGTGGAGAGGGAAGTTCAGTTAGCTCTTTGAGTGAATTCAGCTTTCCGAGCTTAGAAAATACAATATTGGACATGTTGTGTGGAAAGGCAAACCAAACATCTAGCCGGACGTCAAATACATTTCTGCTGTACTTACAATTAGGATTGGGAGAATGAAAAATATACTTCCTACTAAAACTACAACATACTTTTACGGAGTCGCTAAACACAAAGCTAGACAATGCCAAAGAAGACTTACAATTACTAGTAAACCGTGTGTAAGCACTAAAAGTATCTCCTTTGGAAAGAATGCGGACAGCTAAAGCCAAACCGAACCAGAATGGTAAAAATGAAGGTAGCTCCATTAAAACGTACTCGAAGTTAGATCGCACTTGGGGCCCATCCTCGGCTCCGTTGTTGTTGAATAATTAAATATGGAATCCCATTCGGAGGCTAATGGAAACACTAATTTGAGCCACTAAGTGTCATATCCTAGGAATAGTAAGCGAGACTCAAGGCTAGATGAGGATGAGACCGACGTAACACCAAAGCACACAAACTAGATGTATCCTACCACGGAGACTCTATTTTCTCTTAAGACAAGAAGTAGATATATTATAGTTTATTAGGTATACTCTTGGAGAAAGCAATGGATTCAAGAAAGCTTTCTCTCTTTGGGTAAAAACAGAATGATAGTTTCTTCCCCTTGTGATCTGCTGGGAACTATACGAAAGTTTCCAACTGCTCACTCCGGCTCAAGCTCACACTTTCACAGAAGTGAAGACCACACCGACAATAGTGAAGTTACGAACATTGCGAATTTCCCAGGCTGTCGCTTGGGGAATGCAATTTTCTTGGACTCTGCTTGCAAATTGCACACGTTTAACTCTACCCTTATCTCCTCCAATGCTCTATATAGGCACTTTCACTCTTTACGCCTCTTTCCAGATTGCCAATTTGCCTTTCCTTTTGTACTTTCTCCGCTATTCATATTCGACATTAAATATAATTGCACTTAAGGTGCTTGTTGTTGTTGATGTTGCAGTACACTTCTAAAACAAGGGCACACCTATATCTAATATGCATAATATTCCGTTTCTGACTGTAAGAATAATAGGCAAAATGTGTACCTACATTAGAGCCAACGCGTAGCACTATTTCCTAAATGCATTTCTAAAATAGAACACTACGTAGTAGAAAGAAGAACAACTGCGTTAAATCAGAAGGGAAATTATTGCAGGTGAAATGGGAAATTGCGCAGACTTGATAGGGTGCGGGTCACAGCGTTAGTCATTAAAATGAATTAAAGAATTAACACAGCTAAGGAAGGAAATTTTCAGATGACAATGAGATTGTAATGATGGAAAAGGTTGTTAAGCCATGACAAGTCAAAAAGAGGAAGTACCTATCAGTTACAGTTGAGCGAGTGCTGCATTAATTTACCATGTGGAGCTACACCAGTCCTTTCATTTAAACTACCTTCCCTGAATTTCTAAATTTCCTCTACAGGGTTCTCCAAAAATGCGGAAGAATTTCAACGTTTGTTTGCTCCAGTTATGAATCCCATTTGTTATGAATGATGGCGAAAACTTCCAACGCTTCAATTAATTGGTCTCATAAATTAAACAAGAATAAATATTATGACATTAAAACTCAGGGAAAACCTTAAGCAAAAAAATTCAGTTTTTGTTACCTACTTTTTCACATAGTGTATGCCTGTATGCGACTGTTTATTTAAAAATTAGTAAAGCACCCCATAAATTTAATTTTTAACATTTTTGTTGACTTTAAATGTAATTTGCTTATTACAAGTACTTGATTTTGCATGGTGGTGCAAAGCCGGGTGTAACTCACTTATTTTATACTCATATATACGAACAACTATTTTGCTTTTATCAGTGTTCTCATAAAAGCATAATGAAAAGGGTGTTTGTTCACTTACTAATGAAACTAGCTGCTCACATCTAAATAGTATTAGGTAGTAGAAATTCTTGTGTTGGTTTTGGTATAAGGTTAATAAGGTATGTTTTAATAGGAAGATTACCTTCTGTTGGGGAAATGCAAACCTTTATAAAGTTATACGATGATGAATATTAATGGCTTTTTGTTCTCTTCTGCTTTGTATATCTGTAACTGACTTTCGGAAAAGAGAAACTTGCGATTCAGAGTTGCTGCTTCAAGTCGGCCGTCTGCTCTCTTCTCGTTGCTTTTCCGTAACCGTTTTCCGTCTCCCTCTGTTTCTCCGGAATTAAGTGAGACTCAGATTAATTAAGATCAAAGCGCATAAAGAATTCAAGTGGGAGTTTTAGACAAGGATGAAAACACGAGTACAGTTGGCTGCAAAGTGAAACAATGAACAATGCATATTGTAGAAAACAATATTAACGTATTTAGTAGGTAGTTGGACAAATGAGAGTTATTCATGTTTCGTTTGTTCCATCAGAGTCAGTGTGTTAGTAAACTGTAAAATTGCTTTTCTTGTTCCATGTCCTTATCGTTTGAATAAAAGGACAATTATTAATCGTTTTCTTTAACAATGCATGAAAAGAAAAGGGCATTTCTCCCGAGTGTAATCCATATCTGTGAGAATATTTGTTTTTCTACTTCACTTCATATTTTCCTTTCTTAAACCGGTTAACACTTAAAACTGAAATTAATTCTAAAAGTAGGCAGTACGGTACAATGGAAAAACAAAACGTTGCCTCCATGCAGCTTGGCTATATTATAATTAAAATTACTTACCTAGACGTATTACATCTTAATAACTGATTTAAACTGTCAAATGGGGTATACATTAAACCCGATGAAGAAAAATTGGTTGGATATCACACACGTGCACGAATTTAACTTTCCACATTGCGTTTTTCGATTTTCCTCTGCCATCCGCAACTCCGCACGCGAATCCCGATTTCCTACGTTGAGAAAACGGCATAGTCATTAATCAAATAAGTGATTAGGGCAAGGCAAACCATGCAAGTATCCGTAGATAGCCACGGAAAACACGCAATAAACTTTCTATTTGCTCTATAATTTGGTGTAAAACGAAGAAAATGAAAAATTAAAGATTTCTTATCGGATATCGAAATTTTCTAGGTATTTACCCTGTAATAAACCCGCATATCTCCACACAAAACTTTTTCTCTTTAGTTTTGAATTGTTCCTTTTCCAGTGAAAGTTTGACATTTCCCGCGGTATTTATAAAGCACTGATGATGACAGATTTTCTGCATGCAGTTAAAATACATCGTAAACGCGTTTTCTGAAACTCCGCTATGATAGGTATTTTGGGTATTTCCATATAGTACTCTACAGCCTACAACACGGAAAAGCTCACACATCATTTTCACAACGCAATGACTTCATCATCATTAGCAAATAATTCAACGGTGAAAGTGCAAGCTTTTCTTTTCCAGACACTACGCAAGTTACAATTGGGTACTAAAGTAGATTTTCTCTGTGTATAGTTGCAGGAAATGTAAAATTTCCATATTTGTGAGAATTTACATGGACTTTGTAATTAATACGTCCAGGAGCAGGAGTGAAGTTAAATTATAGGGTTTGGTTCAATGCCCTAGTTTTAAATTTTAAGCTTACGCATATACGACGAAAGGGTTGCTCCGATGGTGAAGTGATCTAATTATAGTTTACATACAGGGAAGTAGTAAACTAGTAAATAGCTAACAGAGATTGCAAGCATGTAAGTAAAACCATGGCCTTAATTAAAATTATTTTCGAGATGTACATAGAAGTTTGAGGTTGTGTGAAAGGAAAGATAAGCTATCGCTCAGGAAATTGTTTTGGAGAAAACCATTTATAACGAAGACTGGGAAGGATTGGAAGTGCACGCTAAAAGAAGCAAGAATAGAGCAATCTGGCACACACATCACATCACATTTTCACATTCTCATACATTAGTAGTGTAGGTAATAACAATAAAGCTTCTAATGTTCACAGTCTCCTTTCCCACAGCTAAAATATAATTCTAAGCTCTATTTTAGGGTATAATATGCCTACATTATTAAATTGAGATGAGGGAGTTGTCGTTCATACCACTATGGTATTTGGAGGCAGGTATGATATGATATTAATACACTTTCAACTTAATTCCTCGAAAATGCTATTCAATCTAAAATAGAAGTTACTTAAATATGTAGCAGTTAGTTGTTGGTAAGTATATTCATAGGAGCCGTAAATGTAAATGTAAGTTATGCATGTATGATAAACTATGGAAAAGTGAAATGAAAGTATCTAGAGCATTCAAATCCAAGTGAAGTCAGTTTAAGAGTGAAATGATGGAAAGCTGGCATGTCATGGCTCCTCTCTTTATTCCTTCATATATAAAACATAAGTAATGGACTATCATTCTTCCTGTTCTTCTCGTCCTGGGAAAATGAGCCGCCAATCCAAAAGTAATCTCTTTTTATTCCATCCCTACACTGCCACGCTGTTGGCCTGGCCTGGTTTGGTCTTCCTCTCTCTCTCAACTCATCTGTTTGGTTTACTCTACTAGACTTGATACATTTGACTACTGCTGGGATGTGATGTAATATTCTCGTGCTCTACATTCTTCTGTCCTTTAATATATGATATGTGTACCACTGTAACATATTTTGATTCTCGTACGGCGTGTCTTCTCTTTGGCTTGGGTTTCCTCTCCTCTCTGTCTACTCTCACTCCAGGCTAGCACACATATTATTATATTTATTGTAACTGGTAACAATGTGTGGTGCATGCCTTGGCATGGCATGGCAAGTTACAATTTTCGAAAATAGCCTATCCATATGGACACTACTTATTCTTCCAGCTTTCATTTGATATAAAGACATTTTCACATAACTCAACTTCACATAGCTAGATATTTCTATATTGGCACTGTATGAAGATATGTCGTTATCATTTTCTGATATGACAATGCGGTTAAGTTTTATGGAAGCTACACACTAGTACGTGACGCCAACTCTCTCTTTTGACAATGTCATACACAATGCAGATATTAGCTATAGATGAGACTGTAATGAAGCGAAATGAAATTGAAAAGCACCACTAACCAACACAATGGAGAATAGAAAGACTCGCCCCGGTTTCAGTTAAAGTAAAGTTCCTGTGTCTCCAGAAGTATGTCGGTTCAACTTAACAATTCACAATTTTCAATCTTCACCATATTGAACTCAGTTGACATATTCTCTTTCACAGACATAAGTTAGTACCCACCCAACTATGTTTATACTCACACTGTATAGATCTTTATGTACTTCATGCAGTGTCTGTTCTATCTATCTAGTACGTCACCTACTGCTTTTTGTGTACAATACAGTTATGTTCCTTTTTGAGAGGTTATATTTATCGGTTAGGAGGAATAGTTTTATGGATATGTGCTAACAGTACTAAGGCAATGTGAGTATAGTCTACATATACAGTAACTATGCAGTGTTCGTCGCTATTCCTTTAATGTGGCAATATGTATTTACTACTTTAAGTTCATGAGATAGGGATCTACTACCAACATAGGACACAACTTGACATTAAGTTCATTCTTACTCTTACATTTCACATAATGCGGGCTAGAACTATTCAGGAATTTTATTACTTCTAGACAGATAGCCCATATTTGACACGACAACATAGAATCTAATACAGAAAGCGACAGACAGACAACCATATTCATATTCGCAGCATTCATGAAAGGACGACCTGTTATGAACTCTTTCATTATACAACCACCATAGGCATCCATTCTCTTCACAAAGTACCGTATCTGTGTCACAAAGCAGTCTTTACCTTTCCCTACATATATAGCATAATCTTTAAGTAAATATCAAAGTTTTAAATGACATAGCCATCTATTTATGCTTATACCAAGGATAAGGATGAAAAGATGTTACGATTTCACGGGTGTTTTTACTTTCTTCAACAAAGAAAGTATTTTGTTGTAGAAGCGATTGCAGTTCAGACACTCTTATCAAAGTAGTTCCGGGAATTATCCTGCTCTATATATTTGTGATGCATTGTTACTGAGGAAAGTACTAGAGTTGTTCCGTCCAAAGGTACATCAGGAAATAATGATCGTAAGTAGGTAAGAGGAAGAAGGACAGAAGCTATGGTAATGTTTCCTATGTAAAATGAATACTAATACTTGTATAAGGTTTCAGTATACCATTCAGTATAACTTAATAATACTACCAGCATGTACTGCACTTAGTGAAGACCTCCCAGAAACGGAAAAGAATTGAGACATGCATACTGGAAAGCCTTAAGATAGACTGTCACATAAATACTGCATAAAAACTAAATCTACATTATAAATAAAGTACTACTTTTAAAGTCGCAGATATAAGCATCTTGGTTTAGGTTAGATGCACTTGTTTTGACTATATTATTTGGTTGGTTGACTGTGTTATGGTGTCCATACGTAATGCCTTGTATGCAATGTAACTTAACGGAACATTAAACTTCGTTTTAAGTTGACTTCTTGTGGATTGCTTGGCTGCCTGCACTCATTTTCAAACGTGAGTGACGTGACTTATCTCGTTTTCTTTCACTTTGTTTTCCTTTACTTTTCCTAGCTTACCAGTTAACTAATCCTTCCTGATTTCTGTCATTTCTTTAGTGTGTGGCTTCACTTTAACCATGTTTAGATTATGTTGCTCTTATCTGCTCTCCTTTTTCATTCAATACTAATATCCTTAGAGTTTCGTAAAGGACATGCTCCAATATCAAATCTTAACATAAGCAATCTAGTGCATACAAATGGTATATATGGGTAAAGCAAACAAATAATATTAAGCAAAGCTACGATATGTAATTGTGATATTTTGATGACTCAGACCATATATCTTCGATTGAATGCATTCTGTTTTCACAACGGCATACAAAATCCATTTCGGTGTAGGTTCTATATTTTCTAAAGATTATCTTGATCAGCAAAACTTGCAGTACTCATCTTTAAAGAGATAAATTTTCCAAGTCTATAATATTTTTAGGGTCTGATAAAATATATGTAGCATTTGTAGCATCTTTTATATCTTGAGTATAGAAAATTAAGTCTGTAAAACTGGGTTGAGACAAGTACAGTGCATATACTGAAGATGTATATCTATCCCAGGTATAATAGTGTAGTGTATGTGGGAAATATTTCATGTTGTTTTATTATTGTTATTTACAGAAGCATGGACGTGAGCAGAAGAAAGAACAAGAGTAGCATGGGAGGAAGCTGTGGGAAAGAAGAGAAAAGTTCATCGCTCATGTTGTCAGGGAATTTGTTGGGTAATCAGGGAACTCATCAGAATTTCGCGTGGCTTTTGTTCTTGCTGATTTTGAACTGGAACTTGTCCAGTACATCTTCGTTTTGTCCACCACTTTGTTCATGTGATGACGTCGCACTGTTGGTAGACTGTCACTCTGCAGGAAACCTTCGAGTCGTGCCAATATTTCTGAATCCCCAAATCAAATTCTTATCCTTGGCTCGTAACCAAATAAAAGATGTAGCACTATCATTACAATTTTACTCTGAGTTGCAAGTGTTAGATATTTCGCAAAACTCAGTTGAAACTCTGGGCACGCAAAACTTTGAGATTCTGAAAAACCTTCGAGTTCTTAATGTGTCATACAATACAATCAAGGTTCTTGAGAACGGAGTGTTTGCAGGGCTGACGAAAACCGAAATTCTGGATTTACAAGGTAACCAGATGGAGAGAGTGGAGCGGGAGATATTCTGGAATATGGAAAGCGTTCGTGAAATAATTCTGGATAAAAATAGACTGGAGTTTTTAGATTGGGATTTATTCCGGGGTTTAGACAACTTAGAGAAAATCAGTGCCAGGTATAATTTCATCCAAGTGATAGAGCCAAGTCAAAGTTTTGTTAGTGGGGGTGGGAGTAATCTGGGTAGCGCTGGATGGACTTTGAAAAACGTTCGAGTGCTGGATGTAAGCTTTAACCAATTAACCCGAGTGAAGGATCACAGTCTGGTGATATTCGGGGCTCTGAAGGAACTGAATTTATGTTGCAATTACATCCATACTTTAGAAGAAAAGGCATTTTCCCCTGGACAACTGGAGAGGGTGAACCTGAGCCAAAATCGATTGGGAAGAGTTCCTACGGACGCTTTGGAAAAACTCAGCTCATCCCTCCGTCAATTAGACCTTTCCTCTAACCGGATTTCCGATCAGATTCCGAAAAATGCCTTCCGAAGCTTGGCTCACATTGAAACGATTCGTGTGAGTGACAACCCAAGTGTCCATCTCATCAACCGAGACGCTCTTATTGAGAATACACACTTGGTAACTTTCGAAGCAGACTATTTATCCAACTTGACGCAACTGAGTGCAGCTCTCCTCCAAAATAAACCTTTCCTCCAGACTTTCTCAGTCCGATACGCCCAAATCTCTTCCTTGTCCGAAGAGTTCTTCCAGCCGCAGTACTCCACCGTAGTGAAAAGCTTGGACTTGACAGGCAATCCCACAGATTGCAACTGCTCTGCCTTTGCTCTTTTCCAATTCTTAAATAAGGCTAATGCAGCCGATTACGATATGATGAACACAATAGAAGAGCTCCCTCATAAGCTCCAAATTACCGACGACTTCAATAACTACATTAATAGCAATAGCGAAATAACCCACAGTCAAAATGCCTTCAGCACAAGTGGAAACGTGTCCAGGAGACATCTCAGTCCAAATACAATTCCAAAAAACACATTTACTATCAGCACACAATTCCCTTCCCACTTGTTTAGCATTCGTTGTCAACAACCAGAAGTATTCGCTGGTATTCTTGTCAAAGACCTTAAGCATTCTGACTTTGAACATTGTTTCTCCCAAGAAGACCATTTCCAGATTATGGTTATTTGCATTGCAGCTGCTATTGTTTCCCTTATTTTTCTTACTTTGGGGATCAAGCTGTGTTGTGTCTATGGTCTGTGTTCTTTCTGCAGAAATAAGTGCTGTAATGGCCACAAGAAAGAGAAACCGGAGAAACCGGAAAAATTATTTGATTCGATGATTGTTCTCAGAAGAGATTTGCCGCCCACTCCCAATTTCAATGCGAATGTTCCAAATGGAAAAACAGCCCTTGGCACCCCAACCCACATGGTCTATTGTAATGGTAATGGCAATGTTGTGAACGGCAATGGTAATGGCACTCTCCCAATGGGAATCACTATGGATTTCAATGGCTATCACCATCACCAACAACATACACCAACACACATGTCTCGTCCACTTCCTCAGCATCAACTCAATCAGATGAGCTTCTCTTCTCCACAGAAACAACTCCACCAACACCAACCCCCAGTTATCCTTCATTATGAATACCCAGATTTCCCCAGTATGCATCGTGTCAAGCAAGTTCCAAGTGTTTTGGTATAGTAATCAGCAAAACAATTATTATGTATACATAATATAATGACAAATAACTATACAAATAACTTATTACTATTAATAAAAAAACTATGTAATTCAAAAAGCAATAATTTAGAATCGGATAAGAATACCTATTATATGTATGTCAACGGATAGAAAATAATCATATAATATACGTAATGCGTACTACCTACAGAATTTACAGTTTAAGGTCAATTTACAGTATAATCTACGGCTTAGAGATTCTAACCAGGGATTCATAATATACGTAGATTTTTTCGTTATCCCAAATCAGAACTCACAATACTTTAATGAACATAAGTACACTACTACGATAAGAAAAAAATTTTTATTAGATAAACATACTTGTTGATATTTTTAGCGTGTATTCATTGAATGTGTTACACTAACATTTTACGGTAATCTTAAGTATAAGCTATTGTAATGTAAACATGTATAGTTCACATACTCATCATTACTAGCTCCTTTTCATTGTAAGTTTTATAGCTGTTGTATGTTTAGTGATTTTTATTAAAGTAATTATTGTCAAATACATTTGTTCAGATTCATAGCATTTATCTTGGTTAGGTTTTCTATTTTCGTATAAATATTCGATATGCCGATTCGTTGATAATTTATTGTGTTTGGTTACTCTGCTGTGTATAAATAGGTTTACACACGATGCAATACAAAATAGAGTAAGAATTATAATACGATTACATAACAGATCAATAAATCAATGTAGTAAAAGCTAAATTGAGTGAGAATGAGTTCGTGCCAGACAAAATAAAGACCAAATCTTTTATGCAACTGCTCTAGCGTAAGTACACTAGGCGTACATAAGTACTACATAGGTATGCACTGTGTATTAGAATATGCACTCAATCAATCCAGTCATTCAGCTAAAAAAGTTTATAATCTTAAGAATTTAATCTGTAACCTGCAAATCTTTGTAATTTATAGGAAAGCTAGGTCTAACTACTATATAATCCACTTCCTTAAAACAATGGAAGGAGAAATGTTATATTAGAATGTAAAATCTAACCAAATATATACGTGTCTATAAGTACTCTCTCTCTCTCCTTTGCAATTCTGACTTGTGTTTCCAAGTTGGAAGAGAAACCCTTGTAAAAAAATTCATTCTGACTTGGAGCCAAGATTCTCATGGTTTCTTTTCATTTGATTTAGGTGCGTTGCTTTATTTTCTTTATAGCTAAGCTTTTTTGCTGGGTACCGTTGACTACGTAACTTAGCATTATTCCACACTAGTATACGAGAGTATAATACTTTGTAGCATTAAGCAAAGACCAGACTTTACCACACTACATAAGACCACACTAATACAACCGAACTGAAGAAAAGTAACTCAGGAATCCAAATATAACTGAACGCAGCCAAAGAATGAAGCCAAGTGAATGCACAGAAGGCCAGTTTTTTACGAGACTAAAATGGCCCTCCCTATCTGATTCAAATGGGTTGCAAGACGGTAACTTGGGATTTACTTTTGACCAACATCTTTATTTTATGACTTGTAGCTGTAGACTTGTTCTTAAAAGCTATTCTTTAAACTTAGTTGGGAAAGTTGTATTCAGCCCCACCGTATAATTCCAGCCAAGGGTTTCATTTCAGCCATGTGGAGTCAATTGCTATTACTCATTCATCATCTATCTAACTTCACCAATTGGTCAGTTCTCCCCCATAAAAGACTGTCAAATTACAAACGAACCTTGAACAATTGAACCCTTCTTTTTATGTCCTCCAGTGCTTTACAGTAGTCCCCGTAGGAGGACTTACATTTCTCTTCAATGGTTTCCCTAAGTTATTTATTACCGGTGTCAATTTCATTTTTGTAGACCTACTTACATACTCTTTTTATCTTCTTGTCTCTTTAGCTAAGTTAGTGACGAGTCTTGTGAGGTTCACTTCCATATTAAGTGAAAGTGAGTGAAAGTACGTTGGAAACTTTCTCCAAACCACTTTCCTCTTGTGAAGATGTGAAGCTAACGCTAGGTGAAAAGTTTCTGCTGTGATCATTAGATTCATTATCCTTGACACCTATTGCTTGCATAAAAGAGAAAGAACTGAGTGCATTCAATTAACTTGAACCTGCCGGAGAAAAGACATAGATTCCAGAATGAAAACAACAAATCCCTTTATGCATTAAAGCATATACTCTGTATAAATATTATTATACACAGTAGACAGTCTGGAGGTTACGTTTATAGCGAATTACCGCTATAAGCTTTTACCTGACTCGAAGAACAATGTTATACAAGATAGCTACTAAAAGGGAAGAAATAGGGGAAAGAATTTTCAACAGAAGTAAGAGGGTAACGGTTTAAAGGCAATTTCCGACATGCCAAAATTCCCCAAAAGCCGGATATTAAATTCCGCTAAAAACGAAGCTTAACGCAGACAAGGGAGGCGGATCATCCTCAAGTACATGTTGTAATTTTGCCATATTTTACTTTTACTACCATCTTCTAGATTGGATACTTACAGGATAGTTTCTATTGTGTCCGTCCATTTGTAGTCCTTTTATTCTTATGCATAAAAGCAAAAGCAAAGGAAGGATATCTGAACAAAAACTACTAAAACTGTTTTCGAGCTACCGTTATAATGCTGACGTACTCATTCTATTTACCAGTGGTAAAACACACAAGCAATTTTAATTCCAGAATGAGAAACAGGAAGAGAAGTGATTGCTTTAGGAGTACACATGCACACAATTCGAATGAAACCTACTAATAATAGTTTCCACACTAATAACAAATATACATGCATATGGACGTACGTCCTACCCATCCAGAATAGAAATGAAAGACACTGATGCAGTCGAATAACAATACAATAGCTTCATTTTCTTCATACTACTTAGTCTTCATAGAAAATCTTGTCTTTGACGAACCATACATACTTTGGATACTTATATATAGAAAATACCAAATTCATTGACTAGTGTTCTCTATGCAAGTTTCTAGCTCCTTCCACTCAATTTTATTGAAGTAGTAAACGAAGACTCTTTGCTTTCTACTGACATCAGCTAAGTTTTATGGATACGCACTTTCTTCATACATTAAAGACTCGTGAAGCCTTTGTAGGATTAAAAGTCGAAAGAGTGAAAGTTAGGAAAAGGATGTAACCGCGAAGCGTAGAAAACACTGTAGCAAACAACAAGCAGACAATGAAAGCTTTTCCTTTGTCATCATAACCATTTAAAAAGCGTACGAGTTACAGCACAACACACTAGTACCTACACAATGCACAAGTCTTCAGATAAGGCAAATTGTGTTCTACTCTACCTTCAACCCATTTCAAAGTGAGACTGAACTTTCTATTCATCTCACTTTTACTTCACTAAACAATACCGGAGAGTGATAGGATCCACTCCACAATTTTCACTGTACCTTACTCTACTCTTTTACATACTACTTGCACTCGTATTCTTTGTATTTGATTGTACTACTGCTACTCTACCGTCGCAAGCATTTTACTATTATGCTGTATTGTATTTTCTGTTCGTATGAAAGTATTAAACACGCTACAGTTCCTCTGCGTTCACAAAACAACTTAATTTTCTTCCTTGTAAGTAGGCAGTCTCAGCTTAAAACTTTTCACGATTCTGGGGAACAAATTTCGAGAAAACCATCTCAATCTCAAACATGGCAAATGATAATGAGAATCAAAAGTTACACTAATTTAATGCATTGCTCTACATTACCTCTAGCTTCACTTTCCACCAGATGGAATACTAAACATGAACGTTGATGAGAGCAGATGAACAAAATGTAATATAAAACTAAATCAACCTGCGTTAAAGGGAATGAATAACCCTTGAGTAAGGTAATATCACTAATAAGACTCAAAGTACTATTAGATGAGGAAAGTCTATTCAACTGTATTTTTTGTAAGTAAAAATGCCTGCAGAGCAAGCAAAAGTCAGAAAAAGAATATCATGCTCTTGTATATTATTTAAATTGAAAATATCTATGTTTTGAGTATATAGGAAAAAAGAATTCCTAAAACCTTTAGAAACAACTGGAAATTGTAGTATATACCTAATATTGCATACCAAATATCAAAATGTGGAGCTCATATGTATATGTATGCAATGCTCACATAATGCTAAGTACCTACTTTACCCCACGAGTAGATGCAACTGCGGAACGTAGAGACAATGGTATAACAAAGATGCCTCAACTCATCGGCAAAACACAGTGGAGGAAAACCGAACAGATGAAATGAAAGCAACCACGGAGGGCGACCGAAAGAAGAATAAAGGGAAGCAACCCAATCCGAACTAAACTACACCAAACCAGACATAACAATAAGTACGGGGAATGTTTCTTCTTGCCCGACTAGGGTTACATTCAGTTAGGTCCACACTAATCGTAGTAATACAAGAACACTAGAATACTGATAGCGACCACGTCCAATGAACATAGGCGAGCTTCTGAACTTACCTCTCACACCAAGCACAGAAATAGATATCAAGGGTAATATTGCATGAGAGATAGGGAATTCGAGTTTCACATGCCGAAAGACATCTCATCAGAAAGCACTGACTGAGAGAGAAAAGATCATGAGAGACTTTCACAGCATCCTCTTCCTTCCCTCCACCCATCATCATCATCATTTTCTTTTTCTCTTCGGGAGACCAGACAAACTAGAAACATCCAACAGTCGATAAAGACAGCAAAAACACTTTCCTTCCATTTCAATTTCTTTCAGTTTTTACATGTGGTCATAAGGCATATTTGTAGTTGTCTTCCACCGTAAATATGTATAAACTAAGTATGAACTTACACTTTCGGTGTTTTACAAATAAAAAAGGTATACCTATACAAATTAATACAAACTCAGTTTGAATTTACAGTATTGTACAGAATAGATTACCACTCTTTTTGAATCATTTGTGCTTTTGCGAACACAAAATATTTTACTTTGATTTCAGTTAGTGAAACAGTTGAACAAATAAAACTAATTTATTTAGCAGTTGGCACATATTTTGTAATCCAAATCACCTACAATAAAATATTTTACTTTTAAATTACAATTCCGAATTTTATTTTCCCAACTTTTAATAGCACCATATTGTTGAGCAGGTAAAAACTACGAAGAAATTGACTATTTGGAAGCATTTTGTGCATTTATTCTTCTACCCTGGTATGGGCACGTGTTTGGAATTTGTGCTTGTGAAATTGATACCTTCTTCCAGAAGGTAAATTCAGATATACAGACAGACGCTGAATGATCCAATAGGACTTATATTACAAAATGCGTATTTTCTTAGGAGAGGACAACTGGAAGTCTACCTTCGTAGCTCAAGAGCTCTTTGCTCTCATGCATGCATAATAAAATGAAAAGGTGTCACTTTCTTTTCATCCATGGATGATTTGCTCCTGTTAACTTTCACTACTGCTCTACTATATCCTATTAGTTCAAAATTACTATGACTTATACCAGCGCAATTTTCGGTGTGTGAACATTGGATAGTTGCATAACATATTTGAGGACACTGAGACTATTTCTTTACAATACACACGGTTGATGGTTGGAGCTAGTAAATAACTTACTTTCCAAATTGATACGCTCTTCGTCAGTTGTGTTGCAGGTGCCTTCTGGTTCCGTGTAGGCTTCAGTGGAAGCAATACTGGGAAAATTCACGGGGAAGAAATCCTACAAGGAAGTTCTTAATATTATTAAAGATAATGCAGATGTCTATTGCGCAATAATTCGCATCCGGAGGTAGAAATTTTTTAATAATGTTAGGAAACTTGATGCCAAAGTGTGCTAAGTTACTTATACTATAAGAACTGTTCAGTGTAAAAAATTCTACGTAGTACACTTTAATAAGTATTATATCGCGTCTTGAGAAATGATGACTTGATTTGATGCAGGAAAAATAAGGAAGGAATCAGTCTTTTTAAATCGAGAAAGATTACTATTTCACGTTAAGGTATAAGCCGTCATTCTGCAGTTACCTTTACCAAAGTAAGAAAATGTTTTATTACCTGTACCGCAATAAAGGTAAGCATATTTACTTTTGTTCTTGTGTCTCTGAAGGGATTTTTGTATTATATTGTGTTGCGGTAGGTATAGTGTGGACATGTGTGTAATGCCTTGTCAGTTATACAAGACCTCCCGCGTTGAATTTTCATTTTCTTTCATAAAAGGCGAAAAAATCGAATAAATTTTAAGGTTTATCCTTGGGATGCATCCATCTCCTTTTGGTAAGTTTACATAATAAATAATATTCTACATAACATTACATAGCGGACAAGGAGGAGGACAAACAGGAAGGAAGTGTTACGTGATATTACAAAGTTGTGCGATCTGATGTATGTGTGCACGACTTGGCATGGCTTGGCTTTCATTCGCCTTGTCAACCAATAACGGCAGCTCTTGTCGGCTTCTCTATTCATTCATTTTTATCCTCAGTCAGTCAGGATCCATTTTCGCCGGTAAAGTGAGGTAAAGTTGTTGAAGAGAAAAGAAAGGAAATATTGCTTCAAGTCTGGTAATATTTGTCACCGAGTCGGGTGCGATTTTTAATATCTTTCTGAAAATAAATCTTGCTTGGAAGAGGAGAGGCAAGGAGACGAAAGGATGGAAGGCAGGGCAGAGCTACGTGGTAGTAGAGCATGTATGTAGTAGTAGTCAAGTGAAATAAGTAAGAAAATCTGTTGGAATGGGAGGTAGAAAAAGCAAGAACTAATCGTAAAGTCTAGTCAAAGGAAACGAAAGGAAAGTATCACCAAAGCAAATACGAAGAGTGTAAAGTGTAATACTTAACACAGCTTCCTCTGAGTTATGCACTAACTGTAAAATAAAGTAAATCGCAAAATATCTTAAGCCAAGCCAAGTCAAGCTCAGCCAAGAAAAGAAAGGGAAATGATGACAAGGATACATACAGAGCAATACAGTCATTCCAGTAGTGCTTGGAAAAGGAAGCAGTCACTGTTGTGTTCACTGTTCATGGAAAAAAGGGAAAAAATCCAAAAAGGACAGATCGGGCTCATAAATAACTAGGCTGGGTTAAATGGTGGTGAAAAAGCAAGAGAGGAAAACGAGGAGGGTGAACTGACTGAGCTGAACTACGTACTAAAGTCTTTTAATAATAAAAGCGGAAACCGAGGCTCGTTGGTTGTTGGGGAAAATCAAAATATAATGTAGGGTTTATGGTTATATTACATATTTATATTATGACCATGGCATGCACATTAGTTCACACTTTAACTCAGATTGCCATGACTTGTCTTGACTGGAATATGTAAAGAGTCGCTAGGTAGATGTGATGCGATGTGCATCGTCCAGAACTGAACAGAGTCTTTAAGAATCTTGCCGAGTTATCGCCATTTATCAATTTCACTTTTCACAGCAAAGTCGAAGGCAAGAACGCTTGGCGACAAAAATTGTTTAATGGCTCGTGAACAACGTTTCGCCCATCAACCGTCCATACTTTACTAATACACTTTACGTATGTAACTATGTTGACGTGATAGTACACTACACACCTACGCCAGTTTACTTACGATTAGATTTTACTCACACCATTACAATTCACACTTTCAATATACAACCGGAAAATGTTCATTCCTATGCATGTCGACTCTCAATCCTATAAAACATCAAATAAAACTACTTAAAAGATATCCCTACTTTTCCAATGCACAAACTACAAACATTTCTTCACAAGCACCCACCAAACTAAAGGTAAGCTCTAACAATCAATAGTATATCAAATATACCAAGGAATGCTACACTTAATCATAACAAATGCAGTTACGAACACCCATACAAAATAAATAGCTAATGCTACGCTACAACCTTCCTACGCAGTAACCACTACACAGATCATTTAGATATTTCATTTATGGATACACCCGCTACTCATACAAACCATTCTACTGCTAATGGCACTCTGCTGCCTAGAATTCACTTCATTATTCCAGTAACGATTTCGTGCTCAGTACAATTCTCAATATTTCATTTACCAATGCAATTGCGATATGGAAATTAACCTTCAGCTCCTAGAAATGTAATTTGTAGATAGTTATAAAATATTAAGTACCTAAAACATCGAAAACGCATTTAACCGAGATATGATTTCTCATTATATAAATAAAGTAAGATGAGAGCCGTAAAATACCGTGAGCTGCACAAATGCTAACATCAATCACATCATCACATACACATGAGCGTGTAGCATATTCGTGTTCATTAAATCATTAAGGCAATTAATAATCTTAATGTGCGATATATCTGCTGTTGTCAAGAAAAAGCCAACTCCACTACAGCGATCGATAAAGACTAATCAAGATGATTCATTAGTGAATGTAAATGCGGTAAAGGTTACATTTTTTCGGAAGCAATCGATGTATGATATCACGTTTCTCATTTGTCTTTGCATTTTACCTTCTCTAAAGGTTATACAGACCCAAGTAAGACTAATAAGTACAAATGGTATGAAGTTTCACGAATCTGCAGTACTATTACAGAAAATAGGGATTTGGTTTTCTTTTTGCTGTACATGTACATGTGTGTTTATGTAGAACACGTACCTGTATATGTACATGAAGAAAATGTGTAGGATGAAGTCTACGTGCATTACGCTTAGTGTAGTGTGCCAGATAGTAAAACAGTATGAAAGACACTTGGGAAATCTGTGTTCCTATTTTTATCTGAATACCTGACGATGCAATGGGTAAACTTAAGTTACGATGCCTTTAGTAGGTTTGTTTAGGTTTGGCTGTTGTGGTTTTGGGTTTTGTGTAGGTATATCTATTGTAATATGCGGTATACGCTTTAGGGGAGTTTTTCTCATCTCATTTAATTCTATTGTACAAGAGCTATCTATATAGCAGAGTGAAGGAGTGGAGTATGCAGTAACGTATTAACAGTATTGTGCGTATAACACTCAAGTAAAGTCTATTCGAGTTGTCTGCCTTAGTTTTGTAGTGAACTAATGTGAAGTGCTCAAAGAGAGCAAGAATGTAGTAGAAGAAAAAGAAGAGCATTTCACATTTCATGCATTCTAAGCATCACATTAATTCCAAGTAGATTGCAAAAAAGCCTCATTCTTTATATTTTTTCATTGTGCAAAAAGATAGTTCAACTGAACTGGAAATTGAAGTAAAGTGAAGAGTCAACTTGAGTTTCTGGTTTAAATGAGAAACTGAACTGAACTGACTGCAGGAGTGAATAAATGAGGGAATGAGAGAATGAATGAAAGATGATGCATGCAAATGGAACTCTAACTAAAAAAGATTGTTGAATTATAACTTGAGTGTTCTTATGTATGTTAAACACGAGATGAGAGTGCCTGGTCTGTCTTCACTTAGAGGTGAAAGGTACGACAAGAGTTTGGTTACATGAATTTACAGACGTACGGACATTACCGCCGCTGGAGTTTACAGGCGGTGGGAAATAACCGTCGCTTGCAACTGTCGAGCAATAAGGCTAAAATCTTATTCAATTAGTGCGCAATTAGTAGTAAAGACATGAAATACGTATAGTTTACAATTTATTAAATGTGGTCCACATATGAACACTTTTACATCATTTTATATGTAGTTTTCTTTAATTGTTGATAACTTAATGTATATTTGTTAATTAAAACAGAAAGAGAAGTAAATTTTAACAGCTAACAAACTAAAAATCTATGTTTTTCATTAAAATAATATATACTTTGGAACTGTGCTCATGTGTCAAGTAGCCTTCAAGTGCTTGCAAGTTTAATGCAACGACAATGCAAGCGCCGGTAATTTCCGACGGGCGGTAAATTCCGCCGTCTGTAAACTCACAGCGTCGGTAAATAAGCAAGCCAACTGAGAGAAACTATGTCGACCGTTAGTCACATGATAAAGACTGCCCTGTGTAAAGTGCCTACTCAAAATTTCAGCTTTTGATTTCTCCAAAATTTTGAAAATGGGACTAGTTAGCAAAATTTGGCCCCCAGATATCAAACAAGCAAGTTATTCTGATAATTTACAAAACTTAAAAAAATTTTTTAACAAATATTTGAGGCCGTAGGAGCCATTTCAAAACGGACTTTTAAGCATAGAGTGACTACGAGATTCAGACATTTAGGGTGCGGTAGGGCCTGGCTGATAAAATCCATCACCCCAGCTGTGAAGCTACACTAGCGCCAGCCCCTAGCTATGCTTCCTTATATCGGTAAAATACCAAAGGTACGACAAGAGTTTCCCAGTCGAGGTTTCCCATCCTTTTCATATATGGGCACTAGTTAGTGTTAGTAAATATATTACCTGTCAACGGGTCATTAATCATTTCCCAACTTGAGTAATAGGTGTATATTCTGTAAATTTTAGTGGAGCATGCTCTACAAAAATACACTTGCTTTAGACTCATATTTATCAAAGACAACTAACCGTTCATGAGCTAGCTAAATTAATCTTTTATTACTCAAATTAGACTCTGTATTAAAGTACTAACCAAACTACCAAATTACATACAATCAGGTGACAGGCTTCCAAAGACTTACTCTAATAAAATTTTATTTACAAAATAATGTTTGACAACATTATACAGGCAATTCGATTGACTCGTAGTACATTTACTAGGAATTACTTAAGTGTTCCATTCAGCAATTAAGCAGTACCAAATTACTGTTATATGAAATTGTAACACTACAATTAACACCGGAATCCTAATAAATAGCTATAAATACAATTCATATAAATAATGATGTTATTTAAAGACAAGGGGTCATATCAATGTTCGAACAATTGTGTAACACGTCAGAAAAGTCTTTTGACGCCTCATATATAAGTCGTAAAACTAAACAACTAATAATTATACCCCTTACAATAGCTTTATTGCACATTTAACCCATTTTTACGATGCTTGGGTGTTTGGAAAACCCAAACTTTCTGATTATACCATTTACGTTTCGCTTTATTGCGAATTGGAAGTGGGCGTACTGCTAATAACTAAATATTTTTAAATTTAAATATGACATCAATCGACTATGCTACATTGTTAGTGTTAATAAGGGTAGCGTCATTAAGTCAACTACCTTTCTATTCGTTTGTGCTGTATATTATTAAAGTATCAAAATGGATATAAAATATTTTTTTTTAAAACCTACATAATTTAATCGGAATTATTTTGTCTTAAAATCAGTTTGGCAGAATAGAACTTAACTGAAACACTAAAAATATAAAAATTGCAAAATTAAAATTGAATCAAAATACACAAGATCTGACCATCATAAAACTTATGGTAAGGAGTTGAAATTAATAGTAGCGATATTATACTAGAATTTAGCATGGTGTGTGCACAATTGTATAACGATCTGGAAAGGTGTGATGAAAAGAAAGGCAATGTAATAGCTGTAGTATAAAATAACACAATGTAATAATTTTTGATCACCATAATGGCAATGGTTGAAGATTAGTACGTTATGCGTTAGTGTGAATTGGTTAAAGTAAAACTTTTTGGTATTTGTGCGAACGTAAAGGCAAACTGAGAAAGTAAAATATTGTATAACATGTAATAGTCAGTTTTATTCTCACTAGGTACAGTGTGAATGACACAATAATGACAGTAATAGTCACTGTCCTTATTCATGAGTGAAAACGACGAATAAAACTTTTTCTTATGCTCACGTTCGAATCATGTTGCAATTGTAATACACTTACTACAACACGTACAGCGCCTAATACTATGCAACGCACACGAGCCTACGTTTTCCATAATAAAGATATTACGGACGAAATTGCTGAGCAGAATACGAAGAAGATGAAGCTTTGAGTACATATCCTCAATTGCGAAATGCATAAATGTAGTATGGTGATTTCCTTCATTGCATTGTATGTGATATTTGTACTGCACTATACATGGTTAGACTACTAGTTGTAGAAAAGTAAAACGAAACGACGGACCGAAACGAGTCAAGCAAACGGTCTGTTAGCTTCCTCTTGGTATGTAGTGGGTTCTTACAACATAGAATTTGGAATACACTACTACACTGGTAATGGGAGCAGTAACAGCATTCCACATAAAAGCCCCATCAGTATACTATTGAGTACTAGATTACATTACACATTTTATTTCGCCTAGTAATTGTATACACGATACATATATGTTCATGGGCATTTTCTACAGAGTAAAGATTCCTCTCTGCATAATAATGGATTCCTGGAACTTAGCTTTGAGGGTTATGTTATGGCTTTATTACAGAAGAAATAAAACCAAGTCAGTTGTATTGTTGAATGACATTACCTATTGGAGTGCCTATTACTATACAATTTCACTTCCACGAACTACCGTGGAAATGGAACTACGCTACAGCGAAACAAGCCAAGAAAAAAGGTGCCCAAATGAATTTCTAGACAGTATTATGACAGAGATAAAAGTAAGCTTTCATTAAATTATGCATAATTTGTCTTAATGCACGGGTAAACAGCGTAATCCTACTAAAACTGCTATGTATACAAAATGCTTCTTGAAAATTTTGTCATAATCATAATATTTGCAGCATTATACAAGAAAGAAACAATCAGGGACACACGAGGCAGACCCATGTATTGCTCTGACTTAACTTCTGTTTCCTTCTAGTTTCTAAAAGTCTCTAGTTGCAGTACAAGACAAATAGAACTTAGGATATTTACAGACTCGACGCTCAAATTCTAAGAATGACCTTTTGTTTGCAATGACTTTCCAGCTAGTATCTATTGTGATCCTCCTGTGAAATTTTATGTGTCATTTTAGCTAAAGATATGAAAGAAAATGAAAAAGACGAGTAAAATGAAAATTCCTTGTTCTGGCTCCCAGCGCCTTTCACTGGTGACTACTTTCCTTGTTGAGCGAGAGGAGATTGCAAAAACATAACATAAAGTAAAGGAAATTCAAAGCTTTTCTAGTTCGGTTCAACTGCAGAGTCTTACAGAAGTGAACACAGAATAAATAGCAGCCCTTCTTTTCCTTACGGCACATAAAAAATCTCTACTGATGATATTAGATGCTCTACTGTTGACTTTGCTCACGCACAAGCTTCATTTTCATAAGAACTCGGTAATTCGATGTGATACCTTTGTAAACAGTATACTACAGAACCAAGAGCAGCTTCACTACAATCCACAAATAACAGTAGCTTCCATTTTTCCAAAATGCAGCAAGGACACAGACACAAAACCATTTCCCGTATAATACCACGAGAACCGAATCTCTAACATAACTTCACAAGGTGAGTAAATAGCAAGTACCTATATAGATTTTCACCCCGCTCCTGTTCCCTACTCTGCAGATAACATTTCAGCACAGTCGAATCTATGAAACCTGCTATTACCTTCAATGTTCAATGTTTAGCAAAGTACAAACTCTTATTCGATCCAAATGAGGAATCCTTATATGCAGCATCCGCCAACAAAATAGAGGACTATTGTATCTTAAGTGAAAGTGAACTTTCCTTTACTCCACGTGCCCTTCAGCCTATAAAATGCTCTAAGAAATTCTCCTCCTTGAATTTTACAAGCAAATACATAAGCAAACTCACTTTCTTTCTTGACTTTGTTTCAGATTCATGACTGTATTGTGGACAGAATATATTAAACTTCAACCTTGACTTAGCTTCCTCCAGACCAGTCAGTCAGCTCTAGGTTCATATCAACTTTCTCTATTTCACTTATGCATCACCACACCTCCTCAGGCCAAACTAATACCTAAATATACGAGGTTTGGTAGCTAAACCTTGACAAATCCAAAGGCAATTCAAAATAAAGATATGCTTTAAAGCTGAAAGTCAAACCAAAAGCCAGAAATAGCGTATTTCCCGTAACCAAACACAATTTACTACATAAATTAAGTTAAAAATAATTGTAATTATAATTCGTAATTATTCAAATGGATTAGATTTGGATTTATTAGTTCCTAACTTCCTATTATTTGTACGTAAGTTAGCGGTTCTTTCTAACTTTGGCAAATTAATTAAATAACACTTTCAGAAAATCATTGCTCAACGAAACATTTATGAAATGTACTTTACAGATAGATCATCGCCAAATAATACATGATATTTAATTGAATAATGTTGTACCATGGTGTACAAAAATAATAATGAATGCGGTGTAAATAAAAGTTATCCTTTGGAATACAGAGAAATAAAAGGAACTACCACAGAATTGGAAATGAAAAAGACAGGAGGATGACAACAGTGATCTCATGTTACCATAAAATGCCCAGCTGATCAGAGAGGCTTATATACTTAATGAAATCACTGCGGAGGGCTTTGGATTAACCCCATAGTGAGCTAAAAACTTCATCCATTGCTAAACGACTGTTTAATGTCCCACTGTGGAATACTCAATGCACAGTGCAGCAATACAATACAACAGAAAGGAGCCCACCCTACATAAGAAGTAAGCTCTATTTCTGTAATTCTATTCTGCCCATTTTATAAAACTCACCTCTCACTCAACACAAAGCACGGAGCATTGAATCACAGCCCAGCAATGTACTACAACCAGTAAATACTTGACGAATTGAATGAATGGGGAAGGAAAGTGATTCCGGATCAAATTGAATGACTGAAGCGAAAAGGGAAAATTGTTTGACTCGAATACAACACAACACTCAAAACGACCATGAGATCCTTTCATTCCATTGTCAAATCGCATCAAATCATAAGATATTATATGTACCGAAGCACCCCTCGGCTTAGTTATACGAGAAGATGAACAACTACTGCTAGTAGTTATATGACCTGCCCTTGTTATTATTCTTTAGTCTCATTAACAGTGGAAATGTAATTCTTGGGAGACAATGCAGTCGTTAACACTCATGATCACCTCATTTCCTTCTGTTTTCTAACCAAAATTGCGTTGCACCGTTTTATCTCTTTTGCAGAGAAGTAATTTCGAAATATTTGAGCCTTTGATTTCCCGGATCATTATAATTGTGTTTCTAAATACATAGTAATGTACCTAAGGCACACAATAAAACGCAAAGCTGGCATTGTATTATACGAATCTGTACATAGACAGATGGATGAGATTTATTCTATTTGATCGCAAATACGCGCAGTGATGTAATATACGCACTTCCCTTGCTATATACGTTTCATGACAATATACTTAAGTAGTAGGTAGAGGAAAATAACCATCCTGACGGATATTCTTTAGAAGCATGGGTACAAGGTGTATATTTATTATGCATACAAGAGCGTGTGCTTTTCCCAAAGGGTTGTAATATGTAATAGCATACCAAGGCAGGGCAAGGACGGTTTTCTGCGTAAATCGCATTACGCTACGAAAGTACAGCTCTCTTTCCTTAAATCGAGCTCATTCTCGGCGAAACTACATCATTTATAACAAGTCCCTGAGTTCATATGTAATACCCAACTCTGCGTATATTTATGTTCTTAACGCACATATACTACTTATTTATAGTACATACACACACGCATTTTCCCTGAGTGAATAATAGAGAGTAGACAAGCACAAAATAAATAGACCCCATATTCTTCCAGTCATATTATTATAGAGCGATCTATCTGGCTGAACTGACAATTACACTACTGTTTACCATTGTGCATTGCGGTAAGAATGATGTTTATAGACTATACAGCCTTTTATATCGTATTTTGATGTCTACACAACTGAACATTAAAATTTCATTTCTCATCACATCATAAAGAGAAATTAAGGCTGTTCGGTAATGTACATTGCCTTCTGCGCTCAATTTATCCAACGAAACGAAGTTCTCTGGGAAATTCATACAGTTGGCTAGACCGAAAAGGTATTTACTCTTAGTCAGGTTAATATCCTAGAAATAATGTTATTAGATATTTCTGTCGCAGCAGTCAGCTTTTTAGAGCTGTATGTAGTGTTATTTCATCTTTCCTGATTTTATTACATGTCACTTCGCTACTAGCTCACTAGAGAATTAAACGGAATTAACAGTCTAAATAAAAGAAAGTCATCTAGGTAGGTTAGCTTACACCAGAGGCGTGTACATAACAGGCGCAGTGATAATTGACAAGTGTAAGTTAAAGAGGCTTATTGTGTCGATGTCCACTCCCTAATTCTTCTGGCACTATTCGATAACAGGAAAGAGTGAGGACGGGTGTAAATAATTTAGTCCAATTATAGCCAACACCTTAGTTAAAAATTAAATACAATTTCTGGGGAAAATTCTTTTCATTTTGCAGCTAACAGCAAAAAGGACCGATGGGTTTCTATGTTCTGTTTTATGGTTGGCTATTGGAACTTTTGGGTTGAAAATTCAGCTATATTTGATTGTTATAATTCGCAACTGTCAGAGAGTGAGAAATAAAATAGCAAGCATTAACTTATTGGCAAAAGGACGAGTTCAAACTGAGTTCGTCATTAGCATTTAATTTGCACTTGGTATACAGATGCATAGTAAATATGTCCTTTATCACCTAACGTATGCCCCCATTAGCAGCAGAAGGCTATAAATATTATGAAAGGTGAATTTTTTCCAATGAAAGTCTCATAATGTTGTGCCGTATATGTCAGCCAAATTGGGAGTTAGAAATTATTGCGACAAAACCTAACTTTTGCATTTTAGGTGACTTCCGTGGCAAACATGGTAATAACCATTAAATGTTAGATTTGTTGTGCAGAACGAAAGTTGGTATACACAGACACAAATTGGAGATTCTTGTTTTGTCCATTCATTTTCCATTTGGGCATTGCACACAACACAGCACTACGCATTCATATGGGGAATCCCATTATTCTATTGTCCAGTTCATTTCAGTTTGGCTAGCAAAGTCACAAAGGACAGGATATTACATTTAAAATTAAAATAGAAAGCGGGTAGACCTGGGAGGACCGCGGAGAAATGTCATTTACTATTTTACATACCAACCAGCTCGTGGAAATCATTAGCATTTCTCTGTCTGTAGACTCCTCATTGTCATGCCAAAATAGCTTTACTAGCCCAAACCTGACATTGCCTATCTGTTAGCTGCTTATACCCAAAATTGCAGAGTCGCAGTATAAAGTGTAGAACTATAAATATGCATAATATGTAGGCTTAGTTAAGCTAACAGCATTCCTTTATTAAGTATAATAATATAGTACCAGCTTTCATATATTATAATACATATATATTTATGTGCGTTATGTTACCATAATATTGAAAAGTTGCACCTCTGTATGTAATTATATGAGGAGTGGAGTAATGGTTTGCTCTAATTTCATCGAAGATATAAGTATGTCGCTCTTAAAGAAATTGCATGACTATATTATGAATATATAAAGTATTTAGCTTGCTGAAATTGAGTTAGGTTTTAAATCTTTGTGCGTCCTTTTACTTACTATAAAGATATAATTTTACTTAGCTATACATAACTCATGGTTTATATTCACTTGTGTTGGTTGGTTTGGTACGTAAGCTTAAAGTACTTACCTTACGTAAGTATTTTAGTTTGTTTGGTTTCAGGCTGGTGAAAACTATCTGTATTGGTGGTCCAGTTCAATTCAGTTCTGGCAAAAGAGTAGCAATTCGGTATTATATAATGACATATATTTAAGCTTCTCATCAATCCCTTGTGTTCTGTGACAGGCGTCTTTCTTCTAAATCCCCAATGAATTCACTTTCCTCATGTTGTAATTTCCAGAGGGACAACCACCGACTGACAAACATGCTGCAGTAAAGGGATGACAAATAATCGTAACTAGTAGTATGGAATGAAACATGATGAGATAGAACAGCCACCAAGAGAAAACGACTATTGTGTTATTTTCAATGTTGTAAATGTAGCACAGCCATATAAAAGGTTTACTTAATATATGTATTATAGCTATTATCAACAACTACGACCCTTTTGTTCTACCATACTCCTATATCGCAAATTTTAATATTAGGTTATGGTGGCAGGCATGCTATTATTTAACACTTTGCACTGCACCATCCCTGTTAGATATTTGAACAAAGATATTTCCGGATTTTCTCCATTTTACGTTCTTTTGATTGCTTTTCCTACTGTTTCGTTCACCAGCAGATAAAAGGAAGTAGTTATCCATCATATGATTTTCACTAGACAGTTTTGCAAAGAACAGAAAACTGCTCTCCATTATCACAGGATCACATCGGTTAAAATATTTGTTGTCCGACTTTCTATTTTTCATTTCCCCGGGATGATTTTCATCTTCAAAAGTTCCAATTTGTGTATACTATATTTTCCAAATTTCTCTTTGTAATTTACGTTGTCTTTTTCTATTGTTATCTAGATATCTAGTTGTGTTGTTTTTCTGGCGCCATTTGGCTGGTTTTGTCACTGTTGTTGTTATAAAGAAGTCAGTCAGTGTACCCATGAATTGAAGTTATTAAGTTTTCTCAACGATACTTAATTTGGCATTATTATTAAATTCGCATATTAGTGAAATGAAATTGAGTGCTAATATTTCATGCAGTTGTAGTAGCGTCGTTATCACTTGCCGGGAAAATTAATGTGAGAAATCCGGAACAGAAGTCTGAAGTTCTATTAAGAATTAATTTGAATGAACAAACGCATAGATTGGTGATATTATTTACTTTCCTCGTCAAATACAGACAAACGGCAGCAGTAGTAGCAGCAGCAAAGTAAGTATTGTTATTAAAATATTGGCTACAGACTTGGAAAATTGCCCAGACGAGCTGATATTAAAATTATGTGATTGTTGTTTTAGCTTAAGTTGACTGACTCATTGGCAAACATTTCATTTCATTTGGAATTCATATTCTAGGATTTTCCTTGCTCAAGTTGAAATGGATGGGAAAATGAGTGAATTATCCGAGAGCATCGTTGTGCAATATATTACGGCTGTGGCTCTTCTCTTCTATGAGTGAACTGCAAGGCAAAGATATAACGGACATCATTACTTTCGCTTGATACTACATTGTATTTTGCGAATGGTCGATCCCCGGCTTACAAAGTGAGAGAGAGCTTAGCCAGATGGTCGAATCAGAGAGAAGAGAAATGACTTTTTAATTAGATCCAGGAAAAGGCGATAATTATTACATTACTACTCTAAAGAGCGATGCGAAGGATAGAGAACCCTGGTCTTCCCTACATTCACCAGTTCAATCAATGTGGACGTACGTACACATAGCATTGCTAAAATTCAGTTTTGCGTTCAGCTTGGTGGACTTGGCCTGGACTTTCATTCATTCTATGTATACACTTCAAATACAATTCCAGGAAACCGGGGCACATTCCATTACTTCCACTTGATATATTGTTGTCAATGTATGTATACGTACTACCAACTTAATTCAATTACGTATGCACTCTAGTATTGTTCAATTTGTTAGGTATTTAAAAGCTGAAGCTACAAAAAAGTCTTTAGGCTGTTATTCATACAACCAGTGTTCTAGCCAAGATAGAACGTAATTTATTTTATTTCTATTGCAGTCAACCTGAAATCAAAAAGACCTGGATTAGACACGGACATCGGAAAACACAATGGACTTACGACAATTCAATTTCATATTCTAATGGAATAATCCAGTTTCTCCTTTTAAAAATAGAAAAGCAAATTACGCTATCAGAATCCAAATCAATAGCAGATTGAAGAATAGCATTCAGCAAATTGATTCTGCTGATGCAATATCATGTACAATCTTCTCGTGGAAGCGGAAATGCTATGCATGTCATTGACAGATTGGTGATGCAAACAAAGCAAAGCAAACTTTGGCCTTTTGTTTTTGTCATAGCCGAGGTAGGACAGCTTTAAAAAATAGATCTGCATATTTATGGAAGAACTTGTACAGCACTGGAATTGCAATAGATATTTTTATTAATGCTTTTGTTTTTTGGTTACTGAAATATGAATACATTTATTTCTTCCCCGGATATCTCCCGTTGACTTAGCTTTGTGCAAATGCACATGTTCCGATGTTCCGTCGTATCCATTTGGTTTATTGTCAAACTGTTATATATAGAATCGTAAAATATTTTTATGCAACTACATGCATACTACATACTACATATCAAATTCTATTTACATGCATACAATTACACAGTAAACAGCTGCCGCGTCTTAATTTATTAAGTAACTACAACATGACCATTCCTAAGATAGATTTCATCTAACGACTCAAACAGTAATCTAATATTGAGGATTGAGTTGACACATTAAAGTTGTAGCAAAGCTTAACGAAATTGTTAATTAAATATCGGTATCTGGAGGCATGCTTTTTCTTATAAATCCAAAGCAACTCTTCTGTGAAATGCAAATGCCATGTTTTTGTTGTTTCTTGCTCGTGACATTAAAGAATAGATATAACACCATTAGTGAAACTGTTTTTTAAGGATAGACCATAATGTCTTATCATTATTATCTTTGGAATTGGAAGCGTTCCGTAATTATTGAGCATTCTTACTAAAACCGATAAGACCCCTCTTTACATGGTACTATCTGACTGTCTTAGTGGTTCTTTGGTTAGTGAAGTCATTATTCCGGGACGGGTTGTTATGTTTGCTTGTATTATTAATTTTGCGGTTACATACAGCCGAACTGATTGTGAGCTCACTGCTCAGCAGTGTCAGCAGCCAACAATCCAATAAGCAAACAAATTACAGAGTGAACGTGACATAAGTCGTGATGTATGTAAAGGTACTTTTGATATCTACCATATATAGTCAGAAGTTAAGCTAATTTCGTCTCTTTTAAATAAACCAAACTTAATCTAGAGAGAGTGATGGTAATTCCCATATCTAATAACAATAGAGCAAACAGAATATAGAGATATCAGCAAAGAATTTACACTAGGAAGCAAGGAAACATTTACAATATAAATTAATATCGTAGAGTCAACGTAAGGAATACAATGCGTAAGTTTATTCCATGTGCAGCTGGTTAGGTTTAACTCTTGCGTGTGCGTGTGGTCTGGTCTGGTATGTAAAGTGCGTACCTCAAACTAGTTTTATTATGAACTAACATGTGCTATACATTTATGAAGAGTGCGGAGTGAAATGACATTTTATAATAAGGTAAATGTCATCGTTGTGTCATAAGCAAACCCGCATACGTGCACCTAACTTGTACTTGCAATCCAATTTATACCCGAATGCAGTCAATGCACTAGACACATAGTAACCAACACGGGATACCCATTTGGTTTGGTTGAGAAAGCTTTTCACTTAAGGACTCTCCAGGGAGCTTAATGTTAATTCTGCCGGAGCTGCTAACTACACAATATGCATGTAACTTGGCTTGTCTACATTACTAATGCTACATTGCGTAGTGGCATGCCCTTACTTTGTATAGTTGTACTTCTCGTTGTGCGTAAGCAATTCTGTGACATGTTTTACTATCATAGTAAGTGACTGCATGATTACTTTTATAGTAGGTAGCTAAACTACCTATAGAAATGCCCGCCACACTGTATACGCACATAATGCAAACATACACTTCTCAAGTGTGTATTCCTTGTCCATAATTGCGTATATCCTTTACATTTATTGTGCTTATTCACATTTAACACTTATGCTTCTCAAGTGAAGTAGTTTAGTTTGGATATATGGCACACTTGAATGTTGAACATAAACATATCACTAAATATTATGTACAAGCAGATCTAAAGGTAGTACGAGTACACACCACCGACATTGCCGACACAACACAAAGCAAACTGCAACGACAATAGCCCGTACGCACTTGATCTTGATCAATGAACTTGCTCAGAGATACCTAACAGTAAGTGATATTTCTAAGTATGTATTATGTTGGTGGGAGAGAAAAGTTGGAAGTTGGACAATAGAAGTTTCTAACAAACCAACTTTCCTCTAGTTCTAATATTACACAAATCGTAAGTCATATATTATTTGTGTGAGAAAAGACTGAAGAATGCAATACCTCTAACTTTCTCAAATAAAAGTACCAAGGAAAACTACGCTCGTGGAATCATAAAACATAAAGGAGTACTATACTTAGGTAGAAACATTATACATAAGTACACAATGCATGTATTGTGCAATGAGAAATACACAGTCCAAACTTGTAGGTTGATGATAGTAGCCTCCCTACGTATAAGTACAGTGAAGTGGTCGAGGGTAGTAAAGTATGAAAATAAATCAGAAATTCTGTTGAAATGCATCAAATCTTCGCTGCGGGTGGTCCGGCGGTGAAACCCTATCCGTGGCACCGAAACTTGCCCACTGTCCTCCTTCCCTGTACTGTCCTCGAGTTGAAAATCCACTGGTTCAGCCACCATACCAGCAGATTCCTGGATGGTATAATTTTTCGTTAGCTTCTCTGTAGAATTCTACTAGTAAGCTAGAGGAAGTAGAAACACCCGCACCTCATGTCAAGTCAAGGTATTGATTTTAGATAAAGATAAGTTTTAATTCCAATCTCACCCGAAATGACTTTTATAGTTCATAAGCAGGATTGTGTAGTATTCTTGCTTTCACTGAATTCGTATGATTGATATACAATAGAGATAAGGTAAAATTTATGTAAGTAGTAATGTACATTGTGTAGAGACTATAAAGTATTTTAGTTTCACTTGTGACCATAAAATCTTATTAATTGAGAGTAGTATAAACTTGATATGGAAAGTACAGAGTTAGTAAGTAATCATGATCCAACTTTAATTTAATACGTAAAAACAACTTAAATATATTGTTCTATATTATAGGGTAGGATTACGTTTGGAAAGTATGTAGTGGAACACGGAAATCAAGAGTAGGAAATAAAAGATGCAGAATCACATAAACCGGAGTGGCAACAAATCCGAATTTGTCATGTGTGGTAATAGTAATACGAATTTTGTCTGCGTGGTGAATATTGCGAAAATATACTAAACTAACGACTTTTACTGTACACATATAATATAGACAATGAGTTATTAAGAGTGCCTACAGTGGTTTCAGTTTTACACAGCCATAACTTTACAGCCTACGCAATGTCATATCGCTTTCGGTGACTTTCACTTTACAACTTACAGGATTGTGCATTATGACTTGGACACGACAATAGCAAACCAATCACAGTTTAATTGCCGTTGTAACTTGTACCTGATTGTGAATTGTACAGAACAGACATCAGTTACAAGACTTCTATTGCACCTACCAAAGTCGTAAACTTATAATACGACCCGATGTGGTCTACTACCTTAACTGCATACACAGTAGTAATTTCAAGAAGAGTCTTTCAATATTAACCAGAGGGTTGTAAAATATTTTGCATAATTTGCCATTTCCTGCAGGTGTCCTGCTCAACTTTGCTAATTAGCCTAGTTACATGCGTTTCGTCTCACTCTCACGATCGGAACTCAGGGTTTATTCCTGTCGTGTCGCGTTACATATTTCTATTCTATGTACTTATTAGTTGGTGTGCGAAAGTGTACGATTAATAAAGAGTCCTTGTCTCTACACTTCATATGTCTCTGCTCCAGTAGGAGAAAATTACATAAATTTGTATATCTTCCCCCTTTGTATATAGTGTCAAGTTTTCTTCCTTGAAAACCATACGGTATGGAATGGCATGTCTCTTTTGTGTAGATACTTGAAGAAAAAAGATAACTTAAGTAAGAGTCTTATGTAGAATGTTTATTTCCTCATATAAACAAGACAGAGAGAAAGGGAGGGAAGCGCTTTCACTCTTCCTTATCTCCGTAGTATACAACCATGTACAACGAACAATATGAGGTGAAATTCATTTCTTTCTCAAGCTCATTTTGCCAAGACTCTGTATTAAGTTTCATTTCATTTGAGAAGTTTATTACTTGTCACCGCTTTCTACTGTTTAGCGAAAATTGTCTGCCTAAGAAGCTACAGCGGAGGGATTCTTATTCCCTTTCCAGCAAACCAGAGAAAGCTAAAGTAAAAGGGAGTAAAGAATACAGGGAACCATGAATACAGGGAAAGGGACAGAGAAACTTATATTGAGCTATAAACTTAATGTCTCTTTACCAAAAGGTATAAAAAGCTATTCCCCTACAACACGCACTCGAGTAAAATGAAATGAAATGAGGAGAGACATTCAGAAACCAATAATTCTGAAGGAAATGGCCAGCCAGTCGAGAAAAAATTGGATATTTAAGGATATATGGGGGAAATGACCAAAATATCGTTCATTATTGCTGTGTGCACCGTTTATCTACACACATAAGTAAACATCTACACTAGCACAACAGCAATAGTGAAAGCAAACATAAAATCATGTATGTACTCACGAAATTTGATGTATTTACAAATACCTGCATCGCATCTACCTAAGTATGTTCTCGCAGCCTTTATAATAATAGGTCTTTTCCTACCTACTTATGTTATGCCTTTTCTTTATGAACACATAACTCTATAGTTATATGTTTAGTAATAGGTAGTAATAATATTAACCAGGCTATATGATGTGCATGATGTTTTGGTGGACATCAAATTCTTCAGAATTATAGATTAAACACGGGAACTTACTTACTTCATACCTCTTTACTATACTCTACACGACTTTACACTATTGTCACTACAACTGGGCATACACACCTAGATTACTAAAACTAAAGTGTACCTGCTTTATTTTATAAGCGGGATGATCATGAACATGTAAAAGTTGTGTGTAAATTACTTTAGGTAAAGTCCTTTCATCTTCACATGTTAGTAATAACAATATTTTGGTTTTAGGTTGTAATAGACATACCCCACTGCCAACTAAATACCTATATGTCCATGAGAAGAGAGATGTTCAGTAACGATAAGGGAAATTACGTAATATCTGTTTAAACGTAAATATTACTGTTCACTACAATGAATAGAAAGTGAGAGTTATGTCCCCTAGTCTTTCTTCTCTTTATAATAATAAGCGCACCGCACACACCATACCGAAACGAAAACCTCACAATCTCGTATAGTACTTTTACCTAATATTGCTAGTAAACAAACCTACAGCATATGTAGGAGGAATGGGGCAATAAATTGCCACTGGAGGTTTCGGGAAGGAAGGAAGACCCTCTTTCATTGTAATGTCAACGTCTATTGTCCATCTCGACCAAGCAACCTAATGATTGTACGTATGTAATAACACATCGTGTATGTTATGTGAACACGGCATGACAGATCTCTAGTTGAATGTCGAATTCGTTTGACCCTCAGTGCCATTTAAGAATCTATTGACGAAAGAGAGTAATAAGGGTAGCCCAATCCCTCAATAATCGCTTTGGCAAATATAATTAAATGTGTATCAGTTAACCAACCCAGGCACATGTGGCATCCCGTCTTTTAACTGATAATGGAATATGTACGTGATCTCCACGAAAACTAATACGGGAGTAATAATCGAAACTTTGATCCAGCGTGTACAAAATAAAAATTGCTACACAAGCACCAATATCGGTGTACATAAAACCAAAAGTGTTTTCCCTAAACTACAGGGGTAAGCTTTAAAATTCGATGTAGGTATCCAAATCCAAATGCCAATTCATTTACCTTGTCATAATTTATTATTCCGGAGATAACAGAACGGTAAGATATTATCTTATCTTACCATCTTACATCTTATTTGGGTTGCATTGCATTGTAAGTAACACTACGCAACACTGAGCTTCGTTTTTGTAATTTTGGTGTCCACAAAGGGGAAATAGGGAAATGACTTAAGATGGCACATTGGCAAGTAGGAGTAAATACTTAGTAGGGGAGAGATGACATTTAGGGTGACGATTCTCTGAGCTTTTTCACTATATATCTATCACAAGATTAATACCAACAGCTCTTTCTAACCATTCCTACAATCTTTGTGTTATACAGGTATAAATGCTCATCAAAGGACCTTATAACAAATGGTGTTCAGTACAAAATTGATCATAAGTCTAGTATGTGCAATATAATATATAATATATTTCCTAACATGACAATAGGACAGCTTATCATAACTACTCAATCTTAAGTTCTCACGTTAAGATATATTGTACAGTGATATTTTTTGTCGGACATAGCGAAAGTACTTCTTCCGAAAGTATTTCGGAACTAAATACGGTACTACTAACAAAGTTTATGATCATCCTAGTGTACTTATTGCAGTAGCAATGTTACAAACGTAGTACACGACCATACGCATTCTGCATAAAGGAACTCTTTTTCGTAAATACTCTGTCTAGGTAGCTTATACATATAACATATCGGTATAACTGATAACATAAGTCGTACCATCTTAAGTAGGTACTTTTACTTAACCTCAAGTGCGCTCCTTCAATGCTTCAAAACAATTGACATAACCTGTCATATTCCTTAAATGAAAAAAGATAATTTTCAAATAACAGAACGAGTTCTTTATAGGTGTTATAATTCCAAATTCTAGTTTGGCAATGAAAATACATAATAACCACATAAGTTTCTTTTTTTGGTGTGCATTTTGGGTATATTAAAAAGAACTTTGTAAAATCATCAGGTTAGATAGTCTCCCACGGTCCCACACACTACAATATTTATCTGAAAAGATGTCCAAGCCTATACTGAAAGATTTCTGTAGTAATGTAGTAAATATGTTTTTAGCTTTCTTTGAGAATCCCATACCCTTCAGACAGAGATTCCAAAAACATACAATAGCTTTCCTAGATCTAGCTGTTGGGGCACCATAAGACTTTCCGGAGACCGATTAGATATTCCAAGTGAAATATTGTCCGCGAACGTTAAACATGACAGGAATACTGCAGGAGGGAGGTCTAGTTCCAACAACAGAATTCTTGCTTTTTCGGTTGGAAATGTTGAATTAGTAAATTCCAGCTCGATTTCAAATCTGTTACAACTAGCATTTCACCGGAAACGTCCTCAGTGCTTCTAGTACTAACGTGATTATCGGATATTGGAGAGCGATTGAGATACAGGAAGGGAAGATCACAAGATCAGATACAGAGGGACAATCCGTTTTGATAATCAGCAAAATAAAATAATAGAGGTAAGACATTATATGCAAGCGAGTTTGCTCTTGTCCCTAAAAGAAATTACCTGTTTGTTCAATTTTGGTCTTGGGCGTATTTCTTTTCAGTATTTCTCAGAATTTCTTCACTGCAAACGTCTGCTAGTTTGCAAACCCTAAAAAAGAGTCAAAAAGCTGCTCTAACCCTTAACAAACAATACGTGCGCTCAATCAATACACAAAAGCGCCTTATGATTTATGTTCAATGTTTTTATCAGACTTGTCAGATTTTCTAAACAATCTTTTCAATATACCAACATTACCGCAACAAAGAAAAGTAAAAGATTTTCTTCTATTGATCTCATCGAAGTAATGTATAATTATTAAGTACTTCTTAATACTTTGGGTTGGGTTTTATCAGTACTAAATTCTACTTCCAAACTTCCAATGGACTACTTAAGACAAAGACAGCTATTTATATGTTTCACTAAAATTAGGTCGATTTATGTCCCAGTTTACGTGTCACAAATACCTGAATTGCACACTATAGAGCGTTCTAAATAAGGAAGAATTCGTTCATTTGTTGACAATTACAAAACAAAGGGTAATTAACCTATAGAGGTATTTCGCTTTTGGCACATGAAATCAGTATTAAGGATTCATCTAATTAATCTAAATCAGCTAAACATAAACATACTAAGTAGTTCAATTGAGAAGGGCAAAAGCTTTGCAATTTTACCCTTTAATATGTAACTTCTATAATAGTTTAAATTCTTGGAATACACAGCTGTCAGTAACAGAAACACTATCTTTCCTCATTCCTAATAGTGCTAACCGTGCTAACAATAACTACTACTATGCGTCCTTTAAATAAGCGTGTGGGCATTAAATGGGTTTCCGCAAAACAATGTAGTGTCACTAATAGAATCAATCATTATGGAACATTAAGAATGTGTCACACCACATTGGAAATAAATATATGTGAACGTTAACTTGTGCGTTTCATCGACCAAGCATCCTTAATAATTAGTGTAATAAATTTCGTACTACAATAAAAATACCTATTGTTTGTAGCCTCAATATTTTCACCTGCGATTTTAAGCTTTCAATCTAATACCTTTGTAATTAATTTTATTCTCAACAAGGTTAACAAGACCCAAAGATCATCACGCTTCGTATTTCTTTAATCTCGCCAGTACAAAAAAGTGTTGGACAGTGATTTTAAATTTTCAAAGCTGGAAAACATGATGCAGTCACCGACCAGTGAAACTGTAATTAATACTGAAACTGAGGTATATGTCATTTTTATGTTTTGTGAATTTTTCCATCCTTTATTTAAAATTTTCTAAATAATAATCGTTTGATATAAATATTACAGCTCGAAGTCCACCGCATAACGTATAACTGGGAGATTAAACATTTTGACCGGCTCTGTCCCCCTGATGCACAGGAATTTGATGCATTTACTTCTAATTTCTTTAGAGGTGGAGAACAGATTGGCAAGGACTCTTTGTGGTGTGTTTTTAATATACTTAATTAATATTATTGCTTAGTGGGGAAATTTTTATGTTCTCCAATTAACTACGTAATTTCCCTAATTTCAGGGCTATTTCTATCGACAATGAAGATGGCTACTTACAGATTTGGTGTCACCTGGAAAAGATATATAGTAAAGATGAGACTGAAGTTCGTGCACTCATATCAATGGCAATCATGAAACCTGACAAGACTGAAGCTTGGCATAGAAGTACTTTTGTTTTGATCATTTATAAAATGCTTAATTTTATTTTATTTTGGTTTACGTTATCGATTTTAGTAAGGGTAAAACGTTCACAATTTTAGTAATGAAAATAATATCATTAATTTAGATAATTATTTACTATTAATTAAATAATGTTCTATCCGCATCCAGATTTATTTTTGTCATAGTTGCTTTTCTTATACATTTCTTATACTCAAATCCACTCTAATGATAGTATGACCAACACCAAATCATAGCGTAAAAGAATTTGAAGTAACACGTTTCAGTATAGTATCTCATAGCAAACAATGTAGATTGTCAATGTCAGTAATATAAGAAAATGTATATTTGATATCTATGAGATGGCCAGATGACTATAATCCCGCTAATCTTACAGTGACTTACTTTTATCGAAATAAATAATCATTTTGGTGGTAAATAGATATCGGACAATTTATGTTAAAATGTATTATTTTTAAAATAAACTGGATTCCTTCAGTCTAAAGTCTCCGAAGCTTAAATTATACTGACGATTTTTATAACTACTAGCCCCCATCTGAAAGGGGGCTAGTAGTTATAAAAATCGTTTTAAAGGAAATTGTAGGTTTTGAATTTGAAGTAAAAATCCTTTAGTGGCTGGAATTTTTTATAGGTTGCTCAAAGTGTCACCTTTTCAGTCCGGGAACAGAAGACAACGGTTGGGGTCTAAGCAACATTATTCGTCTACAGAAAATGTGGGATGAAAAGAATCAGTTCTTGATCGGCAATACTTTGAGACTTAGAATTACTTTGGGTAATATTTATTTCAATGGTTTTGATTTTTGTATAGGTAAGTATACAATAGATGAATATAAATATCGTTATAATATATTAGACTTGTATGGGGATATTGTCTATCGCCCGGTAACACAATTGTGTGGTAAGAAGCGAAAACGAGAGTCAGGTTCACAGTGCTTGTGCTCTTCATCTAAACCAAATGAATCCTTGGATGCTCTTCAAAAAGACATGGCTGAATTATTAAACTCTCAAAAAGATTCTGACTTCACTATTCAGTGTGGGACCAAACTGTTTCCAGTACATAAATTAGTTATTTCCGGTACGATCTCAGATATTAAAATTTTAGATATTTAACCCAATATTGAAATTAATTTTTATACATTTTTGAAACCTGTAAATATTAGCTAGAAGCAAAGTTTTCGCTGCAATGCTGGCCCATGACTCATTGGAGGTTCAAACTGCAACTGTGAAAATAGAAGATGTCAATGAAGACATTTTAGAAGAAATGGTGAAATACATTTACACAGGTATAATTATTTCAATACTTTTGCGCTTTTGCTTTATGTTTCAACTTTGGATTTCTACTGTCTAAAATACCTTTAATGATAAATCCAGTGGCTTTTCCTATTGGTGAAAATAAGGAGCAAACTTGTTTATAGGAATAAAAAAGTTACATTAATAATAAGTAGCTATACATTCCAATCCAAATATTTTGATTTCTTTCATCTCCAGACTCCAAAGTATGGTTAAGTTATTGGGAAACATGTACAGGGCATTGTAATGTATACCAGTATATCCGTACTAGTTAGCTACTAGCTGTGAGATATAAAGCTAAACGCGGAAGTGGATTTAAACCCGTTTGTTGCTAAACTTTTTTTTTTCTTTTTTATTTATCACTTAAAGCAAACATGAATAGCTAATAGGTTTACAATGCCTTAGTAGTCATCACATCTTACAGGGGCTATTTAAGGAAAATATTGATTATACGTAATATTTATTATTATTTCCTTTACGTAATTCTCATAACTCGTTATAGGAAAAATATCTCCGAAGCCAAATATTGAAGTTCTGATGTCTCTTGTGCAAGCTGCTGACAAATATGAGTTGGACCACCTCAAGACAAAATGCTTCTACAAATTATGTTGCAAAATCAGTGTGGAAAATGTCGGGAAGTTAGCTGTGCTTGCTTATCTTCATAATGCAGAAGAAGACGTTACTAGTGAAATACGGTTCTTCTTTCAAAAGTATTTAACACTTTTTACTGAACAACAGCTAATTATTAAAAATGAACTGCATAGTAATACATTTAACGAGCCTAGTATTATATACGCCTATTTGCCATTTTGTTTTATTACAGTCATTGGGGGACTTTAATGAAAAGCTTGCCATTTCGAGAATGTATTATTGCCAATCCTGCTGCTTTTTTCAAACCTTCCAAGAGTGAAATTTTTAATGAGACTGGTGAAACTAGTGAAACTGAAAACTCAATGGATTCTTCTTCCAAGGAATCAAATTGAATCTCAATGCCGAATCTCATGCCTCTTCAATTGAGTCTGTTCTCCGTGATCGAAAAGCGACTGGCCTTTATGTATAAATGTTCCCCAAATGGAAATACTAATATTAATGCTGAAGCTAACATTTTATTTTTCATTATTACGTTTCATTAATAATGCTACTATATTTGAATACGTGTGTAATAGTAAAATTGTTGAAAAAGCTGAGAAGCGATGGAGCGATTAGTAATTACCGACACTCTTAAGTATTAGTGGAAAAGTTGGACAAACTATGTGCTAAAGTAAATTTCTAGTTAAAAGGATCAGCAATCCTTCAAAAGGGTTCTGAATAATCCAGTGATAAATAAGCACGATTAAAATTATTAAAAAATTGTAAACAAAAACCATTTCATGGTCTAATACTACAAATATAATTTTTGGTTAAGTTTTTTCAGAAATTTTATCTTCTTTTCTCCCGTTTGAAGGCTTAATTTTCTCATTAATCTAAAATTGTAAGTTACGGAAATTATCAAAAATGCTATGATAATAGTTGTTTGCACAACATTAATATATTGCTGTGTTTATTGATAACAATTGATGTAGTACATTTGTATTAAGTTACCGTTGTGTATGACAAATAATTGGACATAGTATAAAATAAAATATCATGAACTGTTTTCACAGGAATAAGGATAAGTACCCTTTAATTTGGAAAAATGAACTGAAGATTGAAGTGGCCTATTATGTCGAAATAAAAATTCCTAATTTTTGTAAAATAAATATGTTCTACTTTGTGCAAAAAGGTTGTTTAGTTTGCTTTTCTTTTTCTGCTACAGATGGGTATTCTAATGAATTTGTTCGCAACGCTCAGAACTTAACATTGCAGATAGAGACATGATTCAATTCAACTCAAAAATGAAAATAGCAACCCTTTAAACAAACCGACAAAATGCATTATAATTGTACTACTAAGAATTATACAAAATAGTGCAATTTCATCGAACCATTCGGAAATTTTGGGTGTATTTCCGAGTTATAGATTTTACAAGTTCCTCAATTTTATTTTCGAACTCAGAGTATGCAAATTAGCCTTCTAGGGGTATCGAATGTGCTTTCCTTGAGAGTTAATGTATTTCAATTTAAATTATTGCTTCATAAATGTTTGATTTAAAGGGAAAACGCATAGGACTAAGGACTACATACTTTTGTGTTTCAAACTACCGTGTGGCTGCTGCGTGTTGTTTTGTTTGGAGTTCATTTATGTAGCGACAGTAGTGGAGCCTGTGGAGCGTAGCATGTTACATTATAAAAAAACAATTTTAGATATGTTGTAATACTGTAATAATACTTCTAAATTTAAGCCTTCATAAATAGCCATACGAAAGAATAGTACATTTTATTCGCTACCTATTAGTAGTAGCGTTGTGCGTCATATTTACCTATACTTTTCCTGTAAATGCCTTGGTATATGAATGCGCACCCAAAAGCTATATTACCCAAATGCTATAATAATAAGGATAAATTGTTTCTTTATGTTCACAATACAAGGATGATTGACCAGACTAAGTTGCAAAATTACAGTTGTTTGTATGAACTCAAGAATTATTCTCTTTAAATGGGGACGGCTGAAAATGATTTTTGTTTGCAAATGATATTTTAAGAATTGCTAATTATTATTCGATATTTTTGAAAAATTGCCAAAGCCTGGAATAGCTTGCATGATTTTCTGCGCAAAATTCATGAAGACTGGCATTTTAATTTCCGGATTTTACTATTAGCGGTTGTAGTTGCACAATTTGTGCAGCTCAACTCTAAGCTCATGTTTTTACTAGTACCTAGTGGGAACTCAAGTGTATATTCATGAAATATAATTACACGGCAGTGTTTAACGTAGAATGGTTAGTAGGAAACTTTTTCGAGGCTTACAAAAACGGAAAACAGGAAATCGCTGGATAGGCTATGGTATATTATATTACATATTATAATTAGCGTAACAAGTAGTATTACATCAATTGAACTTTGCATCCTTGTTCTATGGAGTAGTATGTACTATATTGTTTTTTGTTTGCGATATATTTAATATAGTTACTAGCAAGTTGTAATTGTAATTCGAACAAACGTTGTTTTAATACTCCGTATACAAGGAGATGACTCAGAGTCCCTTTCTGAGTAGAGAGAATAGTTGGTTACTATACTTTATATTGTATATGTCTACTTGGTACATGGTTTACAATTACCATTGTGTGCACATGAAAGAGTATGGTAATATCCACTCAAATCGACTTAAGCCTAGAAGAATGCACTAGCGATAATGCATATTTCTATATTATAGCTATATCCCCTGCTACTTGTGCATTTGTGCTAGTTCTCTTCTCATATTACTTATACCACACGAATAGCACCAGACAGAAAGGACGTAATGTGCATAGTAGCAGTGAGTGCTGTGTTTGACATACTTACAGACACAACAAGTCAGTCTTGCACTGGGCTCCGTCGGTCTTAAACTCTACTTTCTGTAAATAAAAAAATAGTTTTTAGACACCAGGAAAAATGGACTATAATCAAAAAGAGGGCTATCCTCCGTCGGCTCCTGGTCCAGGTTAGTTTTTGAATTCTGGATAATTATATAATAACGCATTAGCAAGAAATTGAAATAAAAGGAACCACAAATGGAGCATAAGCCAAAGTCTTATCTTTCTTTTTTGTCGTTTTGTCATGTCGGTATTGATAAATGGTCATAATGTTATGTTTCGTATTAACGCTATCTTAAGAGGATATAGGTATGGACATTGCCACGGACAATCTCCTTTTCTTTGATAAAATACAATAACAAGACTCTTTTCCAATTCCAAGAATTTCTCTTATCTTTAACTGTCAGCAAACAGCCAACAACTTTTAGAATCTCGGTTTTCAATAGGAAATGTCAAAGTAATAATCCTACTGCTGAACGTGATACACATTAATTCATCGCCTTTTCAGCATTAAGTAGCTTAAAAGCAATCTTTCTGTCTTTAAGTTTTTGGTTCTGTGCATCTATAAAAATATTTGTTGTCAACTGTTACGGTTTTCTACTTCTGTGAAGTGTTTTTAACCCCTAAGCTAAGTGATCTTTTAATACTGACAAATCAAAACAACGCGTTAGCACAATTAAGGAAGTAGATGGACAGAAATTAGTTGTTACACCTTGAAACGTAGGAAAACATATTCATTAATTTGAACACATATACATTAGCCAAATTGTACGAATATATATTCCGATTGTAGTGTGCATTTTTTAGCTTAAAACCTTCATCAATGCAAAAATAAGTAGCTCAGTTCTAAACAGTGAATTGAATATTAAAAATCATAGACGGTTTTCTCGAATGAATGAACATTATCTGTCTCCAGATGTGATGTGTTTCAACGAAAATTATACACATGGGGAGGATCCAAAAGAGAATATTCTCCCAATGTGTAAATCATTAGGGAGTAATCGATATAATACTTGGAAGTAATCCAAGTTTTGTATTGATATACCAATTTTGCCAAACTAGCTGCTATATTCTCTAAAGCTGAATTCTGCTAGAAAACTTAAATCCAAATATATACCGTAATGATTACCTTAAATATATGTATTGAGATCAAATACTTGTATCATCACCTGCGCCTGTAGATAGTCTTGAAGAAGTTTACTCGAACATTTAACAAGTATAATGATGTCTTTGTGTAGGTATGGTAAAAGTAAATATTTAGCTTAATATCAATGATACATTGCATGATGAGAAATTCCATACTTAAACTTACACGGGCAATCATGTAATGCTCTGTCGGGCCCAAATTAGTTTCAGTTTATCTGATAGATCATAAAACAAAAATCAGCACAACAATCCTATAGTAGAAAACACAAGCATTAAAGTCCTACACAAAGAAAGATTGCGTCCAATCTGGGGTTTCTTTTCCACATTTATTTATTTCCGTTTCAATAGGTACGTTTGTATTAAGAACATAAGTAATTCACATCAATTTTATCGTTGTAATATACATTTTCATCACAGGATACCCACCTTATAACCAAGGTCCACCTTATCCACCTGGTCCACAAGGAGGTCAACCTATGGCTTACTCTCCAGCGGCGCAACCACCAGCAGGTTGATTTTTTAAATTAATGCTTTTAATAAAAGCACACAAATGTAAAAACAACTGCATAGATTTTAAACTATTTTCTACAGAAATTGATAACATAATCGAGATAATCTACAACATAATGTGAATGAAACACCTGAATAAATAAGCATATGAAATAATGGTTTGTGTTTACTGTTATATTTTAAAGGATATGCTTATCCTCCAATTCCCGTGCCGATTGGGCCACAAGAGTCCCAACCATTTGTTCATCAACCAGGTCCAGGAGGTATGTTGTCTAACTGATTGCAATTTTTAATTTAATTAACATACTAATTTAAAACAACCTTGTATAACAAAGCAGGCATTTGTTGTGTACCGTTACGCAATGCATTATTCTTGTAATAAGAGTTAACAAAATGTTTGTGTCAATTTTTCATGCTGCTCTCATGTCAACTTACAAATTCCATAGGATTTTACCCGATTATTCCACCAGAAGGTTAGTGTCAATCGTGATCAACTTGAGGTCACATTTTCGTTTACGCATGTTGTGGTTTCTTCTCTGTCCATTTGCATCATTTACATACGTCACACAAACACCCACGAGCTGCATTGCTAAAATACACATGTATACTTACATTAGTAGACAAACCGGCATTCGTTGGTTAGTGTATTTCCTTGCATTGCTATTAACCTTATCTCATTACAGTCAAAAACTTGACAGATAAAATCTTTGTCATGTTTTAGTACAGCAGAACGCGTCAATATTGTTTACTACTGCATATTTATACGCTTAAGCATACATCATCATTTATGTATTTACTTTTATCAACACAAATATGTGCATGACTGCATGTGCTAATGTACTAATGAGTTAAATTATGAAAAGTTGCTTCATGCATAAACAAATACAACTTGTAAACGGGATCCCTATAGGAGTGCCTTTATAATTATCATGTTATGAGAGTATTAATTATTCAGTTTAATTAGCTATAGAGCGTTGCATGCAATATTGTACTCCATATAGATAGTCTATCTATCTCCATATAGATGGACAATCAAAACTCATGTTTCTCACTTATATAAATATTGAAGTGTTGGTTTTTACTTATCAAACATTTACCAAGTGTGTGTTATGTGCTATCAAGTTTACCCTATGCATGAAAATATTTGCTTACTTTTATTATTATCCAATTCATGTGTCACTGTGACCGTGTGGCCCGAATATTTAGATAACATTATTATGTGTCATCAATATATCATGCTCAATAGGTTACCCACCATATTCTGGTGGAGGATATCCACCTCCACAAGATTTTGGTGCAGGAGGAGGATATGGACCACCTCAAGGATACCCTCAGCCACCAATTCAAATGCAACCCACTGCAGGTGATAAATCGTCCAGATAATATTGTAAATTAAAAGAGGGTCGTTTGCTAACTTTTTGTGAGGGAATGGTACAGCTTCGTTTTAAGTTTGGTTGTTGGCTTTCTTAGTCCCTTTATAGGTAGCATCCTATTGTGTTATTTCTTTTGATGTAGTTTGCTTACAATTTAGCTGTAATACAACTGTGGTGGTAGTATTTAGAGTATGATAAAGTTGTAACTATTAATACAATGGGTGTACAATGAATATAGGTATGGCTATATATTATAATATATCTAAAACAAAGTCTACATGCTACACCCTAATCATTTCTTGCATGTCAACCTAGATATGACCTAGCAGTACTCGTTATCGCTGTACACCAACCGGAATGACATGGATAAACCTATTTTCGTGCCTTTTCTGCTTTCTTTCTTGTTTTTCAGTAATAAAGCACTTTCAATATTTAAAAAAACATTTTAGCTTGCACGTTATGCTTAATGCTTTGGGGAATTACTGATTACGATGATGATCATACATAAAATGAGGTATCAGAAGTCTTTTTAATTCTCTTAATGAATATTAACTTTTTGTATCCCGAGTTCAGGTGGTTATATGGCACATGGACAAACAGTTCCCTTAAATGTGCCTCAAGGGTTGGAATATTTGACACAAGTGGATCGTCTTTTCGTAAAGCAGAAAATAGAGCTGCTGGAAGGTAAACCTCAACATATTATTTGAGTTAACTTAGGGGTTGTATTAAAGCATGAAAAAAATTTCATTAACTTTTTGTTATCAGCATTTCTGGGGTGCGAGACAAAAAACAAATATAAAATAAAAGATGGCAATGGACAAGAACTATACACAGCAAAAGAAGATACAGATTGCTGTACCAGAAACTTTTGTGGACCAGCCAGACCTTTCGACATAAAAATTAAGGATTCTAGTGGTCGAGAAGTGATTCACTTGAATAGACCATTTGCTTGCGATTCATGCTGGTGTCCATGCTGGCTACAGGTCAATAGTCTGCCTTTACTTAATGGCATTTATATTCATTTCAATATATAATTTAGTATTTTATCATTTTGCAAACATATAATCAGTCGTTAGAAGTGTCTTCACCTCCTGGCCAACTATGTGGAACGGTGGAACAAGAATGGAGTATTTGCGCTCCTAAGTTTGTTGTCAAGAATGCAGCCGGCGAAGTTGTCCTTCGAATTGAAGGACCTTTCTGTACATTTTCACTTTGTGGAGACGTAGAATTTCAGGTATAAGCTTATAATTGTGCTAACCTTTGATTGTAATCTGTGTATTATAAGAATAATATTATTTTAAGTTTTACAATAATACATAAATGGTGTGCAAGCAACCAACAGTTATATTGACTCCACTAAGTAGTGGCAATGGAAAAGTTGTATGATAAGTGATATGGAATGGTTTTAGAAAATATTAATAAAATTGCTAAAATATATTCAGATCTTGTCAAAAGACGGAGGCACACAGGTAGGCAAAATCTCAAAGAAGTGGAGTGGATTAGTTCGGGAAGCATTTACAGATGCTGACAATTTTGGCATAAATTTCCCAATGGACTTGGACGTAAGGATGAAAGCTGTTATGCTGGGTGCCTGTTTCTTGATAGTAAGTATTTCTTTATAATAATTACAAATTCTTGGTCATACAATCGTTTGGAGTCATAAAGAGTACACTTTCTCGACTTCATGTATGACCTTCTTTTTCTTCCAGGATTTTATGTTTTTCGAAATCTCTCAATGAACAACTATTTGCTTTATTTCCGTAAACAAAACAACATATCACATTTATTTTTGACCCTAACTTTTTTTCAGGATTTTATGTTTTTCGAAAAATCTCGTAACAAGGAATACGACTCTCCGGGAATGTTGTAAAATTTTGTGTTCTCTCTCATTAAGCAAATAATGCGGACAATTTCCTTCAGTATACTCTTCTTCCATTTGGATTATAATGTTACACAACACTCTCGATCGCACCAAAGGAAGGTCACAAGTTTGGTGCAATGATTCATTTATCTGTATTTCCAAGTTTGCATTGCTACTTAATTACTGTATTGTTCAATATTCTGGTATCTAACATATACAAATTAAGTTTGAGTTTCATTGTTAAGAGGAATCATTCTGACTTTTGCCACTTTACGTTGGACTCATTTTGCTATTCGTTAACTTTATTGTACATTAATTACCAACACTCTGGTATTTGATATATAAAATATGACACAGAATCTCATGTTTTGTTATTACTCTGATGAAACTAATACAATACGAGCAGGTCCAATTGCTAAGGCATTTATGCAGTTGTGTCGTAGTATAGAGTAGTATAATTTACAAGGGAAACAAATATGGCTTAACGTTACCTCCATTTCCTATTCGCTTTCAGCACGTTAACTTGTAAACGTAATTTCTAAGCTTTACATGTTGACTTGTAAAATATGCAATTCGTATATACAATACGAAGAGAATTGAAGCTGCCATTTATATATTCTACCTCTGGAGTTACACCTTAATACAAAGGCAAACCAAGCACCGAAATTTTAACGAGTAGTGACAACTATGCAACTTTAATTTTATGTAATAACTTAATCCTACGATTCTTTGTAGAACTATAGATATTTAAATACTTTTACTGTAGTAGTATGAATTGTCAAAGTCCCGTCAAGCGTATCCAATACATGCAAATAACTTACGTAAGTTTAACAAAGTTAACTGTCAATTTATGACTCAATGTCCAAAATGTGAAATATGTACCTTTCTGTAAGTGTATATTTAGAACGGCAAAGTATTTACATTTCTAAGCATTTAAATTCTATAGTATTTAAATATATTAATGTCACTTCGGCAAACAAAGAAAATAATTTATCGACAAAGAAATCGAATTTGTGCACTCAGTGTATTGTATGTATAAATTTTTGCCTATTGGACTCATATATGTACTTTATAATTATAAGGGATTCTATATTGCAATTTAATGTTGATGAATATATATATATACATATATGTGTAGTTCTAGGTATACATTATTAAAATACTACTTGCAAAACTACTGTTATCTGATAGCCTAGCGTGCAGTTTGATGTATGATTGTAGGAATGTATATGCATATATATATACTAATTAGTAATTACCAATCCGTGCTATGTATCTGTGCAATTACAATTCGGGAAATAATTATGACCCAAGTTCAATAAATATAATTATATGACAAACATTCTGAGGTTAAGAATTTTATTTCTAAAAAGGGATTCTCAAAAAAGAATTCGTGTGATGTACACAAAAATTGAGAACATATATTTGTATGTCTTTTGAGTATTAGTGTGCTATTGAAGAATGCAGTAATTTTTTAATTTTAATTTTAATTTTAATTAGCGCATGAAAATTCTGCATTGTCAGCATAAAGAAAATGCAGAGTGAAAATCAACTTTCCTTCTTGAAAAGAAAGGAACCAGTCGCAGAGGTTTCGATTTTTTCCCAGAACAGTAAGAAGGTTTCTTTCTTTACTTTCACTACAAGATAATTCGTGAGACACGACCGGCCTTAAGAAAACGCGCGAACCAAAAAGGAGTAAACTGTCAACAAAACAAACTCCAGGCAGGAGTCTGAGCCCGAGAGACGGGAGAGACAAGTTCCAGTTTTGAGAAAATAAAAGTAAATATTTTCACTATGACCAGTCGAGTTAGTTATTCCAAAGTTGGTGCTACGTGTTTTTTGTCGAGGCTCTTCAAATGTTACATCTTGTGAAAGGGAAATTGTGATTTACTCAAGGATTTTGCTATGGAAAATCAGCAACGGGAAAGAGTCGTCGTTGTTAAAGGAGCCCTTGAAACTCGCTATGAAAATGTTCGTAAACGTCTCGACAATGCTGGTTATCTTCATGAAGTCTTCAGTGCTGATTCTTTACCTATTGTGGAACGCTTGTTCAATGATTTGGAAAAGGCGACTGAAAACCAGCAAAAATATGCTCAACAGTATCATTACTTCAAAAAGGTACAAATTTTCATGTCTACCAAAATACATAATTCACAGCTTAGGTATTACGGACTGTAAAATTTAGTAATTACTACATTCTAGTAGCATTTTTTCTTTGGTGTTTGTCTATATCCATTTTGGGCCGCTGCTGCAATTCATTCAATCGTAATTTTCGTAGGGTTTAGAGTTTAGAGTGTCTTTGAAATAACCTTAAGCATTCGAAAATAATCGCAAGGGTTGCTTTTTAATTGATCACCTTAAATTTTCAGTACATTTATGTAAAATGTAAGCGTAAAATATTGTAGAATTTGGCAGAAGGAAAACAGGAAAAGTATGTATTTGAATTGAAGTATGATTCAATCACCTCGTTCTCATTAACATTAAATACTTATGGTTTGTTCAATCCAAACAAAGGTTTTTTGTGTCATGCTATTTATGTAACCAAGATTCATAATCACCTTTTATGCATTTATGACTTGATATTCGGATCTTAACCGCTAACCGGAATAAGAGAATGAAGTCAGGAACGGTACCTAATAGTATTTAAGTGATATGGTTTGGGTTCGAGGGATATGGCTTGGGTAAAGTTGAAAGCATTTTATAATATAGATAAGAGTTTATCTTGAAATTTCTGCTCGTTCAATAAATTTTACAAGGTAATTCTTTAAGTGCAAAAAACTTTGACTTTGGCTGCAATACATATTCTCATTTCACTATTCGTGGTTTATTGTTACCTTTCTATTGTACACCTTTGTGTTTCTTAAGAAAATGCAAAATATGATCGTGCCAAACTAACATTAGTAGCCCATCAAACTGGCCAAAAACGAGAGTTAGCGATAAGTACATATTACATTATTGCATTAAGTATTGACGTTTTGAGCCTATATTGTCAAATAGTACATACATGCAAATGTACTTATTTTATCGTTACCGTCATTATAAAAGATTGCTTTATTATAGTGGAGTATACTCCACCACTTTACCACTTATATGGTTTATTAGGAGAATTTGTGTAACTATATGTAATACCTAGTGAACGCTAAGCGTTGTAAAACTACTCTGAAATTACCTAGGGTAGAGGTGGATAAACATCAATACATATTACTTCCATCCCCTGCCCGCCCGACTAATGTTCTCTAACTCTAAAACATAAATCTTGGTATAAGTAGCACAGCAAACATGGTCATGCTAAGAGGATGAGTTCGCGATGCAAGTCGTTCGGTTATCGTACCTAACAAAGTCCATTCATTCACAGTTTTTCCCAAATGGTATCCATGCTCATATTTTACCCGATTGTTAGGTAAACGCAATGTAATATAGCATAATGGTGTTTATATGTATACTATACAGATGTAGTAATGCTTTTTGGGACGGGTACCGGGTACGATTTTACAAAATGAAGATCGGAGTCGACTGGTTTAGGTTGATTGACATACATAAAGACACCATGTTTCCCTACACCTGCACCTGTGACAGAAAGTATAGGTAGTACAAGACAGTACCGGGTTTATTTGTAGTACATACAGGTTTTATCTATTTGAGGAAGTTGCTAAAGTAAATAGATACAGATAGAGTATATAGACAGTAGATTGACTGGGCAGACATTTTACTCTTTTCATCTGGCTATACACTAACTAATACTCTGAAAACTGGAACCCTGAAGAATGCACGCTACATAGTAATGATAGATGTTATACAATGATAGAATGACACTAAATTTGTACTAGAACCTAGAACTAGGAGTAGTAACCTTTTGCACGTAGTGTTTACTTGTATCGTTTGTTGATGAATATCTACTGATACTAGTAAATGCAAATGCACTTACTTTACTTTGTCATGTATATTGCTTTAGTTTGTAAACCATGAAAAGCAATAACAGAAACTTTAGCCATTGCATACGTGCATGCCAGGGAAACCCATCAAATGTAAAGTGTACAATTGTCTGCATACTATTGTTAGTGTAACGTTTAGCTTGAATACCAGTAAAGCATATAATTTGTAATCCTAACTAACAGTAACAGTAAAGTAAACATAACTGCAAACTCTACCTAAACTATAGCTATGCCTGCCCTCCTGAGCTGTACAAGATGCATCCATACTGCACTGGCGTGTAAACATTAACCTGGAGTAGATGAAGGAGATATTACATGAAAATGATAGGTAGGTACTCATTCTGTAAAGACAAAGGAAATAGTATCATACTCATACAGGTATAGATTTTGAAAGCTGCAATAATATACTCGTTCTACTATACTGACCAGTGAGTCACATAGCCTTCTATTTTTTGGTGGTAATTGGTTTTGCTAATGACAGATGAAAGCAGTGTTATACTCATTGCTTTACCTACTATGTAAACATGTCTTTAGTGAAGCACTAATATTCTGGAGAAATTAATGCCTACAAAAGACTATTATTATTCTGTTTTGACAATACATATGGCATACCTATCCTTGACTGCATATTATTCTGAATCTCTCTGTAGAGTAAAAAGAGAATTTCACTCAAGAGTAAGTTAACACAGTATAGAGATAGAATTGCTAATCAATACTTTTGTGATGAAAGTGCCAAGAATTGAATGCATGTATAGGCTACGCCGGCTACGGAACTATATTTAATGTAGATGCCACATAAATAAGGGGTTGCAGGTTCTTGTAGGTGCAGTGTGCGTGTGATGTGATATTCTATGTGTTTTCACACTTGGATAAATTACAATAGAGAAGACCACGCTTCGAGGAAACTAAATTAATTGGAAATGTTTCCTTTTATAAAATAACGATCATACATAGACATACATTACATACATTGACTTTCTTTTCGGGAAACGGGGCTAATGAATGTGAAATGTACAGATTAGTAATGAGTTATCTGAAGTCAAATACTTAGATACATTAAATGTGTTTCCATTGTCAAACCATTATCGATCAACCACCAGTATTATTAGTCATTATAATTATTGTCATTAATATTCCTATTCAGTTCCATATCATTTAACAATAAAATGAATACAGGTTTTTGTGGTTGCAATATGCATTAGTGAAGCAGAGACAGGACAATTAATAAGGTTAGCTTTATGGACACAAGGCTTTTCTCTTTTCGCAGAATTTCCAAAGACTCTTCTGCGTTTTAAATGAATGCTCATGACATGACTTTACTTGTTAGTACCTACTATTGCATCATATGTATGAGGTTGTTAGGGTATGGAGAGACAAAGAGAGTAAAGCAACTCAGTGCCTTGTACCAGTTTACTTTTCTTTCTTTTTGGTAATATGCCATCATGGTATCCATACATATTGCAGGGGGCAAGGTGAAAAGAATCAAGAAGAACCATTACTTTGTGACGAAATAAATACCTTCAGTATTTATTCCTTCACATGGATACCAGTAGTTACTGGAATGTTCTAGAACAGTGTTGCACACGGCACTGTTCTTGAACATTCCCCGTGGGGTTTTGCACACGAAACCCTCATAGCTCGGGTATAAAAGGAGCTCCCTTAGCCTCAGAGAGTCTAGTTGGGTTCCAACTCTCACAGGCGTAACATCCTGAGAAAGATGGGGAAAAGCAAAGCTAATTACCCTCTTTGACTGAAAGAGCCGAACAACTGTCTAGTTATTTCACTAGCATCTCCAGCAGCATGAATTCACCAAGGGAACCACGGGTTGCATAACGTTAAACGTTATAATTGGGGGCTCAACCGGGATCCGGGATTAACCCTTTGAGGAGGTCGCAGAAAATTAACCCTTTGAGGAGGTCGCAGAAAATTAACCCTTTGAGGAGGTCGCAGAAAATTAACCCTTTGAGGAGGTCGCAGAAAATTAACCCTTTGAGGAGGTCGCAGAAAATTAACCCTTTCAAGAGGTCGCAGAAAATTAACCCTTTGATGAGGTGACAGAAAATTAACCTTTTGTGGTGGCTAAAGAGCTTAACCCTTTGAAGACCTAATGCAGCTTAACCCTTTAGAAACAAACTATGATGATGCTAATGGAAAACTCGGCCAGTAAATACAATTATGAAGACCTGGAACCTGACTCAAATTTAAAAAGGAGAACTAACAAAGTCAAAAATACATCTGACATATATCTCCTTATATTAAAATAAGTGCTCTGCAGCAGAATGACAATACATTTCGTTGGAAAATAAATCAATTTGGTTATGTTACTGAATATAAAAATGAAGAAGACACAGAATGGACTTATGAAATCAGAAATTCTTCACAAAATGAAGCTGTAGTAAACACTCTTCCGTGAATAATAAAAGTTTTGCACAAAGCATAGTAAGAAATTAATGGACTGGTGTACGCAACACAAAAAGAGTTACATTAATTCCAAAACATCAATTTGCCAAAAGTAACTGCACAACTTTTGAAAAATTTAAATTCTCCTTCCAACATTCAAACTGATGCGAGTAACATAGGTTTTAAGTGCTGCGTAATTAAAAACAGTGATGGAAAGCTTTCTCCATGTATGGCTTATCACTTGGAGTTTGCCTTAGGCTCCATCTGATGTGTTTCTGTCAGAAACATATAAACCATCGGTTTGAAAGTAATCCAACTAAGTTAGACTCTAATGATTTTGAAGCTTCAGAAATTTACAATGTCTCTCGTGTAACAAACTTATCCAGTAAATTGGCTTACTTCATATAAAATGCAAGTAATTTATTACCAATCAAAGATCAAGTATCGGTCACGAAGCCATCCGTTGTAAAATTATCTGTCGTCTACCCAATTCAAAGATACCCTCAACTTAGTGTCTTTGAGACTATCTGTGAAATTGCTGATCCATTAATAGGCAGCATAATTATGTTTTGCAAATTGGGAAATTGCCCTTGAAGATATTAGCCTGAGAGCTTATGTGATGATTGAATAAAATTGAAGACAATGTTTTAAGATATTTGGATCCGTCAAACTCCTAGGAAGCGGATTGCAGCAAGTGGAAGATTTATGTGCCAGGAACTTTGATGAAAAGAATTATGGAAGACAAGTCGCTAAAAAGTAGACTTTGTAATTTCTTGTATGTATTGATCACACAGACAAGGATATCTCAAAAATATTTGAAGTCATACTTTGATATCAATTCTTTGGCAACTTCTAATGATACATTGGCCCGTATACGTTAGGAGGTTGCAGACATCGCCACTTGCTAGAGTTAATAGATAGTTTATAAAATGAGTTACGAAGCATGGTTTATGAATGGAAAGTACATCGTTGAAAGGAAAGCAGTTTACATAAAGGGAATTTAAAGATTGGTGCAGCAATTATGAAGTCAATAGCATTACAAAAGTAAATATCCGCTTGTCAGGAGGGGGAAGAATGCCTGCTACTATTCTCAATGACAACAGAATTTTTCTAAAGGAAGAAAAATCAAGAGTGCTAATATTTCCAGTTGAAAACTTAACACACATGCTGAAGATCATCCTGAACGTCCCAAAAGTTACAAAAAGAATCAAAAGAATAATGGGTCACCAGTATTGCTGTTTCTTTGTCGTAGGCTTTCAGAACTACTGTTTTAGAAGTACCTCAACGAAATCTAATCGTTTACCAAGTGTATTAACTTACAAGAATTTTCGTCGAAAGTATCAGATGTCGATTATTAAGGATTTACTCGGATTTGCTTCAGATATAGAAGACAGATTTCAGTGAGTAAAAGATGTATTGAGAAATGGGATTTTATTGAAGTCGCTACTTGCTGTAGTAAATGATTAAGGAAATGGGATGAATTATTCCCCATGAAGATTTTTGATTATCTGATCAACGGACAGAAAGTTCATAGTTTGTTAAACGCTTATTGTGATTGGAGAGTAACTGAAAATGAGAAGTAAGGACCTGAATGACAGCTGGGTATGGATTCGGAAGGTCGCGTGTGGATATACATTTCTTCGATTCAATGTTTTGGATAGCAAAATATTTATTCATGATAGAACTTAAACGGAGGATTTCTGATTCAAGGAACACTTGGATGTGCTAGATATAAGTCTTTGAAATGATAAAATGTAATTGTAAAATATTTTGATTTGTAATGTAATGATATGGTTTGTAATATAACATGATGTGATTGTAATGTAACATATAAAAATATGTATTGTATGATCATGAAATTGTAAAATGTCATGTAATATGTTCATTGATTATGAAATGTTTGTCATGAAATAAAAAGATCTTTGTAAGGTTTTTAGCCTTGTTTCACAGGCTATTTGAGGAGGGGGAGTAATTGTGACGAAATAAATACCTTCAGTATTTATTCCTTCACATGGATACCAGTAGTTACTGGAATGTTCTAGAACAGTGTTGCACACGGCACTGTTCTTGAACATTCCCCGTGGGGTTTTGCACACGAAACCCTCATAGCTCGGGTATAAAAGGAGCTCCCTTAGCCTCAGAGAGTCTAGTTGGGTTCCAACTCTCACAGGCGTAACATCCTGAGAAAGATGGGGAAAAGCAAAGCTAATTACCCTCTTTGACTGAAAGAGCCGAACAACTGTCTAGTTATTTCACTAGCATCTCCAGCAGCATGAATTCACCAAGGGAACCACGGGTTGCATAACGTTAAACGTTATAACTTATAGACAGACGAGCGTATCTACTCTACGTTGGGTACATAAATGTACCCTTTGCTTACATCGTACGCGTACACGTGTTTGCTGTTACATATTACACCAGTACAGTAAAGTGGTTAGTAGCCACCTATTGTATGTAGGAGGTCGTAAAAGGATAATAGTGTAATAAGCTAATAAGTAGTAGACCGGAAACTTTCTTTTCGTATGGACTACGGAAATCGGAAAGTGCTTTCACATTATTCACATAATCACATACCGCACCAATCTCTGGTTACTTGCAGAAATAAGACATTTTCCTATTAAAACTTACATTATATTACCTTTTGTGATTTGAGTGATAGTTCAATAATGAGTTAAGCTCAAAAAATGATTTTTCCAAGCTTTCCATTATTAAGTACCAAATACCATGTTATAAACTTAATTGGGATTTTTAAGAACGCAAACTAAGTTGGTATGTGGTCTACTTCCTGAATCTTAATAAATGAGAAGTCAAGCTTTTTGTGTGACAAATCTGAATATTATACTTATGCTTATGCTACTTAAACATTGGATTGGAATATTCTTCTAATGTCATAGTCATATTATTGTTGGACTAAGCACATGTACATACTTCCCATTATTCCATTATTATTGAATACTAAACTTTCAGTAACAGTTAACAGAAATAAGGCCTTTATAATATCGTGAAAGCTTTCTCTTTTCCCCTCCCCTCAAATATAAACTAAAAACTATCTTCCTTGCCAAAAATATGAATGTCTGTTGGTCAAAAGCAAAATTAAACATGCAGACCAGCTAAGTTGAATGCTGAACGCTATTATTCAACCAGTAACTAAATGTAGCATCTTTCCAGAGAAAGTCTTTAAAATTCATCACTTTCATCAGTTGTTCTTTCCCCTCATACCTTCACAGTTTCCGTATATTGGGTAGTCAGTTTTATTAGAAGTCACTAAGTCACATTTCGCAAAATGAATTAAACATTAAAGATTTTACTCATTTTATGGGTATTGATTGGGAGCTCAATGAAACATTATTCAACAGAATTTCTTCCATGCTGTATTGGCAGCGGGCAGTCTTTTGTGGTGCGAATTTCATGATTTACAGTCAACCTGCATTCATTTTAAATGGTTTAACGTTTTACCAGTGACACAAGGTGGAAAATAGGTACATAGACCAGTAAAATGGTTATTTGGTAATCTTATGAGGTAAAATTTTGTCTACTCTACTTGACAAAGCGACTGAAGGTCGGTCTAGAACTCACAGATGAATTAAACAGTGTGCAAGTTTGCACACCTTGACTGTCACCAAAATTTCATCTATTAGGGATAATCTAGTTTCTGCAAGTATCGATACACGTAGAAATCGGAAGAGCTTTCTTTGTAATTCTAAGTATTGCTGCTAAATATTTCACTAGAAACATTTATACTTTATACTATTATATGCAGCTTAGTGAGCTCAGAATTATAATTATTGTCTGTCTTTTGCCCACCTAAGTAAATCCTACCTTTGAGAAAAGTAGGTTTTCAAGCATTATTACATTTCTCAAACAGAAATTCGAATAAGTATTTCATGTAGGTATACTTATGAAAACATTGGGTGGGAAAACCCCGAAAAGTCACAATGTTTTCAAGGCAAACTTGTACCTAATCATACAATGTGTACACAAGGAAATCGATATGATATGACAGAGTGAAGTGAGAGTTTGATCACATCACAAAAGGTAATAGAAAAATGAATTAAACCGAATTTGAGTGTAGTCATTCGTGTCATTCATCATTCCTTGTCTGGGAGGATAAAGAAAAGAACCAACTAATAATATTGTACTTTTTATGGGAATGCTTTTAACTTTAACGACCAAAGTTTACGTACAGGAAATGCTTTGACAAACGTTGGTAACTTTGTAAATCATGCCATGAAGTTTGTATGCTTACGACGCAAAACAAACCTAGATTTCTTATGTACACAGCAACATCTGCTGAAATTTTAATTATAAACCTAGTATTCTTATCATAAGTAAACGCTTCTTCATAGAATATCAGTCAAATGCAAACAGCGAAAAATCAAGTTGCAAAATCCAGAGCAATTTTTTTGGGGCAAGCTACGGATTGAGATTCTAATAAAGTAATATGTTTCACACAAGCTGACTAGACAGTAGACACACAATGCACAAGGGAGCTCATCAATAAACGAAGTAGTGCAAACCATAGCATTGGAGATTATTGAACATTTTTATCCGTGTAAACAAATTTTTATCTTTTCTGCAAATATAGAACACTGTCTTCGATAAAATTCATTTCATCGACTTGCTGTTTTCTACATAATATTCCTTTCAATGAATTGTCATCATTTACTATTTGTGTGTACGAATGCAACTTTTCCCACAAAACCGTGCTAAAGTACATTTTGATAAGTGCAACCTACTTTTGTATACATGTTTCAGTGTAGCTAGGTATTAGTATCATTTACCACATATTTTATACTCTTACTTACTACATATAGCTATCCGTTTATAGTACATAATAAAGAAAATGTGAATTCTTTGTTACAATATTTCTGTTTTATTAGTCTGTACTCGGAATCATTTCTGATCACAGCTTGATATCTCTAAATATTACAATTCATTTCTTTCATTCGTTCCCACGTGTTCTTCTCTTCAATTTATCAAACTTTTTGCTGATATCAAAGCTGTTATTGTGGGAATTGTGACTAGAGAGTTTCGCCTAGTCCACCAAGACTGATATTACTTAGATGTTAACAGGTAAACAAACTACAATAAACTTACTGTTCTTAAAACACGCAACTTCCAAGATTTGTTTAATACTTGATACCACATTTATTAATTTCATGAAAACATGCTAATTGAAATGTGAAAGCTATGTACGCTACAGGAGTCTCATTCATTTATTCAAAGTATTACTTCCCGTAGTTTTAGCATGAGTATTATACACTTGATTTAATTAACGTTAGTCATTCATTTGTAATTGGTCACATACAATGCAATTTTCCTGATGAAATATTGCTTTTCTTTGCAAATGACTTTCTGCAAGTCCATTTCAGTCTTGATGACCTGTCAGAAAAAATGCTAGGAACGTGACCTAACATCACCGATCGTAAATTAACCGTTTCAAATATATCAGAGGTTTCCTATACACTAATACTCAGCTATCGGAAAATTGTGAGCTCGAAACTCAGTCTTTGTTAAATATTTTCTCAATTTTTAGCACTGAGGGCCAGAAATTCTATCTTTTTTAAAAACATCCGGTGCTTAAGGATTTTAGTTTATAAGGTTCTCTGTTACCTGTTCATATTCATTATGCATGTAGAATATTTTTATGGCAATGGTCTGCCGTGTGTATGCTAACCATAAAAACAAATATTCCCGATGTGAACGTACGTGCACAATGACAATGAATATTAAACGACACACTCAGATGTAACACCCACACGTCTCTCTTGACTCTTATTCTTGATTGACATAGCGTGACGTAGCTGTGTTGTACGAGTAGTGAAACTTATTTTTTTCAGCTGTGATAAATGAGCTACCTATATTCTCCTTAAAAAGCGAAGGTTCTGTAACACTTTCGGAAGTATTACAGGGAAATCTGTATTCTCCGAAATGACATACTCTCTAGGATAAAGTTGTACGAAATGTAAATAGACATTAGGCAAGCAAACTTAAGTAATGTGTGTCTATGGCCAACTTAAAAGGTACACTACTATTAAAGACAGAAAGTGCTCCCTGTAATACTAATAATATATTCGTAGGTGGGCAAAGTAGGTAAGCAGGAAGCTATTTCGCTTTTACTTGACTTGGTTTGTTCGGTGCTCATTTCCTTTCCGTCACGTCAATCAACTTGCTTTCTTTCATCGTAAGGTGTGTTTTCTCATCTATCTCTTTTTCTATAGTGAGTTGGGAAAGTGACGAAGAAAAGAAAGTAAGTAGGTAGGTAGGTTGGTTTGACATTAGGCACCTGTATCAGGTGTCCGTAGACTTAAGTTCGCACTTGTGCACACTTTCTCTTTCATAACTTACTTTCTAGCACACATCTTCACCTTAGTTCGTCAGAACAAACTAAAATCACTCAACTTCTTCCGAGAGGAAAGAAAGGTTTCGCCTAGAAAGCTCTGCACTTATATTCTACATGTTACATTTATTATCTTCCAATCCATTGTGTGGTTACAAAAGTCAGTTCAGCTGAGTTGAGTGTGCAAGATAAATGCGTACAGCCATCATTAGGCACACAAAGGCTCGTAACGCTTAACTTTCCTGACATTTCCAAAGAAAGAACAAGCAAAAGCAAACTGAACTTATTTTTATTAGGGAAAGAACACTTGCCACACGAGTAGGTAAGCCATCCCGTGATCCCAACTCAACTACAAACTTTAATTAATGGCATAATCCACTTATCTAGTGTAGTGCTTGTGTAACTCATCAACTCTCGCAATTAATCTATATATTCGTTTTAATTTTTTTTACAATTTTGTATGGAAATTCATTGGGTAATGAAATCTATTGTTTGGCATTTTCTGTTTGACTTATTACTAATTCTATGGTTCATATAATATTCTATTCAAATATTAGTGTAAAGACTTAAAATAAACCATGAAAACTATTGATGTGTTTAAGAAACGTTTGGGTTTCTTTGTTTGCAGATTGCCACAGAGCTTGAAGCAGGAGTTGCACCTTTTAAGCAAGAGAATACTAAATTAATTAAAGAAAACAGTGTCCTGCGTATGGAAGTTTTACGTTCTAAAGAGCACATACAAGATATAAGTAGAGGTTAGTCGAAAATACATGATATTTTTGTACAAGTGAAGATTTCGTAGTCTTAGGAGGAAATGAATGTCTAGGTAACTATTGGAAGTGGTGTTCCGCACTCAACAATAGTAAAATGCAATGTGGCAAATTCTACTCACTTATATGCAGAAGTGATCTAGAATTTCGAATTTCATTGATACGATGATGTGTTTTAGAGTCTCATGGCAAACTCAGAGAGTTGGAGTCCGATAATCAGGATTTGAAACTTCTGATCAATCAGTTTCTAAACAGAGTGAAGAAATTGGAAATAGAGAACTTGGAAAAAGCGAAAAAGATTGGAGAGTTAGAAGGAAATAAAACTGTGATGTACAGTTCAGGTAAGCATCTATTTTGCAAGTAAGTTAAAGTAACTGCGGAAAGTCAAATACAAATACCGAATAGGATCTTCTGAAATTGTAGGAGACATCAAAAATAGAGAAACTATTTTAGAAATGGAAATTAACTGCACACCGAATCTCATTTGTCCCCATTGCACGCGGATCAGAAATTATGTGGAATTTGGGAAAGGGAGAGATCCACAGGCATCTGATTATATTAAGGTATGTACCTGTTTTTGTGGAAAGCAGAGATAATCTGACAGAAACTTGCGATTTCTGTTTAATGAGGCAAATTATTATCGCTCATTTGTTTGCGCTTTTGTAGATAGCTGATAGCCGAATAGATGCTTTACAAATTCAAATTCGGAAGATGAAAGCGAACCAAAAAGATTTAATGGAATTATTAGCGTCAATGAAGACAAAGGTGGAAGATCGTGACGCTGAAATTGAGAAATTAAGAGGAATCGTAAAAGTTGGTCCTGGATTTGGCAACGAAGTTAACGGCAATATCAACATTAATAGACCGAATTACTATTCTGATAAAGACTTGGCTATGGCATTGAAAGCTGCAGAAATGCAGCTTCAAATTCTCCAGCGAAGAAACATGAATTTGGAAAAGAAACTAAAATCTAGCATTCGTAATTAATTTATACCTTACTTTTTGGTTATAGTGTTGATGTTCGATTTAAATTGTTTTTCATTTTTGTAAATAAAGTTCAAGAACATGAAAACTTCATGTTGGGGAACAATGTTTCCGCTGCTGAGAGGGAGCTAGTCAATACTTTTATGGATACCAATGTGGATAAATATCCTTTCGAAACACTGACAATGCAAGAGAAGATAAATCTACTTGAAATTCAGCTGTCCCACTGTTGCCAAGAAAAAGCCAAATTGAAATTACTTGTACAAGAATGTGAACTGAATCATCGACGCGCTAATGTCCGGCCAACACCTACTTGTTCTCCCCCGAGGAAATCAAAATTTAACCAGTTAGAACTAGATGGTGAAATTGTCCGTCCCGGTGTACTTCATAGAAAATCTGCTTCTCTAGGCCCCGCTAACATGAACACAAAGGGACTAACAAAAACTGGTAAACAGGGTTTAAGGTCTTCCGTATCTGATCAGCACGTAAAATCAGTATCCCGACCAACGTTATTATTAAAGCAACCAAGGGGCATACCTAGTAATCGCAGCAGTTTAAGCCTAGGTTCGAAAATTAGCTCTAAAGTATATTCTACGAAATCGTCTTTTGGGGAACGTAACAATATTAATTCAGGGTCAAAAATTAAAAGTAAGGGTTATACAGGAAAAACATCTCACATCGATCGTAGAGATTTCAGTACAGGATCGAAAAGTAGCATGACGTCTGGTTCAAAATCTTATTCGGATCGCAGGCACAAGAAACATTATACTGCAGATCATAGAGGAATTTCTAAAGTAAGTCGCAAGGATGGTACATTAAGAGAAAGACAAAGTCAGTCGGAGGATGAGACTGAGGAAGAAGATTCACAACTTTCTACTTTCTCATCTGAAGACGACCAAGAAAACCGCCAAGCAAATTCTGATAGAATTCCTGTGCATTCAAAACGCTCTTATAAATATTCTCAGTCTTCAGATTCACACATACGAAGAGCTAAACAAAGTAGTGGCGTAGAATATGCGTCTGATGATGACCTGGATTACGTGGAAAATGACGAGGAAGATCTTGACCTTGAGAGCAGATCGAAAAGAAAAATTCCTGCTACTCACAAAGATCCCAAACGTAAAATTGATGTGGAAAACGAGGGATTAGACAAGAAAAGTAGGGGTAGAGTAACAGGTAATGACACAAATGCAAATATTAGAGATCGATACGGAAGAAACACAAAGTTTGACTCTAAGAGTCAATCACCGTCAAAAAAATCGTCAATGTCAAAAGTTTCTAAAATATCAAAAGAGGATTTAGGCACTCATGGAAGATCAAAAACTACCAAGTCTACAGATGCTTCCAAAAAAGGCCAAAGGATTCAGAGAGGTAGTCAAAGTTCTGATAAAGAAACATATCGGCGCAGTCATAGCAGAGAAGATATCGAGGAAGATGAAAATGAAGATAGTGGAGAAGAAGAGGAAAATGAAGAAGATGAAGGAGAATATAGTGAGGAAGAAAGCGAAGGAGAATATGACGAAGGTGACCAAGATAAATATAATGAGGAAAATGACGAAGAATACAGTCAGGGAGAAGAGGACGACGAATATTTTGGTCAAAGTCAACCAGATAAGAAATTGGACAATAAATCTCAGCGAAGCAGGTCTTCTGGAGGAAAATCTCATTCTCAGCGTAGTAGCACGTTTCCTAATGTAGGAACATCTCAGCAAAGCAGCACGTTTCCTTCTGGAGGAAAATCTCAGTCTAGTTCTGCTTCCGTGAAAAACTCTCTAAGAAACTATGATAAAAATCAAGCTTCTGTTGGGCAAGATCAATCAAAGCATAATATTCCTGCTGGAAGCACGTGGCAGAAACTGAACAGTCACCGCGCTGGCCTACAAAAAACACCTGTTTTACCCCCACCGAGAAAAGCAAGTGTGAAATTTAATAAAAATACCGATAATGTAAAGAAAGCAAGTGGTGCGGGTACGCATTACGAAGATGAAGACGAGAATGACGAAGCTAAAGATAATTTGACATCAAAAGGTATTAAACAGGACAGAGACAACAGAAATTTGAATACAGAATCTAAAAGTCAACCGAAAGTTCACAGTGAAAAATCATCGGCAATGAATCGTAAAACTAAAAACAGTAATATTGGTCGCGATGAGTACAAGTCTGCTGAAGGCCTTGATAACGTCGATGCACAGGCACGTAAGCAAAACAGAGATCGGGGTATTTTGAGTACAAATAAATCGTCAAAGATCGAACCAAAGGTTCAGGGAAAATCTGCATTGGCCGATCGAAAGAAAAAGAATGATGATAACCTAAGGAGGACTTCTGAATTTACTCGGGAATTACCACGTTCAACTAAACCTAAAGATAGAAAATCTAATACAGAAGACTTAGTTGACGATGAAGATGAAGTTGTGGGAAAATTTGACAAGGATGGCAAACCTGCTTCAAGTAAAGTTTTGAAAAAAGACGGAGATCGGCGTAATATTAATGTAACCTCTAAACTTGGAACCAAAGGTGGTACTAAAAGTGGTACTGCAAAACCTTCTCGTGGAGATCCTAAACAAAAGAACATTTCTGATGAAAAGCGTAGTTCTGACGTAACTAAGAAAACCGGTCGTCCTACTGCAGTAACAGAGAGAAATGTTAATAGTGATGATGAAAGCTTATCAGAAGACGTAGATGAGGACGATAGAGTTCACCTTTCTTCTGCGACATCAGAAGAAAAATTAGAAAGTCGTCATGGAACTGTAAAGGGTGCACCAATTCAACAAAGGCGATCTTTTGAAGAATCTCATCCTTCTGAAGGTAGCCATGGAACGGTGAAAGGAGCTCCTATGCAACAAAAGCGATCGTTTGAAGAATCTCGACCTTCCGAAGGTCGCCATGGAACGGTAAAGGGAGCCCCTATGCAACAAAAGCGATCTTTTGAAGAATCTCATCCGTCTGAAGGTCGCCATGGAACGGCAAAGGGAGCTCCTATGCAGCAAAAGCGATCTTTTGAAGAATCTCTGCCTTCTGAAGTGTTTGTTGGCAAAGTTAAAACGAATAAAGGTCAAAGGGATCCATCCGACGATGCAGAAAACTCCGAGGAGGAGGAGGCTCATTATTTGACTGATAAATCGGACAGAAAAATGACAAAAAATCCCGACACGAGAAAAGATAAGCAATCAAAGAGGGATAATCAGGAATCTGATTTGTTTAAAGACCCTGACGGCAATAATGGGCATACAAGAGGCCGTGGAGACAAACCAAAATATTATGAAGATGATCAAGACGAATCTTTTACAAAACCTGGGAGATCACAGGGAATTAAATCTGGAATGGATTCTGGTAATTTTGGAGTACGACCAGTAAAATCGACACCTGTTGAAATGGAGACTGACAATGTTTATAAACAAACTCATAGTGAACGTCAATTGTCGAGCAGAGAAATGTACCGGCGAAGTCGTAGTGGAGAAAATATCGAAGAAGAAGAAGAGGAATTTAGACCTTTGTCACGAGGAATGCTTTCTCCAGCAACGTCACCTCCCTTAAGCACTGCTACCAGAAACAGTTCGCAAAGAAGAATCCATGATCAGTATCAAGCTTTGATAGCACAAGACGAATTAAAACTTAATTCTGCTCTTGATAATAACTCTTGGCAGAAAAGAGATAAAAAGGGTAGAAGCGGATTTCAGGAGTCTTACGAAAATGGCGAGTATTCTCGAAGTCATTCTGTTGAACGTCGACGTGGTGCTTCCAGTGACGAAGAGAATGCTAACTTTTTTGAGAGAAATCAAAAAAATCCAGTAGCAGATCAAGGAAGAGGACGGTCGTTGTTTAGAGACCCTTACGAAATGTCTGCCGGAGGATCAGTTCCTTCAAGGTTGGCAGAATCTCGACGTATTCTAAGTAGTGACCGAAATAGCAATAATAGTAATTCCATTGAGGATGAACGAAACGTTGCCGGAAGCCAAGGGTATGATCCATTCAGGTTACCACAACGCTTCGACTCTCAGAACCTACGCAGAGACAAAGATACCTCAGCTCCTGGACCAAGCCATCGCAGGGATGACCATGCACAAGATTTGGACACTTCAGATTCCACTCGACCGTATGACATTCAAACTGAATTTCTCCAGAAGGATAACGAGCGACTCAAAACTCAGTTGCACCGAAAGGAAAATGAAATGGATAGATTGAGTACAGAATTCGAAATTTTACAGCGACGTGTCAAAAACCTTCAGGTGATTTCATTAAGAATGATATACTTATCCATAATCTTAACTTATTAATAAACTAAACATAATACTCATTTTAAGATCGCATTTCTAATTGAAAAGGTATGTTACATTTTTTAGACTGAAGTTGATTCGAAACGAGAGGCATTGCCACTGGCAGCTCAGTCTACAATACGGCGATTGGAAGAGGAAAGAAAACAAATGGAAGGATTAATTCGCCAGCATCAAATGAAACAGTCAGAAAATGACAGAAAATTAGCTAGAAACGAAGAAAAAGCTACTAGTGAACTTAGAGCACTACAAAACCAACTGAGGGAAATAGAACGAATTCACAATGAGTGCAAAGTGGAAAAGAAGCAAGCTGCTACTTTGAAGCTTAATTTTGAAAGTGAAATTCGGAAACTTCGTAGAGATCTTAACGAAGCCCAGGCAGATGGTCAGCAATGGAGAATGGATGCACAAAAAGCAAAGTACATTTACAATAAAATAAATACATTCCATTAAAATAGTGACATTGTGACTCATTGAAAGTTAATTTAACAGATTGTCTGTGGAGCAAACTGAGCGTCTTTTGAGTGAAGTCCAGAAAAGGGCAAGCGGTTCTTCACACTATGTTCCTCAAAGGGAAAATCAGGAAATGGCACAACAAATTCGGCAATACGCAGCACGAGAGAAAGATTTAGAGAGAGAATTAGCGAATATAAGAGCCTCGCTTAAAAGTTTAGATCGTGACAAAGACGAAATGAGAGTTGAACTAGATCACAAGGATGAAAAATTGGCGAGTATTTTGCATGACTGTACGGAACACATGGATGAAATCGCTCGCTTACAGTTGAAATTGAAAAACTGTGAATTGCAACTTGGGTATGTGAAATATAAAACACCTATTTAAATTATCAATTTTAACGGGTAGCTGGAATAGTTGTAATACTCTATAACACATATTTTGTATCCAAATAAAGACACACTGGTGAAACAAGTCGGGAACATGATAGAGAGATGCAAGTCTTTAGAAGGCAAGTTGAAAGTTTGAGAAAAGATTTGGAGCATGCGACAAAAGAAAGGGATGAAGCTTTGAAAGAATTGAGACGTGTAAGTGGAAGCAAGACTAAAGGAGATGCTGACAGGAGATCAATGGAATCAGAGCTAGAACGTGTAACTAAAGAATCCGGAGAGCTGAAAAAGCAGTTGCAAAAGTATATTGATGAAGTGAGACGAATTGAAGACCTTCTACTCCAAAAGGTGCACTAACTAAAAGAAAAGTATAAGAATCCTGATATTTTGGAGTATATCACTGTGGGAATTATTGTTTTTCAGGACGAAGAGATGAATGCTTTAATGGAGCACTACCGTGCACTTACAATTGAAAACTCTAACTTGGAATCTCATCGAACAAGTTTGGAAAGGGAAATGACCACCAATCGAGAAGGCGTTCGAGAAGCTATGGATCAGAATTACACTCTTAAATCTCAAATAACTAGTCAAGCTGCACTAATTAAGTCCTACGAAGAAGGTATTAATTCTTATCACACATGTAATGTAATTTAGATTGTTAAGATTAACATTTACTTCTAACCTGCAAATCTGTAAAATTTTAATACTTTGATTAAAATCAGAGATTGAGCGTCTGACACAGGGCTTGACATCCGCCGAAAATAAAAGAGATCGTCTAATGGCTGAAGAAAAGTCTCTTCAAGCTGATATTAAAGCTGCTCGGGATTTAATTCACAGACTGGAAACTACAATGGACAAATATAAATTAGAAACTGCTAACATGGAAAGCATGAAAAATAAGGTAAAGGATTAAATGTTAAAGTCTAGCAATTAAGAAGATTGATTTCTTAAATTTGGTTCTGACAAGTTTAATATAATTACAGATTGAAGCTGAATGCAAAGACTTACAAGCCTACAACGATGTTCTGGAGGCTGAATTAAGCAGAGAACGGACTGGCCACGAGGACTTGGAGAAGGTTTTAGCCTCTACTAGGGAAGAGGATTTCAAAGCTAAAAATCGAGAAAGGGATTTAGCGGCTGAAAGAGACCAACTGGCGGAGCGTATTAATTTACAGCAAAGTCGAACGTAAAAGCAATAAAATATTACATATTGGTACTAAAAACAAGTTTAATTTTTACACGATTTGTCATTTGGTGAAAACAGTGAGGCGATGATTGAGGAATTATCTCGATATCGGATGAAGGCGACCGAACTCCAATCTGAACTAGAACGTGTGAGACGTCAGTACCAAATCGAAAAATCTGAAAAAGATAGTGCTCTCAGTGACTTAAAACGGTTAGTGTTCCTCTTAGTTTTCACCATGCAGAAATATGATAAGATAACTCAGTATTTTTATCAAATAATACAGCCTTCAAGAGAATCTCAACTCGTCTAGCATGAGTAATTTATTAGCAAGTGCCTTGGGTGGGGGCAGTTCTTCCATATCACCTTCCCAATTTGGCAGCTCTGCTCGAGGAATTCCACAAACCAACACCGGCTTTTCGCCACGGGACGCTTCACTACCAGTTCCTCCCCCTGCAACTGGACCAATCAGTACTGGACCACGCAGCTACACCATTGAGTCCCACCAAGATCAAGTCTTAACTCCGAGATCTGATAGTGACTTGGATTTACCGTAAGTTATACAGTGACGAGAAGCCTAATCTAGTTCACCATGTAAATAGTAGCAATAATAATAATAAATACCGAAATATTTATGATGGAAATAGACTGGAAGCATCAACATCACGAAATGGAGGAGATTCAGAAGATATTCAGTCCCGAAATGCTGAACGTCGAATTCCCAGGAGCGGCTCTGATGATTTTGGAGAATTTAATTTTTAAACTGCCTTGTATTATATGCATGTTTAGTATTAATATTTTATTTTTAATGTGATGTTCTTGATGTGTACTTACAACTAATTGTGTTTAATGAACCGAAACCGTCCAAAGTCATATCATGAGGTTCCTCTTAAGATAGATTAAGAAGTGAATAGATAATTTTTAGTATTTATAGCGTATCATTATTTGTAATACTTTTCCAATGGAATTTTAAGATATAACGGAAATAAAGCCACATTTCTATTTTACAAAGGAGAGGATGCCCAAAGAGGAAGTCCACAAGTTAAATGACAAGTGAAGTGAACCGGATGAAAATAAGTAGAGTTTGAATCAATACAGCTAGAATGTGAAATGCATGTTTCTCTTTTGAACTTTAATCCATGTTATCGAAACTGATTTACAATGAAGCGAAACTTGTCTGAAAAATTACTAGTTTACATTATATTTTATCACATTACATAATTATCATAATATAATTCAAAAGAGCAGCAGCGCATATTAAGCGTTAATTATTCATTATAATAATTTGACATTTTCGAATATCTAGCCTACGTACCTAGCGACTTACGTGTTACGTTTACTAACCACTAATCACTACAAAATTCATTAATAGTTAATTAGGTAAATAGGAAAAAAGAAAATCATCAAAATTAAATATGTGTTACACTAGTTGTCTACTACTTCTTGGATGATCTCGTGGTTCTTTTGGGTAAAGTCCTATCTGTAGATTTTCTAGAGGCAGTCGAACGAGTGCTCCGTGAGCTAGCGACGGAAATATCAGATTTCGCATCATCTTCGGAATCCTCGTACCTCTTCCTTCTTTTAACTGGGGTTTCCCTTTCGGCTACTTCGTCAGTAGAAATACTTTTCGTAGGGGTGATCGAAAGTTCCCTACTTTGTGCTCGGGTTCTCCTAGGAGTTTGAATTCGGGGATCAAGTGGATCCATAATTGTAGCTTGCAAAAATGAAAATGACTGGTCGCTGTCCACTAGTATTGAAAGCTCAGGAGTAGACGTTGAACGAATGCTACGGGAACTACCAACTGATATATCAGATTTCGAATCGTCATCAGATTCTCTATCATTTCTCCTTCTTCTGCTGGGTTTCTCCTTTTCGACTTCAGGAGGCGGAACCATAGTTTTCGGAGTTACTTTTTTGGTTCGCTTGGCTCGAGCTTTCGGCGGAGACGGCATCGGGACACTCGGCGGCGTAGGAACTACTGTTGATTGCAAAACAGAACTCGACTGCTCACTATCTTCTTCAACAATTGTTGAAAATTCTGGTGTATAGTCGTAGATCTGAAGCTGCCTACGTTTCCGTTTTTTAACCGGTTTATCAGACGTTTCTGTTGACGAATTTTCTTTCACTGCTTTCTTATTTTTCCGTTTTTTTTCTTTTTCAGGAGTTTTTTCAGATGACTCCATTGAAACTGAAATCGATTTCCGTTTGCTTCGCGACTTGGTGGAATCTGAAGGTGATTCCTTATCCGGTGTGACCTCTTCTTTGGTTTTCTTTTCCTTCTTCTTTTTAGTCTTTTCTTTCTTGAGAACCTCTACTTCGACCAGAACAGGGGGCTCAATTTTCAGTTCTGTTAAAAAATTTAAATAATAAAACACAATTTCAATATCTAAAATTTAGAATTTAAAAACTATATCTTTACCTTCATCTTCTTTTACTACTGGTAGTAAACTAGGTGTCTTCGACCTGGATCTTCCACTTCGAGTTCCCCTTGGTTTACGAGTAGGTTTCGGAGAAACCTCTCCCTCCGAAGAAGCTTCCAGAATTGCAAAGGAATCTTCGCTTCCAGATACATCAAACTCTGACCTTTTGGCTTGACTTCTGGTTACTCTTCTTTCTGTTACTTGGCTCAGTTCTGTCGTTTCGACTTGTGCATCTGGCGTGTTGGACTTTTCAGAAAGCACTTCGGTATCAATAGGTTGCACCGGCTCCGAATTTTCAACCATACTACATTCAGGGGTTATTACATTTTCATCAGTAGTTTCTCCAAGTAATGCCTCGTTCATTTTTGAATTCACCAGTTCTGAAGATTCGTCACTACGTGTTGAGCGTTCCATTGTATCATTTATTATGTTACTGCTACTAATTGTTTCCTGAAACAGAAGTTCACTAACGTTTGCTTGCATAGGTTCTGAATATTCTTTGCGATCATCAGATTTTTCGGTTGTGTAATTATTCTCAAGCAATGCTTCACTTAAATTATTAGGCTGTTCTAATTCAGAATTTAGCTCGAGCCGATTCTTTCTCGTGGTCACTTCAGCTTCTTCGTTCTCCGCATCACTCTTTGTTTCGTACAATGCCTGATTTAGACATTCCAGGTCAGAATTATCTGTTTGATTGCTAAGAGACATTACTTCCATTTGTGCATATGATGTGTTATCAAAAAACGCTTCCGTAACAGTAGGTCGCAAAGGTTTCAACTTTGCTTCCAAAGTACACTCATGTGATTTTGCATGTTTTTCAGTGGTTTCAAGTAATGCTTCGTTCACACACGAATGCCCTAGGTCTGAACTTTTGTCATACTGTGTTGGGGTTTCCATTGCGTCATTATCATTTATTACGGCAACATTGCTGGAGCTATTTTGAACCACAAGTTTACTAACGTTAGCCTGCACAGGTTCAGAATTTTCTTCATCCTCATCCAATTTTTGTATTTCCAATGGTACATCAGTTGCGTAATTTTCCTCAAACAATACTTCATTTACATTAGACTGTTCTAATTCAAAATTCAGCTCCAGCGAATTCTTCTTCGTTGTCAGTTCAACTTCTTCGCTCTCCATATCACTAATTGTTTCACTTAATGCGTTATTCAAGGTAGGGTGCGAGTCAGAAACAACGGTTTCACTGTCCAAGGAGCTTGCTATGTCTGAAGTGTCACCTTTTTCAAAAATTGTTTCGGTAACATGAGACTGCACTTGCACCGGTTTCGCCTTTTCATTGAAACTACTTTCATGAGTTCTTACATGTTTTTCACTAGATTCTTCAAATAATGCTTTGCTCATATACGAATGCCCTAGTTCTGAAGCTCTGTCATGGTATGTTGTGCTTTCCATTGTTATCTTTCTTCTGGTAGTGATTCTGGTTGTTTCTTGAAACACAAGTCCACTAACATTTGTTTGCACAGGTTCAGACTTTTCTCCGTGATAATTCAATGTTTCGATTTCCATTGGTATATCCGTTGTGTAATTATCCTTAATCAATACATCACTTACAATAGGCAGTTGAACTAATCCAGAATATAGTTCCATCTCATTCTTCTTCGCTGTCACTCCAACTTCTTCGTTCTCTGTATCACTAATTGTTTCGCATAATGCCTCATTAAAGGAACAGTCCACATCAGAATTAGATGTTGGGTCGTCCAAGTGTCTTATTTTCATTGCCACATTATTTGAATCCTCGTTTTCTGTGTTGTGGTTGTCATTGCTAATTCCTTCGGGAAAATCAAATGCAAATTCTGAAAAACGAAGTCCTTTTCGGCAAACCACTTTTCGTAAAGAATCCTGCTTCTGAAAACATTCAAAAAAGAATTTTGAAAAACTGCTATTCAGTACATGCATATAAAAGAGACATAAACAACAATTCAAATTGTGCTTACTTTCATTATAGAATGAACAGTAGATGTAGATGCTCTGTCGCCACTCGGGGTTCCGTAAATGGACTCATTACTTTCCATTGTTTCATCAGGGTCTCTTAAAATCGTGGAATTTTTTGTAACGCGATGATCAACATGAGGTGTCTTTAGCAACGAAACTAAATTGATAGGACTACGACCACTGAAGCTAATCCGACTTGAGCTACGGAAAAATGATTTTCGATGTCCAAGAGAATTTGCATTCGGCGTATCCGGTGAAGACGATATATTTCTTATGGGAACCAACTTTGAATTCCGAGCCGATTTGGGAGTTTCCGTATTCATTGTATTATTTCTACTGTTTCCACCAAAAACAACATGGAGAGTTCCAGAATTTGGTCTTACAGGACTCAAGGAACACGATGATCGAGTTTCATGAAGTTTTATATTCCGTAATTGCGGTGGCAATTTTATATCATTCGGTGCATTATTAGTAGGGCGAAGTTTAGTTAGAGGAGTGGGTAATGTGTACGGACGTTTGAGATAATGAACTTTAATCTTACGGGATGGACCACTCACACAAGCTAGAATATAAATATTTCTCATTGATAACAAAAGACAATTATTAATAAACTCATATTAAACTGATAACTGAATACTTTATTAATTTGTGCCTCACCTATTGGTGGTGACCCATCCGACACATATTTCTGAACATCTTGCCTAGTAGGCCTCAACATAGACTCTACTAAGCTTTGCCTTACTTGCCAAAGTGCTTTTTGATGATTTGTCAATGTCCATGTAAAGCTTTTTGACTTTATAGTATTGTAAACTTCTCTCAAATTATCCCAATCTTCTCTATGTATATAAAATGATAAGAGTCTGTCACAGTTTTCGAAATTGTTATGGCTATGCAAGTATTCGACAAGAGAGTCAGTCACTGTCGTAGGTGCACTACATGATTTTATTTTCACAAACTCCCCAAGTAAGTTGCGGTTGTCTGACACTAAAAAATATTGCAAAATTACTATTTGGGTCACACATAAAAATTGTGGCTTACAAAGAAAATAGCCATTACCTTCAAAGAAATTTTGAAGATTGGTGGTTTCCATTAACGAAGAAGTTGAGCAAATATCATCTATTAAAAAGTTGTATTTTGTTTTGGATGTAGTCATCAAATTGAAATATAATCTGTAAACATTTAAGTCATTTTACTAATTAAGTAAATCAAACAATAAATAAATAATGGAATTAAATTTTTGTTAGTTTACTGAACCCACCTTCCTAGTTTGGAGGGGCACGACTTTTGTAATAACTCTATGATAGATTCTCCATGCCCTAAAGCAGTTAATAAAACAACTGCAGCACACCACGGAAGCCCATCACTTTCGTGGAGACGATCCTTCTGGGACAGAAATAGCAGTACTTCATGGCACGAGCCGTGGTCCAATGCCCAGAGATTGTATATTTCAGTTTGCTCTTCCGTGGATAATTGAATAATCGAAGCAAAATCTCCGCGAAGTTTGACTCTAAAAGAATTTTAGCTCACAATAACATAAATAAATACGCAACCGATAAAAATTACCAAAGTAATGAAATTTCCTATTACGTTTCATTGATTATAGAGCTTAAATCTATTAGATAGTAAGCTATAACGCGTGCAATAGCTTTTGGATACTCGTGGGCCCACATAAACATGTTCAATATGTAGCCTATGTGCTTCGGAGGGTATAAATTTTCGTCTGGTTCCAAATTCCACTGCTCTCTTAAAACTTGCTCGTCGAAATTTTCCAGAAGATAATCAATTAATAATGGATGGCTCTGCAAATTTCAAGCAAACCAATAAATTCTCAATACAAGGAATAGTGGATATAAGTTATACGAACACAGGATTTATTTTACAGTACATTATGCAAAAAAAATAACTAATTAATAATAGTATACTTAGGTAATTCACAAGATGATGTAAATTCCATACCGATTTAATTTCTGGATCAAGATAATCACAGTTTTGTAAAGCTCCTTTTACATCAATTCTTCTCTGCTCATAGTATTTCAGCATCATAGGAACGAATTGGTGATCGTCAACTTCGGGTAAAACTCCAGCTTTGTAAAACATCAACAAAGCAGCAGAATACTGAACAAATTTTTCTAGAGCATATTTTAAGTCTTCCAAATCATCCGTGTGAGCTTAGGAAAAAATAATTTTTAATGTTAGTCAAACCCCAAGAAAGGTCTTTGTAAAATATTATGCATTGTACTGTTTGACCTACATTCATAAACTTCATTAGGTCTCATTAGCATATTCAGCACACCCAACAGCGCATGCCAAATAAAATTAGAGTAATTAATAAAATGAGAAGTTTCAGGTGGGAGAACTTCATTTCGAAAGGTCAGCAAATTTTCCCAGTGTTGATCCGCAACAGAACGAATGGCACAAGTAAATGAAGAAATCCATGTTAAAATTAAATCTACGGAGCACCCAACATTGGCATAAGATCCGTCAAGCCATTTATTTGCCATTTCTAAGATGAAAGAAGCACGTCTGCTCTCTAATAGGATAGACAAAATGAAGAACCGGTCAGCATCCTGAAATTAAAATAAAAAACATTATGATGATGATGATCATAAATTCAAAACCAAATAAAATTGCTCAATAATATTTCAGTATTTGCCCTATAAAAAGTAAAATTCTGTGCTGCGGATTTTAACTACCTGTTGAGATGCGAGATCATCGTAACATTGGGACATTACTGGCTCTAGCCCATACGTTTGGCACAAATTTTTGAATTGTCCTGGATCCACCATCATATCTGGTCCACTTTTCTGTAGTACACGAAGTAATTTCTCTTGAATACCAAAAAATTCGAAAGTCGATGTTCCTTTATTACTCAGGCATACTCCTCCTGTCAAATAAAGAAACAATTTAGTCAATAAATGTGCCACAAATGCATTTTGCAGTATTTAATCCTGAAATAATGTGCTTACGAAATGTAATGGCCGCTGGATATAAATGTAAATCTAATTTTGAATGAGGATTTTCCCAGCCTTCAACGCTCTTTGGAACTACGCCCACATTCCAAACAATAGCAAATCGGTCTGCCAATCAAAACATACCTAATTAAATAAAGTGATGCTGAAATTTAGATAATTTGTATAGATTTCACGAAGATGACCTACCAATTGTTTCTACAGGAATAGCTACCCAATAAGGACACAATCCGATGGAGGAATATCGCACTTTTTCTGAAGCATGATTGGAATACCACTGATTTAAATCAAATATTCCAATATAGTAGACACCATTCCGGCTCGATTCCCAACTAAAAAAGGTTAAATGGTCAGAGTGGCTCCATATTCTGATCGGTCTCACAGAATATCTTCGCAAAGGATGATGTTCTTCAGTAGAATCTTCATTTTCACTTGCTGAATCAAAATAATCTTCCATTCTTATTGTTAATCTTTTAATACATTGTCTGAATTCCTGCAATACAATTATTTCAGAAAACCATTAATGAACCATTATTAAGAACAAGTATTTACACTATTCACTTTCATTTTATATAAGTAATGTATGTATATATGTATGTATGTATGTAATCTTCGATTATAATGACGCAAATTAGAAGGCATTAGGTTAAAATGTATAAAATTGGACATACTTCATAACTGTGGCCAAAATTTTCATTATACGGTTTTTTGTTATACAATAGTCCAAACAGTTCAGCATGAGAATAATGTAATTCTAAAGTAGATTTTCCAAATAAAACCCACAAGTAACAAATATTTTTAGGATCGTCCACAGGTTGTTGAAAAGCAAATCCAAAAACTTCGTTAGCAAGCTCTGCTGATGGTACAGGTGAGGAGTATCTACAGCAAAATAAATTGAAGCAAAAACAATGAATTATTTTCTATCTTTGACATTTGACTTTTAAGACATAAACTCTTAGTTATTTTACCATTGCTTTATTGTAGGGAAAACATACAAATACCATGAGAATGAAAAATCACTCAATTAGAGCAGTTACGTAAATAATCTTAGCTTACATCAGAGTAGCACTGTCGACACTCCATATCTGAAAGCAGCCAAAACTGTATCCAACTATGAGGGAACCAATAGCTGGAATGTATTCCAGACAGGTGACAGATATCGAATCCTTTTCAAGAGCACATAAAGCCGTTCTTTCGGGGCTGCAGTAAAAGTAATAGTCATTTTCATTCTCCGATTCTTCTTCGTGTTCACCTACAAAATTAGTTTTCATATTTTAAGTTTCATACGTTAAAATACAATTTTAGTACAGTACTTGCTAAATAGGACATATAAAATAATAAAATAGCGAACTTACTTGTCAATTCTATGCAAATCAGATTTTTCTTGGTAACAAAGTTATGGCGCTTCATTGCTATTAATAATTCATGTGGGTCAACGGGCATGACATTATATTTATGAATTCCAGGAGCTAAAACACTGTCCCAAGTAGATAGACTAGGATCATCAAGGCCTAAATCTACAATTACTACTTGTCCACCTTGCATTCCCACTGCAGCAACACCAACCATAGTTAGCATAGCTTCATTGAAGAACGGGCGAGTTAAAACACCTTCTTCATAATGACTAAGGACGGTTACACTTGATACCTGTCGGACAAAGTTGTATTTTATATTTTACAAATTATATTTTATGTGCATATGAAGTATAATATTTTTTGTAAAGTCTAGAGCAGGGAACCCATTGTATATTTACCGGATAAGGTAGTGATATCCATTTAATTGGCGCACATCGAATAGGATCGAAGATAACCAGAGCACCCAGCAAATCCTCATTTTCTCTAACTTTTAACCCTAAGAGTACTTTTCTTAGGCCCAAAACGGTTTTATGATTATGTAGAGCTAATTCTGTTGCGCAAGTAATACTCGAAGACTGGAAATGAAAACTTGTGGTTGAAATGGTTACAGGAACATTGCCTTTACAAAAATATAGTCCATTCGTTGCGAAAGAGTCCACCGGAAAACATCTTATGGAGTTCCGGCTGTAAGAGCAACCCCATTGGCAATCTAAATTAGAAAACGTATACAAAGTTATAAATTAAATTCCAATTCCACATCCCATATAATGCCAACATTGGTTTACTCTACCTTGCGAAATGAAGCCCCTACAATTTTGCGTATGAATGGCAGACCCCGATTGAAATGGAGGTAAAGGCGTCTCTTCGCCATAACTGAATGGAGACAGTAAATTTTCCACACTGATATCATCAGTTGTTAATGGGTCACGTTCACCGCTGTTATTCCACATTTTGACTGAGTTGTGTATTAAACCAACTTGCTGTGTTTACATCGTGTTTTATATCTTAACAATCATTATACAGTCTTTTATGTTAGAAATGGGAGATCTGAAACTGATTCTTGTGTGTGCTAGCACGAAATCAGACCATATTGTGCATAAATATTTAATATTGAACAGTATTCTGCAAATACGTTAGTTGAATCAAAACACTGTTATGTAATATAAAATAACTGTACGTTCAACGCAGTTTATTTGGATGATTGAACAGCAATGATAGTAATGAAACTTTCTGTATCACAAAATTGAAATTCGTATCACAATTAAGCATTTAGAGCAGACAATATTAATCAATGCAGCAATGGAGAGATTACTAATTAAAGAAGACACTGTAGAACTGTCTTTGAATTATGTGTTTCATGTACTAACTGACAGCTGCCTAAATACAAATAAATATCAAAATGGTATTTCTTGTATAATTTCAAATCACTCAAATTCTAAATACCTTTAGCATATTACCTATATTTTTACTTGTACAAACTATTTCTACGGATTCGTCTTTAATTCTACCTCTTTCAAAGTTAATGAAGATTTTATGCACATGATGCCAAAATTTAAGCTACAAAATTAACCAACAAAACTAGAAGCAGAACACTAACATTTATTTGTGTTACAAATTAAATGTCAGCTGTGTAATATTTACCACTAAATAAGAGTATAGTTGGCACTGTAAACTACTTGAAGAAACTGTAATATTTATACAATTCTCTATGAGCACTTTTAAATTATTTTGCAACTTAATTTCCTATAAAGTACGCACTTGAATTCAAAAAACGACAAAAATTTTCTGTACATATACACCGAACCGACTTATCTCTCCCACTGAATCGGCGTTCTCATTTTGAATATGGCGCTAGGGAAGCCGCTCAAATAAGTCTCACGTTGGTAGAAAATAGCGCTCTCATTTGAATTGTCACATGTGCATCTCTTCTTGTCGCACATTGTGTATTTTTTTCTTTTTACTTAGAAATAAGGTATAAATTATATGGATTTTTTATTATTTGAATAAAGTTAAGTTAACTAGTTTAGAAATAATAAATACTAGTGAAGTTGCTAGTTGTAAATAACTGTTAAAAGATTTCAATAGTACCACAAATTTATATTTTAGCAAAGCTTTCGCAAAATGCGTCCTTTAACAGAAGACGAAACTCGGGCCCTTTTTGAAAAATTGGCTAAATAGTAAGATATATTTTATTCCTACAAAAATTGGAAAATATATAAACAAAATAGAAATATTGGCAAATACAATTTATTAAGACGGCTAAATTTTTGTACAAGCTGTTCTTGATATGCATTGGTATGCGAATTTTCATGAATATTTTTACTTTTCAGCATTGGAGAAAATGTCAAAGTCCTGGTAGATCGACCAGATGGACCCCATTGCTTTCGCCTTCATCAAGACAGGGTGTACTATGTATCTGAAGATATTATGCGTAAAGCAGGAAATGTTTCTAGAGACAATTTAATTTCCCTGGGTTCTTGCCTTGGAAAGTTTACTAAGACGAAGAAGTTTAGATTGCACATAACTGCCCTTGATTATTTGGCTCCTTATGCTCAAGTAAGTTACATTTATTGCACATTCGAATGAATCGTGCTGTTAACCTTTCGTTATAAAGATTTATAATCAGATCAGTGCACAACTTTTTGTTCTGAGATGTTTCCCACTAAAATGCTCTTGTGTTTGAAAAAGTAGCTAAACAACGTATCTAAGAAGTTTCATATTCAGTAGTATAATACAATAATACCATATACCACTATTATGGGTTAACTTGTTAGATTAGGTTTATAAGCAAAACAGTGGATGAATGTAAACAAAACAATGATTTAATGACATTTTTATGAAGTACAATGTTTTAATGCAAGTTTGTTTCAAGTGTCTGCCAACCAAAAGTCATAGACGCACTAAGAGCGAAGCCTTGAGTGCGTCTATGCTTTTTGCCAAAGGTGTTTTATGTGCCAAATCACCGCTTCTGACAAGTGGACAAGTGTGACTAAATTTATCTTACTTTTTCTTGTCTTAAATATTCAATCAAGGCTAAGATGTGGTTAAAACCTTCGGCTGAACAACAATATCTTTATGGGCATAACGTTACGAAAGCTGGATTAGGTCGAATATCCGATAACGTTCAAAAATATCGCGGAGTTGTACTTTACTCTATGAATGACATTCCCTTAGTAAGTTGTGTTATAGTATTATTTCATTAACTTTGTGTATCTATTTAAAACACTTATAGCATCTTTCAATTATTGCTATTTACTGATCATTATACTTTACATTTACACATGGTATGTCTTTATCGTAGGGATTTGGTACGGCCGCCAAAGCGACTTCTGATTGTCGACATGCTGATCCGGGAACCATTGTATGTTTTCACCAAACGGATATAGGAGAATATATTCGAAGTGAAAATACTCTTACGTAGCATGCTTGAATTGGATAGAATAAGAACGCAAATATAATTACTAACAAGATTTGTATCGTTATAAATAATTAAAAGTTAATTATCTTTACATGGAACACAAAAGGTTCGTTGCATTCTTATTGCTCAGCATTGTTTGATACAGGTGTTTTATGCCTAACAAACTTCCATTTATCTTGCTTAAATTCGTCATAAAGCCGGTGTCTGTTTGCTGTCTCCTTTGAATGTTTGTAGATAGATGATCATAAATGTAGAACACGATTCTTTTCTTTGTAGTTGAATAACATTCTTTATCAGATTTCTTTGTAAATGTTACCGGTAGATTTCTCACCACATTTAGGAGAATAAAACAGTCGTAATTTCGGCTAAAGTAGTATGTCGTGAAATTCTTATACTTTATATTTAATGAAATAATAACTGAATACCATAGAATTAGCTGAATACTATATGGATTCGTGTTTTTGCCATTTATACCGAATGTATTGGTGTTAGGTATTCAGTATTCACATACAAACACTATTGCCTAAACACTATTAAAGCTAATTGAAACGTGCAAATAGCATTACGAAAATTTTATGCAAAGGGTTATTACATGTACAAGTTATACATATATTTACAATTTACAAGTTGTTAAAACTTGTTATCTGGAGGAAATCTACTTTTAATGAGAAACAGTAGAATTTGGAATGTTATTTATCTTTCACAGTCGCATTTTCCCCTTCTGTAAATTCTATTACGAAACTTCTGCTAAAAAGCAACCTACTTAACGACCCCGTGTCAGCCTGTCATTTAACTGAAAGCAGAAGAGTTCTCTACTTTCCCAGGAGCGATAAACGCAACGAAAAAAATCTGCTGAATGATTGCCTAGAAAATTGAATTTTTCAATAAGACGAAGTCGTGCTTCTAGGAATTTACTAAAGGACATGTACATATGATGTACATCTTGAAGAATACTACTGTTTTTTACATCCTTGTTAGGTAAGGTAAGATATACGATAAATGCGCGATGTCGAACACAAAGTGCGCCTTCAAATTTCCAGATAGAAAAATGCTGAAAATAAACGCTTGCCCATGCTACACCATGGATCTGGATATTTTGGATATCCATATAGAAAGTGTACGTATAACATAAATCTGGTTGGCAAGTATGCTTTCTCCGGTTTCCCCAATAAACAGCAACGAAACATCGTGCTTATTAATGTGCTTAACTTCAGCCCAGCCAATGCTCCCGTCCCAGGGTACAGCAGAAATGCTGAATTTTTATTTTTTACAGAAAATAGTAAAATACATTTAAATATATATGTACAGTGGTGTGCATTAGTCAAGCACCACAAGGAAATGACATTAGGTACGATGTTTGAAAATGTCTCGTAAAGTTTGAGAAACATTTTCAACCATTACATGCATTTTCCTATGGTGCGTCCCCAAATCCTATGTTATATCCCTATGGTGCGTGACTTCGGCGCATCACTGTATTTGCGCTTCATTGCATGTAAAATTCGTAATTAGTTCAAAACTAAAAGACCGGAAACGTAGACGTCAATCTTTATTCCCTGAAAAATACTTCGTAGCTTATTAATCCCACAACTATTGGATGTGTATTGTGTATTGAACGATATGGAGAAAATATCCGATGTGAATTCACAGCCGAATGCGATTTAATGGGGAGACTGGCTACAAATTACACAACCTGAGTGCTACGGAGCTTGAGTTTATAAAATGTCTATTGCTTGATTGCTTCCTATAAGCTTTCACATATAGATGGTAACTGAAAACGCTCCATGCATTTATCTAAACTGCCAGCCGAGGGGAAAGTAAAGACGAAAACTCACAGCCAGAAGCTAATTTGCTCTTACATTGGTTATCATAAGTACACTTCAGACTTCCAACTAAATCGATTTTCACGTTTGCTTGCATTTATGAGCAACATATCTTTACATTCCGCTAAAATGTTCTCTATAAATTCTATCCATTCCATCTAAAGCTAAGCATCATCCATAGACAATACTGTTATTGGGCGTAGATCGAGACAGCCAGAACTCTGTTGTAGAGTTAAGCTAACTTTACGTGCAGCGATGTACCCTATAGAGTCAGGATTGGCTTTTGAATTTTTTTGACTTATCAGGATTCGCTTTTAAATTTTGTTGGATTTGTACCCCGTAGGTTCACCATTGGCTGTGTAGAGTTGAAGGCGTCGCTTATTGTGATGGAACTCCAATAATTGTAATTTTTGCTTGTCGCACAATACAGTCTCATCCTGGATTTTCCTTGCACAAACTCCTCCCTTTATCTAAGTGTGCCTAGGTAGTTTAAGTTAATGTGGACAATAAGCGTTCTTCTTGTGTGTATACACAATATTCCTTATTCTATGAACATCATCCATCTTTCAACTTTACAGGTACGCAATTCGCAATTCCATTCGATTCATCATCCCCGTATTTTATAACCTTTTACCATATCCTTACTAGTCAGTTTCTATTTAGCAGCAAGTTTCAAATGTCTATGACTAGACAAGACAGGATGACAGGACAGGATACATGCCATAATGTCCATACACACACCCACTTTCTCTTACTGTGAAATCCAATTTCTCATTAACCATACATATGGAAGTATAACTTGTCACACGCACACTGTTATTATTCTGACTAACTTATATCGTGTGGTATAGTATATACGGTGTATTAGATCGTGGACAAACATTTGGAAACCCAGGATCCGTTTTGTTTCAGGCTATAAAGTATATGAGTGCAACATATCACTCACTTAGAGTACTTCAGAGAATTGGTTGACTCAGTTCTAACTAAACACAACTTTACAATGCTCTTTTCTAACCTAAGACTGGACAGTTTCAAATCCCTGAAGTATCTTGACATTACAATTTAAAATTAATGGGTCTCAAAAGTCCAAGTACATTAACACTCTATGATTTTTAAAGCCGTTTTAGTAGGTTTGGTTTACTTCTGTTTTATTACGTTCCATGTTTGCACTATTTGCGAATTGATGTTCAGATCAATAAGGAAACCAGGCCGGAAGCTGATGAAAATAGAAATAATTTTAAGTGCGGATTTGTATTTTAAAATGCAACACAAAGTCTCTTTTGAAAGAAGGATTTACTACTGAAAGGACATGACTTGGAGACAGAAAGATGATAATACCATTAGAGGTAATTATTATGTAAATATAGTATAGTGACTGGAAAAGTCAATTTCTAAGCTCAAAAAGGAATTGCAATAATAGCCATTAACAATATATAATTCTCTCCATATTATATCCACTTCAATGATGAATATGTCTGCTCAGCTTTATTACATGTTGTGTGAATTGTGTGTAGTGGAGTGTGTGTGGAAAGGAGGATGGAAAATGTAAATGTGAGATAGACACCTGATGACAAAGTGTGACATGACAACAAACAAGAAACTTTGCATTCTGCTAAAGACATCTCGTTCTAGCCTTCTCGGCTGTCTTCAAAATAGTTCCTTTTCTATCAAGCTGCTAAAAATAATACCACATCCAGTCGCAGAATTGTCTCAGCAATCCTACAGTTGTACTTTATTCAAATTCAGGAAAACTTTTCCCTGGAGTAATCAATTATTTAATTTTTGACCTACAATTTTAAATCTCCTGTTTCAGCATGTGTGTTGTGTACCCTTGTACCTAAGATGCTAGTGCCATTATTATTGTATTTTTGCTTCTAAAAGTTTTAGAAACTATACACCCCTTTCTTAGATTGTTAAACCGGGATTACGGTAATATTATTAGCATACAATGGTTACTGGAATAGCAATTATAGAAAATGAGTCCGCTGGAAATGGGCCTTCTCCGAAATCTCCATGTAGTACGTATAAATGAAAATTTTCCAAGTTCCTTACATATACTCTGCTGTACCACTAATCACTTGCGATAGTATGCAGATTCTGTAGATTACTTGGATGCTCCTTATCATCTACTCGTACATCATTATCATCTAAGCTTAGTTTAGTGACTAATTTGGCAACTATATATTAGCGCTTACGGTCTATGCGTTCACTTATGCTATTTACAACCACAACGTTTCATTCACAATCAACGGAACTGCCTAAATGTATTTTCTTTGAAATATTTCATTATAAATATGGAAACTGTTTATGTCACGTTGTGTAGTGTACGCCTTGGGCATAAATAAAGCACCTCTAGAAAGACAATGATACTCTCTACAATAGTTCTAAATTTTAATCAAAGTCTTTTGTTTACACGAATCTTAAGACAGAAAGCACGGATATGATATTCTAAAGGGAAGATGGGAAAATCGCTTAGAACACTCACTTTGTAAGTCAATGATACAATGTCATATTAGATGAATGCTTTTCGTATTTGCTTTTGCGTAAACAAAAGAACGAATGTCAATATTTCCCAATGTAAAGATGTTTCGAGTGGATAAAATGAAACGAAACACGCAGGACCTGTCATACTAAAGATGGGAGCAAAGACCTTATCAGATGAAAGTCAATCCATTTTTGCTTTCTACTTTCAGAGACGTATTGCATATGCTACCCCTGTGCTGTGGTCTAAAAATATTTGTACTCTGATACATCCTAGACAGATATGTTGTTGTCCTTAAATGAATTGCAAAACTTTCAAAGTAAAGGGAATGGTTAATTTTTCATTCCTTAACTATACCAAATACGTATGAATTAAATAAAAGTTCGCTTCATCAGAATAGCAGATATCAACATGCTCTTTAATGGCTGATGTATTCCAAAACTAAAAAGTAACCTAATACTGAAATAGTAATAAGTATGTCATGTGTATTCCTCGAAATCTATTTTTCCTCTTGCATTCTTAAATCTCTTAGCATGAGGTAAGGACTGGTAAGAGGTAGCGAAAGAGAAATAGACTGAGAAAGTTTGTGACATAATAATTAATAATATATTGCATTGGTTTTATATAGTACTTGTGCAGTGCATGCAAAATCTCTAAAATTCATTGGTGAGCAAATTCTCTGAGAAAGGCAACCCATTTACTTGCCACATAGGCCATGAACAATATAATAACTATGTGTTCAGAACAGTATTAAATAGCGAAAAGATAGTTTGACGGTTTGACTATCTGAAACCAGAATACAACCATTTAGAGCATCAACAATCAAAAGTTACCTTATGGATACCAGTATCTTATAGAGTTAAAATCGGGTTTAGTATCCAATTTTGTCAGGAATGGATAATGGAATTTCTTTTCACAAAAAACCTCGATAAACTTTTTGTGAACATCCGAAATAAGAAATACTACAGACGATGTAATACCATACGTTTTTAGGTTATCTGTAGTACGGTTAACATTTCATTTGCATTAAATACATTTAAAATATTTTAAACCTAGTATATTGTCTGAAAATATTTTTTCAAAGATTACATTGAGGAAGATATATGAATCACCATTACATTTGGGCTGTATTTCATTATTTTACTGAACTCACACTCTATGAGAAGATTGAGAGAATAGTCCCGCAGTTTATGGTTACTAATAATACCTACATATATGAGGAGTGCTGAGTAAAAGGGATACACCATAAAAGATCTCTTTTAAAAAATTCCGTAAAAAACCGAGTTGGAGTTTGGCATATTGCCAGTTCATTTGCTCGGTACTTAACTTGGAGTACTATTCTGAGAAAATGGTTTTAGAGGAAAGGTAATAAACGGACGAGGAAAAATTGTTCATGGCCACTAAAAGGAAAGAAGGTTTGAAAAATAAGAAGCAATAAGAGAGCATTGGCTTCAAATGCTAAGTATCATTAGCAAACCAATAGGTCACGGAAAGTAACGTGCTGTCAATCTGTTTTACTTATCTTGTGAAGGACTTGCTGTCTCATTTAATTAGGTGAAATCTGACATAGTATAAAAATAAATACAAAGGAAGACATTAAATCGGAACTTGAGGAGATCTTATTGGAGAAGTACACTTGAATCTTATCAATTATTATCATTGCTTTGACATAAGATGTAGTGGTTCGTTCTCTGAACTCTGTGTAAGCATGATAATAACAAGATATTATTGCTAGTTGCGTAGTAGGTTGAATATAATAATAATAGAGCCCACTGGCATATATACAAAAGACCTAGGTAGTTATTATACGTAAGTAACCGGATTTTGTTGGCAACCTAACAAGAAATGAAAATGAAATAGAGGAATATAAGTAGAAAGAGTGGAAAAACGTGAACTGTAATGTAGAACGCACATCTTTAGTACATAATGTCATGTCATGTTATGTTCTATCTTAGTCATAGAATCAAATCAGCTCCTTACAGCCTGGATCTGTATCTGTGGAAGGAAGGGAAAGGCAAAGTAAGAGTAATAGAAGAGAAAGTTTAGCTTATTTTCGTTGTGCCATAGAGAAGAGAAGGAAAGAAAGTCTAACTGAAAAGAAAGCAAGTCGTAGAAAGAGAGCAAGTTGGAAAGCAACGAACTGGACTGGGTTTTAGGTATCCAACATCAAGCTCCGGGAAGCATCACATCATCAGCGCAACGGCAATGGAAATAACATTTGGCTACATGGAGAGGGAAAGCTGGTAAGGAATGGTAGACGGACTGGAGGAATAGAAAGGAAGCCAAACGAAACGAAGCCAGGCCAGGCCAGGCCAAGCCAAGCCAAGCCAGGAGACGAGACTCCGGGAGGAAAACTCCGACTGCGAACCGAATCCAAGAGAAAGACTTGAGTACACACAGACACACACAGTGAAGTCAAACGAAAGGAAGTGAAGTGAGCCGAGGGAAGGGAAAATGCAATGTGAGGCAAAGGAACTTAAATAGAGGAGTAAAGCGAAGAGACGTGAACAGTAGAGAACAGAGGAGATAGAGATAGAGAGTAGGGCAGATGAAAGTCATACGTTGTAGTACACAATACAGAAAGTAGCGTATGAATCGGAATCTTTGCTCACTGAATTGAGGTTTTACAGTGGATCGATAGTTCCTCGACAGAAGACACTTGTTCACCTGAGAGCTTCTCTCTCTAATAACTTCAACTCAAAGTACTTTTCTCCAGCTTTTACACAAACCTTAAATCTACGTAGTTTTACCTCCCAAATACGCACTATACTTTAGAACACCCTTTTACTCTCCAGCTCTAGCAGCAACCATTACCCTAGGAGACTAGACCACACCACACCAGACTATTCCGTTCTGTAGCTCCACACGGACAGATCACAGGACAGGACATTTAGTATTGCTGTTTCGTAGAGTATACATATACACAGTAAGGACCAGTATCAAAACAAACCATAGCCAAAGAGACAAAACGAAACCAGAGCAAACCGTAGCCACCAAGACCACACACACAACCAAACTTAAATCCGACATCTATTTCCTCGTTATTCTTCTCCAGAATAACATTATTCATTCATAAGGTCTCTCAGACTTTCTCCAATTCAATACTATTATTCATTGCCGTCGCTTTCCCTTCCCTCAGTTTTAGTCCCCTGTCTACTTGTCTTACCTTCTCGCTCACTAATCTTGCCCTCCTTTCTCCCACGTAATACCTACACCAATGATACAAAAACAAAACACGCTCTCCTCTAATCTCTATTCGATCACCAGAAATTTTACACAGATTATTCCAAGAATCCTTTCTTTACTTTAGAATTTACATTGTACACTTTACATTTTATAACAACTGGTATACCAACTTAGGGTATACTTATTCAAATCAAACTCCTAGATCAAACACTCTTCTAATTCACTCTAGTAGATATACAGAGAAACACACAAACCTCAAGTCTTTCCTCATCTTCCACACATTTCCTTTGACCTGACTTGACAAAACAAGACTTTAGTCCTAGTACTACTAAAACACAAAACAGGAGTGCACCTAACTTTACTAACAACTTCAGTCACATCCAATCCACATCACACCAACCAGAAACTAAGACCTAACCAAACTTTACACTGGATAGACAAAACTACAGCTCCTGCGAGAAACAAAACACTTTCCTAAACAAAGGTGAAAGCTAGCTTCACTCGAGTGGATACTCATTAAATATTTACTCCTCCATTTACTAGCATCTAAACACATTTTAAGCTTTCAAAATATAAAGTACAATTTACCAACAGCTATATTTATATTTACTTCTCTGAACGAAACCCACTTCAATATATAATACTTTCAATACACACATTTCCTTTTTTCCGGGATACTAAATAAACAACATTTTTCTACTTTCTTAATACAATATTTTCACAAAAAGGTGTAATTTCCAGCACAATAGTTATATTATTCAATCTACTATTCCCTACTATACTAAATATATTTCAATAAAATATACTTTTAAAACATTACAGATTTTTACAAAAGTTATACCGACATTTTGTGTAATTAATTATTAGCCATCCGTAATTTGTATACAAAATCTGACCAAACTTAATCAAATCTACAGCTTTCATTTCCTGCTCTTCTATACTCACTCATTCAATCACTCATAACAGCCTACTGAGCTAAACAAAGCTAGTCATCTATTCCATCAACGCTTCACCGAAGAGATTCAGTTCTTCAAAGAAAACTAAAACTTTAGTGAAGGAAACAAGACAACAGATCTTTGTAATTTTCTCTCCTACGTTTCAATCAAACTCTTTGAGACGTATGGAAACTTTGTGTCTCTAATTTCAGCTGCAAATCAATATAACTATTCAGATAAGGTTTCAAGGAAGCAGAACAGAGATATTTGTTTACTTATTAACGAGGAACCCTTTTATGTAAAGTATAAAATTGCCATAAATCAGTAAACTTACCAGTACATAGGTATATCTCCCAGTCATCAGTCTAATAATTATTTAAAATTGAAAACATGTGTATTTTGACTTTACTTGTATAAAAGTTAACAAGAAAGACGATTACCTGAAATCTTCAATCAATTACACTAATTAATTCTGATATTTATTACGATTTAAAAAATCGTCCACTCCATCATCATGTACACGAGTACAATCATCAGTAGCTATAACACTATAGCAAATGCAGAGCATACTTTGATAATGAAACCACCAGTGAAAAAGCAACCAAGGAAAACGAGGAATTTTGCAATGGAGAGCAGAGGAAACAGTGCAGATGCTGACTCGCCGAATTTTGTGAATCTCAGTTTGCTCCCGGAAATTCCACAAGTGTTGCCCGGGCTAGAGTGTCTCGCTCCTCTTCAGTCGGTCATCATCAAACCAGACAGAAGTAGGTACGCTTTCTTTACTCTATATAAGGATCCATGAAAAAGTTTTCCAAACAGCCTGATTTCGCCAATATTGTCATTTATCATTATCCCGATCTAAATTTTCTATTCAATCTAATTAAAACCTTTTTCAGCGAAATTTAAAACTAATAAACTAAGCATTCATTCATTTCTCTTATGTAACAGTAGTAATTTCGGTTTCTTTATAGGTTTTGTATGCAGCTTAGGTTTGTGAGAAATAATTTAGTTGGTATTGATTTACTAATTTGGAACGCCCAAAGCCTGGCATAGATTAGATTAAGATACGTAATGAAAGCTTACAAAAGCAATCCATTAATACTTATGGCTATGCATAGCTAATAATAGTATAGTCAAAGTCATGTCAGTAGTAAACAACGTGAATGATAAACACTGTTTGTTTTCTATGTATTTCTTTGTTCTTTCTATAGTTTGTGGATCGGAATACCGGAACTTTGGCTTCTCTGTGAACATAGAAGGAGGTGAAAGCATTTTGAAATGTGTTCCAACGGACCCAAGTTGTTGTAACTCAGCAAGATCGCTGACGTTCCAGACCATGGACGATGTGCCCATTTTGAATATCAAAACAGACGGCTCTTACTGCTGTTCACTATTCACAGTAATGCAACTCCTTCTCTATCAAACCCTATATTACATAAGGGACAATCATATACCGATGATTAACTGTTATTTATAACTTCCTCTTATCTGATCAGGGTTTGATGAATTATAAATTATAGAAATGGAACAGAAATGCATGTATTGCCTATTTTGATCATTCGTTTAGTCAGTATAGTATGTATAGTCTCCCTATGCTAAAGTAAGCAATGAAATGAAAATACACGAACACAGAAATATTATTTACTGAGTTCGATGCTTTCTATTGTAGGATCGTGAAGCGAAGCTGACCATACCAGCCGGAAGGCATTTTGGAACAATTTTGAAAACAGCTTACGGAGCTTGCAATTGTGGTCACAAGTTTTCAATCAACAGCTTTGGGAATGAAAGTGAAAAAGTCGTCTTTGATGTGGATATCATTTTATCTCCATCCGAGTTTCGGGTACATCCAATCAGTACTAGTATACTAATAAAATAAATTACTTAACTGAGTAAGCAAATCCAAAATGAGAAAAGTTAGAAATGAACACTTGGGATTTGCGAACATTCTTTTTTATACTAAACTGTAATGAACCATATGAGTTGGTTATACGTATTCTTAAATTGTGTATAGTACAAGTACATAAAGGATAGGAGTACATAGAGTACGAATACATAGGGTACACGAGTAAATAGTGTACGTGTACGAGTGCATAGGAGATACGAGTATAGTTTTACAAAGATTGTGTCACTAGTCACTAATGGTAGTGTTAGTATACAAATAAAAGGGGGGCGTACGTGGAGAAGCATACTAACTAAAGTTTTAATTGGTTTCAGATCAAGCGTAATGACGAAGTGGTGGCAAAAATGGTTTCCCAGCGAGCTGGCTGTTGGAGCTTTTACAAATTGAGCTTCACGCAGGAAGAGCTTAGCCCAAATCTCAAAGGACTGTTTATCGTCTTTGCAATGGTTTTGGTGCGGATTCTCTTTACATTCGACAAAAATAAATCCATTACACATTAACCTCTATGATCCAAGGCATTGGACTCTTGTTTTCATGTAATGACAACGGAGCAGAGCAAGACTAATAACGTTTTATTATCTTTCCTCTTTACAGCACATCATATCGTTGGAGAATGTCAACACGTGCAATTGCATGTGCATGTGTTTCGCTGGAGTTTGGGGTGCGGCACTGATTTTATGGCTTACTTAAATTTCCTCGGAACTTATTCCAGATCAGTACTGCTATACTCCTACCATAATACATAAATGAAAATTTCCGTACGATGTACAATAGTATTGCCCCTATTACACTAAAAAAGAAGACTACTAATTCTATCTGATGTCTTTTCCTGTCTTTGACTTGTGTTACGTTGGAGAAGAAGCAAGAATAACAACTCTATTTGATCGGTACATGCCGAATGCGAGCAACATTTCAGGATGGTCATGAATACTTATAACTGATTTTCTTTTTCTTACCAACTTGGAATTGGAGAAGGTAAATTGGATTGGATAGACGAAACGTGCAAGTTGTGTGAAAATCAAATGAACAGATGAAATTACTATTCCAAAAGGCACAACTGAGGAATATAGTTGTACCTATATTTAAAGAAGCAAAAACTAAATGTCTAGCTAGATTACATATAACTAAACACATCCATGTATGCTAAATATATTATAGTAAATCAAGTAAAAAAATGTAATTTGCCAACAATATGATTGTATTATTGCATGCGATCCCTTCCTTGTTCTGTGTACTGCAGTGTTGTATTGTATTGTACAATTAATATTATGCAGCTCTCATTTGTGTATGATAATGTCAAGATTCGAATTGTAATTACAAGTGGGAGACTTTCGTGCATCAGATCGCATTGGTCCATTACTATATCAATACCAAATTGTTACCATTTAGGTCCAGATATGAGATATACTGAAATAATAATTGCAGAGGAGTTCCACACAAACATTTTAGAGGCGATATATACCAGTGAAAGCAAATATGTCTATCCCTAAAAAGTACATTATAAAATGTCTTGGTATTGTTGTATTTACCTACTATATTGATATCGTGCTGAAATCACGCCTACTATTCTATCTTACCTTCATACCATACCATACCTGCATGATATATAATACAATGTGTTAAATATACAGATGAATATAATCTATATGTGAAATGCAATTATCTTTTTAGATTAAGAAAACTATGAGATTTGTTAGAAATGTTATACAGAAATGTAATGTACCTTATGGATCGAGGCAATCGATGTATAATAATGTACTTTGTTATAAAAGATTCGCTTTGTGATTGTTTATACTTGTTGTACCGTGTGTGTGTTTGTGAAATCGTTCTTATAGTATTGAACATGTATCCCAAGGTTTCTTGATCCAAAAAATAAATTACTGCGATGTGGTATTGTGTACATGTAACACAAAATGGAAAATGTCTGCTCTGATTCTATTTCGGTTTAAACGAGCTAGCCCACATGATGACGGGTATTACACTTTATTTAAATAACACCCCTATCGCGGAGCTATTTATTACATACTAGATCATAATGAAAAGTTTTGTACACGGCAAACTTATTTGTGTTTGCATAAAACATTATTCCAGAATTCCAAATATAGAAACCCCTGCATGGTTAGTATTTGTAGTATCTGCAGTAAAGATCTGTACAAATAAGGGTACAATTGCACAACTGTGTGTTATTATAACCATTACTTGGGCTACAATTGTATAAAACTGGAATAAGTAGAGTAACACTAAGCAATAAGATCAATTACCAATACACGCCATAAATAGTGCAGACTACAATGTACTAGTAGTACAAATGTTACGACTTTACAATACGTATGTAGATAGCTACGAATTACAATGGAAATATCTGGACGTTATCTTTCTCCAACAGTGCACGAGGAAAGAAAATTGAGCCTGAGAATGTACACGAGGGAAAGCCTAAAGGCAGTTACCTAAGTTGGTTAGTTTGTTTGGTATCATTTATTTTCATTGCTCTTGAACACGACAGATCAGGCAGAATGAAATTATAGAGCCAGCCGCATACTCCACAGTAAGCAATAATTTTGAGTTTTCACCTCTACCCGCTGCTCCATTGTATCTTTACTTTTGTACTTGGGTTGAACTGATTGTCGATTCAGTAGAATACTAGAAATAGTTACGGTAACTGCTGAAGCGTTGAGAAAACCCATAAAATGATAAATCGATGGAAGACTTTTGGTGCCAGCATTAGTATTCTTTGAATCTATTTATTCCACGGTTGTAGCCAACTTAATGGAAGCACATAGACGGATATTATCTTTGTATTCCGCTTTCTTCTACGTACTTCTCTGCAGCACTTCTAATCGAAATCAATGTTCTATAACGTAATGTTGGTAGCAATTAGATATTAGATCATCTCTGCGCTAAGTGCGAGTCTGTACTACATTTAAAATAGATGACATGACATAAGATGACAGGAGTTACATTCAGATAATACAAAAATTGATATTCTTCTTGTAGGTAATCAATATATTATGGAATTGCAAGTTTCGTGAAACGTGCAGAAGAAAACTACGTGTTACACAGTATAAAAATGTTTTAAGCACATTGGAAAGTTAACAAACACAACTGGATCAAGCTAACATAAGTAAGGGTGGGAAAAAGGAAATAGGATAGCGATTGAACGTTAATGCGAAAAGCAGTGAAGCAGAAAGGCTTTGTGTCATACAATACAGGAACGTATAGAAAAACAAATGTACATAGGTAAGGTTACTTTGTTTCGTAGACAAAAGAAAGAAGTGAAGTGAATTAGAAAGCAGATATAGATTTCAACTTTCTCTTTCTACTTTCTTTTCTGTATGCTATCTCTGCTTCTGGTGCAGAAGGTAAGATAAATAAAAATCTTTGATACCTAGGCTGAAAAATTACAAGTTATGGAGACAGGGCAATATAGAAAGATAAAAGTGTTCGCAACGCACTTAGGTATGAAGATTTAGTCACATTTTGTGTCGCTTGAAATTGCTATATCACATTATACAGGGACACGTTATTGTAAGTTAGTGAAAAGGATAAAGTTAAAGAAACGTAAAAGCACGCATCCTTCTTTTTCTCCTTTTCGCATTGTGAACACTGAAACGGAGCTTACGTACTCCATTAGAGGAATGAGAAACGAAAAGGTCTCGCGAAAGCATAGCTTATTCTTCTATATTTATATACCACATGAAAATCCTCATATCTTTGGAGCATTAACCTCCACTTCAGCTCTCAGTTTTATTCAGCCTGTCTGCTTGATGTTTCCTGCACGTGTGCCAATTCTCTTCGTATGTAATTTCCACACTCGGTTCGTGTGGTGCAAGTTTTACTTTTGATTTGATTTGATTACTGCTGATAGACAATATTATCTATCTTGTCACATTACAAGCATATCAAAAGAACACAGCCTCCCTAATATAATTCTAGACCTTCCCTGTGACAACATCACTTATTCCATGTTTTTCCATACCAGCATATTAAATTCCGTGCTCCAGGAAATTCGAATAAAGATATCAGTATTCATGGATGCAAATATGTACATAACATTAAACTTTGGTCCAATGGAAGTAAATATTACGTACTTATAACCTATGCACGATCTGCAGTACTTAAAACTTTTACTATCGTCTACCCTTTTAACTGAATCGAGGACCTATCAAAATGGAGTGCACAAAATCCCAATTGGAAACCCGATGCACTGTTTACAAAGAAATAGCTTTCCATGTTTATTTACTCCCAAAACACGTTAGTCAGTTTCTGTATGCAAGATAACATGATCATTGCAATATGACTCCAAATTTTAAGTGGTAAAACACGACATTACTTTTGTAAATTCTTACCTGCTTAAAAAATAATAAAATAATAATTGACCAAATTTTTGTAATTTCGAGAAATTATAGATTTAACTTTATTTAAGACAATATATATTATCACATGATCATACTATATTGCATTGTATGAAAACATCATATTCCACCCTGCAGTGTAGAAACATTCAGTCTTAGGTTCTTAGGTAAATGCACAAACACAGACAATAATTATCTACTAATTACCCTCATTGGTGTCGTAGGTATTAGGCATACATTTTTATGAGAAACAAATTTTGACTGCAATTCAGAACTCATATCTATCTACATATCTATATTCTATTCACCTTTATTTTCCGTTAAGTCCTAAACAACCATTGGTCGCTGCATTAATTAAAGACGAGAAGGAACCAGTTAACAGATATTAACAACCAAATACTCAAACGCTTGGGTATCTGGTTGTTAAATATGTACTACTTACACAACATAAACAACTACATACATTGAGAAACAACAAGAAAAACTTGTAAACTGAAAATGGGATGCTAGAGGAGATTTGTTTACTTTGAGCCAAGGAAAATAGGGATGTTTACGTAAGTGCACCAGTAAGTCATCTTGATATATTATGTGCCCCGTGCTTATTCCCCAAACAGTTTTCTGTGAATGTGGACATTAAAAATTGTGTGTTAGTAGTATTAGGATGTTATCTATCTGTAATATTTTATATACTTAGGAAAGCAGTAGTTATCAGGGTAGAGCATTTGTTTTTTGTATCGTTAGTTCTGTTCCCAGAAGAGATCTATTGTCCATTTTCACGGTCAGTATAAAAATTGTCGTGTGTCCAAGTCGTAAATAACGAATGAAGTCTTCATTGAGTTAGGAAGGACGGAAATGAGAAGTAATCTAGCCTTGGTCTGGTCAACACGCTTGAGATTTAACACTAGTCCGGGTACATGTGCAGTACAAGGCGAACACCAAGGAGGAGAGGACGAAGTTCCATGCATTGCATTATTGCACAGATACGAACTACATTCCTTAGAGGCTTCCAGATGATTACATGGATCTTGTAAACGCAATATATTCGATTGAACTTTATTGTTACGATGTGTTACACAACCTACGGGCATTAAACTATGTGCTATAGAAATCCTAGTAAAGTACAATAGTACACATAATATTAATAGCAATTGCAATGCGGTTTTCGTTTAGATATCTGTAGAATAGAAACAGAAGTGTGAGCTTATAGGTGCCCTGAAACTCATAATATATAAAAGGGTGAGTAAAGAACAAACCATAAAACATTGATAAAAGTAAGTGAGTATCAGTCAGTAATGCGATGTCCATAGTTGGCTACATTTGTCTTTTCCTCGCTAGCAAACCAAACCAAACCAAACCACACCACAAGAGAACTGTACATATATACATGTCCTCGTTTATATTGCAGCTTCTAAGTATTTGCAGTAGTTTGTAAGAAAAAAAACGAATGGGTTTGACTGAAAAGTTTTTCACACTCTTGGGAATAAACCCTATCGATTTGGTGGTTGAGTTTGAGTCGCAGAGAGGAATTAGTCGCGTGCTCACATTTATACTTGGCTTCATAAAAGAAACTGTAGTTTCGGGTAGGTTTCTAACTGTTCCCTATTAGCATTAGTACTACTGTTAGCACTGGGAGACTAGTATAATGGGTCGTCGCGTTTTAATGTAATGTTAGTCTTAGTAGCATAATTACAATTCAGTTTCAGTAAAAGCATTACACAGTAAAGGTAAGTGTCCGTGAAAACGAGAAGCGAGTTGCTTTTACGGCTTGAGCATTATCGTAGTTTCTTTGTCCTGTCTTGTCTTTGTGCAAAAAGCTTTCTTAGGTAAAATAAACTGTTCTACTCTAGTTCCAAGTCGAGACCGAGAAGATAACACGAGCGAGATGGAAAGAGTAAGTAATCACAAAGATATTTGCATTATAATGCCAAATAGCAAAACCTAACCTAAAACAAAAGTAATGGCCATTGTAAAACTACTCACTACGATTTGTTGTAATGAGCATATTTTCTAAGGTTAAGCAAGTTCACTTCGGTTGCAATTCAGCGCTCACGGCCAATGACATCGTATACTGGTTTTATTATAATGTGCAGGTAATGTTGGCTCGCTAAATAGAACTCCATCACTGTTTCCACTCAAATAGAATTCTAAAATGAAATGGCACTAATGAATTATGCCAGAGAAACTTTATGGTAAATAACCAGGAAACAAGTCAAATATGAAATTGCGTCGTATATTAAGCATAATTGGCACAGTATATATATTAAAGCGCCAAGTTGTACCACTTGATCCCTGAAATAAAACTTATGTGAAACGTAAGAAAAATTTTAATGAGTTTCATTTTACTATGCAATAGTAAAAGATTTAATGTTTTATTTGAATCACCATATAATAGTATGGCAATGGCAAGAAGTTGAACTACCCCTACAATTTGTAGGTATGGTAGTAATTATAATTAACAATTAACTAACTGAAAATCTCAGTATCTATTTAGATTGCTTGGGTTTGCGTATTTCTTTTGAAAACAGAAGTAAATCTATATACTGACATAAATTTAGAAAGATGATCACTGTGCTTTTAAAATGAAGAGATTTAACCACCCACTCAATACTATAACATTTATATAGAAATAACAGCAGTTCTAACTGGATGTGCATTACACAATTAAATAATGAGGGATTAAATAGTCTATCCTGTTGTTTTGCTTTTATTATGTATTAGGTACACAACTTTATATTACACTCACGAGGTCAATACCTATATAAACTACAATAGTTTTGCTGTGCTCTACATATTTACTAATGGTGACACAGAGGAGAGACTGCACATTAATGAGTTGTGCTTATTAATACAAATACTCGACTTGCTTCTCATTATATTATACCTAGCGTGGTCTGGATATTTTCTTTAGTTAACCTCAAGTTGAACTGAATGGGAGCTAATAGAGTGCCAAAGTGCATAGGATAACGGTTGAGACACGCTTAGAGTGCGGCTGAAATCTAGCCATAGTCACGTTTGTTTTTCCACTGTGCTACTCTCTGGACCTCTTTGGTGAGTAGTGAGTGCTGTGTTGTGTTGCATGAATTATCCATAACTTGACAGGAGAGACAGACATGTAGCAACATCGTCGTTAAGAGTTGAAGTATAATATATCCTGGTATTTGTACCCAGAGTAAGTTATCTTGACACAGCATGGAAGGAAGAAACGGAAGAAAGGAGGTTGGAAACACAAGAGAACAAAGTAAAGCACTCATCTTCAAAGCAGATGACAATCTAAACCAAATATGCCACATAGAGACCATGATTCATAAGTTAGTGTCTTTAGATTATTAGATTTATGCTCGTCTAGTAATATAATTTTGGAGCAGAAATTGAACTGGGTTTGCTTTGTGTATTGTAGATTAAATGTGGGTGCATTGGATTGGATACGATGTCGTGAATTTGGTAAAAGACGTACTTTAGCACTATAATACAAATAAGAACCCACATAATATTGTGTTTCGTGGAAGGGGGTTATATGAAGTATTATATATATGGTCTTGAAAGACGAAATCCCATTTCACCACTAGGTTTAATGGGAAAGATTTAATTTGAGCGATGCAGAACAGTACAGTATTAACAATACTCCACTTCACTGCAGTGAAGTGGAGTATTGTTAAAGTCAAATAGGCAAGGTACATTATGGATATCATCTCACTGTTGTACATAAGGGAACTTAAAGGTAAAACACTTGAATACGACTATGCTTTATTTATCAACTAATCGCTTGGAGCAATGCTTCCCTACTCCAAAATACTCAAGTGGGAAACAACCGGTTTAACTTTAACTCTGCATCCCATCACATAACACTGACGGATAATAACCCAAAGGCTATCTTGACGTCATCAAACTACTCCTCTGCACTGCAATACACTGATACCAATGTAATAATAGTGTTATTATCTCTTTCTTGTGTAGTAACAATGCAGAGAGGAGCCTAGCGAGTTTTTTACGCTTGTAACTTGTATTCTACCTTTTCTTGGGCATTGTATTGAAGGTGAAGATTAGAAAAAGAGGATGCGGAGAATTCAGTTTCAAGACTTTAAGTTATAAGGTGTACCTAGTCATACATTAAAGCTCTCTGGAGGAAAAAAGGAGACCACGCGTATTTTACAGCTTACGCAGAGCCACAGATTCAAACTTACAAATGTGAGGATTTTCTTATCGATTTGCATAATAGAGATTTATTTTTGTCAATTGACTCAATTAAGTTGTTTTTCTTCACTCCACTGTCAATTTAATGGTGTCTCCGGGGAAGTTCGTGAAGGATATAAGGCACGCTGAGGAATTGCTCCTTGATATTTATTTGTTCTCCTGGTGCAATATAAAAAACAGTATACAGAATACAGACAGAAAATAAATACGTACTCAACTAATGCTCACAGGCATTCCAATTTGCAATCTACACTTTCTACACTACCCATCCTAAGGATAATACAATAAGTAATCTGAGACGATTGAAATCGCAAGTGTTAGCTTAGTTAGAAGTGCATTCCGCTGATTTGTTTGCGAACAACACTTCAGATACACTAATACTTGTTCTAGTTCGCAAGGTATACCATACCACGTATAAACGTAAAGCCAGAGATAATTAAAGAATATATTTACAGTTGCTACCAAAGAAGTCTCTGAAGTGTGCTGAATAGATAATACATTGAGCACGGCACAATAAAGAGGAATTTTCTAAGAAAATATTCCCATTTGCAATTTATTCTTTACTGGGAAAACATTTTACAAGTCTGGAACTAAGCACTAATTAGTCCTAACAAGCGTGGGTTCTTTTCAATTACAAATTGAGATGAGATCAGCTTTCAGTTGACATGAAAATATTATACATAATCAATAATTACTCGAGTTCATGAAACATAAGATTTCCTAAGGAAAATCGGAATTGCAACTATGGAGGATATTTCCGAACTTTCGACTACTTTGATATCCAACCCGAAAATAGAGGAGAATAAGAATTTTGCTGAGTTAAGTATTCCATCTCAAGTCACCCGTGTCGACATCCCAATGAGAAATAAGTTCGACTTTGAGTTTTTGGATGAATTTATACGATTCGATGTAACTAGAACAGGTAATAAATAATTCACTCTTTCCCTCTATTTTCATCTAAGATCTTTCATGCCAAAAAGTATTATGATTCATGTTGTGTATGCGCGGATATTCCTCTAGGACTATATTGCTGCTCCGGCTACGAAATCAGTGTTCAATATGACGACTATTTTATCAAAGCAAAATCAAATTCCTTATGTTGCCGTATCTTATCTTCAGAGAACACTATATGTCTCAATCATGACAATGAAGTATTTTTACACGTAGACTTTTTATCAACTATGGTTCGCTGCGGAGCCAAGGTACGATGAATTATTTTGAAAAAAGAAGCCCACCTATTTACTACTTCAAAATATAAATAATATTACCTGAATTGCATAATAATAAATGGATTTCTTGTATGAAATACAGAACAGACGATTTGCAATTAAAATTCCTGGCGAAGATAAATGTTTGGGACTAGTACGGATGAGAAAAATAGGACAGTCCCTCCTTGAAGTCGAAAATCAAATAGAAAAATGTTCCTTCACTACTGAAAAAGTGGATCATAATCTTTATTCGGTAAGATCAACGTTTGAACATTTCACAGAAATCAGTTTAATATGCAATTGCATACCCAAAATAACCTATATATTTTAATTCTATCATATTATTGAATTAGATATTATGTGAAAACGGAACTCAAGTCGCAACAATAACTATCTTTAGAGGATTCCGCGGAGGGATATCAACGTACGGATTGACTTTTATAGCAGACACAAGTCCTTTGAACAAAGCCTTATTAATTGCCTTAACGCTTGCCATGGTATGTAACACTGTAACTTTGTACAAAGTAACAGAGGATGAAATAGTCCATCTTCACGCACTATTTCACTCTTTATTGTTTTATTACTATCACTTTGAAATACGCCTATTTGGACGTGCTTTCTACTCTACTTACAAATAGTAGGCATCCTAATCTAATGCTCTTATTCGACTAATGGTAGAAAACATACTTTTGTCCGCTAAGGACAGTAGGTATTGACATGAGATGAACCTTTATATTATTAAATATCTGTATTGTAGTCAAGTCATTATATAGCATCCTTCCAAACTCAAAGAGTCTTCATATAAGTACATAAGTATATGTATATAGTGCATAGTATAACTACATATTTTCATTTATCTTTCATTTCGTTTTCTAACAGGCTAAACATCACTGATTTTTCATCCGTCCTATTCCTAAATCTAAATTAATAGTATGATTAATACTTCTGGTATAGGAATATTTTGCTCACGAACATAACAGACACACTAACTGTTTGGTCAATTTTTAATTGAATTGAATATAATTGAACTTTGTGTTACGAAAGTTGTTTCTCAAAACTTTATTTTCACAGAAATTACGCTTCATGTGTCAGTCTAGTCAAAAGGGGACAACATAAATATTTAATTTACTATTTAATTTCACCTCAATTATAAAAAAGCGAAAGCTTCTCTATAAAAATGCTCGGAACAATCTGTTTGTCTGTCCGTCCGCCGTTGACTGTATAACTTCTGAACGAATTGAGATAATTAGTTCCAACTTTTCTATTGTGTTTCTGGAGTCCAGAGTTGAATCTGGATTGAATTTGGGGTTAATCGAACCCTTCTGAACTAAATTTGAACCAGTAATCTGCTTCAGTCATGGATTATTGTTAGTGATTGGCCTCAATTGAAGTTGCGTTACGTAATACAGTAGGAGACTTTCGCTTCTTCTATATGGATTGGTTGGAATGGTTTGTTGCAATAGTTTTTAAAAGGTTTCAATTTCAGTTTACCTAGTTTTAGGACGAGAGAAAAGAGCAATTTCATCTCATATAATGCATAGTTTGTATTTCACATTTAATCCAGATTGTCCATGAGTCATGTCATGTCATGACAAACACTTACAATATCTACCACTTTACTCAGTATGCATGACACTTTGTTTCGTATCTAGTAGAGAGGCTAATTAGGTTGGCACTAAACCTATTTGTCCGCATAATATTATTAGCTGCTATAATTACAATAATCCTTTTGGCCCGAGACCCACCAGAATAGAATAGAAAAGCTACGGAATACCAAATGGATGTATGTTTGTTCTGTCCAAATGTTTATTCTGCTGAACAATAATCCTAGATTCACACAGGATAATCTAATAGAGCTGAACACATAGTTTTCCTACTTACTAATATACTACGTACCTTTACGATAACATAAAACACGTACATTGTTACATGCATTTTTACATGTGTTATCTCAAACATAAATAGATGTTATAACTGTCAAACAATGAAATCATGCAGCCATGATGTACACATGAATTGTTCTTTAAACAGTATCTGTATTACCAGCTTATAGAACGAAGGACATTTATAGACGACAAACATGAATAATATTGTTCACATGAATTGGTAATCTCTTTGTGTCAGTTTCCATATAGGACTGTAATAGTTAGTTAGGTCTGCAGGGATATTATATTTAAGACGCCCCATAACTGTTTACTTAAGTTTTGTTTGCCTTTTTGGCAGGATATAAGGGAACGTGAAGCGGAAATGAGTTGCTGTTTTTGCTACATACCACTGATAGCGACAGTTATTATCCTACTGTTTGTATTCCTGCCTCTGATGCTCACTTCGGACTAGAAGAAGCAGTTTCCCGGGGAAAAGTACAAATCATCATTCGCTGAAAAATTTTTAGTCGTAGATACTAAATGTGTAATTTTGTAAACCAACGAACTGATATAAGTAACAAAGTAACTACGTGTATCTTTCTACATAAATGAACTTTGATAATATATAAAAAATTTCATTTTAAAATGATAATGGCAAAAGATGACTCTTCTGAATCATTGTTAAAAAGGACAATGAACCATGAACAAGCCTACATTTCTCATTTCTCATTAATTTCAATAAATCTTTTCAAGTTTGCCAGACCTAATAAATATTTTACATTTTGTTTACAATGAGTTTATTCAATTCCATATACGTTAACTATTTACATGAAAATGGAATGTAAATTTCATAATCTCAGACTTAAAAAGGTCGTAAACCTGAATGAGAATCTCTTTTAGCATTGCGATTGCGACGATATAAGTAGCTTTGGTTTCCGAAATAGCTTTGGGCATTTTTCAAAATTTATTCTACAAAGAACGGGCATAAATTTCACAAAACAGCTTTTAGGTGGCTTGGGACCCTAGTTTGTGCTCTTGTGGAAGTACACACATCCGTATGCACTGCACTATGTGGGCTGAGTTGACAGGGATGATAAAGGAAAGGACAGCATTAGTAATAAGTGTTCTGGGGAAAGACGAAAGTCTCATTTAATTTGAGTAGCAGCCGGAAGAGAAGAAATGAACTAAAAACTAAAAGCTTTCGACAAATAGAGTAACTCGATCCAAGGTACGCATATTGCATTTGGTAGACAAAGTAGAGAGAGAGAGACTGTAATATAGATAGTAGTTACGTAGTAAGTGCGCTATGACAAATCGTAATAAGATCATGTGAGATTGATCGTGGACAAATAAATACATGGATCGTTCGTGTGGCCCTTTTGCTTTGCCTATCTTCTTGCACTACTGTGTAACTTTTTCTACTTAAATCAAGTGTTGTACTCCGTAGAGTACAGCAGAGATCAAAGACTTAGGGCAGTTGCGAATTTCCGAACAGGTAATTACTTTTCGTTTTAACTACCTACTTAACTAAACTTGATGTATAGTATTCGCTCTCTGTAAAGTAGATCTTGTAGGTAGAAAATTCATGCAAATGGAATTCTGAAATGCTACTTCAGAGTAAAAAATGTACGGTAAGTAATGAGAAATAAAAAAAGCCTCTTAAGGGAGGTCCCATAAGAAATAGTAATTTTAAAACAAATACGGGGTTGTAAGTAAAGAGTAGTGGATAGCTTATCTAAAGGTAAGTAATCTTACACAACAAGAATACATATAAATGTTGTTCGATGCTGCGTTTGCTTTTAACCCGAAACTGTAGAAATGGCGAGTCTGAGAGTTGTGTGGTCTCGTCTGCTAAAAGGCTGTATAATCATATATTCAATAGTGCTTCAGGATTTGCCTTACTCTACTTTTACTCTGGTCTCTTCAGGGTTCGTTAGATCAACTTGGTTTTCTTATTGCTAGTAATATATGACTTACGTACTTATAATGCGCTTTATTTGCTCCCTTCAGCTTCAGTACCTACATATACACTAACCTACATATTTTACTGGCCTTAAGCACAGACAGATTTACATAGAATCGTAGTTTATATGTTCAGCAGATGTTACAGCTAACCATAACTACAATAATATGTTTGTTCAATTTCACTGAAGATATTACATTCATCAGTTCCATTGGCTATGGACTAAGCAGAAGCATACAGACATAGGTAATGTTATACGTAATGTTAAGTGACAATAACTCGGGGGTATCACACTTACTTTAGTTAGTTCTCTGCCCGTGCCCTTATGATCCGCACTGGGTAATAAATTCCTTCTTCCCCCTTCACTTGGCACAGCAACCTCTATTCTCCATGCACAGATACGTGGCAGAGACAGAAAGATTTATTCCAGCTTGGAGATCCACTGAATGACTTGAGAAAGATTTACTAAGACAATTACTTTTGATATTTCTTTATGGCTCAATTACACAGGATGGGAATTCTGATGATATCTTTCCCTTAACATCCTCTTATCCATCCGACAGTTCAAGCTCTCTTGTCTTAAAACGTTGACGAACTATGGGATTACCAAATGTGACCTCTTTCATTATAATAAAATTTTAATTACTTGGTATAATACATTATGCAACATCTATAGTATGGTATCTATGCTGTTGGTGAAAGTGTGAATGTCATCGTACTAAATTCTAACACATTTTTGTTTCTTACGAGAGGCTTAAACAGTAACAATCCCTAGTGTGCAACTTGACTTATTACTTTGGCCGAGACACGCTTTGGGTTTTGGCGTACTCCAAAAATGCACTGCAAAAATTTCTAATTATAAACTGAACTCCACACGCTAGGCATGTTTATCAAAGTAGACAGCCTAGGAACTACAAAAGAAACATGTATTTAGAAACTGCTCCAGAATTATTAATTTGCAAATAATAAGATGCATTTGTGAATAGAATGGTCTTTAGTCTTTACATTTTCAGTTTTATTAGATACTCATTAGATAGTAACGCTTGCAGGAAAATATCGTTAAATTGTACTTTTTATAACATTGACATTAATAATATTAATCCGCTAAGAAATCTGTACTGAATGAAAGTACGTATTTTACGTACTACTTTTATTTATTATACAAGTCGCTACAGATTTAAATAACTCAATTTTCTAGGAGAACAGTATATATATTACCCATGCAAATACATTGGCTAAGTAATATATATTGTAATTATTTCCATAAGCAATCTCCTATGAAAACCAATATGATTCTTCTTTACACATTCTAAAAGGAGCAGAATTCCACAAGAATGATAGTCTTGTAGATTTGCAAGTTTACAAGCAATACATTCTTGTGGTATATTATTTGGATCCTATTAAATGAATGTTGTGGGAAGTACTAAATACTTAGCAAACAAACATTTTAAGAAATCAGTATTAATTATTATGCTATCAACAATGTGTTTTGTTTTCTTATAGAGGTGGCGCTCAGGAAATTGTATACATAAAGTAGATGGTTTTGATTAAGGAGAGTGAGAATGAGAATTCGATGAACTTTGAATCGATTGCTCGTGACAAGTGAATCAATATAGAATTCATTAACGAGGTGCCTGAGAGGAGTGCCAAACGAACTGCACTGAAGTCTCTCTAGACTAAACAGCTCAGAGGCAGTCAGGTAAGATGTGATGGGATTAAAATGAGAACTGGACTTTCTCTGGCTACTTAATTGAAAGCTACAAGAGCCTTTGACTTTGGTTGGATGGGTAGAAGTAAGTAGAAATGCATGGTGTAGTGTCCTTTGGGGGTGAGGTTAGTGCTGCTACAAAGAGAAGTAAATCTAACTTAACCCACTTTGATTATAGCTGACAGGAAGAGCTGCAGTCAGTCCTGAGTCTTCTACGTACGAGGCACGTAGTGCATGCATAAGAGAACGGTTTCGTAAGCAAAGAGAAGGGATTTTCAAAACAATTTCACGGAAAACTGACTTTGATCATGTGTCTCTTAACGAATTATATATTAGCTGAATGCAACACATGTTACTTAGTGAATGTACCATCTATTATGCAACAGAGGCACATATGTACGTGCGTATTTAAGTGCACACTACAATACTCTCTATATAATAATGACAGAATCGTCTTGGAGAACTTAAGTCGAAAATCTTTCTTCTAGTTAATGCAAACAGACATTTACCAGAGGAAAATAAAGGATTATAAGATTGCTTTATATGGGGGATTACCCTAGAATGGAAAAAGAACTTTGCCAAGACTCGAGCTCATCATTTCATGTGGCTTAACTTTTTTCCCTTTAGTGAAAGTACCTTGCATTAAAAGGCTTACAGGAAATATAAAATTATATAACGTAAATAAATGTTGACATATTATATCCCCGGATATTTACAAAGCATTGTTCCGGTGTAACTTATATAACCCCGGGTATTGCAATTACAACAGTTTACGTAATGTAAACACAGCAAGAGCCAATTTTGACAAAAAGTAATTAGGCAGTTTATACAGGATGAAGCAACAATTTGTTGCTTTCGCAAAACTTAATAAAGTTTCTCTTGGCAGCATTACCGTTACGCCAACTTACACCTTCAGGAATGCACAAAGTACAACTTCCACTCACTCTACTTTGTCAACAATTCTTTCGGTAGATGGTGGATGGAATTCAGTTCCGAAACGCGGAAACTTTCTTTCGCTTTTTCACCATACTTCAAACAACAAAGAAATCCAAGAATTCAATACTTTCTCTTTATTGCTACTGATTCCTACATTAAAACTATCGCAACTATTTACAAACTGTTGGAATACCCACAAAAACAAGGTTTACCCGTAGAATTTCAGTTTATTACAAAAAGAGGTAGACTACAGAATTTATTACTTATAGCTTGTGTGACCTTTGTTAGACTATTCAAAACTTTCTCTCTATGAAGTATCAATGTGTGTGAACATGTCTAGTTTAGTTATTTATGATGTTATCTAATACTGCATATTTGTAAATCGTACGCTGATCTGATAAGAATCAAAGAAATTATTTTTTATGGGCATACCTTGCATAATTTGTCAAACTTTCTGATTTTATAGTCAAGGAATGTATAATATGTTCGGTTAAATACGGGTTTACAGTTCTACTTCCAAGTATTCATACGTGAGTCAAGAATCTCAAGAATCCTCAATTCATCAAAAACTACTCCCCCGATAAATAAATAAGCATTCATTCGTTTTCAAGTATTCTAGAAGTACAAACAAAAACATGGGAAATGTAATTCCAACAGATCTAAAAAACAGTGTAATGAAGTTTGAAACACAAAAAGGCTGCAATGAATTTAATGTTTAGTAATAAACTGATATTAATAATCGGATATTTGGAAAATACTTGAGAACCACTGATAAATATTGTGTATTAATTTGTTGGGTGTTGGTAGAAAGTAGAAAGGTACACTGTGGACTGTGGATTACATCCTTACTTAGCTGCTGCCGTCTAATAGCTTACTATGTCAGTAGCCGTGTCCTTTATACAATGTCCTTGCCGACGACACAAGTGGCTGTCATCCTAAAGCAAAATGAATCATTACAGTTGCCTGTGGTTGTCCTCTGCCCTAATACTCCATTTATGTAAGTAAAGCCTTTTCTAATTCACAGGGAGTTTATTCATTATACTCTAGTGGTGACAAATACACATCTGTGATTCATGGTGTGCTTATTTACCTGATAGACCTGAAAAGCTGAAAATGATGGGAATGACACCAGACGGATTGCCTAGCACAGACTTCTCTGATAGTGGCACATTCAATGTTACCAATCTCTGGCAGGAAATATCAATTTCGAGGAAATTTATTCAAGAAGAATGAATCTATTTTTCCTTTGTATTTCCTACAGTATATAAATGTCAGATATATAGAAGGTTTGATCTTGGGCATGACATTTCTGTATAATAATATAACCTTTCAACAGACGAATGTAAACTCGGAGCACAGAACAGTAATTGGGAAGAGATTTATTCTACCAAGGGAATATTATGCTTCAGACATTTATATGGTACAAGTGTTCACATATATATTATAATTTGTTTAATTTTCATTATTACATCAGAGTCACAGTTTGCTTATTCAGCTCTTGTAAATTGCATTTTGAAAATTACGTGTGAGAATAACGAAAATGGGAAATGGTGTGTACTTTTATGACAAGATGGAGAAATACAAGCGAGTGGGTTGAGTTTCGGGATTTCAATTAGAATAGACTGGCAGGAGATTTACCATTCAAGTGCTTTGAGTGATGAGGAAGGAGTGAAAGTATTCATTGTAGATAGGAACGATGAACTATTGACAGAAGTTGAAGGCATTAACGCAGCTCCCGGAGAAGACGTAAGCATTGCAATAAGAGTCAAAGAATTTAGGAGTTCGAACTGAAAAGAACATCCTTGTGTCACGGATCCTGACTACTCTCGCTCCAGATGTGTCAATCAACGTTTCAACTTAGAATTGCACCAGTTAACTAATTGCAAGTGAGTTTCGCTTCTACATGCATTAAACTATACACAAATTCCAGATAAATTAAATCCTTCCATAATTTTTATGCCTATAGTACAGCTGCACAAAATAAAATTCACTTGTCCAGAACCTTTTCAATAATTAAATGGCAATAATTAAAAGTGCAAAACACTAGCCGCCAACATGAAGGGCATTAGGTAGTATAAAATTGCGAATTTAATTTGTTTATTTTTAAATTAGTCAGTATTATTGTTAGTTTCTTCTATATTTTCAAAAGTTAATATAGGGAACTGGAAATACAGTGGTTGACCTATTTCTTATAGGTAGGTGAATTTGTATACAAAATAAGTTACCGTTTTGATATACCCTGTAATTCATACGGAAAATCGATTTCGAAGTATAGTACTAGTATATATAATAGTACAGAGTATGCATTAACATTCCGGATGTACATTTTGCATTGAGCCTGCTATGCATGTACTTGAATTTACTGATAACGATGGATCTCACTGAGCCGTATACTTTAGAGAAGGCGCTGCTACATTGACTGACGTGAATGAATGATTTACACTTAAGAGAAGAAATCTAATTACTTTTTAAGCAGCTCTAAAGGATCCTTTTCTCTCAGGCTGAAAGTCTAAGAAAATGTTATGCAAATTCTTGACAGATTACCATTTATGAGAGAAATCATTGGAGAGTGGTGTGAACCAGCAAAAGTCTACCAACAGGCCTTCAGGACATTTTGGAGACATGCCAAACCAAATGTTACACTTTGGGCTAAATGTGGACAAAATTGCCTGATCAAGTGTCAAAAACTCATTTATGCTCCATTCATTGAGAGTGTTGCTTTCTTCAAGGATAATATTGGGAAACTCGTCGTGTATTTTCCGGAAATGTGGTAAGTATTACTATGCCACATGAAACGAATGGAATATTAGATTAAAGATGACAATTGATTCTATGAAATTGCTTCGCAGTTTCATAATTCAGTAGTGGGACTACAATACAATACTGCATACCTATGCACACTTGTATAAGTAGTCGTTGCGTTTTGTTCTGCATTTGCTCTCAAAACGTGTTTTCATTTAGTTGGAAGAGGTAGCCGTAGGTAGCAGGTACTTACGCCTATTCGAAATATCCATCTGTAAGCTCCAGTATATTTTTGTTTGTCATTTTGATTTACTTTGTACTCTGTATTGCATTCAGGTATGAAATTGTTGAGCAGAAGGGCTCTTACGATATAATTGCTTTTTTGTGTGATGTTGGAGGAACTTTTGGACTGTTTTTGGGGTGTTCTGTTTTAACTTTAGTTGAAGTTATTGAAATATTCGCTTCTTTCATGGCCAGCAAGCAGACAAAGCAAGATATCAAGAGTGGATTCACAAACAAGTTTCCAATGTACTACTATAGACTACTATCCAATAACTTACTATTACGTAGTTTATTTTCATCACACTTTACTGTTAAATTCTCTTGTATGGATAGTGATCTAACAAAACTCAAAAGTGTTATAATGCATAGTGTTACGTACTCAAAATTGAAATATCAATTCGAATCCTTCCATTTACTTTTATGTCACTCGAGCTGTTAGTGAACATTATGTGCAGATAATTTTCATAGTAGTTCAGAACAGAATACAATTAATAATTGAATAAAGTTTGGAAATTAGACATTTGAGAAAAAGTTCCAATGATAAAGTTGCACTTTCATAAATTATTTCCAAAAACTTTTTCCTGTAAGCAAGTAGTAGTATACCGAACCATAATGAGTTATTTATTAAATCAAGCAGAAAATAAGGAAACACGACTTAATCACGCCTGTCAAGCTTCCACTACTACAATAGTTGACGTAGTTTACGCACGCATATTTACTATCTGACTCCTGACTACCTACAGTTATGCCAAAAATCTAAAAACAATTTTACAGATGCATAATAATTTCAGACATTCTCAACTTTCTCAGAATTTCTCCTGAGCAAGATATCTGTGGAGAAAGAAAGAGAAAGTACAGCAACTGTGTACTTCAAATCATACGCTACAGTAATCGCATATAGCGCGCAGAAAACTTATTTATTAAAAATATAACGTATACTCGCCCGTTTTCCTATCTAGCACAAAATTATTGCTTTCTCCTCCGTACAACTGCACCGCTCTCCCTTCTCCCTGTTTTCTGTGCTGTAGTTTATTACAATGCGATGTATGTCTACATTGATTTCCATGAACTTTTATCAGTTTCCAAGTATCCTAATTACGTACGTTTCGCCAAAATAGAAGAACCTTTGCTTTTGGTACGTACATCACAAAAGTACTCTTATTATTTTTGAAACATTTTGAATTTTGCTCCATCACTGAAAATCAATTTTTAACAAGTTTTAACACAGGTAGAATGTAAATTAATTTTGCTAAAACCAGTGACGAAAGGTTTTATCCAATCGTAGATCTTACACCATTTAATTTACATATTTAAGAGTATTTGTACCTAAATACGGATTGTCTACTGAGCCTACTTGTACCTTCTAAAGCCTATGAAATACATAATAAGGGACCTATAAAACTGTCTACAGGATGTCCTTAAAACTGGTTTTACAATCCGCTTTAGTATTCGGCAAGGCATAATTTAATTCGGCAGCAGTACAAAGTACAATTCGCTCTCCTTTAGTTTCCGATCTAATTGTGTTATGATTTCGTCACCAATTCTTGTAAAGATTGCGAGATGGTTCGTTTTAATTGTAAATTTAAAGTTTTCCGAGACCACAGAAATCCATTTAGATGCATATTAGAGCTAGAAGGAATCAGTTTGGCAAAGAAACAGCCTACGTACGATTGAGCCGGGTTTGTCGAGCGTAGTATCTGGTAATGTCTCTGTTAGTCACTTGGATGAGTGTTTGATTAATCCCTGGATCAGAGGAAACTAGAAAATACGTACCTACTATCAACTATACTAACCAGGTCACTCACAAGATAGTAATTTCTCTCCTCAATACAAAGGAACTATACGTATTGAATTCTACGTAATGCTTAAGTGAATCTTATAAATAAGCGATACTATACTAGTTGTCTACTATTGTTACAGTTACATAGGGAGACGAGCTATCTGTATCCACTAGAACATAGTAGTAACTAACAAAGTCTACATTTTCCTCTGTAGTTGTTAACTTGCACAGTTTAGCTCAGTTCAGTTCAGCTGTTGAGCATACAGCGATGTTACCTACTTTTACAATCGAGCGCAGTGGGTTATTTCAATTTGCAACACCTAATCTTTGTCTTTCCTCTCAATTTTGTATGTAAAGCCCAATTTTCCAATGAATTTCAATGCAGACAAGTACGAAGGTACTCGCTGGCTTATTTATGGCTGCCTTTTATCGCGCCCTGAAAATACTTCTTTCCCCCTGAATTTATGTTGCATCCCTGAATATAATCATAAGTCATGAATTGCCTAAACTTCAAAAAACTCACTTTCCTCTTTATCAATTCACGTTCACCTTTTAACAACGGCTGTTACCTGTAACAAAAACTCTCCCTGGTTTTGATGCCAATTTCTCTAATCATCCCCTCCTAGATCATTCATTTCCGTAATTATACACCCAGCCAAAGTAAAAACCACACCAGCAGCCCTAGGATTCAAACCCTGTGCATGAGAAGCAAAGGCTAGTTAAACTGACTTTTAGTCAACCGCTCTACAAACCAAGCTACTCTGACTAAGTATTTTGATTAAAGGAAAATGAGTATTTTTGATTCAGGGAAACGGAGTATTTTAAGGGTTCAAATAAATTAAAGCCTTTATTTATTACACTTATACTTTTGAGTCGAGATCCCTTCGTCTTCTGTATTTTATCTGAGAGAATAAAGCATATAATTCAATGACTTTTACCAGAATTTCAGTTCAGACTGAGAAAATGACAGCAAGCACAAGCACAACGAATGCAAGTCTCCCTAATATAGGTGGAATATAGCCGCGAGGAGTCATATACTTAAGGTAGTCTAAATCTATATCGAATTGAGATTTTTATTCATTCATACTTGTGTGATTTTCCCTTTCAGCGAACAGCTCATGAATGTTTAATTTAACGTAGCGTAGCGACTCGCTGGGCTTGACTTGACTCAGCTCAATTTTTCTTCCGCATTTGCATTCTCAATGCAGAAAGTAGACATTCTAACAATAAGTCGTACAATACAATACATTTTATACTTTCGTACTTATATAGACCGAAGGGTGAATCATGGCTAGAGACCTGGCCAACAATAGTGTAAAACACTTCTCTATACGTACCCACTGAACTATAAAGATAGTCCTTTTGTTTTATGTTCGATCTTGGAATGGGGAAAGGAGAGCCTTCATCGCATAATCTTTTGCAATATGCATGATATATGTATACTAGTTCTGTATGGATTACGTTACAGAACTTATAATCTTCGAATTGTATAATCGTCTTGGCTATATAATACTATAAGGTCTGTAATACATTACCCGTTGAAACATACACATTAAGCTGAAAAAGGATTTGTATGATCAGAGTGTCAGGTTTGTTGAGTCGAGTCGAGTCTATTCAATGCAGTGCAAATGCAAGAATTAAATAAGATCAGTCTCACAAGATTTTATATTCCGTGCAATGGAATATGTATGAATTACGTGTTGCAATACGAGTAGCAGACACTAAGTTTATCTTCTTACAATACAATATTTATAAGGCTATGTGCACGTCCGTTATCCCTTTCACTGGAACTGGAAGCATGATGGTTTGTTTTGCTAAAAACTACTAGCTGTATAATATCTGTATTTTATGAGACAAGAAGGGAATGAAAAGATAAGAGAAAGTGAAGTCTTGAATATCTCCGAGGGAAAACTTCGTGCTTTTCCTTCGATTTCGAAACCAAGGACTTACAACAGCAGATTAACTTTATCTATTCACTCACGTACTTACATCAAGTGTGGGCACATTCTCACAGCAACTTCCTCCCTTCAAATGAACCTTGATTTCAATTAAACCTTTGTATGTGCATTGAACCCCAAACTCACATTCAACAAATACCAATATTATTTCATTGCTTTCAGCTTCAAGAATGCCCATACAACGTTATGGTATGCATTACCATTATATTCTTATTTGCAGTCAAAATTCACAAAGTTACCAAACTGTACACGTACACACAGACTAATCATATTCGCGAATCAAAATTCTTTCCTATCCGTAAATTCTGGTTGCAGCTTTGCAGGGTTGCTGCTTGCTTTCTCGGAAACGAAAGTGGGACATAACGAAAGCACCTAATTCTTCTTACTGCTCACATTTTCATTTACTTAGTATATGTGGGTGTGGGTGTACCAATTTCAAGATCGGAAAGTTCTTTGAAGTACAGATTTTTGGGTAGTAAAGTTCTGTTGTAATCACAATCATGAATACTTAATTTACTGCCAATTTTTACCAATGTAGGTGGGCGCCAACAACTTTAGCTGTCAAGCCCAAATTGTTTTATATATTTCTTGCATTCCCATCAGTTATTAAAAAGCGGAGTGCAATATGTTCCTTTAATTGCATAATAACTGTTTTTGTCAACTGCAAAGCAATTAACTGTCATGTTTTATAGTTTAAATCGTCAATCATCTTCAATTTGCTTTGTACTCCCATCCTTAAAGAAAAACAACCTTTGAATTTGCATAAATTAATTAGGCAAATCTATATAATATTATCAAGCATATATTACAACATACGTTTTCTAATGTATTTAGGTACTATAATTATATCAGACCTATTCCTCAACAAATTGTTGACTTGTCATGTGTCATGAGTGTAGTGTAAGCCATGGTGGGCACAAAGTAATTAGTTTTTTGTCAGTTCGTCAATAGCATTTCCCTAATGATGCAATAACTCTTTTATTACTGTTGGCATTCTTCTAGGTTGCCCTTGTACACAAAGCTTTAACCAGCGTGTCGGAGTAGGATATAATGAACTTATTTTATGGCAATCTGGTAATCGAAATCTGCAAGCGAAATAGAATTTTCGTATTGTATTATAAGAATCCCACAATTAGAACGTGGGCTTCGTAAGTACCTTTAGGAAAATCATATCTACACTGAAATATTGTTAATTGATAAATTAAGTACCCGATGTTTTTAAAAGAGATGAAAGTTTGGATTTATTTAAGTTTGTTAGTAAGAATGGTTTATTTAAGTTATACTATACATCGTGTATAGAAAAGAGATTAAGCGCTCTGTCATACAGGGGATACATGAGAGAATAGAGAGCCTGGTACAATTTAAAACCTGTTATCGGAAAATTCTGAGCTCAAAACTCAGTTTTTTAATTTTTTTCCAATATTCAGCACAGAGTGCTCAAAATCTTATTGAAACTGTTAAACAAGTATGAATATTTAGGCAGTTATATTTATATCAAGTACCTAAATACCTATACGTATTGCAATGTAAATAAGTATCTTGTTATGGTATAGGTATCTTTGTATGACGGGAAGTAAACTTACATTTGTTTGCTTTGTTAAATTCAACTGAAGTATTTCCGATCTGATTAGCAGACATGGGAATTTCAAATAGTGTGCAGTGGTATTATGGCAAATGAATGTTATCTGCATTCAACCAAACTGTCATTTTCATTAGCTTTTATCAAACAAAAGTAGAAGCAGACATTAATACTGACGCTTTAAGGATACACTAGTACCTCTACTAATAATTGAACTTTCAGAAATTGTCAACAGGAGATGAATATATTTTCGAGAGTGCCTTGAAAATAATCGAATCGTACATATTGTTCTATAAAGCATGTTCTATAGTGTTCTACTCCTAATTACTTTTATTGCTTATACCCTTATACGTTTATGTAGGACGGAACCCAACATCGTAGTGCCGCAGATAAAGCAGATAAACAGCGGAAATCGCATAAAGGGATTCCAGTTAAGAGAAATTTTTGGTATACGGAAAAAATGACTAGTTTCCTTTAGAAATAAAATGCTGTCTGAAGGAAAAAGTGTACCTAAGGAATATACAGGGTTAATTTATCACTGTGAGAGTTGTTGAAAGAATTTCGTCCAACGGGAATCAAGAATTCAGTTTTAATCTTGAAGTTGTTATTTATAATTAGGTTAATGAAGTACTCAAAACATTGAGTGTGTGTGATGCTTCCAGAAACTAAAGTTGTGTTCTCGAGGAAGCCAAGTTATTTTTTAAGATATAAAAATGCCGATACTTTTCTATAGCTATCAACTGTTGGACTGTATAATTTTATTTTCAGCCCCATCCTTTTGTGGACGTGTTTAGTTGTGCTCTTATTATCCTCAAGAATATCCTATAGTATTAAAGTACGGTTATGTTCCCCTTATTATTGATATGATTGGCTAGATTGACGTGAAATGACACCATTTGTTGATTTTTCCATTAGTATAGCAAAACCAGAGTGTACTAGATGTTGCAGAATGCATTCTTTCATTATTTGAATGATAACTTTAGTTTGACAATTTCATATATTATCTGTGTATGTAGGTACACTGTTTTTGGGTACGTATTCTGTTAGTTCTCCCTGTGTGACTTGAAGATTGGGATTATTTACTGCTGAAACCCTTAACTGTCTCAAAAGGGGTTCGCTAATTCTTAGTTAGAGGTTGATTTTTCTCAGCAGCACCATCAAGACGATAAATGCGTGAGAACAATGTAGGCAATACAACACAAACCCTTTTTTATTAACTTTCACTTCGGCTTTCATTAGTGTCGCTCAGTTATGTATTGTACACATTCTTTAATCCAAAAGTCTTTCTTTATTGAAAACTTAGGCATCAAATAAATACACTTCCACTCTTATTTATATAAAACTGTAGCTAGCACATGTACATGTTCCTGAATGTGAATATTGGACTAACATTTTATGTACTTCTGTTGTATTCATGAGAAGAGTATATTGGAACACTGCAGCAGAGCATACTTACAAGGTACTACTCATTTTATTCTTGTGAAGACGAATTTTCGTTGCTGCTATCTATTTAACTGAACCACTCATGTGAGGATGATGAAATAAGTAACGGGATGAAATATTTAGTAAGTCTTCCACTATTCCGTTACTCTCCACCATTTCAATTCTAATTCCCTGCTAATGAAAAGAAGCAAGAACTTTGATCAAATTAAGTATTACGTTTCCCTTTTGCGTCATCTTCTTTCGCCATTTCTTTTATGTAACTACGGCTTTATAGCTTAATGCAGTTTAACTAGTGTATTACTGATATTACTGATGGCAGACACTGGTAAATACAAAGAACGAAACTTCATTTGGAGATACTCAGGTTAATTGATTGTAGAGTACAAATTATAAGTTGGAGGATCTAGTAAGTAGTACGTATAGTCTTTTGTTCTCTATAATTCGTCACACTTCTGTCGTGTTTCAAATATCAAAAAGATGTTAGTGCATGCACAGCCTTGGCCATAAATTTAACTTAACAATCCCAAAGAGCTCCCAAATTATATATTCCTATTAAATCCCATTAGTACAGAGTTACAGAGTAACATCCCACAATAGGAAAACCTTATATAATTGGCACTTACAATTTTATATGGTAAAAAGCGAAAAGAATTTCGATTTCGTGCTACAAATTGGTAATAATTCCCCAGATGGGGAATTGGTACAGCAATGGCCATGGGGAATAAAAATAACAACTTAATAATGGAACGGGAAAATGTAAATGAGCTAAAACAAATTATTCGAAGGAAATGAGATGCTTGCTGTGAGAGAAAACATTACAGTAGGTTTCCCAATGGCGTTCTTGAAGTAGTGTCTATCCGTAATGAAATTGTTATCCATCCAATCATTTCTAGGAAGAATAACTGAATTGAAGATGAGAAGATAATGCGATGCCTTGATTTGTTTATTAGCAATTTGGAAGCGAAATATAATTAATCTGATGTTTATATGCTATCTGCATGAGTGGCTCTCGGTCGCTTGAAGGTGTCATCCTCACAGTCTCTCTGCAGGAACTAACTCCTACGTAAATATGGAAATTATAAGTTGAGTAAGTTATATTGAGCTGTTTATAGCGGTAGTATAGGATGGTGCATAAGTGCTAAGTATGTACTTTAGATTCATGCGACGAGAGTGAAAACTATTTTCTAAGCTCTTGATATCCGTTTTGGTACATAGCACACCCAACTTTCCCCAAGGGTGCAAAATTGCTAGCACTATCCAATCTAATATTAGGTGTGCTTTCTTAAAAAAATAATCAGATCCTTATTTCCTGCTAAACTATATTATGTGTTATAGGAGGACAAGTTCTCCTGTAGTTGAGTAGAAAAGGCGTAGTTAGTAGTCAGTAGGTTGAAAGTTGCAAGAGTTTACATGCATTATTTACTTGATAGTTCTCTTTTAGGGAAACACGAGTGCAACATAATATAGTATACTAACGAAATGATGTGAGCCCGGCAGTAAGTAAATCTATCTGTGGATCTAGGATCCACACGAAAGGAACTCTTTGAAACTAGAATAGAGGAGGAAGAAATAGATAGAAAGAAAAGTGAGTCAAGTCTCATCTTTGTTAAGTTCTCTCTCATTCCAAGAGAGTTTATCTGTATTAGAATTCAATTTCGATGAATGTGAATCGCTATCTGCGAGACTGCCTTGGTTTGTTCCACTTGCCTTCCCGTGGTTTAGAATGCCATGGCTTGTTCTGACGTTCATGTTCAATGTGTGAGTTGAATAATGGGAAAGTGATGGGATGTGAAGTCAATGCTTACCACAACGACTAGATGCCCGAATAGCTCCTAGTCCTGCAACGATAATACAACCTACCATACATACACCAGTCACACCAGACCAAACGAAACCAAATCATACAGACTAACGCAGACCAGGCCAAACTAGACTAGACCACAAGTCAGCCACTCACTCACTCAACATTCACTTTGTCAGAAATGTATTTGTACATACGGAGCTATGTACTGTGCATGTACCAAGTAGCACTTACACTAAAGTGGTGTGCTGGTAATGGTACTCTCAAGTGCCTAGAGTTATGTCCTCTCTCCTCTATTACCTATATGTTTATGGAGTATTGCGTAATGTAATGTGTGTCCCATATTCTATTGTGTTCTTTCCAAAACTCTACAACTTACCGTCATTCATATCCTATAAAGTTTTCTTTGTTCGAATACCATAATGCATCCAAGGCGCAAGTTCACACAGTAAACCATCATGCTACCACATCACAACTATATACATCGTCCACAACTTGGGACACTAATAGCACTGACAACCCCACTCTGACATTTTTCCGCAATATATACGTACTAAAGGTTATTTCCTTTTGTTTTCATCCATTCTTTATATCTAATCAATGGAATTTCCTTTACGCTCTTCATAGAAACATAAACTATCAAAATAATGTTCTCTGGTGCACTCTGTATTAGTATTAACTACTTATTAGCTTTCCGATAATGAAGTCACTGCACTGCCAAACACTGCCAAACAATCCACAGACCTATTTCCGACAACGATATCAGAAACTCAATACTTTCTCCATTCATTCCGAAAGCCTACTGAACTTCCAACTATCAATCTTTCACTACCTAATTCTGTTGACGACGATTGAGTAATAATCTTAAGAATTTAAAGGTTGTATTAGGCAAGTTTATGAATTTAAAATGAACTGATGTACAATATTACATCAAAAATGAGATTTTCAACTGCGCACATATGCGAAAGTTGGCATTGGTATTGGTAATGTGGGATATGTATTAAATATTCATTGCCTGTATGAATAAAGCATAAGTTCCTGGAATGTTTTCTTTCAAAAACACTTTCGTTGTGTCAAATTTTTGGACAGACAACTGAAGTGAAAACATAAAATTGAATTTAAAATTTCTTTTGAGCCATTACTTGGGTATTTATTCTGTACTAACGGAAATCTGGTGCAATAGAGAGTGTATATAGCTGAAACTTGTTATAGGAAATGGGAAATGAGAAGAGTTTTAGCGATAAAGTGTAGCTTAGGCATGGATAGAACATTCCTGGGTTCCACCTTCATGCATAAATATCAAGTGCGTTCGTTAAGGGAGGACTTTAGTACGAAGCGAGGATGTGAGGAGGAAAATATACGGAATGTTATTGCTAAAATTGGAATTTTAAAGGTGAACTGGGGAACACACGTTCGAGCATGTATTGTCACGTCAAAATGAATCTAGTTACATGATGTGATGTAGGAATTGAAGAGATATTCAGTACCTGCACTTGTATTATAAAAGATTTTCGTTGCTAGTGACTGAATGGTAGGGCGACCGACGTGACATAACAATAAGTGCATCGTACACAAAAATTCACTACTTGGTAGCTAGTGCAGTACACAGTAGGACATGAAACGAAAGGATCTATTTTATTTTATGGTATGGCACAAGTACGAAGCGAGAGTACTAAGCTAATGGGATGCGGTAGGATGGAATAGGCACCGGAATGATGAAAAAGACTGTTCTCCTCTTTACTTACGGAAGAATTTAGTTGGTCTCCATTTACTCTAGTTGAAGAAGCACAACTGTTTATGGCCGTATACTTAGTACATAAAATGGAACAAAGTGGAATTGTTTTCCCATATAGAAACTATGTAATACTAATACCACTAGTAAGGAAATGAAACAAAACAAAATGGGATACGACCATGTTATGATATTGAATACATGTGAAATGAATTCCATTCAACACTGTCTACACTCTGAAATAAATTCTGTCCTTACTTTACGTGAAGTGAAAGTAGATATTTGGATAGGAGAAAGCATTAAGGGACGTTAATACGACTTTCTCTCCAAATGTTATGTTTGAAGAAATTCCTCTAGACTTGAATGAAGGATGATTGTCATTGTTTTTTAATGTGTGTTTGTAGTTTGTATCTATGTCGAGTCCTCCCCTTCTATCTCAATAGTCTTTCAAAGTAAACTATTGTTTTATTATATATTTAATATTACGAATGTGAAGAGAAAGCGTAATATCTACTTTCTCTTCGTTCTCAATTGCGATTCACCACTTTAACTGCCTCTCTCGCTCAGCTGTAGACCCGATATGTTTTCGTAACTGCAGTTACCCCGTATAATCTCGTAATACGTTCAAAAAATACAGTAAAGCCCAGCGAGGTTTCCTAGCGATGTAAATGAGTTGGTCGAGGTTTCCTTTTGCTTTGCATTGATATATTCATTCATTCATATATTGAACAAACATGTATTCACAGAGTACACATATAGACGTGAAATACAATACTCTATATGTACATGTCATAGAAATACTTTACAACAGACGAGACTTGGGAATGAATTCAAAGAAAATCTTTCCTTATTATCACTCTCAGAGTTGACTGGGAAAAAATTGCTGAAGCGTTACGAAATAGGAAACATGTGTTGTTCGCTCTTTTTTGCATTTGATGGATTGCAGCTCACTTTGTCACTGTGTCCTTTCTCTGTCTTGTTTTCTGTTATGTTGTGCAAGTGCTCGGTAGATCTATTGTAACTGTAAACGTAGTTATATTATTAACTATATCTGTGTACTTATCGTTAGTATTCCTACTAGGTAAGTAACATATTCTAAATACGTACAGCGAATGCATCTACATATAACTTTGCCCCACTTTGAAAAGTTTTTTTCTTTGAATCTTTTTCCTCAGTGCATAGGACAGATGTACTACTTATTTCTATGAATTGAATTGCGAATGGACTATGGAGAGAGAGGAAGACTGTATGTAAATATAAACTATACCGTCAATAGAATCCAACTCCTACTAACCCTTGTTAAAGGATGTACGAAAGCAATAGAAGCCATAGATCAAAAAAGAATTTACTTTTATACATACCATTTACCTAGCTCTGCAACAGAAAAAAGGAAAAGACTGAATGATACTTTGGAAAGACTCCCCTTTGAAAAATTTCCTGTTCACGGTTGACAAACGAAGAGTAAGAAAATTTTATGTTCCTCATCCATGTTGAAAATTGCTTGGCAGTTATTGTTTAAATATAATATGAGCTAACAAAATAGGACGGTACGAAGAGATGAGTTATGTTTCTCCTGTAATCTGTTTGTGCACCTTCTCAGAAATAAATAAATTCTGCAGTTCTCCTATTGTACAGCACAGTGCACTCTTTTCGCTGTGATCTGGATTTTGAAGTAACAAATTCAAGAGCGCAGAATATACAATAATGAATGAATTGAAATTCTAAACCATGAAGCTCTGTTTGTAGAATAGTCCTAGGCACTATATGTTTATGATCATGGACAACAATGTTCACAATGAAGAACCAAACCGGAACCTGAGCGTATTTTTCATACACAGAGAAACCTTTCAACTGAATTTTAGGAGCGGAAACGGAACACTCGTAGGAGAAGTCGAGAGTATATTCTGAAATCTGTTTGTACCTTTATTTGCGAACTCTGTGAACTCACTCTAGTACAATGCCAATGCTCATATATACGTTTATAGGGAAAGGGTACAGGAAACTATGAACTAAAGTCGACAAGGGAAACATATAACAATAATTTTCGCTGGTGAAATCTGTGTGGAGCTGAATGACACAAGAGAGACAGACAGACAGAGAGAGAGAGAGCCAATGGCGAAAGTTAGAAAAGTTCCGTTGAATTCTACTTATTAGGCTATACGGTGGCAGATGCATAGTTGGGCTCAGCTGGGGCACAATGCTATTGGAAATAACTATCTGAGGTGCAATGTAAAGTACTGTTACAGTTAGTTACAGTAACAGATATTATTACCTACAGGAATACTTTACAGTGTTAAGTGTAATGCAGTCAACCCAAACTGCACTGCGTAGAGCGAAAGGAACATAACTGGCCTGTCGAGTGAGCACGGTAAGTAAGTAGATAAGTCCACACTGGATCCTACTTACACTGTACTATAATACATAGCATCTGTAAATACAGACATTATTGAATTGAGTGAGTAGAAAAGCAACTAGCACAGAAGACTAAACTATTTGTGCATGTGTATCTTCGTATAAATAGCAGAGATATTGGTTTGGATAGCGCTGATCTACTGTTCTGTTCATCTCACTCGCAGACATTATTATTCCCTGCAAACTGAAGAGAACGAACAGTCAAATAAAGAGTTCCGAGGGAGATAAAGTAGCTGCACCTATCTCTTCACCTCTCACTGGCTCCAGTTGCCTATTTCTACCATGTAGGAGTATGGATGACTGAAAAGGAATTCATTCACAGAGGAAAGCAGAGGAAATGCTAAGAACGTGGCACAAAAGACTCAGATTCTTGTTCTGTTCAATCAAACTTCAGTTCAGCTAAAAGATTTGTAGTTTGTGCCACAGGATTGCAAGGAAAGACGTTGTATGTTGTACTCTCTTGTATTTATCTCCCTCTGCTCTTACTTACCCTACCAGACCTGGTGTGGTGCCTATATGCAATGCACAGAGATTGCTATTACATTACTACATTACACCTATACATATATCCCTGGAATAAATCTAGGTATATCCTATCTGGGAAACACAATGCTAACATAATACAACTTAAACCATAGCTTAATCTTTGGAAGCAGCTATGTTTAAAGTTCCAGGAGTAATTTAGGTACATTTATAAACTACCTACCTGATTTTGTTATTTTGCCTTGTACAATGTATATTTACTTTTAGACATATTGTGTCTCTTCCTCCTCTGCAAACTACAAACACACTTATGACTGTCTGTTCTGTTTCCAGGCTACAGTTGGGCTTATTGAATTTAGATAGAACTACAACTACATTACTGCAGTCTCCCTAACTCAACTCCTACAACTGCTAGGCTTCTGGAAAACATAACTAGGTACATATAGTATCTTATACTTATTTGAAGGTTTAAAAACATGGAATAGTTGGCAATATTCCGTAGAGAAGAAAAGGAACCTTACGCTATGATTGGTATTACTAAAAGTTGAGAATTCAGTTGAAGTTTAGAGTGGAGTCGACCTGTTCATGTCTATAGGGCAAGAAAGAGGAAAGGAAAGCCAAGCGAAAGGCGAAATTCACTTTACAACTTCACACTTACACTGGAAAACTCAGATTTCATGTCGTGTCCAACTGGTAATACTGGTAATGTACTCATACTCACAGTGCATTGCTACGTAGTCATCCCGAGGAGAAATCCACGGAAATAGTAAAAAGGTGTATTAACTTGTATCACGTGTATATCCAGCGAAATAGACATTCATACCACTTAGGGCCAGGAAATAGTTTACATAACTAAATAAACTGGCTAGATATGCACCAAGTACAACAAAGGGAAAATAGAATCATTTTATATAAGTTCTTCATTTACGAAACGGAAAGCGTAAAACCTATAGGTACCCATGACTAGTTAGCAGTATGAGAAGATATAAAATTTCGAGTAAACATCTGTATTTAGTATGTATAGCCAAGAATCTATAATGTAAATGTCTTATTGCATGGTGTACATTATATCTCTGCATGGTGAATGTCAGATGTCTATATTTTACCTTCTCCAGTGTAACTGAAACTAATATGAAGTGAAATGAGATGAAGTAAAATGAACTGGAGAAGTAGTAGTGAGTAAGCCCTTACTAGTAGATGTATACATTTCTTATGAAGTATGGATGTCCGTTTCTATTGCATTTGCAAGTATGTATTATCACATGTATCCTTTGCTATTCAGCTTGTTAGGTATGTATAACATATTTGTATTACTACTACCGCACAACATACAATGTATATTGGATAGGGAAAGAGGTACATACATATTTGCACTAAAAGTGCAAGAACTGCTGGAGAGTATTCCTATACAGACTGGATGGAGCAGAGCAGAGAGGTTTATTTGAGTAGGTATGTATGTATGTAGGAGGGAATATAGAAAGTAGGTATTCGTTGGTTTGGTATCTGAACCTTTAGAAAGTGTGCTTTGCTGCGGATAGCATATCGATCCAAGAGAGTGTACTAGATTGAACATGTTGGAGAAAGACTGGAAGAGTGAAAGGAGAGGAAAGCATGAGAGAGTATCTGAACTGATAGGACAGGAGAGAACATGTTCTAAGGGAAGGAGCCCAACCACTAGGGCTGCCTAGCCTCGACTACATAAGCCTAGAGAAGAAACTCAGAGTTTTCCAGGCTCCCGAGCCCGAAACCTAGCGAAACGACATAGTGATCCTGCTCTCTCGCCTAGTCTTTCCTTCAGCCTAATGCAACTTCTCGCTCTCACTTCACTTTCACTGGTGGTTCTCGTTCTATCTGCAGAATTCTCGCAGAGCTCTCCTCTTGATCCTCGTCTGTCTTCTCGTGCTCGCCACTTTCCCTCTATCTCCAATTCCATTGTACATGGAAAATACATACGCTCCTAGATTCTCCTTTCCTTGATTTCGTTTGGCCTGTCTTCTTTCCCTGAAAGTTTCTGCTTTCCTTGATTTCGTTTTGCTCTGTCTTCTTTCCCTTGAAAGTTTCTGCTTTCTCTCATTCCTTCTTTATTCACCATCGGCCCTTCGGTCGATTATTCCTACACCACTCCCAACCACCGCCAAACTACAAAAGCGGTTCTCTTTTACTATATTTTACTCATTAGTTTAAGACAGTTCGTAGGGGTAAGATCGAAAATGGTTATCTTGCCAAGTTAACTGCCATCCACTACTAGTCCTCTACATACAATAGTCATCTTCATCTCCGTCAATTCCTCTTATCTATACTCCAGTGCAGTGCGGTAGAGTCAAGTTCACGTGAATTCCTAGTCAAGTGAAATCTCCTGAAAAAATACGAGTGAGCCACGCGTAGTTTATATATTCCTGCGAGTATCTACTACCTCCTTCAATTTCATTTCCTACGAGTCAAGAAACTCTCGGCGCTGCTTTGTTTTGCTGTGTAGGCGAAGACACGACAAGACAGATTGGAGAATAAACATGCTTTCAATTTCTTGTAAACATCCCAAACATCCAGATTCAGTCCGCGAGGATGCTGCTTGGTTGTGAAAAGAGAAAATTCAGGCCGCCTGTATGCCCTCCTCATTTTTAATGAAAAACTGTCAATACTAGAAGACTTGAAAAGGAAGATGAGTGATCCGTATTACCCCAGAGCTCCTCCAGGTAAAAATCAATTAATTCTCCTGTTTCCTAATTTATCCTGTCTAACAATCTGTAAAAACAATTTTCCCCATCAAAAATCAAATTACATATCCAAAAAGCAACCAAAATCCAAATACATGTTAAGATAAGAAAAAGCTACTTACACTTACTACTTTACTGATGTTCTATGAGAAATTCGCAAATTTTGCTTTTTTGCCAGCCCTTATGAAACCAAAATTGATCATGTTACAAACTTTTTCCAGAAATGAAAATTGACTAAGAGATTCCTTCGCTACACCTAACATTATCTATTTACAGAGTTTGATCGCCAGCCAACAAATTACAGCAAAATTTATCGTCCTGATGATCATGCTTCATTTTCGAACGTACCATTAGGGGAAGTGATAACAGAGCAGCCAATACAATCGTATGGATCACAAATATCGACAGGAATGTCTTCTTCTTTTGGAAGGAATCCAGTAGCAATGATGAGTCCACAAGTAGGGATTCCTTTACCTGGACTAGAAATGCTTGATAGGCTTCCATCATTTAAGGTCCACAATTCAGGTAATTTAAGCGTTGGTTCTACATTACAAATATTCGATAGTGTGTATGTGCGGTTAGTAAATAATGTATCACGAGTTCATCTCGTTCAATTATATTTTATGCATGGTCATATTCCCATGTTCGGTATAGTATGTATTAACCATACATAAGTGCACTTAAATACTTTAAGTAATCGAAATTGAAAGTAGGATAAGATCTCTCCGCAGTGTGGTTCTGTGTACATTTATGAAAACACTTTTGAAAGTTTCCCTGAAAAGCTTTCCAATCATGAATTACTCACACACTATCACCATGAATATACAAGATGCAATATCCTAGGTACTCGAGCCTTGTTTCATAGAAACAGCAACGTGCCAGGAATTAAATGGACTAAAATCTTTTGTATCTCCAATTTTCTTCTGCAGACACGATAAAGGCTCTTTACTGTTTGCTATCATTTTAGAAATAAGACGTTGGCATAGACAGTCCAGGAACATCAAACCCAGGTGTCTTCCTTTAGGGAAAAGGTACTCCTCTTATCTAATCCTTTGATTCTAACAGAATCCTTTCCTATCTCATCTGCGATGGCTACGTGAGAACGCTTTAACACTTTTCGCAGTCTCTCATATATTTATATTCTGTCTTATCTCCGAGTACCTTGTTACTCAATATATATCTTGAGAACAAACCGGGAAATACCTATCAAACTGACTGAACTTAAATAAATCCTACCCACGCCCATGCAGCCAACACTTCACTCACGACTTTCCAACAGAGACCGACATGCTCATCACATAACATAAAAATGTAACGAGTTGTAAGCAGTTTACAGAAAACTACTAGACTACAACCTACCTTAGGTTAGCAAACCGTTTTCCTCAAGCCAACCTACCAGTTAACATAAATTCAATCTGCAATACCCACGTTGTTCCTCACCGTACGTGACATTTATTATGACTGAGGTGTAGATATGTTGAGTTATTACTTGCATAAAATTACTCTACGTGTTTTCGACTTGGCTACTCCAGATAAAGTTTTTTTTACTTCATATTAGGTGATGCAAAATTCTGCTTCACTTTGTGTTTTGGTTCCATGAGTGCATGGTATGCTATGCCATGACATGCTCCATTCTCTGTACATTGTAAATTTTAAATGTTTACTATGCGAAATATTTTGTATTTCTCTAGCTATACATTTCTCCAGAGAATTTGCATCACCTAAAATAAACACTAAAGCGCACGCTACACTTGTCGGTAACATATTTCATCGTGTAGGACAAAACCTAGTATTCTTGTAATTAGACCGCTCAAAAGTATGATGCTTTTATTAAATTAGCAACTATCACGAACCATATGAACCATTTGTATTCCATTTTCTCCGGCAACACGCATAAAAAAGGAAATGCATGTAATTTGTTTAAACATAACTGCTGTGAGTCTCAGGTATGCATTATCATGTACTATAGAGTTGTTATACAGTAGGACGGTAGGCCCGAATAGGAGTGCCCTTAATAAATTGCTTGTTGGACATGTGTGTGCTATACCTATGGACTTTCGGACTGGTCAAGTATGATGTATTCTAAATGAAAATATTTGTGTTAATAGCAGGCATATTATCTGGAGGCTCTACCTGCTCTCCTGGTTATAAAATTTACAACCTTAATGGTGAACAAATGCTCAAAGGTAGTTCAGATACCCTGTTCTGCCCTTTTGACTCAAAGCAAAAAGCTGTTTCCATCAAGGATATGAATGAAGACTGCATTTTTCAAGTCAAGTTTACACCCTCCATCTGCGAATGTGACTCTGAGGTGAGTTTTCTTCAAAAATTGCAAACAACTTAACTCCTTCTATATTTCTTAGTTTCCATTACTCTTTATTTGCCAAAGTTTACCAAAGTCATTTGTAACACATGGAAAATAAGGTTTAGATCGGTTTTCTGTACTTCACCGGGACACACTGGCATTGTCGCACACAATAGATCTCTGAAACTTCTTAGCACACAACCTTAGACCTAAAACAAATGTTGTAGTTCACATCGCATGACAGTACAACTTTAATCTCCAATTCTAAAACAATCGATTCTGGGAAAATGACCGTATACTTTTTTACTATTTCAGGAGAAACGCTGTTTTGCGGTGTTTTCGCCCGTTTTCGAGAATCCGTTCGGAGCAATCCTATTCGAAGCTGGACAGTTAAAATACTCTCTAAAGATCTTGAATGCTCTCGAGGGAGAAACATTTGCCGTTCAGTTTTTGGGCAGCTCTGATTTTACTGTGAGTTCTGTCTTCACATCCACATTTGCTATAAACTATGTCCATGGTGTAATATGTATTTTAAGCGCTATTCCTTTTTGTAGTACTGTAATAACGTAACTCAGTCTTCGGCTCTCAACTTTCAACAACCAAATCCTACCATCTTGCCTTCTCCATTAAACAGCATTTTTACGATTTTCACTAAAATTCTGTCTTATGGTTCTTAAATTTTACTACTCACACTTGCTCTCGCTGTTAAAGCTTATATATGTTGTCAGTTTTGTTTGGTTTTCGTGTCGTTGTTCTGTTGCCCTAAAGGGAGAAATCTGTATTAAAGATGACTCGTCTTTGAGGTGATTTTCACTTTTAAAAAATGACGAACAGTTCAATTCCTTTGAATTGGCTTTTTGAATGTTTATTTGATTTTCTCCGTGCACTTGTGTCAGGGGAATTACTTTTATCATCACTTAACTCTAATTTTCCCTTTTCTTCCCATTGCTTATGTAAGGCTATCGTGGCTTGAAAATTTAATGAAAGGTCTGCACCCACAAAAGCTTAAATGAACAGTCCGTATTTCACGTCTGTAACTGTTTTACTCACTTGTAGATAAAAGGAGCCGACGGAACAACCGTTGCCGTCGTAAACATTCATAGAAAACGTGGGGAATGTCAAAAGTATACACTTACATTTATGGAAGAAATCAGCTCAGCAAATAAAGCCCTTTTCATTGGTTGTATAGTTACTCTGGTAAGACCATTTGTTGAATGGCTGATAAAAAACAAACAATATATTGTTAAAAGTTTCGTCTATGAATAGTATTTACAAGTTTTCCAAGAAAAGTGGGTAAATTATTACGAAATAACTTCATTATGCATTCTGAGCCTATCTATGTTACCATTACCTATGCCAAACTATTAGAACAAGTTTTCTTATTAAAATGTTTTAATTGTATTTCAGGACCTAGTGAGTTGTGAAGGAGTTTGTACAAGATGTATTTGCTTAGCCCCGATCGTCTTGGCCTGTCTTACTATTCTCGGACTATTCATTGGTTCAGTAAGCTCAACAAAAGGACCAAATAAACCTTGAGTTCTGGCTAAATAAAGCCAATTCAATGATTCGGTGATGCATTGTGATGGTTTGACTTCCTTCCTTATTGCAGTAGAACAAGGATGGATAATGATGACGAGGACAAAATACAATGGTTACAGTTTTAGACAATCTGCCGTGTCAGGCTTATATTGATCATTGAGAAGGGCGACATATTACTACATAGCAAATACTGTAGAAACAATAGTTGCAGTAAAGAATCACATCATCTTCATCCGATATGAGAGAATGGAACATAGAGGCACACGGAGTACAATAAAGATGTATCTACTAACTAAAATTAACTACCTATACCATTAATTGTACAGTCTCTTCCCAGATCTCCAACTCAATTAGTTTAGGAGGAAACAATAGTAATAAAATGGAAATGAAATCTTCATTCTAATGAAAACTCATACAAAGAAATGGTCTGTGAATGCTTTACTTTAGGATGAATTCAAGTATGCACCAACTGGTAATCGAAAACTATAGCAAACCAACCAACTTACAATAAGAACAGAAGTTTTAAAAAAATATTTCACTTGTCAATGTCAACATGTCAGCGATTGTGTACAGAATACCCCGTCAATCTGTTTTTGGCAGGCCAAGTATTGTCCTATCTTACAATCTTCTATCATCCCATTAACAAAAGCTAAACTACTGAAATAACCAAGATATAAGTACTACGAGCCAACAAGGAAAATTCAATCCACCTACTTATGATAGCTATAGTATACGCAAATCAAGTTTACAGTCGTATCACATCAGATCTCCTCTTATATAATACAAAACGCAAAACAACCCAACCCTATTCTAACCAGAATCAAAATCATTTACAAAACAATGTAATGTAGTGTAATATTCTTAAGATATTGCCAATATGCCAATATTATTCATAAGCAAACTTCAATTTACTCAATTGTTACAAAGTTATCTAATTACAACATGAAACAACTAGTGATACAACTATTATGGTTACATCTTCCTATTATTACTCGTTATAATTTGATTCACACTTACGTAAATACGATTGCTGAGTAACTGAAAAATGATATTATCTAATCTGTACTGTATTGTACTAATGTCAATCCATACTCTGTATTCTATAAGTAAAGTTTAAGCACCAGTACCAATCCAACAACACTATTGTATAACAATGAATAGAAAATTACATTGATACGAATTATTATCTCTCTTATACATTATTACTCTCTGTGAGATTGTATACTAAATGTACTGTATTAATTATAATAATATAGAAACTCAAATATCCTCACAGTTACAAGAAACAACTCTTTGCTTTAGGTGCAAGAGTTAATCAAATCAAATCATCCATGCGAATTCTGTAATTCCACATACTATTTGTATAGCATTGTATTAATTAAGTAGGTATTATTAGCGTACGTACTTAATTACTAGTATGGGTAATGGAATGGGAAATTGTAGTCATAAATATGATAAGCTTCCGTTACATAAGACGCTATGACATTAGCATGTACTAAAATGTTATTAATACTATTAAGTAATGAACCCTAATTAAGTAAATTACAGTGTATCATTGTCATATATTGTATTATATAGTTAAGCTTGTACCATAATGTTAAATGTTACTATCTGCATAAATGCTAAGAATAAGTCTTAAGTACGGTGTAAATAGCGTTCCTCAATTACAAACAATACAATACTGAACTACGATATTACACAGAACACAAATAACAAAAGTATTTTCTAGACACGTTGGAATAATTGTATAACTAATTAAGGAATGAATGATAATTAGTTGATGACTACATATTTCAAGCACATATGCTGCAGCAATTAAAGTAAGTGAGGAGAAGGTATAATTATAATGTACTACAATATAGTAGTGATGTACTATTAAGTAGTACTAGTCTTATAATTATTTGCCCTTAAGTATACAGTGTACCTTACTATAGTATATAAATAACGTACATAGAATTTTCATAAGAACCGAACAATGTTTTTGTACCGTTAATTATGTCGACAAGAAACAGGAGAAAATTAAGTAATTAAATCAAGTTCTTTGAGAAATTTTGCTCCATACTCCAGAAACTTCAACAATTAGGCAAGATTCCTACTTGAGATGAGAATAATATCTGGCACGTACAGAATTAATCACTAAACTGTCAACTGAATTTTCTTCAAAGCATTCATCACACCTGGCCTCCATAATAAAAGCTCTAAGAATATGCACTTATAACAATAGGAACTTGTTGAATTTGACGACAACCTGACAATCTCTAATTTTATGAACACACTAATTTTTGCGTCTATGTAATTCAACGTACAAACTTATTTTACGCTACATCTTTTTAATTACACATTCATTGGTTCCATACTTTAATAAAACTACAAACTAGATGCAGGTACCATTACGACATTCTGTACTGTTTAGTATGCATGCTCGTTACAAAAGCTGTCCTTAACTTAGATGAATTACAATACTCAATTTGTAAGCAAAACAAAAATTATAATTCGTTAACTGCCATTACAATACTAACGAACAAAAAATAAGGATGTAGCAAGTGAAATTCACATCTAAAGATTTGAAATGATTATTGTTAAAGAAAATTTCAGAATAATTTGCTTTGATATTTTAATTGCTGTGTATACTGAAATTATTGAAGAAAGTATGATGTGTGAATGGCTTTTGAAGGGAATAAAGGTATGTTATCTGTATCAAAAGTGCAACTAACATTCATTTCTCGTCCTATACTTATCCCTCGACACAATGCAATCGCCAACGCCAACATAATATAGCTGCCATGTAAACGTTATGTACCAGGCTTTGGAGATCGTATTGAAATTAACTCACGTATATGTTATAATAAAAGCGAGTGTTTACTATATTGCCTGCACAGGAAACATCGTCGATAATTCTATGTAATAATGTATTATTTCCGTATATATCAAAACGAAATTCATATCATCAATGTTGAATGTAATGCATATAAGGCATTTCTTAAACGGTCTGCCTAAATTGTGGAGTAAAATGTAGATTTAAATAATTTACGAGATATTAATTGGAAATGTAAGCAAACCTAAGGGGTCATCATTTTTAAGCAAACTTTTACACAACAAAAATTTAGTATTTCACTTATTTGATTTTGATAGCAGGAAAGGTATCAATGCAAACTATACGACTGATAGCGAAATATTTTTGGCTTTATGTCAGTTTGCTGCCCATTGCCACTGTTGTTTTATTCTACTGTTCTACTCCCTTAAATTCTATAAGTTGAATAATTTCCAGCATTCTATCTACAATATTACACATTCTATTTTTCAGCAGGAAGTAGATTATTTAGGCATACGTCAACGTTAGCAATAATTGAGATGGAAAATAATATTTCAGGAAATACAAGTCATTACATAACATATCCAATTCTTCTCATATAAACGAACCATTTTCTCAAATCTTAAAACCTAGGGAGACATTATTTTGACTTTGTGAACTTAAAAAGTTGTTACCGCAAGTATTGCGAAATTCAGCTGAAGCTGCTACCACTCTTACTATTTTTATATTTATAGTGTCATTTCAGAGAATCATTCAGAACCACACTGGAACAGTTGAGAAAGAAAATTAAGTTTACGATGTACCAACATTTATAAGTGCATACAGTAGAATGCAGCAAAACCACATCCTTATAGAAAACGAAACAAATAGAAAGTTGTCAAAACAGGGAGAACTGTCCTTTGCTATAGTTTCATGGCAGAGTTCAATGAACCGGAAAGTGAGACACGAGGTTGTTGTAGAATTGGCAATAATATTATTAGGTCTAGGGGTAACTAACTCGCGTATACAATTCAGTTGGTGCAGACGGTGACCACCAGGCATTCATACGGATATATTTTTTCTAATTTTTATCCTTGCTAAAACACTGCTATGTACTGCCCATATTCAAGGAATGTTTTCTTTCTAAGCAAGAGTTATAAGAATATTGGTAGAAAACAATATCAAAACTAAATCGTTTTTCTATAAAATAATTCACACCAACTGTCTAATAAGTTAGACAGTCGGTGTGAAAAGGGATTAAAGGGTTGAATTAAAGGGTTTATTGTGTGCATTTGTCCTTCAAGGAGATTATTAAACCCAAGATATTTATAGCAAGATAAAATGAATAGTATTTATGCTTGACTATAATCCACCTATCTATATATATCGTAATCCCAGAGAGGACACAGACTCTGAGATTCAAAGACTAGTCGTTGAAGCAACGAATTCAAAGACTATTCTTTTGGAGTACGGCATTCCAGTCCCTGTGAGGACGAATAATTATCATTGTTTAGCATGTGCACTGTAAACTGAATGTTTTAAAGGACATAATCATCACATTACTTATAGATATTATTAATCATTTTAAAGAAAATGCAATTTATGTATTGCATTAGCATAAAAGTATATATAAGGTATAAGTTGCTAGTTGGAGGATAGATAATATTTGGAGGATGGATTATCCTACTAATACGTTTAGTTATTTCTTTGTGATGAAAAATTAATATATGATACTTAGAAAGGTATCCTAATAACGGCAATGACCCTATTGCGTAGTAAGTCTAAGAAGGCTGACGTCAATACGATACGAAGCTATAGGAATGGGATAAGGAAAGAATGGAGATCCTCTCAAATACAAACTACATTGTGCGAAATAGTGATCAGTTTCCAATAAATCATGTTTACGAGGATAAGCAATAAAGCAATACTGAAATGTAGAAAGGGGAAAACCTGGAAAAGTGTTTTTACCCATCCCTCGAATTGACCGATCCAATACCTGAAGACCCAACGTCACAGCCAATGTATGTCAAATACATAACAGCCATCCGCTTGGTAACTTCATACAGCAAAACCTCTATTTGCAAAGGCAAGTCAGATTGCCAAACAAATAGATGTGTTTGCAAGAAAAACAATACACTAATGATAATGATCAATCGGTATCTTAAGTGTAATATTACTTCAATCTGCGATTACTACTTATATTTATATAGTCTTATATGACTTGAATGTTTTTGACTAATTTTTATGCTAGGACAATACATAAATTACGTTATCTATATAATTGATGATAAAATGATTGATTAATAATATCTATACATAAAGTGATGGATGATTAATAACAGATTGTCCTTTATTCCATTCAGTATGCAGTACACATGATAAACAAGGATAAATATGTCCTCGCAGGGACTGGAATACCGTACTCCAAAAGACTAGTCTTTCAATTCGTTGCTTCAAAGACTAGTCTTTGAACTCGTTGTTTCAAAGACTAGTCATTGAACGCGTTGTTTCAAAAATTAGGCTTTGAATCTCAAAGTCTGCGTCCTCTCTGGAACTAAGATTGAGAACAAATATGTAAGTCTTGCAGGTGATTTGTTTCTTAATACTTTGAGAAACATCTCTCTTTCTAATTAAATACTAGTACATATATATCAGTAAATTTCATTGTTATATCCACATCCACACCGTTTCAACCTGAAAAAAATGTCATTTTCGCTGCACAAGCGCACCAAACTCATATAACTGCCAAGTCCCTGGCAAGTACTATTGTCATTTTTGGGTATTTTCCGATTGTGTGAAGTGTGAATCAATGACGCATATTTTATTTATATCCCAACAATTGTCTGTAAGAATGTAGCATTAATATTTATTTTATGTTTAGAGCGTTTATGGGTCTACTAAAAAGATCAATGGCAGTTCACTATTGTTTAGAAAATAGACTAGCGAAATTGTAATACAAAGTTCAGTAAAACAAACTACGGTTGACACAGACTTAAAAGAATATCTCATATCCGTCGCGTGAATCCGAAATAAGCAAATTTTGCTATTTTGAATCATGAGTGTTCTGCACCACATTAAATCTATTATCATTCTTCTTTACTAATGCTTCCATAGCCTGGTAAAAGTTTTTATCCCAATATACTACTGCTCCTACGGGTTCTGGTTCATTATGTCGAGGTATACATAGGATAGGTCTGATCAATATGCAATACGAGAAAGATCTCAACAAATCTGTACTAGGTTGTAGCACAGACATTTGTACATCTGAATATCAATGATATCCTCAAGGTTGGTTTTTCTTACGTCAGCAGTGAGCGATTATACAGAGACTTGGAACCCTGATAATATCAAAATGTGGGACATACTTAAAAACAGACACTACAATACGGTCTTTGTGTCTTGAGAGAGGAGGAACTGAGATTCTGTGAATTGGATAGAAATAAAAGAAAATGAGAAAGAAAGAGAAAGTTTCTCTTGGGGGAGGGAAAGGTCAAGTGGAACTGGGAAAACTTGAGAAATCCAAGGTATGTTACGTGATTCAGTAATATTTTAGTTCGCTACGTTTATACACAGAAAAATAGTTTCAGTTCACTAGGATTTCTGATAAGAAGAGTCTGACTTTTTAGGTTGGTCCTCGAGAAAAATATGTTTACTCGTTTTGGTGCGGTAGTAAGGTTATACCTAAGTATTCAGTAGTTAGGTAGCTCACTGATTGAGGCTTAAGTTTATCCACGTTCTTTTAATATACTTACTGCGTGTTGTTATTAGAAGTATTCTTTAATGTAGAAAGTGAGTTTGTTGTTGAGAGTTTTTATTGCTTGACGCCTGTTCTTAACTGCTCTCGTCTTTCTTCAAAGTCATAATTTGGAGAGCTACTCACCAAGTGAGCCAAAGAGGGGAAAACAGGTTACGACATTTTATTTATATCTCACGTCCGCCAAAAAGGAAAATACGACGAAGACAGAGTAAGGAGCCTAACTATAGAGACACACTTAGTGTACTGGAGTTGTGGATTAGATTGAGATGTTTTGCTTTGGTTTTCTTTACGTTACTTTGCTTTAGCTCCCCATCGTCATGACGTGGTCTGGTCTGGTCTACGCAAGGATCAGTTTTTATAGAATGATGAGAAAAGGAAATAAGTTTCTACTTGAGCAGACAAACATACCACTAAGATTACACCAGATCTTTACAGCACTCCACACTCGGTGCCAATAATGCCAAATCCAGAAGCAAAACCGTATCCTACTTAGCCTGTCCTCCTTGTCGTTCCGTTCGGTATATAATTGTACTTAATAGTATAATAGAAGAAAACCTTAGCAATATCAAGGTAGGCATTTCTTCCTGTCATACTTTTTACACACTTTGAGACTCATTTTTTGAAAAGAGAAAGTAAGTAGAGTGGAGCAAGAGGGACGGGACGAATAAAGGAAAAGAAGACTGGAGCGAATGGAAAGATCAATCTCATCCCCATACGAGCGATACGGACAGATACCCGCACCGGATACAACGCATTCTACTCCTTGGAGACCCAGAGTATCTAATCAAAAGAAAAATCTCTGCGAAATATTTCCTTTTCTTTTTCTCTTAGATCATTGGTTTGGTTTGTTCTCCTAAGATCCTACTGTACACTACATTACATCACCTTAGATTTACTTTGCGTCATCCATCATGCTTGAGTAGATTAGCATCAGACAGCTAACGTGGTGCACTCGAATCGACTTTACCCATAGTTTCCGCAGATCCATTTCTACTTACCAATAATACTTTCAACTCCACTCCTTTCCCAGTTATGGCTACACATTTATTTCCCCCAATGCCAAAGATATACTTATTTACTGGTTACAATACTACAATACACCAACCTAATACGAAAGTAATGTATGGTGACATGACAGATGACACCGAATGCCTTCCTTTGGTTTCCCAACCTATATCTCCACCCAGGCAAACACCAACAATGAAAAAATCATGAAAGCCCAACAAAAAGACAGCCAATCACCAACTCCATTCAAACTCTCTGACCTGTCTCTACTTTAGTAGTGGGAGCACCAAAAGTCAAGCAGAAGAATAGAAAACTTCGGTTATGTATGTTTCCTATATCTTCAATTTTAACTTTTGACTCCGTAGTCAGATACTTTGCACTTACACCGTTCCAATACAAATAAAATGGAAGGATAGCAACACCAAGGAAAGACTAAACAGAAAAGGGAAAACAAAGAAATGATTTTCACTGTACTTGTGTCTTCATCTTCCATTTTCCCACTTTTCAATTTCAACTTGAAAGATCCTCTTGTACATCTTTGTCGTTTCCTTAATCCCATTTGAATGACAGTAGGCTATTCTGTGCCTGTGCGGCTTCACTTGATTTACTTATACCTTACGTTTCCTTTTCCTTTCTTACAGACAGTCTCAATCCTGCCTGACTTGCAAAATACCTCCTATGTTTTCTTTTCCTTACAATTTTCGCATTTAGCATCGTTAGGAAACAGAGCACGTAACATTTCCCCTGGTCGTGAAGGAATGATGTTGTGATGTGGTTGAACTTTGTCTGTATCTTATCTATAGACTATAAATACAATTCACGAATCTTTACTAACTCCTGCCTGAGTGAATACAACGCTCACGCTTAAAATTCCATCCTGTTTTGATATGAATTGTATGCCCGCATACAATAAATGTACATAGGGATTTCAGATGGTATAAAATAAACTCAAAAGATGTATTGGAGTATACCTATACAGCAAAGTCACACTGAATTGTTAGCATACAAAGCAGATGGTCATATTTTTCGTTTGTCCTAAACGTGACTGTTCTTTTTCTCTGCGGCATGACATCGTACGCTATGTTTAAATACTGTTGAGTTCCTTTGATGCACCAGAGAAAAAGGTGAAAAATACGGAATTCTGCGTTTTGCAGCGTGCTCCGGAATTTGAGAAAAACAAAAGACAAAGGAGCTTATACGAATGCATGATGTTTGCACTTATCAGATCCAGATCACATAACATTGTAAGGTAGATAGGAATAGGAACTTGTATAAATACAATCGAGATGAAGAGTGAAAGGCTCCGCAGGCTTAAATACTATTATTGCCATCCTTACGGGCATTTTCAGTCTTTGAACGTAGGCAGCTGTGTAAAGTGGATTCTTTAATGCGCCAAAATTCCAAGCTTAACAGTCAACTCTGCCTTCAGATAAGGCAAACTCAATTCAAGATAGCTTGGTTTGCAGCCAGCAGCAGAATATAAAACTTATCCTACATACCTACATAAGTACATGGCCAAGACAAACCAACCACAAAAATCAACCTTAGGTGCCACAGAGTCATAGTCACATAGGAATACGTGAGACAGACTTCGTTCCAACCAGTTAGACAGAATGGAGAATTATCCGGAGAGATTTTCTTCCCGAATTCTACTGGGATGCTGCTGCAAGCTGCACTACCCATGATTGAGATAGCAAATACCCAGTCAAAACGAATACGGTATCATACTTAACTTGTAATGTCCAATTTGCCTCTGCGAAATGTAGGCATTTTCTCAAGAGTGAAAACTCAATTGGCGGACGGAGATTGTTTGTCTTCTTACTTGTTTGTTGACCTAAACTTTTACTTTGGCTATGTAAAATTTTCTTTTATTTATCAGAAATTCCTCCTAACTAAATGCCTTATGGTTGGAATTAACTTATGGGGAATGTGGGAGTAGTGATAAGCCCGAGAAGTATAAAGTTATCATCGTAAGTATCGCATCATAACTTTGATAAAAGTCCAGCCAGACTCCATTAGCCTAAAAGAAGAGTCGTCGTTCTGTTGGTGGCTAATGTTAGGAGTCTGGTTAAATGTCAAATGGGAATTTACACGTATAAACACCGTCATACAAATTCGTAATGAGCATTTATACAGCGACAGCTCTGTGGTTTCCTGCTAATGAGCCATTTAGAGCTATATTGAAGGCCTTTATTACAGCAATAACATCGCATGGAGTTTCATAGGCACACCAGTATTACTAACGATTTTCCTCCTTGTCCACAAAGTTAGACCAGTTTTCAAAAACTTTGACAATTTCCTAAAGTAGCACTACTTACTTCCCTAAGACAAAACCTATTACCATCTCGTCATTGTGTGCTAACTTTTTGTTATTACTGCGTGAAACTAATGGCCGACTATAAAGACAGTTTTTATATAATGATAATGATAGTCAATGTCTCGATAAGTACACTGCTGAAAATGAGAGGTGATAATATATATTTTTCAGTTTTATTACTCTCCAGTCTCAGCAGCGTATCCGAAGAAGGGCTTCATTAAATCATGAAAAAACAACAAAAGTATTTAAACATCCTAAACAAACATTAGAAAGGAATCCATTGTGGATTGTGGGGTAATCGCATTGCACTTTGGTAAAAGATATTTGAGGATAAGATTGTATAATGGAAAAGAAATCGAAATGCGCGTGAATAACCTTGGGATGCCGATATTGGTTTTAATAGTAGTAATACAGTAATAATAACGACTGCAACAACAGAATTTTCTACATTAGCGAAAATACCAAAACCAATATCATAAACTCACAACAGCATTTTCTATTTATGTAGCAGTTTTCCTCTAATGTGGTTTCACGTTCCACAAAGCTATGCAAAACCACATCCTTTTATCCGGCCATGATTAAGTTTACTATAATGAAAACTACTAAACAAATATATAAGCCAAACTGACAAACTTCAGTTAATATTTTGTTTCTAACGAAAATAATATTCCACAAAGCAGTGTAGAATTTAGCATCAACAATAATGACTAACAGTAAGATAATTTTGTTTTTAGTGATTGCTTTAGCGGTCATATTTACGAGAGCCCAAGATGACGATTCAGAAAACGGAGATGATTACTACATAGGTAAATAATTTTTGTACTATTTCTACAAATGTAAATATTGTCGGTAATTACAGAAATGAACTATGGCTTATCATGTCATTTCTTTCACAGAAGACTTTAGTGCGGGTCGAAATATAAGAATTGCGGGAGATTTCGGGAAACGACAAGTCAATTGCAGAAGACTCAGTAATGGAGGGACTAGGTGCGTTAATGCGAATGGTTCAGTGTATTACTTAGGATCAGGGCCGATTGCACCCCCCGGAAAATAACAAATTGCTGTCGTGGTTGAAAAGTTAAAAAGTAATTTCCATCTTGTCATTTTGGCCTCCATTGTAAATCTTAATACAATTCTGTATAACAACAGTGTATTTTCTCATGTGTCTACTAGTATAGTTTGTTTCTTTTTTGTGTCTGAAAGCAAATAAATCTTAACACTTGGCATAGCGGAAAAGAAATCTAGTTTTTAAATTACTGCATGCAAACTTCACCTACAAGCCGTAACCTGTTCCGTGAACCGTGTTCAGGAGAAAAATAGTTGCTCGTTATTAAGAGGTACTAGATATATCTTATTTATAACAAAGTCATGTTTAGAGAAAAGTCGGTATTAAGGTGTGAAGAATTTCAGTGATTTCTTTGTCCCTTGGGAGTTGCTATACTTTTATAGATACAAGACACAAAGGTAAATAGCAGCGTCTGCAGGACACCCTATACTATCCATAGTTATGGTAGCTTAGGCATAACATAATTTAACATGGTCTCGCCTCTGTTTTCTGTTTACTTTGGAGATTATTTGTCTTTGGAAGAAAAAGGAAACGCTAGCATTTACATTGCGGTAAAAGAGCTTGCCATTTGTCTGATCTTGTTCCCTCTAGGATGGTAGCAGAAATGATTATCTGTTCATTAGCTTTCTGTTAAATTACATTTCTAAATTGCGTTAGTAGTGTTCAGTCGTAAATGAATTTTGAAGATGAAAAGCAATCAACTGATTAGAATGCTTCCTGCCAAATATTACCAATTTATTGGAAGAACCAAATTCCGGAATATCCTAAGATAGACAAGAGACTGATTACATTTCCAGAGAAACCTTGTCGAGTTTGAAGCTCCAAAGCCATGGAATGGATATACTTCGCAATTAAACTTACAATTGATTTTCTGTGAAGGAAGTCGGGAATAAAGCTTAGCTTCTTACAGTTTATTAGTTCAGACAAGTCTATAGGAAAGAAAATGCTCTAAGGATTAAATTACTGCTAATTCTTATCTAGTAAATACTTATACCATAACATCCACTAACTACATCGTTTTCAACATTTATTTACTTTAGAACTTGTCTTTTATTTGAGGTTGTGGAATCCAGTGGCATACTGCGGAGAACAGATGTAGATCCATACGCCTACCTTCAGTTCCGTACTCACGTTTTCATTACTAACCCATCTACAAAACGGAACCGCAAACTGTAATTACATTTCTCTCAGGATCTGCGTCTTACAAAGTTTCATCTTACAAAAGTTAATCTATGTCCATTTATTTCCATAATTAGCACGGTCTATAGTATCAGCGCTAATAAAAACAAGTCATGGGAAACATATACAACGCCAGAATTTCCTACGAAAACTTTTACCACAAATAATACAATACCATGTCGAAAAGGTGTCCTTCAAGAATACCACTACGCTCCGAGTAAGCACTTTTCGAATAAAAGGAGGCTTCTCTAAAACTTTTCATTGCTACTTGAGATTTACTCGTGGTATTCTAATTGGCATGTTGCATAGAAATATTCAAATAGAAAGTAATGAGAACTTCGAAAATCATTAGCCACAATTATTTGGCGAAAACCTTTCACTTATGCAGTTTTCATAGCAAATCCATTCAAACCAAACTTGGCTTTTGAATTTCTTCTGTTATGTAAAAGTATTGTCCTTCAATACTTCATATTTTTACTGAATTAAATTACTGTAAAGTTAGCGAAATGTAAATCTCAGTAATCAATCATGTTCACTTCTAACTTAGTATATTAGTACCATGAGAATTTTAGGTTATTAGTTATGTAATATCGCTCATTAGTGAACTGTAGTACTGAATTCTTCTAAGAAATATTTATATTTTACATTTCAACTGTCAGAGTCTTAAAATCATTAGCCATAGTTATTTGCCCAAATGCTTGTTATTTCCGTGAGTTCTGATAAAAATATTTGTGAACTTTGTAAATGGTATCAGTACTACTAGACATCATTATTTACCGAAAAGCTTTTTCAAATCTAAGTTTTGGTACTGCTTCCAAAACAAACTTTTGTCTTCACTTTATTCTTTTGTGTTAAATTACTAATCATCACAGCATTCTCCGCATACATGGTTTGCAAGTTTGCATCTTTTGTTTCTGCAATAACTAGGAAAAACCAACGCTTACGAAACATAACGTTTATGTGCCTGCCACATTTAATAACATTATGTTACACGTTTTTAATTTGCAAAAATGTACAATTGAATTACACGAGTCTCCAATAAAAATCTATTGAATATATTGCGATATTTTTGAGATGGCAAAGGTAGTTCATGAAAAAAGCTTAGAATATTTTAATCCGGCGTACTGAAGGCAGGAGTAAAACATAGGGCCCAGTAGTAAGACAAGTTGAAGTTTAAATGTAGTGATTCGTTGGGAAACTGGCAAACTGATTTTCATACCATATATATTTTATAGAGGCAAATGCATGTCTTAAATTTGCCATCTAGGTAGATAATTTTACAAATAGAAGATGTGAAGAAAGGTTGACAAAGTTAAAACATTTAGAGGAAACCAAAGTGAAGTGAAAGCAGGAGTAGAAGACGGCTTGGGGTGAGCTAAGCTGACTGACAAATGAGTCTGGTAATCTTCACAAAAAAGTACATTTGATCTTCTCATCATCGATAAATTATATAGTGGTTCTCGGAGATAGATCAGCCAGTGACTAGACGTTTTGAAAAATAGGTTTATTACAAATGAAAGCTACTTGACTGACACGAACATATATTATGAATGGAGAAGGAGAGTTTGGATGGAAAGAAGACTTTCCCAGGACTACTTTAGGAACAAAAGTCAGCAGAGGCCAAAGAACGAGACGATACAAGGTAAAAGCCAGACGGGGCTCGAGGGATGTGATCTGATTATTATACATACACTTACTTTCCATGCCGGTTCCATTTCTAAATGCACACATACTGCTTGATACATTATATAATAGGGTTGCGTGCCATACTTACATAGCTCCTACCTGAATACAAATCCACTTTACTAAAAGTTTCCAAGAAAAAGTTATTTTTTTATTTTTTCAAGAATTGATAAACTTTATAGACAAGGTATTGATCCTTTCTGACTACTTTTCCATATATACCTATTTAAAAGAGTTGTTTTGTTATAGAAAACAAAATAAGACTAATAGTTACATTCCAAAACAGAGATAGGAAAGCCCATAAATCTTATTGGTGCAGAGTAGATGTGATGTAAGAGTGATCAGTGAGCTTTGCCATTTCCTGTAATGTATTTCTTTGGAAATCGGATGAAATCTTCGATAAAAAGTAAAGTAAAGTAAATGAGACTAACGAGAAGATGGGTCGAAGAGCAGAGTGAAACAAAACAAGTAAGTCAATGTACTGTTCCTGTTATATTGCAACTATAATATAAGAAACAATGTAGTACTTGATATGTAAGTTAGTATCGATCGATGAAACTTTTAGAATGTAGAAATGACTCGGATGCCTTCCTTTCAACTTGAACTGCTGGCTATTACTATTCTATTGTATATACATTTCTGAATTTAGATAGGCACTTATACTTTATACTTGGTGTATTGAGTGAGTTAGTGAGTTCCACTGTATAATATTGTGCATAGGCTGAATTCGGCTTTGGTGGAACTCACTCTAGCAAGATCAGCAGGAGCAAAGCAAAGTAAAGGAAAGTACTGGCAAAAGTTCCTGCGCATCAGTTCTATGTTGGCTGCCTTTCTCCAACTTTCTCACACTCATTTATCCTTACTAGAAAATAGGTACGTAATGTAACGTAACGAAATGAAACGCCTGCTGACGATACTACTACCTACTCTACTTTATACTAGTCTGCTGCCAAGGGATTCATTTGAAAGGTTACCTCAGCCGAATTTTTTTGATTTCTTTCTTTTCCTTTGATTCGGGAGATAACTGGAGGCTGGAGCTGGAGGAGGCATACAATAGATACGAAAACTTGTCGTCTGGGTAAGTTGACTCTAGTCAAGTCTCGTTCTTGTCAAGTGACATGGATTTTTCATTTAAACTGTCCCCACATACCTTTTGTGTCTTTCTTTCAACTTTCCTGCATGCATTAATTTTCAAGTAGACTTTTAGTTTACTTTTACGTTTAGTGCCTTCCCTCTCTCTCTTCTTTACAGTTACCATTTACTTCAGTTTCAGTTGGTTTGGCTTTTTAGCAGAAATCAATACTTTTCCTCACATAGTTATTATATTGACTTTTACATCGACAACCTATAAAAAGCTATAGGACATACTTCTTACATTTCCTTTTCGTGGAAGAACCAAATGCATTAATACATACCTGCGTTCTTCAGTTCCATTAAAGGCAGGCTAAGACATGTTCCCTGGTTTTCCGTATCCTTAGTTGCCCACAACTTGTTGGTAAGTGTATTACATCGAAAATTGGAGTTAGATAAGCAGACCCTTTTGCTTCCACGGTTCTTCTGTTTCACTGGACCAATAGATCTTGCCAATATAAAGGAACAGTCTGAAGTAAGGGCAAACACCAAATTACAACCATTTATTACTTGTAGATTGAGTGGGAACAATAAATTGTTCACTTACATTTGCACAACTTCCCTATTCCCGACTGATGGTGGTGATAGATAACATAGAAAATACGAGTTTTGCCAAGATTTTGATAAATGAGGGAACTTACTTTTGTTTTCTTGAATAGACGAGAATTCTTCACCTGTTGGCATCTTAATGGAGTTGGAAATGGAAACCACTGCGATGGTTAGAGACGAGGAGGAAGGATCTTTGCCCCAAATATTCGAAGATCAAAATCAAAATAGAGTCAAGACTCAAATTCAAACAGAAATAGATATTGAAGCCATCAAGATGAGAATCAAAGGTGCTGCCACTGAAGAACAAGAAGAGGAAACGATTTATGAAAATGCCATGCACTTCTTTCCCTCTACTCCAGCTGATCTCGAAATTCTTAGGACAATTCGGAAAGTTAATCTCAAACTTTCCGAAAGTGGTAAGTTGACAAGTTGTATAACTGAAATAGGTAAACAAAATTTTTATAAATATGTATTTATGTGGACTAAAATACTTATTTTATAATATAATTATTTATAATATATTTTCATATACTTATTACAATTACATGCAATTCGTTAATTCACATTAAATATTGTCACTTTTCATGTTTTCATAGGATTGCCATGCAGCTATAAAATCACCGACGAAAGCCATGAGTGTGTTTTTGAATCTTTACAAGGAGAAACAAATGGAAGTCTTTGGTCAAGATATTTCAGACAGCAACAAAAAATTATACTTATGCAAGATAAAAACCAGCATGCAATACTGAAATTGGAATTCGGAAGGAGTAGAACAATTTCATGCTTTCAAGTAAATTACACCTCCTCATTTCTTAATTTTAAACTGTTTTCTAAACGAAAAGTGACTGAAACTGATTATATTAACTTTACTCGCTAACACTGATAAATTGTAATTTTAAATATCCCTGTTTTATTTTTACAGACATTAAGATTTGTGGCAATGACTCTTCACTTTAAATCGAAATCGGAAGATCCGCTTTGTATAGTATTTAAGGATAGAGGATGCTGCATATGGTCCTGCTGCTGGTCAACAGTGTCTTATGAAACAGTTCCACAATCTGATAACGTCAGCTCATTCACGGTGTCAAGCAAAAGACAATGGAGGAACAAAGCTGAATTTATGGTAGGGCGCTTTTACATGCTTCGCTCCATTTAGAAATAGATGCCAAAAACAGTAGCACGCAATTTTCACATATATTACAAAAGTAATGAAACAGAGTCATTTATCTATTTAAACTTTCATTCTTCTACCTTTTTCCATTTGCTTAGGTGAAACACAGTGATGGGTCGATTTTAGCGTTTATCGACCGAGAAAAGAAATCCTACACGCTAACGATGGGTGAAAATTTAGGGCCGAGTATGAAGGTTTGCTTAATTGGATTCGTTATTGCAATGGTAAGTCAATTCTTCCTATCAAACGTTTATAATCCTTTATAAATATAATAATCTATATCATTAGAGTGAACACTATATGCGATCATTTGCAAATTCGTTCTAATGGATTACGATACGAATTTGTTTTATAATCTTGTCGAGTCAGTGAAAATCGGTAGTAATATAAGTGTATAATTACTAACTTTGCTTTCAATCACTTGGCTAGGATATAATGGATAGAGAAGATGCAGGGAAGTTATCTTGCCGGTTGCGCCCAAGTACTTACGTGACCATTCTCTTTCTCCTCATTCTGTTTTTGATGATTGGAGCATTCCTGCTGCATTTTATTATGGCAATGATCCTCACATGGCCGCAGCAAGATAAATTCGGAAGAGGATGTTCCGACAGTGTCCATAATGAAAACGACCTTCCCATTTCTATCAATTACACCTACAACTACGAACCTACCAACGTAACTTTTCAAGACAATTGATTTAATCTACTATGATACATATACTTATATACAATTTATAGATAAATTATATTCCTTATACGTAACATCAACACTTAATTGTTGCAAATGCCAAAATTTTCCATTTTAAATTATTTGACACAAGCAAGTAACTAACGAAGACACGTCGTCCTTTCAATTATCAGCACTCATTGAATAATTCGATAACACGATAATACCATGGACAAATGGGGAGTGAGAAACGATAAAAGCCTTTAATAACTTTCACCTTAGATTACTTTCCTTCCAGTTTCTAATAACATGCAAGTGCACAGCAAGTTTTACGCTTTTTGTCTTCCAGAAACTCACAGTTTCTGTATGTAATAGTCACATTCACATTACTGTAATGGTCTTTGAGACTGTGAGAATCAACCATAACTTACGTAAACGACAAATGATATACCTATAAATTATGCCAGGTTAATGCATAATAAATTACTACTTAGCAGCTCAGCTTAGGTAATATACACTAATCATGCTGTACAGAGCAGAATCCCTTATAAAGCATTTCCAATTGGGTTATCCAATTATGTAACAGTAAAGCAATCTCTTTCTTGCTGGACTTTGTTAAAGGCCGTATTTTAAAAGATCTTATACTCGAATGTCGAAACTCGGTCTGTTAATTTTTTCTCAATATTTAGCTCTATAAAATATTCTTTTTGTTTCATTCTGCTGGTGTTGTGAAAAGCTTAAGTTTGATAAAATTATCCCTCGGCAAAGACTAGGAAAATTAAATCAGATTAAAAAACAACGTGATGCACTTAACGTATGGTACATCTAAGTATCTGTGTTTGTTTTCTGGAACGATAACCTCATAAATATTCAAGCAAAGCATGCTATAGCTGTACAGCTAGAAGGGAGAAAGCAGAACATGGTATTTGCATTTACTCCACACAGTTTGAAAGAAAGAAAAAGATTCTGTTCTGTGCAGCAGTTCTGTACATAAATTTGTACGTTGGAAAAAGCCTTATCTACCTATTTGAAAATGTAGTTAATATTTATGTAGCGTTATAGATTTCGTGGTGATGGTTCTGGTAATCTTTTGTGTGTGTAGCAACTATTAGCGAAGCCACTGTGTAATTTGCCTTTGCGGGTTGTGAATAATGTCACGTCCGTCATTGCACGTTAGTGCACATTAGTGTGTCGTACATCGGTTACAGGGCTAAACTAAATAAACCGGTATACGTTACAAAGTAAGGTAGTAAATACTTAATAAGTGGCAACCAGTCTTAAATGCTATCTTATGTATACGTTTTCGAGGAAAAATTTAATAGTTTATTGTCTGAAACTCCTTAAGCCTGTCTATTTATTGTTATATCTTTAGCATTACTCTCCTGTCTCCACACTAGGCAGATACAAAGTGATAAATTCTAGAATATAATACACAGCTATAAATAACGTACCAAATATCGAATGTAATGTACCTGTAGTGCTATTATCAAATATATGTATTGTATCTTCTGAACGGAAATACGAGTATTAGTCTCCGTAGTATCTTTATCATGACAATGTTTGTTTAAGTAAGAGAAAGCTTCGGAAGTTCATACATTTGTCACTTCATAATACCGTGCTAAATGCTCTGTGACTTCCGTTTATTTTTCCTTTCTTATACTTCAACAAATATATTAGCCTCTCATTCCGTGCCATAAAAAGAAGAGTATATAAATACTGACATGTTATGAAAGAATATACTGCATGGCTTGTTTATAGTTGTAAGTAGGCCTGTGTTAGCATAGAAAAGACAAGTCAGGGCTAAATTACTATGTCATCAGGTTCAAATGTCTCCTTTTAGTAGTAAACTTATTTAAGTCAAGCAAACATGGTTGGGTCGGTTGGAACTCTTCCCTATGTAAATATTTTAGAGCATAGTATTTACGCTTCAATTCCTTGCATTATTCACACTCCTCATGCTATGTCAATATACCTACTGCTCACTTTCACTGCTCATTTCCTTCGGGAGTTCACCTTTCCCTTTCCGCACCTAAATTTCGAGTTGAAAAGCGGTTAAGGCAGAAAAGTCATAAAAATCAGAATTTATACATTATACATCCCCGTATTTCTGAGTGAACTGCAGTATTATACAAATCGTATTACCTAGGTAGCTCTTACCCACTACTAAAACTGTACAACATTGTGAACCGCTGCTGTATTTTGTAAACTTAAAGTCTTTGTACGAAAAGGGATACCTTTGCCTTGACTTGTGTGCTGTAAAACGTACATTCATAAATGAGTACAGATACAGATACTAAAAAGGAACTCAAATGTACCACAGTGTTAAAATACTCCACATGGATTGTGAAACAAGGCCTTTCAACTACTTCGGTAGGATAGAAGGGGCGAAATATGATACCACTATGAATAGTTTATAGAAACTAGCTCTTTGTAAGATACTTAAGTTCACGTTTGACTTTAAACTATTGCGTAATTGTACTTATCTACTCAAAATCATTTAGGTTTAAATACCACCTTGGACAATTGATGCATTATAGTAGTATAGGTACAAGTTACCTTTCTTTGGTACGTATTCGCCTAAGGATACTAATAATGAAGAATACCCTGTAATTACTTAATTAGCTGTAATTATAACCAATGTATCATTCTATGTAGTAGGTTACCTAAATAATAATAACTTTGCTCGTGTATACCACTGCAAACAAAGATCATTGGAATACGCACATTCATAGCATTAACTATTAACATGTTAGAAATGTAGATTGTCTAGATTTAAAATTACGATTGTAATTACCTTCACAAGTAAATACTATCTATGTAAACAATTATTTTTAATTAATTTTCCTACTGTGCAAGTACATGTTCCGTAAACTATAAACATTGTATGCTGGTGCTGGTCATTAACAGTAGTCAGGAACACATATTTGTTTTATTTTTAATAGTGATGTTGTTAAAATAAGTAATTCTGTAGCAAGTTCTCAAGTAAATGTTACTGTAATAAAATACCTGCGCATGTACTGCGTCCTTCTTTTACTATGTTGAATCTAATAAACTGTAAATGAATTGACATAGAATCGAAGAATTGTACGAATACATTCTTTATTGTACAATGGTCTTGCAGAATACATAATTGTAAGTTCTAGGTTAGCAAGTTAGCTGAGAAAATTAACTCAGAAATTGCAAATGAAAAGTCACAAAAGAACGTGCTTAATTGGCAGTAATATGACTAAAATAGATTCCTACTGGCTAAATTTGCATGCGATTATTACTTGGAAAAGCTTTGAAGTAGCATCTGGTCTTAAGGTAGCTTATTTAAATGGCATTGCATATGCGGATAGATACAATACAGAGAGTCTATACCGATACATGCTTTCACATTGAAAATACGCATGGTGAAAGAAGAAAGTTCTGGAGAATTTAGAACTGTTGGCAACAGCGAGCAGTTCCTGGTGTAATATCACTAAAAGAGGAATAAATTGTGACTGTCATACGGGAAGGAGAGTGGAGGATAAGGACATGCAGTATACGGTATTCATTGGGTCTATTTGCCACGCCACACATAATACTCAGACGAGCATTAGGTCAGTTGAGTTAAGTTCAACATTGGACTGTGGAGAAAAACGGAGGAAAAGTAAAAGTGAGTGAAATAAAAGAAAGGGAAGTGAAAGCAAGGAGAAAGAATTCGCATTGACTTGTGTAGGGAAAGCAACTTATGCACAAGAGCATATAGTACTTGAGGAAGCAATGCTATTGATTAATTCCTGACCCAGTTCTCCTCTCCCTCTCAAGCGCAGCCCCTCACAGTTCCGTCGGCAAATTAAACCTCTTATCTGCAAAATTCTGAAGAGAAAACACTACTATACAATATTTGATAGCCAGTACACTACTAGCAGTTGCTCTTGTTCCGTTTGCATGTTTGTTGCAACTTATAATCTAATCTGGAAGGCAAGTGGTTTGCTTTCCTTGCGTTTTGCCTCCAAGCACAAGTGGCAATGGCAAGCTGACTAGCTATCTGTTTACAGATCTCTTCTAATTTAATTTTCAAAAGCTGAAAACTTTCAACACGAATAGCTTCGCTACAACTACAACATTACGTACGCTACTCAAACCCATATATCTAACCTTAACTGTGAAAATTTTATTATCTATACATGTTCATTACATAACATAACAAGTACTTACACGCGCTATCTCTAAAAAACTACACTACTAGATAACCAGTAAACTATACACAACATACACACTAAGTTATGTAGGTAGTAACTTTCGGATCGTGTCTTGTGTGTCAATTTTTACACTCTGATTACATTTACATTGATTTTTACTACCGCAAAGGATTCTGTCGCTTCATTGATACATAATAAGGTAAGCCTTTCCCTCTCTCTAAATATCATCCTGCAATAAACAAGTATCGGTAATATCCACACTTCTACACTATTGGTACCCAATTCAAACACAAAATATTCCAATAAGTATGCAAATGGAGAAACGATGATTGGTCAGTTACATTAGTTATTCATTAAATGGACTACATCATTACCTTTCACCTCACTTTTCTTTTCTTCTCTATCTTTATTATGCGTCTATTTGACAAACATTTTAGTTTCTGGAAAATTGCATTTCTGTAAGATTATAAAATGTCATTTTCAATATATAGTTAGCAAAATAAGCTGTGCTCTAAACTTCTTTTCTTGAGTAACCACAAGTTAAAAATATTCATAACCTTTTTACTAGTAAGACAATGACACTTTACCATCTGTATTTTAAAATTTGTTTACATTTGATACATTGAATAAATCATAAAATGGCTTTAAAAGTAGTTTACATATGCATCAAAATTTATACCCATAGATAACTAAAAATTGTGCATAAATAAAAAGGTACCTGAAATGTATGCTGTGATAACTTAAAAATGTGTTCGGTGAATTGAATATTTACGATGTGTGTAATGTGTGAAACGTAGCAAGTGCAATTACCCATACATCAAAGGAATCCACAACAAGGACAATAATAACTCAAGGAGCACCTGCCCTGGAGAAAGGAGCCAAGTGGGTGAAAGTGTGATAAAAGGAAAAGAAGACAAGCTCGCACACCTCCTCCTGTCAAAGTGATAATGTCCGAAGCCGAGTACGTGCCATTACAAACCTACAGCAGTGGAAATGTCGAGAGCTCACCAACTGCCTCTAACAAACACTTGAGCGGCCGTACGTCCCATCCTCATTTCTTTACAACTTCTTTCGGGAATGTTTTACCAGTTACTTACTACTTAAATTAAATTGCCTTGAACTTTGAACGAAAATCGTTATTACTATTATTATTTTCATTATTATTACTACTACTCACAATTAATCCTTATTATCATACACCTACTTTACTTACTTCAACTCGAATACTTTATTCCGTAGTCAATTGTTTCCAGATGTTTATAAGTCACTATTCATTCTAATGTAGACACCTACTCGTACGTTTGTGTTACTTTACTGTTAGTCATAGCATTATCTGATTTCCATTACACAAAATAAGCATTCCATTATAATAATGAATTTAATCCTACATTTTCTCAATTCTTTTAGTTGTTTATCTACTTAAGTTCAGTTTCCGCTTCAACACTTGTATGCATTATATTTTTCTAATCTCTTTTAGCAAAAGAAAACATCTGAACTGATAGTTTCTTAATGAATGCGGCTAGAATTTTGTTATAGTGAAAGTAAAACTAAAGCAGCTCCTAACTATATAGTACTAGCATAAGTAGTAGTAGTTTTTCACTTTTGGACTTGGACTAATAAATTAATTTATACTAATAATGCACTTTAATTTACTCTCTGTAATATCAGCATTTGGTTTAGTTGACTGAGACTGAACTGTCGGGATTTTTCGTCTTAATTACCTTGTAAGTATCTGCATTAAGTTATTGTTTAGTTTACAAAAGCATTTTAAGTGGTTTAGTATTTAGTGTAAGTATGGTAAACAAGTAGATCATTTTGATATTATTTAATGTTAGTGATGAAGGAATGGATGAATATAATTATTGGCATTATTAATAGAAATAAGTACCACTACGTAGTGTCCTTACATGTAGTATATATGGAAATGTTGAATAGAAATTAGTATGCAAGAATAGGAGAGAAATTGCAGATGTGCTTGAATATTCCATATGCATAAATTATTCCTTTATGTATGTCACACTCTATTACTTAGTTATGTAGCACTAGTGCATATTTTCTTTGTTATTTTACATTTCCTTCGGGATATCATTAAGGATAACTTATTAGTAGGGTAGAAAGCAGTAGCACTATTAGTATCATATTTATTACACTCATCCGGTTACCCTTTTCCCTATTGTTAGTAAAAAATTATAAAAATCCTTATAATCTAGGAAATGTAACTTCTATTTAGTACACCAGGAAAAAACTGCAGAGGAAACTATGTCACCTATAGAGTATGTTCTACTATATGTCTAAACCGTGAAACTACCTACTTAATACGGTAGCAATTTACAATAGGAATTTATAGCATCCTGTTTTAGTGTTACTGTTATGTTGCATTAGGTATAGTCCTTATAAAATTCGCCTTATCATCATTTTCATTTCTCCTATTCGAAAAAAGTAGGTATAGTATTTCAGTCCTACATTCCATACTATTATTAAGCTTGCTTTCGGCTACCTACGGGTAATAATACATCCTTAGTTAGAAAGCACATTTGGAGAGTATCGTAATAAGAAGAAAGGAGAGATGTGGTCGTTCTTTTGGTCTGCTGATTCTGATTTGGGTCTACATTGTGATTCTCCAGCCAAGACACGAACCCGACCTGCCGTTGCCGAGACATGCCAAGCCAAACCAAACCAAGTCCAAGTAATAGGACATATATTACACACACTAGAGAGATAATAGAGATACTCACTATGAATACTAGACATTGGATGAGACGCAACGCAAGAACATTTCATTGCGTCATTTACAGACTAAACTGTGGCTATCTGTGCAAACGAACTACTGGCTACGGCCACTTCTTTACTTTTCCAACGTCCCTTTACGACAAGAAAGTCAAGTCGATCTTTAAATACTTTATGCAACTTCCTTGCGATTATATTGCATTGCACCATTCTCATGTGTTCCTATCCCACCCCTAACGACTATACCACTAAAAACTACGCAGACAAATGTGAAAACGTCATCATGCACGCCTAGTTTGTTCCGGTGAACGGACAAATACACTAACGATTGTTCAACCATTAACTATAGGAAAAACTGACAGAATCTGGCGCTGTGCTCCTCTAACCGGTCTGCTGGAGATCTGACTTTATCTACCAATCCGCCAACTGTTTTCTTAATTAATGCAATTAACAACTGGAGCCGTCACTCTATCTTTCTTACACATTCACCTTACATTTTCCAAATACACTGCGCTAAAACATGCAACATTGGGTTATTATAATGTACCTAGTTAGCAAATACATCTTCATATATATAATCCATTTCATACTAGGTGCTTATTCATGGAATTATAATATGTACCATTCTCCACACACTTATTCTCATCATCTCATGTTAGTTTATGCATGGCTTTAGATCACATGATAAGGAAGAATATAGATATGGCATCTGGATAGGCATATTAAGTTCATACTCACTTTACTCACTACCAATTTAACAGTTTACTTCTGCTTATAGTATTTCTTTTGGGAATGAATCATCTATCTTTTCTATTATTCTCTAATCCTGGCAAACTTTGTGTTGAAACGATGTTTACATAAAGAATTGTCCATCCCGTAAAATACACATAAAACCGGCACAAGGAAAGAAAAATGATCTATACTTCACAAGTGCCGCATTTTTTCCATTTTAGAAAATAGCATAACTAGCACAGAGATACTAAAAATATTTGTAAATAATTGCCTAGCACAATACCTTTGTCAGTTTGTAATTATCACTACTGCATTATCATTAATGTTAGATTCTGCTCTAAAAGTACACAAGTCTCCTATTATGGTATAAAGCGTCACTTGAACTTGCATGATTAGCTTGAGCATGGTACCCGAACTATGTATGCACGTATTAGAACAGCAAAGATGATGCAATGAAACTGACACATGCTGCTTTTTAAAACCTGAATGAAATCGTTAGTGCTGTAGTGCTGTGAGGTAGAGATGTAACGGTTTGGTTTATGTGGCTTGGCTCAATTGTTTTGTGACTGTCAATTTAAATGTAGGTTCCATGTGCCATGTGCATGAAATGGTGAATCTGTTTATTGCTCTAGTTGAAGAATGAAAGTCAGAATATGGGTTGTGATGTGTTTGAAGTGACGCTGCAGAGAAAAAACCAGGACTAGTCTGTCTCTACGCTTAATAAATTAGTTTGTAAAGTGCTGACGATAAATTGCCATAATGTTTTTCTTCAAGTCAACCGAACTGAACTGAAGGTTCACTCAATCAGTCACGATTCACGTCGATCTGTCTGATGTGATGTTCACTGAACTTTTTTACGCTTACTTTAAGGTATCTGATGAGTGATTGTGAAACAATACAATTATTAATTACTCACAGCCACTCCTTCACAGATATTCGATATTCACCTAAGTTTGCTGTGCGAAAAGCATTAAGGGATACGTCATTCATTTCTGTAACAAAACTATACTTTACTTTTGTTAGTTGAGACTTGAGAATTAAAACGTATCACGACTTAAAAAGTGAATTTTCTGTAGAGTAGACTATCGACAATAGAATATTAAGTTTGCACTGAGTATGTAAATATAGTTGTGTAGCATGTTCTGTGTTTATAAATGGAAACTTTAATACAATATGGTACTTAATTGCTGGGGTTATGTAAAATCTTCAGAATATAAGCGAGGCAGTCGGTTATGATATGAGTGTCGTTACTTGCGAGAGTAAAATTAAGCGAGAGTAGTAGTAATCGCATAAAGTCTAATTGGTATTTAAAGTTGATACTTGTGTCACCGACATGGAACTTGGAGTATGTACTATTGTTATAACACAGTTAGTGTTAGGAGAGTAGGTGAAAGATAGAATTTAGTTTTCCGGTTATATTGTAGTGACATTATTACTGGCTCCTCTGCTTTGCTTATAGCTTACGTGTAAATGGAAAGAGATGTGGATAAGTCTTGGATGCCGGTTGTGCTTGCGATGCTTGCCTTGTCCTGTATTGCATTACTTTACATTATGACCTCTTTGTATTAAAATTACACTTAATGCTTCACTCAAAGCTTGAAGCATGGTCTTAAACATTTCCAGTACAATACAAGCTCTGTTAATTTTATTTCGTTGTTCGCAGACGTGAATGCTTCGTGTTGTAGATGCTGCTCTGCTATAAATAGGATTTGTTTTCAGTCTAAAAGTTCTCTGGTGTATCAGCCGTTGTTATTGTAAGTGATGTGAGCTGAATAGCGTGTAGTTATTCTCTTTCTGTTCTCTATACACTTTCTGTTGGTTTTCAGTTGAGTTGATTGAGACCAGTTTTATATGTTGTACATATTTCAGTGCAGAGTTACCGCATGGTATGCCATGGCACTGTACCATATATTGCACTGTACAGAACTTACCGAGTTACTGCACTTAAGTTCAATCCAATAATACTTAAATTTCTTTAGTGTTATTATTTTTACCTAAGCCACCTAAGTTTATACACATAAGTGTCTGTACGTAATAAAATATTTTCATCTCAAAGATTTTCTCGTTTATACTCGGGACACACTTATGTGAGCTACTCAAAATTACAATACGCTGTAATCCGTGTACCTACTTTGTCGTGAACTTGCTTGTTTCGTTTTATTGTAGAATTTCTTTGAATATTAATAAGTGTAAGCGTTGTTCGTTTGCCTTTGCCCGGGATCTGAACCAATACATTACACGGTCTCGTTTTCAAATATCCTATTTTGTTATCATCATCTTCTTCTCCTTCGTTTATAGTTTGGTCGTGTTCGGTTCGGTTTTCTTTTCTGTTTGACTTGTTTGTGAGTTCAAGTGCAATAAACTGTATTGTGTTTCCCACGTTGCTCATTTGAATTGCTACTACAAATATAACGTTGTATAAGTATTCAGGAGCCTACATGCATATCAATTTCAATTGAGTGCAATTTTGTGATACTCCAACCAATCTATATTTGTGATAGAGTATTGCATTTACACACAAATGAGTGGATCACAATTGTCGAGGAAAGACTCTGGTAAGATTCATCCTCCTCCTTATGATTCTTATGTGTAGTACGCTCTCTGATTACTTAATACTAATTCCATTAAGTAGTATTAACATACCTGCCCCACTTAATCTACTAGTAAAACGTAAAAGTACTTTGCCAAGCTAGTACAGTAATTATTACGGGAGGGACGTTGTAAATGTATTTATTGCATTTATCATCAATTATTGTGTATGTATTATAATAATTACATATATATGAGTAATGCAATGAATTATTTTTCTACTATTCCAGCGAGAATTTACTTGGAAATACTCAAATTAGAACAAGAGCGGCAAGAAGCCAAGAAAGCAGGTTCGTTTATTTTTCATCTTTGAAGGTTAGAGAGATGTGTATTTATTTGCATATCGTGATATCTTAATACGCATTTATAAAACAGTTGAAGTTAAGAAAAGCATTACACATCCGCATGACTATGAACTTTGTGTCATACGTACCTATATACACTCCTCCTTCTAACATGTGTTTACATCTGTAAAAGTACCACAAAACAATAAATGCAAAAATACTACACGTACTGATTAGTTGTAAAGATTTTGCTTTATTACTTGTACTGCAGAAGCCTTAGCTTTAGCGGAACAACAAGCTCAACAGCAAGCCCAATACTCAATTGAAGTAGAAAATGAAGCCGGCAGAAAATTTCTCGCTAAAGTTATGCAAAAGCGAAAGAACAGACTACAAGCAGCAGCCGCAGCGGAGAAAGAAAAGGAGAAAGAGCTTAGTCCACCTGCAAATTCCTATCCTATAAGGTCAGTATCAGTATTGTATAAATAAACTATCGCAAAATGTCTCAGAGTTAACTGAGAGTGCAGTATATACAAATAGGTTTTATATGTTAATGAATTACCACATATTTTACTCTCCTCATTAGGAGTAAGATACGATATCAATATATTTTGGGAGCCTATTTATTGATTGTCTTACTCCAGTGGTTTAGGTCCTATCTGGTACAATGTAGTAACTCGTAGTGCAAGAATAAAGTCTCAGGAGACAAATTTGAAATCGATTTTATATTAATTTTTTGCTTTCAGGGAAAAGCCACCTCAGAAAGGTCCGCCAAAGTAAGTGAAACACAATCAAAGCACTGGAACGTGACATTCCACTCAATTGCCTCCTTACAATGTAATATTTCTCCTTTTATTATAGACCTGATCCTACTGCAGCGTGGGTTTGCCCAACTGGACTAGGGCCTTTGAAAAAATGCAATCAATTCATTCTAAAATTAACTCCACCAGGTTGGATTCCTATTTTATTAGAATGTTCGATTCTGGACGTAGATATTAAGCCTTCCGATTGGAATGATATCATAATTTTCGTTTTCAGAGTGCTGTGGAGGTCCTCGACTAGTGGACATTTATAACATGGAAGACAAGGTTCTTCTAAACGGAACAATTGACTCTGATACTGAATTTTTCCTGAGAACTCCGGGCGCTGAGCCAGAAGACAACTTGATAACAATGAAATGCGACGAAGTATGACGAAATGTGACTTTTCCTATGACTTGTTAACTTGTAACAGGACTTATCAAGAAATGATGGTTTTCATTGCATTCAATTAAGATTCTATATGATATATTGCAGAAAAACGAAACAGCCATATCATTCCCAGATCTCGAAAATGTCGCCTTCATCTGTAAACCTGTAAAAGCGAAAAGAATTTCTCCTCAGCAGGAATATGAAATAGAGACCGGAGAAGGATACTCCAATCATTTCAATTTTGGCATTGAAGTCGGCAAAGGAGGAACTCCAAAAAATCCTGAATACATATTCAAGGTACTATGCACTAGCATTACTAAAATATTCGTCAGATCTTTGGAATAAAGCATTACTCACCTGTAGGTATCTAGGTATTTATTCATTTATTTCCCATGGGTTTTCTATTGTAGTAGATCCTAAAGCATTGCTTCAGTGCTCAATGGTTTTCCTAATCACAATATGACATCTATTTTCCCTGCTTAAAATGAATTTTGCTTTTCCAGATGATTAATCCAAATTTGGTGAATGTTGCAACAATAGTATTGCTATCTAACTACAGAACTGCAGAAGTAATTATGGATGAGAATCTTTGGCCCTCTCAAAAAGCAGCAATTCTTGCTACGGGATTTTATGTGATCTGGGATATGGTGAGTTCTTGCTTGCATTAAGCATTTGAATTGCATTTTGCATTTGATAATTTTTTTATAATTACGTTTTCTGTTCAGGTGCAAGAAATACGGAGGAAAGCAGCGTACATCAGAGTCATAATAGTCTCTATATTGATATTAGTTGCGCTACTCGTACTTATTTTTTGTCTGTTATATGACTGGAGTGGGGAAGAAAATTACTATGCCACGGGCACTGAATCTCCTCCGACAACAACAACAACAACAAGAAAACCTTCACTAAGTCCCGAAGGGAAACTCTTTAAGAAGTCCTCTAAGAAATCTCAAATTAAAATGTGATTTTCCTATTTTTAAAATAATTTTAATAATTCATATAAACTTTACTTCCACCTACCTGTACTAAAACTTTTAGCTAATTTACTTTTACTGTTCTGTACTCCTTAATCATTCGGGAAGTGAAACCTATACTACCTTCCACTTATAAAAGAATTACCTACTTACCAAATTGCAATTTGGTAGCAAAACTACCAAAAATTAAAGTAGATATGACTAAAGTTTTAGATTGAGTGTAGCAATTAAATGAACCCCATAAAATAACGGAAAAATAGACTCAATAGCAGTTCTCATTCAACGGTAGAAGTTTACCCATTGATGTAGTTAAATAGTTAGTACAGTTAGTAGAAATTAATAAGATACCTAATAGGTATATTAAATGTGAAAAATCTAGCCTGAAGAGGCAGGTAAAACTTTCTGATTTTAGATTAGAGGTGATTACTAAATTAAAGAGCAATACTTGTAGAAGTACTGCAGAATTATTGGGCGTATAAACGAAAACTACTACAATACGTGCAGTAAAAATGGTAAGATGGGTTAGCTAATTGGGTTAGCTAAAGTACTACCTAAAATAGTTGCACTTATACTATATGTACAATGTAGTAAGGGCAATGAAAATTGAAATCTATTTATAAGCAAACAAAACACTTTTCCATCTCCATCCTTGAAAAAACAGATTAATAACTTCCAAAGAGTTTCACTTCCAATCCAATCCGACCGAGAGAATTAACACATTTACAATTTGAATTACTACAGGATAATATACTCTATTCTAGTCTAGATAATATTACAACTAGCCTTATAAGTCAGTAAGTAGAGAATACCCCTTTATTGTAAGTATTAATTAAATGGTTCATTAACTGCCTAAATCTACTGTACAACCTCAATACATAATGTCGAGGATAGCCAAAGAGTATAATTAAGTGTATGAACGTGTATTTGACTGTGTACAAAAGCGCACACAGTACTATAAATGATAAAGGATGCTCGTACTGTATGTATAAGTACTAATAAGTATATTGATTCAATTCAAATTCTTTCATCCGTGTTCCATTTACCTTAAATTAACTCGGAAATATGAAAATGTGAATTTCACACATACTCTTCCAATCATTCTACTATAAATACCTCTTATATGTTGAAACCTGCTAGGAGTAAATTGAACCCACTGTACAATACTACATACCCCATCCAAAATCTAATCTGATACTAATCAATAATCACGCTAATCAATGATAATATTCATGGAATTAGAAAATGTCTACTAATTAACTGTCTGTATTAGTATTGATATCCGAAATCCTTACTTCCTACTCATACCCAGGTATTAGGTATACTATATAATAGAAATAGAAATCCTGAATAAAAACGAAACACGAGTACACATACCTTCACATAAATCAATTTCCCGTACATACAAAATATTGTGTACAACAATTTGTTAGGAATTTCCACTTGGTCGTATGTTATACACATACCTAAATAGAGAAGGATGAATAGACTAAACCAATTGTAGCCTTAGTACCACGTAGAACTTAAATATCCTAACCAAACCACTACCTTAATCTTATAAAAACAGATTGATAAGTATATTGGTACGTAAACCATATACATTATGTGTTCCAAGAAGTTACAAGTTCAACCTTACAAGCTCAATACTCATGTACTGTTGTTAGACTTGACCTCGAGTCGATCCAATCGATATAATTATTTAATATGATATTCATTCTAAAACTTTCTCTAAACATTTTTCATCTTTCGTCGATAACTGATAATTGATAGTGTAAAATTCTAACTTTCACTACTTACTTGTTTAGCTATACTTACATGCACATTTGTATGTTTGTATAGAACGATTTTACATTTGTAGATAAATTAGGTCAAACTCATAGGATAATTAATTAACCTTGCAGAGAAGTAAACTGTAGAATGTAGTACTGATAAATCAATTTACATAAAAATTGTAGTGTAGTGTATGGACAGGAAAAGTGGTAAGCAAAAATTTCTTTCTCCATTAGTTTAAAAATAAAAATTAGCAATACAGTATTGTGAAATTGAGCTCTCTCATCTTGTCCTGTCATTGTTAAAGTTAAAACTGACATACCTATTATATTATAACGATAGAAGCATTAGGCATTGGAAAAGACCAAGTGTAACATATGTGAAAGTAATATAAATGCTTTACTTTTTAAGGACGCTCCCTTGATTTACCTATTCTTTACTTACCTATATGTGTCTTATTCGATTCCTTGTTGTTATTCGATATTTACATGATATGAATATTATTCTTTACATAAGTGTTAATAATGAGAATGAAAGTTTTTCTATGTATTGTTACCCGCAGAGTATATATAAAATGTGTCTCTATCTTTTATTGAGAATTCATAATTTTACTATAAATACAACGAAAGACCTTCCATAAAATGTAATGTACATACTTATTAGAAATATGTCAAGGACAGAATAGTTATTTACTGTTTACAGAAGTGTATTTGTTAATATTGGAAACCTAAAATATACTGGAGCAAATTAATGGACATAATGGGAAAATTAATGGAGAACGATACTAAATGAATTACAGAATCCAAAATTGAGTTTTAAGAGGGTAACATTAATTTGACTAAGTAATGTATGCAGTAAATGCTACTATTTAAACATCCAACGAAATGCATACAACATGTATTGGGTTGTAAAAGTTACCACAGCACAAAAACTGACCTTTTAGTGCAGACTACTTTTAAAAATATTCAGAAAATATTAATGTAGTAATAATTATTAACGCACGCACGATAACACAGTTATAACGAAATAAATATTTCTCGGAACTTTTCATGATGTCAAACAAAGCCCAACTGGAAAACACATTCAACTTCCTTCTTGTTAAATAGGATTATTGCAATTTGCAACAACACACACAATGACACAATACTGTAAATGATGCAAATTACGTTACGCCTATATAGTGACAAATAGTAAATTAAATAATTAATGATATTACAATACTGTGACAAATTATGACGTAATGTGACACAAAAGTCAGTGACTTAATTGAATTTCGGTGACCTTCAGAGTGCATAGAAAGGTACGCTGTGCGTAATCCTTTACTTACAATTAATAATGTTAAGTAAAAAACGATGTAACAATAATTAGAAAATATGTACCTTACTTATATTAAAAGTACTTTGTGTGTACTACAAACAATAATAAACCTCCTTACTATAAGACAAAAGCAAACTTAACGAAGACAAAGACAAAATGCCTGTGAAAGACTCGTGTCATCGAAATTAAGATATGAAATGGGAATGTTATTATTGTAACGTTATGATAATATAATATGATGTAACTTCCTTTATTATTTTAAATTGAAATAAATTTCATTCGACAAAATTCATAGTTTTGATTTTTCATAGGGCGAATCGGACGAATTATTTTTTCATTATTGCTGCCCTGTGAAAAGTCACTTCGACAGATAAAATTGTGTAATATTATATTTGTTGCCTGGAGAATGGATTTTCTCCTTCTCAAAGAAACAAATAATACACTACTAATACAGTGGGAATGGGAAATGCGTTCACTAGATGTTCATTTTTCAAAAATACCATAATCGTGCTAGCAGATTTGTCTGCAGAATATTTTTTAGCTAAGTCGAAAGAAAGCGTGTCACAATGTCTTTTCATGTGGATCTACTGGATAGTACTAGTATAAATATATCTGGTGAAGGCTTGGAGGAAGTTCCTCTTGCGGATATTATTAAGCATCCCCAGATACTCATTGTAAACCTGTCGATCAATTGCATTCGAACTCTAAGCCTAGACTTTGCCCCAAATCTTTCTCATATTGTTCAGTTGGACCTGAGCAATAATTTACTTGAGAAATTGCCTCCGAATTTTGGACAATTAGATAATCTTGAACATTTGGATTTATACACCAATAAGGTAATATTATTCTTCACTTTGATTCATGTCTTATGTTTTAAATTTTTAATTCTAGTATGATGGAGGAAGTGTTTGATGCAATTGAAATGACACTCTTTCTATATGATATTTTAGATCATGAGCCTACCTGTTAGCATGGCAAAAATGACAAAACTCACATGGCTGGATATGAAAGATAATCCCATAAATAACTGCTTGAAGGAAGTTGTTGGTGAGTTCTGGAATGACGAGGAATGCAGGAAAGCTTCAAAGCGTCTAGTGTTCTTTATGACTCAAGTCAGGATATTTATTAAGAATGTAAAGGATCGTGAATTTCAAAATGTGCACAGTTGTAAGTTCATTTTTTGGTTACTTTTGTTTTGTAGCTTTCATTTTGTGCTAAATTTTCATATGTACTGTGGAATTTATTTATTCATTGTGTAAACGATAATTTTTTCGAATTTTAACTTTGTAAAATTGGTATTCATAGTCACTCTGCAGACGAATCCATTTGCAGTGCTGACTGGCAATAACTGGGGTAGTAATTGCAATCTGGCAGGTATACATCTTTGGCATCTTACTATTATAGCTAATTATAAGAAATTGTCATTTCATAATTAGCTTGTATTGTATTAATTAAAAGTTAACATTCCAAGTGATTCTTATTGAATATCTAAAGACAACTAAACTAACGAAGCCTAACTTTTGTAAAAGGAAAATAGTTGTGCAGTTGTACATCATTTATATGCGCATGCAAATTCTGTTTGATTTGATGACCAAAAATCATTCATAGTTTACCAATTAGTTTCCATGATATGGATAAAAAATGTTGGATAATTGGGATAATAAAGTTTTTTAAATTATTCATATATAGGTCAAAGTCAGGATATAAATTCATTTCAGGACAATAATAATCCTGGTATTCAAACCATGAGTTCTGTCGAAGATTCAGATGAAAAGACTTGGAACTTCAAGAAATGTAAAATTATTTATAGAATTCTTAAATCCTATCTTTACATTCTTACTCTATCATCATTCGTACACAAATATCAGTAAAATTGTTAATCCATTTCATTTTGGTTTAGTCTTCACAATTGCTGAAAAAGGAGTATTATTGATAGCTCTGTCTATTTTATTCTCAAGTTTACTACTTGGACCTGGGAGAGTTGAGCAATTGTTTACCCGTATCGGTTACGTAGATAATGTGTTCACCAAGATCCACAGCTTTGTTCACGCAGGGCTATTGAAATTCTCCCATGTAATCCCGATCGTCAAGGATGATATCACACAGGAGCAGAATGCACCATTTTATCAGAAATGGTATCAAGCTATCCTAAACATTTTTTGAAGTGGAGATATACGAGATATATAAAATTGAAAAGAAAGTAATATTGTAACAGTAACAGTGAACTATGGTTTCGCAAATGGTGGTTTTACAGACTGTTTTTAAGCTGCCATGCAAATCACAAAATTTTAATGAAATCGTTACTCTGTGCATTATGGGAAATGTAAAAAGTGAAATAAATATATGTTTTTCATAAGGCGATAGCGGCAATAAGAGTAATACTTTCATGAAAAACCAGAGAGTTCTGTAGGGATTATGAAATGATACTTTCATGGAAATGACACTTTCAGGAAATGAAACAGAAACTTTTGTGAAATAAAGGACTTTGCTTCGTTCACATTCATAATATTAAACATATATGTGTGCTATAATATTTTATATAGCTGATTAATGCTACATAAAATGATACATGATGATACTATTTAGGCAGCAGGTGAAAATGTTATTTTCTTCGCATGCACGGCTATTGGTTTTCTTATCAGTTATCAGATATGTCGATATGTGGCAGGTTCGGAAAAAAAGAAATAATGGAAAATCATTTTGCATGCGTTTCCTAGATTTATGCAATATGATTCACCTATATGAACCCGTCCAGGAGGGGTGGTGATTTTGAAAATCCCTGATTGGGGTAGAATGGCAAAACGGAGAGCATTGGGGTACACATTTCGCAGCATTTCTCTATGGGGTAGGAGATCTTGATTTTCGAAAATGCTATTTTAATTGGGAAAAATTTTGCGTTCTTTGGAGTGTGGGAAATACATTAATTGAAAACATGTATTTCTATTTTTCTTACAAAGTTGCAAACTGGAATTCAAAAAAACGGCCTCATGCTCCATGCCAATTTTTTGTCTCCTTTTTGATACTTTTATATCGTGTACGGTGCCGCATTTTTCCGAAAACGTTTGCAAACATGAGAATGAGCTTGTCGTAGAGAAAATATAGGGCAAAAATATGATAAACCCAGATAAAGATAAAACCTTCAATGGATGGAACAAATAACTACAAAATCGAATAATCTTGTTCTGAAATGACTATTCGTTATTCGAATGAAGAGTGAATACTCTTCGATTGAGGCCAGTGCTTGCTGGGGTGAGACTCAAATGGGGGATAAATAAATAGAAATTCTTGTAAAGCTGATTACACTAACGGACTAACGACACAAACTTTTAAAGTGCACCATCCTTTCACTGGCATCAAAATTGAAACGGGGACTATCGTGTGTATGGCATGGGCATATTGCAAAAAATGAACACTGGACATGGACGCCACATATTTGACATTTGATAAGCGCACTGCTAACTGCAATTATGCAGATTAGGTATAAATTTTTATTCTGGAGTTTCTGGATACATTATTTTATTATGCAGTTCTGCATCTGTACTCGTATAATTCAGTGGCATTTCTTTATAGACACCTTATTCCAAAGTTTCATTTCCAAATCAATGCGCTGCGCATTGCTCCTTGCTACTTGCAAGACTTGCAACATGCAGTTGCAGCCTAAGACTTGCAATGCAACAGTATACTGAAAGCTGGTAATAAATGTAGTCTATTGTTGTGCTGATACCATCGAATACTGCACGTGTGCGATATTTTTGACTTCAGTATTTGCTTGCAAGCGCTTGTGATAAGAAATAGCCACGTAAATAAATTAAATAGCATTTGAGAATGTGATTGTTGATGGAATCAACCGCACATCAGCCACTCTGATGTATTTGTAGCAAGAGTCATAGAGTGATACAAATCTCAGATGGGTCCCCTATCTAGAATGTGAGGTACTAGAGTGCGGCGTGTGATCGGTGCGACGAGCGACTGTAAAGCTTTAGGAACAGTTTTTTTCGAAAAGTCTAGTGAAATTTAGTATCGTGACAGGAAGAGCTCAAATTGTAGACGTTGGATTGACTATAACTAATCAATATCAAGAAAGACTGAATAGGATCTTGACATTGGTATGATTTACGATACGATAGTTTTTAGCAGTTGAGATATCCTGAACTTTGTTGTAAGTTATTAACTTGAACAAGGTGTCTGTCGACGGTGATATTCTGATGTACAGAAGGTAAGTGGATAACTCCGGTTGACTTCTGTCCTGCCTGACCTATACCAATCAACTTCTGATAATTATTGTCGTTTATTAATAAATTAGAGCATAAAAATGGCGGACAACGTTGTGGCAATTTATACCGGAAGTATCGGCAATATCCCTACAAAAAAGGAAGTAATTGTGGACGATGGAGAAGTTCCAGGCTGTAGTAGATGGTTCAAGTTGGATAGTATTACTGCTGATTGCCATTTCGTGGACCAAGTAGAATTGGAAGTTGAACCTCTTGAAGATCTGAAGTTTGAAGAAGCAATTGAAAAATTAAAGGGAGGTTTAGTACCCGATATCGATTTGGAAGATGAAGATGAAGTGGAAGACGGTAATATTGATGTCGCATCCGATTCCGAAGAAGAAGAAAGTGAGGACGACATTAATGACATGGAAACTCAAGAAGTTGAGATCGCGAAAGCAGGCCCTGATAAATCAGAACGGTGCCCCCATCCGGCACCTAAAAAAGGTCGGGGGCGTAGAGGCCAAAAAAGGAAGATAGATGAAGTAACCGTTCAAAATGAAGCTTGCACGGTTGTTAGCATTTTGAAACATCGAAAATGTAAGTTATTGTTTGCCACTGCTGTATCTCATCCTATCCTTGTACTGTTAATTTTATTCAACTGTTGGCTGATGTATAATTTGTTTTATGGAAAACATATCTTGAACATTTTACATGATGATAAATAATTTTAATAGTGGTGTTAATGGATCTTAAACATTTGACATATGCTGATTAACTTTAATATAACATGATATAACGCAATATTTCTGTTTCCTTATGATAGCTTTAAAAGACGATTGCCTCGGTGGAATTGAAGTTGGACCGCGTATGGACAAACGCCTCATTCCCCTTATCACCTATGATCAGGACATGATTCACATTGAGGAAAAACAAAGCGTAGTACTCAAGCAGATGAAATTTTACATAGGATTTCTTGAATCACTTAGTAGACGTTTATACGCTGAGCATACCAGATATCTGCTTTTAAAATGTGGCCGTGGATGTGAATTCAAAAATACTAGCATAAAAGATTTAAAATGGGTGGAGCCATTCTGTCAAAAATATCAAAAGTTTTTTCCAATATTAAAAAGGCAAAGTATGGAAGAGAAAATCTTATTGGAATCAACTGTCAAAAGTAAGTTACATCATGTTTTGCAAATGGATAAAAAGGTAAAATAAATTGTTTAGTCTCAGGAGCAGCATCTGCATGGTTTATTCAAGCGACTCAGAGATTAGAATACACCCGTTAAATCTTGAACATTAAATCAGGATTGGGAATTTTGCTTCCATCGCAGATAAGTGAAAGGGGCTTCAGTCAGATGCCAGATACGCTTTCAGTCTCTTTCACCTATTTATTATTATGATGATGAATTAGAAAAATAAATCACATTCAAATTCTAGTACGAATTAAGTAAATTAGCGTAACTATTTACTTAAAAGAGTAATTCTAAAGCCAATGTCAATTTCAAAAATTACCTTGTGATTACTTTCGTTTCGTATAAGATTGTTGTACCTTGTACCGGCCTATTCCGTGTATAAAATGGCTATAATGGTTTCCTCATTAAAAACATTCGATTTGTCTAAGCACTTAGATAAAATCTAATGAATTAGTAAAGCACATTAATACGTTTTGTATACTGATGATTTGAATTTGCTAGATATTACAAGCCGATTGTTATACGATACAATGAGAATTAACAGTACGCTCCAGGAATCACGACGTAACATCGATGACATGATCTACTTTATTGAGGGAATAATGACTGCGAAAACGAGTCTTGCGGTATTCAATATATATGTGTCATTAAATTATATACAATCCTGGTGTGCACTAGTATTTATAGAAAGCGATGACTATGATTTAAGATTTTTAAATGGTTAATTTGTAAAGGATCAGTTTGAACAACAGTATAATGCCACTACTGGTGTCAATGTCAAGTTGGATGAGACAAGTATTTGGGGAATGAAGCCTCTCAGATTAGCATTGGACAGACCTTACTTTAAAACTGAAGATGGAATGCTTGCTGCACCCCTTCCACCTGAGGGACTGGAGCTGCAAGAAAAATACGGCCGTTGCTTTTTTCGACGCGATATGCAAAAATGTTAATTTTGAATTTTGAAAACCCTTTTTTACTTTCAACTTGGAAAAATTGTAAGATATCTTTGTGAAAATATTACCAGGGACAACAAAAGACATCGTTGCTCTCAAGCAGTGTGTTAAAGAAGTTCTGTCCGAAAGAAAATTGAATTTTGTTCGTGGAAGGTACCAAGACTTGGTGCAGGATTCTCGTGCTCAAAAAGCCAAAGATGAAGCTGCTGCTGGTAATGGCACTGGCTTACTTTCCGAACCTGTCAAACGCAAGAGAGGTCGCCCTAAGAAAGCTGACGTTTTGAAAGAAGAGCAGTATGGAAAAATATTTCCAGTGCTAACCGTATTGCCAAATGGAATAATTATTCGGAGTCAGGTTAGTCCAAAATTACTAGGCGAGTGGAGAACAACGGAAGAACGTCGTATTAAAAGTCTTAGCTACGAGGCCATTCTAATGGAAGAAAAAGGAAGGGTGGATTGGGAAGCTGTTTCTCAGAAAATGGTAACAATAATTTATTATTATAGTCTGATCTTAGTTATTATAGCATAAAAGTAATTTGGAATACATAATAAAACCTCTATATATAATTTTTTAAATATTATAAGTGTACATTTTAAAATCTAATTGCCAATGTTAATGTTCAGATCGTTAAGACCAGAAAAATAAGAAGTGATGAAGATTGTGCCTTAGCATTTAAACATGAAGCAGATCCAGCGGTGAAAACAAAACGCTGGAGCATGGAAGAAACAAAACAACTGAAAGTAAATTTCGTATCAAAGATGCCAATAATATAATGATTCATTAATCCATTAGTACTAATACATATAAACAAACTTCCATTAACTTAGGAAATAGTTGCCCGTGTTGGACATCGTCGCTGGAATGTAGTTGCTGAGTTATTCAACAAGTCCAATATATACGAAAATAAGCCTTTACGTACTTCTTATCAGTGTTATTTTAGATATCGTAATCGAATAGAGCCTCCTAAGAAAATGATTTGGGATGACGGAAAGGACAAACTTGCAAAGAAGTGGATTGAACAAACTAATGGTAATTGGCGGATAGTGGCTGAAAAGTTTCATGATCCTGCAGCAACTAAAAGGCAGATAATTGAGCGATACAAAAAGAACATAAATCCCGTGTTACGCAATGGAGCATTTACAAGAGTTGAAGATTGCCTTTTGTTGTTGACTATTCAAAAACTGAAGCCCTTCATTGCTAGGGAAGGACATTTTGGATCACTGTTGGCCTACCTACCTTGGAGATTCGAAACAACTTGGAGGGACCGAGCTAATAACCTTTTCAGTGACTGGATTGTCCCATGGACTTTGTAAGTACTTTATTGATGTTGGTAAATTATTAGTGCTATTAAAGAATAAATTCGCTTCATTAATCACTGTTCAAATTAATTTTTACGTGAATAATTGTATTTGTTTAGGGAGGAAGACGAAAAACTGATGCAGCTGGCAATCACTATGAAAAGAAATTGGCAGAAAATATCTGAAGAATTTACATCGTTTAAAAATCGCAAAGGATGTCTGACACGTTACAAAATTTTACAACGACGTTTAAAAGATGGGAGGTACAACAACTTACAGGAGGTATTTTAAATAATTCTTAAATTCTTGAAAAATATACCAAACTTAGATTTCTTACTTACATTTATTATTATTTAGTACCACGAAGCATATGCTATGACACGCTACAACGTTTTCCAATACAAGCATCTAAAAGAAATAGTTGCCTTGTTGAAGAAAGTCGACAGTACTGATATTCCAGAACAATTTCGTAAATTTCTTGGATTAGTTCGGGGTAAGCTGCTAATTATGTTGATTGATTACATTTTACTAGAGCCCCTAAAATTCTGACTTACAGTTACAGTGCAACATGTCTGAATTGTGGGGAATAATTTGCTTTCATTGCAGACACACCTCCCTCCGAACATCAGTTGCAACACATGTTGATGTCTTTTGATAAAGATATTGTTCGACAGACAATATTCTCTCTGGAAAAGTACATAGCATCCGTAAGCCATTTATTAAAGCTTTCCGTTTTATTTTTGCGATTTCAGCTTCACGCTTTATATATGAAGAATGTGGAGCAACTTAACTAATATTATGTCCTCTGGGAAGAGAGATATGGGAAAAGTAGAGATTTTAATTATTTTTATCTTTCCCTAATTTAGAGAGACGAATTTTGGAAAACTTGGATTTCGGAGCACGGAAAGCGACGGCGAACATTTGATCGAAGTTAGTACCATTTCAAAATCAGAATCACAGTCTATGAAAAATTTGCTATCTAAATAATTGTATGCTAAATATTTCACACTTCATAAATGTATGCTAAATGTTTCTAGGAACATTTCACAGCGATAGTGCTCAAAGCGTTGCTTCAGCAATTCACATACGAGACTTACAGTTGAAGCCCAAATCCGAAGTTTCAAATCTTTCTGATTTTGAATCAGAAATATATAAATTCTACGCCCAATTTTGCCGTACCAAGGCCATCAAGCGTTCAACTGCAAGACCTTACATTCCTTCCGCTCGAAAACTTGCTAATTGGTTTATGATTAAACGATTAGTGGCCACACCAATAGACTCTCTCCCTGTTGACGAAGTTCAAAAGAAGGTTAAGGGTAAAGGGAAAGGTGGTCGCAATGCAGCGGATTTGGACAATGATGATTGGCTGTCTCTTGATGAGTCTGGAAATGGTGGGACACCAACGACAAGAAAAACGCCGACTGCATCTGGAAAAAGACGAGGACGTCCACCAAAGAATTTAAGCCTTGACAGTCTGGAAAAACCGAAAAAAGAACCACGAAAACCGCGCCAAAGTACAGGAAAAAAAAGAAAATCGGAAAATGAGGATGCATCTACTCCGCAAGTAAAGAGAAAAGTTGGGAGACCAAGGAAAGTTGTTCAATACACTGAGGACTCCCCAGGGAACAATTAAGAAATAGTGATATTTTTATTTCACACTTCCACTGCTTGATCACTTTTAATGTAGGGCATGGGATAAAATGTTTGAGGTGAGTTTATTTTTTATTTAGACGGAAGGATTAGCTAATTTTGAAGATGCAATTGCTTGTGCATGCATTATTAAAATATGCAATTTCTTATTCCTTTTCATTTTATTGAAGGGGATTGGTAGCTTAGTTATAATACGACATACGACAGTACGATTGAGTACTTGTGTTACATCATTAATTTTATTAAAATATGGAATTTCTTATTCCTTTTCATTTTATTGAAGGGGATTGGTAGCTTAGTTATAATACGACAGTACGATTGAGTACTTGTGTTACATCATAAATTTTACTCTTGTTTTGATACTTCGAGACTTTTTTCCTTGATTTGAAAACTTATTGATAACTTAAAGGTTTTGTTTTACGAGTTTAAGTAAGGCATTCGATGGACTCTAAAATTTAGGGAAGATATCATTAGTCATAAATTGTAAGGGTTGCAATTTGCAATGTTTTTGGACTCTTAAAATGCCGATTAAATATCAATGTCAGAAAGTGTAAGGGTTAAATTGTTGATTGATTGACTCTTAAAATATAGAGTACATATCAATTGTAAGGGTTGAAATGTTTGCTGACTCTTAAAACATAGAGTAGATATCAATTGTCATAAATTATAAGGATTTAAGTATTGTTGACTGTTCCTTAAAATGTAGATTAGATATCAATTGTCATAAATTTTAAGGATTTAAATATTGTTGACTGTTCCTTAAAATGTAGATTAGATATCAATTGTCATAAATTGTAAGGGTAAAATTGCTGATTGTCTCTTAAAATGTAGTATAGATATCAATTGTCATAAATTGTAAGGGTCAAATTATTGATTGTCTCTTAAAATGTAGATTAGATATCAATTGTCATAAATTGTAAGGGTCAAATTATTGATTGTCTCTTGAAATGTAGATTAGATATCAATTGTCATAAATTGTAAGGGTCAAATTGTTTATTGTCTCTTCAAATGTAGATTAGATATCAATTGTCATAAATTGTAAGGGTCAAATTATTGATTGTCTCTTAAAATGTAGATTAGATATCAATTGTCATAAATTGTAAGTGTCAAATTGTTTATTGTCTCTTCAAATGTAGATTAGATATCAATTGCCATAAATTGTAAGGGTCAAATTATTGATTGTCTCTTAAAATGTAGATTAGATATCAATTGTCTTAAATTGTAAGGGTCAAATTGTTTATTGTGTCTTAACTCTTAAAATGTAGATTAGATATCAATTGTCATAAATTGTAGGTTTAAATTGTGTTTTGACTCTTAAACTGTAGATTAGATATCAGTTGTCATAAATTGTAAGGGTTAAATTGTTGGTGACTCTTAATAAAATGAAGAGCAAATATCAATTAAATTGTCGTAATATTTTAAGCTTTTTTAGAACCTAGTTCATTCAACAATCTAAAGTAGATGTCATTTTCATAATTTTTAATGCTAAAGAAAAGACTCTTAAAGTATAATTGAGATATTCTTTTTCACAAAGTTTCAAGTTTACATTTTAGAACATAGCTGTCGCACTGTCTCTCATTGTCATTAATCTAGAGTAGATGTCTTTTATCATTAAATGTCGAACATATCAAGATCGACCAATAAATCGTATTGACAAAGTAAAAAGCTCTAACTTGTAAGTTGAAACCCCATTAGTACAAGACTCTGAAAACTATGTCAAATTTTATTGATTTGCAATGTGCATGAAACGGACGGTTCTGTCTTTCGGCTCGTCCGTTGAACGCTACTTTCGCTGTCTGCTAGAGTAGAGCTTCAAAATCTTCGGGAAGGACCAACCAGCTATCGTCTTAGCTGGATTTTTTCGTTTTTATGAGTTCTAGCTATGTTCACTTCGGTGAAAATGTGTGTTTTTAAGTAAATATGTACCTAGATGCAAACTGTTTCAAAGAGATAAATTCCAACTCCTTAAGGCACCAGATACCCTAAAAACTTATTTATTAACACTTGAAAATCTTATAAATTCTACCCGAACTGATCGTACGTTCGACTTCTAGCAATTTTCATTAGGAACTCAACACTTTTTCCATTTTCTTCTCTTACCAATTTCATAACAAAGAAACATTTACAACAAACTAATTTTATCTTAAGTATCATAGCAACATTTACAAAACATCAGTAATCTATTTATATTATCATTATCTTACATACAACATTATAAAGATAGTGGAACCACCCGAACCACCCTGGTAACATAGCAACATAATGGAACCACTGGTCAACCACCTAATCATATACAATAATACATACGCTACATTAGCTAATTACAGAAATACAATTCAAAGTTTAAATCGATTAATTTACTTCCTCTATATAATTTCTGGCTATGCACTGTCGTCGACAACATACTTTCCCCCGTAGATGCTCCTAGGGTACATCTACTTCGGTTTTCACGTCGATGACACATAGTTTGACGATAGGCCGACGGAAGGTTCCAAAGTTTGTCCGAACATCGGCGACTCGAACAACACCGTCTTTTCCAGGAAATGTTTTTTCCACTATTCCTCTTGGCCATTGGTTTCTCTTGAGATCTCCATCAGCGATGAACACCAGATCTCCTATTTCCACTGACTTCTTCTTTCCACAATCATTTGTTCTTCGTGTCAATGTAGGCAGATACTCCTTCACCCATCGTTGCCAGAATATGTCTGCTAACCGTTGAGAGATTCTCCAATACCGCAGCGAGATTTCTGTATCCTCCTTAATTTTCTTGAAGTAGCATCTAAGGACTTCATACTTCTCAATTTCTTGAAGTTCCCCCAGCCAATGACTCCACTTGTTATGCAGCTGATCGTTTAACTTGTTATCCCAGTAAATCTCGGATCGCCAAACCTTTTGAAGGAGAATTTTAGCTCTTATGGTAAGGTGAACCAAGAATCCTAAAGGGTCGAACACTGACATCACGACAGAGAGAGCTTGCCTTTTCGTAGGTGTTTTCAATCCATTGATCAAGTCAGCGTCAATTTTCTTTAACTTAGTGGTGAAAACAAAAACATCTCGCTTAGGATTCCAGTGAAGTCCAAGGACTCTTTCAGTTGGGACTTCCCCTGTTGAGTCTCCTTCAAGGCTTACAACATCGTGTCCTGCTGCTCTCAGGTTTTCCGGAAGAACATCGAGAATCCCATTGTGACTGCATATCCAGTTGCATATTTGAAAACCACCTCGTCTGTGGACGTCAACCACCTCAAGAATTAACTTATGGGTTTTCTGTTCGTCACTGCAGCTGTCGAGGTAATCATCCATGTAGTGTCTATCCAATATAGCATGTAGAGCATTTTCCGATGGTGGTGGATCTAGCGTCAGAGCATTTCGGTTTTTTACCTCCTGTGCAGAGTAGGGTGAAGACACAGCTCCAAAGATCATGACATCCATGACGTAGGTCTCCGGTGGGTCCGTCCTATTCATCCCTCGCCATAGAAATCGTTGCGCTGGCAAGTCTTCCTCCCGTATCTTCACACGGTGAAACATATACTTGATGTCTGCTCCAAAGTCAATTCTTCGTTGTCGAAATTTGCAGAGTACACCAGGTAGTGGCTTCAATAAATCCAATCCTTTTAGCAATTTATCATTGAGACTTACTCCTCTCGATTTAGCGGCTGCGTCGAAGACTAGTCGTAGCTTGCTTGGCTTGTTCGGATTGAACACAGCGAAATGTGGCAAGAACCAGGTCCTTGGGTTAGGCTTACTCCTCTCGTCCTCCGAAAGCTTCCTCACGAAACATTTCTCCAAGTACTCTTCGATCTTGTCACAATATTTCTCAGCAAACAAAGGGTTCTTGTCCATTTTCCGTTCCATGGAGTATAGTCTGTTGAGAGCCATAGTCTTACTTTCGGAAAGAACATTATCATCTTTTTTCCATAGAAGTCCTGTTTCCCAACCACCGTGAACTCTTCGGGTGGTTTTCTCTGTCAGTTCCTTTGTTCGTTTGTCTTCACGCGACATCAGATTATTTTCCGATATTTTGATGCCCAAGTCTTCTATACGAAAAGAATCCTTTACCATCTGGTGGAGTCTTTCGTCTTCCGTGGACCGGGATACATGACAAATGAATCCTTCATCAACTCTGCCCTTCAAGTAACGTGACTTTCCATAAAGAGCCCATCCAAGTCTGGTTTTCACGGCAATCGGTGAATTTCCGGGACCCTCTACAGCTTCAAGCGGAACAATCAGTCGGGCATTGTTGAGTCCGAATCAGTTGCAACACATGTTGATGTCTTTTGATAAAGATATTGTTCGACAGACAATATTCTCTCTGGAAAAGTACATAGCATCCGTAAGCCATTTATTAAAGCTTTCCGTTTTATTTTTGCGATTTCAGCTTCACGCTTTATATATGAAGAATGTGGAGCAACTTAACTAATATTATGTCCTCTGGGAAGAGAGATATGGGAAAAGTAGAGATTTTAATTATTTTTATCTTTCCCTAATTTAGAGAGACGAATTTTGGAAAACTTGGATTTCGGAGCACGGAAAGCGACGGCGAACATTTGATCGAAGTTAGTACCATTTCAAAATCAGAATCACAGTCTATGAAAAATTTGCTATCTAAATAATTGTATGCTAAATATTTCACACTTCATAAATGTATGCTAAATGTTTCTAGGAACATTTCACAGCGATAGTGCTCAAAGCGTTGCTTCAGCAATTCACATACGAGACTTACAGTTGAAGCCCAAATCCGAAGTTTCAAATCTTTCTGATTTTGAATCAGAAATATATAAATTCTACGCCCAATTTTGCCGTACCAAGGCCATCAAGCGTTCAACTGCAAGACCTTACATTCCTTCCGCTCGAAAACTTGCTAATTGGTTTATGATTAAACGATTAGTGGCCACACCAATAGACTCTCTCCCTGTTGACGAAGTTCAAAAGAAGGTTAAGGGTAAAGGGAAAGGTGGTCGCAATGCAGCGGATTTGGACAATGATGATTGGCTGTCTCTTGATGAGTCTGGAAATGGTGGAACACCAACGACAAGAAAGACGCCGACTGCATCTGGAAAAAGACGAGGACGTCCACCGAAGAATTTAAGCCTTGACAGTCTGGAAAAACCGAAAAAAGAACCACGAAAGCCGCGCCAAAGTACAGGGAAAAAAAGAAAATCGGAAAATGAGGATGCATCTACTCCGCAAGTAAAGCGAAAAGTTGGGAGACCAAGGAAAGTTGTTCAATACACTGAGGACTCCCCAGGGAACAATTAAGAAAGTGTGATATTTTTATTTCACACTTCCACTGCTTGATCACTTTTAATGTAGGCATGGGATAAAATGTTTGAGGTGAGTTTATTTTTTATTTAGACGGAAGGATTAGCTAATTTTGAAGATGCAATTGCTTGTGCATGCATTATTAAAATATGCAATTTCTTATTCCTTTTCATTTTATTGAAGGGGATTAATAGCTTAGTTATAATACGACATACGACAGTACGATTGAGTACTTGTGTTACATCATTAATTTTATTAAAATATAGAATTTCTTATTCCTTTTCATTTTATTGAAGGGGATTAATAGCTTAGTTATAATACGACAGTACGATTGAGTACTTGTGTTACATCATTAATTTTACTCTTGTTTTGATACTTCGAGACTTTTTTCCTTGATTTGAAAACTTATTGATAACTTAAAGGTTTTGTTTTACGAGTTTAAGTAAGGCATTCGATGGACTCTAAAATTTAGGGAAGATATCATTAGTCATAAATTGTAAGGGTTGCAATTTGCAATGTTTTTGGACTCTTAAAATGCCGATTAAATATCAATGTCAGAAAGTGTAAGGGTTAAATTGTTGATTGATTGACTCTTAAAATATAGAGTACATATCAATTGTCTAAGGGTTGAAATGTTTGCTGACTCTTAAAACATAGAGTAGATATCAATTGTCATAAATTATAAGGATTTAAGTATTGTTGACTGTTCCTTAAAATGTAGATTAGATATCAATTGTCATAAATTATAAGGATTTAAGTATTGTTGACTGTTCCTTAAAATGTAGATTAGATATCAATTGTCATAAATTATAAGGATTTAAGTATTGTTGACTGTTCCTTAAAATGTAGATTAGATATCAGTTGTCATAAATTTTAAGGATTTAAATATTGTTGACTGTTCCTTAAAATGTAGATTAGATATCAATTGTCATAAATTGTAAGGGTCAAATTGTTTATTGTCTCTTCAAATGTAGATTAGATATCAATTGTCATAAATTGTAAGGGTCAAATTATTGATTGTCTCTTAAAATGTAGATTAGATATCAATTGTCATAAATTGTAAGGGTCAAATTGTTTATTGTCTCTTCAAATGTAGATTAGATATCAATTGTCATAAATTGTAAGGGTCAAATTATTGATTGTCTCTTAAAATGTAGATTAGATATCAATTGTCATAAATTGTAAGGGTCAAATTGTTTATTGTCTCTTCAAATGTAGATTAGATATCAATTGTCATAAATTGTAAGGGTCAAATTATTGATTGTCTCTTAAAATGTAGATTAGATATCAATTGTCATAAATTGTAAGGGTCAAATTGTTTATTGTCTCTTAACTCTTAAAATGTAGATTAGATATCAATTGTCATAAATTGTAGGTTTAAATTGTGTTTTGACTCTTAAACTGTAGATTAGATATCAGTTGTCATAAATTGTAAGGGTTAAATTGTTGGTGACTCTTAATAAAATGAAGAGCAAATATCAATTGTCGTAATATTTTAAGCTTTTTTAGAACCTAGTTCATTCAACAATCTAAAGTAGATGTCATTTTCATAATTTTTAATGCTAAAGAAAAGACTCTTAAAGTATAATGGAGATATTCTTTTTCATAGTTTCAAGTTTACATTTTAGAACATAGCTGTCGCACTGTCTCTCATTGTCATTAATCTAGAGTAGATGTCTTTTATCATTAAATGTCGAACATATCAAGATCGACCAATAAATCGTATTGACAAAGTAAATAGCTCTAACTTGTAAGTTGAAACCCCATTAGTACAAGACTCTGAAAACTATGTCAAATTTTATTGATTTGCAATGTGCAAAATATTGACATTACTGATTTTGTACATGAAAATAGATCCTCAAACTAGTTTAAAGGAGCGAATTTTAACCAAAACAAATAGCAGCAGAAAAGAACCTTGAGAGACAAAATCGTTTTTGATCGGAAAACAACAAGTATCAATTTGAGGAAAGGACAAGGTACGGTACTAACGCCACCAAGAAGGCAAGGTGTTGGTGTTAGTATCTTGCATTGTATAGTTTTACATGATACCTTTAGGCTAGGAGTTCGAAAAAGGTAGTAAGACTGGTAATGTACGAAATGTTATCGTCATATCCAAGATGATCATTGCCAATCCAATGAAGAACATAAGGAGTCATACAAATGTGAAATGTAATCAGCCAAACAATGCAGTGTTCAACTAATGTACCGGATTGCCGTAAGGCCCTTTCCAGACTGACATGACAGCATTATTATTATTCATCCCTAATATTTGTAACATGCATGGAAATTATAGTTAATATATTCATAATGCATGCATACTAGTTTCCTTACTAATTACTAATTCCTAATAATTGTTCCTATAATATCTAAAGTTTCAGTAAACAGCCCATAAAGGACAACTTACTAAGTTCCTAAGCTAAGTCAGCCTTTCCATGTAACTAAAAATGTTAGTGATCGATTGTATATTATTATCATTATGTTCGTACGTGTTACGTATGTACAAATTGCTTTTGGCTTACTAAAATGAAATGAAAACTATAGAGCCTGGATTGAATATTGGGTGATACGAAGATGATAAGGAAACACGGAAACGTTTGCGTTGTTACACTTAAATTATATTGTAACTTTCGGATAGTAATTATGGCAAAGATTGCTAAAGTCTGTAAAGACTGACAAGTTGATTGACTGGAACGAAATCGCGTTTGAAACCTCTCCTATTAACATACCAGTTTTCTGGACAAAATATTGAAGAAAATTTATTCTATCTTGATTCAGTCAGTTTTTATATTCAGCCAGACTACAAAAGCTGCACAGCTACCAAAGAGTATAATTATTTCTAAGCATTTTTAGCAACACATAACACTAAAGATTCGAATTCAAACTTAACGTTGTGTCATGAAACTGGGACTTTATACAATTTTGATATTTTTCCAAATCATCTATTTTCGAGAATGTGCTTCACAGGGTCAGACAATTCGTATTCGTGTCTTCAAAGCAAAAGTTGGAACTAAATATTTATTTCAACAATTAACAAAGATTGTGGATTTGTGTTAAAATAATTATTATTCTGATATCTTTTGTTTTTCTCTTGTGAAGGAAATTCCTTTAAGTTGGAAACCATTTGTTCGAGATGTCTTTATACGTCCTCCAGATCCACGCGTCAACACCAAAACGAATCTCCCTAAATACAATTTCGATAAACCAGAGGATCGTAATTGTCGGACTCCGGAGAATAAACGAGGGATCTGCATGGAATTTTCCCAATGCGCTCAGCTTTATCACAATTTGCTTTCCGATATCAACGATTGGCATATTTATAAGTGCTGGATATCCGGGTCAGGAGAATTCAAACCGAATGGATTCTGCTGTCCAATTCAAGATGATTACATACCTGCATCATCGTCGCCTTCAACTATTTCAACAACATCTACTTCCATTGACAGTAAATGACCTTCACATTTATTGTTTATGTACACTCGATATCAAGATTCTCTTATATTACTATTTTTGATTAATATTATTTCTATGATTTACTGTGTTATAGCTAGTACAAATTTTGGAACAAAATCTGAAGAAGATGGGAATTGTCAATATATAAATTCTCACGCTTATGGAAAACCTTGCTTTGAAAATGTCGCAGAGTTGAATGCAACCCTTTTACAGTCATCTCTATCTTCGGTTGAGCAAAAACATGGAAAAGTAGCCCAAAATCAGGAGTGGCAGGAAGGAACACGTTTGGGTTATCACCTTTATGATAAGGTATACTTTGTATATTTTCTCTATGCTCTTGATAAATTATAGGTATTTAAAATCCAAAGTTATTTTTGTTTCTCTCAAATTGGTAAATAAAATATTAAGAGCCCGTAAAAAGTATGTAATTAAAATTTACAGCTAACAACTGGACCTGTTGAATTATCTGAGGTCGCTGATATACTATTAGAGACTTCCAGAGAACTCGCTGACAGGTTTGGCCTTGAATTAATTTTTTCTTATATATCTTTAATATAAAACAATTATTTAGTTATTTTGGTTTTTATCAGAATGAAATTAGAAAACGGACAGAGAACATTTGGCCTGAGGAATGTTAACGCAAACAAGTTTCCAGAACTAAGTAATTATTGTTCGCAAAATCCTATTTGTAGTAACTCTAAATATCGATCAATTGACGGGGCGTGCAATAATTTGAGAGTACCACGAGAAGGTCAAGCATTGACACCTTTAAGGAGGATGCTTCCTCCGGCATACGCTGACGGTACCATACCTATATATTAATTATTAATAAAATCTCGATTCTTGATTATAAAGCATACGTGATAAACAATACGTAACAAGTGACAGGTATGTGCATGTTGTTTATAATTTCGATCGATGCAATTAACTTTTTTTCAGGATTACAAGCTCCAAGGGTAGCCTCTAATTGCTCACCACTTCCAAATGTCCGCATTCTCAGTAGGTCCCTCTTTAGAAAAAAGAACATTCCTACCGAACATTCCTTCTTTTTTGTGCAATTTTGGCAATTCTTGTTCAGTGATTTAGGTTCTACAGAATCTTCACAATTCGGTAAAGATTCTTTTGTTTGTTATCAGGGTCCTTTACGTTATATGTTAAGTGAATTAATAGTCTTAATCAAGTTGGATGAGAATTTACAGACAAATCTGGCATAGAATGCTGCCGCAACGGTCAATTCCTAACGGAAGAGCTTCTTCATAAACGATGCAACCCAATAGAAATCCCAATTGAAGATCCACTTAACATACGCGAAAATAAAAGATGCTCGAATTTCGTAAGAGCTACGTTGTCTCCAAGAATCGATTGTAGTTTAGGTTATGCTGATCAAATGAACATGGGGACGCATTGGGTAGATTTGTCCAATTTATATGGATCTAATTTAGAAGAAGCAAATGAATTGAGATTGTATCGAAATGGTTTACTAAGATTTTCAAAAACATCTGGAAATAGAAACTTGTTACCTTTGAGAGAAACTCCTGGAGATGGTTGTACGATTCCTGAAAGAGGAGTATTTTGCTTTCAGGCTGGTAATTTTCTTAAGACAATTCTTAGAAAATGCATATCCATTAAAATGTTTCAAATCAATCCAGTCATTCTTATTAAACAGGAGACCGTAAAGTGAATGAATGGAATGGACTATTGGTTACTCATTTGCTGTGGCTTCGGGAACACAATAGAATAGCTACAGAATTGAAATCCATTAATGTTGAATGGTCTGATGAAGAACTTTATCAAGAAGCAAGACGAATAGTAGTTGCTGAATATCAACAAATAATTTACAATGAATGGCTTCCTTTATTTATTGGTATGCTAAAAGAAAGTTGAACTTTCTTTTTTATTTCATATTTTAATTTTACTGAATGTTACTCCCTTACACTATCTATAAAGCTTAATTGCAAAAATATTTGCAGGGAAAAATAATGCATCGAAAAGAATTGACCAAAACGTTCAGAAAATTGAAGGAGACAATTCTGTATCCAATGAATTTTTCTCGGCTGCTTTTAGAATAGACCATTCTCTGAGACAAGGGATAACTCATCTTACTAGAGCATTCGGACGTAGTGCCCGATTTTCCCAAAACCCTCACAGCATTCGATCGCCAGGACATATTGATAAATGGATAAGGCAACTTTTAAGACAGCCTTCACAATTTAATGAATCTTACCACGAAGATATTGGAATTGTATGCAATATATGAATTTGTACATTTGTACATTTGCAAATCTCTGCTTACGAATATGCAGTATTTATTTTTTGAATATTTTATCATCAGTCATCTGAACAACCTGGACCATTTGATCATGAACCAGATTGGGGATCTTATATTATACAAAGAGGGCGTGAAGTAGGACTGCCTGGGTACAATATCTATAGAGAGCTGTGTTACCAAAGCAGAGCCAAGAGTTTTGAAGATATGAATGATTTAATTGATGACGAGGTTGAAACAACACAATTCATTATCTAAACAGGCTGAAAACCTAAATTACAAAAAGTGTTATTTTTATCATTATCGCCTCAGTTGATCACAATTTTGAAACGGCACTACAAAAGTGTTGATGATGTGGATTTATGGATTGGAGGATTCCTTGAAAAGCCCTTATTAGGCCAATTTGTTGGACCCACCTTTGCGTGCATCATCGATGACCAATTTTTTAAATCTAGAAAAGGTGACAGATACTTCTACGACAATCGGGACGAATTGCACTCATTTTCAGATGGTAAATGTTTGTTTTTCGTAAATATTATTTTATGTAATCACCATTAAGACTTTAGAAACAATAGCGAACAATTGCAACAGTCGTCTGTAAAATTGGCAATATTTATTCTAAGCAAAAGAAATACTTGAAGAAGAATTTATTTTCCATGTTTTATTTTTAAACAGACCAGCTATCTGAAATCCGGAAGACTACATTTGCAAGAGTAATTTGCGACAATGGAGATAACATAAGCGAAACTCAGCCTTCAGCCTTTCTTCTTCCTAATGATAAAACGTAACGAATTTTACTGATTCCTAGAACATACCATCCCTTATTAAATTATATATCCATTATGTAGGTAAAAAGGTGAGTAATTCGAGGGATTAAAATCATTTTCTGCTACAGGAATCCCATTGTAAGTTGCAGCGATATTCAAAGGATAGCTAAAATGGATTTGAGCGTGTGGGAAAATGAGCCTACTCCACCGGAAACAATCCGATCCACGTAATTTACACACAGTTACTCTGCCGTCAAAGCATCAATATTGCAAATGCTTACTATGTTACAATCAAACTGTAATCCTTATATTTTCTTAAAGGTACAATACTTTGAGTTCTTTGTCTATAGTCTATAATCTATATTGTACTTTTAAAATTTGGACGTTTAATTTTGTAGGCTATTAAAATAGTTAGGACTTAAATTTATGGTTCAGTTTAATAGCAGTACAACGAAATTTCAAAAATTCGGAAAATGCACTTAAATCTTTGTCAAAATTGAAAAAAATAAATGTTTTCGATAAAAACAAACGTACAAACATTTCGTACTCTAAGGCAAATATTTACTCTAGGTACGGTTAAATACACATAGTATATATACCCATGTCCTGTGCTTATGTGTATGTGTGCATTTATAATATGGCATAAAGAGCAAAACTGCACGTAACATGCATGGATAACCCGTAGTACTACACGCATTCATTTTTTAATTTGCTTTAGAAACAATGAAGGTTATAGACAAGACAACTAAGTTCATATACTGAGACAAAGCTAGGTGAACAGGTAAAGCAATACCTCTAACATAGCAAATATGTATTGTGTGCGTATTCTATTCTCAGTTTGAAGTTTAACGTTTAATAAATAGCTCTTACAGGTGAATTGGAATTCTCACAGTAAGTTTCCGTTTTAATGAGTCATGTAATTACAACTGTAGGTAGTATATCATTTATTCATGTCTCTACTGACTGAATTTTATAATAGACCATACCATAACCTTCACTTACTAAATGTATATAGAAATTATTGACCAACTCAGCGACCCATTTGTAATATTGACAAGTGCCTATAGGACATAATGTAGGTAATTATTTTTGCCTGTAATAAATACTGAGATATTCCATTTTCATTCTGGGGACCAAATTGGATTGTGATACCTGTATATTTCGATAGTAAATACACTGCCGGCTTAATTCTTGTAACTGGAACCATAAAGAATTTTAAAACTTGGCTACAATTTCGGGAAGTCGTCTTAAAGTTTTCTTAAACTGGGTCTTTGAGTAATGTAGGTTACAATTGCCGAAATCGAGTGTGCCAATAATTGTAGAACAACATTAGTGGAATTGGGTTTATCTATGCATACGAAGACATTCATTTGACGTGGGAAGGAACATTGGCACATAAAAGTCTTGGGTGGATAGTAGAGTGGCAACACTATGTAATATTTAGTTCCGTGTATTTAAGGTGGTATGTTGAAAATAGGTGCTTTTATATTCGTTGTTTTGCCGAAGTCATAAAGCGTTGATTAGATGTAATATGAAAAATAGGTTATCGATTTAATCGACAGCTTTAGAGGGAAGCGAAGAGAACACAGGCCGATTTCATTCTAATCAAATATGTAGAATCGCATGCCCTGTCAATGTCAATTGATGAAATATTAAGTGCACAAAAAGAAAGTCAGCTACCAAAGAAAGAAACCTAAGTTCCAGCTAAACAAATAAGAAATCATACCGAGTAAAAGAGTAGCGAATACTCTAAAAGTATAATGTGTCCTGCGGTCACGGCCAAACTCAAGCTGACAATGAAGCGGAAAAATTCTCTTCGTGGCTTATGAAATTTTAATTAGTTTGTCTAGTAGCATTTTACATAGGATTAGAACTTTTAAAGGTTCAAGCCAAACCGAAAAGACAAACATTACTGGGTTAAAATTGATTTCTTTTTCTTATGAATGTGTTTTATTAAGTCTTTACTCTTTGTTCGGATTAGGTCTGACCACGGGTAGTCCACAAGGTTTTTACTGTACGAAGCAAGTTATCACAGTTTACAATATTTAAATAACACCTACATCTCCTCTGCTTTTATGGCTGAATTAATATTAAAATTAATGACAAATCTAGTGTACTAAAATGGGGATCAAAAATAGCACTGCACCAGTTCCTGTAGAAATAACGAAAAGTGAAGTGATCGAATTACAAGGTGCAACTACTACTACAATTAACACTACACCTTTGGTTTTCCTTAATGGTACAAATTCATTTATAATTTATTTTTCACGATAAAGCTAAATGTATCTACTAGAATAGAATTTAGCACGGAAAATAAAAATGTTACAGTTCTAATTGATTTTTCTTGCAGATGGTAATATTTCTGAAGAAAGTTCACCAGAACCTGAAATTCATACGGAAAAGAGTAATTTGCATAAAATTGTACATACTTTCGGAAAGCTGCGGCCAATTTCCACTTTAGTTTTGAAAAATACCATTCCTGGTTCGTACAAAAACTGTCAATATTACTACCACATTAATTTTCAAAACTTTCCAATAATTTGGTGTATATACACAATGCGCAATGTGGGGAAGAATTTCTTAATGGAAAAACGATTTATTTGCTTGCAGAACGAGGGGAAGAGTTAGAGAAGCAGAAACTTCTGTTTGAGATTTATGAGACATTAAATGAAACATTATTATATACAGCAGAGAAGGAAGTGCAAAATTGGAGTGTGTGCTGCTTTGGATGGCATATGAATCCGATTGTAATGTATGATAACTTTAATGGAAATGAGATTGCTAAGCTTACGTTTTCTTCTCGACTAACAGAAAATCATCGAATTCAAGTATTTCATAAAAATTTTCCTTTTCATAAATTCTTTAAAATGTGCATATTTTGGCATTCTAGTATCTCTAAACAGGTAATTGAGATCTCTTGTCAAGATATAATCATTGGCTATATCCAAGCTGTCACAGTTACAGCAAAAGCATACTCCCATGAAATACTGGACGAAAAATACGTTACAATTTTTTCTGTGGAACGAAAAACTCTTGGATTTAGATGCTTAGAATATAAGGTATTTACACAGTTATTTCCACAATTCGTAGGTACGAAAGTAAATTTAGTATATAATTATTTTAGCATACCAAACCAACTCAAAGTATTACACAATGATACAGTCAAATTAAAAGTAGAATCATTCTTTGCTTCTGCATATTTATATATGCCCTAATATATCATATATCTACCTATTTTATACGGTCAGCATAATAAATATTAATTAACCTGTTTACTGCTTTGTTAAACAAAGGTACAATCAGTGAGTTCTATTGAAGTGTCTGTATGCGTGGCTACAGTAAGGACACCAAGGGAAGGAAAAGTTTTCACGGAAATGCATTCGAGTTTATCTGCCACTTTTAAAGCGCTCCTCATGAGCTTCTCATTGTACCTATTGACCTTAAACGAATAAAAGCCGATTTATTTATTTAATGAGAATTTCAATTGTTCACTTCTTTGCTGCCACTTTGCCAGAATAAGAATGCTTTTACTTGTGTTATTCATAATTGACCAGGTGAATGTAACGTTTGGTAATACTTTACTCAATGATTGTAGTAATTATCATGAGAGTAATATATATAATTAACAGTTTAACAGGATATCATTTCCATTTTGGCCCATTTTTGCACTTTCAAGAATATTTTGAGATTGGGAAACCTACTTTTTAAGCCCCTTTTGGCAAATCCCATCATTGATTTGCCTGACCAGCATCTAAGCAAAGAATACATGTCAAACTAGTTACTCTTCGTACCAATTGCTTCCTTACGATTGCAATGATGCTATTTCCCGAACAATCTTGACTCGTCATCATAGACATTGAATGTTAATGAGTTAATGACAAAGGTTCAGAAGAAGGCCCAAAATACCACTCTGATCAAACGCGTCCGTTTACGTTTTTCACTATGCAAGTTACTGAGCCAGAGAGAAGGCTTGTGCACTTCTGAGCTTCAAGGTAGCACCTACTAGTACTACTTAGTATATTTTGTTGAAAAAAATGCCTAACTTGCAGAAAATTAAAATTAACAAATACGAATAGATTGTTGCAAAAAATTGAAAGAATTTCTACAACGGTGACATGGGATGGGAAGTTTTCAGCATCTGTAATTCTGCAAATAAATGAATCATCTTATTATTCCTAGTATTCCTTGTGATTATAGCAAAAGCATTTTTATCTTCTAGTATCTTTACTGGAAATACTTACTGGTAGAGTGATTTACTGGTTTACTGGTATATAGAAATGATAAACAAGATTTTTTACACAGTAAAGTCTCAGCTTAAGACTTTCTCATTTCAGTTTCTAATTTGTACCTATCTATCTATCTAATAATCTATGTATACCCATCCACAACCTGAAATACAACACACCTGAAATTCCCGTTATGATGTGCAATAAAACTCACCTCTATTAATCATAAGTTATTAAAACTTTTGGTTACGTGTACATAGAAAGAGAACCGCTCTTATGGTATTGTGAATAGGTATAGGTATAGTAATTCAAAAGGAAATACCGTTATATCATGTAAAACACGATGAAGTCAACAACAAACAATGCCATAAACAGAAGGATCATATAATAGTGTTGTACTATTATAAGCAGCAAAAAGTGCATAAGCAGTAAAAGTATTATGGGAACAAAATTTATCGTAAACACGATCGTGGGAAAAGCACATAGACACAGTGCTTTATATTTGTATATGATGTACATTAAAGAACCACATATAATATTCGTATATGTACTGTATTTCTACCTAATACATACGAATAGTGCTTAGGTACTACATTTTCATGATTTAATTGCTTATTATGATAAGAAATTGCTGGAATGATCCAAATAAAGAAAAATGAAGTTGTATACAGGTAGGTACATTGTACATTGTTTTTATGCATAAGTTTCAAGGCACTGCTTACAAGTAGTTTGGCTGTTATTGTAATTGATGGTGATGACACATTCACATGCTCTGTGTATTTCGTATATTTCTGCCGTGATGGTCAAGGATGTTATGATTTCTTATGCAAAGCTCCAGTGAAGTTCCCATATTCCTAACGATGAGAGTAAATCCCACTTAATTCCAGGTGTTTTAACTTCATTTCCTACTTGTCTGTGTGTATGGAGATCGTTTTGCATTGTCCATACTCCTCTTTCATTACGTTTTATTCCTTATTATTCAGCTTCGTTTACTTAACATTTTATTTTTATATCCTGAGTTTTTTCGACACAATTGTAACCTTAACTGTTATCATGAAATGACGTAGTAGTGCATATCTGCCTTTGTTGTAATTTGTAATGTTCTATTCGCTTATTTTCCCACAGGTTCTTCTGGAATATGTGGCAATCAGTTGGAATATTGTTCTCGTAAGGACAACACGAATAGCAGTGCAATTTTACACTCCAGGACAATAAGAACTGTATTCGAATCCATTTGTAGCTTGGAAAATTGTGACCCGGAAGTTTACATGTGGATTGAGTAGGGTATTCAATAAATTGTTAAAAGCCGAACTTCGGTTTGTTTACCGCAATGCGGGCACTATTAGTTTTAGCTGTGGGGATAGTAATTGTCGCTGCCCAAAGTGAAAACTCAAAGATTTCGGAAGAACTCCGAAAGAAAAATGCTGAAGCAGAAAAAGACCCTCTTATAGCCAGTGCTAGTGATAATGACAAGAAAGTAGTTACCATTAAGAAGCATAAGAATTACGAAATTGTGTTGTATGAATATGGCGATTCCGGGGAGGAAAATGAAGAAAGTGATAATGACGAAAATCGAAATAAAGCAGTAAATAAAAAAATTTCTTTCGACAATAATTCGGAAGGAAAAATTGACAGTGCGGTTCCAATTGCATGGAATCCTGTCAAAATTCCACCACCTGTAGTGTTTGCTACAACTACCACTACAACTACAACAAGAAGACCTACTACTACTACTACGACACAAAGACCCACAACAACAACAACGACACCAAGACCAACTACAACCACGACGACAACCCAAAGACCTACAACTACTACACAAAGAACTACAACGACTACACCAACAACACAAAGACCTGCTTCAAGCGTTTCTGCTGAAGATTCTGAGGATTACGGAGTATCTGGTGAGTAAAACCCGATAAAATGAATAATGCATAATTTTCTATATAAACCACATTTTTCTGATCTGTAAACTATTCCTCAGCACAAATATGAAAATAGCTAAATAAAATTTCATTGTTATTTTTCTTTACTTTACAGATGAAGCTAACAATGTAATTCGTCCACTAACAAAGCAGTCTCAACCGATTCAGATCCGTCCTTTTAACCCACTGCAAGCTCACGCTAAGCCTAAAGAAGAGAGTGAGAGTGGAAGCAGCGAAGAAAGCGATGAAAATCAATCCTTTGTTTCCGCTCCAACTACAACTACAACTCCTAAACCCAAGGTAAAAAATGTACCGACCCCAAAATTTAATAGGAAAGCAGAAAATTCGGCAGACACTTCTATTCCCAAAGTCAAAGTTCGAAAACCAGTAAGATCAACAACAACTACTAGTACTACTACCACCACAACTACAACTCCTGAACCACCACCACCTCCTCCACCAGAAAACATTTTCTATTCACATGAAGAAAGTGAGGAAGATATACCACTTGATGCTTTTCAAAAAACTGCTAGACAAAAGGGTGCCAAGGTAGCTGCTGCGAGACCTCCAAAGAAAGATAGTGAAGAGGTCGTCAGTACTTCTACTACTACACAGAAACCTTTCAAGACTAAAGTAAAAGTTTTTACTCCACCTCCCCCATTTAGAAATCCGCATATTGGTGTAGTGAGCGTGGAAGAAATTCCATCTTTTCCTCCTAACAAAGCACCTAAACAGCAAAAAGGAAAAGAAAAGCAAGTGCCCCAATTTGATAGTGGAAGTTCAAGTGAAGAAGATTATTCAGATGCTCAGACACAAAAACAAAAGCCTCACAGTCCTAAAGAGGAAGCTGCCTTGAAAGGAATTCTCAAACCTAATTACAATATACCCCAAACGAATACCCGGCCAAATTCTCAGCATTCATTCACTGGAGTTCAACATCAACAGAAAAATCCCAATTTCAAACCTCACCACAATTCAGATTCCAGTGGAGATGAGTATAGCACGAGTTCCAGCGATGAGGACGTCCTTCCCAATAGCAGAAAACCGATATCAAGACCTGGAGATATTCAGCGAGTTCCGAAACCAATCGGCAGACCAAGAACGGCTCCTCCTTCGGTTAACTGGAAACCAAATAGACCTGTTGGGTCACCGAATAAAAAGGACAAATTCCGTCCTCCTTCTGAAGTAGATCCAGGGGAAGATGATACAAATATTCAATTCATTCCTCCTTCCGAAGTTACGGACGAAAATTTTCCACCAAGAAGCCACAGTAGTCAGGAAAGCTTTCGTCCTCCTTCTGAAGTTCCAAAAGGGAGATTACCACCCAAGAAATCTAACAGCGAAGAAAACCACAGATTCCGTCCTCCCTCTGAAGTTCCTAATGGAAAACTACCTCATTTTCCCAGATTCAATTCTTCTAATAGACCTTCACCTGCTAGACCATTCATTCCCCCTTCCGAAGTTGATAGCAGCAGTAGCAGCAGCAGTGAGAGTGTTGAAGAAGATGAATCTTTAATTTGCAAAGATCCCACTGGAAAAAAAGGGATTTGCCAAGAGTACTTCAAATGCTCTGTTTTATACTCAAATATGGTTGGAAAAATTAATCTCCAAGAGTATAAGTGTCCACTTCCTACGCAAGTTGGAATTTGTTGCCCCATCGTTGAAAAGAACGCAAAGTGTAAGACTGCTTCATGTCTCATTATACCTAAATAGTCATGTTTTGCATTTGTAGTTTAATACACGACTGAAATAGAAACTTGTTCCTAACTGGATTTCTCATTTTTCGCATGTTAGCGTTTGTATTGAAATAAACTTCGTACGTTTTACAACATTTTTGTACTTCGGTATTAAAACCTGTTTTAAACTAAAAGTAGGAATTACATTTTTATAGTAAACGTTTGTTAGACAAAAGTCGCATACACGTATGCACTATGGTTGAACGTATGAATTTTCAAAATAAAAAGGAATTCTAAATATTAAAAGTGCTGATATCTATCAAACTTTTGTGTTAAAATGATTTAAGACTGCACTGGTGCATAATGTATTGTTGTAGCTAAAAAAGATTTGCCTTTAACACCAAACACTGAAAACAAACTGTTGATGAAAACTTAAGTTCACCTTTCGGTAGAAATATCTTTTCCTTTCTATTTATAAACATGGCCCAATTATGGCACAATGGCAGAAAATTTTAATTTTTATCTCTTGGGTGAAAATTTTTTGTCAGTAAGTGTATCAATACAAACGCTAACACATATCATGCATGGGAATTACGAATTTTACTAAAAAACATGTTGCATTTATGTGATTCTAATTTACATGTAAACGTAAATCTTAGCGCGGAAGTTAATGGAAATGGTAAACACCAAGGATATGCCTATAAACTCTCAAGTGAGCAAACTAATTAAGAGCAATCTCCCAACTTCATTTGCTTTTGGAGATAATTGGGTTGATGAAATGGAGGAAATCGAACGGGAATTGCTGGCTCAAAGCGTCACTGTCAAGAGAAATACTCCAGCATTTGGTCATCACAGATTTTTTCCTGTAGGTTTAAATATAATATGCATAAATCATATCATTTGTTTTTTAACAGTTTTATAATAGTATTATTCGCTGGCTTTAATTTCGGTTTCCTATATATATGAACCCGATAATATGCTATATATTCAATAAGATTGTCTGAAGTGAATAATAATAAGTTATAGAGAAATTACTTTGTGTTTTGCAGACATCTAAAAAAATCCGTGATGTTTCTCACATTGGATTTTCTTTGTTGCAAACTTCAAACGATCTTTCCGAAAGGTGAGACTAGGATTTTTAATTGTAAATTAAAACAAAATACGTTTACTCGTGACCTATATATTTTATCACATATTTAGACTGCAACTTACAAATGAAGTGGGAGGTATTGGGTTGAAAAGTTTTAAGTCATCAAACATAGAAGCCCTCACTGACCGTTGTCCATCAGAACCATTTTGCCCTAGAAGAAAGTACCGAACTATTGATGGGACGTGTAATAATTTAGGAAAACCTAAATTGGGTGGATCGTTAACTCCTTTGTCCAGGGTTCTCTCTCCAGCTTACGCAGATGGTACTTATATATAAACACTAAAAATAGCAAAGTACATTTCCTGCAAGATAAATGTAATTATTTAGCTTAATCAATTTTTTAGGACGATGGGAACCTAGAAGATCTGTACAAGGTTTTGATCTGCCAAGTCCTAGATTACTGAGCCAACAGTTTATACCGGATCATGACGTTCCAAACACAAGATTTACTCTTTACACTATGCAATTCGGACAGTTAGCTTTAAATTATTATTTACAATTGTGCTGAAAATATGTTATGTAAAACATGCTTAATGTATATGTGTTCTCTTAGATTTGTAGATCATGATATCAGCTCTGTGCCGATGTTTACATTTGGTAAAAATTCCTGACTCCTATTTTATTTGGTTTATATCTTCCCAAAAAATTGTTTGCTATAATGCCTTGGCCTTTGTTAATGATTGATTTTGTTATAGGAAACAACTCTGGAATCGACTGCTGTCAAAACGGGCAATTTTTACCTCGTCATCTTGTGCATCCGAATTGTTTCCCGATTGAAATTCCACGAGATGACCCATTTTACAGCAGATTTGGGCAACGTTGCATGAATTTAGTTCGATCTCGTATGGCACCTAGAATTGATTGCAGTTTGGGGTACGCTGATCAAATGAATGCATTAACACATTGGTTGGATGCTTCCAATGTTTACGGATCGAATGAAGAAGAAGGTCGGGAACTACGGTCATTTAATCGGGGATTTTTACGCTTTTCAACCGTTCCCGGAAGTAAAATTTGGCTTCCATTGAAACCCACTGGGAACTCAAGAGAAATCGACTACAAAGCTGGTAATTAGATTGAAGATTTATAAGAGATCTGTCTTTGGAATTTAGTTACAAAAATGAAATATTTTTATTTGATTACGAACTTTATAGGTGATGACAGAGTTAATGAAATGCAAGGTCTTATGATAACTCATATGGTATGGTTTCGGGAACATAACAGATTAGCAGATGAACTCTCTAGATTGAATCCTCATTGGAATGATGAGCAATTGTACCACGAGGCAAGAAGAATACTCATCGCAGAATATCAGCACATTATCTACAACGAATGGCTTCCGATCATCATTGGTAGATTTCTGTGAATATAAAAATATTCGTTTATAATTGTAAATTATTTAAATGAACATTATTAATGTTGTATTATAGGACGTGATTACATGGACACTTATGGAATATTACCGTTAACTCGTGATTATTACAAGGATTATGATTCCGATGTGGATTCTTCTGTAGAAAATTCTTTCTCTGCTGCTGCTTTCCGTATGGGTCATACTTTAGTTCAAGGAGTTGTCAGACTTGTTAATCAGTTTGGTCAAAATGATGAAGGAGTAGTAATCAGTCAACATGCAGAAAATGCAATCAAAACACATGCACCTGGCCAGGTTGACAAGTGGATCCGAGGATTAGTTCAACAACCTGTTCAAAATTATGATCCTTTTGTTACTCAACACGTAATTCAACAGTTATTCTACTTTTATTCATAATGTTTTAGGTTTTAATTGCAATTACCATATATTATTACCTTTCAGCTTAATGGAAGACTTTTCCAGGGATCGAATAGTCAGTTTGGAATGGATTTGAGTTCTCTTAATATTCAAAGAGGTAAAATGCATTTCTTGTACAGTTATATTTAAGATATGCAAATACAGATAAATAAATAGAAGGCTAATAGCGCATAATTTAATGTTAATGTTATTTCAGGAAGAGATCATGGAATTCCTGGATACAATGCTTACAGAGAACTTTGTCAAACTGGCATTAAAGCCACCTCATTTGATGACTTTAACGATTGGATTCCTCGAGAAGTAACTTTCTTTTTATTTAATTTGAATAAAAATGAGATTTGTTATAATTTACGCAAAAATCTTGAATAGATGATTGACAAAATGAAACGATTTTACGTTGACGTGGACGATGTTGATTTATGGATCGGTGGGTTATCTGAGACACCACTTCCTGGAGCTTTAATAGGACCAACATTCACGTGTATTATCGGAGATCAGTTCGCTCGTTCAAAGAAAGGAGATAGATATTTCTACGATATTGGAGATCAACCCCATTCTTTTACCAGAAGTACGTAAAATCAAATTAACCATTGTTAGGGTATTCAAACCTTTTTATTATAAATTTACTATAAATTACAGGCCAACTTGATGAAATTCGTAAAGCGAGCTTCGCTAGAATCCTTTGCGACAATTCCGATAATTTAGAAGCTGTGCAACCATCAGCTTTCCTCCTACCTGATTTTGATTTGTGAGTTGTTTATTTTAGTTTGTAGTACACTATCTTATCATTTTTATTACTCCATTCATTCTTGTCTTTCAATTAGTGTATCAGGACTGAATTATCTTATTTGCATAAGTGCTTTATTTACGTAAATTATCTTATTTTTCAGCAATTCTCTTGTGGACTGTGAAAGAAGTAACAGAATTCCTCGATTAGACCTGAGACCATGGACTAACGAGCCTACGCCATAAATTAAGCAAAAATTCGTCGTGATCTTATCTTTATGTTTATTATCCAGGTTTAGGTACATTTGATGAAATAGTTAGATAATAGTTTGCAAAAGTTTTCCGATTTTATATTCTGACAATGGATGGATACGGTGTATATTTTTATTTCTTTTTTACTTGGATTGCTATTCAAGGTTTTTGGTTTCACCTTGACTTCAAGGAGAGTATGTAAGTAATAGTTAGTCTAGTTAAGTTTAATTTATGTTTGAAGAATGGAAAATCCACTTCAAGTAAACATTTTGTCTTTTTGTCCATTTCATTTCTTAGTTAGATAAATCAAGTTATCACGTATATCAGTAGAACTGTGGTAGGCCGTCTTATCTGAAACTACATGGATTCAATTTCCATCTTTATAATAATTCTACTTCAGCATTAGGAAAATATTTTACTCAGGCCCTGTAAATTTGTATGTATAAAGTATAATTTTGCTTAAGGTTAAACTTAATTGGCAGAAAATAGTTCTACTATTATTGATTATTGATTGATGGTCAATGTGAGTTCTAACCTGACTATTAACTATAAATTATGGCTGAACGTTGTGAAATTGACTTTATAGTTAGTTTATAAGTACGTATGAAATATTGATTCTACAGCATAAATTTATGGGACTGTCTGCTTGCGTATGAGTAAACGAAAGCTCAGAAATTGCTTTATTGACATTGGTATCCTAGTATGTTGCACAACAACTGAGAATGCAAAACGGAAACGAAGACAGTTGGGGAGTCCTAGACCCAGAAAAACTAAATGAGTAGAAAACTGACCTTAAAATAAACATCCAAGTTCAGTTTGCTTTTAATTTGAGCCGCTTCTTCTTCCATCGTCAGTTATGCAAAGGATAGCATCGGTTTGGCAATTCTGTAGTTATAATAGCTTAGGTAAACATAATTGTTTAATTAAGGGTACCTGATAAGTAGAGCATACTAAATAATATTTTGTGATTGTGATTACGACTCCCATATTGTAAGCTTAATTTTAGTATGTGTTGCAATAATTATATTGATATCCATTAAATAATAACCTTTACCTACTATATTCTGGGCAATAAACGTTCACATAAACTTTTCTACGTACATGTGGGGTAATACGTTTCTACATACATTTATTTCCTCACTATCTGTCAAGCACTTGACTAAGTTCTAAACTATTATTTTCAACTTTAACTAAAGACCACAATGAAGAACTTTAAACATTGTTTAAAAGTAAAGAAATGAATAAATCGATGAAGAAAACATGAAATAAGCATTTGTATTGAAACATATAAATATGAACAAATGATGTCGCCCTGGTGGAACGAAAAACTTCTCGTGGTATCATCGTGTGCGTGTAATGATAACTGTCAATCTAAATTCCTAGTAAAGTACCTGTAGATAAAGCATTAGCTACTTTCTACTTTTTGGCTCGGCTTGTCATGTCCAGTTCATGTCCGAACCTGGAAAGATAGTGAACTCTTACTAACCTATTATTACCACTTTGTTTTATTCAATTATATACAACAGTCTCTTGAGCATTACATTATACTGATTGCACACACTATTACACGCATTTGCTACAACTGTAAAATACGAAATACATTACTACTGCTTTAGTGTACAACCGAATGGGATGCACGAATTGTGCGTTTGCTGAAATACCTCAAAATACGACTGCTTTCATTTCAATCTTACCTACCGTGGTGTGGAAAATGTAGAAACTGTCTCTCTCCGTTGATTTTCTCATCAGTGCAAAATACTACGCTAAATTAATAATAGTTTTAAAACCGACTATGAAGCTATATCTATTGGCAAAATCGAAAATAAGTTTTACTCTAGTTTTAGAGGCAATCTTTTGGGAAAAATTGTGAAAAATGGGAAACTTAACCTCAAAACTTGGCAAGTTTAACAAAGTATCCTCTTCGGAAGCCAAGGGGAAAATGGGCGTTTTTCCTCCAACATCTGTGTTTTTATTTTCTTTCAAAGGAGCATGTAAGTATTCCACCTTCCACCTATTTGTAATGACGATATAACAAATTAAAATGTTGTGGTCATTGTCATTACTGTTATCTATATTAAATCCATGTAGCTATACCCAGTACCAACCCTCATTATTTTTGTGTATAATATGTTTACACAGCTGGAAAATTATTTAATTTAGCTGGGACCAAAGACTCGGGCTCTGGGGTGAACACTACACGAACAACCTTTTTTCCTGGTGGTGGGGGAGGACGAGGTACTCAACAAGCTTGGACCACAAGTAGAGGCACCTTATAAGTGCTAAACATAAGAATGCCAAATATCTTCATTAGAACAATATTTGTGGTATTTTTTACCTTTACATTCGATGCAATACAAATATAACCCTTCGCTTTGGTTAGCCTCAGAAAATTGACAATTTGTCGTTGCTGTCCTTTTACATAAATTCATCTCTGAGGATGATGGCAAAATATTTTTATGGTTAAGTATTTCGGAATATTTCGGATATATTATGTACTTATAAAGGAACCCTTTTTTGCACAAAATAGAAATAGAAAGCTATACTCAATTTATTTGGTTTTAAATATTTATCACATAAGTACTTACCGATAGTTTGTATTTGCATTCAGATCGATACACGCGTGATTTGTCAGCACATGGCCTTTAGATGAATAAAGTGGTGTTACTTTGCAAATACATATAGGTTCGTTTCTATTTACTTAAATTGCTACTACAAACTATTGGTAGGCCAATGGATGAGCTCCCATCTTAATCAATTAGGGCACACCAAATAGAAACGAAATACTCATATTATATTTATGTATTCTTAGTGTTTTGAACTTTGAACATTGAACTTAATATACGTATTATTTCTACTAAATTGCTTTTAGAATGTCATCACGATTTAACTATCAATACTATTGATATTTTATTGCAGAAACCCAAAATTCATAATTGTTAACTTATTGATGTGTATCTTAAGAAAATCTTCATTGCAGAATATATAGAGTTATCGCCAAACTCAATTCTACTTAACTTTGGGGTAAATTGAAAAGTTCAATTAGGTACGCTTTGATGGACTAGCATCTAAATATTGTATATTAGCGTATTACCTAGTTATTAGATATGTATGGGAACTAGGGAGTACAAAACAACAGAAACCATTGGTCAATCTTGTTTATCGGAATGTAGTAAGCTGGACTGGACATGCATGCAAGATTCTAGTTATTTATGCATGTATAGATACCACAAGTGTTTACCAAACGTCAAACACAATTTATATGAAGATATATGTAACTTACGGTTTTCACTGTTTACAAGAGAAGTCCATCAATGAATATTACATGAAAATGGATCCATATCATGAACACGAAAACAAACCAATGGAAAACGTAGTGATTTTTAGATACCGTGAAGAATTACCTATACTTGATTCGTTGATTCTACACTTGTTATTGTCATCCTGATCCAGATGTGCGATTCCTACAACCAAATCGCGTTAAATATTCAGTATACAAAAGCTATGGGAAGTTCTCATTGCTTGTAATAACGTAAACACTTGCACTTGTCGTACTTTAATAACCACTTTAAGACTGTTGTTTCCAAGTCATAAATGAAGACGAGTCCTGACAAATCAACTTAGATTGTACTTGGAGGAAAATACTTTGTGAATCGCCTTAACCAGTTGCTTTTTAATTGCTCTATTTACTGTTATTTAATGTTGTATCCTGTATTGTAGCATATTATTCATAGTATCAAATCGATTAATTCTAAAGATACAAGAAATGTAAGAGAGCTTATACATTATATTACAAATGCGTTACCAGACATAGTGCATTTGATTAATGTGTATGCAAGTATAAATTCTTCCTTTATTTAAAATAACTATAATATACCATAATTAATAACGAATTCAAACGATCCATGAAGGTCAAAATAAGCATGAAAGCAAACATTGAGGGAATACAAGTGTACAGATAGGCTATTAGCGGTAACGATAAGCCTACATATTTAGCATGAATAATAAATTGCCTATGTAATGCACATACAAGTTCTACTAACCAGTTTATGCAAATTGTCAGCCCAAACACATCTATGAATAGGTATAAGCTTAATGTAATATGTACTGTCAATCTAGTTGCAGAAACTGTTTGCATGTAAAAAGCGTGTTCCCCAAAATTACCGTATTTATTGTTCTGCCTGTGAACATTCACAGTTCGTAATGAGAATGAAAAGTAAATTGTTAAATCGAACATCTAGTTTCCTAAGTTCTTCTGCAAATAATGCAAACCTGAATTACGCATAAGTGTTATTCTGAAGAGGGAATGGAGGTAATAATATAATAAAATGATTATGTAGTACTAGTAGTGGGTGTATGGTAAGTGATTGATAAACGTAATTTTATATGTATTCTGATAAACTGAAGTGTGGCATACGAAATACCTATGTTTGTACTGCACTAGGTGAATAATGCAATTAGTTTTCGACCAGAATACGAAAAATACAAAGGCCCCTGCTGAACATTATGAAATTGATGTAGAGCTCTGGGACAATGAGCATCAGATCGATTTTCTTTTCTTTTTCTTCAGTCCCAACGTTAGTAGATTTTCTGTATAGGTACCATACTGTGGAACTCTTCACGGATTAAGTGAAAAGCGGCGTTAGTGAAATAGCAATTTATTCCTTTGTCACCTGTAGTCGGCCGGCACGTCATTCCTCTTATTGTATGGAGAAAAGAAAACTCTTGAGAAAGTTGGCAAAAAGAAGAAGCAAGTTGTCGTTGTCAGTGTGTACTTTTATTGTCACCTTTATAGTTCAACTTTCATTCTGTGTCTATTGAATAAATACTCAGCTATCAACTAAATCGCTGCTTTCCATTGTACATGCAAAATTTTAGTGCAAATAAATAACCGTCTTTAGCCCCTTTATGAATTTATATTGATTTTCTGACCGTCCTAACTGAATAGTGGTTAAAATCATTAAATATTCTGTACTACTTCGGATAGATTTACAATAAGCTATAGAAATCATTTTTTGTGATTGACACTTTTAGCCAACCAACTTGAGAAAAGAAAAATAAAGTTCAAGCATTGAGAAATTGTTAGCATCAGTTCATTTGTGTCAGTTTACAATTTTCCTGCTAGAAAAATTTACTTACATTGTACAATATGCAAATACTTGCAGTTAATAGTCAACACTACATTTAGTTTGCAGTTTTTTAAACAGACGTACTTGAATATGGTTTATTGATATACAGTTAAAGTTTCAACTTACAAAATCTTCCATATTTTAAACACTGTAGTTAAAATATTGTTTAGGAAGAATACTTTCAGACAGTCAAATGACAGTTTGCAGTTGTAGATTCAGAAAAGAGTATGAATACATTAGTTAGAGCAAAGAATAGAAAAACGTTAATTGTAAAACAGAATTTGCCCTTAGTATGGGGAACATAATAAATTCATACGGTTTTCATAAAAATAATCAAGCCATTAGTATTTTGCAGCAAGGATTTAGGAGAAAACTTGAAAATCAACGCAATAACTACAATTCAACCAATGTTTCCCGTTTTGCAGGTAAATTAATATAGTAATTTTCTGTATTTCAAATTTTATTGCTGCGTTTTCATTAACTGTGTTTTTTTCATTTAGAAACTCACTTGGGTAAGCTAAGTCCAGATCATTACAGACTTGGTAAGCTTTTGCTGCAGCCACACCAAATGTTTGGAAGTCCGGAAGGATTGGAAATTCTTTGGTCTTGCTCAACATTCATTTTCACAAGAAAGAGTGCTCGTAAGTTCTTACAAACGGAGAATAAGTGTCAAATTCTACATTTTGCAAAGTATTTGCACATTATAATGACATATCTATTGTGTTGAAGGAACGAGAGACGGTTTCGGTTTCCACGTAGAAGTTGCTTTAATGGGAGATGAGGAGGAAGGAAAATTTGTGGCCTATCAAAAAATGAAACCGAAAAGAAATTGGCTAAAGACTGATTCCAATAATGGAACTCCAGATGGCCCCGTTGATATTTTTGATGCCCAAACAGAGAAGCAAATTTTAGGAATTTTACTCAATACATCATCAACTTCAACAGAGCCTTTAACTATTCAAGTAGCTTGCTAACAAACCTTATTTATATTTGTATTTGATTCACAGTCTAAATATTTGTTAAGAAATGGTTTTCATTGTGGAATTAATGTAAGAGGAATATGTAATAGATTATGGTTTTATTAACAGGGATGTAAAATATTTAGTGTAAGTGGACTGATAGGAGTAATTCTGGTAAAAGGTGACTGGACCAGTTCTTTCGAAATTAAAAATATTAAAGACGAAGTTATTTTAATTGCTGAAAGATTCAATCGGATTTCAGGAGGGCTAGAATTTCAGGTAATGAATAGTAATGCATTTAAATTATATGTAAATTGTTAGTAACCGCTTTCATAAACTAATCACAATTTGAACCTAGATCTCCTCTGTTGACAAGGAAGATATTATCGTTTGCGTTGCCACATTAGTTCGATTAGAAGAATCAAAATTCATTTTAAAAATCTATGCTCCATTTCCCCCAATTATTAAATCTTTGATGATAGCATTCGTTTTATTTTTAATGTATCTCATGGTAAGGTAAAACTGGGTATGGAAAATAAAATATGACTGATTTGAATTTTAGCCAAGCATAACCTTTGCGAAGATTCCAATGCATATTCCTCCATTTTGTGTGTTTGCCCATTCAGCGTTTATATTTTATAATCTCTTAGTAGAACAAAATGCAGACATACTGAAGTAATGCTGAATAAAAAAATAAATTCCTAATGAGTGTGCCACAAACGTGTTTCACTTTACATTACTCTTTAGTTTATCATTTCAAATGAATATGCTACCATACTGCGCTAGGTTGCAGTCAGTGAAAAACTTCTGCCACAATTATTGCTAACAATGTCAATGTCAAGTCAATGCCCATGGATTTTGTCAAAGTCGTAGGAAGCATTGATGGAAATTAAGATTCGAATGTAATGTAATTCCACTTTACAACAAAACTAAGAACTGTTGCTTCTCTCTGTGTTTTATGTAATAATGTTATTTGCGAATTCTTCGTGTAAATGTAGCCTATCTATAAATGAACATTATCCATGCTTTATTTGTACAACTGTAGCTACCCAAAAGTATATTCTGTTAAAACAGTAGACCCTTCGTGGGTTTGCAAAAATAATTACACAAAAATATTCTTAATATATTCTTAATACAGAACTACTAATTATTTTACGAAATCAAGTGTAGAGGTACACCTAAAGGGAACTTACATACTGTCTACAGCATCTATTATTAAATGTGCCTACCTCAATAAGCAATAAGCAGGATAATAAGTACGGAACTTGAGAATGGACAGTATAGTAGTGCACGGGAATAGAGTGGAAACCATTTTATGTGCATTGGTTTTGGTTATATCATATCAATGACTTTAGTTGCGTGATTTAGCACTAACCGTATTACATTTAGTGCTAGTGCAATTTGGCTTATATAGATTTCAATAATATTTATTTCGCTTAGTACAGTACTGGAAGGTAAACTGTTTTGTCGATATCGATTTCCCGAAATAAATGCATACTCAAGCACACTTAACGTGAGTTTACAGAAGTGGACCATTGACCGTCCGTTCTCGCTAACCGATTCCATTCGTAGTATACTCAAATGTATAGTACATAAATATAACTATCATTAAGCAATTACCCACTTCTATGGCTTTGCAGGGTATAAAATGTAAGAAAAGCAAAATAAGGTAAACTAACTGCGTGGTATATTATTTAGAATATATCCAGGGAACGATGAATATTACATTCTATTTGATACTTCGCTTCACTTCACTAGAATTACATTTTAGCATTAAAATTTCATGTCCTTATTCCATAGGCGTTTCTTGATTCAATCTTGCGTGCTTCTTCTAGCCTAAATTACGAAATTGTAAACACAACTTTTTCTCTTATTTCTGGTATACTCCTTTACGTTTTACGCCGTACCCGTTAAAGCCTTTTCCAATACATTTACTGATTCGCCGGAGACAAGTAAAAGGCTATCATATATATCAATTCCTAAAACCAATCCAATTTTGCTCAATAACCCAAGTCAAGGTACAAAATACATACACAGAAGAAAGGCAACGAGACAAAACATGTACTACAAATAGTTGAGTACAGAATAGTCTAGAATTCATATTCAGTAACTGAGTGCATATTATTTCATTTCGCAAGACGTTTAGTATAACTTACGTCAACTAAAAATTATACCTGGTTTCGTTTGTCCAACAGAGAAAGACAGTAATACTTACGAGATAAGTATTCCATTAGTCACAGAAAGTTAGCTTCTAGAAAAGTAATAAATTGTAGAGAAAACTATTTATTTTAAGTTTGAATGTAAGTTTGTAGTATAATCAGGCATCAGGTATCGAAAACATATTAAGACTTCAGTTTACAAAAGTGTATTGCTTTTGTGTCATAACATTATTATTTTGAAAGTAAACAAGGAAAGCTACAGCTCTATAAAACTTTCCTGGCATGGACATTCACTTACAGAGGTAATGAACACCAGTTTACTTTTAGCTCAGAAAATAATATTTCCTAAATACGACTTATATGAAGTAAATAGTCTTCATGTGGCTCTGCGATGTTTTGCGTTAGTAATGACTGAGACTAAGTCATTATAAGTAAGTTTTAAAATACTAAACATAAAAATTCCAAAGTTTTGGATGGGAAGCTGTTGTTGTAAAAGTAGTTCTCTGCCTCAACCAAAATATAAATATGTTCCCACTTCGCGGGGAGCTTCAAACGTCAGTTTTGAAGGTAAAATTCACTGTTTGTCCACCATGTTCACATATTTGCACTTACAATTTTGTCTCATGTAATTTAATTTTTATTTACTGATTCCTTTACAGCATGGATTCCTAACTTTTCCAGCCTTCAGCGTCCAAAGGGATTTGACAGTCTCATGCGCATACGAAACTTTACGTTGAGGAAAAATAATACCGGTAAAGTTGCCTTTTTATTTTACAAACGCAAAATTAAAACTGTGTACAGACCGTACAGACAGATTGCATGAAGCACTTATTTTAAGCAGCATATCATTAATTCTTATTATAAGGTGAGAATTCGTCTGCGAAAAATTAATTTAGTGTGCAATGCAAATTAAAGGTCAAAGTCTGTAAAACACAGTGATATTTTCTGAAATAATTTTATATGAATTGCTCTTACCAATAAAGAAATTAATGCTTAAAATTTTCCAATGTTAATAAATTCTATGGTTTTAAGGTGGATGCTTAAAGCTCGCAAAGAGTACTGAAATATTCTCAGATGAATCAAAAATATTTAAGACATATCAAAACCCATCCTATTACTTTTGGCCAACAAAATCTCCTGTACTGATTTATGATACTCATGAAATAGAAGTGCTACGATTAGATTTCGAAGCTACTAGCTCTTCTCCGGATTTCCAAGTTAGTAAACGAACGTAAAATTTCTTACACCTAGCTATTATGTCGTAAATATATAGTCATACATAAATTATGTACTAAACATATCCGTTGTATTGCTTTACTTTAGATAGTAGAAGTAATCGCATCTTCCGGATTAATCGGCTCCGTATGTCTTCGCCATATGTCAGGAACGACGGCTTATGAAGTTAGGGACTCGTACAATCAGACTGTTTTCAATGTAACGAGAAATTTCAATCCTACAACCGGGATGGAATTTTTGGTAAAACGTATTTTAAATAAAATGAACTGATATACTATTAAGCGTCGTTAATAATAAATGTGTTCCATTTTAAATGCAGGTCACGACCACAGAAAGATGCATGCTGAATGCCGCTATTTGGCAACGGGGTGAGGATTTCATTGTGGAAGTATGCAAACCATTACCTCCTACAATTAAAGCACTTCTTATATGCCTCGCAATTTGTGTTGTCAACTTTTCTCGAAGCTACTAAGCTAACCAAATTTCTGTTGTGACGTTGTGAGCTATTAATTATTTATAAAAGTTTCATATCCTTTATAAACATTTAGTACCTAAACTTACGCTTCGGTAATCGATAGTAAATAATTCCAATGTCTAAATTTAGGTTTGTAAGAATATTATATTTATTCTAACAATGGTGTTTCTCATGACTATGTACTTGGCATCATTTTTTGAATACATGTATACTAGAAAATTTAAATAATTAAACCTTTTCCAATTATATCTTAAGATGATTTTCGGCAATTAATTTTGCATCCAATATATACAGTAAGTCTTTAAGGGTTTGAATTTGTCACAAATAATTTAGTTCTTACAAGATATCACAATTTTCCCTACTTGCCTAAAAATGGTTTGATAATATCCAGAGGCAGAGGGAAAATGATGGTGGAATTCTTTTCAGCTGCGATTGTCGTAAGCGTTTGAAGGTATCTGAGTTGAAGGGCACCGGGACTGGCAAACATAACATCTGCTGCATTTTTCAACGCTTGCGAGGATCTCACTTCTCCTTCTGCAGCAATAACTTTGGCTTTCGCTTCACGAGTTGCTTCAGCCTCAGCAGCCATTGCTCTTTGTAACTGAGTTGGCAATCGGACATCTTTCATTTCTATTCGTTCCACTTTGACTCCCCAAGGATCAGTCGCGACATCAAGCATATTTTGCATTAGATGAGAAATAGTTTCTCTATCTGACAAAATTTCAGCCAAAAGTTTTGTCCCCAAAATATTTCTCAGAGTTGTAGCAGCCAGAAATTTCGTAGATGAACTGTAATCTCGAACATTAGCAACCGCTGCAATAGGATCCCAAACACGATAGTAAACTACAGCGTCAACAGCCACAGTTACAGAATCTTTGCTTAGGACTTCCTGGGGAGGAACATCAAAGCTTACGGTCCTTAAGTCCAATACATGACATTCGTCAACACAAGGCAGAACGAAAAAATTTCCAGGGCCACGAGCTCCACCTGATCTGATTCGACCCATTCGAAATATCACAACTCGTTGATACTCCCTCACAACTTGGAAACACCAACACCAAATGCATGGACATATGCACACAAAAAACGTCAAGAAAAATACTGAAAGCACTCTGACAAGTTTTGCTATACAACCCTCCGGTTCCTGATTCTTTATCATAAGTCTTCCCGGTGGATCGTGACTATGGTCTAACTCAGCTTGATTTCTCTGTAGTTGGTCAATCATGTCCAGTTTTGCATTTTCTTGTTCAAATGGGTTGATGTTGATACTGTCATTGCTAGTTGTCATTTTTTAGGTCACAAATTACTGTAAATTTTGTAGATGTCAATGAAATGATTAGGTTAGGTGCGTTTAATTTTAATTTGTATGGTATTGCAAGAGTCTGTAAGTTATGTGTGAAAATGGTTTATTTGCATATGCATATTATTAGATGGTCAATTTAAGTACGGTCGGATGTTCATCCAAAAATGTAAACAGTGATAACTGTAACCAAGTGAAACTGATTTCTAGAAATAGTGGTCTAAGAGGAAAATGCATATGACATCACTATTATATATTTATGTAAATGACAAGTAAGTAGACATCATTTCAATCGCTTATCCAAAAATGTGGCTTCATTTTATGGATATTGCGAATTTTTATTAGTGCAGGTGTGCAAAATAATTCTTTATTTCCAGATTTTGCATACAAAATCATTGTAGGGTGACCAGTCATTTTCTCAAAGCGCTGACTGATAATAATACTATTTGGTGCTTGTGATTTTATTTTTGAGACTTAATAATATGCATTCACTAAGCCTCTAAAGGATTACTGAATTTTTGATATACCTAAAGAAGGGAAATGATATTTTATAATAATGTGATGATTATTATTATGACACACGCATTCACACATACACACAGGATATTTTATTTGTCTTTCATAGGTATACACATTTACATAGTACACAAAAGAGAATAATAAACTTTACGTACAGTATACGTGTATACTAAACTAGACTTGTTCACTTGTCACTTACCTTACCATTTTTCATCGCATGAACAATTGTTGAAGGATTTTACAAAGTTCTAAAAAATATTTGATATTCTTTAGATTATCAGACTTTATTTAAATAAGTAAATGGACAATTTGTGTATAGAGGGTATGATTTACTATATATGTAAATTCAAATATTATTACAAAAGCAATTTGTTTGCTCAGTTTATTGTCCTCAGAAAAATTCAGCTGTACTATATTCTGGTGTCATTATGTTACAGCTGCATATATCCGAATTTTAAATGAATCTCACCAATCGTCTTTCCAGATTTCAAGATTTTTAGTGGTATTATCGTACTTTTCATTAAACATTATTGGTAAAACTTAATCCAACAGAACGTAGGCAGCAACGTTACAGTAAACTACCTACTGTAAACATTCTAGATAGTGCTGCAAACAGTTTCCCATTTCTGCTTGTTTTACTTATCCATATAGATAGCAGTTTGTGCTTACCTACCTATTTATTTAAATTAAGCTACTTAATTCAAGTTGAATTGCTATCGGCCACACTGATATACATATGTACCTAAAATATGTAAACAAAGAAATATATTTGTCTTAATGAACAAACCCCATAAGGATTGGAAAGAGAATGTAAATAAATGGGCTCAATTTTTGAATACGGTCTATCTATCTACAAACGAGAAACAAAATAAATGTTAAAGACAAATAACTGTTGGCAATTCATAGTAAAGTTCAAAGCAGCCAAGAACTGTGTACCAAACAAAGAGTCAATTTCATTTCTGGTGTTGAGTGCAATCTGCAATCAGTCTCGACTTTTGAGGTTTTATTACTGTTATTCCCAAGTTATTTCCATAGTCAGCCTTACAGAAAATTTATACTTTCAAAAATTTTAGAATTCAATTTTAAGTATTTGTATATTTCATAAAGGAATGAATTCCGTCATACCACAATACTGTGTTAATCAGGATCCAAAAAACAATTGCATGCAAGAAATGCTGTCATCTCGTGAGTTAACATTTGAAAGATGTTTTTACTATCTTCCATACTGTAGTAAATCAGAAGGAAATAGAGTCAATTATATTTTGTGTCTAGATACTGGAGATTCCGATTCCTTACGTAATCAAGGAATGATGTTAAATGACGAAATTAAGAACCAATTGAATTATTTGCTGAGTTTTAATTCGATTAGTCTTGTAGAAACTGGAAAAGGTAATTAACTTTTTGTTGCAACTTTACAGTTTTTAAAGTTAACTGCTTCATTAATACTTATCCATTTAAAATGTTGTAAAATGTATTCAGAGTTTTATTAAATGAAGGTTCATCGGCACAATTAAGTGGACTTACACATATATTTGAGGATGAAAATGGAAGTGCCATTTTACGTGGTAAGCAAGATACAATGGGAAACATACTTCTTATGGATTCTACAGAAGAAAAACCTTTGTTACAAATTGATCAGATTAAAGATGTTGCTGCACCATTAACCGTAAAGGTCAGATGCGTTTGCTAACACTGAAAATAAATTTACTACATAATCACACATATTTGGTTATATATTTTGGAAAAATTGTATTTATAGCGCTGCAAAATTTTTTCGTCGTCTTCTCAGTTGGGTTACATCAGTATTCATCCTCCGATGATTTCCTTGATAAAATACGATATTCGAGATACAAACAATAAAGTATATTTAACCGTGGAATCAGAACACTGTTTCAGCTCCGAGTTTCTTGTAAGTTTCTTTAGATATGATTTACTCAAAATACAAAAGTTGATGATGTAACCTAACCGAACGCATAATTAATATATTTAGGTAAAAGCAAGTGACGGTATTAAGACCATTGCAAAACTCAAAGGAAATGGTGGCCATTTGAAATTGACTATCTTGGAATCGGAAAATCTGAACTTAATACCTAAAGTCTCCCTTATAGCCTTATTGATGATCATGGTGAGTAATAAGAATTCCAAATAATTTCAATACTAAAATTTCTTTGCATTAAATACATTCTTTGTTTAATTATGTGTTATTACGCGTTAATTATAGGGAACATCACAGGCAAATAATGGAAATAGTCTGAAGGCTGTTTAACGAATATTCTCGAACGCTAACTCAACTTGAATATTTACTGTACCTTGTTTTAATTCTTGTTCCCAACTACCAAACCAAATGAATTACTAAGCATAATATGTTATCTCTGATTTTGTACTTTTACATATCCCCTGTATGCTCAAGATTTACATTTAATCTGCATCCGTAATTTACAGCCGCAGTCGCAACAAACCAATAAACTCACTTTCTATACTTAGAATGATAATTATTCACCAAACCTTTGTGGAATGAAGTCCCAAATATAAATATTGCAAAGTTGGCAAGATATAATTGATAATTTTATGTAATACAGTAATACTTTGTAAAGATTTCGCTGTTAGTTTAACCACCCATCTGTTTTAGTGACTTAATAATTGTACCTCACTTCTTCATTGCTAGTGTACATTATGTGTACTCCTAATTATAAGCCGTAACTTTTGTTAAATGCCTAAAGTATGAACTAATTTTGGAATTCATTTTCCTAACAAAAAGATGTAAGTTTTATTCTGTATTTTGCACGGATGCGTGTAACGGAATCTTTAGATGTGATAATTTTCTTGAATAAATGCATGTTAAATTAATGGTCAAGACCTACTAAACTCCTTTCAAAGGTTTACTTTTTAAAATTAGCATTCTAATGTGAGACCGCATTCACATCTCAAATACACCAGAAGAACTACGTTCTGTAAAACTCACTCTCATTTTTTAAGTGCTGTGTGTAGGAAACTTTCGCCTTTAGAAACAGAAACATCATTTTTAGCTCCGTTGTATTCTAATTTAAGTTAATTCAGATGAGTAATCTTGGAGGACCTTATACTATTATCACTCAACAACCTACCTGTATAACAAATAGAGGTAAATAAATTAAATATTTAAGAAATTACCTAATTTAAGTTAACTCATCATTTTATTAAGTTTCTTTAACACGACAGCAGATTCTAGATGGAGATTTTTAGAGCCACCAGCCGCTGTTTACCCAATTTGGAGTCAACCACTAGAGTATTCCAACTTTTTTAAAGTAAAGAATAATGAGAAAGGTGCGATTTAAACCATAATGAAAATATCAATTAATTTACACCAGTAATTTCTACGTTAGTGAACGTATTCTTTGTATATTTCAGTAAAATGCTGCAATGTGCATGGAGAATATGAAATAATGAATGAGAAGAACGAATTATTCTTTAAAGGAAGTGTTAAAAAGAATTCATGCAGTCGATTCGTAAGAAAAGTAATTATCGAAACGTCTGATAAAGCATCATCGATTGAAATAGATTACGAACAAACGGGAATTTGTTCATTTTATGAAAAGGTTGCTTTTAAGCATACAGTATTGCAGTTCTACCAAAAGTTCAATCTCTTGAATCTTTGTACTTTACATTTAACACTTTGTATTTATTCCTTATATAGGATTTAATTCACATAAATTCTCCAGAAGGAATTTCTATAGGTTACGTCAGTAAACGAGCCTTTGCATTAATAGAGACAGCATATTTGATATGGGATACGCACAATCGAGTTCGGTTTAGAATTGAACCCCTCTTCCACTTAGCGGAAGGAAAAGAATACCAAGTAAGGAATTATAAACTAACGATTCTCTTTTAGAGGAAAACTCATGACAATACTCATGTAAAAATGATGTGGCTAACAAAACATTTAACCCATATAATGTAGTAGTAGTATTTAATTCAGCATTTTTTGTAAATATTTGAGATTTCAGTTTTATGTACTTCTTCGCATTCATTCATAAACACAGGTTTTGGAGAATGATGTTGTGGTTGCTCATATCTACCGAAAGCATTACTGGAAATACGTAATGAGCACATGCGATTACTTGAGTGCCTTTGACAAAGCCAACTTACTTTGCCTGATAATTATAATGGTCAGTAATTTAAGTCGTAGCAATAGGAATGACAACAATTATATAGCTGTGTAGAAAGTTTAGGCATGCTGGTTAACTAAAATGTTTTTATTATTACCACAGGATATTGACGCATCTTAAGGAAATTAGTTCCCAGAATATTGTTTATAATATGCTATTGACGACGTCAGTATCCTAGATGAACACTTGAAGGAAATTTACAGTTCGAAGCTTATTAGAATTTGTACATTGTACATTTCACATTTTAATAAATGCAACAGTCATTGCTTACGTCTTTAGTATTATTACAACGCAAATAATACAAAGTATTGAAGAGTAATTTTTCAATGAAGCAAATTTTTGATTGAATTAAAATTAGGGAATGCCTACAAGTTTTATCGCTGTATGACATCTTGTTAGCTATATGCTATATGAGATATATAGGTCATGTAATCATGTATGTTGAAATGCTAAATTTTGCTCAATTAGCTTAATTTTGCTCAATTATCTTAATTTTGCCATGTCGAGCAACTGTGACTATCTTCAAATATTGTTGATTGTATAATCTATGTTGAATACTTTATCACAGTCAAACGAGGTAGGCAAATTAGGTGTTGCATACCTAGAGATAAAAACAGACAATTAATGCTTTTATTTAAAATCGTTTTATATGAAATTATGATTATTATTGAGGAAAAATCCCTTAAACTATCGGAACATCTTTGATGTAGCTCATTTTTAGCAAGCCTTTTAGTCTTTGATGTCATGTACTTCGTCAATAAACACGAATTTACACATTACGACGAAACTACTCACATACTCAGTTAGAGCTTTTCATACCGTAAAATATGAAATAATTCGGCAGGTCGATTAAATACAAGATGATATTACATAACATTTCCCATTATTTCCCGCTGAATATAAAAGCCGAAGGTAGAGGTGTGTTCAACCAACATTTATATACACCCGGAAACCCATTGGTTTCCGGGTGGTCCATAAGTGTGTACCTAAGGTACTTGTCCATAAGGTACAAGTGTTGGATCCGTTGAACAGACTGTAACTCCAAAGCTTAGTATAGTCAGTATTTTAGTCCCAACGGTTCTATAGCGTTGTACCACCCAAGCAAGACAATCCATGGGGACTACATTAAGTATTACTTCACACAGAATTAACTTAGAAATAATAATTTTCACATAAAGCTTGAAATATTATTCTGTACTGAAAAATGATTTTGCAGGTCGATGGCACAGGTGGAGTAAAGTATCAGATACTTTACTTTTTGCAAGAAAATTGAAGAATTGAATAAAATTTATTCTATGGTGAATTATTTTACATTTTACGGTATTGCCGTAACGTAGCTGGGCTTACTGCTTATTGTGCTTATAACAATTGTCATACTTCTTTTCGTTATAACAAATTACACTCGAACATTACTAATTACTACAATAGTATGGAACATTTTTCCTCGTTTCTGTCCGCTGGAATCGGAATGGTCAGGTTCTTAAGCTGATAAAAGTAGTACAACAAGTGTGTATCAATAACCACTAACCAAGCTCTTTAGTTTTGGTTGCATATGTACATATAGGACTAATTAGTATTTCAATACACTTAATATAGATTAGTCATTACAGTCACCATTTACCAGAAAGTTCTTGTACTCTCACATAAATGTTTGATCCTATTACGCAAATCAATTTAGCAACACATTCTGACTACCGTGCATTTGCGCTTCTTGCTTTTAATGTTTTGAAAGAATTGAAAGTAGGTGTGCTAAAAAGTTGTTGACATTATCTCACTAATTCACTCTCTAAATATACGAAAAGAAGTAATTTTCTGGGAATATTTATGAGACAAAATGGAGACAGGTGTTTCCAGTCAATTTTACAAGCGGACTAAAGGTACCGATTCAAGCGTTATTGTGATTCATAAGTTTTGGCACACATATTTTTTGAAAAATAATTGTTTGTAAATGGACAATAATAGAGCGTGGAAGAGTTAATCCTGACCAGCCATGTCCAGAAGGATTGGAGCAATTAAAGTCAATTAATTTATTCATTGTGCAGCAAAATTTATGTGGTACGCGAAAAGTAATATTAATCCGTTTACTTAAGTTGGTAAAGCTCTTGTTATTTAAATTAAATATTTGTATTTTCCATTAAGTAAATATTAAAGAACAACCCTTTGGGAAAACTTTTTCAGGAATGCAATAAATTTTTAGTGATTTAGGAATAATTGTCCATTTGAACTGTTATTTTAGGAGGATGGTTTCAAAAATCGAGATCATATGAAATTAAAGATGAGAAAAAACAACTTTTATTCCGAGGAAATGAAGGGAAAAGCTATTGCCGCTCATTAAGTGATAAAATTATTCTATCTAATTTGCGTAGGAGAAAAATTATTTTGGTAGAATTTGAAACGGATGGGCTTTGTGGGTCATCAGCCGTAAGTTATAGATGTTTAATGATTGCGATTTTAGTAAAAAATCAGCGTTTATGAAATTATGTAGTTTATCCATTATCTGATTTTATTTTCACCAATCAAGGAAGCGACCATTTCAGCCCCATTAAATCGACCGATTGGGCGAATTGTAAAATATGGTGGGGTATATGGTCCACCCTCTTTCGAACTTACAGACTGTGATAACCGGGTAATTTTTACTGCAGAATCAAAGCCGACAACTACCACAGGATCTTTGGAATATCCCGTGAGAAAATATTTAGAAAGACTATTTTATTTGTAAATAATTTCGAGAGAATTTTTTTTGTAATGCATAATCTTACAATAAGCATTTACATGTAAATATTTCAGATAAAGACAACAAATGGACTTGTTGCTCATGTTGGTGTAAAAAGTGGATTAAATTTTATATTGAATACTGCACCCCATGTGACTCCGTCCGAAAAAGCTATTCTTTTAGGATTTATCATAGCATTAGTAAGTACAGCATAATATTATTCATATTCTTGAATAATAAAATATTTGTAATACAAAATAGAATTTATTTTAGTTTCTTGCTTGTAAAATAGTCATTAGTTCGATAACTGGAGTAAAATAATCTTAAGATATATTAATTATTTATTTTGTGCTGTGTGCATTTTCCAGGACATCCTGAAACAAGGCAAACACTCTTCTAGGAAAAATGAATACGAGTATCCGGAAGAATAATTTTCTAAAAGTTTGTATCTTAATTTAAGTTAATTATTGTTATTGTGTTTAAATTTATATTAACAGAAATAGTTTGTTGCTTAAAGTAAGATAAATATGTAGTTTATATACTTATACAAATAAATAATTTCCTATATCCCTCCTTTGAAAAACTATGTTGCTGCTTTCGCAACAGTTACTGCCGGTTTTATTGTTTCCGGAGGAGAAGAGGCTGGAGGGGAAGTTATTGGAGGAGAAGTTGCCTGAGCGGAAGCTGCCGGAGGTGGCGCATTATCAGTATTTTTATTTAAGTTACGTCTTTTGAATTCCTCTTCTTCATCTTCTTCATCTTCGTCATCTTCCTCATCTTCTGGTAGAAATTCTCCAGACTCTGAAAGTTCACTGAGAACTTCTGTAGAATTACTTCCTGTTGTTGCGATTTTTGTCGAATTTCCTTTCGATATCACTTTCTCAGGTGCTTCTGATGTTGTTGTTGTTGCTGGGAAGCCAACAACTTGGTTGTAAACTGAAATCAATCGTTTACTCACATCGACTGGAGCGAAACTAAAAGCCCCATGGAAAATGTCGTGCACATTTCCAGATACAACTCCCTTAAATATTTTTGATACAGACGCTACTACACGAGGAATACTTTCATACTCTCGTATATCTTCTTCTTCTTGTCTTGGGATAAGAGTTAGTGTTTCCTAAAGATATTAATTTTATTCATTTAACTATATTTTAGATGAAAAACTTCGTACTACTTCTCTTAAAAGTTCTTACCTCTGTGGTATTGCTATTTTCAAATTTTACTTTTCCATTTTGTAAACTTTTTGCGTTCGACAGTAGTACAAATGACTAACTCAACCAATATAAAATATAAGAATAAACACATCAGTAATTATGACATTAAAAATCATGCAGATATGCCAAATAAAGGTAGTTATAAAAGTAAATTACCTGTACAGTTAGAAATATAAAGGAAATTAAAGAAATTTTAGTGCTAAGCCCCATTTCTATTGTTCTTCACTAGTTCTGTTCTGTTCTGTGTGAAGCAGGATGATAATAGAAATGACCGAGTTTTGTTTGATGCTCACCCGCAGAGTTATTTCATTGCGTCTCTTTATTGTTACGCTGAATTACGGGGCTTTATATTTGATGCATAATAAAAGAGATGATTTACCGTTCTCATGTCAGAATAGTCAGAATAAATGATTAATGGGCACAGTCATAATATACAGACAATGATGGGCTTTTTATTAAATATCCCTGCGGTAGAGTGGATCATAAACTTGTTGACAGATGTTTTTCCTAAATTAATTTCATAAGTTCATCTACACATTTGTGTGAAAAATTAGATGTTTTCAGGTCACTTATTGCAAATACTACTGTTAGGAAGGAGAACGTCATTTTATATCTAATCTGGATATAGTATGCGTTCATTCATGCGTGTTAGCTAGTGTATACTATATATACCTGGAAATTAATAAAATTAATGCCAGCACATAATCCTTGAATTTTGCAATTCGTAAGTTTATTATTTTGATGATAAGATCATTATTTTGCAATCTTATAAGGATGCACATGTGAAAATCATATATTTATCAAATTGCAATTCGTGTACAATTCTTTTACTTCTTTTCCTTTGTAGTAAATCATTTACACGTTTACAAGTTAATTTAAGTATTGAGGGAGTACGATCATAAAAGATTCCTAGACAATACGCTTTATTATTATGTTGAGGAATTCTGCAGTGTTTCTATGTCCTATATCTTGTGGAATGCGCACAACAGATTCTGCACTCCACAGAGTATGTAGTGGAACCTCATGTAACATACATACATATTAGTTTATATTTGCATATATTTATTACAAAAGAAAGAGGTTTGTACATTGTTTTAATATTAAAATACAATTCGGAAGGAAATTCCTTTTCATGACCTTTGGTCCGGCAAAACAAATCTCAAATGAAACATGTTTTCTTTTGACATATAATACTTACGACCTGTTTGCGAGAAATATGCAATTGCCGAGTCTAATGCCTAAGCTGACCATTTTTGCCAATGAATTATGAAGAACATGGAACATGTCAGCAGACAATCTATTTTAGAAGATGAATATTAAGCAGCTCTCGTTCTCATTAGATCATTAACTTGAAAAGTGGAGTAGATTTTTGTGTGTCATGGAATGTATGGTAAATGAAGCAAGAAATGAGTTCAATTTTACATTGTTTGGTGTAATTAACCCTGACTATGAAAACATTTTTAATTTGCAGACCTAAATAATTGGAATACAATTGGGTAATTAGTGAACAATAATCAATTGAACCCCTCTCTTGCACTTCCAGCATCAGTGTCCTCATCTTCCTCAGCTTCAGTGGTGGCTGCAGCTGCCGCGACTGTAGCCGACGTGGCAAGTGTTGGTGGACTCCGAGTAGTCGGAGGAGGTAAGCCAACAACAGAGTTGTACACTGTATTAATTGCATAGGTCGTATTCTTAGGGGCAAAACTAAAGGCTCCGTGCAGAATATCATTGATACTTCCAGTCAGGAGTCCATTCACGATTTTTGTTACTCCTGGGATGATTGCTGGAATCTCAGGTCTGGCAGTTGTTTCGTCATCGTCATCTTCTTGTCTGGCTTGTGCTTGACGTCGAAGTATCTTGTCTTGCAGTTGAACCACCTCTGCTGCCGGTCCATCGACTCTCAACCTTGTTAATGACTAATGAAAGGTTTCACAATGTTAGAATTATAGCTGTTATACCTTTTCAAGGAAACAATTCATATAGAAATCTGCATAATTACGCAAAATGAGGAAATATTTTTTCAAGAATATTGTGTTAGAAATAAACCTACAGAAATAGGATATAGTAAAATTATACGAGAAATATTAATATTTTCATTAAGTTATATATTGCCCATTGCAGATGTAAATATTTTCATGCAAAACACAGGGAGTAGTAATTTAAATATCGTCACAGTGTTCACAGCAATAAAATTGGAAAACCCTTGAATATTCTCAGGAAAACCAAAAAGCTATATTCATGAAAAATCCTCTAGTACTTTCATGAAACCACCAACAGACGAAAATTAATTTAAACAATTGCATGAAAACCCTAGTAAACAAAAAGTCTATTTTAATATTTGCATGAAAATCCAAGCAGATTGAAAATTAATCTTAATATTTGCATGAAAATCTGCGCAGACGGAAAATTAGCTTAGATATTTTCATTAGAACCGAAACTAAATTTATACTTAAAACTAAAACTTAGCAGATGAAAAAGCTAAGAAAACAATTTAGTAGGAATATAGAAAAGCACTAATTATAAAATGTTTAAGTCAAACATTTGCAATATAGAGCTGTAGAACTTTGCACTTACATGTCTCGTTAAGTCATCATCATCTTCCTCATGTTTTGGGGCACTCAGCTATATGATTATATGTCAAATTATTTTCCCTTGCAATTTTCACCATTAGAAATGATCTTTCAGAATAGACTGTTACCTACATCGATGTCGTCTGTATCAGGTCGCAATACCAATGTTTTCGGGTGGACCAATACAAAAGAAATCTGAAATTGCAAAAGAATATCTCACTTAATACCATGCACTTACATCCAAATCACAGACACTTAACAACTTCAGTTGGGATAGAAAAAGTTTGCATAATTTTCAAAAAAGTGGGAGTATTTACCTGCAAAATAAAAAGGACCGATACAAAGACCACTCTAACCGACATGATTGTAATTATTAATTAGTTGTGCTACAAAATCAGACTACTACTATTTCAAGTTCAATAGGGCACTATGGTTAGTAGCAACGGATATCGGGGCTGAACTGAACTGAAAAATAAAAGTGAGTAGATTCTGTCAAAACATAATGAGCCATTGATCTACCCGGTTTTATGGTCATGTCATCATAATTACATCTGTAGTAAATTAGCTTCTGTAATAGAAACAGGTGGTTAAACATGAAGAACAATCCAAACCCAAATGTTTAGTTCGTTCAACCGTAAGTTCCAGATTTTATCTGTAGTTTATTCATATCTCAGAGATTCGTAGAATATTTTATTGAATATTTATTTGAGAATCCCTTCTTCAAACTGCACCTTGTAGTCCTTTCCTTTGCACTTATAAGAATTACACCTATATTTAATTGTGATTGCCAATAACATTTACATGTATAAAAATTATTTTTATTTACGTTAATAAAAAGCATGCTTTTAATGAATCTACAATCGCATGCCAAGATTTTCAGGATATCGTTTGATGTAGGTGTAATATGCAGACACGTATATCTGTCATATTGTCAATCAATTACTAGCGTTAACACAGTATCAAGCATTTATTATTATACAGTTATATGTATACACCCTTTTCTTCGCAGAATGAAGTAGAAAAGTAAAATATTTCCTAAGCTGTATACGCTGTGTGTGTTTGTGGAGTATTCATTCATATGCACGATACACGTGCATAATGGGAAGCATAGCAGTACACACATAGAATATAATTTGCACACGTCGCATTCTCTATAGGTGGATCAAATACTAGTTAAGATGCCCTGAAGTGAACTCTGTAAAAAATACTTGGCCTGCGTTTTATACAGGTGTTACACAGGTGTGGGAGATTCATATTATTGAATTTATTGTTATTGTCTTTATCACGTTTTCGCTTTGCATTTAAAAACTACAAAATCTATTTCCACTGAATTTATTTGGCATTTGTTATACAATCATTGGGATGACTTGTGCTTTAAATTCTCCTTAATCCTTGCACGGAGTTCATCAGGTTTGCTGTAATTCCAACCATGTTACTTAATATGTCACATTCTTCAACTTACTACGTTCAACCTTAAAGGGCAACTTAATTTTCAGCGTAATATACAAATGGTGAGTTGGTGGGCTTAGTATTCATATTTAAATTAGTTAAGCAATTTAACATTTAACCACTTAATCTCAGTTGTAGCATATGAACTAATTACTATATATTTACGTAGGTAAAGTTCATACATTTCATACGTAACACCAACTGTAAGAAAACTGAGAAATTATTTCATAGTAATTTACTTTAAACACCATTCCATTGTCACGTGTACTATATTACAATAACATCACTTACGGTCTATTATTTCGTCAGAATTTATAATTTCCCAAAAGTGTTTCCAACATTTATAAGCATCTATTGTAAATTGCTACGAAGTAAAAGTAAAACAAGTGCGAGAATACTCAGCATTGCAATGTCTAAGCTAATAGATAGGTCTCAACAACAAACTAAACAACAAAAATTAAGTTTGTGCAAGTAAGTAAGTAATATGCATAATATACTACAATTTGCATAAGTGTAATTAGGAATCGACTGGAGACTCATATTCCTATTCTAATTGTCTCATTGGACTACGTATCTCAAACCACATGCATAATAAATACAAATCCGTACAAGTAAACATTATTGAAATGTAAGCAGATACTGTTGATACATATCCTGCATGTACATGTCCAAGCAAAGTAGTATAATAATAGTATTAAGCATTTCCACCTAACTCCTTCTGTCAGTTGAATGCTATTTACGTGTTATTTTCCTCAGTTTCTATTTCCAAAGCGTTTACGTGAATCCTCATTTAGACTGAATTCGTTCACAACTTCGTATTTAGTACTACGTAATACATATTATAAGCATTAGAATACCAGAATACTTAAAAGCCAAAAGATAGACAAAGTTATATGCTTGCACATTTCAATACAATACAATTTTAATACCTTTATCTACGTATCTTCGATATGAACCCAACCAGTTTATCTATATCATATTGACAAAGGGTAATATTATGTGTAGTATCATATCACAATAAATAAGAAGGTATTAACCGTGTATATTTATATTATGCTAATATTTGAGTTATTATCATCTACGGCAAATAATGAAAATCCTGACTCATTTTGCAGTTATCAGTTGTGTTCTTGTTTGAAAATTTATTATAAACACTCATTTCATTAAATACGTTTATTTGGTTCTCGAGTTCTGTTTTACAGCCCCGACCTATTTGGCTTTATTGTGGGAAAAAGAATAAAAATAAAATTTTCCTTGTATTGTTTGTGTGCTAAGGTTTCAATTCTCTACAGTAAGATGTTATTTCAACAGGACGCCCCTGCAGTTATTGATACTCAACCAGTCTCCTTTCCACTACAAACAATCTCTGCAGGTATATGTCATCTTTTTGTAAAAAGAATTAAGAAAAACTTGGTAAAAATGATTTTCAAGTATTCTTTAAAATTTCAGGGGTATCATCATCGAAAGACTTTGATTTTCTACAACCAGTAACTACTTTAAAAGTTCGACAGTCCGGTAAAATTTAACAAATAACTATTTTGTTCTTTACATGAATATTTAGGTTTTTATTGAAAAATGACTGTATTTATGAAGATGAACCTGTTGAGTGCTGCAGCGCAACAAAGAGACCTTATGTTTTCCTAGATCATCAAAGAAATGTGATATTTCAAATGGTAGAAGATGTTAGTAGCCGAGGAGGCCTTCTTTATACACTTAGAAATCCTGAAAATGGCATCCTAGGCCAAGTACAGTTTGAAATAGCAGAAAATAGTTGTTGCTCTTCCTACTCTTACGCGGTATGTATTTAGCATTTAAGAAATTCTCCAATATTGTTGGTAATTTTGATATATTAATTGTATTAATAGGTAAATTTTAACTTAAATACATATTACAGATAGATAAACAAACAATACAAATTACCTCCTCCGGGGGATTTTCTCTGGGGACTATTATAATGCACAGTATTTCTCATTACGAAATAAAAAACGGTATTGGAGAGACTTTAGTAGAAATGAAACCGAAATATAAATTCTTGCGCAAAACATTGTATCCCGTAAGTACCTTTTGTTTATCATGGTCATGTTTATATGAATAATAATTTTAAAATGCCAATACTATACAGTCGCTATTTTACATTTACAGATAACTTCAAATGGTGCAACAGTAGCCTCTATTACATATAGAGTCCGTTCTACCTCTATAGAAATTCACAAAGACTTTACACCTAATGTCAAGCTTCTACTATATGTCTTAATTTTTTGGATGGTGATTGCCTAACTTTTATGATAAATTCGCAGTAGTTTGCAATTTAAATCTTTAACACAATTATGAATAATTGACTTTCACTCTTTAACTTTTGTCCAAACAGAATATATTAAAAGAAATCGAAGATTCAAGAAATGCGACTGCTGAATAACTGCAAATTACAAAGAAGTGATTTATCTTTAGCCAATGTATATTGCCATTGCAAGTGTAAGATTCTAGTTATTTTTCACTGGATCAAACTGATAATTAAATTAGGGTTACGAGTTTAAGTATCAAGAAAGAGTACTTAAAGTACTACAAGTACTATAAACACACGACCAACGAAATGACTTTTTGATTCCCACTTCCGCCCCAGAATAAGGCAACTAATGTCCATAAATGGTCAATTGTAAGTAAAATACATCAAACGTTACACCTTTGTACTCTTACCTCTATAAGGCAAACATTTTCAAGTATTATGTTTAAATATACACCAATAATAGGATTAGTATAGTAAACCATTGTTTTAAATACGCACAAATACATTTAACCACTTTGTTAATATTATCTATTTATGGATATAATTTATTATATGCTTTGTTATATGTCACCTTAAATACTAACCAAAGTTTCAATGCGCTTCATGACGCATGACCCAAATTGTAAATGGATATGCTTATTTATTGAGGAATTGAAATCTAAATCCTGTAGTTTTGTATAGGTACAGTTTTGCTAAGATAAATTTTACAGAATTCGCGAGCAATAAATAAGATGCGATTTGCGTTTGAATTCAAAGTAATATTTTATTATTATTCATCAGTATTGTGGAACTTCCAGCGTTGGACTACGGTCAGATAATTTAGCAGGTCTGAAAACATACAAAGTACAAAGACATAATATATAGTACGCAAATTTCACAAATGCACATAAATTAATCATTAAGGATTTGCATTTTGCATAGAATATTATATTGGCATTTCACATTGCAATAGCTGAGTAAACCACTGATGTAACGATTTTCGGTCAGAGTAAAGCTTTCTTGATAATTAACTAACTAATAATTTCTTAATAAATTATACTTTTGTGGTTTTTTTGTACTTGGTTCACGTTACATTGTTCGATTCAAGATTAAATAGCTGACGCGTGTAAAATGTTTCGCAAAGTGAATTGGTATTTCGCGTTTGACGCAAAAACCGCAGTAATTCATTGTTCACACATACCAAGAAATATTGTTTGCATGAAAAGTTGAACGACATAGAATTTGCCAGATGGATACTATAAGATTGTAGCAAATCACAGTCCCGCAATCAGCTTTGATAACGGCGAGTTTGTGAACAATGTAAATGTTAGATTATAAGTTACGACTTTAGGCATGCATAATTAAAAGTAAAAACCATGGATTACTAATTTTGGTTGCAATTCCCAGAAGCATTTGTTGTAAGCCCCAGCCATTGAGCACTTTTCGTCATTAAGATCAATCATGGAACCTATTGGTGATAGAAAATGGTTTAGTAATCTAGTGTGGTGTAATAATTAGTCTTGGCCATAGGACAGTCTCTAATCTGGAAAGTATGGGAAATGGTTTACCGTATTGAGTGTAGCAATTTCGAATATGATCCATAGCTAATTGTTGGTACTGCTGAGGAAAATCTGATGTCACCCAACTATTTGATATATCTGGATGAGGAAGACCATCAGGACCCAACTAGATATGCATTATTAGCAGGTTTAGTACATGGAAGATGTAAAAGGCAAATAATATAGTTATGAAATTAAAAAATTATATATAACCTTACCAAATTTAGAGATTTCGCCATGCAAAAGTAGCTGCACTATAATATAAAGTTAAATACCAAAAGCATAATGTTTTAGCTGGTTTAATGTCAATTTATAATGTAATGGAATCAGGCGGTTCTTTTACCCCAGGGCTCTTTTTGTCTGGTCCTGGGCCATAGACAGAGGGATCCTTGCAAATTTTTAATTTTGCTGCTACATCCGGGTTGGGACCGTAAACGCCATTAGCGCAAACTAAATCCGGAGTTTTATCCTAAACAGATTAAAAATACATTCACTACTAAAAACCTATGGTTTTAAAAACACAAAACGAGAATATGTACTGAAAAGAAAAAAGGTAAGAAAGGCAAGAAAATCAGCAGATCAAATAAGTGAAAAAATAAAATTAAGCTTTGTAGCTCAGTCTCAATTACCACACGGAATCCATCAAAAGGAATACATGTAACACTGAAAATAGTAGCTGCAAAAATGAACAATGATATCGAAATAGTCTTTCCCATGTTTCTGGAATATATTATCAGTTAAGTATTAAGGGTATACTTAAATGTAGGCTGCCAAACAATGAGATACAATGGGGATTTATTATTGCTAGAAGCAGAATGATTGCCAATAAATTGACCTAACCACTGCAAAACTGCACTACTCAAAATTTTGAGTTGAGGCTTTTTATCTCGGAATGGATACCTATATGAAAGGAGTAGAGTCGAACATTATGTAAATAGAAAAAAACTCATTAACAAAACTACGATATTTACATTAATCATTACAAAGGGATACGATTAATGAGTCTAATTATGTTAATCACAAATTCGGTTTGTTTGATGATGCGATTTTATGAGCAGTATGACGAAATCTTTTACAGTCAAGCCACTTTTCAAATTGATATTGATAATTTTCGCATGTGGAAACTGCAAAAATATGTGTCAATTATGATACTGTTTAAATATAATAGGAGGAAATGTTGTTTCACATTTTACTGAAAGTGCTTTACAATTGGGCACTCTTCTTTAATTAGGGTTTCCTTTTTTAGCGTCTTTACTATTAGTACTAATAATATAAGTTCATTAAATTATCTAATTATCACTTAATTAACTGTGGCCTTGTACAAAGCTTTCTTGGTATTGACATTTAAGAGAAGTAATTACTGTTTTCTCATGCATAATATCAACATTATTCTAGGCAAGAACTGCAATACCTTTCCTGTATAAATCAAGGTTTAAATATTTGCTATAAAACATTAGCATGGCCATATACAGCCACATAAAGTGATGGAACTGATTTTCAAAAAATTATCATATTTACGCAAATTATTGATTTTGAAAATCACATAATAACATGAAATAATAATTTTGATATTATTGGACAGCTTTAGTAATGCATGTGTTATGTTATGTCATTGTTACAACTTTTGAGAACTAAATAATGTATACAGGTTCGTTAGATGAATGCACATAATATGGTACTACAAATTATTTTGACTTCGATTGTAATACACAAAAATAAAGCCAAATATTTTAAAATATTTGCGCAAATCATTTTCTAATTTAATTATCATTTTCTAGAAACCATTTGTAATCCTTTGCATTTTTTATTTAGTAGTTTGTTGTTCAATATCGGTCGATGACTCATATGGAATTAACTAAAGAATTTTAATTGATTGTGTTACAATTAATACAGCTACAATAGTTACGAATAATTAATTTGTTCATCACACATCTACAGATGTTAACTCCAACTGGGACCTCTTCAATATTCATGAAATGAGCAAAATGAACAACTTAGCTAAGTACACTTTTATAAATTTTAAAATCTAAAAGGAAATCATTTTCCAACTTGTGCATGTACCATGTACTACCTATACTATATCATGTATAAAGTTACCATGCCTGCAAACCCAAACGAAAGCGTTATAAGCGTGTAAGATCGTGCAAACATCGGACCATTTGTATTACAAGTGCAGTATACAGACTGCAATATTTTTTCCAGATGGATAGTGGAAAAACATACTAAACTTAATAATTTGACATTTTAGTGAACTTTGGGACAATTAACCCAATTTAAAATCATATCACTTTGTATACCCGTAAAAACAGAAACTGGGTGAGTGACATTTATTTCACAGTTTTTGCATTTGTTGTTTCCTATTTTAAATACTTTCTAGATATAGTCGCATTTAAATTCATGCTGGCAGTAAAATAAGCAAATCCTCCTTAGAAATAAAAAGCCTTGCCATATTATAACTCAGTAACTTTGTCTAAATATGATTTTTATAGATAGATGTGAATGAAGAATGTCTACAAGTGGGGTTAATCAAATACCAAAAGGACGCCATAGCTTGGGTTCAAGTTCTGGAAAAATGGTTACTTCCAGGTGTTCAGATCCCGGGCGGGAGTCATTACCGCACCAGGAACCGCCAACGCATACAATTCGTGAAGAGAAAGGAGCAATAAGCAAGGAAGATTTGTCTGAGATAAGTTCATGGGTAGAACTTTTCCCAACGACAAAGTCAAAGAAGAATCTGAATCGTGATTTTTCTGATGGAGTTTTGATGGCAGAACTGATTCACTTCCATTTTCCGAAATTCGTGGATCTTCACAACTATGCTGGAGCAAGTTCTGCCAAATCTAAGAAAGTCAACTGGGAAACGATGAACCGAAAAGTCTTTCCTAAACTTGGGATTAATCTTTGTGAAGCCATCATCGAGAACGTGGTTCAATCCAAAGCTGGTGCTATTGAAAAAGTGTTGCTGGAAGTCAAAAAGCGGGTAGAAGCTATTCAAGCCGAGAAAGAAGCAGCTGCAGCACGTGCTGCAATGATTGGACAAGGTGGAGATGGAGAAGGTTGCTCTGACGAAGGGCTTATTGATGTAACTTGTCTAGCTCCTGCGGGAAATCCTCCCAAGTACGTGAAGCATTCTGGATATAAATACGTCCTGGAAACTATACTGGATGACAAGGTAAAAGCTCTTTTGGATACCAACGGAAGGATTAAAGAACTTGAAATTAAAAACAGAAGATTGGAGACTCTCGTCGAACTCAAGGAACAAAGATTAGAGGACTTAACTCTCCAGCTCCACAGAATGAAAATGGAGTATGAAGCAAAATCTTCAGATGGAAATTCCAGAACTCGCATTGCATGGAACGGATACATTTAAAATTCTTCTTGACTTCCTTCAAAACCTCAACCTTATTACTCCATATTTCATAAGCGGTTCTCCGTCTTTCTCTTACACTACCAGTTAACCAAAAAGTATGTGAAATAATCTCATTTCCTTTTTCTATGCGTAGTTTTATTACACGCTACATGTGTATACTTCTTTTGTGAAATAAAATAATATTCCATGTGTGTTTTCAAACTAGAATATTACATAATGTAAATAATATTTGTCTATTGCTTTCTACTTTGCATTTTTATTTGTGTGTATACTCTTGAGCAGTTCTTCAGGCATCAGCAAACAAATTGCTTGCAAATCAATATCCTTCCGAGCTTTTAATTAAATATCTTTCCCTCAAGCAAAAGCAAAATGCTGAAATTAAAATCCTCTGTAGCATAGGACTACCAAACTTTACAGCATATTTTTATATGCATAGTGTGTGAATAGATAAAAGAAAAAGAACCCATTATATAGTGTATCGTATATCTGTTGTCAATCGATTTTCAGGTATACTTTTGCACCTGTGCTGTGTAAGGATGCAGAAGTAGTGGTGTTGATAGATAATATAGCGTGAGGGGCTAACGTAAGATTTCGAGAGATTATTAAAGTTCTTCCTTCGCCTTTTGTGTTTAATCATCTGTCAAATGAAAGCCCGTTGAGAATTTCAAACTAGTTGTAAAGCACATCTACAGCAAAACTACTTTTACAGCTTTAATTATGTATTCACACATCCTTGATATACTTCTTCCTTATCAATGCATAATATATGGCTCCGTATCACTATACTATGCACAACGAAATGTTCCCGACTTTATGTCTATTACAGAACATACAGCAATATAGTAAAATTTGTGTAGTTGGTTCTTATTGTTAGCAGAAATATAACGTACCAGAACTCTTTATGCAATCTTACTTTATGGATACTTAAGATTGTCCAGGAAAATACGTGCCGATCGACATTAGTAAAGTTCTAGACGCAAATGACGAAAGTATAAGAAAGGGAGCATAAATGTCGGTCAATAGAGATATAAACATATGAAATACATAAAATAAAATGATGGTAGGATAGTTGGGAGAAACTTAAAGCCCTAAAAGTAAGTTTGTAGAAATGCCTGCACACGTACTTATAAGTGAAGGGAGATTCATTACTTTACCCTTTCTTTCCTATCTACAAACGATTTGACTCCCTAAAGTCAAATGAACGGTAAGCGATAAGAGAGTAAGAAGCTATTAATATAAAACATTTTAACAGGCTGTTACTGTAGTTTTCGATGTTCGTTGTGCATGTGAATTTCTTCGGATCTCATGCTTTGTTGCTTATACCAATTTCGGTTTAGTTTTCATATATATTTAGTAGGTTAGGGAGATGCATTAAATAGGAAGATATACATATGTGAGTGCAGAATAGAGATGATGGATGTACATAATATATAAGATAACATTTCAGTTTCAAGTTTAGGAACATAAGAGTGGTAAAATATAGAAAGTCTATGCAAACACTCTTTCCGTCACTCATATTCCCAGATCTTATTGATCCCATGGGCTTTGCTTTTCCTACCTTTCTTATCTTATGTGCGAGGAACAGAAAGGCGGGTGTCCTGGTCTGGCCTGGCTTGCCTGGCCTCAGTATGGCTAATATTATAATGTAAGTAACAAGCAAACCTTACATGGAAATAATGTAATATGCTTTATCGCCCATCGTATGTACTCTCCTCTCACCACTTCACAAATACGAACAAGAAGCACAACCGTACATGAACACATTCATACATAACACATAAGTAGCGACTCACGATGCATCCAATTCAATTCCAACAAGTAAGCTAACGCTAACCTAATATTGTATCACAACACAACCTATACTTGTAAACTTGTCTACATAGAACAGAAACGTCTACGCATTTCTTCTCTCCATCTAAAAATAGATTGGAAAATACTGTTTCTTGTCTGGCAGGCTTGGTCCACCCAACCGAAAATTTTCGGTGCTAGTATGTAAGTAGGTAAGCATTTGTAAACTCACATCACATCTCAGCTGCAGCAGTAAAATCAAAATCAACTTAAATTCTTAGCTACATCTGGAATTCTCCGCTTTCCTAAAGTGAAATAGCAATAAGTTGTGCATTCGTAATAAATCTGCCATGAATTCGTAATAAATAATCTACGCATTCTCGGAAATGAGAATTATTTGCAACAACTACAGAAATATCTTTCCGAATTGAGAAGAACCAATAGAAAATATTTATACGAATACCATAAGTTGTATAAAGTGTGAAGTGTAAATAACGAAATTTTCTAGTGACTGTCATTAATTAAGCATTTTCTCAATTTCAGTGCATTTAGATTACAAAAATATTGTAGGAAGCTGTTTTCACGTTTTCAGTGATCACTTCTGCTTTGTTTAAGTAATTGGAAAAGCAGTGAGCAGAAGATAAATAATGGAATTCGGCTCGTTGAGGAGCAAATCCAGGAATCAACAGACGCAACAACAAAAGTCACGTTGCAGAGCATTTTCCACTTCTAATCTTTCGTCTGTCTCTTGCAATTCTGCTACCTTAGGTAGAAGATCTTTGTGTGTTACTTTGCCACGCGATTTCGGATGCGATGTTGGAGTTGACGGAAGAATACTTCGTGTTATCAAGGGAAAACCTGCCCATGCATCGGGAGTTGTGCAAGTTGGTGACTATGTTCGTATTTTTGATAGACTTTCTAAGGATGAATCAACTTTGAAAAATAAATCCAATTCCAATACAAAAACTAGAACTGATAATATTACATTACATGTTACATACGGTGTGTTACAAGTCGACTCACGTCCATCTTGCCCCTTGATTATAGAAGTTGGAAACAGGTAACTCAATTTTCATGGGTTTACAAAGCTAATTTAAAAAAAAAATATTCAAGGATTAATTTTCTTTTCATTACCATTGCTATTATTGCATTTACTTTTTAGGAGTAATACATCTTTAGGAATAGCCTTGACAGACTCCGCAGAGAATAAAATAAGAATTTCTTCCGTTCAACCTGGTTCTTTAGCAGATCGTTGTGGATTTCTTAGACCAGGAGATATATTGACCTCGGTGCATATCAGTTCAAAAGAAACCGTTCCATGCTCGCCCTATTACACATCTTATCAAATTGCCCAAATCCTGAGAAAATTAGCTGCCCAAGGATCTTCAATTACACTGACTATATTCCCTTTCGTTGAAGACAGTAACCATCCTAGTCAAACTTCAGAAACATCAGGCTCCGGCTCAACTTTGACTTTAATGGACCATGAACAACGAACATACTTTAATACATTTGACAGGAGAAATCGTAGAGATATGGAAAGACTGGAACACGGTCAAGACGAGGAGGAGGGAGATCATTGTGTCTTAACATTGTGCCTTTGGAAAGATAGATTATACGAAGACTGGGGATTTTCCCTGGTGGATCAAAATGAAAATGGAGATGATACTGAGACGGAGGGAGAAGAAAACTCTGCTAAAGCCACAGATTTTCTATTGAAACTGAGAAAGATGAAGAACAGATTAAGAGGATCGTTTGTCTATGAAATTAGAAGAGGAGGGCCAGCTTTTTTGGCTGGACTAAAACCAGGAGACAGGATTTTACAGGTACACTTTTGTTCTGTATTCCAGTTTGGTGTACTTTTTTATTGCTTAATAGCATGCACATGAAGTTTTAAGTGATTGAAACGCTTTCCTGTTTATGCATTATTGGATGTAACATTAGAATACATGAATATCGCATTGAAATATTAGTACAATATATTATATTTTGAGATTCCTTTGAAATAAGTGAGTAATGCCAGCTGCAATTTGCTTTATTATTCCATTGGAATTTTGAACGTCAAGAAGAGTAAGGTTATCATCAGAATAAATTATGCAAATAAACACATTTTTTGAACATTTTTTCCAGATCAATGACCGGGATGTCTCTCACCTGGAAAGCACTATCCTCGTACCGATTTTAGCCTCTTTAGATGATGCCCTTAATCTTGTCATATCAAGACATCAAAATCATACAGAATAGAAAATTAAATTAATCTAACGAAAGATTTCTTTGCATACTATTTACATTACATTTAGTAATAAATATTTACACACGTAGTACTAAATGTGCTCAGTATTTACTATAATACCTGTCAATGATCATGTGGTGCTTGTAATTGTAATAGTAAATGATCCTAGTAATAGTTTATTAAATTCTCTCTAGAGATATGAGCTTCTGTAATAGATGTACAATCCATAAATACATTATTATACATGCTATAGTTATAGCTTATAGTTCCTGATTCATTTACATGTTATAGTTTAATGATTCTATCCTTATGTATTAAAAATTAGGTTCAACAGCTTATAATGCAATTATTTAACTGTAATAATCGTACTACATGCAGACAGTACTAAAGTACTAGCACACAATAGTATCATATCAACGAAGTAAATTGTTTGTTATGCAAATTCAATACTAAAACTACTACACACAGTTAATGTGCAAAAGGAAAGAATTTATTTATTATGCATTACATCCAAAAGTAATTTTATCTTTTACTTTATCTTTTTACCGCTTCATCGTGTAAGAAAGCGCTATTCCGATGCATATTAAAGTAACTAATGTTTCTAAAATGCGTAGTGTTTTATTTACGAATTACTTTTCTAGGTTAACTTTGCCAACTTAACAACTTAAGATCAATGAGAGCTGTATCTATATCTGTAACACATACTTATCTTACGTAATACTAGGTTTTTCCACTTGGCAAGTACAGATTAATTCGTTTTCTGTACTGAAGTTCCTAATTTGGGATATAAATAAGTTATCATAGTTATATGAACATTAAAGTAAATAAATCGTAGAGTTTTTACTTCTAGTCCCCAGTGTACTAAACTTGTGTCATTATGTTTAATAAATGATTTCCAATTTTATACATCTGCTGATTTGTAACTAATTACTAGTAGGTTACTGTTAAGATAAGATAGTGAATATAAATGATGAATTACAAGATGACGATAACACCAGTAGCACGGTAGCAGTAAACATATAAGCAATATGCTAAGAAGTAAACCGAAATGTTACGTTTTAATGTTAGACTTAGGGAGCGTTCATATACTACGAGGACTTTTTTTCGGCGATTTTTGACCCCCACCCCCCCCTTTGAGCACACTGAGGACAATCCGTGACCCCCCCCTCCCCTGTCCTCGAAGACCTCAAAATGAAAAAAAACGCCATCTATCAATAACCAATTGAAGTACGGCCGTACCGAAAGAGTGCACTTGAAGTATTATTAAATTCAGTGGAATTGTACAAGTAGTAGAGCAGTAGAAGCAATTGTTGACGGCTAACTGTTGTGCGTAAAAATTAATTTCAACAATGAAATAGAAAGGATTAACCAGGGGAGATTTTTTTAAATTGAATTGGAGCTTAGAAGAGAAAATGTATTTAAAAAGCGAAACTTCTTCCCCGCAAACTCAAAAGCCATCTCCTCTGCAAAATGAAAATAGCACAAAAAATACTGCTGTAAAAGATTGAAAAGAAAAATCAAGGAAGAATTTGATAATTTAATATTTGAAATGGAGGAATTAAAAACAAATCGACTACTTAGCTGTCAGGAGGTTTTTTTACGCTACTACGGGATGGGAAGTTGCGTAAGATTACGTAATGGCCGAGTTACGTTAACTCCTGATCTAAGAGTGAGAATCCGTATGATTCCCTCAGGTTCTTTAACTCTATATTTATTATTTAAGTAATTTAACCGAATCTTATATGCCGAAAATAATTAGACAGTAATTTATGTTTTACAGTTTAAGTCAAAAACGACAGTTAGGGATTTTAGCTCAAATTAGTTGCGTATTTTAGTTAAGAGATTCTAGGCATATGACTTGATTTCTCGGATATTATGTAATGAATATTTTAAATAATATAATTTGATGATTTTTGTTACGCGATTATGTTACCTAATCTATTTACCAATTTTGTTAGTGGGGAAAAATTGTCTAGGGGGCTTACAAGTGTAAGTAACCCGTGTTTTAGGGAATTTCGACGAAAAGTTAGTTGTCTATAGTAGACGAAAGCTGCGAGTAGAGCAAAGGTACAATTTAGTTTACCTAGGGCTTAATTTAGGAGATACGACACGGGTGACCAGTGTCAAATGCCCTTTTTGGGGATTGCTTGGCCGTTTAGCGAAGCGAAATTGACCTCGACAAATTGTAGAGGTAAATGGAGCTTGGCTTAAGGCAAAGCTTTAAACAAAAAGGGGAATATATTTAATTTTATGATACTAAACCTGTTGGTTAAAGTTGGTGAAGATTCCAGAGATGGTCCGGATGTCCTGGAGAAGTTCCTTTCCTCTTCTGGGGCTGAATGTGTTTGTTTTATTTACACAAAATCGGAGAACTCACTAGGAATTGTCCGAAGAACTGGCAATAAAAATGTTAGCCTTTGCCGGAGAGCCGTTGAAAGGGCACAAGTTAAAATTATTAGTCAAACTGGGCAGGGCTCAGTGTGACTTTAAAAAAATTAAAGTAAAAATGAATTATTTTTAATAAGGCTAAAGAAAATAAATGAAAAGAAATAAATGTTTTGTGTTGGTTGGTTGGTTGTTGGAATGATACTGAAGGATTTTGGACTCCGAGGACAATAGCTTCAGTTCACCTCGAACTTGGAGTTTCCTTTGGAGTGCAGTGTGCAGGGAGGGAGGGATTAGCATGATATTTAGATGCATTTCTAATCACTATATATTACTGATATTTCCTATTTTAGTCTAATCTATGAATTATCTCTAAATCTTATTCTAAGACCATGTATGTAGGTATGCATTCTACAAAACTACCTATATACCTATACGCAACTATTAGAGCTATGTGAAGACGATTTGAGTCTTCACATAGCGGGTATAACGGTGAATTTTTTCCTTATTTAATTCTTTGTGATATGCACAAAAATAATGTAACGAAGACTTGGTGAGACCCCCCCTCCCTATGTGAGGACTTTGATGAAGACTTTTTGGGTACCCCCACCCCCCCCTAAAGTGGTCCTCGTAGTATATGAACGCTCCCTTATTTTGCTGTTGAGAATGTGACTAGTATATCTGTGAATAAGCATATTAGCTTCCGAAACATGCAAAATCAATATCATATAGCAATTAAAGTAATGTGTGTAGCATAATACGACAATTTATATTATTATTACTTTATTGCTATTCCAAAGCATCAATATCTTATGCTACAACTTTAACCTTGCCTTGTACTAAATGAAATTACTAGTTAAACGCATGGAAATAAAATGTCATGTCATTTCATTCTCTGCAGTGATCTTACTGTAGTGAAACTCCGGATATCCAACAAGTATCACAGGTAATTAGTATGTACCTGTACCACTGTAGTTAAAATTATCTCAAGTAACCTTAGACATAAAGTTAATTACATGTAGATATTATACTGAACTTTCTTTTGCTGCTACTCACACGCAGAAATTCTCTTATTTTTCTTATAATTACAGTTACATGAGAGTTCTCGAAAACTAATCCACTTTCAGTACACAAAATATCACACAGGAATCAATGGATTAGAATTTCATACAATATATACACTATATAAAGGCAATTTAGCAATTATCAGGGGAAATGTTGTACATATTATTGTGTAATTAATAATTTTGCACACTCCTTCAGCTTAGCAGTGGACTTGAACTTTTCATATAACCAGTTTAATACTTTCTTGGAAGGCTGACACCAGAGTGCAAGAGTACATCTTACACCAGCGCGTGAAACATTTACATTTTGGTCATCCAAGTTAGAATCTGTATTTAGCACTGCAAACGATGGAAGTTTTCCCACTGGAACCAGAAAACAATTCAATTGCAAATGCTTCTACTACGGAAGTTCCAATTACATATGAATCGGGAAATATATGCTGGGTTTTAGCAAGTACTGCTTTAGTATGGCTCATGGTTCCTGGTGAGTTACTTTTAATGTTTGGAAATAAAATTTTATAAATTTTTGACGAAATTTTGTTTGTTGTTGTTTAAGGAGTTGGCTATTTCTATAGTGGAATGTCGCAAACTAAGCATGCACTATCACTGATTATGTTAAGCTTTTGGTCTGTAGCTGTTGTCAGTATTCAGGTAAGAAGATAAAATAACAATTTAATGGAACAATTGCCATCTGGAAATTGATTTACCATATTAAAGTTATCGAAGCGTTTGACTGGTTTATTTACAGTGGTTTGCTTTTGGGTATTCCCTGACGTTTGGAGATGGAAACAAGTTTATTGGAAACTTCCACCATATATTCCTTAGAAATACCATGGGATCTCCTTCCGTTGCGAGTACTAAGATACCCGATATAGTCTTCTGTATTTATCAAGCCATGTTCGCTGCAATAACGCCCGCTTTAGCAATAGGATCTGCTGCAGAAAGTTAGTAAACAATTATTCATCGGAAAGAAAAGCTCATGTTGCAACACAAAAAACGAGAAAGCAAATCGAAATGATTAACACTTTGAATGTATGTTACTGTAAAATGTTTTAGGGGGTCGCTTTCTCCCTAGCGTTCTTTTCATATTTGTTTGGACAACTTTTGTTTACGATTTTATTGCCTGTTGGACGTGGAACCCAAATGGGTGGTCAAGTAAACTGGGAGTTCTTGATTTTGCAGGTACATGACTTTACCAATGAAAGATTTTCCACGACATAATGATTTAATGAAATGACAATAGTGAAAAACATAATGACAACTAATTTAAAATCATTTTGATTTTCAGGGGGTACACCGGTTCACATTTCATCTGGAGCAGCCGCTTTAGCTTACGCTATAATTCTTGGTCATCGAACAAAACCAGAAGAATCGGAAATACCTCACAATATGACAAATGTTACATTGGGAACAGCTTTATTGTGGTTTGGTTGGTTTGGATTTAATGGAGGATCCGCATTAGCTGGAAACATAAGAGCCACTATGGCTGTGGTTGTTACAAATCTGGCTGCCTCTGTCGGGGGAATTACTTGGGCCCTAATGGATTTCAGGCATGAGAAAAAATTCTCTGCATTGGGTTTCTGTTGCGGTGCAGTTGCAGGTTTGGTGTGCATTACTCCTGCCTCGGGCTATGTGACTCCAGCAAGCAGTATTGTATTTGGTCTATTAGGAGCGATAGTATGTAATCTAGGACTGAATTTGAATCGCCTATTAAATTATGATGATGCTTTAGATGTATTTGCTGTGCATGGGTTAGGGGGTTTAACTGGTTGCATTCTAACTGGAATCTTCGCAGATAAATCTATTGCTGCACTTGATGGACAAGTGATTGAGGGCGGGTGGGTAAATGGAAACTGGATGCAAGTTGTTTACCAACTCTCAGATTCTATCGCTGGACTCGCGTGGTCTTTTTGTGTCACTTATGCAATTCTCTTTTACATGAATAAGATTCCTGGACTCACATTAAGAGTTTCAACCTCTGTCGAGATGTCTGGCTTAGATCAGGCTGAAATGGGTGTACCATGCTATTACTACGTAGAAAATATCAAATCCAGCGAAATGTATGCCATTAGATCAAAAGTTGCTGACCCTGCGACGTCTACAGATAATACAGATGAATCATGTGAAACATCAATTGATAAAATTGCTTCCTCAAGTTCCTCGATACATGCAAACTAAAACTCATCGTGTAAAGTACAGGGTGCTGAGAAATGATTTAGAGCAAATTCACGCGTCTCTCCAGGACAAACGAAGTAATATTTTATCACAGAAGTATGCTTCTGAGATGCTTTAATAAAATTTCTAGATTTTTCGGCTCACATGTCCACGCGCTGTGGCGTTTTTACTGAAAATTGAAAATATGTAAAGGAATTTTCAAAAAACATTCCACAGCGGCTTTTATAAATCAGTATAGGTAAAAAACGGCAACTACTTCAGCAAAAACGCTGCCAAAAAATCTGGGAATTTTATGCTAGCATCTCAGAAACTTACTTAACCTCTGATAAATTCTCAATTTTTGGTTTCTCAAGGTTTTTTGTTTTGTCCAGGAGAGATGCGTGAACGTGCTCTAACTCACTTTGCGACACCTCGAATAATAAAATTGTCAAGCATAGAATACTGTTTACTGCTGTTCTGAATATTTAGTATTGATAAGGCGGTAGTAGCATTGTTGATGGAAATTAGGAAGATACAAAAATTGCAGACAATTCTCAACATAATTTAAGTAAACGTGTATTTGTAATGCAATGCAATGTAATGAATTTTTGAAAAATTAGTGCATACGGTAAATTAACTGATATTTTTAGCATTAGACTATTGTGAAACATAAGACTGTAGTTACAGCTTGTTTGTACTATGAATATAATATATACTATTTTAAATTTACAATTTACTTGAGTTTAACTAGGGCACATCACGTACACGTATAAATATTTTCAACGCATAACATTATTAGTATAAAAACTGAGATTTTGCATTAACTGTAACAATTATAAACATAACGCAAAACCTGAAATTATAGACACAACTCTAAATTATCCGTAATGAATATAATTTTATAAAGAAAAATGAAATTATAATGAAGCACAATGGAAAATCATCAATTTTGATATAGAAATGTACAGATATAACATAGTATATAGTAGATCTTTTAAATTGCACAGTGTAAGTTTATTCACAAATTAGTTATGAACGTTACTGAAAAATGTCAATTTGTGTTGATAAGTAAATCATTGTGGCGTAATTATTAGACTCGTAATCTTAATATTATGATAATACACGTGGAATCATTTCGTCTTATATTTTCAATACACGAATACACACTATGCGTAAAATTTTTGGTAGCCTTCCTTTAATCACACATTCCATCACATTATCAACCTAAGATTTCAAACTCTTCATCGTCCACGTCACTTTTATTTTTGCCAAGGGAGGATGACGAACTTCCCAAGGAATGAACTGAAGATGCACTTGACTTTTTAGAGAGTAGACTCCCACCACCTCCTACAGCTGTAAAACCTAAAGAGGGACTTAATTTATTTGGGCTAATTGATGAAACTGTAGAAGAGGACAAGGACATTGATGACCAATCGTTGGGTCGACGATCACATATTTCGAATAGAGGCAAAGGAGTTAATAAAAATCTTTCGTTTAACTTAGTACACACTGCATCAAAATCTGCTTCTGATTTACAGAAGAAACACACTGCGATTGAAGGGTCCATAGCACTAAATGGCATTCTTCCAGGTTTATGAATATGATACGTTTCGTCTGCCACTTTTTCGGTTGCATAAATTTTATGAGCCACTGTTACTGTTTGTTGAACAGTATGAGGGTCCAAGAAAAGCACTTCATTATCTAAAAAATATTAGTCAATTTTTGAATGTGAATGAAATTATTTTGGAGAATTATATGTACATAATAGAAGTATGTTTATATATATATATTAAGTACTTAAGATATACCTGCATATCCAATAAAATAAAGAGCATGATTTGGTCGACCCCCAATTACACCTACAGTTTGAGGAATTTCAAGAGCAGCTTTAATCCCAGGTACGTAAGAAGGATTAAGATCGGAGAGACCAAGTCGTAAAGGAATAACCAAAAGAAGGGGCTTCCATTTTGGATCCATCCTGATTTCATTAACGTAATAATTTAAAGTTTTATAAAAATAATAAAGTTAATTTCTGTAATTTGATGGTAAGCCTCTTTTATGAAATAATAATTGTACCTGGGGGTGTTGATGGAATACGAGGATGGGACGGATTCAGAAGAATGAAATCCAAGATTCATAGGTGAGAGACACGCCCGTTTAACTTCCGATTTAACTACTGTTGAGTCCATAGCTATGTGAATTTGTAAATCCACTGATGCAGATTCACTGGCGATTAGTTTTTTCAAGGCTTGAAGAACTGTATTAGGTCCAAGCCAAGAACCAACTGGTTTTCCTAATGAAGCACCACTTTGAGCTACTTGGTGAAGAGACAAAGGCGCTGAACGGATATCAGCAAATAATGAAAGTATTTTTAAGTACGCTGGATCTCGGGTTTCGGCCTCCCAATGCCAGTCTGGTCCTAAAAAGAGGAAGAGTACAAGTTAAATTAAATTAATAAAAGGAAGAAAAATGCTTTTCAAAACTTACCTAGGTGTCTCAGTAAAAGCGTTTTTGCCAAAATCATCTGCCCAGCTCGAATCATACATCCCCAGCCTTTGTCTGATGTCAATGACGTATCTCCTACGCTGGGAAAGTTTTTCCTGTAGGTTATCCACATGCAAGTGGCAACGCAGCGGCGAAGTTCATCAATATCTTAAAAACAATCATTAAAATTACAATTAAGTTAAAAAATGTATTTAAAAATTGTTAAAAAAGAGTTAAACATTTCAATTTTACCATAATGAGTTGAATAAGATCGACCAAACATCCATACGGGAGAGTCACAAGTTGGAAAATCGGAGTCAGGAGTTAAGTAGGTATCAAAAACTAAATCCATTTTAAGACGAATTTTCCGTTTGACACGGTTTAGAACCTCTGCATTATTAGCCTGTTGCATACGAGTTGGTAATAAAAAATTGAATTTAGACGAAAAATAGATAATAGGATATATTATCAAATCGGCGAACAATTCAATTAATGACACAGATAGTTTTTTCACTGCCACGGACAATATTGCTCCCCCTGGTTGCATAATACACATACAATACAAAGCACTGTTACAAATAGTTTTAAAGGACCTTCTAACTTTGACCCTAGGATGTGCATCTATTGAACGAAAAATAAGTCTATTCGTTTAATTCTAAATTTAACGTGCAAAATAAAGGAAGGATAATATATGCCATATAATGTGATTTTGGATCTCCAGAAAACTGTTTTCAAGTTTTCATTACATTTCATTATTCACTATATTCAAAAATGTTACATAGTTTAATCATTATTGGCATGTGTTCAATAACTTTAGTAACTGTAAAGCCAAAATCGAATTAAGTACTTACAGGTTACAGATATTAAAATTTACAAGGATCTGTAATGCAGATGAAAAATAAAACTACTGGAAAATTGAAATTACAAAGTATTTTTATAGGAGTATTAACTAATTGGGTACTATATACCTAAACAAAGTTATTGCTCCCGTAACATCAAAAAAGCAAACGAACGAAATATTTAGATCTAGATCTAATCTTTATAAAAAATCTTCACAAAGCACTAGTGGTTAATCGACTTTTAGTTCGTAATTTTTTTCGTCTATAGAACTAGAACTTACAATTTACTATAATTTTGCTGCCATAGGCCACTGAACTTGATCTTCCTGCTCCTTTCGCTGTGAATCCCAAATTTGAGTTTCCTAATGCACTTTTTCAGTACTCTCCGTCTCCATCCAGAATTTATCTGGAGTTGCGAAACGAATTTAGGGTAACAAATTGAATTCTTTGCTAAACATAAGCAGAGCACAAATATGATGATTCTGAAAGGAATGAACTTTTAAGTTTAAAGCCAAGGCCAATACTTCTTATTGGATGGATCCGGTAATTAATTCATTTGATAATTTGTTGTTTCAGACGATTTACTCTGGGAAACAATAAATTAAACATTATACAAAATTACATAAATATTTCTTCAGTACTATCTGTATGTGGAGCAGCAGCTGTATTATTAGTCAATTTGTATACGTAACCTTATAAAGTTGGAATAGATAGCATACAGTCATCATTACAAGGCATGTGTAATATTATTAGATACCTTTGCTTGTACATCCACGGATATACAGATGTGAAAATAGGTAGTATTACCATTTTATAACCATTTCGTACTACATGCTGTAAATACACAAGAACAGTATACTGAATGGAATACATTGGAAAATATAAGAAATCACATGAGAATGAACAGACACTAAAACGGGAACGGCTTGAATGTTTTCTTCGCTTAGTAGTTCAATTCTCAGCTTGTGCTGGAACCAAACGAAATACATAAAAACGGGGTAAGTTGATTGCCTGGATAATATTTAGCAGTGTTATAAGTTTATGAGCTAGCTTTATTTTTAATAGAATTCAGAATTAAATAGTGAAACTGCATTTCTTTCTCTAAGTGCACTCAAATTAACTTTTAATTGATGAATTGGTGAATAATGACAGTAATGAGTTACACATGCATTGTTAGTGAGGATATAAAGTTCTTTGACGGATAGTTTTGCATACATTTTATATATACGCTAAGCTTAGCTTTCATTTAAATGAACTGCTATTATTTGCATGAATTATGGATCTCAAGGAGTAAATGATATCTTTACAGATGTAGATGTAGGCATTTATTAGCATGTATAATGTGCATGATACATTGAATTTTACGATGAAACGATATAATAATAAATCTTCTAGCTTTCCAGTGCAAGTGGCCAAAAAAATTTTATTCAACGAATTATTTGTACCAATCACAAGAAAAAAATATTTTGGACATTAAGACTAATACTATCATGAATTAGCAAAACAGTCTAAGCAAAATACTAGTTCTCTCACAATTATTCATTATATATTTCCTGAAAAGAAAAATGGCTCGTTACTGCCAATTCCTACTTGCACGCTTTGGTATACATATTAAACCCAAGAAGTTTTAAAGATGGCAATCTATTATAAGCACTCAAGTAAAGTATTCACATTTATTAAAGACAAACCAATTAATATAATATTTGTATTATGTTTGTTACAATTAAAGTACAAGTACAAGTTTATAGGCAAATTGTTAAGTGTTAATATTAATATCACTAGAACCCGCAGCATGAAACAATATTTACTTGGAAACTCAGACTATGATGGAGCAATAACTAATGGTGTAGTGAAGTGCCCTTCATTAAAGCAGTTGTTTACATTTATCAATATACAACACTAAAAACATTTGGAAGGGAATAATTAGGAAAAAGGAATTAACGTAGGAGCATTGAGGTTTGAACTTGAACCATGTTTGAAATGAAGTTTTAGAGAAATTAGAGACACCATTTTTACTTTCTGCCCTAGAAATTTGTTATTAGATACCTATTTTTGTTTTCAGTTACCGTTAAACTACGAACTCCGAACTCTTATATCGACCACTCAGCCAATTGAAAAGGCAACGAAGTAGATGATTTGTTTTTGGTATTGAAAAAGGGAAATGTTCGAGTTCATATTATGCACTACACATCACATTTTAAGGCATTTAAAGTCATACAGAAAAAGACAAATTCCTTGAAAGTCGATTGATACTCTAATAAAATATTGCATAACAAAATTTGGAAAATAAGATCTACCTTCTTGAAATTAGATTTTTAAGAACATGGAATTTCGAAACAATTGTTCTTTATCAATACTAAGTATCAATTAAATGAATGAAAGTCATACGGTTTCCAATATAAGTGGGATATAATTTTAACTTAGAATAGGCTGTTGCATTTTGAGAATGTTCACTTGTTAGCGATGACCAGCTCTCGCAGTTTATCAGCATTTGCTCCGGAGAATTCAGCAACCTAAAGAAAATCCATAAATTTTTCACTATCGCCATAAAATAATCATCAAAAGTGTGTATTGTGCCACAACCACACCAAGGTAATATGGGGTATTAGTTATATTTTATATATCATACCTTCTCGGTCTTTTTGATGAACATGAAAGTAGGCATACAGGAAATGCCGTATTGAGAAGCAACTTCCTCACAATCGTCTACGTCCACTTTTAGAAAAACAACATCCGTGAACTGTTGGGCCATTTCTTCCAGCTTTGGAGCAATCATTTTACATGGGCCACACCTTTGTAGTTATAACAAATTGTCAGAATTAAACAAACATGTTATCGATTAAAACGCTTACACACAATAAAACTTTCATGCTGTTCTCACCATGTGGCATAAAAATCGACTACGACCAATTTTGTCCCAGCTTCTTTCAGCTGGTTGTCGAAATCGTCCTGAAAATTAGAAATAAATCATTACTATAATATCAATCTCATCTCATCATAAAATTCCTATGACTTATTCTTATAAGAAATGAGTATAGCACAGTGAATTGCACATTATGATCTCATATACAGAATACACAGACGATAAATGACTAAACGCCAAAACGTTTCTTTCAATGATAAACTCGAAGATATATCTAGCTTTAGCAGATATACACTCTTACAATATTACAACTCTATATACAATATTTTGAGTATGCACATCATAATCATAATAATAGTAATGAGGTACCTGTAATTTTTAGGCGCATACTTTTAGACTATCTCACAAATAAAATTTGTTACTTTAACAATTTTAAATGATGCAAGCATGCAAAAGGTACCGAATCCCCAAACCCAGCATAGCATAAGTTGACTAACACTCTTATGTAATTGTCTACTATTTTTTCTGTAGATGGTGACAAATATCATTCTAGAAAGTTACACTACACACTTTTGTAGGGAAGATATTAACCAAATCTAAAATATGTTTGTTTTTTGTATAACTGCAACCCATGCCGTAAGCATGCATTTTGCTTGCTTGCATTGATGTGCCATTCATTACTCCATTAGTTGGTTTTATTCTAGGTATCATTGTCTGGTTGGATGTTTGACTTAATGGTAGACACTAGTTTCACTAGTTTGGCTGACGCTAATCATGTCAGCCAGCAGTCATGGCTAAATTTCGTGAGTGGTTTTCCTAATTCCCTACAAGTTGTGCTGTACTATGCGTCTATAAGTCTCCACGTAGTAATAAAATATCGTCCTAAGTATACATAGCTTAAGCTAAGCAATATAGCAAAAAGGTAGTACTCATAATTACTAACTTTATATCAGTTGGGCTGTTACAATAGCTTAATAAACAGAAAATGGATATAATGACACAGGTATTGTCATACGTTACATGTTGACATTTTCGATCGATAATAAAATAACAGTGTAGTTTTCATGCTTCATATACCACAGCATACGATAGGTAGATTTTGTAGTACACCGCAGCATTTAACAATAAATAAATAAAGTGTTGATTACGTTGGTACACCACTTTCTGATACAGTTCTTTGAGCGCAAAACTGAATATAAACTCTACACTGTAGTACTCTGTATTACTGTAGACCGACTAGAGACAATAAGCATTCAATAATAATACGTTAGGTGTAAGTGTAGATATATTATTTACAACTACAATTTCTTTAAAGACGGTGCGGTCAATGCATATCAGTCTCTTATTTTCTATATAATCTATACTTGATTAGTTATTAGTTGACGAAATACCACATTCCAGTCAACCCCACAGCCTAATAAAACCAACGATTCCATTGCAGCACGCAATCGATTTCATGGAAATGAAGTATGAACGTGCAGAAGTTCAGTAGACGTATATCTCATAGACATTTCCATAAATTCATATGGAAATAATGTGTAAACTAAAACTTCTAGGATAAATACCTGGAAATGTGGACATTTTCGGTATGTACAGGTATCTAACCTGTTAAAACCCATCCTGCTTTTTCCTCCCTCGCTAATAATATTTTTAGATCTTAAGATACTAGTAGATGCAATAAAATGAAGTACGTATACATTTATACAGTAGAAGATACTGTTCATAAACTGTACAAATAAATACGCACGCAATGTACCTATAATTATTCCTAAAACTACGAAAGTAAAATAAAGTTTTTACAAGAAAATTTTCAAGGACAGCGGCAGTAGTTCCACAGGTTAGGAATTACTTTTAAACAAAACCATTCATCTCATTCAATACAAACTGTTACATCGGTCACTATTGTCTTATGAATATGAAGTTGGGAATGATGTAACTTAGTGAACTACCACATAAGTTACAAATTAATGAATAATTAAAAACGCATAAAATTTAATGTTGATGATACAGTGTACTGAGAACAGTATCCAATACGTCTACATTACCACTAGTCATTAGAATTACCTCGGTTAAGATGCTGGGTAGGTGCTGATAATCTCATTCAAAATGATAATTTCTTTTTTTCTTTGTCTCTTAACTTTGCGCTGTCAACATAACGTGTGGTTAAATCCCTATATCTATTAAGATTATTATGGCACTATAGATAAAGATATAGTTTATCATAGGTATGTAAATAAAGAGAGCATGCCTAATGGACAAAAATATACACATTTTACATGCTATGTAAGTAAAATAAAGCATTCATACTATTTTAATTATTGGTGAGCAAACTGCTTTTCTTCTAGCGTAAAGAAAGACCTTGGCTGTGTATCGAAAAAATTAGCAAAATATAGTAGTCCCCACAAGCACACAATTGCATAAAATAAGCACAACCTGTCTCTGCACGGAATATGCATACTGCAGTCATGTCCTTCTTTATATGTACTAATCCTACCTTTGGAGATTTGCAAGTATTATTCCAGATATTGCAGATTAAGTGTATACGTTTTATGCAAAACCAAGTTATGACTACATGCTATGTTGTGAGTTGGCAGTTTGAATCCATTAAGGCGAATGGGATAAGTACAACGAATAGAGATGTCTAGCTATTCTCCATACTGACTCATTTCACAAATGCCCAAAAGCTACAAAAAGCAAAGAAAGAGTCACACAGGTCACGGACAGATTTAGGTATATGCAAAGTACCTATGTGTCTTTCAGTTGCTTGAAGGCATGTATTAAACATAAATGCAACTTTACACTTAGGTTCTCCGACTGTGAATAAAAAATCACCGTCAACGATACATTATAGCATGCATCCTTTTATGATTTCATAAAGGTAAAGAGTGAATTATAAATTAATTTTCTACTTCTCTAAACCAGCTTTAGGTTTTCCGGTTTTTGTAGCCTTGGAATATTATACTATTTCGGAACATTTTTGTGCTTAATAATTTGAAAAGCTCATTTGCTATTGTTTGCAAATGTCTCGAGGTTATTTATCCAGCTAAGAGGGTAGAATAAATTAAACATACGAACACAGCTACAGTCGGCTACAAAATACACCTCTTGTAATCCTATTGTGACACATTCCTGAAAAATTAAGCAACTAAACCACTGTCACTCGATACCCGCACTAAAAAATCATGCTACTTTAAACCGCAAAACAATACTGCTCACAACCTACAGCCCACAACCTGTCCAAATATCTCTATTCCCTATAATCGATGCAATACAGACACAATGGACCCGCATTAATTGGCGAATAATACTTCAAATAGGCTTTTTTGGTTTTGAGGAAATGCAGGTTATGAAATGAAAGCAAATGTACAATTTATTTTCTTTGGCTCATTTCTGTCATTGTTTTAGAGTACGAGTTTTCATTAGGGAGAAAGATTCGTTCTTTTTTAAATACTAGAAAAGGAAAGCAAACAGGATAACTAGAACAGCAAAAGGTAATACCAGTATATTATTATTGGCGTAGTAGTGTCTTGCCGTACAGGGTACTCCATTTGTATGGTCTATCACTGTCAGAAAATGTCAATATTACGCTTGTTGGAGAGAATTAAATAAGATTGATATGGTTTTACGTAAGAAATAGAAACAAGGTCAATCAATAAAAATACTGAAGTGGTGAGTAGAGGTTTTCGTTTCACAAAGAACTTTACCGAAATTGGGATTGATACTAAAATTGTACGACTATATTATCTGCATGAAAACAGTAAAAGAGAAACCGTTATAAAAATGTCATACAAATTATTCGTATTGGATGTCTTGGTCATGTATGTATTTTAGCTATAGAATATTTGTCGTAACCCTCGTAGTAGCAAAGGAATACAATAAGCAATTTCCTATGCACTGCACAAATTATATAGGTAATTGCGCATTCTTTCGTATAGAAAACTAGACATTCACTTTTAACTTTCATATAATACACAAACGTGTAATTAATAATTGAACAATAAGTAGCAACAATGCAGAATTGCAGTGCTGCTATTAAATGCAAGGGCTAGTCTCATGACATTATTAGTATTAGCTATTGATGTAACACATAATTAATAACACTAGAAAGTGATTCTTCAACAGTTAGATTCTTAGCAAACCTAACTGTTGAAGAATTTACTACTATAATTGTTAGTTCTTCAGGAACTTTTAAAAACCAGGAAGTAATACAAGAAAGAAATTGTTCGCATTTGGAGGAATGCTTGCTAACATCCATACCATGTATGTACCCTTTGATTTAGAATAGGAAATACTTAAATATACGTTATGTTATAAAAATGACTCAACACATCACGGGTTACGATATGGGAAAAGTTCCCTTTGAAACGGAAAATGTAAGCTTATAAATATAAACGTTTACAGCAGCCACATGATGTAATTTCATCATAAAGCTTATGTACATAAGTCCATATTATACTATATATTATTTGTGCTCGTAGAGTACGTGTGCCATATTTAGCAAACATCGTACGTGTAGATACGAAACATATGTCATTCCACTGACAATTAAAAATATCCACATCCATATCACAAGAAATCCCACTTGTGCACTAGTTCGTATCTGGTATGTACTGTACATGTACAGTATGTAGGCTTAACATCAATTTTGATTAAAAATGAAAATGAAAAGTAAATCGAATTAGTCATTAACCAATTGGCACATGTTATGCGGAGTTACAAAAACTGAACGCCATTGCCTGCATCTCTACTTTTAATTTTATCAATTTGTGCTTCGTCATCTATGTATTGTACAGCAAGTAATTATCTGTGATCTAAATCATGTATTCATAGCCGAGACACGGCAATACGGCATAGCTCATAATAAAACTTATTTGTAAATGTAAATAAATTTTGTGAATTTGCTAATGGGCCTGTAATGCAAATACAAGAACGAATTGGAACATTTGGCTATGAATGGGATGAAAGGGAAAGCATTTGAGAGAAGTGAATATGTAAGGATTACTTATTTTCAACATTAGTCCAGTATATAATTTTCAAGGCGTTGGTTAACTTGCTAAGCTAATTCAAAGAATGTGGGTATAAAGGTTTGTTTAGATATAAAGATAATTATCCATAGAATACCTAAACTTGTACACGAATTTTATGCACAATGTTCATACATTTTAAGTGGGAGAGTCGATGAAATTATATAAGTGTAGTACATAGTACAGGTAGGAAAATAGCCACTATAATTCCATTGCAAATTAATTGCTACATCCTTAGCAATTTGACAATTAATTAACACCCTTTGGTTATTCTTATCGAAATACCTTCTGTCACATACCTATATCTTTACGGTTTACCCATTTTTTACAAAGATAACAGTAGTAATTTTATATATTCTACTTTTACACTTAGATCACATTAACAGAAAGGAACTAATAGTTCCTGAGAATAGTTAGGTTAGGAACCTTTTGGTAACACAATCTCACGAATTGTCTTTTGACCTTAATCAGTTAATGGAAATGAATTAATCAAAGAAATGGAAAATGCTAAGAATGAAAATATAAATGAATTTTAGTAAATTCTTTACCTTATCCTCGACGGAATGAATGAGCGATGACATATTATTATTGTAGTTATAATTGTTTCTTGACGGGATCTGATCACCAGCACCGGTACGAACAAAGTAACCTCGTTCAGCCCTAGCCGCTTTGGCTTTGGCACAGCAACAGCAGTTCCCCAGCTTGAGAGATTTCTACAGAAATCCGCTTAGAAAAGAGAATCGCCCCTAAGCCACCCGCAGAAACAGCAACCCGCAAGCTTTCTCTTTAGCTGAAAAGTACAATGGAGACATCTGATGAAGCTTACAACCTTAATTTCTCATTCTCATTGCACTAAAATTGGGATGGGTGGGTGGTATCCTTCGCTCTGACTCTGACGGATGTATCATTTATGCAAAGTTCATTCCATCATCTCTAAATTAAGTAGGTGCTTAAAAAGTAAACAACACATAAGTAAACTTGACCTGACCCAATATACAGTATACGAAGATTAGAGAAACTTAGATTTTGCCATATACAAACACATAATGAACTATCTGTTACTTGAAGTGGATAACTACTGGGTTCGCAAAAACATTTATATAAAGTCATTTAGGTGATATGTACAGAATAGGTCAATGCATACATGGCTATCGTCAAATGAACTCGTGAAACGCAGTTATGATCAACCTAATCTATAATGGGAGTCTCCGTCAGCACAAGTTCAATTTAGCTTCGTAAAACAATATACAATTGTATAACCAAACCACTGACAGTTACACAACTTTTGTAACTCTGTGACATTTCCACAATAAAATTGCATTGCAAACAATACTCAGGTTTTGCACAACACTTCAAAAGAAAGGTACGAGAACTTCATTTCTAAACACCTTGTTATCGTTATTAACTTTACGGGCTTCCCTAAATAATTATTTGTTGCGACTCATAAACATTTATGTTTACAAATTCAATGAAATACAGATATTAATATAATTCAGAACAAGAAATATAATATGTGTGTGTTTTATCAGGGACCTTAGTATACCTACCTGGATGAATAATACTAAGATTCAGTATACCATTACCTTAAAGTTGAACTGAGAATATTAAGACAAGGTTAATTCACCGACTTCGACTTTGGATGAAAAGAAAATACATCTCTGCCTTTGTAAATTGAAAATAGGCTTCCTTCCAATACATTTCTAAACTTATCTTGGGCACTAATAAAACGTGATACAAGAAAGATCACTAAAAGGACGATAAATGCAAGTTACCTCAGAAACATTCTTAAAACCAACCTGTGTATATTCCAAAAAGTAAATTTTCATAAGTTCAAGATGGCATTTCAGCACCAAGCAGGCACGGCTATGGAATGTCTCAGTGTAAGTTCCCATTTTATCAAGAAGCCTGTATGGATTAAATATCTATGGATTATGGATACTTGATTTTTATTCTACTATTTGGTAGAATAAAAATGCAGGCTTCTTGCATTTTATCATCATAAATGTATCTCATATGGTACAGATTTTAAATCTTAACAAAGGCCATAGAGGAGTATAAACTTGGGGTTTCCCTGTGGCTCCCGTTTGTTGCTGGTATATACATGAAAGAAAAAAAGTTTATACTTCTTGACAAAGGCTAACTAACAAAACGTATTTATTTATTAAAATAGCTATTTTAATTTTCAAATAATTATATTTAGATTCCAATCACCCTTCATAAAGAACCAGGGAGTGATGCCGAAGGGCGTGAAGTCTTAAAATGTGGCTTTAAAATCGGAGGAGGTATTGATCAAGATTTTCGTCGATCACCTCACGGATATACGGACAATGGTGTTTATGTAACCGACGTGGCAAATGGGTCACCTGCCGACAAAGCAGGGCTAAAAATGCATGATAAAATCCTTCAATGCAACGGATATGACTTTACAATGGTGACTCATAAAAAAGCTGTGGATTACATTAAAAAACACCCTGTGCTGAATCTTTTAATTGCAAGAAAAGGAGTTACGTCAACGTGAAAGAAATATATTTTACACATCACCTTATTAATTTTTAAAGTCTGATAATTGCAATAATTGCAACGAAAAGGATACATCCAACCAATGTTAATACGAGATTACCGATTCGAGTTGTTGATAACTCTATGTAGCAGGAAATAACCACCGTAAATGTAACATTATTACTAATCAATGGCGTGACATACTTATGGTTAAGATTGACATAAAGATAGCATGCCTGTGAAAATGAAAGCAACACAATGGAATTTATTTTTGAGTCATGTGGAAATTATATTAAAACAGTCATTTATAATTTTAGCAGTACAGCAGTACTTAACAGGTTTAAAGGTAGATAAATAGGTTCACTTATTATTGTCAATTGCTTAACAATATATATAATAGAACTAATATATTTATAAAACAAAAAACAAACAAATAAACCTGAAATTGAGAGTCCATGCTTGATGATATAATTTTGTAATTTTGGAACAATTGCTTGGTGTGCAGAATATTACAATAAATTAAAGGTTGCTTGTATTATTATCTGTATATTATCCTTTTTACAGTAGTTTATATTTTTCTTAACAATTATCTGGCAAATATTATGTATTATAAAATCGTCCTTGATTTTCTTGAATTTGTTTTCTCAGTTTATTGATAATACAGTTCAAGGTTCATCCCGTCATGGATTTCATCTGCAAAGAAACAATTCAGTATCAATTTGAATTATTGAATTTATAATTTACTTAGGCTTGAAAGGTACTTAGGTACTTAGTACTTCCAAATAATAATTAAACAGGTAATGATACTGACTCATCCGTCATATATAATAGGCAAGCATATTAGTGGTGTTCTCTTAATATGCCATAGCATGATTCATTGTATGTATTTTGGATTTGGATGCCCAGTGTTCACCATAAGTGGAAAATCCATTTTTTCCATAGGGGGTAATGTGTACAGTATTTAGGGAGTAGCCTCTGATCTGATTTCACCAGTTTTCACCGTACTTTCCCCGTTGTTTTCAGAGGGAGCCCGCGCAAGCCGGACGGTACCCGATTTTCCACGTATGGTGTTCACTTTCCCCTTTTGTGCATTAAAAGTATAGTGTTTCCTGTATTAACAATTTAAATGCAACTTATTGTTCAATATTTCAATGTCTGTTAGAGTGTGCGCTGAGATAAATTAAAGTATACGGACACCAATCCGTTAATCTGATTAACTTTCTTCTCTCTCCCTTTCTCTATTTCTCAATGAAGAAAAGTGAAAACAATATGGTGAAAGAAGAGACATGGTACTTCACAGTTATCGGGTGTTTGCAGTTAAAACGAACTGCTCTAATATATATATATATGCTGATTGCGATTAGTACTTATTAGCATAGTATATAGTATAGTACAGTTTCTTAAGTGAGATAACTGACAGTTAGTTTGAGCTATCAGATCTTAACCTCTTAACTAAGTAAACTAAGGAACTGTGCAGTGCACATTATTGCTGATATGGGTATGGGTATCACAACCTGAGGCACTGAAGATTGTGAGGATGATGATTGTTGGAGTTTACTTTATATTTAGTGTAAAGCATATAGGGCAGGAGGGGTTTATTTCTTTTCATATAAATGCAGCTCTCCTTTGCCTACACATGTTGCATCATTTAAATTTTCGGCTAGCTTGATTCTAACTTTTTCCCAATTCTCGAATTCTCCTTGAACTAAGGATCAAAGATCAATCAAGGATCATGATACAAAATCCAGTGTTTTCTGAATTTATTGTAAAACGCAAACTTCAGTGCCTCGCGTTTACGTCCAACCAAAAGCGTGGAAGCTATTATTAACATTAAATTAATACATGCCAACTTTATATTAATAGTGATAGTGATAGTAAATAGATGAATTTTTAACTTACAGTCCTCCAGCTTAATGTGATCCTTGAAAATTGTGTACCACTGAAAAATAACAAAATATGGACTTAAGTTTTTTGTTGCGCACTGAATTATTTTATGAAATATTTTATAAATTGTAAATGGATTACCTTTTTCAAAACAATTTTGTCGGCCCTAGTTCCAGTTTGTGCTGCTATCAACTTCTTTAGATCCCCTATAGTATCGTCACCATTGCACTTAACTCGCACCTTTTTGCCCAAACGGTCGTTACAGGTTATTTCTAACATATCGAGTGTTTAGCACATAAATAACTTTGTAAAGGATACGTTTGAAGGTAAATGTCTATTAAAATATTACACTGTTCTCTACTATTTTTACTAATATTTAAATGATAAATGATGACAAAAATAATTCACTAATACACGCTAAACTCTTGCCAAAAAGTACAGACAGTAATTTTCACGAGTCAAGCGACAGGCCAAGGAATGAAGTATTTTTTGCAAAATATTAGGACGATTTTCAGTTCTATAACTTGTTCAATTCGTTCAATCTATCGAAATTTGTATTTACCACTACCGCCAGTCATATGTTGTTTGTTTTGTGGTGCTGTATTTTGCCTACCATCACATGTACCTAGTAAAATTATTATTCAGAGATGAGAAAATATCATGTCCGACCAACCTGGGCTATTGAAAACCAAAAGTCTGTCTGTGCTCAATCAAACTTATGAAAACTCTGGTCGACTTTTGAAATGAAGCGAAAAACATTTTTAACTTCTATTTGTTAATTTCCGTATTAGCCAGATAAGATGCAAATTTATACTTGTTAGGAAATCATGTTGTGTATGCATTGTAGTTCTCGTTAATAAAGCAAATTTATTTTGCTGTGCTTCCATTGAAATGTTTACGAATAATTATTTAAGCAAAGGAACCTCTTATTTACCTGCATACTGGAATATCTAATTCTATTCACTTTTTTATTCATAGAAAGACAGTTACTCATTTAAGTCATTTAGGTCTCAATTTATATTTTATTTTGAAATTAATCTTTGTTACAAAAAGTTACCATTTTGGTCATTTCAAATTAGTTTTCTTCAGGAAAATGACCTACAAAGAAGTACTAACCTTACTGTATAAATTGGCAAATAGTTTTAATTCACTTTTACCCTATTTGCGCTTTGGTTTACATGCTTCATTTATGTTGACATGATTGACATGCATTTCATACTTGAAAATGCGAAACAAAGTTAGGCGAGCCAAGTGAAGTAACTTGCTTTTAGTTCATTTCTAGCAATGGAAAGCCAAGCTATTTCACTTCTGAGTTCTGCATATCTGACTGAATCTACTGGTGCTGATTCTTGGAACTGGAGAGTCAATCGTGGAAGAGTGCATTGTTGGGAAAAAAGGGTTTACTTGGTGTTCAGTATTGCTCTTTGGAATACCTTGTCACAGCATAAACGAATGGGAACTGTAGAAAAATGCAACTCAGCCTACTTTTAAATGACAGCGATATTATGGAGAAACATGAATCATGTCTTGAACCATGCTTGCAGGAAGTGATTTTGAAAGCTCTATCCATACATGTAGCGAAATACTTTAGGGGATTTCCCCGAAAATGTAAAGTAATATTTTAGCATAGTTGGGCAAAATACTTGTATTTTGAAAATACATGTATTTAAAATACTGTATTTTAAATACATTTTGTATTTTGTATTTTGTATTTTGACATTTTCAAAAAAAGTATTTTGTATTTTGTATTTTGAGGCTATTTTTGGCCTTTCAAAATACAAAATACTTTTCCAAAATTTCATTAAATTTGGGAGTAAATATTGAAAAAAATCCCATTTTTCATACAAATTTTTAGTAAATGCAATCAATATTTGAAAACATGTTTAATAACTGTGCTTATATATAAGAATATTGGACCTGTGAAAGTAAAAAGTCATGGACTACCATGTAAATCATTACTTTCCAATATCACTTATTGGTTAGGTGTTTTGAATCAAGCTGTTCCCTTAAAGTGCATTTCATTCTATAAAGTATTGGAATCATTATTACAAGTTATAATATAATTTGAAATGGTTTTTCACAATACTTTGCAATATTTTGCTGTAATTGTTTGTGGAATCCTTTTTGTAAATTATAGGGCATGGTCATTTGCTTAATAATTATCGTCATATATAATTTTAAAGTTATACTATAACAATTGCTATATGATAACATAACTTGTTGTACCGCATTTGTTTCTTTAAAAATGACTTTGCAATTGAAAATTTTAATATTCCTACCTTTAATTTCGTTGAAAAATTGAATGTATTTTGAAATTGTATTTTGAAAATACAGCATTTTATTTTGGACCGGAAAAAATGTATTTTAAATACAGTATTTTGTATTTTGTATTTTGAGAAAATTGTAAATGTATTTTGTATTTTGTATTTTGAAGCTCAAAAAAATGTATTTTGAGCGAAGTATTTTCAAAATACTTTTGAAGTATTTTGCCCAACTATGTATTTTAGTACATCGGACGCATAAACCGTTTGTATCTATGATTTTTTTCCTGTTTCAGGACATTATTACAATGAATTATTGAACGTAATATGCGTATGCTTCACCGTAATTTCAGTAAAAAATTGATTAGCAATTTATTAATCGGAAAAAGCAATAAGAGCTATTTTTTGTTCTCCTACTCTTTAAATTATTAAAGGCTGGAACAGTTCAATTGGAATTGACGGTTTTGTTTGACAGGATTGCGGAATTTTGGCAATTAAGGGTCTGTCGTTTACGAAAAACTAGTTCGGAGTTTTTGAACGCTCCCTTAGTGTGGAACAGGATATAATTTAGATGTTGCCGTATGTAGTGCTTTTTAGGTAGACTCATGCAAAGGCGAACTTAAGTTCTGCGGTCGAAAACTCAGCTATAGTCAGCCAGTCAGCCATATTGAAAAATTTAGGACGACACGGCACGGCACGATGCGCGATCTTATCTGTCTGTACACTCTATCCTTGCCTGATTTTGCGTTGCGTACGTCATAGAAAGTCAGGAGAGCCAGCCGTGTCGAACTTGTACGGTGGAGAGTGCCTTGCCTTGCCGTCTGAAGCATTTTCTTCGTGCTGTGCATCTTCCTTTTGAACTCTGCCATTTCCAGAAGTTGGACGACATTTTTCCGTCTGCTCTAATCTCTAGTCTGAAACTATTGCAATCAAAATCTGACGCAACATTTTGCTTACTTAAAACACAATTAAAGTGTTAAGTTGTCGCTGGATTTTGGATAATAATAAGTTTTGATAAACTATTCTACTTTGTTCAATTTTGTAGAAACCCGTTAGTCGTAACTTCTGTAATTCAAATTGAAAGTCAACATGTCGTATAGAGACCATCGGTACGTTTTTAACTTGCTCAATAAATTGCCCCTTTCACACTGTCTTTCGTCACTTAGCAGGTCGGGTTTAGTATCTGTCGATAAAGTGAATGCCGTCAAGTTTTTGTCTTCCTTGTATGTGGTCTTTATTTTTACACTTTATAATTTTTATTAGTCATTAGTTTCAAATTTAGTTTCCACAAACTGTCAACTCTATATCGCCTCACTGGGGGAAATTCTAATAGTTGCAGTTGGCAGTTTGTTAGCTCGGAAATTGTTTTGCAACCCACATATAATTATTATTACATAATGAATAGGTTCAACTTTAGACTTTAAACTTAGCATTCATTTAAGTTGATATATGTAAAACCAACCAAGCAATATCTAGATTATTACAAAATTGTTTAAGTTCCTAACTAGTTTAACTACTTGTAGTACCGAAGTACCGTAAAACAATATATGGTATTTTAGCGTTTTATTTTTAGAATATTGGCATTGGAATATTGATTTCTATTGTTATGAAAGAAAAGAAATTTCGAACTTTTTATTTTCAATTTTTCGAGCATGGGAATCATCTCAAGCTGCATGCATTAATTATAATACAATGGAAGGGTTTTTTCAGTATTTGTTTTTATTGTGGTAGACAAAATCCTGAGTTAACTAAAAAAGAAAAATAAAAGGTTTGAGTTACTCGACAGGAAACATTGTTACATACACCATAAAAGCTTCAAAAGATAACTGGCTCATCTATTAAAATGTTAGGATAATCCTTCGTATGCTACGTTTTTCGCATTGCAATAATGCTGTGGTTTTAATTTATGAACTGCAGTCGCTTTTCAGTTACTCCACCTGTCCACCTCGTATTCGTGGGTACAGAAAGACAGGCAAAGCATTTCTTATATGTAAATTAACTACCTAATTGAAACAAAGGCATTTAAATACCTGACCTGAAAAAGAATCGTTGACAGTGCTCAAAAAATATGTAATCAAATCCAACTTTGCTGCCCTAAAGTAACGCGACAAATGTAGCGCGCATGGGCATGGGTATGGGTACTAAATGTCATAAATTATGACGTCAGTTACTGTAGCATCTGTAGTAGTAATCACAGTTACCAGTAGTTGTAAGGTGCAGATTCCCTAAAAAGTAACCCAGTTGTCAATGCACTTTCCGAGTTGCTAGTTATTTATATTTTGTTAGTAGTATTTCTAATTTTAATTGTTTTGTTTTTTATGTTTAGTGGAAGTGGTGGGGCTGCTGCAGGCCGCAGTTCTGAAAGAAATGGCGGCGGTTATGGAGGCGGAGGTCGAGGAAATGACCGACGTGGTGGAGGCGGCGGTGGATATGGAGCTGGTGGGGGTGGACCTCGCAGCGGAGGTGGCTATGGAGCTGGGGGTGGTCGAGGTGGTGGTTCATATGGCAGTGGCGGAAGGGGAGGTAGAGACGGCGGTATGTCAAATGGTTATGGAAAGGGTAATAATAGCAGACCTGGAGAAACTCTTCGTAAACCCCGTTGGGACACTGAGAGACTTCAACCCTTTGAGAAGAACTTTTACTCTGCGGCACCGACCGTTACCCAAAGGTATCTTTCAAAACTTCAATTCTCATTCAACTACTATAATTTTGCAAACTTATTAAAACATTTTCCATTTCCAATATAATTTCAGATCTCCACAAGAAGTCGAGTCATTTTTGTCGACTAACCAAGTCACTTTGAAGGGGCGGGACGTTCCGCGACCTATTCAATATTTTGAGGAAGCAGGGTTTTCAGATGTGGTTTTAAGCTGTGTGGGAAAATCAGGGTTTTCAAATCCGACATCTATTCAAGCTGTAGGATGGCCGATTGCTCTTGGTGGTCGGGATATGGTAGGCATTGCACAAACAGGATCAGGGAAAACTCTAGCCGTAAGTCCGATATAATAAATGAATGAAATGAGGTTTATAATATAATATAACAGTGCTTAACGTAATCTGTAAACAATATTGTGTTGTATATAAGTAATTTTCTTATTCTTGCAGTACATATTGCCAGCCATTGTCCACATTAATCATCAACCAAGACTTGAACGTGGTGATGGACCAATCGCTCTCGTTTTAGCTCCAACTCGTGAATTAGCCCAGGTATTAATAACTTTTGTCGTTTTGTCACTATGTTTTTGATCCATTTTCATGATGAAAACATGCATTTCTATTATTATTTTAAACAGCAAATTCAGCAAGTTGCTACCGACTTTGGTAATCCTGCCAGAATACGAAATACATGCGTATTCGGTGGAGCTCCGAAAGGTGGTCAAGCTCGTGATCTGGAGAAGGGAGTCGAAATCGTCATTGCTACACCAGGAAGACTTATTGATTTCTTGGAATCCGGCAAGACTAATTTACGTCGTTGTACATATTTGGTATTGGATGAGGCTGATCGTATGTTGGACATGGGTTTCGAACCTCAGATTCGGAAGATCGTCGAACAAGTCAGGGTATGTATAACTAAATGCCTTTTTGAAATAGAAATAGCTAAACTAGTTAGTTCATAGTGGTGTAGTTTAGTATTTGTTAAGTATTGAAAGGGCCTTCTATCTTGGCGTGCATCCACTTAACCAGTAGTGGATCATGAGTGCTTATGGAAGGTAAATTAATAGAATATGGTATCATGCCTTCGGTGTCTATTTATGATATCAATAAATAGATCCCATCCTCAATATACCGTACAAGCTTATAATAACAACTATGAAGTCGTCCATTAAAATTAGCGGTACGAAATATGATTTGACTCGAAATTATTCATAATACTAATTATCCTTTTGCAGCCCGATCGTCAAACTTTAATGTGGTCAGCTACATGGCCTAAAGAAGTTCGCGCTTTAGCCGAAGACTTTCTTAAAGATTACATTCAAATTAATGTTGGATCTCTTACTCTATCTGCTAATCATAATATTCTTCAGATCATTGACGTGTGTGCTGAACATGAGAAAGAAAACAAGTACGTAAAGTTTATTTTAAATTATTTTTAACGCAACTTTTCCCTAAAGCACTTCACTATATTGTATTCAAAATTGATACAAATACTGCTGTTTTTGGTGAAAACTTATTGCAAACTATGCCTTCACATTTTAAATCATTTGCTTTTATCAATAATACTTTAACATAATTAGGTCAAAATTGGAGAATTCTTGCTTATAAATATGCAATACTCACCATCATTTACATATTCCAAAACCAAGAAACTTCTACTTTTATCTTAATGCTATAGCGTTCTGTAAATAGTGGTACTTCTATCTAAAACAATCTGGTTCTGGCTGATCTTGTGATTGTGCTGTGCTGTCTTAAAATAAGGCAATTCCCGATACGCTCAACTATCCTTTATGCTTGGGTTTCTCAATGAAGTTTAAATACTTCAAGCTAATTTAACTAATAATTAGTTTTCTAATTCTGTATTGTACTGTAAAGCAATTGTATAAATATTGTGGTTCAGTGCTAACTGCTAATTAATTTAACTGATTAGAAAGAAGTTGTATTTTATAACCGTTTTGTGAATTGTAAATATTTTTATATCATAAATTGCGAATTTTATGCGATTTGCATGCAAAAGTAGATACTTTTTGAAAATTTTGAAAGAAAATGAAATTGTAATGAAAAGGTTCAAAGTTAACAAAAGAATACTTTCTTATTTATTTGGATCGATGGATCAGAATGCAACGTCTCCTGGAGGAGATCATGGCTGAGCGAGAAAGCAAAACTATAATTTTTGCTGAGACCAAACGCAAAGTTGATGAGCTGACAAGGGTTATGAGACGCTATGGGTAAAACTCAATTGTCCACTTGATCGTTCCTTAAGCCAGCATGTAGTTTATGTCATTGGTAAAAGCACCCACTTCGCGTTTACTACTGAAGTCACAGAATTTTGCGATTGTTTATTTGTTATACTTACGAACGACATTAGTACTGATGAAATACAATAGCGTATCTTCCGATTCTCCACTTTTGAGCAACTACAAACATTCGGTTAATAAGAATGCAGTCGAAACCTCGGCCGTGGTAGGAATAATTTAATTTAATTGCATTGGGTTTCGATTTGCAGACTGCGTTTATTGTTGGACGAAATCGGAATGGAAAAAGAGAATAAGACCATAGTTTTTGTAGAGACGAAACGTAAAGTTGATGAGATAACGAGAGATATGAGAAAAGTCGGGTAAGATTCTGAGATTCAAGGGCTTAACTGTCATGACGTGATTGAAAACTCGTTTGTTTAAGTTATACATTCTGTGCCAGTATTTTTTGCAGATTATTATATCTGCATATCATTATTTTAACTACGATTTAGGGTGCTCAGATTTAGTAGTAAAGTCTGGCTGTCAATTTCTAAATAATGTAAAAGAACCGTTAAAATGTATGACATGTTATTTTAGTTGGCCTGCAATGTGCATTCACGGAGATAAATCACAAAATGAAAGAGATTGGGTTTTACAAGGTAAGATATTTCATTTTTTAAATGTTGTCCACTTTTTTCTGCATAAAGAGGTAAACTGGAGTAATCAAATCAATTTTTGTTTTCCAGAATTTCGATCTGGACGCGCACCTATTTTAGGTAAATAATTTTAAGTCTTTTCGTAAAATTAATTCAAATTTTTATAGTGGAATATGTAGTAGTCCAATGGTACTTATGGCATGGCTAAATAACATAATTTAACAAAATATTTTGTTTCTTTTTAGTTGCTACCGATGTCGCTGCTAGAGGTTTAGGTAAGAATTTTTCGGACAGAAATAAGTAGGTATACCTACTATAATTATTGTCTTCCACTAAAACTTTTGAGACTTAGTAAACGTTTCGTTCACAGGATAAAAATATTACTGCTTTAATAATTCTTTTAGAAATTTTAGTATCGTACTTGCGTAGTAAAAGAATGGTGAATCCAGTGAATTTTTTAATGTAGATTTGATGTTGTGTTTCAATGTTTATCGTTTTATCTAAAGCTTTTGATATTGTTGTCTCCTGCATACTTAAGTGCTACTTAAATATTTGAAAGTACTTATGCAGCAGATATTAATTAATTGTGATACGGAGGGGGAGAAGTGCAGTCAATTATACTGAAACAGGGCCAAAATAGTTTTTATTGATGGACGTATTTGTAGTGAAGTAAGTCTTCAACACATGTGGTAATGATTCTTGAGCAAGGTATCAATCAACGAATCACAACACATTCATGGTATTATCTTCTAAAATTCTTCTTTGCCAAACAACGGTAAGTCGAGTCAATGTACGACGTCTTCAGTTACAAGAAAGTTAATGTATTTCCTTCCGGAGCAGTTTTATGTACTACTGCATGAATTTTTTAAATATAAAGGCACGGCAGCCATTTGTTTTTGACTTCTAGAAGTAATCTCGATTAATATTAATACTTGATTCATAACATATGAAAAGTAATTACGTTCATTTTAAAGCCGAAATTTTGTTTGAAAACTGGATAAGTTGTATGTCAATGACTCGCTCTCTAGTGACCGGTACTGTAGTCTGTAATTTATTAATAATTATAGATTTTCTGGTCTTGTTTTAAGGGGCATGTGGAATAAAAGGGATGATTTGTGTTTGTTGTGGTTTTGTTTGCAGAGGCACAGTGTGAAAAATAAAAGGCGGACGTATGGAATGCTGGTTAAACATTCTTGGTGTCACTACACAGCATTGTGAATGCTGATTGATAGTGTGACAGGACAGGAGAGAGCAAGAAAATTGAGGACAGACGCGTGACCTCTTGTGTGGCCTCTTCAGTTGGTAGATAACAGATACGTATGACACTATGGCCATATCACACGTCCCGTTTGTCGTCCTCAAGTAAATGCCTACTTGTGTGTGTCATGTTCTCACCGTCAGTCAGTCGCCGTGGTGGGGGCCTAACTGAGTCCATGGGAAACAAAAGTTGCAGAAAACTGAAATGGTCTCTAAATAGGTCTCCGCCGCGCCAGATTCCATTCCTTGGAATTTATTCTCAAATCTGAACCGGCATTCTCTGAAAGCATGTCCAATCCAATAATCTGTGCCTCTGATTCGATTCTTCCTCTGCGACATCGCAATTCAATAAGCCTTGCTCATTAAACGCTATCCAGGTACAAATGTCCCAGATGTTATTCAGGGATTACGTTGAAGTTCAGGTAAGATTTCAAATGCATGCTAACGCTCGCTGGATTCTATTCTACTCATTATTATTTTTATAAACTGATCCATAAACCTTATTCCCTTCCGATTTTCTTATTCAAACTGTCATTAAAATTGTAAAAACAGCAGGACAAAATTTTATTGAGGGATGAGGAGAAGGAGGAGAACTTTTGTGCAATTTGATTTTGATGAATTGACCTTTGGCGTTTTTTAAAATGGGTTTTTCTTCTGTTTGATGTAAAACGTTTAGATGTCGAAGATGTTAAGTTCGTCATAAATTACGATTATCCTAACGGCACAGAAGATTATGTTCATCGCATTGGACGTACTGGGCGATCGCAGAAAACCGGCACAGCGTATACATTTTTCACACAAGGAAACGCCAAACAAGCCAAGGATCTTGTTGAGGTACTAAGGGAGGCGAATCAAGTCGTTAATCCCAAACTTTATGAAATGATGGAAAGCTCTCGTGGTATGGGTGGACGTGGAGGATATCAGAGTAAGTTTTAATGGCTTTTTCAAGGAAAGGAGCATAGGAACATTACTGTTACAGTTTATGCACCAAGGATTTATGCAAAATTCAATGCTCTTTCAGATCGCAGTCGGTGGCGTCAAGCTGGAACTCAGAATGGCTATGGCGGAGGAAGCTATGGTGGCTATGGAGAGTATTAAGTATTAATAGCTTAGTAAAATTATTTACTTACATTTTTTTAGTAGTTTATTATAATTAATTTTACTTCTGTAAACGTGCGTACACAATTACATACAGCTTATATTCCATCTTTTTACGTTAAATCTCAAGCGACTTAAATTGTATTATATAGTTAGGTATCGTACGGTCGAAATTACTATTTATTGGTTGGTTGGACAGTCATTTTTATTGACTTCTCATTCCACTTGACATTCACATTATGATGTCTCTTGTTCTTGGTCGAAATTGAATAAAATCTGGATACTTAATTGTCTGTTAATCAATCGGCGGCCACATCATTGCTACTTCACCATGCATACTGCTAGGCATCCATTCACAATACTGGGAAAGTAAAAAGCTCTTATCTTGATCCCATTTCTTTAGCAAATCCTGTTTCCTTTCTATATTTGCAGCAGCAAGAGCCTGTAATAAAGTTTGCGTCCTTGGTTGCAATTTCGCCCATGGCTTAGTCATAGTAGCTGGTAGCGACAGTAAATGACATTTATAAGACCCTAACTTTGGAAATACTGAACCATCTAATAAGAATTCGGCGAACAATTTGTATTTCTCCAGACAACTTGGATATTCCAGCTGCATAACTGGCAGGCTCCAGGCTTGCTTTCCATACGTAATTTTCATAGATCCCTTTATAATTCCTTCTCTTTCGTCATAGTACGGCGGAGGCTCTTTTAGAGGACTTTCTATTTTGCATAACCTTTCGCAAAATATTGGTATCCATTCCGGTTCTATTGCCGTAATTCCTCGCAAAAACATTTTGTCACTAGTTTCGAAAACTTCTTGATATACAACCCATTCAGGCTGATGACTCCTAAGGACCGATGATGAATGTAAGAAAACTGGATCTTGCAGTTCTCCGCACCTGTAATAGTAATAAAACAGTAATAAAATTGCTCAAGGCTCAACCTTAGTTATTTCGTAATGATAATATTTGTACTCATGGAATGAATTTACTGCAAGTAGCACTTTTGAAGGACGGGAATAGTTGCACATACGTTATCGATACATTTTTCATTTTTAACAATGTTTATTGCACTGATATTTGATAAATGTTGGTTTAATAATTGGTTTAATTAGTTACGTTTGTATTATAAAGTACCTACAGTTACAGTTAAATACGTGGACTTTTAGTACAAGCACGATGCGATTATGCGAAATTTATGGTTGCCAATATTAATAGGAAGGAATTCAATGTACGTACAGTACGAAAATGGTAATGAAAAATTAAGAAATGAAACAACAAGAATTGAATAAATAAAGCGGTTTTGTAACAATTCTATAAATTTAAGCGGATAACCAAAGGAAAGGAAACTTATAGTTCTTTAATGAAAATTCCATTTACATTTTTAATTTTGATCACTATCAATTAATTAGCATTGCCAGATTTTCGTTCATATTAAATACCAATAATGAGCAACAAGACACCATTAAAGCAACTTAGTGCTAACGCACACACCTCAAGTAACAGTAACAACGACCTAGGTCGTTGTTACCGTTAATGAATACGAATAACAATTGTTTTCATTAGTGATTTTCGTCATTTTCATAATCTGTATCCGATTACTCCGACGAAAACCTATAGAAACGTGAACACTGATAATAATAATTATCATTTTAATAAAAGACCATGTGTGGAAATTACGCGAACCGAGCCGAACCAGTTGTTATATGCGATAGCATGAACTATATAGCATCTAGGAAAATGACGAAGCTTTTAATTTGTATGCTATACGCCTAAAGAGCGATAAGCTTTCGCCACGAGTAATTGGGGGAAAGGTGAAACTCCACGTAACCAAGCGCTGAAATTCAAAATCTTCATCCATCTGTCCAGATTCGGATCGGGTCTCCGATCCAGATCCTCATTGGCAAAATTCCATTAGCCTGACTTGTTTAAACTACAATTTAATAGTATCACTTTCACCCCCCAAAAAATCGATATGTCGGTCAATCTACGAGAAAAGCAAATTCTGGCAATCAGGCAGATGTTAAATTTAAACGAGGGCCAGACTAAAAATACGTCGGAACCTGTGTGGAAAATATTGGTGTACGATCGTGCTGGTCAAGATATTCTCACCCCGTTGTTATCTGTTCAAGATATCCGTCAGTGTGGAGTTACCCTTCATATTTTGGTCCATTCAGAAAGAGAAAACATCCCTGATGTTCCAGCTGTTTATTTCTGCATTCCTAGCGAAGATAATGTTGATCGTGTATGTCGTGATTTAGAGTCGAATTTGTACGGGAGCTACTACCTTAACTTTATTACTCCAATTCCACGACAAAGAATTGAAGATTTGGCAAATTCAGCTTGGCAGTCAGACTCCGCAAAATGCATACAGAAAGTTTACGATCAATATATCAACTTTATTTCGCTGGAATCCGACTTTTTCGTGCTGAAGCATCAGGATTCAGACAGAATTTCCTTTTACTCGTTGAATAAAGGTGATACTAAAGATTCTGAAATGGAACAAATCCTAGATACAATCGTGGACAGCTTGTTTTCCGTATTTACAACATTAGGAGTAGTTCCGGTCATCAGATCGCCTAAAGGCAATGCTGCTGAACATGTTGCAGAGAAATTGGATAAGAAAATTCGTGACAACTTGAGAGATCCTAGAAATTCGTTATTTAATTCGGATCCATTGTCTGCTAATCAGTATACTCATCAACGGCCTCTGCTGATTGTGTTCGACAGAGGAATGGACCTTGCAACACCATTACATCACACATGGACTTACCAAGCTTTGTCCCACGACGTTTTGGATTTGAATCTAAACCAGATAAAATTCAACGAAGATTCACCCGAGCCAGGACCAAGCCGGCCGAAAAAATCTTACGACCTTGATGACAGGAAAGATTACTTTTGGAGTCAACACAGAGGTAGTCCATTTCCGACTGTCGCAGAAGCCATTCAAACAGAATTGGAAGATTACCGAAAATCGGAAGACGATGTTAAGAGGCTTAAGTCTGCTATGGGACTCGACGGGGGTCCTGAACTTCCAGAAACTGGGGCAGACATGCTGAATGACAATACAGCAAGATTAACATCCGCCATCACCAGCCTTCCACAATTGTTAGAAAAGAAACGAATTCTTGATGCACATACATCTATAGCTACAGCAATTTTGAAGCAAATTAAAGACCGAAAGTTGGATGCCTTCTTCGAGCTAGAATCGAAACTGATAAGTCGGACTGCATTGGAAAAAAGTGTTCTGGATATTCTACTGGATCCTGAGATGGGTTCGCCAGAAGATAAAATTCGTTTCTTTCTCATATACTATTTACAAGGTGATATGTCGCAAAGTGAGCTCGACCAATTCATATCAGCATTACAAAGCTCCGGTTGTGACTTGAGTCCTATCAACTTCGTTAAGAAATGGATATCCTACACCAAAATGGCTTCGATGACAACATCTGTACAAACGCGTGATAACAAATCATCTATGCTTTCGAAACTTGTCACTGGATCAAGCTTTTTAATGGAAGGTGTGAGAAATCTCGTTGTAAAACGCCAGAATTTGCCACTCACAAGAATAGTCGAAGAGCTCACAGAAGGAAAATCCACACAAGAAACAGAAGATTATCGTTACTACGACCCGAAGTTACTGAAGCCGGGCTCAGGAACTGGCAAAATGAACTTTTCAGAAGTTATTGTGTTTGTGGTAGGGGGAGGAAATTACATAGAATATCAGAATTTGATCGATTATTGTAAAACAAAATCCCTGTCTGGATCACCGAAAAGAGTCACCTATGGCTGCTCAACTTTAAATAACGCTTCGCAGTTTTTAAAGCAATTGTCATCCTTAGGTACTGAAATTAGGTGAAAAAGTGTACCTATTACGTAATCATTATCTTCATTTGTATACAGAATTAACCGTTCATAACGATTGTTTTTGGTTTGATAATTCATTTTCAATTAAAAAATTATAGTTGTAACTTCAACAGCAATTTTCAATTGTAAACAAACTTAGCACAATCTTACTTAATTTCATACCTGTCTAAAAAGTGCCGTCATACATTTTCATGTCGCAAACTATAACTTACGACTTAAAATTATTTGAGATGCTCTCTAGAAATCTTTAGCTTTTCAGCTCTTCCCTCAAAGACATTAAAAGCCATTTCAGATACGATAATAATTTTAATAATGAAAGATTAAATTCACTTAAAAAAATATAGCATTCGTAACGTGAAAGAGCATAAACTATGTAGGTAACCATGCTTGGACTCCCGAGAAATGCTTCAGCAAAAAAATCAATTTGCAATGTTCATAAAATTCATTCACCAACCCGAGTTTTCTAAACCATCTATCTAGCTAATCTAGCATAAAATTTTTCATTGGAAACACTCATGGTCACGGCATCCACCACTTCAACTTATCAATCATGAAAATGTTAGGTATTACCTATCACTTCATCATATATTTATATTTTTAATCCTACCCTTCATTTTTTGACTTTTGATTTTTTGAAAAAAACAGCTACTTTCAAATGCATAAATACAAACGTTAACCAAAACCATAAACATCAAGCCCTATCATTTTTGAGACTAGGGCGGGTGTTGCTGTTTACGACTTTCCTTTCCTTCCTTAACTAAATTAGCTAATGAATTTACTTTTATACTTACCTATACGCATTCTTGTATAACTTTTTGTCCTCTCCGTCTTTGATTTCTCCTTCCTGTATTCTCCTAGCAATCTTATCTGGTAGTCCACTCAGAACAATCTGCCGTAAAAGGGTAGCTTCTGTTTCTGTAGGAGGTTTCATTTTAGGATTCACTAAAGCTTCGTCCTGGTGAAGAAGTGTATTAATGTCAAGAGTCAGTTGCTTCCTTAATTTCCTTATTTCGATCATTGCTTTATGACGGAGTCCCATTCTAATACATATTTCCGGACTGCCGCCTTCAATTTTAAAAAGGGTAAGGTTAATATATGTCATATTAGAAATCAATCAAAGTTCACAGAAGAGTCACAGCGAAATATACCTTCAAATTCGAATGCCCCAACTGCTCTCAGAAGAACCATACAATCTCCTAGATAACAAAAGCATAAACTGACTTATAAGTTATATATCGTATACACTGAAAAAGTCTAAAGGCACGACAAAGTAAAGTAATACCAATACCTAACAAAAAGGGAGATCCAGTTCCTGCCCATTTGCGCCGAATGCTGTTCCAGTTGTGCTTGGCTTCCTTATTCGTTTCAAAAACAGCCGAGTCCAAAAATACCTCCTGATAATCACGAGCATTTAAAATTATTAAACCAATGAAGTTAAACAGTAAAGAGTACAAGTATTTACTCATTAACAGTGTTAAGTTAAGCAAGATAAATATGAACTAACCTGGACAGTTAGGGCTGCTACAAGAGTTATAGTATACTCAACCAATGAGTGATTAAAACTGAGAGCAATCATCTTTGCAAACCTAGGACCCAACGGAAAATGGGACATTGTTTTTCCCAAATCTGTAATTCTGGAAGTGTCGTCATTTCTACTTCTATGAGCAAGCTTTTCAGGAATTTCCAAAGCTCCAAGAGCAAGAAGGATATTTTCTGCACCAATTAATTGTGATTCTCCAGGATGAGTTGGATACGGAAAATTCCTTACTCGATCAATAGCCATTGACTTCATTAACAACATCATATCGTCTATTGGGCGTACTTGGATTTCAGGGGAAGAATATTCCTCAAAATCGCAATCAAACACAGCGGAAGAAAATAACCTAAAAATAGTTAAATAAACGTACTTTCTTCAAACTTTTCCACAGAACTGAGAATGCTTAATAGCTGCAACTACGATTAGCTAGTTTGTTACCTGTAACAATGACCAGGTCCTGTGCGGCCAGCACGGCCAGCTCTCTGCTCGGCAGATGCCTTGGAGCACCACGAAATTTTAAACTGCTGCACACCAGTTAGCTTGTCCCAAACTTTGAGTTTCACCTTTCCACAGTCTACGACGTATCTGGAAATTTCAATCAAGGATCAGTATAATCAATCCAAATAATGTTAATAACAACTAACAAAGTGTGTGCTTATTATCATACTCACGTATCGTCATAAGATTATAAATCATTCAAGTACCAAACTGAAAAGGGACTATGTTCAATGTGTCAATGTTCATGGTAATTATTAAATCATGTTAATTAAAGACCATGTCATAGAAAGAAATGAAAATGACAGTAAAAGTAAGTAGTCCGGTTTGCTGAGACAAGTATGGCAAAAGACTACGTAATTGGTAAATGAAATAAACAATCTTTTGAGATTTTGAAAATTATACTTTGTTTATCATTCTAACAAGTATTTATACATTCATCGGGACTTTAAAATTGTTGCGTTTGATTCCAAAATTTTTAAAATGGTCTTGATGCCGCATTTGAAACTATTGTTCACAGTAAAATGTTTTGTAATTAAATCACTGTTCTAAATTATGCTACAGACTGTTCAGTCTTCAAAGCTGTACTTGTACCTATAATTACTTTAATTTCACAAAACAGTTATCTGATGGCAACCAACGAATTAGCTAATAGCTTAAGCATAGTTCTAGGTTGCCGTGAATCAGGTTTCCCATACGATTTGACCAAAATGGTCGTGACCTGTAAGTCGGTAAACTTATTACCTAATCGAAGGAATCGTCAAAGATGTTTCTGCCACATTTGTCGCAATAACGCACAAGCGTGCACCGCTATTAGGAGGGTCGAACACCTGAAACACAATAAGTTCAATGATTCAGATGTTCTTTAAAGACTGAAAACTATAAAATAAATTTTTATTTTAATTTTAGTTATAGAAACAAGTGGTATTACCTTCTGCTGTTCAGAACTTGGAAGCATTGAATATAAAGGTAAAACATGAAGAGGTTCAGCTACGGAAGAATCGTCCTCTAATTCTAAATTACTAAAGTCATCTTCCTCTTCATCACTATTTATTTCCTCGTCTGATTCTTCCGCTTGTAGCGGCAGGGTTTTCATATTTGCTAAATCAAAAGTCTTCAACCGATAATTTTGAGCTAGCAATCGTGATTTATTTTTAACCTTAGATAGCTTTGTTTTTGAATTTTCAATAACTTCAGTATTGCTATGATCTGTTGAAGGAAATATTCTCTGAAGTTGTTTGATCAAAGTCTTCACATCCTGCTGCCCAGTCACAAACACCAGGATACCACCAGCTGGAAGTTTACGATGAATCTGAACAGTTTTCTTTAGTGCAGCTACTAGGTAATTTTCCGGCGTCTTTTTGTTAAAATGTATTTGCACTGGAAATTGCCTCGTGGGGATATGAATAAAGCTTGGTGGTTTTCTGAAGAGGATTAAATTCTTAATGAAATCATCTACTCTCATTGTCGCAGACATAATAACTAATTTGAGCGGGTCTTGTCTTTTGTTTCTTGCTAAAACGCACCTCGAAAGCAATCCTACAAATATTCAGATGTTAGACAAGAATTTTCACAAACTGATATATTTCGATTTCCAATTTCCAAATAATGCTAATTTATTCAAATTAACTTATTACCTATTAAAATATCGGTGTACAATGAGCGTTCATGGGCCTCATCAATACAAATGCAAGAGTATTTAGACAATAGGAAATCTTTTTCCATTTCTTTGAGAAGAACACCATCAGTCATGAACTTTATTTTAGTTTTCTTAGTTGCATTTCCTTCAAACCGAATTTGATACGAAACAATATCTGAACTCAGATTTAACTCCTTGGCCACACGATTTGACATTGAAATAGCCGCAACTCGTCTGGGTTCAGTTATTCCTAGCATGTCACATTCATTAAGAATATTATAACATATTTCACATATTAGGTGATTTCATAAACTCAAAAATTACTTTGTTACCTATAAGTCTACCATCCGAAGCATACCCTGCTTCATAAAGAAATTGGGGAACTTGGGTTGTTTTTCCAGACCCAGTCTCTCCTACAACATTAATTATAGATTGATCATTTAGGGTAATATTTAGAATGATAAATGATGAATAATTATTTTAGCTGGTTAATTATTGATTATGATTATGACATGGTAAATAAAAGAATTCAAATACACACCTGCTAACACAACTACAAGATTTTCTGTGATTGCCTCCATAATGACTTGTTCTTCAGGGATAATCGGAAGTTTAGATCTAATCTTCTCTATTTCTTCTAATCTAACAACCTTTACAACAGTTTTAGGTGTTCTATTTGGTATTTGTGCTGCGTTTCCAACTATTTCTTGAGGTTTCTCAATCTCTGCCTCAGGCACAACTAAATCATTTTGCTGGGAATTGTTGCTTTCTTTTTCTGCTACAATGTCACCAACATTTGCGTTTAGTTGTGTAGTAAAAAAGCAGTGAGTTGAAGTATTTTTCTCCTCCGTTTCACTTTCACTTTCATCAGAAGACGAAACTATGTCTTCTTTTTCAAAACCTAATATTTTAGGATCGTCATTTTGCACTGAATTATTGCTTCCAGAAAATCTGCCACTCCAACTTCGAAATTTCAGTTTATTAGCCCCTTTCAGAGTACTTTTATTCTTATATACACCTTCGCTAGCGGGAAAATCAGAAGACTTTCTCTGTTGAGACCTCGCTGCTTCACTAAACAACTTTTTAAGCCCTTCAGTTTGTATTTGTACTAATGGTGTAAGTTTAGCAAACGTTTCTGGTGCCAATTGATGTTTTTCAAGTTCAGCAAAAAGATCTGCACGGTCACTTTTTTTCTGTCTCCTGTCTACAATAACTTTCAACTTCTTACGTTGCTTTTTCGACAAAATTCGCTGCGCCGCCTCCTTTTCAGATTTATGAGTGGTTTTTCTTTTCTTCGATGGCAAAACTAATGCATTTGATTCATCATACTTGTCTGAGTATCCTTCGAGATTAACTTGAATCTATTACAAATTACAAAAAATCAGTATAAAATTTCTGCAAGCGATAAAGCGATTACAAAAATTACCAAAAAAACATACTGTAAGCAAATAAAAATAAAATTATAAGTAAAAAATTCAATTACTTGACTCGTTTCCTCTTGATCCACTGTTACAGATTTGTTTTGCCTTGCTTTGGCATTGAACCTGTCTCGCTTTCGGGCCATGACGAATAAAAATTCCTTATACTTGGGGGAAAACTAACCGTGGCAGGCAGAGTAATAATATGGGTTTACGGATCACTAGTTTTATTGAGCAACCATCAAAGGAGTATTCATTTCTTTTCCGACGGATAAACGGAAGTCAATGTTGTTGCTGCCAAATGTTCACACTGGAAGAACAGAACCTGGAATTTATAACTTCGCACGTGTGAAGACTTAAAGACTCCCGCTGCTTACCTTCTTTTCTAATAACAAATGAAAGCAAATGAAAGTCTTTCTCACAACTTGAGACTTTTCTCACGAAAGCATTAGAAAAGTTTTCATTTTCTGCATAACTAAGCTTTCTACAGTAAGAAACTTTCACTGACATAAAAATTTCTTAAAAAGCAGCCCATGGCGCAGTGTAATTGCAATTTAGGAGTCAAAAATTAATCCACTTTTCAAAAACATGTAATGAAGTGTGAATAAATAGTAAATAGTATTTAATGAGAGTTGATAGTCCATGGTCCATACTATGTGTCAGAGTAAATTGCTTATGGGGTACCGCTATATTAAACTAGGAACAGTATGGTATATTATACATGTATTCCAGTCAAAGTATTCCGACATTTCCGACATCCGACGAACTTTGATGCTGTGTCAGAATAGTCAGAAAGTCTGGTACATATTCGCATTCCATTTATACAACAGTTTGTTGAACTTTGAAAACCCATGCAAGCTCAACTATCAATTCTAAATATTCAAATAAGGAATAGGATGTGTTTGCTAACATTTCTGTAGTAGGATTTCATATATATGTGTATAGAATTAGTATATGGTATAGTCTAGAGTCTAGCGTAACTTCTTAAGTTCTTTCAATCTAATTTCTGTCTCCTTTATTATGAAAACCCGTCTGCAGATGAGCAGAAAGACGCTAATAAGCTTGCATAGCAAACAATAGTAATGACCTGTAGTGGGGGCAAGTTTACTGACAATAAGAGAATCAATTCCAAATCATTCAAGTCTTTCAAAGTGATGGACACCACACGCCTAAATACTAAAAATGTATAGGTAGAATAGCAATTTTAATGCGCAATCACAGCATGAAATTCATTTGTCATGAAGAAATTAAAAACGTCTGCAACAATAATTACCCCACATATATTGGCATACCTTTATACTGGATTCTTTTATGCGAAAAGAATCTGAGGGTGTAAAGTTACATAGTGACATGAACTTTGATGTGCCAATTTCTCCTTTGTAACTGCATACATCCATATATTATGTGTGCTACAAGATGGAGTATTATTGTGTTATATAATTTTAGCAATTCGCAGTATGGAATTGTCACTGCGATGTTCAGTGCCCTGTAGGAGAGTATTTCATTGTTAACACTCTCTTTGTCATTTAAGTTTATAGATCGTAGCGTTCATCAATTCCATGTAAAAACAAACTTAATTAATTATCTACAAATTGCTTAGAAAGTGAACTTATACAATCTCCTGTCTTTACAGATAGCAAACGATAGATGTGAACACATAACTCTATAGACTTAAAACATAGTATCTGATTGATGTTGTTACGAGTGTACCCGTGTACGTTAGAGGAGTTTCAATCTACTAGATGGGAAAACTCATTTATTTTCTTATTCATGGAAAGCTTAGTAGAAACTTCGCTGGAAAGATATGCTTCGCTTTGGTGAAAGCCGAGAAAGCACTAGTTCGAATTTTCATTTCATCTTCCTGTTTGTTACTTTATTAGGGAAGTCGTTTCCTGTATTCAAGGCTATAAATTATTATTGTCAGGAGGATCTCTCAACTTTCAAGTACAGTACATTTGGTTTTGTCAAATAGCCCGTGTGTTGGACTTGTGTTGAATAAGTTGTGCTTTACATCAGTTTTACATACCTCACACACTCCGAAATAGTGTTAGTTCTTCTAGCTCTCGCAGTGCGAACACTAAACAGTAAAAGAACATTGAAATTAACGTAATTCATTTACTGTACGAAAACGTACAATTTTGTTTAAAAATTGAATTTTCAACAGGTAAATATGGGGGAGTGGAATGAAAGTGCTGTAGTTACAGTTATTATTGTTTCTGTTCTACTACTTGCTTTGTGCTGTGCAGGAAATAGGAAAAATTTTAAATGTCGAAATTTAAAACATCCAAATAGTAGGTAAGCGTATCAAATTTAAAAACCGGTAAAAGCAGTGTTTGCCAGTTTGCCTGTAGTATTTACTTATTGTTCATGTTTGTATTTAGTTGTCTATCGTAATGTTAACTCAAAACTAAGTTAAAGCAAGTAGAAAGACCTTTGCATATAGGTAAATTTTGTGTAAAATCGCCATACTTTACTTGCAGTTGAATTAAACAGTTCGGAATAATTTATGCGAAACAAATTTGTCTGACCTTTTTCAAAAAGCAAAATACGGATGGCCTTACTCAACAGTTCCTTTCAGGATTTTTCGATATAGCCATATATGAACGTGTGTACACGATACTAAACAGCGTTTGTGGATATGTTTTTAGAATGCCATGCATAAGTAGGAGCTTTCATGTATGTAAGAATTGTAAGATAATACTGTGTTCTGTAGATCAATGTAAATGTAGGTTAATTCGGAAGAACAGTTTGTACGCTATAGGGCTTTCTATTTTCGCTCATTAACATGAATTAAAAGAATGCTTTTGCTTACCTCCTCAGTTTGCTATTTATAAGTAAAACGTTATATTTTCAAAGAAAGCATTTTGATGCTCTTAGATATGATAAAGCAAATATTATTGTACCAATTGCCGTAGGTTATGTTTATGTCGTTTATACTATTGTTAATTAAGTCTTATCCGCTTCCATGCATGCATATATATGCGCAAATGTTTTCAGTGTAGTAGCAGTACAGAATCGTTGAATTAATAATTATTTATATACATGCAAATTCATGAAAGATTTAACATGACTAATGCTAACAGGCTACGAAGACGTAATACCAAGAGAGGAAGTCGGTGTTCGAGGGAAAGTAGCTGTCGTACAGCTACATTTACCTTTTCGCCTGACGGAAGATCTTTTAATACGTCATCGTGTCAATCTTCAACGCGATCAATAAGACCAAGAGATCCTTTAGAGGACGAAATACGTGAGATGCTTTCTCCTTTTCCTCCGAAAAGTCACTTAGCACAATCTCATGTTGGAGTTTATAAGCAACAGGTTTACCAACCACCTTCTTGGTCGTACTCCGGAGGACGAAGTTTTCACGGAACTACAACTACTCCTTTGCCCAGAGTTTCTGCTGAAGATTGGTCTCGCTCAGTATCAATGCCTACTAAAATTCGACCTCAGCTAAAGAAACAATATCCTAAAAGTCCTCCACCATCAAGAAACGATAGAATTACCAGGGTAAATTTTGTACAAGAGCAACGGCAGTTTTCAGATACAGACGAGGAGACAAATATCAAGGGAATACTTCAGCAAACGTCTGTCAATCAAGAACAACCTCAATCAATTGAAAGACCTCTTTTCGAAACTTGTGTTCGGAAACCAACAATTCCTCGACGCCAAAGTTTTAAAGAACATCACCAATCTGTGGTACACCAGATAGATCAAGCTTCACAATTCGGTCGATCAAAACACCTCAGCTTAATAAAGAGTAATAAAACAACGTACGTAAATATTAGTAGCACAACAATGGTGAACATCATTTGTCCCTTATAGCATTCCCACAAAAATAGGATGCAGAAATATGACGCATTAAGAAATTATGCATTCATTACCTAAGAATATTTAGCTTCATTGATCTAGATTTAGTATATTGTATTTAATCGAAATTTCCATGCAGGATCATTTTCAGATTCCCGTGTGAATTTAGATAATTTGATCTAATTATGAAATAGCCAATAAATATCGTATGCTCGTTTTCAGATTCTTGTTTCCACAGTCGTACATTAAAATTTTCGCCATCATGCATGCAAGTTCACAAATTATAATGCTCTATAGTTTTCTTATGAACCAATAAATACATTGATTTAGTATTCAAGTGTAAATGAATGGTAAATACTAAATATTTGATTGTAAAAAATTAATGTAGGAGGGACCGAAAAAACAGTTTGGATATAACACCTCGCCCTCCTCTGTATGCTAGAGACAACGATACAATTTTTGAAGAATACAGCAATTTCTCCCGTAACAGTCTTCGGAACATCGGTGACAACAGTACAAAGGGAATATTAGTCCGCAGATACGAACGTGAACATGAGGCTCGGTTGAGAGAAATGGAATTGTATTATCAGTATTATGATGGAGACGAAACACCATTAACTTCTCTGTCTCCTTCATCACCAACCACAACATACCCGGACACTACGGAAAGCTCCTGTGATTTTGAACGCTTTAATTTTGTGACAGTCCGGAAACCTTACTTCATGAAAGAGTAATGCATTTTCTTAACATTGAATAAAATTAGTTCTTTACGAGGTTTCAAGTATGAAATTTGGAAGGTCAGTAATGTGAAACCTATCTTAGAAAACAAAAAATCGATTTAAGTTTTTTATTGTGAAATCCATAGGGTAGCAATTGTATATTGTATTAACTAATGAAAGTGTTTATATTGAAAATTTCAGTTTGGAAATGGAAGAGCACTTTGTCTAAAGGCTTCAGATACAGATACTCCCTTCTGTACATTGTTAATCGTGTGTATGAGCTTTTCTATTATAAATGTTCGTAAACAAATTACACTTGAATGAGACCATAATCTGGGTCCTACAAGGAATCAACAGGGATCTATAGTATCTATTATAAAATGACCAGACCAATTCTCATTTTTAATATTTTGAGCTAATTACTTTTCTTCTGCAGGCCTACCATTAATATATTGGAGTCATAAAAGTGTAATTGGAGGATCTGCTAAGGATTTCACTAGATTGTATTCATTCTGTAATACCAGTAGCCTACGTAGTAAACTGAAAAATACAATGGGTAAGGGGAAGGATAACAATGATGTACCTATTAATAACAATTGTAAGAAAATCGTTTAATAAATCATAATAATAATTAATTCAGCACTCCTATGAAACGATCAAACGTTGATTTAAAGTTGAAACAACAAATACAAAAGACGAGTTGATTTATGTCAAGGCTAGTTAGTCTAAAGTCGACTTATATAGCTCAGCATTCACAACGCAATTTTGGTTAGACTAATGAAGATTTCTATTAAAAACATTAAATGTGGACACATGAATCAGGTGCACTTACTTTTCTTTTTCCGAAAGACAATAAATAGACAATACTGTGAGTTCGTAACTCAAGAGCAGTTGAGTAACTCAAGATTACTTTGGCATTGTAAACCAGTTATATCCAGATAAGAAAAAAATGAAGACCTGCTCAACATAACAGAACTTATACAAGGTTATGCCATTGTATTGTAATCAAGTGACAAACAATCCCCGTAATTATCTATAAGAAGCTTGCGTAACTGCGTTTATTAATAAAGATGTAAAGCACTGAAATTAGAATTCTATGTGCACAGCAGCGTACTAATATCAAATTTTATATTGACATAATTTGAGTTTGCTGATTAAGTTATTGAAAAGTGTGACGCTGAGTTATTGCTATTCTGTGTCGTGTTCACTGTTCATGTAGAGCAAATAATTACAAAAGTATGTCTTTTTATAGTCATACCCAAAGTACCTGTGATTGAAAAATGCCACTGCATTTATGCTTACATTAGCGAGAAATTTCCTATTTACTAATTTTTATAATTTGTAAATTTCATCCTTCTTGAATACGTGTTGTGAAGGATTTTGAATAGATCTTGAGATATCAAGTACTATATTAGTCAAGTTGATTACTCAAACCGAATTCTCTAGATTCGTTAGAAAAGCTTAATACAGTCATTTCTGCTTGAGACAAAAGGACTCCTGTAATAGGGTAATTTGTATTTGTGTAATATAGTAAGCGCAAATATTGTTGTGTAATAATAATAATTTGCACTTCATGATCAAGCGATTAACTTTATAACAACCATAATCCTAGCTGTTATGTTGCACTATCAGGTAATTGCTCAAATGACAGCGCAAACTATTCGCCAAGCACAAGCGTGACTAATAAATGTATATGAACAAAATGAACATTCACAATACACGGAGGCACTTTCGCTATGAAATGTATAATAATGACCATTGTATTGCTTTGCCTCAAAATTAGACTAATCTTGCAGAGTTTTGATGAAGATGATACCTAATTAACTAATCCATCCAACTGTCAACATGTCTGCCTTACAAAGTACCTTACTGTGGTGTAGTTACTCACAGTATCCCAATCTAACTCTCATTTCTATATTGGTGTGAGTGTGAGTTTGTAATTGTGTCACTTATTTTATTCATCAGCAAAGTCTTGTACACAAATCTAAAATATCGCCTCCAATGTTATTTCGTAAAATATGGTTAATGTATATGAATATAATTGTCAAGCTTTAAACCAAGTTTTATAGAGCAGATTTAATCAGACTGCTTGAAATGAAATGCGCCTGGCTCCCCAAGGTATGTGCAATACTTGTTTGTATTGCTGAGAGAACATTAAATATCGAACTATTTAAGAAAGCAATATATAAGTTTGCGAAATATTTATCATCTGCAATTTACTTTGAATTAGCGTTAGGGGAAGCGATGACTATTTTCGGTGACTTTCATGGATATATGCCAGACACTGGTCATTTAAGATTTTAAGATTTAGAATCCTAGGTCAATGCTTTAAATAAAAAGTTACACAAGTCTATTTGGGAAACTGAAAGGTAGCATTTGTCACATATATGCGAAAATGCATAGCTTGCACCACGTCATGATCATAAACGCTACCAATACACGGTTTTGCGAGCTGTCGATGTAGATCTTTACATTAAGCAAACCGTAATAGTTTCCTTGATGACGTTCATTCTTGTATTGTGTTGCTTCAGGCAACTTTACGTTATACAATGGTTGACAAATACATAAAAAGGTACCAATTACGCAATGAACGACTTAGATGCATGTATTCACTTTCGTATCCTCGTAATTTTATTACTATCTATGCTACTGGACTATAACACTATAGGTACTCAACTTTTATGAATGAAATGTAGATTATATTTCACGTACAGTATATTCCTTATTATTTTGTACAAACTGTTCTGAGCCAGACGTGAAACTTGGGGGATCGCGATCCGATCCGATCTATTTTATAACTTCTAAAAATTCAGACGATCCGATCCGATCCGCTCTTTTCCATCTAAAAAATTTTCGCGATCCGATCCGATCCGATCTTTTCCATCTATAAAATTTTCGCGATCCGATCCGATCCGATCTTTTCTATCTATAAAATTTTCGCGATCCGATCCGATCCGATCTTTTCTATCTATAAAATTTTCGCGATCCGATCCGATCCGATCTTTTCTATCTAAAAAATTTTCTCGATCCGATCCGATCCGATCTTGTCCATCAAAAAAATTTTCGCGATCCGATCCGATCCGATCTAAGATCGGATCGGATCGAGATCGGATCGGTGTTTTAACGATCCATAAAGTTATATCTCTCAAATGAGAACAAATTATTTACTTCATTTTGGCAAATTAAAATAAATTACTGTTCTTTTCTATGCAGATTTATTGAATGAGTCATCTTTTTCCATTTCATGAGATTATGGGACAATATGCCTTGATGTCAATAGACGAATACTGAGTCTCATCTCATATGAAATGATAAAAATTGGATGAATAACACTGGTTATGTTATGATGTAACACAATTTATTTGGATAACCAAAGTAAAGCAGTTACTGTGCTTCCAACGAGAGAGTTCGCACTTGTTCACACTATGACCACCTAGAAACCCATTGATTTTATGTGTACTTCCGGGCGGTCCTACTCCTATTATGAACAAATGCGAAATCTTTTGTTGGGCGCACAGTATAATATGTTATGACATGTAATACCAATGCACTTAGATTTCAAATACTCTACTCACTCTCCTGCTGCTACTGTACTTTGTATTGTACTACACTCTCATTGTCTCATTCAAATTACATAAACAACATTGTGGGCGTACTTTTACATTTACACATGCATGCATCTGCTACTTTCATCGAGCGATCCGATCCGATCCGCTCCGATCCGATCCCAAAAAAATTTTTTGCGATCCGATCCGATCCGATCTTGTCCATCTATAAAATTTTCGCGATCCGATCCGATCTTTGCCAGCTATAAAATTTTCGCGATCCGATCCGATCCGATCTTTGCCATCTATAAAATTTTCGCGATCCGATCCGATCCGATCTTGTCTATCAAAAAAATTTTCTCGATCCGATCCGATCCGATCTTGTCCACCAAAAAAATGTTCACGATCCGATCTCGATCCGATCGGGGATCGGATCGGATCGGGATCAGATCGTGCTTTTTAGATCCCATTTGGGATCGCGATCCCCCAAGTTTCATGTCTGTTCTGAGCAACGTCTTCGCACTTCGCAGGGCGAAATCTCTTCTACATGTGTAAAAAGACTAATACTAACAACGGTAGGTAAACATGCTATTTGCTTGCAAACAAAACAATAATTTATTGTGAAGATTAAGAAGATCCATTTAGCAAATGCTGGCAGAATCTGACTGAATAGTATGTTGTATTTACAGCAATCACAGTTACCTGGCTGATATCTTGATGTTCTGAATATGGAATGGTACACACTACAGAGGTATCGCGTATGCTAACTTGTACTCCTATAAGCTTCCTTAGGTAAACTTAGATGAGACAAAGACAAATCGTGGTCATCAGGATTCAGGATAGTAACGTTTCAATTCAGACCATTTCAGATGATTATTTGTATGCCTTTGTTCTACGATGGTCCAAAATATAATGGCCTTTGTTTAGCAGTGTGAATGCTTACTCTACGTTTCTACATACAGTAGACATAAAATTTATAGAACATCTTCATTTCATATGCTTATGAAGTAATAAATATCGTAATCACGCATTTTAAACCTAAACGCAGAACTAGCTTAGGTAAAGTAAGCACACAAATAAATCATATTCATTATAATAATGCTTTAAGGTAATGATAAATATAATTCTTCAAAATCGCAATCTTTGCGACATTGCAGCACAGCTACAAACTGTAGAAATCTTACTAGGTACTTGAAGCATACGTATATAAAGTATACATCCTCTAATTATATAGGTAGCTGACTTTTCTTGAAGGTACACCTTAGTAGTGTTGTGACAGTTAAAATGCGACAGTGCACATATAAAAGGAACCAGACATGTTTAGGGATGCTCAGACTTGTGTTTTACTTGGCTCTTACTCTAATCTAAAAGTGCAATTGGATATAGTTAGATTTCAAAAACTAAACAAGACAAAATGAATCATCTAAGATTTGTAAGGTTTTAAAAATAAGTTATTTTAACCGTTATTTCATTGATTGGGTTGTAATAAATATTTGCATTTAATGCAGATAGCCTGTTTACTGGTCATTAGCGTAATCTTAACTCTCATGACTCCAGAAGCAGAAGGAGGAAAGTTTTTGAAGAAGTTATTTAAAAAAGGTAAAAAAGGTGGCCGAGGCTTTGGAGGAGGCTACGGAGGAGGATATGGAGGAGGTTATGGTGGTGGATTTGGAGGCGGTGGTTTCGGCGGAGGTGGTTTCGGCGGAGGTGGATATGGAGGAGGATTTGGGGGTGGAGGTTTCGGGAAGAAAGGATTTGGAGGCGGCGGTTTTGGGGGTAAAGGATTCGGAGGCGGTCGTTTCGGTGGTCACGGAGGAGGTTTCGGTGGAAAAGGATTCGGAGGAGGCGGATATGGAGGAGGATTTGGCGGAGGTGGTTTCGGCGGAGGTGGATATGGAGGAGGATTTGGGGGTGGCGGTTTCGGAGGTGGTGGTTATGGAGGCGGATTTAAAAAGGGTTACGGTAAATAAATATATTATATTTAACTGGTATTTATTGTTTTCAAATCGGGTGTAAATCAAATAGTAAAATATTTATCTCGGACCATTTAATGTTGGCAATAAACTTTATACAAAAATCTTTGACTTTACATTTTACGACTTTTGTAATAATTTTCATAAAATGATATTTGCTCTGCACTTATTCGTGGTCTAACAATTTCAAGTGCAGATAGAAAATGTTTATCAGAAATAATCGTTGCCTTAATATTTTCCTCTAAAGCCTTCAATGCTGCTTCGTGGCACACGGCTGTTACCTAAAATACCAGAAAGAGAAAATAAATTAACACATGTATTGGATATTTGGAACAGTAACAGTATTCAACAGTAATTTTAGTAGTAACTAGTTTAGTAGGAAGGACAACTAATTCGATGTGAAGCACACAGCACACAGTAATAACAGTTAACTGCAGACTGAAAATTTCACTTACTTCGGCACCAGAATATCCATCCGTAAGTTGAACCAGCCTTTTTAAGTTCACCTGAGAGTCAACGGGCATTTTCTTGAATCTTACTTTCAAAATTTCTTCCCTCGTCTCGTCATCAGGCATTGGTACGTAAATTATTCTATCCAAACGTCCTGGTCTTAGCAAGGCCTAAAGGCATAAGAATTTTGAGTATAAGGAAACAATTACATTCAGAAAAATACCCAAATTACTTTTTACAATTATGACAGGACTGTAAACGATTATTATCTTTCTGACCCAATATTTCAGTAATCACTTATAATAACCAATATAAATTTGCAATTGACTAACCGGATCAATGATATCAGGACGATTAGTTGCAGCTACAATTGTTACATCTTTTAAAGGCACAATTCCGTCAATTTCAACAAGTAATTGAGCAAGCACCCGCTCATGTACGTTAGAAGATCCACTGGAGGAACCTCTTTCTCCGCCGAGAGAGTCAATTTCATCAAAAAATACTACAGAAGGTGACACCTGTCTTGCTTTTCTAAATAATGTCTGAACAGCTTTCTCGGACTCTCCAACCCATTTACTGAATAATTCTGAGCCCTAGGAAAACAAACTTCAAGTAACAGTGCCTAAAAGAGAAGTGTTTTCTGGGAGGAAAGCTTACCTTTACTGATATGAAATTAAGACCACTTTCTGTTGCGATAGCTTTAGCAATCATTGTTTTGGAACACCCAGGAGGACCATACCTGTGCATTTTGAACATTTATTTTTTTGAATGCAAAATCACACTATTTAGAAAACTCATTATATAGTTTGGAAATTATTACATTAAAATTCCTTTTGGCGGTTTAATACCAAGTCTTTGGAATGCTTCAGGGTGTTTTAGTGGCCACTCTATTGCTTGCTTAAGTTTAAATTTTAAATCAGCTTGACCTCCAATATCGCTCCAACGAACCTAAGACAAACCATATTTTTTGTACAATGTAATTATTTCTTCAAAAATTGCAATTTTATGTTTTCGCATATAGTATATTACATTGGGAATGTCTACAAGAATGCTCCTCATTGCTGATGGCTTGACCCATTTAACACATTCCTGAAAGTCTTTAAGGGTAACGAAAATTTCTTTCACATCTAAGCCAGCATCTTCTATACTTCGACTTTCCAGATGCTTCTGAGCGGCGAGCATTGTAGCTTGGGAACATAATCCCTTCAAATCTGCTCCCACAAAACCATGAGTAATATCTGAGATTGATTTAATATCTTGCGAACTCAAAGAATGTTTAACGTTTCTGATTAGCTTATTTAAAATGTCTTCACGCTCCGGAGATGACGGTATGGTAATTTCTATTTCTTTGGCAAAGATACGAAGTGATCTTAGGTTCGAGTCCACGGAATCAATATCTGAAGTAGTTGCTAATAAGATAACTTTGGAAGTGGCAGGTATTGATTCAATGCTGGATAGAAGCGTACTTTCGAAATTTAGGTTTTCGCCTTGCTGCAAGCTCGAATTTTGTTTTTTTGAACCGTACGCATCTATGTTTTCAATTATGACTGCAGCTGGAGCCCTACATCCATAAGATAGAATTTTTCAAGTAATCAAAAAATTTAGGCAATTCAAAATCGACCACACTAACTTAAATTTTAAGCTTTTAGAATTCGAAAATAAATCAGGCACCTTAAAATGGCTTCTCTCACGGCAGCTGTTAATGAATTTCTTACAGACGAAAGATTTCCTATTTTACCCTTTGCCATTCCATCAAAAAAGATAGGACGCAGTTTGTAATGAGAACATAATGCTTCAGCTAGTAAAGATTTACCCGTTCCCTACAAAAGATTTTTGTAAAAGAGGCTAACTGTCCATTTACATTAAGAGTGGTAACTTATAAAATGTGAAAAACTATAATTTTATAAAAATCAAAATATAATTTACCGTATTGCCATAAAGAAGTAGTCCTCTAGGTATTGCACTTCCTGTAAAAGATATTACGTAAACAAAATATTCACCATATCAAACAAATTGTCCCTAATTTTTCATTTCTCGATTATTTATAGGGCTTTAAAACCCACCGTACCAAGTGCAGATGAAAACAAGAAATTAATTGTAGACGTAATGTCTTTGATCACAGAATCCAATCCTCCAACGTCCAGGAGAGTTATACCAGGTGCACTATTATCCTTTAAACTATCACTTTCAATAACATTGATAACAGTGCTATCCGTAATTTCATAGAAATCTGTCACTGTTTGTTCGGTGCGCTCACAAATTTGTAGGGATGAAAATTCATTTGCAACATCTATTATTCCCGAAGGCGAAATGGATTCTGCAGCTCTTATATTCGTTACAATTATAGGAATCATTTCAATAAAAATTCGAACTTGAAATCTGTTTCCTTTGCAAATCTTTCGCCCCAAAATGACTCCCCGAACTACTTGAACGAAGCGCTCCATTTCGAAATTTATACCTTGAATACTGCTGGTATCTTCTATTTGTACAGTTATTTCACCAGCACTTAGAAATATTGGTAACGAGGTCAAAAAATTTAATTTTTTCAGTTTCACACAACATAGCTCGTCACTTTTGGTATTTAACTGTGAATTAACTTTAAGCCCGATTTCGGACATTAATGATATATGTGGTTGTTTACTTGGTGGATCAAATATTGGCCATACCATCAAAGCATACGATTGACAGGAGTCTAGTTCAATTAAAGCTCCATTTGCGTCCTTCCCAATCGCGGTGGCAGTTACCCATCCGTAAGCTTCTAAAGAGCATTCAAGGATCAGAGAATGAGCTACAAAAATGATTTCCGATATATGTCTGGTGTTGTTTAAAAAGGGTAAACTCCGTATTTCTGCAATAAAAATGAATTAGTATTAAAGGCATACAATTCAATTTAATTCAGAGGAAACAACTACTTTCACTTTCACTATCAATCAAAATTAAGTTCTCCAATATTTTAGGGCTCTTTGCTCTTTCATGCATTAAAATCTTTTTGAACTTGTAAACTGCCATAATTTTAGAAATTTATTTTAGCTCCACATTAATAACACGGTGGTTACAGCAGACAACTCTTCAACTCATAGCAAAAGACATATAATATAATGGAGAAAGTTTCGTACATCAACATAAATTAATATACATTTAAGTTACCTGAAGGACTGCTTTTACTGATTTCATTCAAATTAATGAAGACACCTGTTCCGTCCATAAATGGATATGAAATAGCACAATCAAGTTCATGATGTTTTGTAAGATGTTGCCTCAAAAATCTTTTTTTGCATTTGGAGCAGTCAAACCACAAAGGGCCTTTATTCATATGTTTTTTCCCACTTCCGCTCATGGCTGTATTTTCATGTAGTTTAGTCCTGGAACTTGGAACTGTAAAATTGTAACAAAATTAACCATTGTGACAACAAAACAAAGATAAGAGGATTTATTAACACACCAAGTATTGCACTTACCAAAGTATTTAGCAAAATTCTAAAAGCATGGTTTTTAAATTATTTCTCACATTGCTGCGTTAATAACTTTAGCGCTCCTACCTTGCACTGTTGCACGTTGTACTGTGTACCAACCATTGGTACCAATGCCACGTAGTTGCAGAAATCTAAGCAATCGAGGGGCTAAGCGATACAGCTTGTAAATAGTTAGTATTAGTACTTTTACTTTTATGCTTATCCAGATAATACGGTTTAATATGGTATCATCAAATCGCTTTGTCTAGTAAAAATGAGAAAATAAGTGTAAAATGCGTCTGGCTTGCATGATTTAATTTGTTTACAATTACATATTTAATATTTGTAAACGTAGAAGGTATATTTCGAAAATATCGATGCTAAACGGTTAAATAAAACGGTCAATATATCTTTCAACAAAATCATTAGGACAAAGCGATTCTTATGATGTAGTAAACAATTTTTGACCGTGTATCTGTTTAAATGTCGAATTTTGTAATACTGTATTATTAATGTGATGTACTTTCACACTTATAGACTTTTCCCATCCTAATTTATAGCAAGAGAAAATAAACTTTCTCCGACGAACGTCAGGTAAGACAAAACCTTAAAGATCAAATGAAAATTATTCCAACTATGATTTTTTTTATTCCGTCGCACTAACCACGAACACTACATAGTTTAAGTTGTAAATTAGGAATATACGGTGGTTTTGTACAGAATATAGGCATTAAGTCAATTAAGTGTATGTACAGTAAGTATGTACTAAACTAAAATCTAATAGCATTCTTTCTTTTACATTTTCAATGTGTACATAAGACAATAAATAAAAATAAGGATTCGTCAGTTTGGGTAATAGCAATAACAAAATAACAATAAGTACTTTATGAATGATTCAAGATTGTACGCCATAAAGCAAAGTACTATACCCAACCACAGACACATTTATTATATTCCCACATGGACATGAAAAGTTGAGTAATCAGTAAACAATTAACTTTTGGTTTCGTCTTTTGATAGTCCCAAAATAAGCACAATAATATGATTTGCTGATTTCATAAATATAAAATACTTCATTCGAGACTTTCTGGTTACCACAACCCTTCTCATAATAAGCTATTAGCTAGTATTTTCACTATTGATGTCTGGTATATTGTGCAGTAGGTAGTATTTTTGTTAACTTAGGATAAATCACTAATTTTACATATTAAATATTATATATATATACTTCAACCACAAATAATATTATGTCTAATTGTCTAAAGCCTACTGAATTACCTTTTAAGGGAAATTACTCACCCAAGCTCTCACAACAAAATTTTACACTACCTGCACCTTAAAGATTGTTTTTATCTTTTACATTGCCGAAGATGAGTAAAGAATTCAGCAGAGGCACTGAATACGGACTGACTAGACTGACTAATCAATTTTTCATTTCCAAATGTTTCTCATTTCCCTATACAGGAAATAAGATTCAATTTGCCTGTCTAAGGGACACCACTTAAGAACACCAATTTAACTAAAAACATTTATAGTACTAACAATTTAACTAACAGAAGAGTACAAACCATAGAATTAGATACGTATTACTAGAATAACCTTTACTATTACTTTACTTTACATATTGGAGTGGTGGATAAATGCATTACTAAGTAAATACACAATACATTTATCGTACTGTGATAGAAACGAAAGGCCCTTTATTCAACTATTTAAATGCGTAAGTATTATTATTTGGCAGAATCTTAATGCTTACCTAGTTTACCAATATTAACCTATCTATGAAGATCAAATTCTTAAATCTTTCAATTTGATGATGCGTAGATTTGCACTTTTATAAACTCGAAAAACGGTTGACAGAAGGAAAAGCAAAAAGCTAAACGAATATTGAATACTTGGTAGTTACTCTCTATGGAGAAAGTAGTCAGAAGAACAACAGCTTACCATACATATAATTTCCTTTCTTGTACAGTGCATGGCATAACCAGTTGGTCAAATTCTGTCTACTTAACTGATTAATTACTTACTCAATTGATTCATTTAAAAAACTACGTCTTCTTACAACAAACAATAAACTGTTGTTAATTACAATATATGCTATTTTATATTTACCCAAGCAAAAGTAATACACAAATAATGCACTAGTATCGTCACATCATAATAGTTCAAGCAAAATACTCCAGTGTTCTCTTTATAACTATTTTCATTTACTTTACAATTTTCTGAAAAAAATATATTCCTACTGATGGTATTATATTGCACTTACAAACATACAAAAGGGTCGAAAACTTGCCACTTTGTACTACTAACCGATTCAATCAAACTTTCAATAACTTAAAAATGACTTCCATTGATAAATACCTAAACCGCACCAATACTATACATAGGTACACCTCTTCTAACTGCTAATGTTCTATTGTACTCTTCACAACTATAACCAAGCCGTTTAGAGAGCTTACATAAATCACAAAGACCACCAGGGGAAGGGTGGGGATACCCAAAATGTCTTTATCAAAGTCCTCAGAGAGGAGGGGCAGCAAAGTCTTCACGTCGATATTTGTGCATACACAATGAATGAAGTGTCCAAACAATTTCCAAATATACTGCCAAGCTATCCCTCAATGTCACTTCAAAGCTTTCAATATTATTTCCTTTAAAAATCACGTCTTTCGTCATTTAAAATTGAACATTTTCTCACTTCACAGAACATTACTCAGAGAGACAGTTTTATTGCTTGCAAAACTTTCAGCATTGCTCTACCACTAGACTGCTGAGTTAAATTATACTTGAATTGCATGCTTTCGGGCGTACTTCAGTTAAGTATTCGTAGGGCATTTGGCATTTCATTTGAAGTCCAGAAGGACAGGAAAGTCTTCGTGATTTATGTGCGCTGCCTTAGTTATAATTCGAAAAGTTAAAGATCTGTCATTCAAATAAAAAAGGTATCAAGTTTGAAACTGAACTTCAGTATACATACATTAAACATATATTATGTACATACATTTAACTTGTTTTCATTCATTTAAATTAAAATAGTATTTCCAAAGTACTTTAAGCCCAATAGAACGAAAACATGAAGCAAAAATAAGTAATTGCATTTGGTAAAGTCAAATCCTTATGTAATTTCCATCCTTAGCTAAATAATGAGCCTTCTGCTCAAATATTCCCAAATAAATATTATTCTAAAAAATTATAAATTGTGTTTCTAATCCATTTAACCTAATGAAGCAATTTATTGGTTCATTCCAAGCTGCTGTGAAGACACATTTTGTTCTTGTTGCTGTTGCTGCTGTTGTGGATTGTTGGAGTTATTTGGGTCCTGTGTTTGTTGTGACGAAGGAGGCCTTAAAATAAAAATTATACTGTCATTTCATTTATCCAAAAGGGAAAAGAACATAGTTTCTTTACATTACATATCTCAGTACGTTTTAAATAGGAATTGAAAAGTAATACGTATGAAATCTTCACTGCTATTTAAATCTATTAAAACTGCAAAACATATATATTTATACACACCTATATGCATTAACTTGATAGAACAGTATCAGGTATGAAAGTGGTGAGTAATTTATTTGTTTTCTTTTCTGATAGTAATAATTACTACGCGCATTAACAGACTTGTAATGGTACGTAATCATTATGAATGGTGCTAATAATACCAAAACTAAAACCAAAAAAAACTTGAAAGAACCAATATTTAAATCGAAGTAGATGCCTAGTTTACATTCTAAGGAAAATTCTTCCAAGTAGACCTACGAGAAAAGGAGAAATCATAGATTTCCTTTATAGGCAATGAAGTCAAAGTCATAATAAAGTTTATTGAAATTTTATGCTAAAAATATTTTTAAAAATTATCTAAAAGATGAAGAAAGTAAAAAATTGTAGTTCTCAAGGTTCAGCTCTTCTGTTCCCAAATAAGGTTAACGTAAACGTGCTTGCCCCCATGCAACGACAAAAATGAAATGCATTAATGCATATGCAATTCATACGCATCAAGATGACTGAGTAGGTCTTAGTCTTATTGCCAATGTCTCAACATTATTACAACGTTGTAAAGTTAGTAAAGTAGACTTTTACTAACTTAACTGGTAACTTTTCGTTATTTTTAAAGAAGTGAATTCCGCCTAAGCAAATAAATAGTTTATTTTGCTATTTCTATAAAGAATGGAAAACATCTTAGTGCTAAGACTGTTTCTTATTTAACAACGTAAACCAGAAGTGTGAAGTGACAACCTCATAGCATTGCAGCATTAAATGTTCATTATAACGATTTTTAGAGATAACCACGGATGAACGGGAAGTATCACAGAATATTACTGATAATATAACCATATAATATGAATTCTATTTAGTACAATGATACAAATAAAATTAGTAGATATTTTGGAATTGTTCAAACACTTGTCGAAATACTTTATTATCGAGGATTTTTGCATTGCAATGTATATAGTTAGTTATTCACTTATTCAATACAGCTATAATGGCTGCTTAAACAATTAATACATAGATTAGTACAAAAAATTTCGTTTGACACATTGAGTTACTTACGAGATGTATTAAACTGTATAATATCACTTCATTGCGTGTATGTATTGTGCATTATGAATTATGACTTATTAATAATTTCAATTATGTTATATAAGTATAACTATAGTTGGTAATGCATAAAATGCGCATTTGCGCTAGTTAGGTATTACTAGTATTAGTGTTTTAGTGAAATGTGTAACTTCATGTTACAATTCAACTTAACTTATTAAGTAGGTACAATTCAGGTTAAAATGCCTACTTTATTGTGTTGAATTTTTGAATTAAATATGATCTCACAAACGTTATTACATTCAAAGTTCAGTAAAACCAATTACTGCTTCCTATAACTAAAAAAGATAAAACCCGTTTTTATACTCAAAAACATTTGGGGTGGAAAGACCACTTAGGTATCACAATGGCCATATTCCCATATTTTAAGCAGTTTTTAGGTAATATGGATTTCTTATAAAGACGAAGACTAGGTAGAATTTAATTTATTGTTAGCCTTTATCATTTTTGCTGGCTTTAAATAAAGTGCAATCAGTTACCGTCAAACCCTTAAATATAATTAGCACTACTAGTACATTGATTTTTAGCCGTTTTAGCCTGAGAGATAACATGGACATTAAGGAACATTAAAAATTAAGAGCTACACTTCATGGATTGAGGTATTCGTTTCGTCTTACGGAGCTATTAATATACCATATTATTGGTTAAACAGATGTATACTATGTACAGTACATTCAGATGAGTAACTGGGTACTACAAAGTCTCAGTCATGTTATAAATTTCAATTTCAAGATAGAGTAAGGGGATCTAATATCTAATTTCATTGACCACGACATTGCTGAATAAAAAATACAGTATTCCACCTCACATAGTTTAAGATTTACGTGAACCAAAAAAACAATATACTGTAATGTAAATGCACACTAGAGGCTGTAAAACTAGATTCAAGAGGTAGATAATAATTTTTCCTTTTGTATACATACAGTCTTCGTTAAGTCTTATTAAATACAATCTGAATGAATATTAAACATGCAACTAAACATACGTAAATATTTGATAAGCGCATACGTGAGTTTAGTACGCCAAAAAACTGACTACGTTGGACGTTGTGGCTACTCCCTAAACAGTTATTTAATCTTATATAAACTGAATTTTTCAATCCAAAATCTTAGCTTTTGAATTGCATCACATATTATAGATATATCTGTCTTTAGATACAGTCAAATACCAGTTAATGAAATTAACTGTATTAATGGACCTATTATGAAACTTCATCTCCTACAAATACTCCAAACTGTCACATAAAAAACTCATTCTATAAAGAGATATATGCTTACAGATAAAACTGATAAAAAGGTAAAATTAATATTAAAATTAATATCAGATCAAACAATCTACATTTCAAATATTAATCCACTCTCTTAGAAGAAAGTATTTCGACATGTCGTTTGATACACTTCCTTCCTTCAGGTACAACTACATTTTAGAGTAATTTAAAATCATTAGTGCCAGTGAAGTCTAATTGTTCTTAGAACTCAAGTATACTTTTCAATGTCTGACATTAAAATATAGTACATTCAGTCAAAATTCACAATATCCAGAAAATCGGACAGTCAAACATCACAAATATTACCTGCTGGGTTGCGTTTTAGGTTTTGGCATTTTGGCAAGCAAAGCCTGTATATCCTTCTTTTCATCATAAGTCTTCTGCAGATCATATAGACTGAGGATGTAGCGACAAATTTCCTGTAGTTTTTCCATATCAACACTTAGTTCTGCAAACCAACTCTTCACGTCCTTCTGCATTACGACACATGCCATTTGAAGGCAAGCTAGAGAATGAATATAAAATATTGCTTACACGGGTATTTGAAAACTAGAATTTTCCTTATAACGGGCGGTATATAGATACGATTGATACGGATTAAAAAAATCAATCAATTTTCTTAAGCCACTTCTCGTACTGGTATTTTAGCATTAAATAATAATGTTTTTAAAAACTTAAAAATGAAAAAAACTACTTACCCAACGCGATTTGATAAGGGGGATACATTAGACAGCAATCGGTTCTTAAGCTGTCATTGACCATTCGCCAAGCTGTTGGCAATAATTGTTCTTCATAACCTAAGTCTTGGACGAAATGCAAAAGTGGGCGGTAAGGCTGATAAACAATGAGACAGCAATCCATATTTTCCAAAAGATAAAATTCACATTCAAGAATATGATTTGTCCTGTACGGAAACTCTTGCTGATAAGCATAGTTGAATTTATTTTTCACAACCTATTGCATAAGAAACATTTTATGTTATAAGAGAACAATGCAATATGCAAATCTCGATACTCTACTCTACTGATAGCTTCATGCACTTATTCGGCCGTATTGAATAAAAATATGAGATAAAGCAAAGTGCATTATTCCAATTCTTCACCCAAAAAATTAAACTGTTGAGCTCTACATTTAATAGCTTGTTGTCGTTGTTGGAATAAAAGTCTCTGTAAGCTTATTGCACTATACATATAAGTGAAAGATGTTGGCCATCAAATATCAAATCAAAAATCAATTTTGTACCTATGTCAGCCTCTTCCTACTATGAACACAACAGACCGCCTAATTAGCATAACTATCAATAATATTACAAGTTTCTTAAACTCCATTAGAAAAACATATCCGTTTTAAAATGACCTCTTTTAGTGTACCAGATTTGGACTTAGGACCAGAACTTTAATTTTGATGTGAATGCACGTCTTTCATGCCTGATTTCCTAATTAAATATTCTGTTTTATTATCCATTCCAAATCTGGTTTGACCTTCAGTTTTGTGTATGACGAAACAAGCCCCTTATTTACTTCTTACATTAATGCTTATTATAAAGCAAGGCACACAGTACACCCACCAAAGAACAGCATATCTACATTCTATATATTAAAGAATAAGTGTGTACATGTCCTTTGTGATGTACCTGATGGCACGTTGTAACCAAACGGGAATTGGAAATCACCCCGAATTCTTCAACTTTGGAAGCCAAAAATACAGCCGTGGGAGCCAATAGTAATGGGTCGACACATTTCATTGAGTTTCTTGAATAAAATCGTTTAAAATAAACGATCGCAGTAGCTATGACCTGCTGACGAAGTTTAAGTTGTTCCCCTAAAACTTGCATAACTGAAAATTGAAACAGAATGTTATTTTAATGTTTAAAAAGGTTGAGGTTATTTTGGCAATAAATATAAGTAAAGGGGAATAAATATAGTATTTGAATTACTGGACATACAATTGCAGAAGAAAATTAATATCTTTTGGTATTCTTCCTCAGTCATTAAGGTTAGCTCTGCTGACCTTTCCCGGATAAGATCTTGACGGTCTAAAATCCATTGTTGCCTGAAGTAGACATTGTCGTTTAAGGACAATAAGTTCAATGCATTTATGCTAATGTGAAAGTCTTTTAAACGTAAAATACTCACCAATGAGAACTTTGCCAAAAATTTCCAGCCATCAGTCATCAATTTCAATTATACTTTTCGCTCTGATTTGAACACTTACAATTTATACACTTTACGATAGAAATAGTATAGAAAGATAACTAATAATTGAAATTGGAAAGCATTTTTCTTTAACTTTTATCAAACATACAAGAACATAAACAAAACAATACATAAAAGCTGACAGCTCACGGCAGGCAAAGTGACCTGTAGTGCGTCAGACACCCGACGTCTGCATCACCCGTCCGAATAATCAAAAAAATTAATCATTGGTAATCAACCAAGGCTACCATAAAATACCTAGAACCTTTTAAAAGTTTTTTACTGAATAATTCAAATTTGTGTAAAATGTGTTAATGCAATGTTGAAGTCGAAAAAGTATGTAAACAAACGCAAACTGAAAATTCTGTGATTTAAAATTCTAAAACAACTATTACTCTACTGTAACGCTATGGAGGTCAATTAATTCATAAAAACTTTGTGGGCAAACATGGTTCAGTTTTATTAAATACGTTTTAGTTTTGTGACAGCTCATTAAGTTTTATCTATTTTTCCAATCTATTTTGCTTGCAGCACAATGTCGGCCACATCCAAAACCGATTGTCTGGAACCTTAGAAATATCGGCCTTGTGTGGCTCCACATACAACAAACGGAAAACAAATGACCTACGTGTGTATTCACATCTTTCACGACTTTGAGTTGCGCTTTTGGTTACCTGAGTGTGGGAATGGGAAATTGTATATAGAAAAGTTGCTGAGTAGCAGAGTGGCAGCCGGTGTATAGTGTACACTACACTTCAGGAATACATTTTCGGTTTTGAAAATTCGTATTTGGATTTTGGATCAAGATTTTTTGCCTGGGGAGGCAATTGGAAATATTTTGTTTCAGAAAGATTTTTTACCACAGGTTGAACGGTTCTGTTGCGATTTTCTGAAAAAAGAATCCAGTGAACTGTCACGTCAAGGTAAAAGCAAATATACAATCTTCGTAGATAATTTTCAAAATAATTTGTTCAATTTTTTCCTGTTTGGAAGCTAAAATATAATTGCAAGCTAAGAGTATAATAATATTTCTCGCTTAACTGGGGTACTTGTTACTTGGGTTTGATTCTTGGTATGCCAATATGTTCATTTAAAACATTAAAGTTAGAACAGATGGTTTTCTTTATAGTGATACCACATTAGCTATGTTTGAGTAGTTTTCCTTTGATCTAGAGAAGAAAAGGAGAATACTGCTGTAAAGTTTTGATTTTTGATGGCAGGCTAGTAAATTGAAGACTACTTTTTCAAGAGTGTGAAGGTCATTCTCATAATTTGGTTGTTGTAATGTTAGATTATAGTATATCATGTTCGCATGGTATACTAATTACTCTGTGGTTATGGCTTGCAAAAAGTCATTTTTGCTTTAATTTAAATTGTCTTTTTGCATTACAAAACAAGTAACATTAGGTTAGGTTAGGTATGTGTTACTTTTTTATATTATACATTTATACATACTTGTATCACCATCACCTTTAATTTTAATGGTGCAAAGTGCACCCTCTTATTTATATTTATATTTATTGTTGGTTATGTGCCTATAGGTGCAGATTACAGCGATTTGCCCTTGCATAATTATTAGCATTGTGATAACCATGATCATGATCGACACTAATATTTGTGCATATCTGAAAATTCTTGTGGTCAAGCAAACTTAAGCTTTTGCTGAAGTGAAATCCTTTTGTAACTGTAAGCGATAACATTATTGTAGCAGCCAAGAATACAAAGTAAAACATGGTCACTCGGTTCTACTTGTATAAAATATATATTATTCTCATCATCATCTCAAAGTCCAATTTTCATTGGTATTACAGTCATTAAGTTATCGCATGAAACACAAAGTCTTAATAACGGGTAGCTTATGTACAATGCTATGCAAAGCATAATCGAATATATTTCTACGGAATCTACACTACAGCTAACTGATATGTAGGCATGGGCTTCTTTAATTAAAGTACACGTAATATTTCAACACGTGAAAGGAACACACGTACCTATGCACAATTTATGGTGTAGAGTGTAGAATCTAGATTATCCTTTTGCAATATGCTCCTTTGACGCGTTATTGCTGGTAAAGTGTTGTACATTGTACACTTTAAATGTCACACATTTGCTAGCAGGTGTATCTTGTCATTGCCACTGTTGAAAAAATTCTATACAATCAGTTTATATCAATGACTACTCAAAAGTATAGTATAACCATATGATTATGCAATCATATTCATCAATTGATTTTCTGAATTTTTAGCTGGATACCTAATCTCGACTTCAGATTCTTTACGGTCAATAAAATTATCTTTCAAACAGCAGCATCGTACGTTCACTTCTGAACATTCCATTCAGTGGACCAGCTTGATAAGCTTTGTAGCAAGAATTCATTTGAAAATTCTGAACATTTTTATTTGAGAAAGGTAAAAACTGCATTTGTAGATTATCATAAAATTCCATTGAACTTATACTTGTAAAACCTCACTTCAATGTGGTCTCTCTCCTAATTGTATTACAGAAAGAAGGATAATATTTCACCATGGAATATTTGGAAACGGTTAAGAGTCTGCTTACTCCACTTTTGACAGAAACCTGTGTTACAAAATTTTTCGATGAGTTGGACTTTATGGACGGTAAGTAAAAACATTCATGAAAAATATATGTAATATGTGATTCATTTCGATAATGAATATTATTTGATTATATGCAACGTGAAATTCTTTACTTGTATTACAGAAAAATGCTTAAAGCACACCTTAAGCAAAGGGCTGGGTATTGCTATCATCGCCGGTTCTGTTCTTGGTGGGTTTCAATTACTTATTACTTTCGATCCAATAAATGCACTGTAGTGATGAATATTGGTACAACTTTAAATTTGTTGTAATTTTAGTCAAAGTTCCACAAATTTTGAAAATATTCAGAGGTAAAAGCGCAGCTGGAATCACTTTCATTAGTGTCGTTATGGAACTCTTTGCAATTACTTCTAATATGTCGTATTCGTATGTTAATGGATTTCCTTTTAGGTAAGTTTCCTTTTAGGTAAAATCGAAATTCTATTTTAATCTGGCATTACAATTAATTTGTTAATCTCACTAGAAATGTTAATATTTTATGCATTTCAGTGCTTGGGGAGAGGCCTGCTTTCTTGCTATTCAAACATCTGTCGTGGCTCTGTTAGTTCTGTGGTACAGCTACGGTAGTTTTCTACTGGCTCTGAGCTTTCTAGTAGCTTACGGAGCATCTGTGTATTCACTGATCTCCGGCGTTACACCTCTTGATGTGTTGTGGTCTATGCAGGCAGCCAATGTACCAATAATTGTCATCAGCAAGGTAGAATCATGTTTGTATTAACGTAATTACTTAATGCCTTTTTTTCATAACGACTTGTCTTTTCTAGTTACTTCAAGCTGGGACAAACTACCGAAATCAATCTACCGGGCAACTGTCAGCTGTAACAGTGTTCATGTTGTTCTTTGGATCTTTGGCAAGGATTTTCACGTCGATTCAAGAGACCGGTGACAATGTTGTAATCGTAACCTACCTTGCAGCATCTCTTGTGAATGGTTTAATTTCTGCACAAATCTTGTGGTACTGGAATAGTGGTTTGAAAAAGAAAGCAGTTAAAGGTGGAAAGAGTGCTCCCAAAGGAAAAGGTGGAAAGGCTGCTAATTCATCCCCTAAGAAAGGCAGTGTAAATAAACCAAAGAAGAAGTAGAGCTCAATCTAATGTAACTGCAATATAAAATCACATAGTTAAGATTTTCGTCCAATTTTATTCCAATAATCAAAATATCTTAATTGATGATTTGTACCACCTTCCAAAAGATGAAGGGTTTCATAAAGCAACGATGATAAATTGTTATGAATATTCGGAAAACTTATCAGAAAAAATTATTGTTTGTAAACTATCAAAATTGAATATTTGTTGAATTTTGCTCAAAAAGTTTGTACTTGTTTGTTTATACGGTTAAAACAAATGTGAGCCACATGAATTAAGTCATCATGACAGGGATGTAGGTTATTCTAGATTGATATATAAAATTGTTCTGTTATAATTTTCTGAAGGCAAATTATTAGTTAGAGCCGTTAGATGATAATGCTATGATAAGCCGTAAGCGTTTAATAAAATTGAGAAAGCAGAGATTCCATAATCTGTAACATTATCATGATTGTGTACTTTGGGACGTAAATGTTAATTGTCAGGTCAGGTATTAAGTAAGCAACTAATGCGTCTGTATTGCACAAAGTCTGTTTAAATTGTATATCTTAAATTTACACCTTGACTAATTAATATTTCCCTGATAGTAATACTTGTGATGTGATTTTCGTTAATGTTATGTAGATAAAAAATACAAATAATAAATACTCCAAGTCATTTTCCGTGTGTTTAAGAAAATCTTGTCATGGAAGTAATGTGTATGGTTTATAAGACGTATACGTAATAATATTATTCGTAAATGCTTCATTTATATCTGAAAGAGAAGTCTCCTGAGAATATTATGTAGCATTTAGTTGTATAATATATTTCACCATCAGATAAATAGTCATAACATATAAATATGTATCTTGCATAATAGCTTCTAATGTTAGAATTTATAAAACTGAATTGTTAAGTATGTTTTGTCTTGCATGTACTAGTATAATATTATTTATTAAAGCTGGACATGGTAAATATGGGTAAAAATATTTATCTGTAAAAGTAAAAAAGTAAGGATAACTGTAGTATAATGTAGAAGTAGTTTTCGTTGTTGGGGAGTGGCTGGAAAATTATATTATACGGAATGAACAACGTGATGAATAAATTGCATGTTTTAAGATAAGATTGTCTTGTACAGTACACATTTGTCTTCATTTAAATGTGGTTTTTGTTGATTGTAAATGTTTACCATCATTTAAATCTCTAATGAAATGAGCTCATCCTTATCTAATTAGACACTAAAGACTGCAGTTTTTGTTTTGCTAAATGAAATCGTACTGAGAATATATTTGTAGGAAATTCTCTGTGCTATTTTTATTTACGTACAATTTTGATTAATTTGCACTTAATCAGACCTTTGATATGCTTATCTCAGAACAGTTTTTGCTTATTCAATATAACAGTGGGAAAGTAAACATCTTCATTCTCATGGAATGAATTTGCTACTTCATTTTTACTTCGATTAATCTCAATCCTTGAACTTTTGCATGAGCTTGACAAGTTGGTAGTTCATGGTAGTCTTCATGACCAACTTCATTTTTACCATGAATTAAAAAAATTAAGCTTTAAAGAAGATCATTACTGTACTTCAGTTGTTATTCACAGCTTGAAGGTTCCAGTATACACATCCTCATATCTCATCTGTAGTACAAGTAAGTTCGTCTTTATTTCTTGTTGTTATGAATTATCATAATATCACACTAGTTACATAACTGGTCTAGTTTCAGTTTAGTTTTAAGGATTTATTTATTAGTTGGTATAAAGCAGAAAATAGAATTTTTTAATTACCATACTAATTTATTTATTAACTTTACTACTTTTACTTTTACAACTTCTATGAAATTGTTCACTCGTTAGTTGTCGTTGCAGCACAATTAGTTCTAATCAATGTAAAATCTTTTTAAACAATAATTCCAGGTTTTCCAGAGTAAAACTATGAAGATGAAGAATTTTGCTTTCGTGGCTGTAGTCTGTATTTTAATTACCTATACGGAGACGGCACCTGCAGAGAAAGAATTTCCAATATCTTCAAATCGATTGGCGCAAATCAGATTGTGTGACGAAGAACAGTTTCACTTAAGTGGTCATCTTCCTTTTGTTAGGAAGAATTACTACAGTTGCAGTGACATAATTTCAATTCATGGTGAATGCGATAAGATACCTACTCCCTATCATAATGAAACGACCGCAGCTAGTGTCATTTTTCCATCTTATGCATGTTTCATCTACCAAGATGAAAATTGCAGTGGATTAGGGCATCCACTTAGTGTTAGAATAAGAGATGATATTTTTGGATATGTTTCCCTCGTTCAGAAACCTGTTTCTTTTAGATGTTGGAGTGCAATTTTATAATATAATTACTTGTTCGTATAAAAATCATTTGTATTATATACATTCATGCAATTATCAATTATCCCAAAGGATGTAATTTGTTTACCATCTTATTTTGTACATCAACTGTGTTACATTTTTATATACTTAAGAGAAGTTTTTGTTTTGTACTTACCAATGGGTTAAAATTATCTCATTTTCTTGTTACTTCAAATAAATAATGCAAATTGTCTGTTCAGCAAAAATTATTTATACTATCTTGCACAATTTGGAAATGTAGAATTACTTACAACATGCATATAACGTACATGAATCATAATAATAAACGCTTAACGCGTCTCGATTTACTAATTGTAACAGATAACAGCTTAATACAGTTTGGTTAAAAGCGCAAAATAATTTTGTTTACTTTTCAGAGTAAATAATAAAGACTAGTTTCTTGCATACTTTACATTGGATTATTGGATTATAATTGTATTACAATAATAATTATTTACATGTTAATTTGATGTGGTAGAGTTTGCGCTGAATGATACACTATAGGGATTATGATAGTACTGTCAAGTTGTGAAGAATATGAAGATTATCGTTAGTAGATTAAGTTCATAATACAGAAAGGTCATTCACTCACCATGAGGCATAAATTGTAAGGCAGGAAAAGATATATTTATCATTAGAGTTATTACCTGACTTGACTATGAAAACTAGAGGGTATGTCATGAGGCTAAATAGGTCTCCGAGGACTAAGAGTGACTGTCATTGTCATTGTAAAATCAATAGTTTATTCTATAACGAGACCTCCTTCACATTCGATGCGATTATTTGGTTTTTGTAAGTTATTAACTGATGCATTGAGAATACAAATGAGTCAGTTAGCATTAGTGCCATTATTTTGTATATTTCTCACTTGTTTATTAGTATGTGAATGGCTTTTGTGAATACAAAGGAAATCATATTACAAGGAGCATAATTCTTTAATGAAGACAAGGGATAACGTCTTAGGCACTTCAACGTGTGCAGCATTAGTATAAATCATTGAAGCTTTGGTGTAAATGAGTAAATAAGAATCGTTAAGTGAGTGAGAATACAGGGCAGAGCCTTATTGTAAATCCGAATATAGATTCTACCTGTACCTACATCGGTATCTAACCTGTAAGATGGCTTCACTCGTTTTTGGTTTAGTGTCCTTTGCTACTTTGGCAGATTTGTGATGGATTTTTTCCTTGGTGGTTATTTTTCCGGGCCGCCTGCTGGTGAGAGCTACCTGCTGTTGCTCTCATTTGTCATTTGGAAACCCCCCTTGGATCTTAAAATGCTTTCGAAATCATTAGAACAGTTCTATGCAGTGTAAAGTACTGCGCGAAATATATACACACTTTACTACTAACTACATTCACATTATATGCTCAGACATTTATTTCACCAGTATGTAAGCGTCAGTATAGAACACATTAATTTTATATTGTACATTTCTATAAGAAGTAATTTCGTCCAGAATCGTTTTCCTAAAATCTACTTTACCATTACTCCATCCACCTCTTCTAATTCGAATTTTCATTAATTTTATATCATTAGAAGCTATCTTGCCCTTTTCTCATTTCGGGTTTCACCAAATCCACCGAAAATCTTTAGAAGCAACTCTAATGACCAAATACTTCAACTATCATCCAACAAAAATTTCATTTCGTAAATATTTGCTGTTTTTGATTTCAATTCGAAATTATTACCTGCAATTCTTTTGTTTTGTATGGAATGGTGGGAATAAATGTACGTCCTAATGGACATACATTTGGACTATGCAGTTGACAGGTTGTAAGATATTTTCGTCCTGCAGTACACAAGAAACTATTTCTGAGTAGAACGATAAGTAAGGATGTGATATTATGCAATGAGATGTGTGCTATCGGAAAGGAATGCCGGAGGGACGAGAGGAACGAGAGAAAGGAAGGTTTAAAGAGAAAGATATGATCAGCAAAGAGTAAATAGACGTTAAGGTAATGTCGGCTTATTTGAGAAGGCGTTTTTGGACTTGTCTATTATGTCACTTTGGTCAGCAGATAGATCAGACACTTCATTTTTCATTTTTTCTATCACTTCAGTTACACTACTCGTACAGTTTTCTGTTGCGCTACCCCGTCCGAAAAACTCTACATGAACATAATAAAATGCATGTGTTCGTTCCTATTGCTAAACAATACATACTGTGCATACTGTACTGCTATATAAACGCAAAGTAAATCATATTCTCTTTTAACTTATTATATGGGTAAGAATATTGTTTTGTATATTTTATTCCAGTATCCAACCATTCATTTGTAGGGCTATGTTTTTAAAATTGCTGGATTTTGTAGACCCTAATTTGAAGCATATTGATTGTATGCACACTATGGACACACTAACTATGGACTATGGACACAGGGTTATGATATCGTTGAATACTTAAAATATTTAGGTAAAACGGTATACTTTATCCGTTATGTCAAAAATATAATTACCCCAGCCTTATATACATATGTCTAAAGTATTTTCCCTATCTCGGTATTGTAAACTACACAGGTTTAATGGCAATGTTTAATTTAGTAATTACCAATGCCAATGAAAATAGTAGCTATCAAGTTGAAATTGAGTTACAGGTATCTTATACCACAGCATCTTGCTTGTCGAAATCTCACAGTATTTTCAAATTTCTAAGAATAAATAATGCGTACTCCAAATGCTGTCCTTGCATACGCGAAGAAGCTAGAGACGTATTTTTAATAATAATACTAATGAGACCTCATCATCTTTACATCACTGGTAGAAGAAACCAAGAAAACCTGACTCATCATTTTATAATGAACTATAAGTCAACTTCATATAAAATTCGGTACATCTCTTCAATGTACAGAAAGAGCCCAATGCGGTATATGTGGCACATTATGGTTTGCTAGTTATATTGCATTATAATACGGATTATTGCATTAAGTCAATGTAACTCGGCCTTATCACTTCAAAATTAAAGTCCATGAATTGATATTCCCTGTACAGGGCTACCTTTTGTTGTAAAGTATTTTGTGTTGCTACCTAGACTTATTCATCAGATGGCCTAATGCGAAATTAATGCAGCTAATTATCAACGACGATCCTTCCTAAACTGATGCTGTACGCTTGTACGCGTCCTCCCCCGTAAAACGTGCAGCTATGTCAGTTATTATTATCTAGGTAATTTCGTTTAAAAAGCTGGATCGATTATTTAAAGGGATTTTAAAATGTATGTTTTAAAAATATTGTATTTTTAGAGATGTATTTTGAAATATTAATTAAGGCAGAGATTAACATTGCAAGAATCTATTATATAAATTATGTACTTTTACTTTACGTACAAAACGTTGAATGCGTAAAATCATACAATCGGGGCGAGTAGAGGTATTGTGCATTAATAGGTTTAATGGTAACCTTTTAGATCATTATAACTGCTTAGTTATATAAAAATCGTATATATCCCTACATTACATTAGGTTGCACATTCCATAAGTATTACAGGACTCCCTTTTCTGTATGTGTAGTATACAATGTTCGGAGAAGAAATGCAGATTTTATGTAATGATTTACAAATAGTACACACAGTAGTAAGTACACGTCCAAGTGACAGGACACAGGGAGTAAAGCAATCTAAGCAGTACACACTCAAGACATTCATCGATAATGAAATCTATCACGTTTTCCATATCATGTCACGATTCAGGAGAGTTGTGATATTTAAATTACCGATTTCACACGATCGATTCGATTCCCCTCTTGTGCTTGCGACAAAAACACCAACTCAACGTTAACCTACTACTAAATAATTAATCTAAAGTAGCACTGCATAAGAAGCAATATTAACTGCTATACTATACTAACAACATCAGCCCAGATTACAGATTGTACTCATTGGTATGTAAAATTGTAAGTATTTCTGTGCACCGGAGCACATTATAAACAGAAATGTCCAAATAATTATAGTTTTAAGGTAAACGTTTTCTTCGTTTTTGATAATCTTGTAGTAGAAATATTTGTTTACCAAAAATGATTATGTATGCCTATTTGTTTCTCGTCTTAAATTAAGAAAGCAATACCGAAGCTAATAATTAAATAACACAAGTTAACTGCCAACATTACATTAAATAATGCATGTTTCTAAATCATTACTGCATTTTAAATAGGTAAAGATGGTTTCTTCCGTTTCCCAACAATTTAATTGAAGTTTTGTCTTGTGTAGAAAGATTTGTGTAGGGTAGAAAATTTTCCAAGCTGAAGAATTATTTATATATTCACAGTTTTTGCTAATGACTTTTCTTAACATATAGTAGTGCTGGTAGAGAGCAGATATCGTGAGGTTGCTTTGCTGTCATGTCTTGTCCTGTCCACTCCAGAAGATGTATCTTTGATAAAGTTAACAAAAAAAGTCCGTGATTGGTCTCTACGTCTGCAAATGTTGGAACGATAAGTAAAAACATGACTCGAATCGAACACTGTTCCCAATTACATTTCTTTCGTCCATCTAAACCTTCTATTAGCTATTCATATGGGCAAGTACCTATATTTACTAATGGCATGTATTACTTGACTTTATATGGCATATAATTAGTAATATTTTATGTAGGAATAAGTATACTTAGTCCAACTTAGAACTATTAGTTCCCTATCGTCATTGCGGACCGTCACAGTACCTACCTGTATGATAGTGTATACTAATTTGTAATACGTACGTATCTAATGGAATAAAATTAAGTATGAGAATATCTGCACATACATTCTGCTGTAGAATTAACCTCCGTAATGATTTTGAGGTGAGTGACGAAGACGAAAATAAAAAAGAGTCATGGAGGGCATCCTTACAAAAAAGAATTACTCCTTCTAATAAAACATAAATGTTATATTACACTGTAGAAAAACTACATTACACTTGGCTGACTATATTTATCTGCTCAGGAACTCGTAATCAATGTTACGTCTAATATAAATAACGAAACGTGGGAAGAGCCTCTGGTGTCATGTGTTTTGGTCTGGATTGGATAATGAAAGTCAGATCGACACGTATTAGTAAGAAAATCAAATGACGATAACCTAATAAGACATAAGAATGCCTAGATACTACATCTGTGACGATATAATAAACCAAAGCAACTCATTTATCTATCTGAAAATCTTTGTGTTCATGCATACCCTGTATACTGTGAACTTAACTTTATTTTCTACTCACCCTAGAATTACATTACAGAACTTAGCTTAATAATATTACTTTTTATCTGTTATATAGCATAGCATGGACGATAGGTTCTTATAAATGGTAATGTAAGGGTTTAAAGAAAAAGATTCAAATATTCCATTTTATTTTTAACCACATACAAACAGAGTTTGCCTACTCACATGTGACCATCATAAGAGAAAACAAAGTTTTCTGCGTTCTGATGTGTATTAATGTTGAATTTGGATGGATTGGATATAGATGGACAAGTCGGTACTCATTTGAAGGCAACGGGGGGTTAGATTAGTTCGCACCTTGAATCTGATTGATTTGCGCCGACCCTGTGGTAAACATGTATCGCTACTACTCATCTAATTCCTATCCGATCATCTCACTCTCATCATCATCAAACACTCGGCATCAATGTTTAGACACCATTATATAGTTATTCGTACGTGTATCTACATGCCTTGTATTGTAGTATGCCTCGTACTACAGTAGAGTTTGGATTCAAAGCTAAGGGTAAATATGTAAAGTATATGAACGGCTTGATTAAGAAAATGTTTCATGCACATGTTCTTTTCGGATCAATCTTAGAACTCATCCGTCAATCTTTTAGGCATCCTTCTGTATTTCCTTTTTAGATTTTTCTCATCAGCTCAATAGTAACCAAACATCGTAATCCTAATGGGAAAAGAACCATGCATCATTTATACTTTAAACCTTGGGGTTTACCACCACTCTTTCTGAACTTTGTTTATATCATTTCGTTTACAACAATGGCAATATTATTTTTATTAAATGCAAAAATTCTAAGAAAATAGCCAAGATATGCGTTTCACAGTACTACGCAATAGGAAAATGCACAGGATGAGTGAGTACACAAATTTACAAAATACATATTCCTAGTAGAAGCATGCAGGAAACATTAAAAACTAAGGTTTGCCAATGCCTGACAATAGTTTACTTGTAATGTTGTAGCTACTGCAAGCAGTGGGCGATTTTATTATTGTAGTTACATGAACAGTAATTGAAGGCAAGCAAATTATGCTATTATTGATACCTAGGAAGACTCAGTGTCAGTGTGTACTTGCACTTATAAATTCATTTATGATTATAAATCTTCATGCAGCGTCTTTACGTTGTATTGCATCACATTACGTTATATTTTCTGACACAAGAGAATGTCAAGTAGCGATAAAGCACCGAAGGGGGTTAGATAGATTACATGTTCAGATTACCAAGTCACTTACCTATTTGTGCTTATGCTTGCTCAACTCTCGGCTTCGTCCTTCTTCTTGCGCTATATGATACCTCTAACTACGAATATCTGTCTGCGTCTCACGTTCACCTGGCGGTCTTATTTTCCTTCTTTTCTTGTTTCAATTAAAACGTCTTCGTCTGATCTAACTACACACAAAATGTGCACGGATATTGCAAGCCTTCAACTAATGAATTCTGCTTTAATTTTAGAATTACGAAACTTAAAACACTTTGATTAATGCAGGAAAAGCATGAGAATCCTTAAATTTCAGTTATCGAAATGGTTTTTCTAACGGACTTTGCGATTCTTATAGAAAACTCAATGTATTAAAGCAGATGAATAATGGAACGCAAAAAAAAAGAAATATATTCACAAAATGCTACTCTTCTACATTAATCTTGAACCACTGCGGAATAGGTGTGATTGACAGTCAGTAAATCATACGGTCAGAGTGTACTATACATACGTCAGAGAGTGCAGAACCTGTCGTCTTAATTACCAGTCCTTCGTCAAGTTACAGATGCTCAACTTGCAACTCAACTTAAACACATGAATCACTTTGCAGGAATATTTGCTTATCTCTTCTTTTTATGCCGAATATAGAATGAACTTGGGAAAGAAAACTTCCTCGTTTTTCGTTTGCGAAAAGGTGAAGGCATAATGTTTTATTAAATTAAATCTAACTACACCATAAACCTATATGGATGTTATAGTAAAATAATTGATATTAATAGCAAATATAAATATGGTGTAAAATCACTTTTTACTTTTTGTGGTTACATTTTTTCGTGAGAAGAAATATCATGCCAAGCAATGCCACCTCACCAGAGATGTTATCTGTCCACACAAGACGCAACCTCTGATCTACCCTTGTTGCTGCTCTGAAGATACCTAATAGATCTTTAGCACTGAAATATTCTACTACATAAGAATTGTATCGGGCTAATGAATCCTTAGAGAGGATTTTGTCAAAGGTTTTACATGGTATGCGTCGTATATTTTCGTATATTGATTAAATTCGACGATATGTATGGTGTGACTAGTCTGACATTCATCTCTGCTGAGAGAAATGATCTCACAGCTTGATCAGAGCCTAAGCATCCCATTTACCAATAGCGTACAGATAGATGTTAAAATAGGACCATGAAAAAAGACACGTACGTCAAACATACGAGGTGTACTGATAGATAAACACTTAAGGTCATTTTGCTTAAATTGATGGTTACTCTTTCGGTTTATTTTTAATCTCTTACTAACTGAGTACAGCACATCAGCCACACCAGACGTTTGTACCGAGAAGAGATAATCAGTGCAATTCTGTGTTCTTAATAGTCATAGTGAAGATTAAGGTACTGTTGGTGTAAGCTGTGTAAGCAAAGCAAAGAGTAGAGACTACATAATTTTTCTTCTTTCAGTAAGTGGGTAGGTATAGATAGAAGATGATAGGAACATGACTACATAATAGATATTTGTACATGGTGGTAATAGTACTATATCCTCGTTGGCTACATAGCATTAGCTAGTCACATCACAATTAGCATAACAAGTAAGTAAATGTGTAGCTACTGTAGTGTAAAATATAAAGTAATGTACGTGGGAAAGATCGTAAATCTTTCCTTGTGCATCCAGCCGTGAGTTCTACCGATCTATCTCCCCTTACTACCTCTTGTCTTGTCTCTGTCTCACTTGACTATTTCTTTCTCGAGATTTCAGTTTACTGCGAACAGAGACCATTTACAAATTTACAGCTTGCTTACCTCCTCTCGCCTCTCTGTTTGTACTAGCCGTCTTATTCACTCTTCTTCTTCTCTTAATGCACAGTAACGACTTTTTCCAAATACTTATTCTTCATTGCACCCTACACCGCTATACCTATACTCTATACAACGGGGCAAAGACAAGACATTGTATTTGTAAATGAAATGCAGAATAGATTTACCTACGTGCAACAATCTGATAAACGAGAAAAGTCAAAGAAAAGTGCAAAGTCCTGCAGAATGTCGATTTATATAAATAATTACTCTCTTGTGAACATAATTTTTGAGATATTGCGTGATAATGGGATGGTTTGCTTTTTCCCTTAGGATGGTTTTACATTCATAACATCGGTGTTTTTACCTACATTACTAATCACCAGTTATCTTCTTACATACTTCTTGTTGGGAGGAATGCCAACAACAATCCATTCCAACAATTCCAACCACATCTGTACCTATTTGGTTTTCTTATTCTTTAGCAACCATGTTAATGTAATTCGGTTAGCTAATCTTCACATAAGAATGCTAACATGTATGTATAAGAAACACAATATGTTCAACATATTTCTACTCTAAAATACAATTACACTGCACACCATTTCTTAACATGATCATTCATAATGTTTATAAGTGATTCAAATATGTAGCAATAGCAATGTACCTGTTACCATACGTTTACGATGGACATGTATTTACATACTGTGTATTGAATGTGTTCATAAAAGCATTTGTATTTGCTATAAGACAGAAGAGAAACTTATTTCTGTTGAGAAGAGACGCTGGCGTCGAAAGTAAATAATATGCAAATAAGCTTTCGACTAGGTTACAATACATATAGAAGGAGATTATAAAACTTAACTTACATCACATCATATCCACTGATTTACCTGATGAGTGTTGCTAGTTACTTCTAATCTAGTACTACTTGTCTTGGTTAGGTTGTCCTCTGTGCATTTGAGTACACCATGTGTAACTATCTATGTAGGTTCATATTCAGTTAATACATATATCTGCTTTCTGTGAAATAATAATGAATGTATTAAGCTACACACCTGTGTGTGTATTTGTAATAGAGCATAGACTAAAGCTACTCGTCCATGAATACTGTAAGTAGTATTTCATTTGTGAGCAAATGAGAAATGTTCGAGGCGGTGAGCCTAGTAAATCAATTTGATTGCAAGGAGGGATCGATTGTTATCACATCACTGGGTCTGAAAAACTAATATCTTGTAATTGCACGACGCTCTGCCTCCATCACGCAGTAAAAACTCACTGTAGTGTGTAACTACTGCGATACATTTACATTACTGCAGCATTGCATGGAATATTGGATACGTAAAAGTAAGAAAATTGAACTGTATTCGCAGGATAGAAGAAAAAAGTTAATCTTGAATCGAAAGGAGAAATTTTTTTGAGATTTGATCAGAAAATTAAGTCTTTTAGGATTTAATTACAGAGTATAAGAGTGATATGAAAGTTTTCTTGGTTTATTTTGCAATTGAAAGGAGAAATGTATTATCCTAATTAGTGTAATGTACCTAAAGAGTATTACATTACATTTTGCATTACAACCCTTTGTATGCAATGTCAGAGTCAGAATCTGGTGTGTATAATTTGTATACCATGTGTACTTGCACTGCCTGGTCTGGTGTACTGGTAGTAGCTACCGGTAGTCAAAGTCAACTAAATAATAATGAATGAATGAAAAATACAAACAATACTAGAAACCAATAGATAGTTAAGTACAATGCAAATACAAGGTTGAATGAAACATAAAAGTAAGCTAAAGTAATGCAGTAGCAGGAGTAAAGAGAAAGAATAGAAATTCAATCCAATAACTAACAGTCTGCAGGAGTTATGTATGAAATTTGTATGTAAAATAGCCACAGTACAGAAGTGAGTAAAGAAAAGTATAAGTATTGTAATTTGTAAGTATTTAGGTATCCTTTGGATTGGATAAGTGGCATATCATTTCACTGTTTGGCTTCTATGTACACTGCTGTAATATATTTGTAATTCTCGTCAGTTGTGTACAGAGCTCAGACAACTAATATGTTAGAAATGCTTGAGAAGAACCGGTTTCTCGATTGTTAACCGGTGTGCATAAACCAGAAGCTGGAACATGTTGACTTAAATCATTTCCACATATTCGACCATTATCAAAATATTGCCTATTAGTTTTTCCATGAGTTAGGGGCATCAGTCTCAACAGAAGTTAACTCTCCTTCCACTTCTACATATCTCTGTATGTACTACTGGATTGGAGATCATGAGTTATTGAGCTACGTAAATCCTATGCAAATATTTGAAATCTCATCGACCCTCTCAATTGCAGAGAAATCTCAAAGTACAATCAGTTCTTTTCTACTCTACTCCACAGTAGTCCTTCAATTTCATCCTCTCTTATTTTCTAACTTACACTTGGCTCTTATAGTTCTTACAATTAGGTTCCAAGTTTAACCTGCTACAGCAGTACAAAAATTATTCACCTAATTGTTCTGCTAGGCTTGTGAAAAAACTTCAAGATGCATTTAATTTTTAGTAATTTTAATTTTTCCATAATTGCATTGCTTTTGTTTGTCCTTTGTACTTAATTAAACTTTTCTAATTTAAAAAATTATTTATAATTCAGTACAATTATTAGGTCTTGGGTAGCAAAGCAAATGTGTATCATCACAAAATATTTGACATGCAGTGATTTCTTATTTGCAGAAATGACTTTGGTAATTAGCAATGTGGAAAATTGCTCAAGATAACATTCGAATAGAAAACAAAGAAAATATTTGGAGAACGAAACAATACAAGTATAAACTCCTCGTATATCCTTCAACGTATCATTTACATTATTAGGGTTCTCGTTCTGCACTATAGATTTGCATATAATAAACAGAGATAGATGACTATAGGTTGCTTGGTGCCTTATTTACCTACTGCTGCATTGTACTTAATAACTATCACCTTATTTTGAATTGCTTTTATTCTATTATGAAGGTTGCCTTACTTAACTGACTTAGGTAGACTCTTTTATTATGTATATTGTAAACAAACAGCTTCTGTGTTTGCTTTGTTTTGTTTGTTGCTTGAAGAGTTGTTCTTTTAATGGAGTTGTTGGTTGTTAGCAGTACAATGTGGTTTCAATCTAAATTAGGTTAAATAAATTTATACCAATCAAATAATCAAGCCGAGTAGCTGACACTAAAAGAATAATCCGGCCAACGACTCGGCTACTGTGCTCAGCTCTTCTCTCCTCTTCTTATTTTATTTCTAATTCAATCTAATCAATACGCACCTTTGCCTTGTGCATACAACAATGTGACCCACCCCATTTCTAAACGAAGTATGAAATGAAACATTTATCTCTTCTTGAGTTCTGTGTGTGAACTTACCCATATTGCGTATATTTCTTCATATATTAAGCAAGGTAATATAAGTATGTCAATATAAGGTTGTTGTGGTATATAAGAAATTAATATATGAAAGCATAGTTACATAAGCATAGTTTTAAGATTCTGATTTGAATGTGAGTGAAGGAGCAAGACGAGACAGAAGAAACAGCCTGCCTCCAAGATTTTAGATTAGAACTGCTAAATTAGAAAAAGTCTGCCTTTCCGTCTAACTGCTTTCCTTTCCCATCTTACTTTCTGTATTCGGTTAGCATAGCTACTTCACTTGACTGCGTTCTTGTCATGTAATAATGTATGTGATAATTATAATAAAGTGTTGCTAGCTGTAGAATTAGTATTCGCAATGACTAAGCAGAGGAGTTTACCTTTTGTAATACAATTTTCATCTTTTCTGTCCTGTGCTGAAATAAACAATCTGATAAATTATTCTGTGTCTATAATAGATACACAGTATTCAGCTTCAAGAGGTATAGTCAGGTAGTATTGGTATTACAGATGTACCAATATGTACTCTGTGGTCGAATAGTGTTCACTTTATTACACAGGTAGTTGTTTCCAATCCAGGATAATAAATAAATTTATAAGAATTTACTTTAGGTCTGAAAGAAACACGCCTACCAATCCGCAGTAGCTTAATGAATTATGTGCAATTCGTGTGTAGACACACTTACATATGTCGATAAAATATTCACTCACGACATAATTAAAACCACTCTGCTAGCCTGTTATGAAAATTAAGTTTTTGCTCCTTGTTTCTCTTACATCTATGGTCAAATCTATGCCCTAGTCACTATGCTTACTTACTACACACTCAGTAAATGAGCATCTTCTTATTTGCATCGATACCATGCAATGTACTTAAGCCTGTACTTACATACAGAAAACCCTCGCCGGAGTGAATTTCTTGTACATTTGACTTTCTTTCTTAATCTTTCCATTCAACAATTCTTACATAGTAGAATACTTAGTGAGTATTAGTTTATAAAATGAAGTAATAATAATTGGGGGAAAAATCTTTTTTTGAACTTTTAAAGCGAAATTCTAAAATGAAGAACTATTATTTATTCTTGTTTGGGACTACTGGAAAACGTATCATCTCTCCTATTTAAAAAATGCTAAACAATGCCTTATGTACCATGGAACCATTGTATTTCTCCTTGTTCTACAATTTCTTTTACTTGATTTCTGTTTAGAAGTAGCAATAACATATATGCAACCTGTATTGTGGCTATAAATATTTCTGAAAAGGTTTTTGGGAGGAAGCACTGCAAATTCCAAGGCAGTGAATCCAATTCTCTTCTTGGATACCTTTCTTTCCCTAGAATTGGAACAGTAATCTTTCTTTCTCAAGAAGAATAATCTACGGTCTGTTCTGAATAAAACCGGCATTCGTTTGAAGCTATATGTATTCACAGTGTCTTTCGTAAAATGACAATGAAATTGGTTATCATTTTTCTGCTTATTCCAATGATTTGTTTTAGTAAATACAATCTCCAAATGCATTTCTAATTCACTACGATGGTTTCCTGACGTAATGCTTAATATATACTCAGAAGCCATAAAAACCGACATAAATTAATTGATATGTAATGTAAATAACGTATTTATATTTGAGGATTAGTTTGTAACTATTGTGATAGTGATACCCTTGCCGAAAAGGAACGTTGTCGTACAAAATCGACGAACCTTGTCCGTGCTAGCTAATGATAACTCGTGCCATGATTTTTTCGGCTGTGGCTATCAAGACAATATATTCATAAGATCATTTTTCTATTTAATAACTTTTTATTTTATATGTCAATATTTACTTTCCGTTTTATATACTAAAATATTTATGTCTGAACTGTTAACCTGTTGTCTGTAACTGTTTTAAAAATGTATTAGAATATTGAAAACAATGTAGGTATATCTACTATTTGTAAACATATATATTCCACAACTCGATAAAAAATTACAATTTCTTACTGCTTTCCTCTATAACATATCTTTGCTACCTGTTTACCACAATAATTAAAATACAAGTGAAAGAAGAGACTTCTGTAAGGTCGCATGAACCATGAAGAGGATTCTGAGCGATAATAAAAGTGAAAAGACCATTCAACCAGAAAACAAAGGCATTTCCCCTTAATTAGGCAAAGATTAGATCGGTTCACTTTGAGGTAATCTCTTTAATTTGACTAATTTTGTTTATTACCTATATTGTCTGTTTAGTTATAGGTGAATAATAATATTTGTCTCCTCCAATCATTCTTCAGTGGGACTAAATACTTATGACTTAGTATTGCCTTGCATGTAAGGGATTTTATGGTTGACCGATCGACAGCACATTCAATAGTCACTAGTGAGAGTCACAGTGAACTTTTAGGAAAACAAACCAGTATAGTGGCATGGTGCGGTGCAAGGGGAAGATGATGAAATCAAAGTTAGGAACAAAACGTATTAAGCAAATTATGAGGTTTTATTAGATTTCCTGAGTCTAAGTGCCAGTATCCTTCTCTGCAGCTATTGGGCTCAAGTTATTTCAAGTGTGAAGGATTCGAATCTAATGGGAAGAGAGTAGAGCACAAGAAGGGAAATAACATAAATGCACATCAGGAGATTTTGTCAAGTCAAACTGTTCATGTATAACTATATTATTTACTACTGTTTTCCCTATGTACATAAATGCATTATTGCATGTACATTGATACATGCAAGTATAGTATGATATAAGTGCGTGTAATAAAGAAATGTATCCATGCAATCATTAACATTGGGAAGACAGAGTCGGTCAACGTAAATGGCCCATTATGGTGCTCTTATTTCCCTTGCTACGGTACTTCAGTCAGTGTAGTGTAAAATAGAAACAAAAGCTACTCCACCCAGTGCCATTTCCTATCTTTCTACACAGGATAGAAGTATTATTATTATCCGAACATTTAATCTTAGTCAGATACTGATAAGCAATCCGTCTATGTTTACCACCAACGTTGTCATTATAGTTTGTTACCTGTGGTATGAACACGTAATGATTAACGATATCCAAGAAGGAGCATTGTTTTGCATAATTTTAATGCATTCGCATCATCATATGCCAATAAACATATACATAATATATGCATATACTTTCTTTTGATTAAAATTGTTCAATCTGGAAAGTTTTACTAGTTGCAAGGACAAGTTAAATGGCTCACTTAAAAATTACATAAAAAGATAATATTTTCATTACGAATATCTATTAGGTTTGTATATCTTTTTTTACATTATAAAGGTGGCACGATTCACTACTCATCAATGAAACAAGAAAAGGTGTTTTATGCTATCGCAATTTCATTGCAATAATAGCTAAAACATGGCATTTTTAAAATCTAAGTTTGGCTATTTAATTGTATATAACAGCAACATGGATTTATGGAGTAGTACCAATGTATTTCCACACTAATATTTTGGTAGAGCAACAAATTTCAGTGTTTTAATATTTTATGGATAATGATAATCGATGTGTCTTGTCTACATACACGTTATTCGATTGTAAAATATTTATAAGATATTCTAGACCATTTAATTTAATTAAGGAGTTAGAAAAGTGAGCATCGAGTAACTGAATTGTGGAGTAAAAATTATAGAAAAGCTTTCCTAGTACATGCTTTAATCGTCTATGGGTGTGATAAAGATAACTAGTTCCCTTGTAGACCGATTAGCTTACCATGTGGATTACTACACGCAATGAACACGGTAGAATGCATAGTTAAGTATAAAACTCATAGCAAGTGCAGTTTGGAATACGTAACATAAAGGGTAAGATTCTGAAAGCCAAACAGAAGTGATAACGCATTTTGTACAGATATCTTGTTTCGTGGCAGAAGAGAGGAGAGGGGAAAAGTTACAAATTATAAGTTTCAACTCGTGCGGTAAGCGGGAACAAAGAAAATTATAGAGAAGGAGAAATGTATAGATACATAAAACTTGCCTTGTCTTACTTTACACATTAAATGTTATTAGCTGCTAATGGTTGTATCTTAGGGTAAGGGAGAACCTGATCATTAAGTGTACACATGTACTAATACTTTATCCACACAGTATTACTTGCAATTTGCAATATAATTTCTATATCAACTTTTGCATTTACTTTAGTAATACAGTAAACTCATAATATATATCATTCATTACACAACCCAAGAGCTTTTCACTTTACGGTTAACTTTATGTAAAGCAGTAGAAATAATGCGGTGCAAAATTTATAGGATTACATATGTAAATTATAAGTTGAATGTTTATATATTTAATTTGCTCACCTCGGCTGCAAAGGTAATTGTTAGGTTAGCCAATAATACAGCGTAACATAGTAGCATAGAGCTAAATCTATTACGTAGCAAAATACAAACAACAAGTTATATAATTATAGTTCAGAAACTCTAATTACATAATGGAACCTTTTGAATTGAATAATTAATACGAGTTATTGAAAAGAGACAGGTAGACACACTTTGGAAATGCAACTTGCAATTATTCTTTCTGGTTGATTGATTCTCCACTTGGAGTCTATTGTGTTAAATTGAAATGACATATAATCTGGTACAGTATTACAATACAGAGGACCACCTACTCTCCCATTTGTTTACATTTCCATCTACATACTTATTATTTTAATACATAAGTGCACCTTCTTATCAGTAACCATCTTGTGTACTGTTTGTAATATCGTAAATACCTTGAACTGGTTACGAAAATGCGCACACTTTATTAATAAATGGTTTGGGATTCACAAACGAACATAACTACTTCTTTACTGTGTAAGAAAAAGTATTCTTTGACAAAGATTATCTGTAAATGGCAAATATCATAGCATGTCGTATGAAAGCTGACAAAAGAATGTAATGGAAACTAATAATAAGTACCAAGTATAGATTATTTGCGTACTTTTCGCTAAGTACATACATGTCTGTTCTGAAAGAAGTTGGATAAATGTACCAAATTAGGGAGTAGAGTAAGGAACATATCCTAACTATGTAAACTGAGCTGAAATCATATTTTTCCCATTCAAGTCAATCAATTGAATTGAAACTTTGCAAACTATGGCTGAAAAGTTAAATATTGAATGCGTAATTGAGAAACTTTTAAGTGTTCTTTCCTACAGTTCCGTTTGTCAGCTATCATAGATACACACATTATAAAGATGCTAAGTTTTCTCGCGTTCGTTCTCATTCTTATTGAATAGCAGTAGAGTAGCAGGAGCAAAGAAAGAATATTATAATGGAGAGAAGGAACTTTTTCTTAAATTATTACCAAAGGAGCGGCAAAGAGCTCGTTAAAATAGTTGCTGTTGTAAATATTCTAAATTGGCATCGCCTCTCTATTCCTACATGCTAATTTCTCAATTCTTTTTTTCTTTTTGCTTATTAGTGCCGTGGCTCGGTTCGATTTGATCGCATGACTCTGGATGGATGACTGAATATTTTACTCATTTTTTACCACAGAGTGTTTGTTTATTATATTACACTGATCTAAGTTAATTGCAGATAATTATATTGAATTTTGTGTGTATATCGTGAGCAATTGTCATTGTATGTAAGGATGGATGTGCAAAAATCTTTGTTAAAGAAAGTTGTATTTTTCGAGATATTTATAATACATACGCTAAGAAATAAAAGCGAAGGCAAGCGAAAACTGTAAAATTGTCTCTTCTTACTCGTTACACCTGAATGGGTATTGAAAGGGGTGCATTAAAAAGTTTTACTCAAATGTTTGCACTGTATTGCTTTACTTTTCTTTTCTGGATCTCCTACAATTGTAGTTGGGAGCTATTCAACCACTGCCTTGCATTTTGTACCGTCGTGGTGTGGATTGTGGATGTAATTGTGTATTTCTTCAATGGATACAATTCAACTTCAACCTTCAACTTTGTCAGCTGCTCTTTAGCTCTGTTATGTGTTGCTCTACTACACATTAATGTAATTCTTACAGAGTAACTGAGTTCACTTCAGGCCAGACCAACATTCAACATCATAAAAAATAAATGAAAGCCTTTTACTGATACATCGCTCTGAATTCTTTGCCTTGTGTTAGCTAGCTATCTATACATTGCACAGCGTAGACAAACCAAACCTACATACACTTCACCTTTATGATTATTAGCTTATTACCCATTCATACATAGTCAACTCTACAAATTATTATCCCTTCCTTAGCCGTTCGGAATAAAACTTACCTTTACTGCATGGGAAACTGTAAAATGTCAATTCATCTTACAAAAAATCACTTCAGATGCCAATACACAACGTATACAATGTACCATACGAGTATAATGTCATTTTATCCTTGTAAATCCATACACAAATTTACATACAGTGTTTTATTTTACATACTCTATATAAATATGTGCACTGAATATAAGCACGACTCCCAAATGCACATAGTAGCACTTCCGGTTGATTTATAGTTTCGTTTGACATATTCCCTACATGCTATATTAACACTGCACTCCTAACTCTTCATGCAATAAGCTACATACACTTAGCTTTAAAAAATCATCAATGCAGAGCAAACCGAGTAGAGGCAGTATAATTTCACGAGCAAAGCATAACTTTCCCACATCCGCTTACTGAACTTGCAATATTGAATTATCACAGGAACAATTTTACCGACCACGTATTTAGTTTCGGCTAATTGTAATGTAAGCTAATGCTAATGTTAAGAATACTACTGTGCACATAGTTCAATTAGGGCTGTACATTAATTAGCATATTAAACCCACCGCATATGCAGATGCACTACTTTATTAATATTACAAGGAATTTGTGGACCAAAGTTGTTAAAAGCCATTAATACACCCTTAGCCCTTAGTGCTTCCTATCTTGCACGATAAAAATAAGAGCTTACAGCAAGAGCGCAAAAAATATTTATCGATACTTGACTTAAAATATTGAAAAGTATCATGAACTGAACTAAAAACTGCAGCAGACATTATTGTTGAGACGTCAGATATTCATAACTTGTTTGGTTTTACTGTATTTAAAATTTAAACTTTTATTTTTAAAAGTTTTTAATGTTTTTTAGCAATTCTACAGTTCAGCTTATGCATGTACTTTCGCATTATCCACGTAAGGTCATATGCTGGCCTTTGTATTCCTATGTTTATAAATGAAGATGACTTCACCAGAAAAGCAATTGAGTTGAAGTGCTTACGAAATTATGAAATGATCATTTGTGCAGGTAGGTATATAAGAAGTACCCTTTGAAAAGATATACCTATAGGCATTTTTTGCAAGAAATGGAAAACTTTGCCTTTTGTTACTTATTGTTAGAGAGCACATATATATAGTAGGGAAGGACATACGGACAGGTAGAGCGCATCAAGTAGGTGGACCTCTAATAAATAAATCACATTCTCATTCATAGGGAACCGTCGAGCGTGAAAAAATCAATCAATTTAATGTGACATACGTTGTGGCTTTAGGTGAGCAGTTTCTGGTTGCTTTTCTTTCTCACTCCTAATTGCATTGCTGGTTATATACTCACATTAGCCCAAATGGCATCTCTATATTAAGTTGAATCCCAGAAATACTGTAATACTGACTCCAATCCGATGTAGTAAACTAGTTTTGTTACAAACTACTGTGCAAATACATTGATGAGCAAATTTTAATCATTGTACTCATTAAAATTGCTAAAATAATATTTATAGGTACAGTAGTATTCAACAAACTATATTATAGGACTTTCAATAGCAAAGATAGAACACTTGGCTTACTAATATTTTAATTTCATTATAATTTAAAAGAGTTTTGTGATTATTATTTAATTTCTCATTTCATCAACTTCATTGAACCGTTGATCTGAGTTCACCCTTGTGAAATTCTGCGAAAAGGAAATAAGAGAAAAGGATGAGAAATATCTGCACAGTTAGCTATACTTATCGTTAGTTATCCATTGTCAACAGAATTCGGAGAAAAAATTGTCGTTTAATAAGATTAAGTACCTAGGAAAAGTTATTAGAGAATAAACATAAAACATGTTCTGCACAAACATTGTGTAGAAAGTATGAACGAATGTGTGTACTTGCTCATCGTCATCATCAGTCTTCTAGTAATGCTTCCTACGTAGAACTATATTATAGTGTAGAATAATGCTCGCACTGCACATAAGGTAAACGAAGCAAATCCTGAAGTCAAAGTTAAGAAAACTCTTAGGTGGTCCAAAAACGTTGTTGTAGGTAGGAAGAACACAATGCATGAGACTCGAGTTGACTTAAGGCTTAAGTTGCAATAGCAAACCAAGTTCTAATTCTTTACACTTCCATCTCACTATTAAAGTTAAAGTTAAACTGAACTGATACATACGAGCATTTATATATTGCTACTTAACTTTTCTCTGTTCTTTATCATTTGAGCATACATTCTATGCGTGTAAGTGTAATATGTATTTAAAATAGTATAGACTCTCGCTCGCTTAGAAGATCTAAAGCCAAGCACCCTGCTAAGTGAGCCACCACACTACAAACTACCTAATCTGAAGTGAGACTACATTTGACAGTGACTACATATATTATTATATTATTTACATCTAAATGCAACATCACAGTTCAGAAAAGAGTCCACAGGAGCTGCACTACTTTACTTTTCTTTGTATTACAATCGCATCACATCAAAACACATTCACGACACCAAAACGAAACCACCAACAAAACCAACTTGGTACTTACGAGATTCGTAAATGTAAATAGGAAAACACACAGATTTTAACTCACAGTCAGAGTCAGACTCACACTATCTGTTCTGTCGAAGAACTTCTTCAGAATTTAAATAGAAAATAACTACCTTCTTTGTGTGATAACACCTATTTACATTTTAATGCATTTTATGTTGCTTTCCTATAAGTACCTAGGATTTGTAATGCTCCTTTATTTTCTAACCGAATTCAATGAACAATCCAGACGAGTCAACATGGAGAATCAAATGACATGATTTTCTTTATCAACATCCACTATTACTACATATACACCGCAAACTCAATTTTCTACTAAAACAAAAGACCATAGTTGAATACAACCAAATTATTTCTCAGAAATTCCTACTGATTTTTTCTTTTACACTAACTAAAACAAAACTTGTCTTTCTATACGCTTCAACCTTTGTATTTCCTAATTGTAAGAAAGAAGTGTGCATATCTGCATGCATTGTAACATGTGTAGAATGCCTATGCAGTTTTTGGTAGTTTTTAAGATTTCACCTACTGCCATTTCAGTATTATACAAAGTAGAAAAACAATTCTCTAACTAAACCTAATAGTTTGTAATTCTGTATTAAATAATGATTATTGCAAATTGTAAACGCATTTAAAGGTATTGCAATTATTTGGTTTAATAACGGTTTGTGAAAATTACCTTTGGCTTATTCCGAGTTTTAAGTAATAACTTCCTCATTTAAAGCGGTATTTAAAACTAGATGTTCTTTATAGTAAAAATACTTAAGGGTAAGGGAAAATTATTAATGCGTGAATCCTTGTGAGTGAATACGCACAAATAGGAAGTGGACAAGTGGGTTTAGTATTTTGCTTGAGGATTTGAACTGTTCAAGTGCGGACATGAGGTTCTCATTGGAAAAATTGAGAATGATTAACAGTCCTATTACCTCTGCCCTCTAATTTACCTTTCGTCGGTGTTGAAAAGCAATTAGTTATTGTCTTTGCTCCTCTTTACCTTAACTTCACCTCGCTTTTCTTAATGAAATCTCAAACAGTGAATAATACCCTTCACAACATAATTTCTATCACCAATTTTTCACTCTCCTCATACTAATGTAACTAGTATACTTATATAGAGATACAATTTTGTGGTTACACAAGTATTTCAGTACGATGTAAGATTTGTACCGTATTACCTACTTTACTACTATACTCTGCCATCTCTTTCTAGAATACATGTATTGTATTAAACCTGCTAACCCAATTATTATTAGGAAAATCCCTCGCTTTTGAATTTCTTTCAACGGGACAGCTAACTAATTGTATTATGACAAACCGTGAACTTACTTTTCGTTTTATTTTTATATTCCCATTCTTTGTAGTCATACTTTTCTATGTTACGTAACCAATTTTGTTCATTTTTAAAAGAAATAAATACATTCTGCGTGCTTATAACTATTGGCTAACTTAACGCAGTTGTATTTCAATACTAATCATACGGATTCTTATTTAAATGCCTACTATTAATACATTTGTAGGTACCATCTAATTAACCAGGGTTATAGCTATCTACTTCCATAGGTGTTACTGTACATGAATTGAGCTGGTCGGTCTAACTGTGTGAGATAGAGAAGTGAGATGATTGCCACCCGCAAATTTCATTGCCTGCTGTGTCCTGCCTGACCGTGAGCATTAGTATCTCATGTATTCTCAATAGTTTCGCACAGTAGGGTCTCTCAGTTTCTATTTTAACCAATTTCCTAATTGTAATGGCGCATTGATTTTAAGCCTTGTTATTGTTACTACAGGGGAAAGGCAAACTTCAGGTATACTCATTGCTGACTGCTCATTTTTAATTTCTCTCCCTGTTGTACACTACAGATCGTGAATTGCTATCCAATACATATAATGTTTTTAATTTGCTTACTTTATTCACTTATCACTTGTAGTGACTCTTCTGTAAATCGGGGAAATTTAATGTTAGCGAAAAGTAACTTTATTTATGTAGTGGAGATTTGAATTACAGAAACACTGAGATTATTTTCATTAAAGTTCCCATTGTCCATTGGTTTTGGTTGTAACTGTAATAGGGATTTGGACTACCAAAAATCTTAAAGCGCTTTGGTTCGAGGTTTTCTGTACCCTTGTGTTACTCAAGAAATGCATGCATGTATTTCATGCCGACTCATTCATATCTAATAGGATTTATCCTCTTCAGCTATAAGTATGAATTATATTGAATATTTTTACTTATTAAAAGAACAATGTAATATCATTCACAAAAATAACAGGATCTCAGTTGTGACATGTCATATGTTACATTGTTATACCGTACCCACAGAGTGAACAAATGTAAATATGAATAACATGGAAATGAATGAAATATTTATCAATGGAGTCACCAAAGTGTCCTGGATCATATTTTAAGGTTCATCATGTGTAATATATTTCTATGAACTTAATATGACTCTACAAAAGTACATCCCAAAAGACAATGTTTTTTAATACCCTGAGTTGATTCGAGAAAAGTACACCTAGGTAAACATAAACAAATAATAATAAATAAGCATTTAAATAATTCTAGAGTATTTAAATTCTATCTGCCGGAATCATGAATTTTATATATTGATCATTCCCAGAACGAATGTAAGATACTAATACTGGAAACCATAAATCAAAATGTACATCATGCTTTGCATTTCACTAATAGCAAATTCTAGTGTGATGATTCTGTGTATGGTTGAGCATCTCAGGACTGATTCTGACTTGCTTTAGCAGGTTTTTGTGTTGCACTAGCGTTATTGCATTGCAGTGGTAATGTATTTGAATGCATACGTAAGAACTGTGTTTTCTTGTGTGATTCAGTAAGTCCTTGGCTTTATATATGTGTATTGTGTTGTAAGTTGTAAGTGCTGACCAAATGGCATGTGCCATGCAGTATATTAGGTAACAGAAGTTGAACCAAAGTTTGTACATACAATGCACAAACACTAGTTGAGTAAAGTAGCTTCCTTTAAGTAAGTATTACTTGGTGAAAAGTATGCGGAGAAAAAACCCGATGGAATTCCAGGAGTTCCATGGACGACTAACGACATGACATGACTCTATACTTGTGCTGTCCAGTGGGTTACAGATTGAGATTCTTCTTACTTAAGCCGAGCTACCATGTAAGGACATGGGCAGGGAGGGATGAACCAAAATTCAAATCATCATTAGCATTAGCTTATAAACTGAAGGCAAAAGAAATAACTATCTTCAGAGTTTCTTCTAACACTGACAAAGCAACTTGCTAAGCTTCTTGCAAATGCAATGCACTTCATAGGCCATAAAGTAGTGAATATTAGCTATAAATTGTACACATCAGTACTGAAATAAAGAATTGCAGATGCTTAATTGATTTTCAATTCTTATTCCTGGAAGAATACTTGTAAATATTTATCAGTTGTGCACCAACATTAGTTTAGGATAACATCCTTGTCGTTTTGTAAATTTTGGAAAATATTTATTTCATGTATTATGAGATATTGCAGATATTTGAAGAAAGATAACGTGCACTCGTATGCCACAAAATCGACCAATGCTTCAAACAACATTTGTATGATCTTAGTTGTTTGTTGCATTCTAGAAATATGTATCTTTTACACGAATACAATCCCACAACGGTCCATAGGAAAGGAAAGCAATCAAAGTAAACCATCAGAATGTGCCTTATCATCCTACGTAATAAGAAACCCACTGCATCATTTTTTTATTAATGCTTAGCTCATCACATCAACTTTGTCACGAGTGAAAAATTGAAACATTTTCTGATTCTTATTTACCGTAAATGCCGAAATAGTAGAGCCAACCTTGAAACAATAGTTGCCCAGGCTAAAATTAATGTCCAAGGACCTTTATTTCTGATTTTTTACTGCATGCAAAAGGTAAAATTTACTGAGATAAGATGGTTATACTTTGCTCAAAAGACAGCAATGTCTTTTGAAGATATATATGTGCTCCGACTATCTCTATCTCTGGCGATGACATTCTTACTCCTTCGGATGACGAACTTATGGAAATAGATGATTAATATTTCATTTGAATTTTTGCGTTTCTGTAATCCTAAATTTTGTACTAAAAATATATATAAAACTTTTACCTTAAAACAATAATTACCCACACTAAATAATTGTGCAATGCACCTTTATTAATAACATTGTGCTGGCAATATACATTCATGAAACAATAAACAATAGTATTCCAGTGGTACTACTTCGGAATTTATGGTACTTTGTTTAGTGAAATACGTTGAGGTAGATACTAGATACTGAACTGCATCTGGACCAAATATTGATGTTCAAACAGAAATTCTTGATACTTGTAAACACACTAGTATTGATATTATTTTTCGATAGGTAAATCAAAGAATATTATTGGCCCATAAAACTAATACGAATAATTTCTTTACGTTTCATACGAAAATTGTTTTGAGAAAGTTTAAGAACGAGTAACCAAAAAGGAAAATGCAGGTGATCCATTTAATGTGTTCTGATTTTTGATAAGATGAATATTTTAGTAATTACAAACAATTAAGAATTTAATGATGGGTAATAATTATTGATTTTACATTATCTTTCTCTTGAATCATAATGAAATGTTTTACTTTGCATTAATTAGAAAATAGACAATGTGGTCGCATTTATGTATTAAAACGGACTAGCTGATGAAACAATAGACTGGAAATTCTCATCAGAGTAAAAATCCCGATCACAAAGCGTAGTGTAGTAATAATGTTGGTTGGGACGACCTCAGATAATACAAGTTAGTTTAGTTTCGTTCATTTGATGATACCTTAAGTCGGTGTATGTGAACTGATAAAAGGAAGGCCTTACTCACTTACAATCTGTCATACTATCTTTACTATGAACGTAGTGTGTAAAGCAGTACATGTGTATGTGTGCCTCGGTATAATATTACTCCCTACGAAGCTTGGCTTGTCTTAAAAGTGTAACCTGTCTTGTTCTGTCGGCACCTCAAAATAAATTTCTCACATCACATCATCTCCATTAATCTTAAGTAGTAACACAACCATTAATTAGAGCTTCACTTCACTTTACCCACAAGCGACCGATATACACTGCTTTAAAGAATATCTCCAATATACTTACCCACCTATACTATAACAAAATGTGACTTATAATATCGACAATATTATCCGTTATTAATATAAAGGATACTTTTTTGTTGAAAGTGAACCTAAGCTTATAATGTTTGTTTGTATAGGGAAAATACATGTAATTTAGGGATAACTTTGCCGACCCGTTAGTTGCCAACAGATGTTTATTACTCTTCTGTACCTGTAAACATACTCAGCATTTGGCATTTACAAAGAGAAGGCTGTAGAGAAGTACGCGATAAGTAAAACACTTGCCTAGAGTTCAGTTCAACCTGTAAAGAATAAAGTAAACCTAATGTGTCTTCATCTTCTATCTCCAAGAAAAATAATAAATTAAAATCGCATTCATATTTACTAATGCCAATCCCTAAACTCCGTTAGTTAGCTAAAAAATGCAAAAAACCATTAACATTCGTAAAAACCTAGATTATAGTAAACCATTCCGTTAGTTTCCGGTATTCAAACATGCTAATTCTAATCGTTTTCATAGATGAAAACCTGTTATCATTGTAAACACTCTAAAAACCATTCAAGAAAATATCAAAGAAAGGTCTTTTAAAAGTAAATCATTTGTCCAAATATAAACTCTCCTTACATAATTTAAATATTACAAATCACATTCAAAATATCCACTTTATGAAGAATTGCCATTAAGTAGTTTACGATGATTACTTTCAATTTTCAAATATTGAATGAGTAGGTACAGGTAATGTATTAAAAAGAACAATATCTTCCAATGTAATTCTGTCTTCTTCTGTGCAGACTGCACATATCGGATCTGATCAGATCAGAGAGATGAACTCGAATGGGGCAGGCAGGGAAGGGATTCCAGGAATTGCACTCAATTTGTTCATCGCCAATCCGCTACTTTGTTCTTTCCATTTAACCTTCCTTCTTTCTCCGGTCGCAGTTGGTTCCAGCTCTTTCTTGTGCAGTGCAACCATGTAACAAGTTCAGTTTAGCTCTAGCCAAGACCTATAGCGAGTAAGGCAGAGCAGATCAACCCAAACTCCAGCAGTTTCAATTAGCATGACTCTATCTGATCCTTCTCCTATTCTCTGCACATGCTCTTATTCAACGTTATCCTTTGTTTTAGTACTAACTAGTTCTTTCCATTCTTTCAACAAACTTGCACTGGCTTGTGCAAGTTTGTTGTTCCTATCAAAACTACCAATGCTTTATTAATCCAATTTTATTGCAAAATATGCTTTCTTAAATAAAATTGCTTAAATTTTTAGTAAATAAATAAATATAGTTGATTAAGAATCACTTCTATAATGAACCAGCAAGTACTTTAGAGGACAATAAAAGCAAGGTGTCATTTTCTAAAGTCTATACCTACAAATATTCATATCCATTGTTTGTCCAAAATACATTTGATACAGTAAACTAAAAGCAAAGGAAAACTGCTGCACATCTTTTCCGAAGACGTAAGAAAATAAAGAATTTGGTACTTAAAATCAGCTTTGCAAATGATAATATATCTATAAGTAATGAGGATAGAATTTGTGTGCAAAGTATTATTTTTATGATGCTACCGTCAAAACTAACCTAATGCAAAATTAGGTTAGTTTATCAGTGATAACTGATAAGGTTAGTAACTTTTGAAATTGACATTAAAATTCATAAAATGCAAATCAGTTTCTCACTAATCAAAGCATGACCTGAAATTTTTCATGAATTGCTAATTGCTAATAATTTTTGCTTACCCGTACAAAAATATTAATATGCATACCTATGTACATGTAGTTCAGTTAATAAATAACATATGATTGTTGTGTACGTGAGTGCGAGTAGAAGAAATGAAACTACTTGCAACTCATAATAACAGAAAAAGATATATCTTTTGAATGCACAGTGTAATCTTAGTTAATTCCACAGCATGATGTAAATACTCTGATTGTAAAATGCTTCTTTTCTCATTTGAGCTTCGTAGCAACGCCAGAATGTAATACCTACCGAAAACCAATTAAAAAGTCGTAATTTATATAGAGAGTTAGTTACAATCTTCTAGGGTGGTTTTACGTCTTGCTTAAAAGCTGCATTACTATAATCATAATATGCACAGGCAGATAAATTGTAGGCGTATTTACGTATATTTGCAATGGTAAAGTTAAATTTAATAGCAGTGGAGTTAGAGATGTGAGTGAGTGAACTGAACTCGGTTGGCTTTGGTTTGTATCTTAGTTATCGAGAGGAGAACACATGTGAAGTGAAACGAGAGAAGAGTTAACTTGAAAGAAAAGATGAAACGAAATGAAGTTCATGTCAGTCGAATCCAATCCAAGATAGTCACGTCACATGCACATCAAGAAGAGCTTTTGCCTTTTCTGATGACAGTAGACGATGACTACATTTCTATTCCAAAGTACTTAGCGAGGATTACTGTTAAAACCTAGCCAAACGTAAACCGAAATCAAATATATATTTATATATAAGCTCATAAGTTATAGTACTACACTCTACAGCTGCATATATATATACTGTAGGATATTACGGTGTAAACATATACCGACATAATATCTTTATGTAGTACTTACTTATAATAGGTACATAAGAAATTTGCAATGTGTAGAGCTTAGTTTCCCAGTTTAATACTCCTAAAACTGACCGCAGTAGAGTTTCTTTAGCTAGGAAATGAAATTGGAAATGGAGAAGTAGTTCTGGTACAGGTATACTGGGTATTTAGTGTATGTGAGTTGGGTGTATTGTAGTAAACGCGACGACACTCACCACAAGATGAGAAAGAAAAGTGCTGAGAGGAAGAGGCATGTGGATTTCAATCCTAGAAAGTGAAATGAATCCGAATTGGGAATAGAATAGGAGGAATCTAATGTATATTAGATAAATAGTTGTATAGATGGAGAGCTGAGACTTTATTTTCTGGTCTCTCGTGCCTCCACTCTCTCTGAGAGTCGACTGCCCTCGTCCTTTTCTCATTTCGGTGGGAGCCAGCGTGGTGACACTCGTCTCAGAGAGAAAACCTAATCCATCCATCTAATAGTCAACGAGAAAATCCCTAGGAAAATAGCCGAGTGCGCGTTGAGTGAAGTGAGATGAGAGAGCCGAGCCAAGCCAAGCCAAGGCAGAACATTCCCTTTTATTCCGAAATTCTGAATCAAGTTCCTTCGTATGTATGTACATTACATATGCGTTTGGTGTGGTGTGTGCGATACAAGTCTCTGGTAATCCTCAAGTCTATCTTTAATGTATGTGTGTAGTGTAGTATCATTTCTCGTTGACTTGACTTGACTTGCTTTGACTTTCGCAGATGTAGACGTAACCCAACTATCTGTATCGTCCTACATCTCTCGCTCTCTCTCCTTCACAAATATTAAGTAAGTAGTAGTGTTGTGTAATAGTGTAGTGTATGTAGGAGAGGAAACCCCTCATTTTTTCATTTCATTTCAATCTCACTTATCACAGAGAGAAAGAGAGAGAGAGAAGTATTAGTCCTTACTGGTAGAAGTTCTAATATTCCTTATTTATATGTTATAATAGTACTTATTTCCGATCTCCTCTGTATTTGTATACGTACTAATAGAATGGTAGTGATAATATAGTATTCCGTTCCAATTCGGATTCAGATTTATATCCGCATCCGCATGAATCCTCTTCACCCACAATACAATACAATAAAAAGAGCTCACTTTAATAGGAAATAATTGAAATTGTCCTTTAAGCCTGAAGAGCCTCGTTCGCTGCCTTTCCTTTCGTTAGCAATCCATTCGTTTTGTATTCTATGGTTTGATTTCGTGTTCTCTACTCATACTTACTACTATTTCCACTAGTAAGGTATCTACTACTCTCATTTACTTTTTCCACCGACTCACGCCATGCCAGTCAAGTCAGGGAAAGTAGGGGACATTTTTTATTACAGGATTCTTTCTTTCTCAATCTCAATCTCTGCTCCGTTCTATTACCAAATACTCCTCCCGTACCAGACCAGAGACCACTCTCCCAATACTTAAATACGCTAGACAGATGCGGTATGGTGTCATGTACTAAATACCAAATGAACTAACGTTTCTCTATATGTACTCTTCCTAACTTGGATTAGGCTCTTCTACTCACGATCAATCTACTCTACATCCACTTTTACTTTTTACTCTTTACAATCTTTTCATTATGCACTGGGCTTGGCTTGGCTTGTCTCCTCTGGTCCTCGTCTCCACTTTAACACTGGGTTCACATTCGTACCGACTCTACATTTATCATTTAGGATATTATCTGAAAGTAAATCCAAGTAAGCCATACAGTCTCAACATAATCATTCACTCATGTCCCGTCGTCTCCCAATAAAAAGTACGTATTACTTCCACACACATGCTTACAGTCCTATACGAAACAGATTTAACACAAAATCCCTATTAGAATTTAGAATACTGCGTCTAATATTAATTCTAATCGCCCTGGTTGACAAAGTCCTCGGATGGCCCGTTTCTAATAAGGTTTCCGTTAGCCCGACTTACCGAAAGCTAAACCACCCAATTCTAAATTTACACAAGAAGGAAAGTATGACTTTCATATCAAATTTTCCGGAACTGCAAATACTTTAATTTAGTTATTTCAATTCATCAATTTTGAAACATTTTATAAGAATTTTAAATCCTTTTGACAAGTTCCGTGAAATTTCAAGAAAAATTAAAACGTTGCTAACAGGTATAAGCTGTGACGGTGACAAGGGAATAGAATATGCACAAAAATCTTACGCAAAAAGTAACCATTCGTATAATTATAATTATACTTAAGCAAATTGTTTGTACAAAATTATTAATTAAAATAAATTCAGGTAAAGCCCATCTGTATTAATTATGAAGAAAAATAATATTACGTTAAATATATTAGGTAATTAAAGCAGCAAGGTCTTGGTATGCCCCAAGACCTAAACCAAGTTTTATGGTCTTGGTTTACGTACTTGTGCAATTTGTCTTTCCGCAAAATGGTTCAGAAATGTGTGAAAAATTACGGCGCTAGAATAAAAATTTGCTCGTACTAAGCAACACATCTTCTATAGACTACACATTCTCTAAAATTGATATCAATACAAATCGCAAATTAATTTAAGATTAATTGACATCATTTCAAAATGTCAGACGAATTATTGCTGATTCCCCTATTAGAAGACTGCGATGACCTCACAATAGCTGTGTGTCTCAAAAATTTAGACACTGAGAAAATTCCTATTTCAAGTTCATTTAATCTTGAGTTGTGCAATGATAAGTTCTGTTTGGAACATTTTCGTTTTACGAAATTGGATATCTATCGCTTAAGACGCTGCCTGAGAATTCCCATTTACATGAAGCTAAAAAACAGATTGCTAGTAAGTGGGATAGAAGCTCTATGTATAACGCTAAAACGAATGGCTTATCCAAATAGGTAAGTAACTTATTTAATTTCATTAAGGGCTCAATACTATTTTAAATGCTAAAACATCATTTTTAATTGGGAATTAAATTTTTTCTTTTGTAGATTTGTTGATCTCATGAAATTTTTCGGTCGCCCACAGAGCGTTCTGTCGATGATTTTTAATGAAACAATTCATCTCCTAATTCATAACCATGGGCATCTTTTACGATCAGTGAAACACGCTTTTGTTAACGAAAACACACTGAGAGACTTTTCAGAGGCAATAAGCTGTAAGGGGTCACCATACAAAATGTGTATTGGTTTTCTGGATGGAACAGTAAGACCAATTTGCCGACCTATAATCAACCAAAGAGAAGTAAGTATTCTAAAATATATATATATAAATTATAATTGCTGAAATGTAAAGGTAAATGTCAAAATTTATTTTGCAGTATTATAACGGGCACAAGAGAACTCATGCAATAAAATTCCAATCTGTGATGCTGCCAAATGGCATTATTGCCATGATGTATGGTCCCGTGAGCGGCAGAAGACACGACGCTCATATCCTAGCTGAGAGTGGTCTTTTGGAACAGATGGAAACAGCAGATTTTTTGAATTCTGAAGGAAAGCCATATTATGTCTATGGGGATCCTGCTTACCCATTGAGGAAAAATTTAATAGTTCCATTCAAAGGACATACTATAACTAATAGGAAAAGAATAATAAACTCTAGAATGAGCAGCGTCCGGGAATCTGTGGAATGGGGATTTTCTAAAATTATTCAGATTTGGGCTTTTTTAGACTACAAAAAAAATTTGAAAATTGGAATGTCTGCAGTAGCCAATTATTATTTGGTGGGGACGCTATTGACTAATTGCCACACATGTCTATATGGAGGCCAAGTGTCAAGTTATTTTGATTGTGATCCTCCTACTCTTGAAGACTATTTGAGGTATAATTAGATTACGATAATCTTTGATTGCTATTTAAAATAAATTCAACATTTTGAATTTTGTACATGCTGATATTTAATTCATTGTATAAAATAATACATGTTTATGTAAAAAAATAAATCCTTTCACATTTCTTTATTATGACTGCTGCAAACTCTTTGAAATCAAGTTTAGAATGGCGGTCTGAGTTTGTCTTTGGAGCTCCCATTCAGATTTTCTTATCTCTGCTTCAGATTCAAGTTTAGATTTGGCAATTTCCAGCTCTAGTTTCTTGTTCTCTGCTTCCATAAATCGCAATTTTAATTCATCGTGCTTGAACTGCATTTCTTTCTGTTAAAATATATTTCATTTCATTAGAAAGATTCAAAGAAAAAAGAATTTTCCAAAATAATTTGAAACTCAACTTACATCATTCTTATTTTCCAAATAAGAGACGACGTCTCCTTTTCGCATTCTCTTTCTTAGAGGAACTTGCTCCTGAATAACAATTGCATCCTGGGGACTAGAATGTTTTCCAATTGCATTGTCGTCCGTGTTATCAGTCGCACAAGCTTCTTCTTCGGCGTCCGACAAAATGTCGGGAAGTTCACTGTCATCCACCAGAACTTCCTCTCTAATTTTTTCAGCATCTTTTCTATTCTGTTTGTCGTATAATTTGGCCACCTTATCAGACTTGCAATGGTAAAGTTTGACAACGCTGGTTAGTATTTCTTTGACTTCAGTCAATTCGTCTTCAGCAACCCCAGACCTAAACATACAAATAAAAAATAGTGTGTATTTTATTTCATTTGGGAACATTTCATATTCCATTGAAATATATTACTTTAATTGAAAATTCATTTGAAACTTACAGTTTGCAGCTTAGTTTTTCTTCTTTAATGAAGTCATTGATCAGCGTTTCGGCACGACTCCGACAGCTTCTTGATGTCACTTTCATTTTTAAAATGCAATTTTGCAAGTTTTTAGCAATTTCGTCCCACGTGTTTTTTGGTTTTTCGAAAGCAAATGGGTTTAGCGAATTCACTTCAGAAAGTAACGCTATGTCAAATTTAATGTCACTTTTAAAGCAGAATCGTTCCAATTTTTTGGCCATAATGAAAAACACTTGACTCTTTTCAAGTCAGAAATGAATGAATAGTTGATTTTTTATCAGAAAACTGCTTACCAAGTAATTCAAATGTATTTTAATGAAACCCTCACGGTTATCGTCTGGAAACTAGGTGTACCTAAAGTCGAACCATGAATGCAGTCATTCTTGGTTCAAAATATGGTCTAGGTAAAAAACCTAAACCAAGACCATAGGGTGAAAGCAGTGCGTGACGTCATAAGTTGCGCGCGCATCCAATAGTTGGTCTTGGCATGACCAAGACCTTAATGCTATAAAGCTCTATTTAATAGATACCGCAGCGTTAATTATGGCTAGTTAAGAATTCAAACATAATATGGTCAAAACGTTTTCACTAAATGTAGATAATGTAGCATTAAATTGGAAAAGCATCTCCATATTTTCAAGGGTAATACGTAGAACTACTTTTTCAATAAGAATCCCTGTACCAGTAAATGTCATAAGAGTTACAGTACACCCTTCATTTCCAGTGTCAATCAGAACAAAACAAAGAAATGGGAAAACATGGGAGAAAAAGGAAACGATGAGACGGAACTGGAATAAAGTAGAACCATATCAGTGGGAACCTTAGGCCTAGTTTTCCGCGTTCTATATGATCAAGTAGGAGACAATGGTTGACACAAGTAGCCAGTTCAGTGTGGTGCAAGTCCAATATTCACTCGTTGTCAGTCAGTTCCATGATAAATCAGCAAAAAAGACAGGAAGAGACAGAATCAACCGAAATTCAATCTATCTCCGGAATTGCATTGATTACATTTCCTTCTTGTACTTACTATCTCTGTCTCTCCTGGAAATTGTATTCCAAGCAATTCCATTCCTACTCAATGAATTCAAGGCAAGACGAAATAATTCTGTACATTACGACCCCAGAATGCCGCAGTTCCCTTAATTATCTTCTAGTGTGTTAAGGATTTGTGTAAAACAATTTTCTATGCTCAACAGTCATAAAGAGGAATAAGTCTGGTACTCATCTGCATTTATTTTGCACTTTTACAATAGAGTAATTTGTTTGAAGAAGATAAACAAATATTGAATCTAAGCATTTTACCTTACGAAATAGTTTTTGTGAAAAAAAAATCATTGTAAACCTTATTAATTATATAACAATAATATCAGTAGTGAAGATTTGTTCCTTAGTATAAATGACGAGGCTTGGGATAAGGGTAGTAATTCCACTTAAGTAACAATCATTAAAGGAGAATCTGAAATCTGTTTGGAATCGTATGGATGGGAAAAGAGAGATACTACTAATAGCGCAATGAAAAGTCAAGTCTGCCTGTGGAAAGGAAAAGGACAGCAGGGATGTCAGCGACAAATAAAATCTCGATTCCGCATTGTCGCTTTTCTCTTTTGGTCATTATTTTCCCGTTTGACTTTCATTCGACAGCTCTGTATGTGTAGAAACAATTTTTTCCCTTCGTAGCATGCACGGTGATAGAAATTCCGCTTACATAAGGACGGATGTAGCAAGAGTATGCATTAGGTTCCTAAATGGAAAAAATATGTATTGATGGAACTGATCTGGTGATGTAAAGCCAGGGACTATATTACTAAAGAGAAAAGTGACAGGAGAAGAAAAGAAAAGACAGGACATTGACATTAGTGTTATTGAGTTTCCTTCTGTTAATTCTATTTAGGTACAACCGCGTAGCTACATTTGTATCAGTACAATCAAGCTCACATCCAAAATACCATTAATGTTGTTCTCTGTTCACTAAAAGTAGTTTTGTAATATTTCTCCTTAAGACTTTACATGTCTTACTTGTACTCTTAATGCATTAAGATTATGACTATTTTCTTAAGGATAAATACAATAATAAATGGAATTAGAGCAAAATAATACACTCAAAGAGAGAATAAGCATAAAAACCTATAATGGAGCATAAGTGTGTCCAGTTAAGTAATGTAATGCCTACAGAGTGAGCAGTGGGCGAGAGAAGACAGGAGGCGGTTCCACTGGACAGGATCAGGTCATTTTTCAATCTGGTTGACCCTCAGATTAATCGAGTTGTCTCAGTGGCCTCCACAATGAATTTCGTATAAGTCATTCCATTGTACTCACTGCCATGTCCCCTGTCTCGTCTGTCTCCAGAGAACTAAAAATGTACAACTGTCCCCGATTTTATTGATATCACTATAAAGGCAATGTTTAGAACAATTAATATAGAAAATTCACGTAATATGCACTTGCAATGGTATACATATCTAGTAAATGCGCAAATAATAAGTAAATACAATGCAACTGGAAACCAAGGTTGTAAGCTGTAAGCTGGAAAGAAAAATGTGATGCTACACCAATTACAGAGGGCAATTTGATAAAATCATTTCATTCAAATTTTTAAAAGAAACTCCAAATTAAATTATTTATGAGTTATGCGATTGAATATGTAATGAAAATTAAGCTTCGATATTTATGTACATAATATTTTGTCATCTATGTAACATTTTCAAAAATACTCATTGTGATGACACCTTAATACTGCAGTCTCCATTCTATACCTATAAGTGCATGTTTTCATCAAAAATTCTTAAGAGTCCTGAATTTTGTGCTCACCTTTTTTGTGTTGTGGTAGGTGGAGCGTAAACAAAATTAATTCCGTTTGTTACCTACCACGTTGCTATTATTTGTGTTTTTGCACCCAAAGCAAAGAAATACAAAGGCAAAGGCACTAAATGTATTACCTTAAAATCTTACTTATACCTTAAAGGATTAAAAAGCGGACACAGTTCACAAATACAAACGATTATCTGGTTCTGCTGCACATTATATAGGTAAGTAATGTGAACAGAATAAGGGTGGCAATAGGAACTATTTTACAGTGTATGATAACTGATATATTCGTAAAGCATATTACCTATTTGATTGGTGCATGTAAATGCTGTTTCTAATTTATCTTAAATTAGGGATAAATGATTTATTTAAACCTTATTAGGTTCTTCTTTTCAAAATTTGATGCACATGGTTTTCTATTTAAAAAAATGTATTGAGAAATGATCTGCATGGTTAACAATCAATTGTAAAGATATATTTTAAAGTGGTGGGTAAAGTAGAACGAAAAAAACGAATGAGTGTTAAGGTAAGGTGCTTAATAATGAAGCTAAGGAGTCATTATAGCTCAACCAAATTAGGGCATTTCGGTCAAGTAGAATCCTATCAGGTACGTTACTTCTGAAGCGTCAAGGAACCCTAGGAAATGAGTCGAAAAAGGTACATAGTTAACTTTATTTCTGTCCCTTTACTACTTTTCTTGACAGCTTACAATTGGGCGTTCATGTATTTGACCAAGTCGGAATTTAACTTAGAAGGAAAACTTTAACTGTTTAGCATACATTTATAATAAATGAGAAATAGGAACGTGAACAATTATTATTATGTATTGGGAAATAACACACTTCTATTTTAACATAGTAAATAAGTGTGTACGCTAGAAAATTTTGAAAATAGGTAAGAAAATCTAAAATTAGATGAGAAGGAAATGAACTGTGAAATGGGTAACCTGTAAGAGTTAGTAAACTGATTACCTTTACTTATAACTCTATTAATTTTGTGTTTATAGGTAACATTTAGGTGTACTTGTAACAAATAACATTTCTCACACAGCAGAGGCTATTCTTAAATCTTAACAGTTTAAGTTTAAGTATTACAGGAGGTTCGGTATGTTTACTATTGTATTATAAACATTCATTTTGATTTTATAGCGACATAAATTCACAAATCGAAGAGCTCAGCAGTCAGCTTACCTGGAATTGGTTAGGTTGACTGGACAGAAGAGAGAAGAGAACGGGAATGAAAGAAAAGACAGAAGGACAAACGCGAAGAGAATAGAATATAGTTACCGCATGGCAAAGGAACATACCTGGATGCACAATAAATACTACAAGAGAATATTGCAAGACAAGACAAGACATGGAAGTAGCTGAATCAGTCAGTCTTGTCCTGTCAGAAGGAAACTTCAAGTTAAACATCAACTTCAAATCATTTTCTTTGCCGTTTACATTACTTGAGTCAAGTCCGTCCGTCCAGTCCGTCTTTCTTTTAATTCAATTCAATTCACTCGAGAGTTACTTCACTTCGGGCGGAATGTTCACAGGAGACTTTTCGGCGACATTAAAGTCAGCTATGTCATCCTGTCCTAGACTGCTTGGCTTACCTCCATTACCTTACTTTCCTTTACATAAGTATACTGCATTTGTACTGTTAGCAAAGATATGCGTGTATTTATAACGACCAAGAGTATCAAAACTGAAATGCACAAAGAAAGCTTTACTGATGTCGAGTGGACTCATCTTCAAGTCAAATTCCAATCTTCTGAATCTTCACTCCTTCTTAACTGAATAGTTTCTATCCTTGTCCTTGCTTTAGATTCCTATGGAGTTTCGAGCAAATATATATACGATTTCTTTTGGGAGCTTAAAAGTTGTAAAATGTGAATTTTCAAGAATTCCAAGATTTTTTAAATTAGTACTTTTTTAATTATGGAGATGAGTTTTTGTTAGAATATGGGATGCTTTTTTGAATTTGACGGTTTTCCAAACATAGGGGATCGACTTGCAGTTCAAAAATGTGGATTACTTTTTACTTTTCCAGCAAATTGGAAATACTGTACTTTAGTTAATTAAATAACACAAACAAATTAGAATACGGACACCAGAAATCTGTAGTAATTGAGAATTATAATATTTAGAGTTTCAGTCGAAACAGTTTCTGGTGCAAAAGTAAAGGAAATTATACCCTTCTAATAACTATTCAATAAGTATTAACAAAAACGAAGATTAATACTCATGGCTATGCTACGATAACTCATATTTAATTGATGTTGAAACATCTTGCTTTCCATGTACTTTTCTTTATTTGGGTAAGATCTTACTATAATTTGGAAAAATGTATTTTTGGGGCTAAAATGCAGTTAGGTTTATCAGTTTTATGTTACTTGCAAAAAACCAATCCTAACTGGTACACTTGTAATAGTAATGACATGTTATGTACAGGTTATAGGAAAATGCACACGTACGACTAGCATCAATTTCAGTCACAGTGAAACGAGAGAAGAGTAGACAGAATAGTTTTCTGTATGACTTGTTGAGACAAGGCAAGAAATGTAAGTACAAGGTCGACAATTTCAACAAAGTGTGAAAAGGAGAGCTAAACTTTTGTGTGCACAGATAGTTAGTTACCAGGCAGTTGAGTTAGATTATCATAAGTTAAACTTACATCAGTACAAAGAGAGGACAGAGTAGTCTATTACTTATCTTACAGATAGATATTGCTATTTAAGTTAATAGTAAGTCAAGTGTGTTGAAAAGATTGTATTTTCCCATTAGCTATAACTCTTGCTATTTCGTTTAAATAAACATTTAGGTAATTGATTGCATAGCAGACTCATTGTCAGACAGGTACAAGAATCAACGTATTTATTTAATCTCTAATCATTGTAATCGCAAGAGTACATAGGAAAACTATTGCCTTGCAAATTACAATGTGAGTGAATTGCATATTGCATCGCTTAGTTACTTATTTGGAGCTTGTAGATTAGCCATTGCAAAATTAAAGGCTTACCTTTAGTCTTCTAGTAAGGAAAAAATAATATTATTGGATTAGTATTACTAGTTAGTAATCTAAAATGGACTGGCTCACATTTTTTGCTCAACTATTGTATGGCACAAGTTTAAGTTTACGGATGTAGTTTCTGATTAGACTTTGACTTTTCTTATACATTTAACAACAGCGTTTTTGCTTTACACTTATACGTTTGAATTGTGTGTACCTTTGCATAGTAAATGTGTGCAGGAATACGAACATGGATTAAATTCTACTAAAAATAACCTCATTGGTCTTCCCGTACATTTTTGTATGTAAGTGTACAAGTACAGCAAACGGATGTTACTGGTGTTGTCTTCTGAAAATATAACATAGTTTTAATACAGTAAAAAACAGCTACACTATTTATATGGTGTATCTAGTGGTATGAATAAGTTTTGTGATGTTTTATGTAGTGTAGAGGAATTTTATAGATATTATACTAATAGGGCTCTGAGGAGAGACAAAAAAGATCACTTTGTCTTCGTCATCATTGTACTTACTACTATATTGGGATGTGGACTATTTATTATAATATTACCCTTGGCATAGCTCCGTTCCTACTTGTTAACGTAACAAAATTTAACACACTAAGTCTATATGCACTACTAAGTATAACCAGGTCTTCTGAACTTTAGATGCGTTTTCCATACATACTTTATTATTTATTTATTATAGGAAAGGCAGCAAGCAACATTCACCAATGAGATTATCTGTGGATGTTGTTTTTGTTTTTAGAATTTTTTGTCTAAAGGCAGTTTCTAACGTAGTATTATGTGGTACAAGTATGTGTAAGTATTTCCTTAGCGTTGGATTACGTTTTAGTTGAGTGCATAGCTACATGTACACGTAGTATAGGTATAACTTGAATAATCTCAATGTTACTTTACATTTGAATAGCAGCACATCAGCAACATCACCTTGTTCAGTGTTGTGTAGCTAGCAAACTTAAGTTAAACAGAAGGTAACGTAGGGTAATGCATACAGAGTTTAAATTAAATAGGTTCATACCTTGGTGTTCTGTTCATATATCTGATAGAGAATTTCTTCACAGTTGGCTTCCCAATTTCGGCCACCTTAAAATAAATAGCTCTCTTGAAATATTGTCACGAGCATGAAACTCCGCAACACGGAAGGATTTGCTTCTTGCTACCAAAAATGTATAGATGGTAAATAAAACAAAAACGAACACGATTTCTCGCCTGCCTCTCGGCTATAGATAAACTTTTTCATTTAGTCAATCATTCCCTAACTAGTACTTTACGTCATTAATTCACATCACTTTATGTATAAATATTCAACCCTTATAAGTACCTGCGTACATAGGATGCTGCGATTGAACACATAAATAATAAAACGTCTACAGCTACTCTTGTAATAATTCCATTTAAACCAATCAGTACATTATGATTTGCATTAAGGCCATTGTTCCTCCTGCTCTAAACAACCTTCATTACCTTTTAGTTTTAAACTCCTAATGCGTGATAACATTTTATGCAGGCTGAATATTGAATCAATGTCTGATTTTCAATGTAATTACTCATTCTTATCCCTCCATCTGAAATAAATGGTCCCTCGTTAATAAATCATAATAGTATCCTATTTTTCGCGAATTTTCTCAAGATTTTGCAAAATTACTAGTAGGATTAACCATTAGTAAGGCCAAGGAACTGCCAAATAGTATTTCCTAAGACAAGTGTTAACCATTCTATACGTTCGCAAGTAAGTTATCTGCACTTTCCTGCATTTTGTATAGTTATCCACTTTCCTCTAGAATTACATCACAGAATCTTGCAATCCGACTTAGATAACTACGCGTAAGTTGTTTTTTACAAGAATTTATTTTCTGCCAAAAAAATCCCTCCACCATCAACATCAAACTGTGCAATCTAACCAAATCGACACCAGCATGTATCTAGTGCACGGCAAATTATATCAGTTTACGCTCTCGCTCTTATCTCGACGTCTTGTCTCTATAAATTGCCTGCTGGTGTTACGTTCGTTAGTAAAAGTGGAATATTAGCCATAATGAAAGACAAAACTAGACTAGAGCATCGCATCGAGTAGACCAGACCAGGTGTGTTTACCAGGATCCATTACATATGTGTAGTCTCTAGGTACTGTAAACGGATAGGAAGTGATATATTATTTGCTCACATATAAATTACAAAGTGCATGTAGCATTTGAAGCTTTATTTTTTATTTATACAAGTATGCAGAGCCAGAGCATATTGTGTATACAAACTAGAGTATGAATATTATGTTCGCTAACCGAAAAAACTGTAAAGAAAGATGGGATAACCTTATATGTAGTAATACGCTACGATGCAAATATATACAATGTATAAACTATACATTAATTTGTAATTGCATTCACATGTACAACGTACACCATGTAGACGAGTCCAGCCAGACAAGAGTAGTAAGTTTAGCGTGTCGTATTCGGTGTCACGGTCACGGTGTCAAATTGGGGGAAATTTTGTCAGTACTGGTGTTGCAGTTGTTTTCTATTTGCCAGCACATATTAGTATGCATTATGTATTACCTACCAATGTACATGTAAAAGTAAGGGAAATAATGAATAATGGCACAGTCAATAATCTTGTCATTTCATGTTCTGTCTATACGCAATTTATTATGCTTTCTGTAAAAACGAGCCAACTAATGATACAAAGAAATCCTTAAGCCCTACCTAGCAAAACATAACATGACACATAATGCGATTCTCTCACCCGATTATCTATTTGCTTGCTTCGCTATTTTTTGCAAAAATGTTTTTCTTTCCCTAACTTGAAATGCCGTAATTGTTACATTTCTTTCGTAACACTGTCAAAAACAGTCGTGCGTTTTCGAAAACCAAATCTTATGAAAAGTCAATGAAAAGCGTATTGAAATTAAAACAACCTGCTTGTTATTAATGGGAAAGTATAATTTGATTTCAAAAATGTAATTAGAATGGATGCAAAACAGAAATTTAGAATTACTGCAAAAAATGGAAACTGTTGAAAATGTACTTATTAAAGGATTTTAATTGCTTATTACATGTAGAGATATACAGATCATTTTTATGTAACAGCACACGAAATACAATTAATTACATTACATACATTTACATAATATGTTTGTATTTTCATACATTTATACAATACAATCACTTTATAACCGAAACAATAATAGTAATATGTTATACACAGACAGTACACATCATAATATATAATACGTTGGATGTTATGTAGTACTAGTAGCTTTAGAGTAATATATTCACTGCATTCATACATACTTTACGATCATATCGTTACTTGGTACAATTACTGTAATATATTTATGTAGCATTTAGTAATTAGTAGTATTACATAGAAATCATTTATAACAATGTGTTGTCTACACTTAACTTGTGGAATTGCGAATCTGTCCAATTCCTCGTCATATTTGTATATGTACATACAACCACTGAAAATAACATTAATGTAATGGTGCGCCTGTATATCGGTTCTGTATTCCTAGTATACATGAATTGCCAACTTAAATAGATTTAAATGTTCTATTCGCCTTGCACTATAGTATTTAATGTAAAAGTGTTCATAGAGAGTAACTAAATATAGTAAACAGTCAATCTAAATCTCTATAAAATCAAAAAATTAATTCGCGTACTAAACAATAATGATTTCTTATGCAATACAATAACATAAAGAATATACTTCTAAGCATTTATCATTATAGTAATAAGATTTATAAAGTTTCTCTCTTTTCCCTGTTAAATATCAATGTAAATAGTTTTCCTACCTATATAATATTATAAGAATTGAATTTTACACTTCTACATAATAAACTCGGTGGTCATTTCCCATTAATTCTGTAAAAGACAGAGGAGGATATGATAATTAACTTGTCTTCTCTGTAAATAGTCTGTCCTGTACTGTAGGTAGCATTTAATTATATAGTTACATTCTAAATCAGTGTGTTTTAGTTTCTCCTGTCCGTTTTATATGGAAATCTCTCTCTTCATGTCGTATACATTACAGATTACAATAAATACCACACTCAGGAAAGTATAGCTTTAACTTACGTTACTTTACGCACACACGTCACATCACGCCATGCCATGCCATGCCAGCCACCGCAATCCGGGCACTCCACTTTCCGTCAAACTCATCATTATCGTTTCTGATTGGATTGAGTCAGTTACCACTTACATTTAGATGCACAACACTTTAGCGTGAACGGACGATAAAATTTATTTTCCGGCACACACGCAATTCACAGCACAGTACAGTACACTGATTGACATTTATATTCCACTCTTATTGTTAGCTTTATTTTCACCAACGAAAAGTAAGTACCAATTAAATACTTACATATTCTATCTTACCCTCATTTATTACAAACCTTAGCAATCTATGTACCTATACTCTTATTCAAGATAGTTTTAACTATATATATGTAGTAGGTAGTTAGGTTAAGAACTATAGGGTAACTGTATTTTGTTGTGTGTGTAGATTGTTACATGTATAATATAGCAAGGAAGTAATGTACTGTATGTAGAAGCAGTAATAATAAAAGAAGAGCTATGTTCATAAGTTAGGTCAGTTAATCTTAAGGTAAATACAAACCCGGTGATTTTCTCGGGAAGAGATTTATCATCTAAGCAGTAATACTGGATCGGTGAGATTTTTTAGCAATATTAGACTTTGATTCAAGTTAATATTGGTAAATATGTCAGGTTGCTATATATCTATTTATCCTACTTGCTTTCATAATAAATACCTAAGTAAAATAATTGCTATAGCTTAGTATGCTTTTACTATGTGCATCTGTTAAGAATGATTTCTAAAATGTAATATACTCCAAATATTCTCTTCTTTACTGTACAGGCCGCAACAATATCTTTTTAATTAGACTTTTACGGTAAGAAACAACACAGTAAAATAGTTTAGGAATTTTCATTTACGATATTGAATTGTACTTGATCTTTTAGTTCAAAAGTGCTGCACCAAAGTAAAGTATTAGATTTAGGATAGTGTCACATGTACACAACTAATATTGTAACACTATACCAATTAGAAAAGCAACAGTACAGTACAAAGTGTAGAATTACGGTCATGGAGACATATTACATTTTAAAAGTTAGGTTTATGTAAATTTAAGTATATAACACACCGGTATGAATTTCTTGATAGAAATATGCCTGCTAGTTACAGTAACAAAAGAGCAGGAGAAATATACACTAAATATCAAGAGGGTTATATAAGATATTTTGTATAACTCTGCATAAATAACGGCCAATGGTAGCAGAACTTAAAATATGTTGGTTACAGCAGCATTAGTAACTGATACATATTTGAGTAAGAGAAAGGGAGAAATCGCCTTGAGTTATTTTCGGATATCTCAGCATGAAAAATGTGAATATGTAGGTATTGTACGTAAAGTAACTAGGATATTGTAGGCTAAACTATAGAGGCAGTGTTTTGTTATGTACGTACGTAAGTAAGTAATGCTATTATTGTTATTATGTGAGTGAGTAGTTATTTTAAAGTGTAAACTGTTTATGTAAGTAAAGTACGTAAGGAGGTTTAGCTAAATAAAGGAGTATACAAATGGAACATACATATTATAGTAACAATACTCTCCTTGGTATTTCTAATATCCTACTATTTCATACAGTATATTAGATTAAATGTAAATAGAATTAAATACCTACCTACTCTGTGTACTAGGTTACGAAGGAATTAGAGATGTGTGGGTATAATAGGATTGGCCATATCAGGACTCGGTGCGCCGTAAGGATGATGATTATGATTATTGACAACATGTGAGTGACCCTCGAGGGAGGCGTGGTGAGGTGGCAAGTACATGGAAATCATTTGCCGCAGATCTCCTCCGGGGTGCCCATGACCTCCCATCGGTCCGCCGTGCGACGGATAGCCCGAGTCGACAAGTCCCGGGTTTCTCTTGTTAGCAGCCGCAGCAGCAGCCGCCATGAGATGGGGCGGAGGACTCATGATGTGTTGTGGGTGGGAGTGAGAGTGGGAGGATGCGATGGAGGCGGAGGAGGACGACGACGGATTCCCCGGCGGAGAGTGCATATTGTTATTACTACTAGATGAGTTATTATTATTATTGTTAGAGTTATTAGAGTTCGTGCCGCCGTGATTCGAGTTTGGACTCATGGCTTCTTTAGGGGAGGGGGACACACTAGAACCAACACTGGACACACTGCCCATAGCGTAGGGAGACGGGGCATTGTTGTTTGACGGGTTTCCCGAACCTCCACCTGAACTTGAACCTACTGGAGTCGTCGATGAGGCGTACATGGCGTAAGAACCATTGAGATACGGTGAGGAGGACATGGAGGGAGCTGAGGAGGGGGACATGTCGTACCGGGAGTACATGTTCGGATTCATATAGCCTGCAACAGAAAAATTACAATTGTTAGTACAAAAGTACTCCAAAACTACAAAAACATTGCTCACTTTCCAAAATTCACTATTATTATCAGTAGTAAGTAATTTGTCCAGCTGAAGAAAAAGATTTTGTCATGGAAGGATGATTCTACTCGAAGTTAATGTCCTCAAGAGGTTTTATTGGTAATTAAAAAAGACGGAATGCAGGATTCTATTCCTCATGTCCTGTACTGCCTTCCCTACCTAAAAAGTAGTAGATTGAGTAAAAAGCAATTCATCCCTGTCCTGTTCTGCATGGAGATATCCAACAAGTCAATTCTTAATTTGTTTCCTCAAAAATTACAAATTGGAAATTAGTGGACTGGAGTCGACTAAATGACGAATGAGTCTCCAAACCCAAGTGGTATGTAAATATGTAAATACAATTTGTGTGCTTTGCCACCAAAGCAAGCAAAGAGCGACTCCTATTTACATGGACTTCCCTTGCTCAATAAATAATAAATAAATAGTTACTCTTAACTTATTCAACAGCCTCAATCTACTAATATTCATACATACATAACAGCACAGACTTATAAACATTAGCTGACAAGATCTTCACTTAACACATGCTAACTACCTATCATTTTGTAATATCTTCCCTTGTCCTCTCCTGTAGATATACATAAACCAATATCCAAATCAACTCCCAAATGAAACCAAACCAATCAATTTTTCTCAGAGAATTCATTCAATTGAATATTATGGGCGTTGCAACTCGCCCCTTACATAATGTCTGGCTTCGTCAGAACTAACAAACAGTCTAGCCCTAACCAAACCACACCACAACACCATACTACAATAAACTATTTCGATTTTTCTACTGTCATGTCAAGACAAGACAAAGTTAAAATATACCAATAACTACTATAGCTAATAACTTAACTTATCGTTAAACAGAACGGGACACTTTACTCCGCAGACTAACTAACTAAATGAAATATCCCATACAAATAGCAATTACAATTCCAAACCTGTCTTCTTCACTAGTTCACTAATACAACACACCACACGTTCGTTTGGATTTAAGATGATCTATCAGAACAGATACTAGCACACTGTATTGTTTACAAGGTACAACAGTGAATTAAATTGAATGCTCCAATCCAATCTGAGACTGAAACCCCAATTAGTTTCGCATTTAATGTGCTCAGCCTACTCATCTACATTATCTCTGACTCTTCCCAATTCTCTTTCATTAGCAAAGAAGATCATTAGCTCCACCATTCATTTCAGTGCACACAGAGCAAATCAAACCAAACAAACCAAAGTTTCTTTCGCAGGTAGAGCTAAAACACATAATGCTCTTATTGTTACTAACTATTAGAAAACTGTTCTCTGTTTCTTGTTCTTGTACAGTAATTTGCAGCTACCTAACTAAGTGTAAATGCCAATGGAAAACATTAAAACATTATCGATAAAATATCGGCATCAGAATGAGATACGACTTGAGCAAACCAAACTATATACTATTGTAATTGTAGAATAGGAAAGCCAAATCAAGCCAACGAGTAAAGAGAGATAGACAAGGCAAGACAAGCAAAGGAACTAAAGGAAACCAAACCAATCCTCCTACTTTCCTTTTATAGCCAAAGCAAAGCCAACCAAACCAAATCAAACTAAGCAAGTCTCTAACTAATTGTAGGAAACATTACCTACTATCAAAACTAACTAAATAACTCTTAATACTCTTTCTATACTAATTCTAATGTTACTATAACATTATACACCGCACCAGACCAAACCAGAAGACCAGAGAGACCTTCTTATTTGGTTCGTATAATTATTAGTTAGTACATGCTGTACACAGATAGTACTTATTTGCTAGGCGGGTGGATATACCTAGATGGGTTGAAACGACTTAACTGAATACGACAACAGAACACTAACTCAACTCAGCATTCGTAAAATATAAATGAATAAATCTCGAGAGATACTAATGACACTGTTCTCTTTACAATATTACCTACTGTTTTTTTCTCACTGCTTGCATTGCGTTGCGTACTACATATTTATACATAGAAGGAAATCAGAAGGCCTTTTCTACACGACACGACACGAGGAGTCGAGTGGCATTATATTATAAGTACAAATATTCATTAGACCTCATCGTCCTGACATTTCATAAGGATATACGTAAAATTACTATATTCGTCAGACTTCCCGAACTATTCCCCATATAGCTTACTACAACGTAGTAGAGTCTGGTCTGCAGAGTGTAGCATTGAATATTGAATTACTAATACATTACATTACAACTAGGAAGGAAAGGAATGAAATTAGTAAAAAGACATTCATTATGCATTCCTTCAATTACGTTACGTTATACGTTCCTTTTATTATTATGTGACTCTCCTTAATGAGTATACTTTCGCGTATACTCCTAAAAACTAATCCTGTCCCTAACTAGGTAGAATATTATTATAAATTATAAGTAGAGGAAGTATCAGATAGCAAAAATCACTGCAGTATTTCAAAACAAGGTTCTTTGTGCAGTACACTGAATCCAGTCTCCTAACTCTCGTCCTTATTACTATGTGAATAATACCAAATGAATACATTTCAGATAGACTTCATCCATCCATTCGTCCATAACATTAAGTACGCAGCAGCTTACATTACATTCCAATTTCGGCGTAATTAAGCTACATATTTTCATACCTGATTTCATTTCTTTGCTTTACTGTACTCTATGAGCATACGACAACCAAATTGACTACGTAATATTATGCTGAATAAAAATTACGTGCAGGTAATGCTAGATATAGTCCTGTGTCCTGTCATGTAATTATCAACGTATTATATGTCTTCCCAAGTTTCCCTTGCATTCCCTTGGAAATTTAATTGCAGTGCACGCTTTGAGACAGAGAAACTAAACGACACGGGGATTCGTTTAAGATTATATCTCTAGATTTCTAATGCTTTGCACTTACAGGTAATCCAATGTAATGCAGATTATTGTACCTAGGCAGAGAACCTAATTAGCATCTTTCCTTATTAGTACTTCACTTATTGGTATTTCTACTACCTGCATTACTCTTTTAGCTGACAAAAAATCACATAGATTCGCACAACTGAAATCAAACTAAACTATCTTCTTGGTGAGACATACAAAATCATTGGTTACCTGATGTAATTTTTCAAAGATAAATCACGTTACATAATATTAAATACTTCGGATTTTAAATTAACACGCAAAGTGATTACAATATATCGGTTTTAGCCACTAAAACTAAAAATGAGTACAAGTGTAACCATTGAATTGCAGTTTGATGGAGAATTCTACTTAAGTCGCCTACAGTATTATGCAACAAGATTACATTAATAAAGGGATATTTAGTCAGGAAAGAAAGCCCAGCAACCCTTCATAAGAATTGAGAGAACCTAAAGAGTCGTAAAGTGTTGAGGTAGGAAGTGCATATTGTAATAATGTAAATACAGAGAAATAACTGCGTGTCTAATACAATCGTATTGAAATATTAATTTGATTTACTTTATATGTGTAATTACCGGATTCGGGGTCATAATAGGCAGCTTTTCCGTAAGTCCGAGACAAATTTTCCACATATTCTATCAAATGAATTAAAAGGAAAAAACAAATGAGCAACTCTGAGTACAAAGGAATGCAAGCAGTAAGTAGCATTAGGGCACAATACTAAAATACAAACATTTTACTTGCTAGGTTATGCTAGGTAAGTTTTTCTACATGAATGATGAATAGTGAATAGAATGCTTCCAGGAAACTCTGGTAATTTTTCTAATCTTGTACTATGAGACAGATTGAAGCGAATTCTCTACGTTTACATAGTTTAAGGGTAAGGACACACAAGTTCGTAAGTAGATTGATTAGTACAATACATCCTCGACGAGTACAAAAATGCACGTAATAATTGTAGAGTAAGCAATCACAACAGAACACAACTGAACATCCTGTCTGCTCACATCCTATGTAAACTTTCCTACTCAGCATTCCTAGTTGTACGCACTAATGAGTAGTAAAAAGCTGAAACAGTTATAGAGACGTAAATAGGAAGCGTGTGACTTACCGCTATAGGCAGAAGGGTCACTCATAAGGGCATATCCATTGGGCATGTAGCCATTGATTGCCTGATGCGAGTACAGGTCTCTAGGATTGAGATTGTGATGCGGATGAGATGCGCCGTGATTTGGCAGCCCATGATGATGATTCAGACCAGTGGAACTAACTGAATTCGGATTTCCGCCCAGTCCACTGGAGGAATTTCGACCGTCGAGAATTGATCCGGAACCGTTTGTCGTGACGCCGCCGGGACCACCGCCGTGGTGGTGACCAGTGGGACCCCCAGGACCATTTAAGGGATACTTGTCTTTTTTCAACAACGTCTTGGTCTTCCTTCTTGGTCGGTACTTGTAGTCAGGGTGTTCTTTCATATGCACCGCCCTGTAATCAAAAACAATCAAATTTTAGCATTTTCACAATATTTCTCTATCAAATACATTATTCTGTGTTTCTGTCTGTGTTGTACTACTTCAACTAACTATAAGTCATCACTCTAAACTATTATGATATGATATGAACACGGAAACTATTAAACTACTATATCTTAACAGCAAAGCACTCTTCTAATTGTGAAAAACAAAAATTAGACAAATGACAAGATCTATCAACATTTTAGAATGCAGCACATTAATTATGCACAATACATAACTAACAGATAAATTAATTAATTATAAAGCTGTATAAGGCAGACTCTTATTTAATATGCAAGTTTGAACTCATTCTGCATGAAGAAATTGAATTGTATGAACCTATAAATGTAAACAGAGTAAAAATCTAGGAAAAAGGAAAAATTCCAGAAAGAAGATGCGATTGTTAAACAAACCGACGCAAGAAAGCAGGTTGCGCGGGCGAGAATTACCGGCAACAACTATCCCGGCTAAAATATCAAAGATTGATATAAAGAAGTAAAAAGACTAGTAAAGTAGAAATGAGGGAATGGGAAGACGAATGAAGCCGGTTCATTGCATTTCATATCATCGCCTTTAATCAGAATGGGTGGGGTAACATAAGATGGAACTCACGAACTCTCTCTCTTCTAACTCCCTGTATCTTCCATTTCCATCTGCTCTCAGTTAGTGATTCGCTTCTTTATCATTTTGTCTATCTCGTTTAATTTAAGTAGACCCGTTTTGCCATCGAGAGTGCACCTAACCCAACACATAGCCACACTACATCACAAGTACAAGTAGTAGCAAGTTTGATCGAAATCAGTAGATCTTTCTTTTGCATACGGATGCATCATTATTATCATTGTCTATGACATGAGTAAGTAGACATTTGTATATTACGTTCTACGGGTAATACTCATACATTATTGGAAATTAGAACTGATGCCAAGCCAAGCCAAGCCAAAAACAAGAACCTACATATATACCAGATGAATATACATAAGTACTCCTGAATTTATATCAAATTAGAAGTAGGGACTTCTGAAGAGTACCTAAGTGAATATTTACATATGTAAAACTGCGTAGAGCATGTAAGGTGTCTTAAAAGGCCTTAATAACATGTGATGATGATGATGACGCAGAGAAGAGGCCGACGGACCGACAGTGGAGTGGAGTGCAGTCGAAATCAAGTCGACACGGCACGACAAGACACGACAGCAACCAGATTGTTATTGTAGATATTGCAATGAATCAAATGAAATGAAATCATAAGAGGATGCGTTGTTATAAATGTTGGTTGGACGTTACGCTATGTTATGCTAATATAATATATGTTAGTCAAAATCTGTTTTGCTGTCGACGTGAACAGTGAGCGGACGAAGGATCCAATTGAAGTAGGATCCTAACTTAGAGAAGCCACCGAGCGTACCGTAAGTGCGGGATGGGAAGTAACGCTAGCAGGGAGATGGAAACGAGAAGACGTGGGAATGAGATATAGATAAAACAACTTCGGTTGACTTGACTTCCCTCAGATTCACTACTGTGCCGTGCTTTTGGTTTCTCGTTTGGTTAGGCAAGTCAATTCAATTCTGTTACATAGATACTGATAAACCAAACCAAACCAGTAGTGCAGTGCCTCCCTGCTCTTTCCAACAATTCTAATACAAAAGGGCTCGTTTATATATAGGGACACTTTATAGCAACCCTAAAATACTACCAAGGGTTATATTATGGGGTTATGTAGATATCGGTTATGTTGCAATATGTTTTTGTACATAAATTCCAAGTCTCCTCAGCCTCTTTGGTTTGATTTGTTATAACAGTATGGTGTGTGTGGTGTGTTATGATTTTATAATTATATTGGTACATAGGTAGGTAGTGATAGTATTATGGAGGATAGTTTCTCGTTTGGCCTATATGTTGGTTGTTAATTGTATAAGTGTATAGTTTTTAGTGGATCTGTCTATTTGGTTGTGTATGCAGTAGTAATGCAAGTCAAACAAAATGAATTGAATTGAAATAAACCAAGTCTGATTAAATCAGCCTGAAAACTGACAGACAGACAGACAGGATAGGCTAGGCCAAGCTAGGCTGTTGGCTCCTCGACAAACTGACGGACAGAAACTGTCGAGTTTACAAAATCCGCTTGCTTATTTATAATATGTATTTATACTGTAGATAAGTGTAACGTTTAGAATGTATAATATTATAATATATGAGATATACTTTGTAGGGCTTTGCTTAGAATTACAAAGCAAGTTAAACGAAACAACAAATCCATCAAAAAGAACATTTTTACACCTCTTCTCTCCTGATTACCCACATTACAAATGCAATTACATTATCATTACATACAATCTCTTCATTATGTAACGTATGTAACATAAATAATGTATAGGTACCGATAAAATACTTACAACAATATCTCTGATGCTACAAACCATGAGTTGCGTATGTAGTAGCTGAATTGAGCACAGTAAAACTGCTGCTGATATGTCAAATGAAACAAGTAAATCAAAATGAAATAGGTAGCTCCTTGTAGACCGAACCAGACCAGAGGAATGCAATCTTATTTACTAAGCGAAAGAAACGCTCCACGTATAAAACCAATTGTAATCAGAATCAAATGTGGAAAACTTTTCTCAAGTTTCATTTCTTCAATGCAATCAGTTTAGCTTAACTCTAACTGAAATCTCTGGAAATTTTGACACAAGGGAGTGTTGTGTGCACAGATAGGAATATTCCTTTCGCTATTCCAATTTCTATGGTGCGCTCAGATACAACACAGACAAAAAGGTATTTACTTATGTTTTGCTAGTACATATGCATTATACTATCGTTAAATAATATTAGTAAGTAAAACATGATTCTATTATACACATGTTGCGTAGAGGACAAGACACGCATTTAAACATACCAACATAATTGCATTCCTTCACCATTCTGTACTTCGTCATAACTCTCACAACCTTCTTTTTACCTGAATAACATATTATTCCTTATGATAATTCGTGAGTTGAGCTTTCCTGTGTAATAAGTGAGTTAGTTGACTCAATGAGTGAGCACATACTGAGTAAACCTATAAAACTTGCATATAATGCATTAAACATAGTAAATACGTATAGCAGTAATAAATTTTAAAGAAAAAGGTACAAAATTTACGATAAGGAAGGCTCTTTTTCTCTATTTATTTTACTAGTACGTTATTTACTATACGAACAACTTAAGGACACAAGTAGCTGTTGCTGCAACGCAATGCAATCTTTTAGGGGTGTAGTATCGTACAAAAGGTAGGACAACACCATCCAACATAAGAAGCTAGTTACCTAGTGTGCCTCTATGTCTATGCAACCCAATGAAGTAAGCCGGAGACAAACATGAGGTGGGCAAGAAATTCAAAGGTACATAATAATCAGTCAAACTCTCATACGAAACGTATTATGATTATTTAGTGTAAGGCACAAATATTTTCTGATAATTATTTGTTTAGATTTAATTCAAATAATTTCCTAATTGAAAGAAGTTTTCAATAGAATTTAAGGATTAAAAGAATTTTTGGATAAGATTTAAAATGATGAAATTAACGAACTAATGCTCTAAGAATCTATTAGACTTACGTTGACTTTGTATTACCATAGATTGCACACTAAATTACAGAAAATGATAATATTGTTTGATATTTGAGACGCAACATGTTGGTTGTGTACTTTAACCATTTTCCTTGTATTGTTCGCTCAGAATTCAATCAATTGATTCAATGTTGACCATTAGTTGACTTGTGTATTATGTTATACGGTAAAGTAGGAACAAAACCTTTTATACATTCTGTCTGTAATCTTGCCTTGTCCAATTTGCAATGTTGACTGACAAGAATGGAAAGGAAATGAGTATTATAAATAAAATGCTTTACTTTTCAGCTTTTAGGTAGAGATAAGTAAACAAATAGAGACAAAACAAAGTAGGTCCTATTGTTATGGCTAAATCTCCTCATAGTCCACGGCAGACGATAAGGTATGTAGTTATTGGTTTTAGCTAACTTCATTCATGAATAGGTGAATTACAGAAGTTTGAAGTAATGCATTACATGTCTGCTGTTTTTAACTACAGCGTCTACCACGTCCTTGTATGTCTTGACTTGTCTCGATCATGTCATGTTTACCATTAAGTATTAAATGAACGTATCATGTTTTATTGCAATAAGACGAACATACCCAAGATTGTTTTTCTGTTCGTATACACACTAAAGACTTCTGTAATTGTTATGTACACACACGACAGACAAGCAAATAGGTACCTACGAATTCTAGCAATCTACCAGGTCTCAGGTCTAACTTTACAGTTTACACTAAACCAAATACAGACAGATTACAAACAAGAGCAAGTCAAGACAAGACATCAAGTTAAGTAATTCACAAAGAGGAGAAATGAACCATAGGTATTACTTATTTTACTATTATAACACTATAAGTAGTGTACAAGGAAAATAGCTAATTGTGCATTGAATATTTAACATTGAAACAAACACATTTTGTGGTATAGACATTTAGGCTAGGAGAGTGTGGAGTGAGTGAGACCTGTCCAGTAAATGGTAAATGGAAAGAAACTGACCATCAGAGAAGGTTAGGCAAATCAATCGAGCTATCGGCTCAAAATTCAAGTCTGCAGTCAAACTGAAGTCAAGTCAAAAATAGATAACATCTATTAATACGTATTCGAGTCTGTAACCGTTGTAGCAACAATATGCAAGCAAGTTGTAATCCAATCTACAAAACTATTTTCTACCTGAGCTGAGCTCCTGTGCTGAATACGATAATACCTAAGCTATAAACGTTACAAAGTAATCATTATGTACGTAGATAAGATAACCTTAAGATCCTCTCTACCTTCTCTTATTATAACCACTTCACTTATCTATTCATCTATTTTACAAGTCAATTTTAATTTACAAGTACAAATCTGCAAAAGATGATGAGTTGAATGAAGGCACTCTAACTCTATGTGCCGTGCCTTACCCATAACTTACATATTGTAATTCATAATATGTAATGTAACGACTTGGCAATATTTCGTCTACCAAACCACATGCACATGTATGAATACGTTTACTGATGCGTGTAGTGTACTAATTTATATTTGTCTCACTCTTCATTCTAAATATTATGGTAACAAAAACAAGTATTAAATTTTCTTCCTATTCAGAATTATCTGATGTGCATAAACACAAGTATAACTCATAGTTTGCCAACAGTGTAGACAAAATAAACCCAACAGATTATATATTGTTGTTTGTATTTACAATTCACACAATTAATTAGTAAGTAGTAAGAGTAAACATATACACAAATCGTGTATGTACTTATGTGCTTTGAACCAAACTATAATATGAATGAATGAACATAATGGGTAATAAAGAGCATCCACAGATAAAAGAATTGGATCTAATTTTGTTTTCGATTCATTCCACGAAAGGGAAGTTCCTAAATATAAAGTTAAGTAAAGTATGGCAATATCGTTTACAATGTTATCTGATGGGCAGAGATTCAAACGGAAGTGGCAGCTTTACGGTGCTTATACTTAGCCTCAAACACATAAGAACATTAAGGTAGGCACCACTATTATCTGCCAGTTTTCTTGGTGTGAATGTTATTATAATTAGGTAAAGGTAAATATAAAAATCCAATCTCCACATTTCGTCAACGACTCAGCGTGTTATCTTTCGAACCTAGAACAGTAATACTGAAGTAATCACAGTTTTTACAAAAGAAAATTAGATATGACTTGAGGTATCGAAGAAAACCTATACTATGTTTTTTTGGAGGTAATTGAAAAAGTGTTTGACTTTTGATAGCGTGTGTTGTGTAGTGATTAGGGAAAGAACAAAACAGAAAGAGAATCCTACAGTCTGCCAAAAATGAAATAGTGTGTGTTTTCTTTAAATCCTTAGGTCACATACATGTCATACCTGAGTCTCTTCGCTTCATCGATAAAGGGTCGTTTCTCCGTTTCACTCAACAATTTCCACTCAGCCCCTAGCCTCTTGCTGATCTCTGAATTGTGCATTTTGGGATTTTCTTGAGCCATTTTCCTCCGTTGACCTCGGGACCAGACCATAAAAGCATTCATGGGTCGCTTTACCCGATCCAGATTGTTATTATTATTGTTATTTTTACTATTTGAATTAGGTCCATTTTGTCCTTGTCCCGGTTGCTGTTGAGGGGGTCCATGACCGTGAGCACCACCGCCACCCTGATGATTCGGTGGCATCCCGTGAGGATGCTGATGGGAATTAGGATTCTGACCGTGGTGACCAGTGTGATGTGACGTTTGTACAGGCGAGATTGAATGAGCATGTGTAAGTCCGAGAGCAGACGGTGACCTAAGGTCAAGATTGTACGAAGGGTGAGAATGGACCAAACCTCCTTGGCCACCTTTTAAATCTTCTATTAGCATTCCACCGTGGTGGTGACTTAAAGGGGATCCCGAAGGATCTAGTGGAGTCAAGTCTCCTCGCCAAAATGAAGCCATTGTAACAAAAAGTGTAAAAACAGATTTTCTCTCACTTAAGTGACAACTGGTAAATTTGACTGATTGCAATTACTATTGTTGTATTTGGTTTTACAGGTAAAATGTCCGGGAAAGTGAAAATTGCATACTAATATTCAACTCCGTGGTAAAATTCAACGTAAACTGAAACACGTGAGTTGCAGCGTAAAATAGAACTTGAGGGTTAGTAAAATGTATTTGTTTGTTTAGAACTGCATAATACTTAATTAATCGTTTAGATTTCACTACTGTTGGTAATTAGAGGATGTAAACTTCACTAGATTTGTACTTGGCCCATTAGTAGGGAGAAGTGGTTCTGTTAATTTATCTGTGTTTGTCATTTGTGTTATTAGGAGACAAAGGAAGAGGAACACGTAAAAACTTCACATGCACCGTAATTCGAATCGGATTGCCACTTACATAAGAATGTGAATGAAATTGGAAAACTTCACTTTGCACTCATTTTGACACTTTCTGTTGTTTGGAGCTCACCATTCTATAATGAGATTTGATCTCTGAAGTACATAATGCAGAAGTAAACAAGGAACCTTGGAATTGAAGTACAGTACAGAGACAATGGAACTTATTTGTGTATTGTATTGAATTGAATAGACTTTCGTTCGTTCGTCGGCTCTCCGTCGATCGGGATGATGATATCTATTCGAAGGTTCTCAACTGACTGTCTTGTACCTCGCTTCCCTCCTATACATAGAAACAACATCCACCAAGTCAGCCAAAGCACCACACACACGCTAGGCCATAAGAGAGAGCTTTGGCTTTGGCTTCACTTTGCCGTTTTGCTAGTAGATACGATGTGACTGACGAAACTGTGGAAACTTTAAGAGTTCACTTCAACTTGCCATTGCATATTGCTCTTCCCGTTCCTTCCCATGCCATCCCCGCTTCTTTTGGCTTAGGGGAAGCTCAGTCCACTCCTTTCAACAAAACGTCCAGCCCATGTGTCTACATCCGCCCTAATCTTTTCAATTCTTCCATCTGACGTTGCCCTTTCAGGCGGGTTGTCGATACAGACCCTCCTCTCCGCTCCTACCTTATACACAACTTTTATTCACCAACAACCTTTACGTACCCATCCTGCTATCTACCTACATTATACTCTCGCAGCAACCAACTCAACCATTCCACTCTGCATCTCGCAGTTTCCAACAGAAACAACGCTTAGACTTGACTTTTCTTGTCTTTTCTTCAAATCAGATGACATCTACGTATGTCCACATATTTATGTCCTACCATTATACCATTATCCTTTAAGTAACTATTTGCTACGTCTCTTTTTACTTTCTGGTCAAAAAATTCATTTCTAAACAGTTTAAAGTATTTTATACTATTTTGCGATTTTGTCATCTCTGCAATTTACAATCCATGTCTGATTTTTCAGCCTAATGTGAAAAATGTATTCTTCATTTTAATCTAATTACTTACTAAATCTATAGTAGATGCAATTATTAAAAATTCAATTTTAACCAAGTCGTGATTTTTAAGTTCGTAATATTTACTTGGATTTGTGTTTATTGCAAAATTGAGTAGGTTAATATGCAAAGCTTGGAAATACATAAGTGTTGATTTGAAAGTAGAATATTCTTGTTTCCCAACGACACGACGACCTACCTGTTTTTGAAAGCAATAAAATCTATAGAACATAGAACAAATGACACAACTGCATAAAAATGTTGGTATCTCTTCTAAAGTTCGTAGAAATCGTATATAGATAAATTGGCTCTACGTAGCGTTCGTCCCTGCCAGTATTCTCGTGATGATGATGCTCATGATGATTATGATTATGATACTGCTAGCTTTTCTGATGATGATTATGATGAGGAGAGAAGGATAATAAATAATGATGCTGAGATGAACATTTTGATAAGGTAAGTACATAGTCTACGTGCATTGTACATAAATAACTGTGTGCATCTATAATCTATGCACATAACTGCTATACAACATGCATACCTAGTTTACTATTACGCATTTTATAGATAGTGTTGATTCTATCTGTATTAAAACGAATATAGAAATATTGGAATTTACTACAGGGTAAAGCCTTATAGATAGTGTATATAAAACGAGATGATTTAAAAAGGCCTGTTAGATTTTTCGAAAAGATTTGCATGCAAAGTAGCACATGAATTGCGTTTGAGAGATTGCTGGTTGTGATTAGGACGTGTTGGATTTGATTTCAGGACTAAGCTCTCAGATTAGATGGTTGACCCCTTTAAAATACTAGATGTGATACAGATATGTATTATTTGTACGTAAGCAAAGCATATGAATATTCATCCGCATCCTTCGTTTCGCCATGCTCAAACACAATGTGGTACTTAAATCCATCTCTCTCTGCATTTCTCATAAAAGGATGGCAATTACCTATTTGTATTACGTCTACTACATAACATAGTAGCGTTGGCGAAGTTTTCCTCTCTTCCACATAATAACACTTCTGTACGTTTCCACATAGACATTTGTATGGTATTTATGGATATGCATGTACATATAATTATTAAATGTACAAGTAGCAAAACTAAATTGAACAAAACCAAAACCAAGTGAAGTATGTAGATGGATAAATGATTATGGCACGGTGTGGTGGCTTTTGGTCTTGTATGAATAAAAAGTACACAGAGCAAACACAACGATGCCAATAATAAAGTACAGCCTAGCAAAGTCACAACAAACATGTGGACGGAGAAAGAAAAGAACTGCTTCTGTTTGCATTGCATTTAGCATTTAGAATCTACATTAACGTAAGCTACCTTCGCACCGTGCATGCTTATTTAGTAGCTTTCTGTGGGGAATATAAGGAGAGCACTAGTTTAACTGTTTGTGTTATTTCACTTTATTATGGTAAATGAATGGACGAGGATGAAGAATTTTTCATGCTGAATCAAACTGCCTATTTGGTGCTCCCCTGAGGCTTTTCTATTATGTCAATAAGTTAGCGTAAGTATGTTTATAAGTTTATAAGCCTTATTTCTGTATCTATAGGTAGTTCAAGATAACTTGCTTTCATGGGGAGCACAGGGTTTGTTTATGACAATAAATACCTACCTATAATACAAACCTAAAGCATACCTGTCCCAAAGGATCATATAATAAATACGTGCAAAACTATACTAGAATTTACTACATAATATTATACAATTATTGCAGCTATTATCTATAAACTAACTGGGTGTACGTACCTTTGGGCACTGTTATATATGCATTTATTGTAATTTGATGATACATGCCTATCTATATAACAATGTATAAATACAATCCAAAATGCACCTTTAAAACTCTTTTCCTTCATTTCAATGGTTTGGCTTCGTTTACTTTGGTTACGGTTTATGTACATTCTCTTCAATACATTTATGCTGCACTGTATCCACGATAGCAGTCGTGTGTAGGTATACAGTATACAATGGCAATTCACCTCATCAGATCACATAATAGAAAATAAAGTCAAATATCAAACTGAGTTTATGTGCTGAAGTGATTTCAGTATGAAACAAGTAAGTGTGTAATATATAAGGCAAATTGTACTTGTATACACATATGTAAGGATACGGTTTTGATTGTCTTCTAAAGATATCTATATATGTGCTTGCATTTATTCTATAGCTTATGCAAAGAAAATATGCACTTGATTTCAGGTTAGATATAATAATACAGTAAGGTCGAAGAGGTTCACAGAAGAGCCTATCTGTCTACTTAGGTATGTCTGATAAAGGGTAAGCGAGTGTAAACGAGTGATTGGAGTGTGAATGAAAAGGACAGCAGCAAATACAAACTTCTATTGATTGAATTGGATGAAATGCACTTGCATTTACATTGTATACCTACGTCTAGTCTATTCCAATGAGATTACGGATGCCGAGGCGGCTTCACTGACATGTGGACATTATTCTCCTTTACACAAATAACATTGCACTACATTATTATGTACCTGCACACCCACTTCAGTAGATTTCTAAGAAATTTCAAATATGCTCTTGCACATTGCAAATGATATTCCTGTATTTAATGTTTATTTTGAACAATTTCTTTGCACTCCCGGACCTTACGTTTTTTGTATTCATTTGATCTGATTTATTATACTACTTTTTATAAAAAAAATTATTTTTGCAAAACGATAAACAAACTGATAAAAGTGTAGATAAAGACAATTCTCCAATCCTGTGTATGTACCCACCTATTTTAAATACTGTATTTATTTGCAAGAAGCAAGTATATTTTTTCCTTTGATTCAAGTACTACAGTTAAATCCTTGTTAAATGAAGAATTGGCTCCATCGCCCATTATTATTCTGATTAAGTTAAAAAACAGAGACGACAGACAGACCATGTTCCAAAGCAGAGAGGCATTGGGAGTTTGTATACAATACAAAACGATGATTTTTTGTAAATTCTCAGTAAGCTTAGGGTAAACAAGAGAGTACATCTGTTTTGGAAATGTCTACGTATGCAAGAAATACAGGAAATACAGTGGAAAAGAGCTTATGACTAAAACAAATGTGTGAATAGGAAAATATCCTTGGTAGCTGAGATACTAGCAACATGACATGCAGTAGCAGTAAGAGATACTAGAGACTGAATACTAGTGTAACTAAGCCCAGCAAGAGTCTATTGACAATTGGACCAGCGCATAGTCTGTGTATGTGTGCGTCTGAACAGAAATATCAGAGCAGATCAGAAGAGAAACAGAAGCAGAAGAGAGGAGGAAGGTAAGTGAGTATTCGAAATTGGAATGAAGAGAAGAGGACGAAATCATGGATGGTTGCTTATTAAGTAGCTACCTCTTTTGTCTTCTCCTCAGCAGCTCATTCCTCTACTTTACAAAGCATAATGGAAATAAATACACATAGAAATAACATAACGATGTACGGAATCAGAGAACGGTACCGTAAATACATTTCTGCTTCCTCTATACCAGAGTACATGTGTACTTCATTGAATTCCGTCATTCTAGTCTAACAATTAATACTTACGTTAGAGTTTTGTATGTGTGTTTATGTACATTACAATTTGCAAACCGAGGCAATTCATTCGTTTCAATTTATCCTTTTCAATTGAGCTGATTGAGGGATGGCTTGGAAAACACCTGTATGGTATGTCATGTATAATCAAGAACAATAGTCTGGTTCTGTTCTAATTAATACTTTACGTCCGTTCTGTTGTATTATGTTCATGGAACTCTGACTTGAATTCTGTAATGTGACGTGAGCCTGGCTTCGTCTCAGTTCTCATTTACTCATTCCATCCCATTCCATTAGAAACTAGACAAAACCAGAAGAGAAGACGAACCGTGCAACTATCGTTCAAATACAAATATAGTAGGCACTACCAGGTACTGCTTAAAACTCTATAGATACTTATTCTGTGAGAACCAAGTACGCATTGTATGATTTATTCATAAAATCTGCTGCTTTGTGCGTCTGCAGGCAACCGAATGTTTTCCTACCAAATTAAATCACTAAAGTGCTCGCCTTGCTCTTGATAATTCAATGTTACCCTTCAATGTCTGTTTTGTCTTTATCAACAACATAACACGTCATATCACCGTTTTTACGTTTGTTTGCCAATTTACAAACTTTTAACACTCCATTCCATTTAGCTCTATTTACTTACCTCTCTGTGTTTACAACGCACTCGTTTATCAGTCACTATGTTTCTAGGTATAGTCTTGTACGTACCAAAACCAGTTAGTGGAATTGTTCAATGTAGTTTTTCCGATTATTAAGTAAACCTACTTACAGATGTGATCTTGTTATTTCTAATTGGTAGTAACCTCTATTTGCATTTTCAAGTTCACATTCTACTCCATTAGGAGATCAAATTGCTGTACTGCTACTAGATTCTATTTGCCGTAATAAATAACTCCATTGCATTGAAGAGGATTTATGTAATAAAACTATTGCTAATATAAATACATCATGGCATGACACAAGTGTTTAATATGAGTAGGAAAGCTTTACTTTTGTATATCCACTAAATTGCAGCTAACCAAACTGAAACTTTCCACAAGAGCAAATACACACACGAAAAGTAATCATAGAAAAATTCAAAGGATAAAATTATGCACATATATTAGGCCGCATTATGTTCTCCTCTTATCGTTAACGGTATACCGTATACCATCAACGTAATAGGTATGTAGATAAAACGAATACATCTGCAACAGTTAGTTCACAAAATATGAAACGTCCTAAAGATTTCAAACATTATTTCTACACAAAACACGATATATGAATAAGCCTATGAAACTTGGGAAATTTTGAACCTAGTTTAAAGGTAATTCTTTTGGTATTTACTATATTATGCATAATTATTATTATCAATTAAAATGGGGTATTAGAATATTACTCAGTTAAGGAATACCAGCAGGGAGCCACATTATACATAAGTTGTGCTAATTACTGGACTGAATTCACTTTTAGGAATAGTAATACCTTGTCGTACTACTGGGGATGTAGTTAGAAGAGTTACCTACTTAAGATGACAATGATGTTAGTACTTATGTGTATGAATTGTAGTGTTTAATAGAATGAAAATATAAGTAAGTATTTATGTAGATGAAAAAAAAAGTTCCCTCGGCCGAGTTGCTTTTTATTCTCTTGTTCCTACTCATTCATAACTTTTTCGGAGAAAGAAAGAAAGGGAGCGAAGGGAAAGAATGCACTACATTCCTAGTACAATGGATTGAATCATGAAACAGTTACATTTACATCTTCTTATATTTATATTGTACGTACTACTTGCATATTATTACTGGTACAATGTTACATACATTACACATATCTTATCTGCCTTAACAATAGTAAAGGTGAGCTGGGTAGCAATTTTAAAGTTTTCTATTTTCAAGTATATCCCATGATATATATGTTTTCTGGTAGTAATCATTGTGCTCACACAGTACACAGTGAAGCAAAAGGAAAAGGAGCCAAACCCTAAAGTCAAGTCAAGTCAAGTCAACAAAACTCAGAGTTATGTTTATGAATTAAGGTAGAGAGTATTATGTAAGATATCTTTTACTACCTAGAACTATAATGCGGAATAACTTTCAAGAACGGGGCAGACTAATTGTGAATGTGTAGAATGCAGAAGGAAAAGGCCGAATCCTTAGCGTACCGTACCACCATCGCAGCAAAGCGAAATCTCACAGGAACACAGAACATAAAAATTATTTTCTAAGGCAAAAGCAAAGGAAATGAAAGAACTACGAACTGTAGGAAACGAACAAGAAAAGAAACGCGTAAATTCTTCTGTTCTCTAAATGTGTCTTTATTTTCTTCTTTTCTGACTTGGTTTGCTTCAGCTTCCTCTCCCACTATGTATACCTACCTATTGTCCATTGTGTCTTGTCTTGTGTCACAGCTTAAGTAATGCATGTATTTTCTTAAGTTAAAGGTGAGGTGACTCAAGGGAGCATCTACCTTTCTTGTCATGTCACATAGATATATAAATAAGTAGCCAAAACCAACGAAAGGTTCTCGGATCCCTATAGAGTTGACATTGTGTCCTCAATTATACACGCAGCATACCATATACCTTACCTACCCTTAAATAAAAGCTCCAGTTATATATACAACCAAGCGAACTCCTTAAAAACCAAACGCATCGTTATGTTACCTTACTTCTCTAATATTTTAAACAGGAGAAATTTTTCTTGAATGAAATAAAATGAAGAAAAATATACCTACCTGGTTTGGATTAGAATGAATTCAAGTAGTGTACATATTTACAGGAGGTAGTAGGGTGTAGCACAACCCAAGAATACCTACAACCTACACCAACATTCAGCATCTACCTAAATGTGTTACGCATGGATAAGCAATGCAATGGTACTTTATACTAAGGGCCTAATAAGATTATTAGGCTACACGTTATAAAATAGTTTCTAAGCATCCCACACAACAACACTAGAAAATAAGTAGTAAATAAGGTAAACCTACTCGTGAGAAAGATTCAACGTACGAAGTAAATGTAATTTCACCTAGTTGTGAGATATCTCCTTCTTTCTCAAATTTAACATTGAAAAAATGTTATGACAAATAAATTTTCCATGTTGCAACTTGCAATACTACTCTTCTCCGAAGTGCAGTTTTCTTGTGCTTGGCTTGCTCTTTCCTTGAACATTGAAACTCTCTAAGGACCATGAAAAACTAGTGAAATTACTGAGCCTACTACGATTAGTTTGTTCACAATCAAATGAGTTCACCTTTCTTACAAAATATCTTACATAAATAAATAGGTTTTGCTTATACTCTATCAAGAAGAAAAGTAGTGGAAGTTGAAACATAATCCATATCCATTGGTATTTCTCCCGGTATAATGTAACAACCCATTTGAACGTATAATAAGCTGTGTCTATTAAAAATACCACATGAGTAGTATATAATAAATATATACGATTGTTACCGGTAGATTTTGGATGGAAACATTTGAGAGGAGCTCATTACTGTTTTGGATGGGTATAGTCTATCAGTCTCCCGTGTGGGAATTCAAGTTGAGTAAATCCTTCGTTAAGCCAAGCAAAGAGTCCCAGTCCCAACAAACCATGGCAAGCAAACGAAACGAAACCAAAGGAAACTATCCCAAAGGAAACTAAAGGCCAAGTACTACTAACTAACTAACTACATATAGTAATCGTAAACGAAACCATCAGGTAACAACACATATGACGATATTATGCATATAGAGAATAGAGGAGTATATAAAGTAAGGCTGAACGAAACTAGGATGTCGGATTAAAATGCCATGACAAGAAGGTAAAGGAAGGGAATGAGGATAGTAATAGTAATAGCACCCCTTGCCGAGTGAGTGAGCTGAGTGAGATGGAGAAGGGTCACATCACATAGCATTGCAATGCACAAGGAACACAATGAAATAGAAATGCTAGACGTTTCGGACCCTCGGAACTTCCCGATTTTGTTTGTTGTTCGCAAGAATGAGCCGAGCGAACGGAGCAACCGACAGCCCGTCAACATTAATACATACCAGCTATAAGTAGGTAGCTACGCATTTCTTTGTGGTCTATGCAATGCATATTGTCAAGCGAACTAAACTGCAGAGGTGATATTTCAGATTTCAGCTTGTTAGTTAAGGTGAGTTGTAAATATACCCAGAGTATAAATCTGTGTACCTTCCTTTACTTACATTAGATTCGTGGGATTCGTGTTTTCCAAGTAGCGTAGCATAGGTAGTAACTTTGGTTTAAGTTACTAATACTCTAATATTCAGTGATGAACTTTACTACCTTTACATTTCGTCGTCCTCCTCTTCCCTATATTAGTACCAGTACCTATGGCCTGTCTCTCTGATGTGATGCGAGTAAAGATTTACTATGGGAATTTTTTTTCGGTACACGAAGAGAAAATCAAAAGGCCTCTCCCCTTTGCCGTTTCGTTTGCCAACAGAATAGAGAACCCTATACTAAAATACACTTACGTTAGGTACTTCATTCTTAACGATCCTGCATTATATTCCTGTACACCAAGGCAAGCACCTCAATTCGTATAATAAACGGATAGATCACAGAAATTTATATTATTTTCTATATAGGAATCTCTCTCCACCACATACCTATAGGAGTATAATAGCTTAAGCAATAGAACGCGTAGAGGAACTCGTTATTTACGAAACTAAACGGTGATAGTGAATAGTGATGCGACACGACACGACCAAAGTTGGATGGGATGGTTTCGCCTGGTTTAGTTTTGGTGTGCTCTTGTCTTATAAAAGTTTGACAGCCCAGCAAAGCCCAGGTGTACAAAATTCAGGGAGACTGACTGAACAAGCAAAGCAGAAGCAGCTACACAGATTTTAGGGTTCGCATAATAAAATAGGGGGCATAAATTATTTTACGGGGGTATTTCTTTCATATCGTATTATTCCGGTGGTCTACTCAACTCCTCTTCTCTCGCTGGCCTGGTCCGGGTGTCCTTTGCTTTGTCCTGTCATTCCATTCCTACAGATATATGTTCGTTAGTACGCAGCTTAAACTTGTAGCCCAGAGTACTGCACTCAATGAACAAAAATACAACTCATATTTATAACTGAGATGGTTTCCTTTCGTTTCATCGCTTGCTCGTATTTATATCACAACAATAGATAGAAAAATTCTATACTTGCAGTCTCTCCTGAAATGACAGGTCAGATCAGACGATGAAAGCCTAGGGGGACCCTTAGCTTTTACACGGGATATAAATTTTTCGCTATATTCCATCAACTGTATACTTATTATACAACGTACGACAAGCCATCATGTCAGTTCAATTCAAATGAATCTCTACCACAGTTTTATATCCATTTACGTATATCAAATTCATTTCCTAACGTAAATGCACACACTACAGACTTTACGGCTTGAATATGTGTGTACTCTTATATTAATGAGAATCCGTATGCTACGTGTCGAAGGAACCGTGGCGTGGACATTTTTAGAATATGAATTATCAACTGACAGCTACCAACTACTAACATATCTAAGGCTTGCTAAATAAAGTCTACTGCTGCATACTGCCATAAACAGTACCTCTGTAGAACTACACATATATACATGTGCTCTACTTAAAGTGGAACAGCCAAGCAAGGATTATTATTGAGTGTTGAGAGTTGCATTCTACGACACATATTTTCAATTGCTTTATTTAGTGTACTGTACCATGTAGAACTACCATTACCAACAAAGAAAAAAGTAGTTTAGTTAGTTGAGGGATGTGAACACATTAAAAAATGCAAGTTGAAAAATAAATGATAAAAATTCTTATCAAGAAAAATTTCCAGAAGGGTCTTTGCTTACTGACTGTAATCATGATTGGCTCCTGTCTGTACCGCTTCTGTAAAAAGTAGAGTGAATCTAATAAGTAGACGTGTAGGAAATCATATTGAATGAAACCGTTTGATAAGGCATACAATGCTAAGAGGATGGCTCTTGTTACAGTAATTTCCTTTTACTCTCCGATGCGCATCTATGATTATGAATTACTAATGAGGATGGGATCTGTCAATAAAGTATCGAATTATGTATTAGAATAGAATGTGATATAATGGATTGGTATTTCCTAGAAATACTTATGTGAATCTACTATTAATAAATTCAGACAGTTTGAGTTTGCAACAGGAGGTTCTGTATCACAGTCACCTATATTGTATGCATTCATATTCAATAAGTCACTAGAACAAGTTTGCTACCCTTGCACTGCATAAGTATTTATTAGTTCCACTGCAATCTCACAGTTGAATATCTTTTCATTGTTAGCATTATAGGGTTGCATAATTGAATACTATATTGGTCATGGGGACATTAATCGGATATACATAACCGATGTGATTGAAGGATACCAGTTTATCTTTGTATTATCGGTTCTTTATTGAAAAATCTCTTTCAGACAAAGTATTTATGTGAATAGCAAATGTAAAGTGTAAGCAGTCGGTCACCACATATCTATTTTATCATCAGCTATTTTAATTTGCTGATTAACGTATATACAGGTTTCATATATGTAAATGGTGGAAATATTATTTACAAATAAACTTCCAGAGCTCACTCAACATTTTATGCCTGTAGGTACAAAAAATTAACTTAGAACATTAAAGTTTTCGGTTGATTGCATGTAGTGGCAATTTGAAAAAAATTCTGCGGTATAAAATTGCATGTTTGGAAGCTGGAAAAATTCAAATTAAGCATTTAGCCGTAGTAGATTTTCCACATCCTATTCTTGATTTCGTGCTAAAAGTCAATCTAGGAGTTATATTATTCATGTAAAGTACAGAAATAGAATCAGGTACAGAGAACAGACTAGTAGCTAACTAATGCCGTCAATTTAGAACAGATAAGTTCACCATGCATATTATTTCAGGACAGGTAAGCATCAGGAAGTAAATGAGCCGGCATGAATTTAAATACCATGTAATGAAAATCTAGCGTCACGAGAAGGATATCAGAGGTTTACCTGTTTGTGTTTGTGAAAAAGTACATAGTAATAGTATTACTCATAATCTATGCAACTACTGTATGTCTGATGTGGTTTGGTTTGTCCTACGTTTCGGAAGTGAGTTGAAATCATGAGAGGAAGGAGGTTAGATGATGATCACGATGATTGCAATGCAAGCGCTGACATTACATGAAGATCATGTCTGTGATACTGATGAGGAGAGAGGAATTCAGCTTACTGGATTTACTCAGTTACGGTCAAGCTTATTTTATCTGCGGACATCGCAGCTAACCCTGTTTCCTAAGTTGAGTTAGGAAATAATACAGTTTAGTATAGCTACTAGGTATGAATTAAGGTATATGACTTAATATTATGTTGGTATTTACAACTAACTTTGTTCGTATTCGTAAAAGTGATGGAAAAGGAAAGTGCAATGAGGGAGCCGAGAGGAAAACAGAGCCGGAGACTTAGAGAGGAAACTGAGAGAGAAGTTAGATCAAACGGAAGTACCACAGAGAGCAAAGTTAACTGAACGCAGTCTATGTATATATGTATGCAATGCTACGCAACAGGATAGCCACTTTTAGGTGTGGTCTTGTCTGCTTGTAGTAAATATCTGCTCCCATATCGCTTCGTCTGGTCAACAGACCAGAGGACAATATACTCATACAGAATTAGAACCCAGAAGTCCATGCACTACAACTAAGTCATTTCTACAGGAAAGCCATGTCAAGTCAAGAGATTCAATCTCATCTATCAAGAGTTGACTTAAATAAGGTCATTTAGGACTAATTTTCTAATTATAATTTACACAAACACTTTATTGTATACAAAAGGTTTGGGAAATTTTTGCAACTTTATAAGTCCATTAGGAAAGGTGAAGATAGTTTGTTTACATTCAGTTTGCCGAAATAAATCTATAATAACTGCCAATCCTGTCAGATATCTACACATTAAATAAATAAATAAATTAATATGTCCCTTTAATTTCTATGTTGTCCGCAACTATATGTGCACAAAAGGTATAAAATGTTATGTAATATTAGTACAGTATGTATCGTGTATTAGAAAATGAGGACAGGAAGGAGATAACCCTTTGGTTTGGTTCGAGCCTTTTTGGCTCTGCACGCAAAGTCGACTTGAAATTGCAAAAAAAATCATGGCTTATGTTAGTTAGCTGGGAGTGCTTACTTAGCGGAGTTCAGTGTTTGTATGTTAGCTGGATTGGATACATGAGAAAAGGATTGCGTGGGATCCATTATGATCAAAAGCAATCCATGAAACGAAACGATAGAAGTAATAATCATTCATTTTGTTCCCTATAACGCGGAGTGTTTGTTGGCCACGTTATGTAGGTAATAATAATCGAATGAAAATCACGCCAAATCAAAAATGAAAAATACCGATAGTGTTTTGCACTCGTGGAGCTGTAGCGTGGGAACACCTCAAACTTTCCTATACATGTCCAATATGCAGCATGGGAATGAACTCCCTTACTATTTACTCCTTCCATAACTAACGTGTATACCGAAACACTATTCTTATGTAAGGCAAGGTACTTATTTTTGGTAGTGGTGGAAAATATTTATATACATAGCACATACAGTAAGTTTGAGAAGGTTTGGGTACAATTATTTTGCTTTTGCTACTATCTATCTATAATCTATACTTATACATGCATTGGATAGTAGTAGCACGTACGATGTATGTATTTATTTATGTATGTAGATAATTATTGTAGAATGCACTACTACTATGTGCTCATGTATATATGTATATATTGGTTTGATATTTTGATGTGCAGCATTTTATAAGATAGAAAATAACTCCATCCCATAGATCAAACACGATTTTCATGTCGCGTTACGTTATGCCCTATTGTCATGCTATATTTGGACTGCTCGAGCTTGCACGCTTTGGAAAAGGCTTTTGTGTTCTTTTATTCTCTATTACGTTTTGGTGAGCTATTCGGCAGTCCTTTCCGACTGATACATACTTTATGTCCACACCTACAAGTACGTACCAAACTTAAATCCGTACCTAAATTACTTTTTGCAATTCTTATCCCTATTTTATCCCATAGTATAATATTTGATATTGCTAATGAAAAATATTGCATTTTTCAAGGTGTAAAACCATAAAGCTGATTTAATTTAAGGATAACAATATAATGGTACATTGAATCAGATTATCAAGTATTATAAATTGTGTTGTATAAGTATATGAATGATATTAACTGTACGAATAACCACATTTTATCCCAGAATATTTGCTAATTATAATGAAAAGTATTTTCAAAGTGGAAAACCTTTGAGGTAATTTAATTTAAGAGTAACAACACTTGTATGCACAATTACATTAGGTCATCTAAAGTGGTGAAGGGATTCTTTAGATAATATTATTCTATATTTCATTGAATTTTGTCTCAGTTTTCAAAGCAAATGCTTACAGGAATTTGGAATAAAAAGATGTTTATAATCTGAAAAGCAATTTTTTTTGCATAATTGTAAGTAAATAGTAAATAGTAACTATTGTGAAGGAAGACAAAATAATGTGCACAAAATATCGCACGAGATTTTGTACTAAACAGTAGAGAAGAGAATCTCTCCAGTAGGAAAGATTTATTCTGGTGTACTTGGTTTTATCGCCATTACAGTGAGGATTGAAAGTACTTTGTAGAATATAAAGATATTTTGTATGCAGAGAAGCGGGATGAGTAAGTTAAGCCCACTTACTACATACCCAGGACGCTGTGAAGATAACCTACGCTAACAACTACTGCTGAGAATACATAAATAGAGTTTCTGTGACAGTTTTAGAGAACTAATAAGCTGTAATGTGGTTGTACTACAGAACACTTTACATTCTCCACTACATTACATTATGGTTGTTCATCTCACTGATCTGAAGTGAACTGTAAATGTAGTCATGTCCTCAACTCCCTATTATGCCGTGTGGTTCTGTCTCTAGTTAGCTTAGCCAGCAATAAATACAGATCCTATGCAAAAGTAAACTATATGTGTATATTTACTACCTACTTTATTACACGTTCTGCAGGGACTACCTAACTACAAGACTACAAGTACAAATTCAATCCATGCAGGCAAAACAGATCCAAACCAATCCAGTTCTCTTTTATTATACTCTATATGTCATGTCATTTTACTACACTGCAGAGAGAAGAGACTCGGCCTGCTCAACTAGTAGTAGTGGCATGCTAGCACTTAAAGTTATGGATTCAAGTGAGTATTCAGAAGCAGAACTATTTTATATTACAACTGTGTACTACGAAAGGTTTACCTTACCTATATTCTCATCGTTAGTTAGCTTACCTAAAGTTTACTTCGTCTATTGACATTGAAGGTAACTCTCCTCTCAAAATTTCTATGACAAACTACTAAATTGTAAACTAAGACCTCTATCCCAACAGATAATAACAGGTAGAGTAGGTAGGTACTTTGTGCTCCGAGTACATATGTGAATTGTAATGTGTTCTAGAACTTGGGCATTGACGAATAAAGCAGGACAGACAGAATACCAAACCATTTGTAAAGTACTTTTCGTAAGAGTTACTACTCACACAGGACAGAGACAGGATAGCACACTTGAGTTTCATTGAAAGCATATAAAATTAACTGCCAATAATGTAGCAAGTCACGTATCTAGTTGGCTTTGGCTTCCTAAGCCTTAGCTACGGAATAATGCACACATGTAGGTTTCGTGAAGGATAAGGACAGAAAAAATATCTGTAATGCATATTGTGCACTTATTTACTTATGTAGTAAGTATAGTACACTATTTTAGATTTTAAGTAGTGTGATAACGAAACTATAGTGGAACGCTTACAATTAGATTTGAAAATACTCTCGTGCGATGTGATGTAAAGTAATGGCTAATCTGTGTCCTTTCAATTTTAGTTACATATCCATTTACTTTTCCCATGTATGTAGCCCTGTATCGTGTACTGAAGTGCAAATAAAAACTTAGGGTACTGAATGTTTCTGTATAACATGTACCGTAGTGCATTAAGCTAAGCAACTTAACTCTTTTGACACTTTGTCCACGTATTCTGCAGAGGCGATACAACTTTTGTACATAAATATGAAACTGGATGAGAACAGAGGAGTAGAGAAAGAGTAAAGTGAAGTAAATGTAGTATATGTAACACATCGAATCCGGTAAAGGTCAAAAGATCGGAAAATTCGTGCGAGTCACTCAACCGTAACTTCCTCACATGGATCAAACAGAAAACACACATGAGTTAATACAGAAAGAGTCATTTCTATTCCACTCCTGTGTCCTTTAAGCAGCAGACACAGTTGCTTTTCTGTCCTGTTTATGAACAACCTCTTTTTAGTTGGTATAATATGTAGCAAACTTGATATACATTCCTGTGTACGTATGACTACGTAGTAAAATATTGTTTTTCCCTGTATGGTTTCTGTACTCTACAGTTTACCCTAAATAAATATAATGCACATATACTTTTTCTATATTCAGTATGAAATATTATACTATTTTGTAACACTGCATTATATTGTACGATGTTTGTATGTACTTCGTAGTAAAACTACAACTTATAATAGTTAGTGCAATATTGTATAAGGGAGGATTAGAAGAGACAGAAAAAGAGTTAAATCAAATCATCCCAGCATAATAATGTAATATGAAGTTGATTGTAGTCAAGTGCAGTATAGTGTTTACTATGGCATGATCTCTCCGTATTGCTACAGCTACATTTTCTGTCTTGTGATTTGATGATGATGATGATGTGATGTCCTGTACGTATCCTATAATTGTGTGATTCATGACTTGCCTTGATAAACTGAAATACCGCATCACCACTCCATTGCGTTGCATCCTTCTTTGTCTCTCTCTCTCTTACTGTAACCAGTCAAGTATGAGTTTGCTGTAAATCTAATACTGATTCAATAACTATAGACCTTATGGTCACAAAGTACATACGTGTACCATTGCATCAGCACGAAAATAGAAATATTATATGGAAAGAAAAAGACCAATTCAACGAATTTATAACATCAACCAATAGTTATTACGATAACCACACCAATTTTTCCAATGAAACTCAATCAAAATGCCGGAAATCATAAGTGCATGTTAGTTAAGTACTCAGATTCTGTACTGCGTGTGGACAATATCGACAATATGTTCTTAATAGTAAAATTGCCATTTTGTTTGCCTCTTAGGGAAAATGATAAGTAGATTAACCATATCAATGTAAATTCGGTGTGCAAGAATTAGAATTAAAATTTTTCGGTTATTGTCATTAAAGTTCGTAAATCGAATAAAACAGTGCAAATGGAATTTGAATATTGTACGTAGTAACAGCAATAAATGAATTTTGCCAGAATCCATATGAGCTACACATGAAAGATGACTAAAAATTGTATGTATTGATCTGGCTACAAAAATAACGCCAACAGCATACCTACAGCATTGGTATCTTATTATATAATTTCTTCTTTAATTTAAGATGAGAAGCGAATTACCTAAAACTCCAAATGCAATTATAACTTGCAATCGTAAATTAAAATATTGTAAACTTTTTAATTTCCTCATAAAATATCATGTTTTCAGCACAGTGTACTGCGCCAATGAAGTTTAAAGTACATGGAAACTTTTTACCTGTTAATTTGGTACTGTAGAACCACCTACGAGAAAAATTTCCCTTCTTAGTAAAAGTAGTAAACAAAACAGCAAAGAAAACATTGTACTGCATTGTTTCAGTATAAAGGTAAGTTAAGGGTAGTTTATTTACTATATAGAGAAATTCGAAAGTGGTACTAAAGGAATAGTAATTCTGTGTTGTATAATGGTAACAAGTTCATAAACTTATAATATTGCCGTAAAAAATTGGGCAGGGCAGGCAAATACATAAAGTTTTTGTGAAAATTAGCATCATTAGGTAAGAGGTGTAGTAAAATGGATCATAGGGTAATAGAAAACCTTCCCTTGCGTTTAAATACTGTGTTAAATCTATTGCAGCGTATTTAGTCAGCTAAATTGAGTTAAAGATTTTGTTAAACAAAACTATACCATTATTTGTATACCGAATTACATTGCATGCAGTTGTAGCAGCACTTAATTTCACCCCTAATACAACGAAACGATTCTAGGTACAAGAAGGTAGTTGAGCATAGCCCCAGGTACAAGTAGTAAGCTATAATGTTTATTACCAACGTAGGTTTCGAAACGCACAAAGATACGACCATTTAGTGTCACAAACTTACTTTAAAGTCCACACAAAGATATTATTGTACCTACAACTGCAAATAAAGAAATGTGACATGAAACTTAAAACTTAAGTGCGGACTAATAAAATTTAAATATGTTATAATGTGCTCCTTTTCCCTGTAAAAACAGTTCTTCTAGTACTAGTTGGTTTATGCTAGGGTTCATTATAAAGTAATTCTATGTTGCTAACAAAAAGGTGCATTAAATAATATTATTATTACCTGTGTACTAAACATGCTTAGTTTAACATTATAGATATAAACAATGGAGTAATTTGTTAGTACGCGCTATCTCTTACCTCTGCCTTCAATACTGACTTTGACGATAGTGAGGATCGATGACCATAACTCAATAAAACTCTCACCGCACACGCAGAAAAAAGAAATGTTTTTAATAGGTACAACACAACGTGATCATTTTCTGCACATTACCTACAATTTATAATAATAATATTTAATAGTAATATAGGGGTAAATGCAACTGCCGTCAATCTTTTCATCTGAAAAACGGAACGAATTTCAGTGAATATCGGGACTACGCGAGATAAATATTATTGTAGGTAATATTCAGATTTAATGACCAATAATAAATGTCAGCATTCATTTGTTTTACATGCCCAATAAATCTCAAGAAGGGATTATGACTACATTTGTTTGGAACTTCTGCATCCATCCAAGCATAACTTACAGAAATAATAATTTTACATGAATTGATGGATTTTGAACAGTTCTGGTTTTAAATTTTAACTATTGTGAGCCATTTGCCCTACATTATTTCTACATACTGTCAGTTGACAATTTGACATCGGTGAATTTTATTGTAAAGGGTGATTAGACTCCTACAGGGTGTATTTTTAGAATTGGTACAGGTACACTGTCGGTGGTCTTGTCAAGTATTTTCAAAGGGAATCGGTGGTCTTACAATATAAGAAAATGTCAAGTCAAAATCAATTAGAAAAGCAACTTGTACCAAAACTGAATGCAATATACTGTGTGTAAGCATTGTGAGTTGTATGTAAATTATATTCTCGTTAGCTCCTTTGAAATTCGTACAGTTTTAGTTTCTATTGGAACAAAGGTACTTAGCATACACTTGCACTTGATTTTGGTTAACAAAAGTATTATTACAATTGACATTGATATACCTGACAATGAAAATGAGTGAAAAGAAAAGAATAATAAGGACATCACACTCGTGGTAAGTTGTATGCAACTGATGCACATGTACATACATATAGTGGATGATATATAGCAGCTAATAATTATTTACCTTTTGAAGTAAACATTTTACAATGAAGTTAATGTACTATTGAACCTGTTTTAGAAAAGAGGGTATTCACTACCTGTTAATAGAGAATTATCTATTGAAACAGATATCGAGTGTGAAAAGAGGCAAAACTCTTAAAAGAATGAAAGGAAGCTTTGCTTAAGTAACAGTGACACAATTTGACATAATGGGACTTGTGCCTACAGATAGTCATTGGACATTTATTTCCTGTTGACAAAGCCCATTGATTATGTCCATTTTGAATGTGATATTGAATGATAGCGTATCATATCGCATGAGGAGCATTGAAATATATTGTGAATCGGTTGGATATAGAAAGGAAATTGTAAAGACGAGTTGAGGACAATTCAATTCATCTGAATTGAATCTCGCTTTGAATGCAAACAAAGTGCATGCATACTAAGAGTACAACTTGTTGGATAAACCTAACGAAAGCCAAGCCAAGCCACCTTAGTTTATTTCAGGGCTGAAAATAATAAAGTATTAGCCAGACAAAACACGCATCTACCTGCAATGCATTGCATTACATAAAATACTAAATAGTATTATGCACAATTGAAAGACCACAATCAAGTGAGTCGCATCAGAAGAGAATAAATATAAATGCACAAAACGTAATGCAGGTTAGTGCCACGCTGCAAAGGACTATTTTCTATTTGTCCACACAAAAGAGAATAAAAGAGGATTTCACGATGCACTTTTATTATGGAATTCAATTCACAACGAATGATATGGAAAGGAAAGCAAACGAAAGCAATGCAAAAGCCAAGCCAAACCCAAGTCGGTGAACAATACTTTCAATGCATTGGACATCTATAAAACTCATGCCTTTGCATTTTACAATCTTCTACAATACAAACATAAATAGTAACAGTACCTACATAAATAGGGAGTTTCTAAATCAAATCCGATTTGATCTTCATTTTATTTCGTAGTTTTCATTCTTTGATATTAAACTGTGTCATACACGTGTGTCTGCGCATTCACATGTTTATACCTCCATAAGAGATGAAAATCCATATTTTTACTTTGCAACCAAAGCATAGTAGAAGAAAAATTGTAAGAAAGTCCTAACCTATCCTAATGTACAGAAAAACGTAATGCGACTGTATTGTATAGTGCTATTGAATCTTTTGGTATCATTCACTACTGGCATGGTGTATACTTAAGTATTTATTCATCTCTGTTGTCTGTTGGAGATTGAGTGCCGAATGGAGTAAAGTGAGTGACTGCTTGGGAGTGTGTAGAAATAAAAGAAGGAAAAAGGACAGGAAAAGTGCAGCAGGTTGTCCTATTCAATTGAATTCAATTCACAACCATTCTCTCCTTTTTTGCTTGCTTTTATTCTGATTGTGAATATTCTTTTCTTGCTTAGCTTAGCTTTACATTGCATTCTCTACTCTATTCTAATATTTTCAAAAGGAATTTCACCACTTGTACTACTAAGCCCTACACTAGACGAAACCTACACATCAAGCCAAGCCAAGCCAAGCCAGCATTCCATTCCAAAGCATTTCAATAAAACTCAAACATAACCTAACCAAAGCAAACAAAACTAATGCCAAACCAGTCCAGGCCACAACCATCAAAATCAACAACAAAAATTCGTTGCCAATGCCAAAGTCAAAGAAAGAAAAGGCACGCGACTGATTTCAACTTCTTTTATTCTTTTAGGCTTATTATCACCGTCTCCTCTATGTCTCTGTCATCTTTCAACACTGAAAATAAATAAATAAACGTGTTTCTATTCATATTTTTAAATTCTAAGCAGATGTAAGCACGGAAATAAAGATACCTATCTACTACTGTGTACTGCATGACATAATACTTACCTTATATTATACCATGTAGTCCCAATAATACAATGGAAAAGCCTCAGCGACAAAACATAATACAATCCTTTAAAAGATAGTTGAATAAACAACGAGTCAAAATCAGTGCAATATGCACATGCATTTGCATTGTTATCCTTTTCATACTTTGGCTTATTATTACAATGAATTGTGTTCCATCTACAGATATTATTATCTTATTAAATAGATATACCTATTACTTTATTGAATAACTCACCAACTCAGTTCATTGTCAACTTACAATCACTTTGCTTATTATTATCCTAGCTTCTATCTGTATTGTGGTAGGTTCTGCTGCTAATTTAATGTATATTGTACTTGTATCTGCACATTTACATTTCAAATGTAATAATAGGTAGAGATAAATTGTGCTTATAGCAATATAAATGCTCACCACATCATATAAAACGGTTTTCTTTATCTTTAATATAGGTTAATGCCTTAATACTTTCTTTAGATACTTGTACACAATGCTGATATAATATGACATAAATACAATAAAAAGTAAATATACTGCAGCATAATACAGAGCACGACTTAATTTTCTCTGTTAGTTATTATGACCATATAACTTCATTCATTTGGTAAGAAGTTGTGGATTTGTATTGCGGGTGTATATAATCTTGAGGTATAAAAAGGTAATAATATTCGAAATATAAGAAAAGTGAACAAAACGAAAGGATGTAGAATAGAGTTGCTCAGGTAAGTAACAGAAAAGATAGTTTGTCTTGATTCTCATTGTATTCTCGAAGGAATGCAGTGCAATGCTGAATAAATGCATTCATTGTGCGTATACAGTATAATAGTGAGTGTTATTGTTATTGTATTGTGTGCGACTATTGCAAAGAGCAATGTATTGCATTGTATTAGGAGTTAATGCGTTGCATTGTGTATTCTTCTGTTATATTACACGTATTATTTGTGTAATTGTGTATGTATGAGCTAAGTAAAGGGTATTAGTCTGATATGACTGGTAAATATAACTGTTACTTTTACTTTTACATAGTTATTGTATCAGAAAGTTAGCAGGTACGTGTTACATAGATGCATACACAATAAAATAGATGCATACAATGCACAACAATACAAAACACTAGCACACTGCATTAGACACAATGGATTTTATTATGAAGATGAACATGCATACAATATATAGGTGGTAGTCCCACTTAAACCCACTATTATACCAACTAATACCTTTATTTAATGCACTTTTCTATGAAATGAATTCCCCACTGCAGATAATATAGTTTTCAAGTTACGTTCCCAAGTATGTGTACGTAATAGACGTATAATAGTGTAAACGTGCGTAACATAAAGTAAAGTCGATACTAATATTCTTTATTCTTCCCAGTTTCTGTTTACACTTCATTGTTGAAATGTCGGTAAGTCTGTTTGAGATTTCTGAATGAAATCAGATGAGTATTGGAGAATTGAATCGAAGCAGAGAAGCAAGGCAAGCTGAGTGGAGTCTTTATTCTATTTCTTTACTACAACATAGAATAATAAATGTATAGAAGGAAGAATAGAGGAGTCGACAATTGCATTATTGGTTTGTTTTGTTATGGATTCAATTGGATTGGTTTTGTTGCCTTACTTAGGTATTTAATATTGATGTGGACTATTTGTCAGCTCTAATAAAAGAATGGCACACTCCCGCGATTATCTAACTCTGCTTTAGAATCTATAGGTATTTGTGTTATAAAAATAAAAAGTATTCATGCGATGCAGTTAGAAGTTTGCTTTGTATAACAAGTATCTGTAGCAGAGTCTATTCTTGTGCATTGATTGTACGTTCCGTTGTTTGAATGTCAGTTAGTCAGTCAGTCATTCAAGTGTTTTGATTGTTATTGTCTCGGTAATTGAATGAGTACATAATATGGAAATTATTCGATGCACCTTTTATTTGGTTTTAATGAAGCTTTTGTTACATTGTTGTATTGTATCTATACACTACTCAGTTTTGTCATTTTACGTGCTTTACATTACACTTTGTTAGCAATGCATCACCAATAGCGCTAAGTTATATAGTTATTACATACAATTAGTACATAATATACTCTGCTCCTACAGAAAGACAATCTATTCAATTTCCAGTAGCAATGGCCTATCATTATTATGCTCTATTATTATATACTGCTAAATACTCCACACCAACATAACAATAAAGCTACGCATTAATATAGCGGATAATGATAACGTCCTGTCCTATCCTCACCATTCACCAGTTCTGTTACTAATAGATAGAAAAGGAAACCTTTCCTTTCGTTTGTCGATTCATTTCAATTCAATACCTACAAACAAAAGAATATTTATAGTCAAAACCAGAATGAACCTTTACTATGTAAACAAACATAATTCTCAACCATACAAACACATTAACAATCTCTATTAGCTAAAACAGCTTACATTAACTCAATGCAATACCTAATCTTTTGTTTCCAAATTACTGTTTATTATATCACCTGTTATCCAATCGACAGCGTTGCTAATTAAGTTATTACAGGTGCTTTAACGATAACAATGCTTCCAAAATTCAATTTGTCTACATAGTTAATTGCACAGGCAATCACTAATATTGTAATTTGTAGTTATGCATGTATTACTGAAACTGCTGTTGTTAAAGGATATTTGAATAATAACAATGTCCCATTTTTAAATATGAAAACAAATATTTGCAGGTGTGTTGTTTCTCCAAGTAAAATTTCATATGTTCAAATAAAACTAAAAATGAGCTTAAAACATCACTTTTTAGATATTTAAAATTCACAAGCATAATTTCACATAAAATTGCGAATGTAATCAATTTGGTTGGTATTTGATTACAGTTATATGCATGGAAGTGTTTGGGGAATAACACAGTAGAAGTAAATTCGACTGGATGCGAATTGAAAAGTGAAAAGAGCCAACGGCATAACGGAAGAGACGAAATGATACGTTAGCCTTCCGTCTAATGTGAGTGACAGAAGGACGGGGTGAATAAGTGAGGGAGTCCCATTCATGAGTAAGATTCTGTGTATTTACTTCTATCGAATAATAAATACACAAATATTTTATACCATATAGATAGAAAATGGTGACTTAGGAACATAACTTTGATATCTGGTGTTACGTAAGTACAAGTATACCAAAATAGATTTGTAATGTATAGAATATGAGAGCGAATGAGTGAGTACTGCTTAATAATAAGTAGTAACTATGTATGTACTAACGAATAGATAGAGAGGCGAAGTGGGAGCTGGCGTTAGCTATCTGGTTGGTAGAAAGTGAGATGAGGAAGCGAGGAAAGGATGGGAGTCGAGCAAGACGAGTCAGACGCTATCATAAATTCATTCATTCGAGCTGGAAATCCAAGTCGATTGACAGGAAAAATGATAAATTATCTCTCCGCAGCTCAGAGACTGAGAGCACGACGGGATTTCACAATCGTGAAACCCATCACTAGCATTATCATGAATTTTACACAAAATCTATAAACCTAGCGCCGGAGAGCGTATAGTGTGACTTTACTCCACCAAGTAGCTCGAAAACCTCTTTTGGGCAACTTTGTTCATATTTTAAAGCCTTTACTTTCCTCTTTACACATATACAAGTAATTCCTATACTTTTCTGTATTATTCAACACTGTACATTTCTCCGGCGCATTTTGATCAATGCAGAATAGATTTTTTTCAGTAAAATTCACGTTTTCCCCAAAACTACATAAATACTTTGTAACCACCCAGATGCATGAGAAAGCACAACTCAACTTTAGTGTACAACTCAACGCAGTTTCATCGCTTTTTCTTATGAAGCTGTACGCTTTATGCTACACTCAATCATGTAAGTAACAGAAAGCAGAAAAAATTAAGTAATCCTGTAAAGTAGTAGAGTGAAAATCGATTTCTCTGTGGATTGTGAAAATTCAGCTGGATTTGTTTCGTCCATCGTCTGTGATCTGCGGATTTTCATGGCCAGTTATTTCTGCTTTGTTGTGTTTTCTGTATACGTAATATGTAGTACATTATCAACTTCATCTCAGTCAGTCAACCCATACCCATACAAACCAACTCCAACTTACTAAACTATTCCACCATCAGTCAAAATCAAGTCAGTAGTAAATCCCTAAATCTATTTCTGATCGGTCAGCATTATCCTCATCAGAATTTCGGATATAAACTCGTCTGTTATTGTATTCCATTACAGTTTAGTCTCGGTTCGCTAACCGAAAATGTTTAATAAATAATATTCCGTTTGTTCATTTCAGATTTCGACAAATAAAGTTATTAGTAAAGTAGTACAGATGTGTTATAAATGTGTACCTAAGTGATATACCTTGAAATTCAAAAAAATAAGTATAATGCTGTAAAATATACGATTTAATACTTACATTTGCAACTTTCAAATAGGTATAATGAAAATTCATTTAATTAGTACATTAGTACACGTAATAACAAACAATCCAAGAATTTGGCAATCATATTCCATTTATCGTTGGTAATTGACGTATAGCTGTACTTTTTAGTATTCCCATAAAAAAGGACGCCAAGGAATGTAGATTTAGGTCCTGGACACTTGCAATGCCTTCACTGTTCAAGATTTGTAATAATATTATAAGATGAATAGGTACTTTATGCTTGCAAAGAGTTTTAGTTTAAGAATATGTAGTAGCCTACTTCCACTACTATACTTATAGAATGGAGATTACAACGTAGTACGCAGTCTGTATATCATAAATACTTTCATTACCGTACAGACAGGTACATGATTAATGATGATTCCTAAAAAGCCACCGGCTTGATTTTTTCTCACCGTTCTTCTGCACATGCTACACTGTATTACATACAACTATAATCTCCATCTCCCATTTTATTTCTATTTACTTTATAGCAGTGCACTGCAGTGCATGTATTTTTTACCACGTCTACTGTCTGTTATAGGAAAAATTATACCACATAGAGATAGAATGCTCCTTCACAAAAAATCATTTACTATGTATTAGAATCACAATTCCATGCATGTGCTAACCATGTAGTGTGTTGTGCCTTCTTGTTGATGCTGCAATGCAGTGTATTAATTTGTCCTATAATCTCATATTTAATTCATAAAAGTATCACTTGTTATGTTTCGATAAAATAATAATATTGCTACAAACCAAACATCTTGTGCTTTGTTATACAGAGGGCTAGTTGAAAAAAGAAAGATTCATGAAACTGAAAAATAAAAGATAGTAACGATTTCTATTCATCTTTGATGCATTTTTATTCTTGTAGTATTTTTATGCTTATTTTCAACATCTTAACATAATGGCGCACATTTTACTTTATGAATATAATTTTATTTCGTAGTAAGACAAATAGGTTCGTACAATATCAATGCACTACGGCTCTACCTACACTAAATGGAATTTATTTTTATGTGTTTGCATGAAAATTTAATTGCACATATAGCGCATTTTAAATCAAAAATTACATGTAAATTTTGACAAATGTACAAAATTATGTTTGTAATTATGATTTGTATCCACTTTACTGAGAATTGACGAGAGTTGCAACATTTAAGATAACAGATTTTAATTTTTCCTGTGAACTGTATCTTTTAGTACGATATTCCTACAACTGGATAAGATTTGGTTCTTTAGAAAGTGTAATGTCTAGCGGGTACATTAGAAATAATAATATTAGCTTAACCCACTCAATTGCGCTCGTTAGGTCGGTGCGGGGTAGACAGGCCAGGCCACACAATGAAATAAAGCCAAGTTCAGATCACTTGGATTCATTTGAGTAGGAGCGGCAGGAGTCTAGTTGGAGTCAAGTCAACCGAAACTCAACTCTTCTTCAGTTAAGCTTTAGCCATAAGCAAAGGAAAGAGGAATATGGAACTGAAATCACGTACCCCTCTCTGAGTCTATAGAAGGAGCGAACTCAATTAAAATCGAATCAAATCAAATTAAATCAGTTTTATTTTATTAACACTATCTCTTCCTGCATTACTTACCCTATTCACACAATCACTACAATATCAACTTCCACACTAGTGTACTTTAGTTCCACACTACTTCACTTCAAACTTATTATACGGATATCTCTACGATATACAATGCAACACACTTTTAGCCTTTGCTATGCACTCCCTGTACAATACTAATGTAACACAATATAACTGTTCGTGCCCCCAACCAATTCAATTCTCATCCATTGCATCACAATCACAATTAAATTACATTAGTCAACTCGACTATAATCCACTTGACTTGCAGAAATAAACTCGACTGTTACGCAGTAGTTGCTGTTCCTACGGGTTGTTCAATCCTATTGTGTCAATGAGCTGCCCAAGCGGAAGTTTGGGACATATGTGGCTTCGCTGTCAATGTGTGATAGAGACCCAATTTAAAGGCTAAACTATCAAAATAAGGAAAACTATCGGAGCATAAAGAATCTTATTAAACACACACACTGTATAAAGATCGGTTCACAGAATAACTAAAGCGCTTTCATTTCGTATTCTCATACAATACAATACTTACCAAAATATAAAATTATTTCCCATTTATGAAACCCAAAATGTAAGGATGCTCCGTTACTGATATGATAAATGCAAGCATTGCTCCTCCAGAACTTGGTTTAACTCACTAACTTTTTCACACCAAACAAGCAAAACGTGTTACGCTCATCTCTTCGTACAGAATAATTAGAAAAATAGATTTAAGTTCTTAGAATTTATCAAGAAGCTATTTAGCATAAATTATTAAATTCAAAAATACTATAGTATAGATTTTGTAGGTGATGTAGTTTGCAGATGCTTTTGGTAATATTAAGCAAAATGGTGAAATTATTCATGTTTCACAAAAACTTCTACAACAGAAATGACAGAAAACGATATTATTGCATTAAAACTGCGTATGTTCACTTGGGTAAGTTTAGTTTATTGTGTTGGCGGTACTATTACCAAGAGCAAGCTATAATGTATGCGTAAGTCATGTTAAAGGGATTATTAGCAGTGTGTAATATACACTTGAGGGCCTCTTTGGAAAACATATTTACATTTCTTCTACACTTTAGCTATTGTGTTTTTTAACTTCATTCATTGGTAACACTAAGCTAAAGGAACACAATGCAATCATAATCAGTCGCATCACATCACTTGCCTTTCGTTCTTGTCTGCCACGTAACACTGCTTTTCTTTACTTTACTGTAGTTACACAATGCGTATTCGATCTAACTTAGTGAATATTATATGTGAAGAGATGACAGATAGATAGTCAAAAGGAAATCAAAAGGTTTGCCAAGTGCTACACAAATACTTCTAGTCAAGTCCTACTCTATGTAAAATCAGGCTAGACAAATATTAAGCTTATATTGCATTGTGAACACAAAAAAGAAAGAAATAAGACTATTCTTATTGTTTGCCTTGTGCTTTGTGATATGACGCTATGTTAGACTATATACTCTGTGCGTAGAAGCATTAATACTTTAATAGCAATATTTTAAATTGTGTTTCATAACGTTTCGGTACATTTTTACGTAACAGAATGTAAAAGATCAAACTAATATATCAAGTAATTGTATGTGGTTTTCTGTGAAGATATGAGTATGCGATATTCTACTTTAGTTTAGTGTATTATATTACTGAACTGACACTAAACTCGTTTTGTGTGCACTATTTCATTGTGCCATACACCTTGCCTCTTTTGTATACTAATATCTATACACGTAGTGTATTATGCATTATGTAAGCAAAAAATGCCTGAACTAACAATAAATGAACATCTGAAAACACACTTGACTTTCAAGATCACTTCTCTTGTTTGCCTACTCATCTCATCATCACATCATTGTATTACAGTATAGAAAATGATATCATAAAATCCCTGTTTATATTCAAGATTCGGCATGACAAATTTTATTATGTGACAAGGAAGCAATTTCAGATATGTGGTTGCATTGCAGTTCTCTACAGAATGGTATAACTGTATTATTACATTACTCTAGTAGAACTACTTAAACAGCAAATTTCTCCGAAAACTCATTCCCTAAAATGTACAAATTTTCTTGGATTTTTACAAAACTAATTTTCTAAAGCTAAAGTTGTAGTCCAAATACTAAATTACTACAGTTGTTTGTAAATGGTAAATCATCAATACAGATTAGTGAAAGAAGCATCCTTGAAGCAAATAAGAAAAATACCTCGAATCCCCCCCAAAAATTTCATTGATTTCTATTAGATTTTAATGACCTATTTTCCAAATGAATCAATACATAGTCAACAGTTCACAAATAGACACAATACAAGCAAGTCTATCTATTTGTGTCATACCGTGTCCATTAAGTAAAATGCATTTGCAAGTTTGAACATGATAAAAGCCCAGGAAGGAGTACATGCTTCGTCCCATCTCGAAAATTACGAGGAGCATCGAGGGGGAATGCTACACAAAGCGACAAAACGCAAATTACTATAACTACTATCGACACTAATATTGATTGGGTAGCAGACACGGCGAAAATATCACTTCACATGCTTAACTTGAAGGCAGCAACGTACACGCATGCAAAAGCCTGTTTGAATTGACTATGACAAAGTTGTAGAATGCTTCACCCTGTTGCCTTGCTGAATTGAAATGAAAACATCCGAGAAATCACGAATGATTTTGTATATAATAATAAAAATTTCTTACAGCAGTTCCTACGTAGATTGTATTTTTCAGTTTTTCCTTATCTTACATGTATAGATACGGATTCATTTGTTCTATAACTTAGTATGGTACACAATGCTAACTTAGTAGTAAATATTTTTTTGTAAAATAAATGCAATTGTAGCATTTCAGGAATTTGTTGTGTTGTAGCAGTAAGCACTTTCTATTTCTATGAGATTTTTCTTTCCCTTACTTAAAATGTGAGTAATGGATTACTCCTGAGTTACGCAGTGCTATCCCTGAAAAGCTTTTTGTAGGAAAATACACTCCTAATATATGTTTGATGCATTAACAATGCATTGAGCTCTTTATATGTATAAATAAAGGTTGCGCAATGTTATGTATGTATCTAATGGTAAGTATGGGACTTAGCAGACAAGGCGAGGGTTGCATCGAATGTACGTAATACAGTACAATCATAGAATCTTTTTTGTCTTGGATAATGACAGGTTTCCCTCGGGTACTCCATGATTAGTCTACCATACAATTACTTCTCAACATTACTGCAGCGGAGCTCACATTCAATGGGCTAAGAAAATTGTTGTACGAGAGAAAATCATTCCTCCTCTTACAAATCACAATATTAAATACTCGACATCCATCAAAAATCAAATAGGCAGACAAACCAAAACCAACGCAAGCCAATCCTATCTCTCGTCATCTCGTTTTGATTATTATTATAACATGCAGTCATTTAGAATAATGATACACTATACTATAAACACTTGTTAAGAATTGCTCGAAGAAAGCTAAGTAACCTTACCATTGAATAATAGCAGAGACGAGACTGCAACTAAGAAAACTAAAATGGAACACGTGTTTAATGTAGAACAAAGTTTTACTCTTATATTTAAAAGAAAACTATTATACTTTTAGTAGAAATTGAATGTAATTTGTGAAATTGGATAAAGGTGAACGCGCAATCAATAAATTTAGCAGAAAAGTTAGCTAATGCATTTCACTAGCAATGACAAATGCGTAATCTAATACATTTTCCTTGTCATTCTCGAAAATTCGCTCGAGCAGAGGAGGAAAATCAATTAAGAAAGTGAAGGTGGATCATTAAAATATATTAGATGAAGAAGGAGAGTGGAGAAGACCCCCGTTTGTGTGAATAGATGAATGTTGGTTTCCATAATTTGGTTAGAATAAATTCATTGCATAGTTGTTCCATTTTAGCATTAGGAGTTACAATCAGTGTAGTTGATTCGTATTCTTAGCGTGTACTTGTTTCTCTATCTTTACGTAGAATATTATCATTCATTTGATTCAGGCAGGGTGTACACAAGGGAATCTGAATGCAGCTAAACTGGAGATGATGAGATGAGAAGGAAGAGGAGGACAGGACAGGACAGCATGTGAAGTAAAAGAGCAAAGGAAGTAAACGCTAGGCAAAGCAAAGACAGATCCGAAACAATTTTTGATAATTTCAACAGTTGAATAGAGACTCTAATGAAGCAAATCGAGTGAAGGCCAATTCATGTAAGACTTACGTATGCTATGTTCTCTCTTATCTATACTTACGATCATATATAACTTTTACTACTGTAGAAATCTATATAATCATCATGTGTCGTGTCGTGTCTGCAATTGTGTACAGTGCAGCACACAACTCTAAATTACTAACAGTTACGATGTTTATTAACCCTATTTATAACCCAGAAACATTTACCTAAGTCTAGTCTCTACACATAGACAACTATTAAAATCTAACATTACTACTCAGCCCAGTTGGTTACACATTTAACTCATACTTACATATTTTCAACTTGCACAAGAGATGCAAACCGAACTTGAATACTTTTTAATACGCAAAAAACCACATTGTCACTACTAATTAAATTCACAGCTGTTCAATTAGTATTCATCCTTAAACAAAAGTATCTCATCTGTAGTATTCGCTGCCCTATTCCTCATTTTCATACTACATCCTCAAATTGGTACCGAATAATATCACATCAGGCAATATTGGCAATTATTATCGACATCTGTAATTTTTAACTTTGCTTTAATATTCTGTATACTATTATTATTAGATTAAAGATTTCCCAGAATACTACATTTAAGAACAATATAGAAAAGAATATACAAAAAGTAGTGATTTGCCTGAGGAAGTTTCTTGATGCCTATTGCGCACTATCTGGTTATAGTTGTAACGATGGGAAATGCAATGTGACGAGAGAGTATTAACTTATCGTTAAGAAAGCAGCCATGGGTGGGTGAGGTTTGAGTTTCGTTTCGTTCTCTCATCCAATGCCAAGTGAAGACAAGACAGTAAGTCAAATTCAAGTTATAACCGACTAGAATGTAAGATAGACAAGTGAGACACCTTTTCTGAGCATATCCAACTGTGTGCACTGCTTGCTCACCCTGTTTCTCAGCTAACCAGCCATGCCAAGAGCCATGCCAAACTAATCTAATCTATCCTATCCTATCCTTCTTCGTAACTAACTAACAAACGACTAACGAGTGCTAAACTAAACTCCACATATACAAATACAACTGATCACTTCAACCATCAAACTAACCAACTCATCAAATCAAATGATAATGTAATAAGCCTACACCTGACTTTACTGTGTACACCTATAATATAGTAATGCTAATTAGGTAATGTAAGTGTATTTTCATGTACTAAAAGGTAACTGAAGTTAATACAGTAAATAGTCATGAAGGTTGATTTGTGAATAATCACGTCTGATCCAATCCCGGAATTACAAGATGATCAAATACTTATTCAGCAGTGTTTAGGGCAGATTTTGGAGTGTAAGTAGGTATTTATATACTGAAGTGTTTGAAATGTGGATAATATAAACTTTTATAAGTGCAAGTATACATGATATCCAGACATTAGAAAAACCATGAAAAACTAGGTTTATTTTTTCTACTAATTCAATGGAACGTTCATGTATCGTATACTTAGCCAGTTAATACACCACATCACGTCATTTTTTGCTATATGTCCAAATGTTCAATGTTCAACCAACCAACCTTACTGATTTTATGTTGTGGCTTGGTTTGGTTAGGTTGTTAAATTAGAAAAACTATGTTCTATTCTATAATGTGTCCCCTGCACTATGTACTACATGAATTGCTATAACATTTCTGATGCATGTTTTTGTAACGTGGAATTACTTTGCTTACTTAACGATAGTATCCTACTACTCCTAACTACGCTAACTACTACACGATGAAAAACACTCGAGCCAAGCTGAGAGTACACTACACACAGAGTGGAGACCTGAACCACTTGAGTCTAAAAAGAGGAGACGTAGTTAGTACATAGTTTAGTGGCTAGCATTGGATTTCATTGGTTTAGATTCACTGATTCTTTCTTTTCCTCGTTTTCGTAGTTGTGGTTAGTTAAGTGTAGTTAGTTGGCTAACGCGAACCAAAGAAGGCTTAATAAGAAGTGAGTCGATGTAATGATGACGATGACATGGCATCAAAATCGACACACCCACAGATACACAAAAGGAAGTGCAGAACAGGACAACCCTAGCCCAGTAAATGATACAAGACAAGACCTTCAAGATTAAGATAAGATTTGGACACAGTCGAATTCAAATACTATAAATTTATTTCACTTTGGGTTTCTTGGTGAGGCAACAAGCTTTCGTAAGGCTGCACCAACAATTCATTTGGCTTTTCTTATATTATATCCGTATTTTGATGTAATTCTAAATGTAGTATCTGGTTGTAGTACGTTTCTACTTGGCTTTTCAGGATACATTTGTTGATTGATGTCTTATGTTTATAAGATCCTTGAATATGAGCTGTCGCTTTATAATGGGAATAACTTACATTACACATTCTGCCAACATACCTGAATCATTCGCAACAGAAGCATATTAATTCTGATTTAAGAAGTTATTAATCAGCGCTTATTTTTCCACAATTTACAATCAAGAAAGACTTTTTTTAATTATTTGATGTAAATTGCAGCACTTATTTGAAAAACAAGTCAAATTTCTTCACAATTGACTTGGGGAATTACACTATTTATTTCATATTAGTAATACCTAACAAAAGAATATACAATAAGTAGAATTTTTTCTTGTTTTTCAATTTAATTCGATACTATACTGCAGATCCAATCGATAGTAAGAAAGTAATGATTACAAGTCCATTTCCATTTTGAAAAGAAACTAACAAGTTGAATATCTCCTACAGAAAGTACTGCACAAAAGAATAGAAGATAAGTAGAATGCATGGAGAAGTAAGGAATACTTACATACAAAAGAGATATATTCGGAGGGAGTCAGAATACAATAGAAGAGAACCATAGCTCTAAGTTCATACGTAGGTTTATGCATCTGTAGTAGCTAAACTTTATACTACTACAGGAGATCCTGGTCTTGAGTGGAGAATGTGTGTAGTTGGAGGGAGAGTATTCATCATGCATACCCGGGAATCAAAAACGGGTAGATCTACAATGCAATGCCTAATACGCGATCGCTAATACTAGAAAAGCCACTACATATTTCCATCGTTGATAGTTAGTTCAGGAAGAAAAATATTTTCGCTATATCTCGTATTTGGTTGTACGCATCTCATCTGTATTTTATTGCTAAAGCAAGTCATCTTGGTGTATACAGATATAGTTTGTGTTTACTTTGGTATAGTGTACTTACTACTGTGTGGTTTTATATGAAAATATCAGAGGAGGGTATGAATATGACAATGGCGATGCAAGGGTGAGTTGTGGTGACTGCAGGAGAGAGGAATTTCATATTCACAAAAGAAGAATTCGTCACCATCGCAAAACCGGAAGTGTTACGGTGGGTCGGGCTTGAGTCAATCCACTCACTCACATGCTACTCTTTGTAAGAGTTGACAACGAAAACGGGGAAATGAGACGACACAAAATAGATACTTCTTCAAATGACTAACAAATATAAATGCTGCCCAGAGAGAGAGAGAGTTCTACATTTTAATTTTTCAACGAATTTCCATCATGATTTTAAATTGTAACGATCCGTTCTACAAAATTCACATATGTAAACTTTTAACATGATGTATATTACGTATTGTGTTACTCACGATTTGTAATTGCAGTTTTACTAAGGCTTGGACTGTAATTTGTAACTGTGCTAGTATTTTAGATTGGGTTGCAATTGCAGTGTTACTCCAAGTCATCTTTGGAATTCTTAAGAGTGATAGATATCGACAGTTAAGAGAAAGTAACATTTCAATGTTGAGTATTAGTATTACCACATAATAATGTGTATTTGCTTTGGTGTTCTGTTCATGAAAAGATGTCACAGATAGATAGGACACGTCAAAGTTAAATGGAAAACATGCAGTCACATCCCACTCTCTATCTACACAAGTAATACCAAACATACCTTCAACACAAACAGTCTGAACTGCTAGAAGGTAGACAGAAATAAAAATAAAATATTGCACCACAGTTCTTCCAATCATAGTGCTTTCGAAGGAGTGTTGCACTGATGCGGACTTTATTATTACGTACGTCACTTGACTTGACTTGAATTACTGCATGTATCTCTAGTAAGAATGGTGCCCAACGTTCAACCCAGAACAGCAACTCCCTCCTCACTCACTTATCTCTTGCAATTGTAAATCAACCATTATTACAACAAGTTAGTAAGCAAACCATTGCATAAGTCCAACTAAATAACTCAAGAGATGTACCGTTGATATGATGCACATTCGTTCGTTTTTGTGACTTATCTATCTCATCGACAGTACAGTGATAGACTGCTAAATGAGAAAAAGAAATGCATCTGCAGCGCTTTTCGTAAGGGCTCACTCAAATAATTTACTAAATTATCTACTCTTTGATATTCATCTTCTACACTCAAACAAACATTTAGATTTTACGTAACACCTTTCTTTGATACATAAATATTCATTCTTTTGCACTCACAATGCACAATAGTATGTAAAAACAATATATTTCAGTATGTCAATATTTCTCATGAACATGTTTGCAAACATTGGGACCATTAATATTTAAGTTGTAAAGATATTTTATTATTCTTATCCTGAAGCAGTAGGTGTGTATTAGGAATTGTGTGATTGTATTTTTTGGTTAAATCAAGAAAATGGTTAACATGACTTTCGAAATACCTTGTAAAACTATCCTTGTCAAGTTAAGATAAACAAAGTAAAAGTAAATATGGAGTTCGCCATTATACTGCATCTGTGCATAATTAAAATGTTTTCTGATTACGAAATTGAACTGAAATGAAGCAAGTTTGTTTAATTGAATGGTTTTGTAGTTGCTGCGATGTTGGTGTAGGTTTAAGGGTGATTCTGTAAATATCTGCATAAGAATCAGTATAGAAGGTACTAAGTTAGACTAAGTAAGTAGATGTTCGTATAGTGCATAAGTACAAAAGGAAAGAATGATTGAGGCTGAGCTGAACTGAAGTGAACTAAAGAGACGAGTAGGAGGTGAACGTCAAAGTCAAAAGGAAGCAAGCAACATTCCTTATCTCACAATTTTCAAGTGAGAAACTCATCATCATTCTCATTGAATTCTCCTCCTCCTACTTGTTCATATAGAAAATAATGTTACGTTAGAAGTTGGAAGTACCAGCATTTATAAAGAATAAGGCCCCTATTCTATTTAAGTAGAGTTTATATGCCAGTGTACTGCTTCACTCACTCACTCATCTTGAAAACACATCAAGTCCAGCAGTATGCAGTGTGTATTGAAGACAACAGACTTGTCTTCAACGTTCAGCCACACCAAACCACATCATATCATTATATTTTAACTCGAGTCGACTTTTCTTCGAACATACTAACACTAACTGAACTGACTGACTGACTACTTAGGTACTAAATGCTATCTCATACTTTAAAAGATAAGAAAACATAACAGAAAGACTGAGTCATGTCATGCTGGTTTGCTTTTGCTTTGGCTAGCTTTATATTTGCCATATTACTTGTTAATGTAGCTAGGAACGTCAGCATGTTATGTTAACTTAGCATTGCACTTGTTTCACAACCTCTTTTCTTGCTTCTTACGGTCTTTTACGGAAGATTGCTTCCCTAATAGTAAATACATTAGAGTTGGGAACAGGCACAGCATACCTTACGTACGTTGAGTTAGCGTCGGAAACTGTCTTGAGAAAATTAAAGAAAAACTTAAATTCACAAAGAAAACAGAGAGGAAAAAACGAAACAAAGCTATAGCTCTGGCCATTATAATTATTAGCTTGTTAATCACTTAGGAAAAGCAAATGACGCAAATGGCTTTTGCTACACTATCAAAAGGCAACCAACTAATTAATTAGAAGGGAACGCTCATTTGTATAAAATACCGTGTCTTACTCAAATCATTTAAGTTCTTCTTTTCAATTACTTACATTTACCTATTACTACTATGACAGTAGCTAACGTAAGTTTAATCTAGGTAAATTAGTGTAGGTTGAGTTTTCTCTATGCTCCCACGTACTATTCACTCATTATTGTCTGCGATTTTCACGCTATATGCTATCCTACTACTTACCAAGATTGAAACAACCTGAACTAACTGAACTACTAGCAAAACCATCCAGGATTATGCAGAATATAAAAATACAATGGAAAACAAGCCAAAGATTCAAGACTAGACAACTCACGAACCAGTAAGGCACAGACACTCCATTTTCTTCCTTCGTTTTGTGTAGGAAGATACTTCATTATGACAAGTAAGTAAGTAGGAAACGAGAGACACGAAAATAACGATATAAATAATGCACTGTATTTTAGACCTTACTATACTTTCCTATAAACCATATAGAACCAGTATGAAATGACAATCTTTCCTTGCCTGGTCTGTTATATTTAATGTGCAGTGAGTTGAGTTGAGTGAATCAATGCAATGTCTGATGTCTGCCATAGTGACTCTTTCTCTCTCGCTCCTATTTTCTTTCCTTTCTTTCCATCTATCTGTCTGAGTGACATGACTTGACTTAGTCTCTTATTTCTATGTTGATGACAGGACGGCCATCATCATTATTATCGCTACAAAACATCGCAGCGTTTTCGTCCGGAAGATTTTATATTATAAGTATACTCTAAAATTCAACTTATATAAACTTTCCTCTCCCTATACACAAAACAAGATAATTTATGCACACTAAAATTGCGATTTAAATGAAATGCATAATATAATGTACTAGTATTCTAAGATGTAGGTATGTACAAACTATATAGACCTTGTTTTCTATTTTAGTTTGCGTTTTGTGCATTAAGGTGGATAAAGAGACTTTGAGTTCTGTCAGTTGGTTGTTATGTTACTTTGCTTGTGCAGGACAGTATGGTAACTTGATCTTACTCCTACTTAAAAGTAAATCTAAAAGTTCTTCCTTGATTTGATGGAGTCGACTGAATAAGAAGTCTATCTCCCAGACTGAATTTAGAAATGAGTTAAACACAACTGGGATTGAAATACTTTCTTGAGACACTACTATTGTATACAGACAGTGTACTAGGGTAACGTATAGACTGTAAATGCATTTCGTAGTATTCCATGTATAAAGAGTCGCTCTCATCATGATTATCATCAAAGTTCCATTTCGCTAATGGAAATGGAAACAAATTGACGAATGAGCGAAACGGAAAACGGACCTAGCCAAAGAAATCCTATCTAATGGAAATTCTTACACAAGAATAAATTGTATACACTGGGTCAACTTGCCCAAAGAACCAACGCTCAGATTACAATTCGGTTTCATTTGTTAAAGTAACTAACAGTAATTAGGATAATAGGATTGTAGTTGTACTTCGACATGTTACACAAAAATTCTTCTTTGCATCATTAGAATTCAGAAAGCTCCTCAATAGTAGATTTACTTATGAAATAAATTAGTTGCAGCTTTTAATTACAGTTTAATATCATTATAAGAATTTAGTAAGGATAAGTGTAACAATGTACCTGTAAATTCTAATCTTGCATTTTGACACGAGGACTAAGTTTCTAGAAAATGTACTAAAAGAAGACAACATGTGGTATTAACGCGCACAGGCACCCTTTCTTATGGGTTTGGCAGTGCAGTTCATTGAATTGAGTTTATATCAAAAATCCAATCAAATATTTGTGGCAAACCCCGGTAATTTGGGGCTTTTGACTGGAAAACTTCTGTTTCTGACATTAAGTGTTAGGAAGGAACCACGACGAACGCCACCACACACTCACGCCATTCTAAATCCAATCCAGCTAAGCCAACCACACTACACTACATAGTTTGTCAGACTATTACCAATCATCCAAACAGTATTAGCTCCACAGTACATCGTGGAATTGGGTATTCGTAAGTATATCATATCTTTTCATTTAATTTCACATAATATCCCTTCCTATCACACCAACTTAGCTGACATTCACATACGTCCAACAACTCCCCATTTGCTATACCGCATGAAACGAGTAACGTGTCACACATTATTCTGTAGTACTTACGATGTAGTGGATAAACAAGAGCAGAGGAGATTTCATTTCCATTAAAATCTCACTTCACTCTACTTTTTCCAATCCTTCGGCACATTAATAACTAGAACCAGAAGAGAGTACACTTGCTCTGCTGCTACATGCATGCAGTGTTATAAATCCTTAGTTTTAAAACTCAATATACATCTGTCACTTGACTTATACTGAAGTCGGCCTGTAATTTTAGCTTAGGGAGTAGGTTCGGTGAAAATTCTTGCAGTACTACTTTTAGTAATACTCATGATTAATCTTCATACCAAAGTACTAAGAATTTTCACTACTCTCAACTTATATTCTGTACTATTTCAGAATTTTCCCTGCTATTAATATATCCTTATGTAGTATAGCAATAGGCAATAGAAATACTTCTATAGCGTAGAGAATGTTTATTACTTTGAAATTGGGGACTATGTTAGTTCAGTTCGTAGGCTAAGGAGGAAGGAACGAGGAAAGGAAAGTTAGTTTAGTACATGTCTAAAATCTCAGCATGATGCGAAGTTACGTACTATGTACTACAGTTTGCTTTTTCTTCCTTTTCACTCCCTTTTCTCACGAATTTCCATTCCACCGTCCTTTGCAATGCCACTGACAAGACGAAGGTAATAAGTTTGGTGGAAGAGAATGTGAAATGTATTTTATATGTAAGGGCACTTCGTCAATCCTCTCTTCTCAATTTGTCGCCCTTCACAAACATACGTTTACTTTATTTCTCAGAATTTTCCTCAAATGGAACACTCTTTCCTTCCGTCACACCAGTTATTTTCGGTTTTCTAACTTCACTCATTTAATTCATTTAAAATACATTAGTCTCCCAAAACATTGCAACTGCGTTACTGAAATATTATTTCTAAAACAATAATTTACAAATTCTATTCTGTCAACACCTACTCAGAATTTTTCACAAATATTAGTATTGCTGTTTCGGTAGATTTTCTTCATTCCCTTAGTTTTCTTAATTACATAGAAAACTCAATTATTGTAGCAGTAATACTGTAATAGGTAGAATGTAATTTTGAGTTTACATATGTCACAGTCATCTACAATTTACCATTAAAGTGTAGTATTTCTCCTCTGATGCCTTTTGTCATTTGGAATTAAAGTAAAAGTGTAGGAATTACTATTTGTATTTAAAGAGTACTATAATAATTGGTAATGCTTGAAACTGATGACAACGACCATAGAATTAGTACGATAGTGAAAGTATATGCTGCTAAATTTGCTAAACGCGAGACTGTAAAGATATGGAGAGTACGGATGGAAAATTAAATACTGTACATACTAATCAAACAGTTTTAGCCGGATTAAATATCAGTGATGCTGAGCTCCTGATGACAATATGCGTTTCCCTATGCTAGCGATACTGTACAAACAAGTGTTGGGCAGATTATATGGATGTTTGCGTGGAATAAGCTTCTAACGCTGATCGAGAGTGATACTCTGTTAAGTAGGGATATTAAATATTAGATATTAGGAGGAGATGGAATCCATACCTTAAGTCTTATAGTGTGCAGGAGTAGTTTCTATTACACTCTCTTCCATTGTACAGTAGACTCAGGTTGTAGGTTCCTTCTGCTTCGTTGATTCGTAAGCTCGAACAGTTTCGTTTCATCTCTTTCTCCTGCTCTCGTACTTTCTCTTGACAAAGCTCTCTTTCTCCATCATGGCTTTTCCACGGATTTGATTTTCAGCAATTCTCTTCTGATTTCAACACACTCGTAATAATCTTTTAGAGAGATTGCTTCGTACACGAGCGCATGGTTTATCTGCATAGAGAAACTTCTACAGTACACTACAACTAATCACAGATTGATAGCTTCTATAGTTTTATAGTGTTACTTGCTCTGCAGTACCTACATTACATCACTGCACACATGATATTTGTAAGTAGCACTGTTAGGTTAATAAACTACTCGATTCAATTCAGTCAGCTGCAACAGAATGTACAAGTATACGACATGAACAGTTCATAGAGTCAGAACTAACTGGTATTCCGTGAATAGTATTGACTACAAGCATTTACAATTCTCACGTTATTAAATTCCAATGTTCAAAATATCCAACATCTTTCGTTTGATTATCATCACATTGTCACATCGAGAAATTCTTCACAAATTGTTGTAACACCTGTCGTTTGGTTGTTAAGTTGATTCATCCCCATCCGAAAATGGTCATTGACTTCAGCCGTTGTCTTAATCTTAATGCCTGTGCACAGAAAATATTATTTGAATTTTATTCCTGTAACTCTAGATATTTAGGTGAAACTATGAAAATCGTGATGCAAACATCCATACCAATATTTCCGACTGCATACAGTGCATACGTGTACTATTGCATAATATGAAATAAAGTAGGTAAGGAAATCTGGATTTTTTGTAGGAGCATGTATGTGAATATAGTTAGAAAATATTTCTCAGTAGAAGTAGCATGAAATGGTTGAAGGAGAGAATATGTAGGAGTGGAGTACAATACTGCGCTAAACTATGGAGAAGTATCCGGAGCTCATCAATTCGAAAAAGACAGGGAACGAAGCCAAATGATGGCAGTGAGGGCAGCTAGACAGGAAGTTCTTATTTTATAGGAGGATGGAAAAAGAGCTGAGTGAGTGAAGCGCAGAGAGAGCAGAGCAACGCAAGTAATTCGGAACGACCCTCTTAGCAGACGGAACTGGAGCCCGCACTAAAATCCCCGCACCGCAATATATAAAACATTGTAATTTGCCATCATTTTATTCCCATAATCATAAGGGACCTTTATAAATAGTGACTAAATGTAGGGATGAGTTCAGTCCAAAGATAAAATGCTCTTCTGAGAGATGATGATGCTCTCTTTTTCAGGAGTTCCATTTTTTCTTCCCCTTCTAATACTCTTCCAACAACACACTCCGTTTCTCGTTCTCATGCAACTTACTATTTTCTTATAGTTTCGATTCTCTCCACTTACAGTTTCTCTAGTCTTCTTACTAAGATATCATGTTATATAGTACTTTTGCATTACCCTGTAGTAAAACTGTAATATATTCGAATAGCATACCTAGTAAAATATATATTAAAGTTTAGCAGTGTGTTTTCCAAGTTTGTGTTGGTCTGTTCTGTTCTGTTGTAAGTTATAAGTAGGTTGTACTGTAGGTTAGTCTTGCATTATGTTTTTCTTTTAGTTGGGCATGAAAATGTTATATATCGTTCTTTGTTCTGTTTTGTAGCAGAAAATAGAAGTCAGAGTGGAAAGGAGATAGTGAAGTACATATAAAGGAAAAAGAAGAAAAAATGTGTTGTTTCCAGCGAAAGTGGGCTCGACTTTTTGTTTGCAATATGTAAATACATAAATCAGTCGGGAAGCGAAGAGAAACAGGACAGGACAGCAAAACCAAAGGATACCAAGCCAGTGAGCCAGCCACAAACCAAAATACTAAAAAGCAAAAACACATTTTGTTGTGTTTAGATGTGCATGCAGTAGTACAATGTATACAGGAGAAGAAAAGCTTTGAAATGCAGTGGAAGTCAAGGGAAGCCGATTTGAATTCATTGCAGAAACATTCCAAATGCTTTATAGTTTACCTAGTAGTAGTAATGCTGTACTTAGGTATCTCAAGTTTAACATCGCCATACCAGAGATATTTTATTACATATTTGTAACACTAAGGGCTCTTATGTCATAACATAAGTAGTATTGATGTCCATTACTTTTTACATGCATTGAATATAAAATATTCTTGGAAAGTGTGCGTATATGTATTTTAGTTAAGAATAACACGGTACTATTATGTTTCTACTATGCATAATATCTTGACAGTATGTGTAAGTGTAACCAGACGAGACTACAACACAATAGAGTGCATTTGGTTATTATTTAAGTTGCAAGTGTAGTATTACTAGTGTTGTAGTCCTTTGGTTTTGTATACGGATAGGAGAAATGTAGAATTCTCTAGGAAAGTAATTCAATGCACTAGGAGAAAAGTCAACTAAAGTCATGGTGAAATGCGAATCGGAAGTACACAAGATCTCACGGTGATCGGGCTCGAAAAAAGGGCAAATTTGTCGCTTCTCCTCCTCTAGACGTAAAAGTCAGATTTATTTTTGCTCTTGGCTTGGACTGCTTACTTTGCCCTCACTACTCCACTATGGTCCCCTTCCTTTTCCATTCGTTTTGTCAAGTGAAAAGCTTTAGCGCATTATGCTAATGTGCATAAGAGACAAGAAAACCCAACTTGAATCAAATGGCATGCAATACTATACCCTATTATGAAAGACAGATATTTATTTATATTTATCGTTCACTCTCACTATTACTAACATACATTATCAGAATCTATCTCTATCTAATATTGTCTTGTGTCCACACACATTCCTCCTGCAATAAACCAGATATTCCTATACAGTCTTAGGTTACACATGTGAATGCCGTCATAGAATTGACACGGTGGTTCCTTTCCAAATCCGGAGACCCTTTCCCGTCAAAATGTAAATGTCTGTTAATGCACAACAAAATGCAGCACAGCAGAAGTTTACGGGAAACCGGATATTGCTCCAATATTGGGAATCCTATCGTTTTACTTACTCCTCAATTCTTACTTTACCAATAAACTACAAACCCATCCTCAGTATTAACATTAATTCGCGTCATTGCATATCTTAGTCATTGCCCTTGGCCATTACAAGTCCTATTAGAAATTACTGACAAATTAAAACCTTGGTTTTCTCTTTAGGATCACAATTTTTATTTTCCGGTATTTATAACCGGAGTACTTCATTTCTTTTTAAATTAATTACATTAATTCCATAAAAAGTGATATGAATTTCAAGGAGGTGAATTGTCTGTCTGTAGTCCTAACTGTAAACGATTAATTTGAAACTATTGCCATTTTATGGCAGTGGTAGTAGGTACCACCTAAATACTTTGGAAACCTAATAATTATTAACACAAGACATGATGGGAACTGTGCTGCTTAGATCCTACGATCGATATTTCAGTATGATTGATTAAACCATGTTTCCTTCAAATACTAGTGCCTGTAATAAATGATGATAGACGCTTATTCATAATGTCTAAGTGAAATGTGACCAGTGTGTTGTATACTATGCAAAACTGTTTCTTATGCTTTAGCAACAAAGAAAAACACGCTAAATTACTTGTGCTCAAGGCTGGCCTGAAAACTTTGAAACATACCATTTAAAGAAGAATTGAGAACAACTTTTCTGTATGTAAATTCCAAATACCTAGCCAATAATTTGTGTCAGCTGTAAATAAATTAGCTTGAAGTACATGTTTACCACGCCAAACGAACTAGACCAGACGTAATCATTATCTCCTTAAACATACTTCCATTTCTGATGTAGTAGAGAACTATTGTAGTTCTATTGTAACCTCTGGGTAAGCACATCCATATTTTAAGGTGTAATAATTCAAACTACTTATTTCACAAATTGATTTAACCCCAAAACTTATGTTTTACTGTATGCACAGTAGTATACCAAGGAAGGTATACTTAATAATATAGCAATTTGTTTTAGTGCAGAATCTAAGAATCTTGTATTGTTAAGTTATTAAAAATTAACGACAGTAATAGTATGTAAGTGCTGTACTAACAAATTCGTGAGTATAAGAATGTAAGAGAGAGTTATTAAATATTTTTACTAGTTATTTTGAATAAGTTTGGACAGAAATGATTGCGTTAGTAAATTATGAAATTCAAGTAGCTTTATTTATTAATATAATTTGCATATCTTTAAGTATCTCTAAAAGAGCAGTGTTTGCTATGCCAGGTAGTAGTGAAGGAAAAGAATGAAGAGATAAATTCTGTATTAAAATGAGTAATAGTTGTTTATCTAAGAGTGAGTATCAATTATCCTTGTTGTTAACTATAACTAGGTATCGTGAATTGAATGTAATGCGTAGAACACAAAAAGGAAGGGATACAAAAGAGCTGGAAGAAAAGACAACGTGAATCTATTATTTAGTCTGAATGGCTAAAGGTGCTTTCGTGTATCGTAAGTGTGTATTTGTGTTTAGTGGATTGAATTGAATTGAATAAGATCGACACACACGCATTAATGTGCATATTATCTTTCTTTTCCTAGGGCTGCCTTTAAAAGAAGTAAAGCTATCTGTGCTGCCTTAGTTTTTGGAAGATAAATTATGTAAACTTAGCACAAAAGAGACACTCTAGACGATACTCGACAGCACATCCTAAACAAAACAAAACAAGACAAGGCGTACCCTCTTCTTTCTTTCAAACAATGTAGAATATTAGTTTACGTGGATGATTATTTGTGTTATTGTGTAGAATTGAGTGGAGAGCTAAGGAGACTCATGTAAACACTGAACTTTAAAAAATAACTAGCAGAACCAAAGAAATAATATAAAAACCAATGTAATGGAGCAATAGCAATAAGGTCTTATTTCTGTTTTCTTCTCATACCAACCAAACCAAACCAATTTTCAAAAGAAACTACCTACTAACTATTATTCCTTTGTATTGTATTACAGTTAATTTGCATTCGTCTCACTTTCAGTAGCTTTCAACTTTTCCGAGGCTCCTTTCCTTTTTCCTCCTTGTGAAAGAAACCTGATGGAACTATACAAAATCTTAACTTTTTCATTCACTCTTTTACTGAATATACAGCGTATACTTATAAGGCTCGACTCTAATTTACATGTGAAGGTGCCTAACTTAATTTACGAGGCCAAATGAATAACCATTCACGTATTTCATTATTAACTAATAGTTAAATGTAAATACCTACTCATATTCAATATATCAATTTTATCACTTAACAAAGATGGTAGTTACCAATTCCGCGCTCCCATTGCATCTACATTTAATATATTCCATATTTTATGGTTCATTAACTCATATACATACAAGTACAAGCAATAATGCAATATTAATACCAAAAATATTTTCTCTGTATGAAATACTCTTTGAAAAAGGTAAAACCAAAATGAAATGGTGATAGAATGAAATCACCCATGTAGTGTACCAGTCTACTCTAGCTTTGATTCAGGATAGTATGTCCCTTCCTATCAGCATTCATTGCGAGTACATAAGGGAATCAAATTAAGGAGTAATAAAATCAAGTCGAATCAACTGGAATGAGGCGAGAGTGAGAAACAGACGGGTGCACGGTGCAAATTCGAGTTTGTTCAACAGTCACCATCTAATACTGTTATTTCTCATATAAAATTCAAGGCTCATGGGTATAATAATACTTACTGCTAACTGAAGGGATGATAATGCAATTGGTAGGATAATATGCTTTTCGCCATAGAATAATGATGATAAAAGAGGAAAAGAAACATATGCCTTAGTTATGTCTCCCTTGCAAACCAAAGTTCTTACAGCAGAATCAATCCAATTTATTTCAACATTTAATTTCTTATAATAAATAGTAGATTGTTACCATACTAAATAGCTTGTCCGATATTAAAATATCCATACTAGTTGTCTTTCACGATTTGCGTTTCACATTTATCAAGATTCAATTATTAATTATGAATATAAACAAATAAGTTTTGACTTTTCACTATTAGGAAACTGATTTAGAAATTTTAGAGCGACTAATGGACGTCCGTGGAGTCTGCGTTGCCACTTGTCGTCTCAAATGCATGATTTGTATCACGTCACCTTGTTCATGTATTGCGTGGTCACCACTTTCAAACACAGGTGACAATTTTTCTGAATCAGGGGACTTTTCCTCGAATGATGTTGCAGAAGTGCTACAGAATTCTTCTTTGGGTCGGATATTGTTTTCCATTTTTGAATCTCCCGACCTAATCATCGGGCAAAGGTCACAACAAAATTCAAATGCAATCTTTTTCAACTTCTTTGAAGACTCCTCATCCAGGTTTAGAAAGATAGTGACTAACCAAATGAAACACAACAAAACTACCACAGAAAATATGACGTACACCCATCGTGGAACATCTAAAACCTCCGACATTACAAGCAATACAATGAAAGCAAGTGAAAAAAGTCCGAACAATATTGATTTCCGTTGCATCTTGCTTTAATGATAAACGAAAAGTTGACTTATAGAGATTTGGACCTATTTGGACACTTATTTGGACTTTTTAGAATAGAACCTTATGGGACATTCACCTGAAACAGCTCGAACCTGAAATGACATGACTATTGTTTCGAAAAGCAGTACACATGAAGATGCTTACTAATCAATGGAAATTAATATTGAAACTATGGGAATACGTGAAATACCATACACTAGCAATTAAATCGAAAACGGAAATTGCGACAACTAAATCAAATGCAGATAAGAAAGGCACAATGTTGCACAAATGTTAGTCACAAAAGTATGACTTTAGTACTTTAGTCAATATGATGAATAACCAAAACAGAAATGCGCATATGTAATATTTAATAGAATATCATTATTTAATGCATAGAAGGAAAATTTACAAGATGATCATCGAATTGTCTACAGATTTGCTTCTTTTTAAGATTGTAATGATTTAAACTATATATCTAAATATTATGTATACCAAGTTGTGTATGAATATTTACTATAGTTATTAGCCATAACAGAGATCTAGCATTCCAATCGGAATGTAAAAAATGTAACCATTAATTACATGGAAAAGCAAGGCTAAAGAATTCCTTCCCTTGCAATAGCCACATAGTCCGTTGTCTTTCTAATAAAGGACCAAGACGAATGTATTGAGAAGTCTAAGTGCTAATTTAAATATCAAACCAATTAATCAAATCCCTTCCTCTCTCTATCTAAAGTGATGTCAACATTTAAAAGCAGTCTCATCTCACCACATTACAACAGAAAAGAGTCGACTGCAGCATAAACACGGTGCATGTTTCTGTACCCATCTACTTGAGTTTCTACTATCTACCCTACCTACTTGCATTGTACGTAGAATGGTAATTACAATAGCATTCCTATCTGAAATGGAACAACAAATACATTACAGCAAAACACAACCCCTCGGAAAAATTCGAGTGTAGATGTAGCTCAGTCAATTCAACTTTGACAGAGTTAGGGTTGGTTCGCTTGTTTTGTTAGTGTTATGCTGTACTTTTAATTTGAGCATTTCATATGCTAATCAATTACACGTTTTCTATACCACACTTCCCTCTTCAGTTTAAATTATGGAAATGTTTGTAAATTAAAACATCGCTGGTAAACTGTAATGAATGATTAGGATAAAGATACATAATTGAAATGAAATGAGAGCAATGCAATTCGATAATTGCATTTTGGATTTATAAAAGTAATTCTGACACTATTCTATCATTTGAACCAGACGGAAGTTGAAACTTAATTCTTCTGTAAATGTAAATGGGACGCACGTGTAAGGAATAATGCAATGATGTGTAAGTAATTATGTAGGAAAGCAAACTATCTTATAATAATTACTTTTTTACATTCTCATTTAGAGCTGGCGTACAATAGAAGCTTTTAAAAGATGAGACGGGATGGAATGATCACATAGCTAGGAGTGATTTTTATTTGACGACAGCTCCGACATTGGAAATCAATAGAAAAATATATTGAGCTGGTCGTTTTTAAGAGGATTAGACTTTGCTATCAGTAAAACCAAAAACTGCGTGAACCTTTTTCTTTTTGAGGATAAAAATAGAGAACGTATGTCCGCTGAAGGAAGAACATAACAGAGCAGAAGAGACAAGATAGATAGGACAAGCCCAAAATGAAATGAAATGAAAGCAAGAAAGAGAAAGTTGTCCAATCGTAGAGGATTTATATCCCTTTATTCATTCATTCAACATTCAAGTCGACAATACGGGCGGCCATTGGAGCAGAAATATCAGAGGGCAACCGACTGTCAAATCCAATAAAGTCGAAAAGTCTACAATTTTTTCAACTGTGTGAGACAAGACACAGTGAGACTCACCATCGCATCACATCGAAAATGTAATGTAACTCAACTGCCTAGCTACTCTAGAGTAAAAAGGCCAAACCTGTTTTAGTCTTGCATTTTCCCTCAGGTCTCGTCTGCTAAAAGTAAAACCCAACGTATAGACTAATATTATACTATCAACACACATTCTAGTATGTGTAATAATAATGAGACTGCTATTTGTAAGAATACGCCTTGTTTTCAATCTCCAGTTTATGTTATACTATTTCATAAGGATTTATTATACCTTACTATTATATCCTTCAGAAACTCAAATGGATAGCTTAAATACACACATACCTATGCAAGGAAATGCTTTATACATAAATATTAATACTAGCTAGTGTGCATATGAATATTTCATAGGGAAGGAACGCACACGTTTTCCCGTAGTTCCCTGTTCTTCTTTCCTAATATTTAAAGAAAGGGAAAGCAAAAGTCAAAAATGAAAATGAAGTAAAGGAAAGGAGTTGAGAATAGAAGAGTTCATTTTAGTAACAGACATAATGTTATAAGAGAAGATGAGAGGCGGAGTGTGGAGGAAAGGAAAAGAGACGACGACACTGGGGACAAGTCAAACCATATCACAGCTCATTATCTTTAGTAATTATATATGAAATAAATGAATTTTAGCACAACAATACATACAATAGTGGCACGCCGTGCCTGCTTGATGCGATGAGTTCACTTCGTTGGGCTTCACTTGGCCACAGAACTCAACAGACAACTCACACTCATCGCATCTTACCAGAAACTTCTCTGTTTAGTACGAATTACTTAGAAACTTGGAGTCAACTTTCCAACAACCTTTTACAACTACTAAACTCTACACTCTCACATACGTAGACATACATGAATATAAACACTCAAGCACTATACGATTATAAAACATCCCTCCACTACAGTAGTCTTCCTTTTCCTTAAATATCTCTCAGCAGACGTATAGCACAGGAAACAAGAAAAGTTCCACTCAATTCAAGCAAACCCAGACCAACCGACTTACAATTAGTAGTAATACTCAAAATTAATGCAACTTTATCGCAAGTTCCAGACTTTTGCTCCTCTATCAAGAATGGTGGTTCAGGGCCAGACACTTTTCATCACTTCATAATAAGTATGCTTTCCTGTGTAAATAGTGTATCTAATACTCATAAACAGGGAAAATTACTGTAAATTTCATTTCTTCCGAAAATAAAACATAAACAACAGAAATGTTAATATTGAGTTGAAAACTATTTATTTTAAATTAAATCACGCAGTATTTTCAATAGAGAAGTAGCAGGTTGCATGTTTTCTTTTTTTGTCATTTTCCAATTTGCTTTTGTATTTCCATTTTTGGCTGATAAACATTTTGCATCATTCCCTCAAATATTTTACAGCTTTGCTTTATTTTGTAGAGATGCGTAAATATGAATGCCCAATATTGAGTTGCATAATAGTTAGTCACGTAGAAATAACTATACCTAAATGAAAAATGGATCAGTGTATCTGATTAAGGATCACGTAAAGGAACATTGGTGATTAATTTAAAATTTGTTGAGACAAAAGAAACATTCAATCGAAAATTTAAATGGGCACCATTATGCATACATTATGGTTAGTACGAAATGCTAACAAGGGCTGTGTTTATTTTTTATATTGTATTGTTGAATATGTAGTTAATATTCGTTGGAGATATAACGAGCGTTTAGAATCGGACAGACAAGGGATACAGAAGCGTCCGCCTTTATTTAGGCAGTTTAGTTTTGTTATAAGTTATGCAAAAGAGTAGTGGAGCTAGCGAATAGATAATTCTAGGTCGTCTGACGGCTGTGCTCTGCTCAACATAGCGTAGCTGTAAATTGGGCGAATGTGACTGTGACATGAATAAAAGTGGGCTGACCACACAATTTTCAAATTTGAAATATGATCGACTGCTCTTGAATGGCAAATGAATAAAATAAAAGAGCCAGATGACTAATGAGGATATAAATATTAGCAAACGAGTGGCCATTGTTTTCCAACGTTTACAAACGAACATGGTATGGGATGGTCTCTTTCATCCCAACTCTTTTGCTTCACTCTAAGCAGCTCCACTCGGCCAGCCCTATACTGGCCCTGCTTTGGAGAGTATCTGCGATCCCACCATTTCTATTGCATTTAATCATTACATTATTACACTAAAACCGTCTTAACTAACTGTAAAGGAATTGACTTTGCAATTTACACCAACTCTCAAGTATTCTAATAATATTGCAATATAGTAAGTTATGTATGATTCCAAATGGCAAATTTCAATTGTGAATTTTTGATTTGAGTTGTTCAAATTTAAAATTAAGACAATAATTACAAATCTGAGTTGAAATTTTAGATTTTGGTAGCAGCAAAACGAAAATAATAATACTATTTTTTAATCCTACTGTAAACTGCAGTAGGTAGAGAGCGAATTGAGTTCTATTGATGTTAAAGAATGAATTAGGGTGGAAAACCTCAGTTGAGATTTTAAAGCGAGTTATGAACATCAGTGGTTGAGCGGTTGTTGGTATCGGTGGACGTAATGAAAGTAGAGAAGACTCAAAATGTCATGGCTTATCAGCTCGTTGTAAAAATGGGAGTCCAACCCCAGTGATTATGTTATGGGCTCCCACTTGAAAATCATTAGGACGAGCTAAACCAAACGAAAGTGAAGTGAAAAAGAGATTACCCCTTCTCTTCCCGGCATTTCCACATGGAATCATTCGCCGCTTGACAACTTCTGCATAGATATACTATAGCAGTCACTTACTGTCGTGTCGTATAGAAGACTTGACAAAGTGTATAGCAACTACTTGAGAAATCGATACTTTCGCACAAAGGTCTAATACTTACTAATGCAACGACAACGATATAATAAAACGACTATGTTAGTGAACTCAACTAATGTTATGTGTAATGCCAGTTGTAATAAGCTTTCATTCCATCCCGCTCCTATCTGACAATCTCTAAAATATATATGAACCACAATAATCAACTTTACAATATAAAAGCATACCCATTTTAATCATACTATGGTTATCATGTTTATGTATGTATATGCTTTTACTTAGATTTAGACGGAATGATGATGTATTTTAAAATGTCTTGCCTCTGCCCCATGAAGCCCGTGACTAAAGGACATGCGGGGAAATGAACATGAATCTCCAATATCCGTAGGCAATCCAAACCAAGCCAGCTACTTCAAAAATCCGATTTCAATGTCATACGAATCTGAGGGTACATTAATATTTAAAGTACTCTGCACTGTTAAAAGGTTTTGAAAGAATTCTCTGCTCGGAACGAGTTTTAAATATCCTTTTCCATTTTTAAAGTAAAAGCTTTTCAAGATTAGTATTTAATTGCGTTCTGATGATTTTTAGAAAATATTATTACTTATTGGATCATCAAAATAAAAGTCAGACTTTTCTCGGATATCAATGAAATAACTACTTAGGTTCCTCGCATTAAAAATCTGTTTTCACTGGCAATCCTTTCTGCTTAGAAAAATATTAGATTTAAGTAGCGAGAGAGGCTGTCTAGAGTCCACTCACTTCGCCAGCACTATTATCCTTTATGCTCCATTCCAAATAAGTAAGGAAAAACTTTCAATTCCCGCTAATGGGAGAAAACATCACTTTTCCATCGCTCGCAATGATTTTATACGCATTTACGCATAGACGTTTACAAGTATGACGTGAGTAGTCATAGACTAACTGAAATGAAAGCTCTTAGTAAGCAAAGTATTCATCCAAAAAGTAGTTTAACCCCCTATTCCAAGATGTGGTAACCAATTTTCGTTAAAAGTGCAAAAGTACTGATATTGGTGCTTCACGGATTATTATACAACCCCAAATTCAAATTAATTCGTAATTTTATCAATTTTAAACAGTTTTTATCAGTCACTCCAAAATATACGTTTATAAAATTTGAACCATTAATTTCTTTGAATAAAATGTGTTTCTTGTAGGTCAATGAATTCCTATTTCGGTTGAATTGTCATTGTTAGTACATAAAAAGTGTGTTGAATGTTGACAGAGGGAGAAGAAGGGTGGGACTAGGACAATCTCATTGGAGCCCATGAAAGTGACATTTAATTCTCTAAGGTCTAGCATTAATCAGGTTGAATTTCATTACAAACGCCCTGATGAAGTTCAGTTGATCTCTCTCTGCACGAACGACGTTCTGACTGATGTTTGTTGAAATAAGAATTAAACGAACCTTGTGTCGGTGGTGGTTCGGTTTCTATTATCTGATGTAGGTCCCTATCCCTCTACCTCATGTTTACACTCATATCAACTTATTTTGGTATTCAATTGTTACACTCGTATAATTTAAATTATAAATAAATGTATGCACTTCGTTTCTTACATTGTCGCAATTGAAACAAGGCAAAAATATCTTCTTTAGTTAAGTATGAAATTTCTCATTATTATAAATAAAAATCTGTAAAGTAGGGATATACTGTTTAGAAACATTGGGATACAGTCTACGAAATGCCAACTGTGGAAATAATACTACTATTGACATACTTAAATTTATAATTGACTTTATGACAATGTAAGGTGTATTTCATACTGCTATCTACATGGTGAGTGAGCTTTAGCGATGAATTTGAGACATATGTGTATGAAAGAAAGTCGAGTTTAGAAGGTAGGAAAAGCATTGGGAGTGCTTAAAGGTTTGTGCTGAGAATGATGTTCAGTCTCTCATTCTTGGCTTGGTAAGATTGAATTCAGATTTCTTGTCGTTTCCTCTCCATCGCGTTTCTTTACTTTACTTTGCTTTCCTGTGCCTTTAGTCTATCTGCGTAGTCTGAGATTTATCTTTATCACATTTGCTAGGAGGTGGTTGAGGGTAGTTGCACGTCAGTAGCCTTAGCCATGTGCTATATTTTATACTGAAGTGAGCTGAACTACCTTGTTCGTGTAGCTAGTAATAATAGGAGATAGATATACCTAAGTACATTACTACTAACAGAAGAGTAAAATGCCTTTGCCTGCCTTTAGCTTTTACTCAAGCGAACCGAAATAAAACAGAAATGGCGAACGGAGAGAGGAAGGAGACTGAAAAGGAAAGGAGAAAGAGCGCCGAGAGCTTCTCCCTTTTCCCCAACCAACTTGCTTGCTCTTGCTTGTCTGTCTTTTTGAACAAAAGGCCACACTGAAGCAAAGCAAGTGAAGGCGAAGAAAAGGAAAGCCAAGGCAAGGCAAGGCAAAGGGAATTCCTATTTCTAATGCTACATAAATACGATAGAATATAGTTACGTATCGTATCGAATGTACCTACATGGTAAGTACTAGTACACTTGGGTAGGTATATGGAGAATGTACTTACTAGTAGATTCAGTTCAGTGATGATGAGACTGAGACTGTTAGTTGCAACAGAACCTAGTAAAGCATACATAGAACAGAACAGCACCATAGGTTTTACCCGAATCCGGGTTTTCAAAGGAAAGGAACTTCCTTTCTGTTCGACTCTTCTCACATCACATCAGCTTTTCGCGTGTCGCTTCCTTCGTTCGTTGCTTAGTTTCTCTAGGCGCCTATCCTATCCTATTTCTCTTTTCGCCTATCTTTACTATATACCTAGAGTATAATATTCTAAGGAGTAATGTACCTAAGTACAAACGCATGCACTAAGTTCAGTTCGGTTATTCTATACACTGCATTACATACACTGTGATATTATTCTCGTCTTGTCTTGAACTCAGTCAGAGTCTCTGACTTGACTTGGTTTCGTTGTTAACGCAAGTAAAGTACATACTACATAATGTTGGTTTACTAACTTTGCTTTTCTAGATTATATAGTACTTATTACGCTCTGCTCTGTGCTATCCGCCTCTAAATGTGTATTATAGTAGGCACTGAAACGACTGTCGTGTCGTGTCGTCTTCCCCTTCACCAAAGAAACTTTTCATCTCGAAAGAGACGAAAAGAGAGAGAGACGAACTTTTCCCTTTCCTACTATTTTACTTCACCCTGTCTTTCTTGGCTTAACTTCGCTTGAATCAACTTTCTATATTATGTCCTATATAATAGTATATCTACTATTTAGTACAATGTGTATGCTCGCTTCCTCCATTCCCTGATAACTTCACACAGCTCACTCACTCACAGTCAGTCCACTTCATTTGCAGTCCTTTGCACCAGTGCATGAAGGTAGATAAGATATAAATGTATTCTACAGATAAGCAATCATGCCAAGTGGCGATGACTGACGAACGAAGAATCACAAAACTTGACTTTACTTTCTCGTAATACAGGCACACTTTCTTGTTGCTCTTCTCACATCTGTTTACATAGCAGATGCAGTAGTCCTTCTTGCACAGTTCTTTGTATTTACCAATAGCATTAACCTTTTCGAATGTTTCTGCAGACTACAACATGGATTTCTGGTCTTCCAGTAGTTAAAGGAAATAAGTATGACATTTGTAAGGCAGATATTCAATAGTTTAATGATTGCAATACAAAGTTTAAATATTGAACAGAAATATTTACAAAACTTGGCAAGGCGAGACCTTCAAAATACTAAAATTTCTCCGAGTACATTAAAGTAATTGCAATTACTGGAGATGCACACAAAATACGAATTGTTTAAAAATGTTCCAGAATCAAAAAAACAAATATGATAGATTGGTAGATATAAATATCTAAATACCGATCTACTGAAATCATAAAAATATTATTTTGACAATGCAATAGTTATTAGGTGAAGGCATGAAAATTTCATTTGTAAACATTCAAAGTTTTGTATTTTCATTTTTAGATTCAACTTAGTGGTTTAGCGTATTACCCCAGCAATTAATAACTGTCAAGTACTAACAGAATATGACCCTTGAAAGGGAAAGCAAAATTGTGCTATATCAGTTTAGTTAAAATATACATGGCACACCAAAAACATGAGCATTCATGCTCATGTATGTATGAGCATGAATGACTAAAGAAACGTATTAATAAAGAAAAGAAAAATTAGGGTAAAATGTAAATGTGAGTATGCAAAGTATGTATATCTCTACTGAAGAACAGAATCAAACAAGAGAAACCGTATGCGTTTAATGAATGCGTTTAAATATATATAATTGCCTATACATGTAGCGAGGGTGGTTTTCATGTTCAAAGTATGAATGCTTACTACTCTTACAGGTATACTATATTTAACTAAAGTTGCACTGAATCCTAAATTTGTGTTGGGGTAAATATTATTGCGCGACAAAAAATCCAACCTGCACGACAGATTTCTAATTCGACAAAATAACCAAAGCTCGCGACAGAAAAATTAACTTGTACGACAGAGTAATAATACCGCAGGGAAAAACGTCCTGAATATGACCCAAAACTTTTTGTAACTCAGTCTTCTGGTGGGGAGTTTTAGTATTTATAATGCAATAGAAAAAACGGGTGAGCGTTTGGTCTGCTTTAGCATAGTAGGTTTTAATTATAATTAGTTTACTGTTTGGTTTTTAGTCAGGAAGTATTTAGTCTGTCGTGCGATTGGTTATTTATTGTCGTCTAAATAAATAATTTGTCTTTCGGTCCGATTTTCTGTCGTGTGTTTTAGTTTTCGGTAGTGACACATTTAATCTATAATCTGTCGTGCGATTGGTAATTTTGTCGTAAAACTTATAATTTGTCGTGATAGATAATTTATTTGTCGCGCGATAAAATGCTAGCTTTGTATTACTTTCTTACAAAGAGAAATCGTTAGTGGTGAAAGGCATCGATATTCCTGTATATTGAATAGGAAGCAAAGCCCAGGCAAACTAATTAGAATAATCTCGATGTATGTAGATTTGTAGATAAAGGAAAGGTAGAAGACAAAATGACAATACTGTAATACACAACATAGGAATGATTCTAAACGCGGTATGTGGAAATAAACTTCACTCTAAGTTCTGTTATTACCACGAATGGTTGTCTTGTTCTTCCGTCTGTTTTATTGTTACTGTGCATAAACATATATTTAATTGTGATTGGATCTTTTGAGTAATCTAAGTGTTTGCAGATTGTGTTTATCGTCAGTGGAACGGAAGTGACTGGAGCAGATCGACAACAAGGGTTTATACCGGTAGAAAGGTAAAACAGAGCAAAAGGGTCAAACATTATTCAGTAGCGGAAAGCTACTGTATGTTTTCGGGATGTCTGTCTGTCTGTCTGTCTGTCTGTCTGTCTGTTAGTTAGTTAGTTAGTCAGTTAGTTAGGTAGTTAGTGAGTATATGCCATATCTCAGGAACGCGTTGAAATATTTTGATGAAACTTTCAGTGGACCTTCTAGGGACAAATTGTAGGTCATCTTTCAAAAATGGTGTTAATCGGTTACTCCCTTCTGACCTTTAACCTCATTTATGTCCAAACACATGTTATGTGTTATATTGCTAATGTTGTGTGTATGTTGTGGTATGTGTCGTAGTCCTTACTAGTGATCACTACATGATGTAGTCTGACTGGCGGCCGCTATACGTCGTAGTCTGCACTGGTGACCACCATACGTCGTTTTTTGACTAAATTGAAATACTTTAAATTTGATTTGAATAAATTCAAGTAAATTCGAACTTTTTTGAATAAATTCAAGTAAATTCGAAATGTTTTGAATAAATTCAAGTAAATTCGAAATGTTTTGAATAAATTCAAGTAAATTCGAAATGTTTTGAATAAATTCAAGTAAATTCGAACTTTTTTGAATAAATTCAAGTAAATTCGAAATGTTTTGAATAAATTCAAGTAAATTCGAAATGTTTTGAATAAATTCAAGTAAATTCGAAATGTTTTGAATAAATTCAAGTAAATTCGAAATGTTTTGAATAAATTCAAGTAAATTCGAAATGTTTTGAATAAATTCAAGTAAATTCGAAATGTTTTGAATAAATTCAAGTAAATTCGAAATGTTTTGAATAAATTCAAGTAAATTCGAAATGTTTTGAATAAATTCAAGTAAATTCGAAATGTTTTGAATAAATTCAAGTAAATTCGAAATGTTTTGAATAAATTCAAGTAAATTCGAAATGTTTTGAATAAATTCAAGTAAATTCGAAATGTTTTGAATAAATTCAAGTAAATTCGAAATGTTTTGAATAAATTCAAGTAAATTCGAAATGTTTTGAATAAATTCAAGTAAATTCGAAATGTTTTGAATAAATTCAAGTAAATTCGAAATGTTTTGAATAAATTCAAGTAAATTCGAAATGTTTTGAATAAATTCAAGTAAATTCGAAATGTTTTGAATAAATTCAAGTAAATTCGAAATGTTTTGAATAAATTCAAGTAAATTCGAAATGTTTTGAATAAATTCAAGTAAATTCGAAATGTTTTGAATAAATTCAAGTAAATTCGAAATGTTTTGAATAAATTCAAGTAAATTCGAAATGTTTTGAATAAATTCAAGTAAATTCGAAATGTTTTGAATAAATTCAAGTAAATTCGAAATGTTTTGAATAAATTCAAGTAAATTCGAAATGTTTTGAATAAATTCAAGTAAATTCGAAATGTTTTGAATAAATTCAAGTAAATTCGAAATGTTTTGAATAAATTCAAGTAAATTCGAAATGTTTTGAATAAATTCAAGTAAATTCAAAATTTTTTGAATAAATTAAAATAAATTCGAACTTTTTTGAATAAATTCATATAAATTCAAAATGTTTTGAATAAATGCAAATAAATTCGAACTTTTTTGAATAAATTCACATAAATTCAAAATGTTTTGAATAAATTCAAATAAATTCGAACTTTTTTGAATAAATTCAAAGAAATTCAAAATTTTTTGAAAAAATTCAGATAATTCAAACTTATTTGAATACATACATTTGTTTTGCTTCCGCTACTGTCTTATATCCGTTTTGCAATGGTTTATTTATTACGTATATTGGTGGAAAGGAGGTTAGCATTGTTTTGTCTATACTTGTGTGTGTATAGGGCACGAGCTAACTCTTCCTTTCTATATTGGCGACCGTGGGCTAAGAATCATTAAATATATTTTATATAAAGAGATTTCTGCAAAATATTAATTAATATAAAAAAGGGTACATGCAATTTTTACTTTATATACGCATAAACTAATATTCTTTGTGTGGTATAAAGTTATAGATTCGGGTCAGTCCACTGTGAAGTATAAGGGGCGTAACTACTTGACGTGTGTAATTCCTTTATTCTGAGTTTTCTGAGTAAAATACCAGCTGAACAAAGGTATACAACAAACTAAAATACAAAACATATTATACTAACATGTGTTTATATTAAGCTGTGTTGTGTTTGTGTCAGCCAAGATTGAACGCAATCGAGGCTAGGCCGTGTGTTCACATATGTAAATTGGTATATGAAGGAATCATAGTGAGGTCACAGTTTTGTGTTGTTATGTATGTATGTCTTTGTCGTACGTCTTTTTACTAACATACCTAATTTTAATATCTTAATAAAAGTATCTGAGTCTAATATACTACAGTACAATATAAACTACGTAGGTACTTTTTATATAAGTACAGACTGAAATCAGTACCGTACGAACTTTTGTATGCAAATTGGAAGCGCCTTGGTGTAATATTTATTTCTGTAGTATTTTAAAGTAAATATTTTTTAATCTACACTACTGAAAGTTCAAACTAGTAGTATTTAAATATTCAAATAATTTCTTTTAACATAAAAAGGTCAACATTTAAGTAAAGCTACATGCAATTGAAAAATTTAATTACATTAAGAACTAATACCTATATGTATGTATTATTGCTTTAAACCTATATATTTGAACTTTTCTGATTTTTCTGAAAATAATTATTTCAAACACCGGGTCTAACTAAGTAGCGGTGTAAACTACAATCATATTGTCTTTGTATTTCCTTCATGCAGTAGTAAGTACTGAGTATATATATCAACTATCAACTGCATATGCATTACCTTTATGGTCTCGTCAGAGTTCTGACCTATGATTAGACCAGGTACTTCTACATCTATCATTGGCTACGGGAGTGACATTAAGAATATTTCTCGGAAAAATTAAGCAAAGAAACAGGGTACTTCGACTCATAGAAGATAAACCTAATTCACATGGTGTAACGACAAATGGTGAAAAGAGCGGATTATATCAAATAATACTGGAAAAATTGGAAATCGTGAAACAAATGGGTACGATGAATACATTTAATACAAGGCACAACAAACCAAATTACAGAGTAAAACAACCGAACAAATATAAAAATGGTTACTACAACAATGGTCAATTTCGTGAAAAATATTTCTACAGCAATCATTATCTATACCAAGATAATTTAAATGAAACGCATACCAATTATGAAAGCCAATGTGATGACTATGGCAAAGAACGACACCAAAGCCATTATGGAAAACAAAGAGAAATTCTAAATTCAGATTTTAATCAAAGTTACACTTACCGGGATGGAAGCAATTCACAACAAGCTGGCTACAGTGGTAATATAAAGAGTAACCAGTCTAATCATAGTTACAAGGGATTTCCCGGCCATAGAGGTAACAATGAAGGGGGTATTCACGGTAGAGCTGGTAATTATAGCGGAAAGTACATTAATGGTAAACCAAATTACCAACAAACTGGTACACATAATCAGCGCAATTCTGCTAATTTCAAATGTTTTGTTTGTGATAAATATGGACATAAAGCGCGCGATTGCGAAATCAAAGCAATAGTCATGTCAACAATAGCGCAAGCTAAAAACCAAAGTAATCAAAATTCCCAGGACCAATTGGAGTCAAGCGAAGATTTAAACTTCTCACGGGAGGAAAGAAACTAACCCAATCCTTCTCTCCCATATTGCTAAATTCTATTTATGACAGTAATGGGTATAATTCACCTTATATTTTTGTAATGGGCAAACAAAATACTTTTGCATTATTGGATTCCAACAGTAACTTTTCAATTGTAACTTTAGATTTTGCAAACTTACTAAATGAAAATATTTCGTATGTAAAAGACCAAGTAACATTCTTAAATAATGAAATGATTGATATAATTGGCACCGTAAAGTTTGAAATTTCAATTGGTAATAAGAAATTCTTTCACAATTTTGGAATAGTTGAAAACTTTTTATTTGAATGTTGTATTGGCGAAGACATAATGTCAGTTATGGGGATGATTCTTAATAAGGAAAATGGATTTTGGTATTTTGATGATTCAAGTAATGATAAATTTCCACTATATTTTGACAATTTAAAAAGAACGGTTGATACAGATTTAGATCCTAAATCAATCAAAGTAGAAAAGAATGATTCAAATGGATTTACTGTTAATGAAAATACTACTGGAGTTTCAACGGAGCAAACGGCACCGCAATCTAGAGAAAATGAGACTGATCACCTCACAGAATCTAGTTATGTAATGTACTTGCCTAATTTAGCAAACGAATCTATTTTCTTTGAAGATCTAAGTGAAGTTCAAAAGGTTAACGACGATTATGATACAAGTGGTATACATTTGAGTTCATCCACTGGCCATGGAAACATCGAACTAAATGTTACTGAAGAGGATATTGCGCGCATAACAAAAGAAAATCCTGCAGGAAATTGTAATCAAAACTCGAGTATAAACGAAACTGAGACATTGTTGGAAATAATCGAAAGAGAAATTGCGGAAGCTGAGAAACGTTTGATGGATGATATTTCGGTGGAAAGTCCTCGGCAACATGATAAGCAAAATGGTAATTTTGGCAAGCAACATGTAAAGCAACGGGGTAATGAACATGGTGATAGTGATGGAAATTGTATTTTGTTGGAAAATAGTGAAAGCTTGGTTGATGATTGTTCAGTGGGTATAGGCAGTGTCAATAAGTCCAATCCACAAGTTGATGAAAGTGGAAACGGTAATGGTAATAACGGTGATTGTAATATTCTGAAAGTTGTGATTAACAGAAATTTGAGAAATCTGTTTAATTTTAAGCCAATGCTAACGAAAGCTGTTGTCAATGTTAATAAACTAATCAAAGATAATGTACTTTGTAAATTGGAAAGTCAAAAACTTGTAAAGGTAAATTACGGTACACCTTTTCTTTGTAAGTTGATTAGAAGGTTGAATGCAACCTGTGTTTCTGGTACATGTGTAAGTGATTTCACTGAATTTTTGAAGGGAATTCCCGATGCAGTAAAAACTAAAATTAATCGGTTTTGTAGTAACATACAATCACATTTACAAAGTAAACAAATGTGTAACAAACCTATCGATGTAAATGTTAAAGCTCAAGATCACATCTTTTACATAGCAGATGCAGTAGTCCTTCTTGCACAGTTCTTTGTATTTACCAATAGCATTAACCTTTTCGAATGTTTCTGCAGACTACAACATGGATTTCTGGTCTTCCAGTAGTTAAAGGAAATAAGTATGACATTTGTAAGGCAGATATTCAATAGTTTAATGATTGCAATACAAAGTTTAAATATTGAACAGAAATATTTACAAAACTTGGCAAGGCGAGACCTTCAAAATACTAAAATTTCTCCGAGTACATTAAAGTAATTGCAATTACTGGAGATGCACACAAAATACGAATTGTTTAAAAATGTTCCAGAATCAAAAAAACAAATATGATAGATTGGTAGATATAAATATCTAAATACCGATCTACTGAAATCATAAAAATATTATTTTGACAATGCAATAGTTATTAGGTGAAGGTATGAAAATTTCATTTGTAAACATTCAAAATTTTGTATTTTCATTTTTAGATTCAACTTAGTGGTTTAGCGTATTACCCCAGCAATTAATAACTGTCAAGTACTAACAGAATATGACCCTTGAAAGGGAAAGCAAAATTGTGCTATATCAGTTTAGTTAAAATATACATGGCACACCAAAAACATGAGCATTCATGCTCTTGTATGTATGAGCATGAATGACTAAAGAAACGTATTAATAAAGAAAAGAAAAATTAGGGTAAAATGTAAATGTGAGTATGCAAAGTATGTATATCTCTACTGAAGAACAGAATCAAACAAGAGAAACCGTATGCGTTTAATGAATGCGTTTAAATATATATAATTGCCTATACATGTAGCGAGGGTGGTTTTCATGTTCAAAGTATGAATGCTTACTACTCTTACAGGTATACTATATTTAACTAAAGTTGCACTGAATCCTAAATTTGTGTTGGGGTAAATATTATTGCGCGACAAAAAATCCAACCTGCACGACAGATTTCTAATTCGACAAAATAACCAAAGCTCGCGACAGAAAAATTAACTTGTACGACAGAGTAATAATACCGCAGGGAAAAACGTCCTGAATATGACCCAAAACTTTTTGTAACTCAGTCTTCTGGTGGGGAGTTTTAGTATTTATAATGCAATAGAAAAAACGGGTGAGCGTTTGGTCTGCTTTAGCATAGTAGGTTTTAATTATAATTAGTTTACTGTTTGGTTTTTAGTCAGGAAGTATTTAGTCTGTCGTGCGATTGGTTATTTATTGTCGTCTAAATAAATAATTTGTCTTTCGGTCCGATTTTCTGTCGTGTGTTTTAGTTTTCGGTAGTGACACATTTAATCTATAATCTGTCGTGCGATTGGTAACTTTGTCGTAAAACTGTTAATTTGTCGTGATAGATAATTTATTTGTCGCGCGATAAAATGCTAGCTTTGTATTACTTTCTTACAAAGAGAAATCGTTAGTGGGTAACGTACATGAGTACCATAGTACTGATTTAGAAAGAGAAGTAAATACATATAGGTCTAAATATGAAGATAATACATGGTATTTATACATTTCTGTACGGGTAGTAAGATGAGTGTACTGTAGTGTAAGTAATGGAGTACTTTCCTTTGGTTCGATTGAATTGAAGTTTGTATAGTACTAATATAATCATAGGAAGACATAAAAGAAAGGTTGAATTGGCGTGACTATTCAGATATAGTTGGTAGTAGTTGTATTTAGAGTGTTGTGGTAGAGTCATAGTGTTTTGTAGCAGTAAAGTGAGCCGTGTTTTTGGAAAGGAAGGGAAGGAAGAAAAGAGACCCTCGAATGACACTGATTTCTTTTTGCATCCTTTTTGACTGGTTGAATTGAGTGGAGCAGTAGTTTATGTACAAGTAGTGCATTTCATTGAATTGAAAAAGAAAGTATAGAAGAATAGTTGGGTTTAGTTTGGTTTGCTTTCTTTCCGTTGGTATCGTATCGTTTGGGTGCGTTAAGTTTGCTAATGTTACGTAACGCAATGTACGTCGTAGGTAGCAGAGTACACGTATCGTATGTATGTAAGTTGAGGTTGAGTTGAGCTGAGTTGACTTGACGTTGGTGGGTCAATGTCATCTGCCCTTTGTCTGCCCAGCCTTGACTTTTCTTTAGAATTTTCAAAAGAATCATAGAATAGGAAAGGATAGGGTATTATTCAGTATTGTGTAACATGAGCTACTGAACTGCACTGGAGTCAACGCAAAGCAAGGCAGCAACTACTACTCAAGTCAAGTCAACTAGTGCCACTTCCACGGGTTTCGTTTTGTAGTCGACAAGAGAAGAGAAGACTCGAGGAAAGTCGAAGTCAGGCAGTTTAAAGAGAGGCATTGTCGGCAATATCTCTCTCTAGACCAGAATAGAATAGAATGCATAGAATGGAGATTGCAATTTTGCATTATATCTTTTCCTTCTATGTATGGTTTGCTATTTCTATGCTCCTCTCTCCTATTATGCCACTTTGCTTCGCTTTAAACCCTGCTTTCCTCCTATTATGCCACACCAGTCGACTATATGTATGTCTATTACAGTCACTTCGACCTGAATTCAATGTGGTCCATTGTGCAAATTGTTGCATCATATTGCAGCCCATAAAGAGGGTAAACACTCTGCCACTCAATACTTACACTCCATTCCTTTGTCAGCTATCAAAACCAATGAAACACTCTTTTCACTATTTTTATGCAAATTCTTTTACACAGTTCATCCAGTCCTACAAAACTCTATACACAGGTACTAACTCCGCATACTTCAAACGTCTACAAATACTTCGTATAAATACACCATAAAGCTTTATGCAAATTCTCACTATTCTTCACACAAATATTCGTGTTTCTACTATTTCGACAGCAAACTCTAACTAAAAGCAAAGGTCACTCCTAACAAAGGATTCCCAAATAATTGCAATACTTTAACATTCAATGCAATCCTTATGACGCTCACTTAAGATGCACTAAGAAACAAAAACAGCTTCTCATTTCCATTTCATAAGATATGCTCTTTTAATTTTTCAGCAAATACTAGGCAAATCATCAAGAAAATATTTTACGTATAGCATACTAAGAATTGAAAACTTTTGGGTTTAATATTCTCCGAAATATTCCTTTTAAACTCTAACTTACATAGATCCGAGGTTTCCACTTTCCAGAAATGTCAGTATTTATTATCAACACTTGAGACTACTTGGTTCAAAATAGTTTTTTTAATATTCTAAGCAAATAATTTTTGTAGGTTTGTTGTATGTGAGTGATAAATATGCGAAAACTGCACATGTGGTCAATGTGGCTATGATTTAGCTTTAGGAAACATCATTTACACATATTCATGACTGCTTAACAGACAGGAAATAGTAGTATTTTTGCCAAAACTACTCATCTGGATGACCCAAGACATCTCGAAAGGTCAAGGACTCTTATTTACAAGAGAAAAAACCGATTCCTGTAAAACTCATTGAATTACACTTGTGTATTGTGGTTTGAAGATTAGTACAAAAAGGTACTTTTATTAAATGGGTGTCATTTAATATGTATTCTTTAAAAAGGAATTCTCCTACTTGTTTGATTTGAAGGAATTTGTATTCCTAGTAAATAACATTCTTAGTTAGTAATGCTATGTAGAGGAAAGTGTATTGTGAAGCCATAGGAATTCGCATTCCCGATCCAGTAATGTGTACACTGCATGTAAATATGAGTTGTACATCCAATAGATGTACTAGGAGAAATAAGGTAGGTAATCACCATTATATTTTATTTTGCACTGTATTTATTTCGTTAAGGTTATGAATTAAATACATAAGAATATTAATTCCAAGAATACAAATTCTTTCAAACTAGAAGCAGAATTCCTTTATTAGGAATACACTTTAAAAATAAGTCATATTTAATTACACAGGTTGCTGTATCTGTAAGTGGTGATTGGTTTAGTCTAGGTTGGCCTGAAACACAGAGATAATGTGTACGAAGGCGGAAAAGCTGTTAAAATGGTGAACTAATCCCATGGTAGTGTTTCCTTTAAATTAAAGTGGAAAGCATCTTGTTGATTTGAAAGGAGACAAGACAACAGTAGAGAAGTTCGAATGCGACAGAAACACGGAAAAGAGTATGTTTTGATTTGTCTGGTAGTCCATCCATAGTGTATTGTTAAGGAGCACTTGAGATTTCTTTAACTTTGACTTGAGTTTTGGTCCTTCACTCTACTTGAGACAGAGACAAAAGGATGAAGCATTTTCTCGTCACCTCAGTCTCATAGAAGATTTGTCACGCGTTTCACACAGTTTTTTTCTCATTCTGCTCTTTTCACATCCCATTTATTTCTGCGATTCAATTACATTACATTAAGTTACGTTACACTACTTACTTCTCTTGTATCCTTCTATGCTATGCTGGGTTAGGGTTGTGTTCTATATGAAAATATTACGATACAACCTACCAACAACATTACTACACTTATACTACTGTAAATAGTACTTACTATTTATTTTATCTTATTTTTGACGCTTGGCTTTATGTGCTCCGCTTCGCAGTGCATTCCGTTTGTTCTGTTCGTTTCGTGGTCCTTTAGTTTTACTTTACATTTATTTGAGAGAGTGTGAGACAATTCTACGATTCTCATCATCTCATCTGTTCTCGCGTAGATTCTAGCTTTTCACATTACATTACACACACATTAGACTAGTACATTCCATTCCACCACATTGTACTACAGTTCCTTCTGTCATTCCATTGCATTTTTGTTTTACTTTATTTTGCACTGTATTTGTCTAGGTGATTCTACTGTTTTCGATTTGCTTGGTTACTTTTCTATTCTACTTCAACGAGACTATCACTGTGAGTGAGAACTCTGGAAATGGGATGAGAGCTGTCATGTCAAAAGTAGAAATCAGAGCAAAGAGCTCACAAACCAACATTTTCTGTATTCAACATTCAAGTGGTCGTAGTATTTAAAGCGAAACGACCATAAAGGAGCCAACTGCACTATACCTCTATTACTGTATATAAATATATGAGAATCTCCATCTTTATAGCTTATAGTACGTAGAAATACTCATATAGTAATTCTGTACTATATTTACACAAATACTGTACATTGTATCTGTAGAAGGAAAAAGAAGGTTACGGTTCTCTCATTGCTCAGCTTTCCTCATGTTGTCATGTTATGGGATGTGAAATCAAATAGAAACTGCTAAATACTCAAACAGACTCAAATACTTTTGCAGATGAAATGCAATGATCAAGTAAAGGAACAAATGTCGTTGACCTCCGATGGGATGGCTTGTTTCAGAATTTATTTTGATGCTACCCACATAGCCATACCATTTACCTGTATACTACAACTATCTACACATGTTGTACTTAGTACAATATACAGACAGTATATTGTCTCTAGATTGTACTAACTAGATATACATATAAAGGACTACTGCAGTAGTTGCAATAAGCCTCTTGGAAATTGTTTAACACAAGTATGAGCAATAGCTAAGAAAAAAATACTGTTAAAATGGCACATACTGCATCATCATACACATAAACATAACTTAAGCATACTAAGAATACCTAACTGATGAACATAATTATAAATATAGGATACAAGGAATTCGTGTAGATATACTGCTTGAAATGGTTATAATATAGCCACAATGTATGTATAGCTGCACGTTTGAATTATTTGGAAGTTGTATCTAATCTACACACAGTGAGTAAGGCGATAAAAAATAGATGTACCTTTCTGCAGTACAATGTATGTGCCATAACGATATGAATGTCATAGAAGATTATAATCATTTGCTCCGCATTTCAAAATTTAAACTTGACACTGTAGTAGCCCATTCGCTTTGGTTGGCAAACTCCTCGCCAATTTTCCTCTACCAAAAAAGCTCATGCTGACATTCAAAGGAATGTCAGAGCAATTTCCGAGTATTTTTCTTCGTCTAGTGAGACAGGTTCTATTGGGAAGGATAGCTCGCAGTTGTCAAAAATACAACAGATAAATATTGGTATCCACCTCGTTTCTACTTTGGTGACAGTTTTGGTTTTCACCATGAATGGAATGTATTTTAGCATGTGTACGTACACCGTTTTATCATCAATGCGAATACTTAGTTTGGGTTTTCAGCTACAAATGCCCAATCTAAAAGTGCACTGACTGAGTACGTACATGGAGCAAAGCAACCATTTAACTTTGAATAAAAGCCATTTTTTCGTCTAGACAGACAAGACAAGACACAATTTGCTACATTTCACATTATCTAGTGAGTGAATTGTGAGTAGAAAATCATTTTGGTATTGATTAACGTTAGATTGAGGTAGAACTTCTGCCAACTTGTTATTACAGCAGTAAATGATAGATAGAGACATGACAAATTGATAGTTTCAGATCGCCCACTTTCAGCAGATCTGAAAAATCTTTTCAATTACGTTCAGTCTGCTGAATTCGAGTACAATAAATTCATAAACAGTTCTAGACAGATCGAAAGATTGTGTTTATTTAGTCTCATATTTAATATTTCTTCAGAAAATGCATTCTATATTCTATTATTACATATAAATATTTGTTCAAAGCATTAATTTACCTAGAATTGTCTATCTTGTCTTTCAATTTAGATACAGAAAACATATAGGTATTCAGGTTCATATCCAAACTTCAAAGGGTTCATATATTTCAACGGAGAAAGGGTTCGGTTGTGTTGTCATTACATGTCTGGAGTCGGAATATCTATTTGATGCATTCTTGTGGCATACCTCGATTCACATATTATTGCACACTATTATTTTTATGCATTTCAGCTTTAGTTGGAAATTCCAGTCTAGACTGTAGACATTGGAAAGAAATTTAGATATGTTGCTGAACTGAAGTAGCCTACACACTGGTATAGTTAGGGTTCTCTTGTCACTAATCTGTAAACATATATTTTTTGCTCAGTTATCCGAGATAAATGTATGATGGAATGCATCAGACTGAGAGAAGTAATAAAAACAACAATTTTCACATTTTTCATGGTGATGCTTTTAATCAATTTTGAATCCGTCTTGCCCTGTCCTTTCGTAGTGCTCAGTACACTGACGTATAGCAGCCCAAAAGTACTGCTACACTTTCCGAAAATAATGCACTGGTTATAAATAAGTATAGTGTACACTAATACTTACTTACGTCATATTGAACATGACAATCTACCCTAGTTCTTTTATAGTATAGTATTTTCGGAATTTCTATCTGAGGTGGTGCAGGATGTTTATCCTCTGTTCTCTACATTTATTTTAGATGTGGAAATTGTACTGCATGAGTATTAACATTTAAGTGTATTTTTAAATTGAATATATAAACAGGAAGATTTATCTTGATAATTGTACTATAGTGTATTGATAAAAGTAGGAAACCCAGTTTTTGTAAGATTCACAATGTTAGCAAAATTATCATCCATTATTTTTAATATTTCAAATTATTTATTACAGATCAGTCGAATCTTAGTTGTTTCAGCCCAACAATCCCGAGGAAGCATGGGCAATTCGGCAATTGATGTAATACCCATACTAAGCAGAGTGTGTAGGAGTATAAATGAAATGCAGAGAAGTTAGGAAAGGGAAGAAGGACTGAATATTGGCTTGCATTTTGAAGGAAGGATGGAATTTAGTGAAAGAATAAATGATAAAGAAAGGCAATAGGAATGGTAATGGCAAAAGGAAAGGCAGAAGGAATAGAAAAAGGGTTAATGATGGAGGCGTGAAAAACACGATGGAAAAAATGACGGTGCTCACGAACAATAGGAACGAACCATACTGTCATCCTCCTCCTCATAAGTTCAGTTCAGTCAGTGCGAAAAATGTCAGTAGCAAAATGGCTATAAGGAGCCAAATTATATGTTTGCTTCTGCCATTGTGCTCAACCATTGTGGACCATACTACCATATTATTTTACCTGCCTTCCCTCCCGTTCACGTCTCCAAATTCTTCGTATATGTAAATATGTAACATATTCCACACTTACTTCTATATCTAAATACCCAGAAATATGTTTCTGTATGCAAGCACAGAAGCCTACACTTAAAGTTTTATCTTCACTTCCATTCTTCACACTCTCAACTGATTACATGCTTAGGTGCTCCAAGAAAAGAACAGATGTAGCGATATTTATGCTTCAACTAATTCTACCTGCTTGTTGTCGCTGCCAAGATGTTAATAATGCAATTACAGATAACCAGAAATGTGGAGCAGTCGCTTACATTTAATTGATACTTATATCAAACATTTAAACTAATACTAGTGAATATAGCAATTTAATGCTGTCATTGTTTCATTTCCATAAAAGCCCTTGTAGATTCTTAGGTAGATGCTTTTATACATCCCCGTTTCTTTATACTCTAATGACAAAATTGTGTCATTAGAGATTTTAAATTTTCTGAATTTCAATTGATGTCTGAGAAAAGTTTCCCAACATTTGAACTAATTACCAATTAGTTTACAAATTTCTTACATTACCTGTATAAAATATTTACCTTAAATGTTATAATCCAATGCTAGAATAACAAACTAAGGGTAAGCAGAAAAGCGAATAGAAATACTTACGTAACTGTAACCATTATTACCAATACTTATTCCATCTGAACCAGGGCATACTAAATAGATATAAAAGGTAACTATGATTTTTGCTGACATGCATTAACAGAAGGAAGGTGCATTTAATAATATATTTCCAACCTGTACAGATAATGCCACACAATAAGAATCAAACGCTTCCATCTCTGGAGTTAAAATATGTGGTGCATTTCTGTTTTCAATGGAATCTTGACTAGTAACATATGCCTGTCACAATCAAACAGAATTAGGGACGAACCTAAACGAAAACCTATAGTAGGCCCAACCAGACAGACGAGTGAGCGGTTGACTTTTCCTCTATGAGTAAACATTATCCATATGCATTTTCCATACGTTCATCCTTTTCTTGTTTTTCTAGTTTATACCTATATATTCATCATTGCAGTCCACAGACAAAATTTCATTTGTATATCTCTACGTATATCTAAGTTATACACTTGTAATAGGTATTTAAGTACATGGATCTAAAAGACCACATCAACACCAACCGTTTATCAATATATTATGTCAAATAAAACCTGTGTGATGCAAAGGAATATTACACGTATCCACACACAACTGAAAAAACTAGCTAGCTACTAAATACATATCTTGAGTTATTTTAGATACTAATGTTACCCTGTGTTAAGTTACAAGTTAGATACAGTTGAGAAGAGTGAGGAAAAGGATGAGTCTGCATTTCATTTCCCTCGGATTGATGAGTTAAGTTAAGAGACGAGTATGAGCTCAAGTCTGAAGTAACAATGTCTCTATGCTTTCAACCTGACAATACAATGGACAATGCTACGTGACTCAACAGTTTCTTCTTGGACAGGGCAGAGATACAGATATTTCTAGTAGGACGAGTGTACCAAACCAAGTGTTGTGTTTCGTTAATTTTTAGTTGTATGTCATGTTCGGTGTGTACCATCATTTCTAACGCAACAAAACATATACTACTACGTAATGTACATTACAGTGCACATCACACTCCACTCCTCACCATTATTGCTAGCTTAAATTGCTAAAACCTACAATTTACGTGAAGTATGCCGTACTTAATAACAATATTACACTAACTGGCCTTCGATCCTCGTTTTAATTAAATGGTTCTCATTTCTATTACTTTTACACAGTAATATTTAGAACAGAAACTACCTCAAATGGCTCAAATGCATTTTTATGTAATTATTTCACAGAAAATAGTTCTTGGACATCTTGGACACAACTTATGTAAAAACTGCAGAAATATAAAAATTACTCATATTATTACATACAGATTCATACTTCGAACGCATACTCAGAGTTCTAATAGTAAATTACTATTTCATCATGACAGTAATCCAGGACTTCATTGCATCGCTCGCATACCGGTATGCACTACATAGTGGCAAACGAGACAAAAATAGATAGCCAACTAAATCTCAGTAAAGAAAGACAGTTGTGTTTGTAGTTTTGTGTTGTGTAACCGTGAGGCTTTTTCTACTTATTTACCCATGCATGCTTTAACTCAACTTCAACTTAACTCAGCGTTAGATAACCCAGCTAATTTATATCGTGAGTTGTCCTACAGGCATCTTCCCTCTCGTCTCTTCTCGTCCACTATTTTTTTCTGTCTTTTCTCTTCTCCTCTATTCATCTCATCATGCTCATCAACTCTTTGCTTAGGGATCTATCTCTGTATGTAGCACAGAGCGTACAGACCAGGCAGACTAACGAAAGGCAAATCTCACGTTTTATAAAAACTTTCCACATCACAACCTACAGCATATCACATACATAAATATGTGTATTAACCATACAACAGTCGCTCCCTAAGAATTTGGCCGAATGGTATTACAGGACAGAGATATTTCATACTAAGTCCAAATACTTCTGAAATTAAGAAGGTAAAATTCATTACTAAAGCCATCGGACCTTTAAAATAGAAAATAATGTATTAGTTTATGAGAAATGTCCGGAATTATTTGATTATAAAGTAGGGCAAAGCATAAAGTTTGTTAATAAACCAGTTTAATTGGAATTACGCCCTGCATAGCATATTCTGACAACAGTACTAATACTTAAAAATACATATTACACAGATTATAGGACAGCACTTTTTGGAAATATAAAAAACAATCGAAATTGTTATTGCTTGATTTTTGTTTTAACATTGTGTCAAAGGAGACAAAAGTGACCTGCTGCAATATTATGATTCCAGAAGTCGAAACTCGTAAGCTTAAATCATTTTGGCAAATATTGTGCAACAACGTAGATGTGAATTTAACGAAGGAGTCTTACCTTCTTTAAAATAGATTTAATAGTTCAGGGGGAGATTTCTACACGGATCCGATCTGTCAGTTGATAATTTTTTCGTGGAGAATTATTAGTTGGTACTCGTAAAATAGAATAATGTACAGATGTATTAGCACGCAAGAGGAGTTGATCACATTTCACATCGCATCTTTGTCCTTCTTTCGGATCTGTTCACTGATGTGGTATACGTGGATAGGAAAGGAAGGTTTGTATTGCACATAGTGTGACGCTATGTACATATATCCTTGGTTATTATGTTGTGTGTAGTGTGCAGCATAACATTACATTCATTGAATCGAATTGGACCGAGCCAATCCCAGCATCCAAAGAGAAAGATTTTTTTGATTCTTTTATATTCTGGATGCGAGGGCAAAGTCTTTTTGTGTCGAAATTCGGAGGAACTAAAAGCACACCTGGTCTGGTCTTGTCTGGTTTGGTTTCTGTAGTGAATGTGCTACTCTTCAGAGTTCCTCCGACATACACAACATTCAGACAGAGCAAACCACCAATTCACGATTCACATCAGATGCAGTACAGTACAAGTACGTAGACGAACATTGAGTATTAGAGTAGCGTCCTCAGTTTGCTGTTGTGAGAGAGTTCAGTTCGGGTTGGCGATAGTATTTATGTTACGTTGTATACCTAAGAATGTAAGTACTCTCTAGTTGAACTGAACTCACGCAAAATTTTCACGAGGGGGTTTGTCTTCTTTTCTATGGACCATTCTTTTGCTCCAAGTAAGTAAAAGTTCTCAAGTCTTGTCTCTATACCGTACTATACGGTCCAGTCTTACACAAGCTCATTTTCATTTCTTTTCCCAGCCTGTTTGTTATGAGGATAACGTAGTTGCTTAATGTACGGAAGGTAGCCAGAGGAAATGTACCATATAGTAGATAGCAGAACATAGTAAATACAATTTGGTCAGGTCAGATCAAGACTATAACTATATGTACCTAAGTAAAACACACAAACATTTATTCCCAAGGCACATGTTCATAACAAGTAGAGACTTTTCTGCTTGGCTCCTGTGTTGAATTACACATATGGGTACAGTACAGTACACAATTCAATAGAAACCAAGGTATGTACTGCACTACCAACCAGGAGAATAGTCCTTGTGTGGAAACGTTCATTTTTAGTCTTCCCGAGTTACAGAAAAAATCCATAAAAACCAACAGTTTCTTTATTCAGTTTCGTCATCCAGTCTTGTTCCTGTTGCTAGGCTTCTTAAGCGAGATAGGGGCGCTTTTACTTTTATAAATCCGTGTCCCTGCCTTAAGTATGTGTGGACGATGATTAGATCGCTGAAGACAGGACAAGATGTTACGATTTGTGTCGAAATGCACACGTGTTTAGTTTCCAGGTGTCCCATTGACAGATTTCGTCATCATATCCAAGCAAGCACAAATAGAAAGAACTATTGGCTAATGTCCTTTTCTTTGTCTTCACTTTTTTCATTCACCTTTTCCTGCAAACACCAACAGAAATAAAGATAAATGAAATCGCTTTCACATATCACTCCCCAAATACACTTAGTACGTCACTCTACACATAAATATACCGATTATTGCATTTTAGGTTCATCTACGGTGAATATGAACATAACATTTGGATTTCCACAGATATATTGCTCCAATTGCTAGTAACAATTAATAGTAAAACAATTTCCTCAAAAAATTTTCATTTCACTTATTATTTTCTTACTGACTTAGGCTATCTGAGCTCATCTGCGTTTAGTTATACTAGAGTATAATGATAAACACTTCTTGTAATCCTGATAGCATTCTCTATATGGAGTTAAAATTTTAGAGGGGAACTGTATTTGGTTACAGTTGTAATATTAAAGAAATCACAGGCGTATGCATTTGTGTACATAAGTGAAGTAAAGGATAACACTAGATGAGCATAATCGCTGACGCAATGTGCAATGTCATACAATACACACATTATTTTACACGAGTGTATAATTTTCGTAATGAAACATCCACTGTTTACCAAGTCACACTGACACTGAGAGGCGAGTGAGGCTCAAAGTATTATTAGCACTGTACTGACGTTTACATGCCATAATTTCATAGTAAAATTATAACAAACGCTATATCACCTTCTTATAGAGCAATAGTGCCTTAAGAGATACTTATCTAATTAGTTTGTTCCTGTATTGCTTTCCAGATGAGTATTAATGCATAGAGTGACGAGTAATGGGCATAGCATCTTGGCGATCTGTGCGCTACTCTTATCGGAGGGGATTTAGATACTTATAAATGAAACATAGTATTAAAAGGTACAATAATGATTTTTTTGAGCAAAAAATCTTTTGATTGAGCCAAGTCAGCATTAAAATGTTAATACGTACGTGCATACTTACATCTAGGGTTAGATACTTTTCATTTCATATGAAAAAGTTAGAGGAGCACTTGAAATCAAAGAAAGAAACAGATGCTGGACGAGAGACGACAATGTATACACAGTCAAGGTAAGTCAGCCCTACTCATTTCTTCTCAACTTCAACTTGAACACTTTTTAACGATAAGCAAGAGTATCTTTTCTTTAGCAGACCAGTAATAAGCAGTTGGTATGTACAAATACATCCAGTACGTCACGTTACATCAAATAACAAGAGATCTCTCAACTACTGCACACTACTAGTTAAATATGTAATACGTATTTAGTTAGGATCCATGTTGAACTTATTTCATGACACAGCCAAACCATGTATCTATTTACACATCAACCCAACAGTATGTTATGTTCTGTTATCTAACTAAAGTGTATACTATATTTTAAGCCATGCTTGCAACAACTTCTCAGTTTTTTAAGAAATGGCCGCAGGAGCAGAAGACTGTAAAGGAAAAGGAAACCTTCAACTAACATACGCATTTAGTTTTGAAGGATGGATAGATTCGTACACATAAAACATATTCACATGCAATATAGTCGTACTAATAGTAGACACATAACATTAGTGTACGCAAACATATATCTAGCATACTTAGTTTCTGTTTGTAGTGCAACGTAGCAAAGCCAAACCGTAACGTAGCATAGCAAAGCATAATAAATAATAACGCTAACAACATGACGCGGAGGAGAGACGAGTACCGAGGGAGCATGGCATGATGATGATGATGGTGATGATGATGACTACGATGAGACCGTGAATAATTCATCTTTCGACGCTAAAATACATTATACACTTCTATATACCTTCGTATAATTTATATTTCCACATATAAAATATAGCCTCAAAAAGAATGAAGGTTCACTTTGGTTCAGTAAAACATCAAATAACGTAACTTGGATGCACTAGTAGTCATATTCACATATGAATATAATATTTTACTTAAAAACGCATCTAGCTAGACTAGGCACAATGAATCTACTATAATATGTTATATTATTTATGATAATTTGTGTTATAGTTTATCGGTAATGAATTCACATATTAAAAGTACATAATATTTGTGATGTACCCTTCTGTGGTTTTGGTGGTTTGGTGTTCTATTGCTTTGGTCTGGTCTAGTTTGCTGGGTATTGTTAAAATTTCATTGTTATCTATAGTTATGTAAGATTAATATTGTAGGTGTATGTATTTAGTATTGGTTTTGTTACTTTTGTATATAGTGATGTGTGTATTGCTTGAAAATTTTGTATTCCATGCAAATGCATTGCATTATTACATTATTAGATATAAAATGTTTCAAAAATGATTTTGTTCATGTTGTAGCTAGTAAAATAATGTATAGTAATATTTCCTTGCGTTTATGAGTTCGAACGAAGTAGTTACGGTATGATAAATTGTAGAATAAGAAGAGATACGCTCTAATATGATATTTTAGATGATGTGATGTCAGTGCTCCTTCCTTTGGTTTTGCTGTAAGATATATTTGACTATGTTTTGGATTTAGTTAATACTGATGTTAAAGAAAAGGGTGTTTGTGTTGTGTTGTAGTGTAATAATAGTGTTTCGAGTAACTATATTAAATACGTTAGAGGAGCTCATTGTAGCGTGGAAGCGTAGCACATCGTTAAGATATTAAATATTATTTCTGTACCAAGAAATATAGTTGATCTTAGTTTTTTGGTTAGGCAGACTTTACTTTAGTCTGCTATTTAGGTATCTGCAGTTTATCAAATGACGTGATGCGGATGAAAGAAGATCCGTGGCTTAGGTTAATAATAGAAAGGCGATGAAGGAGCTATTAAATATTGTGATATATGAAGTCCTAATGGGAAAACCCGTTGGTATAATCACCGTGGAAAATTCTAAGAATTTTTTCCTCTTTGAACTCCCAACCTCAAAGAAAATTACGATCGGATCAGGATAATCTTGTTCAAAGTAAGCCACCTTCAATATTTCATTTCGCTAAGACGTGCTTTATTTTTACTACAGTTTAGTGCAAATAACGTTCGTAATTTAGCAAAGAAGTCTTTACACTAAATACTAATACTCTCTTCTTGGAAAAATGCTTTATCGAAATATATGTACTATCCGACAAATTATAATATATTAAATAACTCAACTGACGAAGCAAAGGGAAGTACATTTCAAGGTTTCGCTATCTAATGGAATATTCCAATAATAATTTAGTTTGACCCCCGATGAGAGCGGTTGGGAATCAAAAGTCAAATCGATAAAATAAAACAAGACCGGTAGCACTTTCGTTCATTATGATGCTGATGCTGTTCCGTACTAATTCATTTCATCACGTTGCACTGTCTGTTCGTCTTCTAAGAATTGACAGGTAGAATTATAGTAATCTGTAATTAATGAACTTTGTCATGTGTAATAGTAATGTAAAGTCATATTATTACTGGGGCTGATGTGCTTCTCTATTATATCTTGCAAATAATATAATCATATAAAGACGTAACCATTTTATCATTAGGTAATACGATGGCAGAGTAGTGTAAAATCTACCAAGTGCAGTATCTAAGAAGCTGAGGAATGTTTTTTACTGTCAGTTAGTATTTATCATATCAGAACTTACGTTTGCAGCTACTGTATGTAGATTTTCCTAAGCGGCTCGTGTTTTGTTTTGGTAACATAAAAATAATTTACAACTGGCTTAAAAAATCTTGACTTTATCTCACTCCGATGAACTCAACTCGACCGAACTTATGTTTCCTCACGAGTAATACAACTTCGTAGGTCCATATGTAGATGCTATTAAGGCATTTAGCGCACGGGGTGAAAAAACAGCTCTTAGGGTGTAAATTTATCTCATCTGCCATGTTACACTGTTCTGTTGTTCACACGATGTGTTTAGCTACCTGTTCTTATTTTTCTATGTAAAAAATACCGTCTTACACGTATGAAACAGTAAGTCTGCTGGCTGTTAAACTCAACTGGAAAATAAAATATGAGATACTGACGCGACCAACCGATGAGATGAGCGACCTACCACCAGTTTAAAAACAGCAGGTCACACTGTACTTTGTAAAACAAAAAATACTATTATGCTATCATATCTCTGTTATGCAAGATTTATACCTTTACATATATAAATGATAAAGTAACCTTCCAAATAATCATTTATTTGGAATATTTAATATACCTGTAATACTAGATAGATACTTAATCGCTTTGGAATTCCATCTCATAAACAAATGAATTCCTGATTTTCGGCATCTATTTACTTAAGATACAGAACAGTTTGAATTACTGCCCAATTTTAATTTTGGAAACAGATGACGGAAGAAAATCAAAAAAGCTCTATCATGATTTTCCAATCCGTTCTACAATGTGATTTTTTCTCTCTCGCTAAGATTGTTAACTAAAGGTTTCTGCTGAGTCGTAATTGCTGAAGCTGCCAATCAGACACTTGACAGCGGCGAGCTTCTCTACACAGCAGGGGGCATTTCTTAGTTATTTCTCAGCCATTTCTTACGCTAAGCACATAAGTAAAGTACCTAAGTACAAGAAGCTATACTAAAACTTAAATTACCTACCTATGTCATTTAATGTTAGTTTCCACAAGTATTTCAACTTATTAGAATGTTAATCTATTTACAATTTTAAGTTACTTTATATAGTTCAATTTCTAATCCAATGGTAGAGGATTAAAATATTGTTTTTACCTTTTTTCGCCCTAGCGCAATTATTAAGGACATTTTTTTACTTACAAAACCAAAAACTACAACTATTTACATTTTACAAACCCTGATAGAAGGAATATAAACAATAATAATTACTGCTCCCTATTCCAGAACAAGATCTTCCAAAAGTGTTTCAAGTTGGCTTTTGATGATAAATAGAATTATCAGTTTTTTACCTAATTGCTCAATACTAGATTAATTATCACTTCTATACAATACATATGTGTCTATATAGTGAACATATGTATATGTGAATAAGATTGAACTAGATTGGCTTAGAAAAGTAGCTAAATGCTAAAACACTCTTTTTAAGTATTATTAATATAGTGTTCTTTAAATACACTATAAATACGTAATGCAAGGACCCGTCAAAGAAAAATCTTTTGGTTCGCTTACTTGGTTCTTGATTTCCGTACAATGCACATTCTCTAAAAAGTTCTCATCTAAAATGTCCATCTTGCCTTGGCTAGCAGACACACAAAGCTTAGAATGAGTCGGCGGAATGCATTAAACTAGAACGAATCCTTTCCTACTCCCAATTCCCTACCTTTAGTTTATGCTACCTTACTGTATATCTCTCACAGTTTTATAATTGCGTACTCTGAACAGTGCAGTAGTATTTATTTAGTGCACTTAAAGAAAATAAAAAATTCACATCATTTACAACCTCCGCCTTGCAAATAATAATTCCCACATTTTTAACTTAATTCCAAATAACAAAAAGCATTAGAGGACAAATAGTCCCATTTAACGATAAAGTGTAGATGACTAGAAACTGGATATAATATTAACCCAAAGCTATATTCTGTATATTATTGCTGTAATAAATGCCAAAAATATGAAAAATTATGTAACAATTTTTAAAACAAAATATTTATAAATGAAAAACTACAATTTCAAAATACCTATACCAATATACTTATTAGTAAGCACATGGATTTCTCATTAAGTAATTGCATTTCCTTCCTGTTGTACCAATGTCCCCGAGTTAAATTATTGTGGACTAAAAGTGTAACCTGAAATATGAAAATTAAATTAGCTATGTGTGTCTGTTGATAATGTTATTTACAATAGAGTGCGGTTAAAGCATTTATGATCATAGTACGTTCATCTACGATCTATTCAGTATTTGCTCATGAATGAATAACGGAACAATTTAGTTGAACAAAAATACACGTACTCCTCTCCACCATTGAATAGTCAACTTCAAAGAGCGGAAGGCTTAGAAATACAAAATGTGTCAACAAAGCCGCACCTTTGGTCAAGTTTCCTTAATTCAATTGAACAAGAGTCAGGTCAGGTGTGTACAGTGTTGTGTAAGCTTATTGCGGTGTACCCTAGAATAAATATAAGGAGAACCTTATTATATATTAGATATGCAACATTTGCTGGGATCCAATCCACTTGTCCCAGGAACGAAAGACTAATCATGTGAGATGAAGTGAAGTTAAACTGAATTGTGTTTGTATGAACGTGTAAGACAGAATTACAGGTAACTGTTAAGTGCGGAACCCTTGTAGGTTTGCACACAAGTCTTGTAAGTGTGTATGTCTATTATTACAGTCATCATTCAATCTATTCCAGGGCTCGGTGGGACTCTCTAGGTGTCGGACACAGGAATAATCATAATGATGATTGAAAGGGTGCCATGCTTGTCCTCTTCCTATATGATGTTCGTATGCATGTACTAGTTTAGTTAGGATTCGTTTGACATGCCATTCTTTTCTTTTCACCACACCGTGCCGCACCGCAATTGCAATACACAACACAACAGGAGAGAAGAGAGAACCCGATTTCTAAAGGGCTTCCTATTCAAGTCTCAATATTTCATTCCGTTCTGTGTCAATTCATTCATTTTCAGTTCAATTCAGATTCTCACCGTTTCAGTCACAAATCAGAAAGCATTGCACTACTTTGGCTTACCTCACATGTACCACTTACAAAAATACTTAAATTCTCTATTTACTCTGTTAGCACTAGAAATAGCACAGTTTTTGATGCAATATTTGTTTATTGTATTACTACAACTGTATTTAAATGGACATTTACTTACCACATTGTACCATGTCGATTCATGTATTTAGAATTTAGATCTTTAATTTCGTCGTACCTAAAGCAATTCTTACATTGTATATATGTAGAACTATAACATACGTTATGTAATTATATAATTTATAGTTTTGAAATTCTAGATTTTCATTTAGAAATATTTTGCTTTAATAATTTTTATATAATTGATATTTATTACAGGAGCAGCATATGTTCTGGTCATCTACGGTTTATTATTACATGGGGTTATTAGTCCTCTGGTGCATTTTCTTATTTGGAATTAAGTTAAAAATTATCCCGAGGCTGATTGCATAGGTTTAGCTTGGGTTACACTAAGGTTTTTCTCAATTTACATGTGTTACACGAACCCCTATACATTCATTGTTAGTCAGGACTAATTTGACAGATTCTTGGCTGATTGATCTGATTTTAATCTGGAGATGTATATCTTTGGTATTAAAATGCAACAAATACTACCAAAGCATAATATAAAGAAGTAGAAGGTAGAAGTTCAAGATAATATGACAATGGCTTTTCTAATACTGCAGTATTAGTAACATAAATACTGTGATGATAGGATACAAAGTTTTGGTTTCAGTTGTGTAATAATGGTGGGTAGTAGAAGAAACTGACATTACTGATGATGACATGACAATAGAACAGAGTAAACGAGAAAATCAGAGAATTCGCTTATGACTGTTATGACGGCAATGACACTAGCCCACAGTATCAATTTGTGATATACATTAGCTGAAACGAACACAGAGAAAACCTACGTAAATTCATCCGTGTAGAAATGGGATGGGATTAAAAGTTGTGGTAGGAAATGTATGAAAATAAAGTTTATTACACAGGCCATCAATCTAAAATAGAGCGTATGATGTTGTACTAATGATGAATCTGATTTTGATGTAGATAAGAGATGTGGTGATGTGATTTGATGTTAAAATCGCTACTAATTGCACTCTTCTCCCGTTTTCTGTTGCGTAGGTATCATTATCCTCTTGTGTACTTGACTCACCACAATTCAATTGATTTCAACGAGTTTTGGCTTACGGTTTGACTTACATAATGCCTTTCCTATTCAGTGCTGCTATTGATATCGTATTTATATTCATTTGAATAGCTTGCGGGAGTGGAAACCGAATCCGATTTAATGGCTGCTACATATCTGTACTGCAAATGTACGTTTGCCTATCCTTAAGGCATTCTCTGAACTGAAAGTATTAACTATACTTTTAAACACTAACTTGTCATTAGTATGTCTCTGACATTGTATTAAATGGTAATAGGGTATTATTATCACCATGAGGAGTCGTTGAACGTTAGCTGATTGTAAGCTTGAAAGTTCTGTAGTATTTGTTTTCGTACGCCCATACAAAACAGTACCTACACTAATGTATTTAGCGAGAAGTGAAATAACCCCAGAAATAATGTTCGGACCGAAAATCGGCAAACCGCAGCACACCATACCACATATACAGAAAATGTAACAACATCAACAGAAAGTTAAGTAAACCGAAGTAGACACGCGTAGGAAACATTAGAGAGAAAGATGCACCCGTACATTGACATTTAGGGAGAAAGCTCTTTGTTCTGCTGATGTCGTTTGTAGTAATACCTAGTTGACTTGGTTTGCCTTGACTGCTTTACGACTTGTTACTAATTAGTCCACTCCACTTTTCCACGCCATCAATAACTCAGCATCAATAGATCAAAACAAGACTGGTAGGAGCCCTCTTGAATCCACTCTGTTGATTTCCTAAGAGTTTGCCTGCAGAAATTCTAGTAAAGTATGTATTCATCTCTTGTTCACAAACTAAGTTAGCATGTAATATTTCCTTACATGTAAAATCTGTTGTTCTACCTATTCCGAAAGATAATATTACATATATGCTGTGTATTATGACCTGCATGCATAACAAGTCCTATACATAATGGTGCAATTTAAAAAGGTTGTATAATACTTGGTTTACGTGAGGATAGGTTCTAGTGGGAAACAAAGGTAAAGGTAAAATCAGAGACAAACAAAGGGACCCATTCATTGGCTCGGTTGATGTTGTGGGTGCAGAATTACACCATTATTTCCATTTGCATTCAATTCATTCATGTCTTTCTTGAACAAACCAAAAGGGAAGCCAGACAGACAGAAGAGGAGGAAACAAAAAGCGAAAACCCAAACCAGAACCAGACAACTGTAACACAGGACATATATTCAAGATCAGGTCAAATTATCAACTTCCAACTAGAGGAAATTCTTTTCAATAGAATAAAAGAAATAAAACACCTACGCCCTATGTTAAGTAAACGATGAAAACGATCAAATATTAAATTGAGGGGTTTTTGGGAAAAAGATGTTACTTTGATGTTGATGTCTTTGCTACTTTCTTAGCAGGCGGCCTATTTCTCTTTTCTTACGCATGGTTACATTACATAATCGACCCCGACTATAAATTTTTATATTGCCAAAGTCCACGTACCCACGGAGGCGAATTAAATTACAAAAAATCCAGCCGCAAAGAGCAAAGGAGTCGAAATTTGATCTAGGGATCATTTCTGTAAGCAATTCTCGTAATCACACAATACACTAAAGAAGGTTAGGTAACATCACATCCACATCCCGTGGGTTTGTTTAATTCAAGAAAGGCAACAGCACCATTGGGCAAGTAATTCATGAGAACAGAAGAAAAGGTGCTTCTTCGTCGGGTCGGACTGTACTTTTTTGGAAGAAACGATGTGAAATAAAATTCGGGAGGAAGATCGGATCGCATCAATTGAAAAATAATGTTCGTCGACTGAGAAGAAGACGTAGGAATAAGATATATGATGACCAGAAGGATGGTGAAGTGATAAGGCCCTATCAGTACTTGTATCAGTTCACCTCAAACGAGTTTTCTCAGCACGGGATTTCACATCATCATCTTCGTCATCATCAGCTTTAAGATCTTGAGTACACAGAGAGACCGGAGATACACAGATACCTTCTTAATGCTAAGCTTGGGTTTTCCTTCGCTGTAAATATGGTAACAATAAAGGTACGCTGTAGATGGATACATAAGTATATTCTTGTGAACATTATGCAATATCATTTTAAATTTAATGGTCCTTCTCCTTATATATTTTGTGTACATATCTCCTTGTCTTAGTATTTCCCTTATAATCTAACTCCACTTTACCTTATATAGGTACACGATGCAATAAGAAATCCTAATAGACATTTGATAAATGAAACAGGAAGGGTATGTAGCTGCTGTGCTTGCTTTTCAGTTCAATCTCACTGTTAGGTACACATCCATTGTGTGTATTTTGTTATAGAACCGTCTTGTCATCTATCATAGACTTGTACCAATACTACTACTACCTTCGTACGTAATTTTAAGGGTTCCCTAGCGTTTAAACCCCAGAAGTTTTTCAACCCTGTAGTTTTTCAACCCTACATCTTTTCAACCCCAAGTTTTTCAATCCCATGCTTTTCAACCCTGTAGTTTTTCAACCCTACATCTTTTCAACCCCAAGTATTTCAATCCCATGCTTTTCAACTCTCTAGTTTTTCAACCCTACATCTTTTCAACTCCATGTTTTTCAATCCCATACTTTTCAACCCTCTAGTATTTCAGCCCTGAATTTTTTCGCCTCCACGGCACATGTTTTTCACCCCCATGCTTTTCACTCCCATGTGTTTTCAAATTTGTTTCACGTCCCAAACTATTTATTGATTTATTGAATACCGACAATTGTGCTGAGATAATGCATTGATTGACTTCGTCTTCACATGTCCAATACAAAGTTCACTAATTAGAATTATAACATCTACAGCTTGATGAAAGCTTATAGTGCAGAGATTGCAGAGACTCACACATGAATGATAATTTACACTGTTGAATACATCTTCAGTCTCAATGCAGAATATAGTGCATGGAATTGTCATGAGATATCATGGAACATGAGACATCATGGGGATGAAAAGACATGGGGTTGAAAAGATGCAGAGTTGAAAAACTAGAGGGTTGAAAAGCATTGGATTGAAAAACATGGGGTTGAAAAAATGTAGGGTTGAAAATCTACAGGGTTGAAAAGCATGGGATTGAAAAACATGGGGTTGAAAAGATGTAGGGTTGAAAAACTAGAGAGTTGAAAAGCATGGGATTGAAAAACTTGGGGTTGAAAAGATGTAGGGTTGAAAAACTAGAGGGTTGAAAAACTTCTGGGGTTGAAACGTCGGGTCACCAATTTTAAGTACCTTTCTAAACTTATATATTTAATATTAATAAACTAACAAGGAAAGGAAGAAGGCCTTCACCTTCTTTCTCTCTACATGGGTTGAAAGACTAGGTATCTTCATTTTTAATCTCCATCAACATCTAGTACCTATCTTGCGCTTCTTTAACTACTACACAAAATATATATACATGCTACTTTTCTTATAAGTAGGTTTCACGAGGAATCCAGTGTATTTTCTTATCGTGTATTACAAATATTATAAAGCATACCTATCCCTTTCTCATGCAATCTAAAGATTTCATATCTGACAGTGTTATGTAGATCTTTACCTTGAGAAATGAAAATAAACTGACAATGAGTGAGAAAACCGACAGATAAAACAGCAGGACAGACACATTACATTAATACTATTAGACCATTACTCGGCAATAATATTCGGCTCTATCTCTTTTTTCCTTTACCTTTCATGTTCCCTCATACTACTCACTTTGTGCGTGCAATATTTTTCATTAAATTTCCATGTGTATTTTAATAACTTCAAATATAAAATTGTTTCTAAGTACAATTATTCAGATGAACGCTTTACTTAGTACACTGGAATAAAAATTTTGTGTAACATAATTGACGAACTGTAGAGGAATATGAAATACATATGGTTCATGTCACCAGTGAATACAAAGGACGCGGATACATGATATGATATAATCTCTGCACAATTGGGTATAGTAATGAAACGAAATCACAATAAAGCATTGACATGTAACCTCCAAATTGGAAATAAAGTCATCAGATGAAATCAAAGCAAGCAACCACGACCAAATGGTTAACGAAACAACACATCACATCCGCAAGAAATCTTCACATCTTCACTATCTCTCAAATTCGTTTTCATCGTCAACTGCAGAACAAATCATGGCAAACTCTACTTATATCGGAGTATAGCATACAAGAAACGCTTGATTGAGTGCACGCTACGTTTCCAATTCACGGATATCACACAGGACACGTACTCTACGAAAGTATTACCAACTTGATGAGATTATTACTGTACTGGGAGTATCTGTAGTATTTTAGTTTCGTATGCTAGTATTTTGTGTATTACATTGGTGTTGAGACTGTCCTTAAATATCCGATCAGAACCAATGTTGGTACAGTTCATGGTTGGACGATACTGATATTCTGATCTGATTCAATTTAGCTTGCATCATGTACTAAAAGAAGATGAGAGTAAATCTTAATATGTGATACGTGCGTTCAAAAACACTGCGAGCCGCAAACAATTCTTGATAGGCAAAACCAAGTGGAACGGAATGGAGCGTCGTCATCAAACCAAACCATGTAGAGTAAACTGTATCCCTGATATCTATATAATACTGTTTTCAACAGAAAAACAAGTTTTACGTAATGATTCTTTACAGATACTAAAGCCTTAAATAAACTTACCTCATAAGAACATGTGAATATACTACTTGAAATTAACATGTTCATTACAACAGATTACTTCTTCACTTTAAGACATTTTGCCTCACCTTGCCTCGTGCTCACTGCAGTAGATGTGTTGCCTAATTGTATACTTAAGATGTTGCATTAATAGATAGATATAGCCTAGTACATGTTTAGAAATAAAGAATTGTTATTGCTTACTATGCTTACCACACACCAACACCTAGATAAACACATCTATGCAAGACTATTATCTATTCTACTATTTAATACAGGCATGCCAATATTGCAATTACCAAGATTGGTTTCATTCATTTAACTCATTAGTTCAGATTTACTTTTTAGCATGTAATGCAATTAAAAGCCTTCGAAGTTTCTTTTAACGCTAATATTCGATTAATTGAAAACATATCGGTCAAGTTAATCAAGTCTCTTTCTTTCTTTTTTGGTTTTGCTGACAATCTATAGATATAGATGCAGGCTGCTACGTACAGAGTTTGCAAAATCGCTCAAAACTTAAAATCATTAATTGCTCACCATCAGTAGATTAATTAGTACAATACAGTTTTAGACACCTAAAGAAAGAAGTAGAAGTAACATTTAATTATACTAGTGTACATTTCTTTCCTGCTACTTTCTTTTATGTTTTCTGTAAAAATGTATAATAAGACAAACAGGTAAACTTTAGTAACTGTGGATCGAGAAGTGTAAGAGCAAAGTCTCAGCAGAAGGTGAACGCAATATTCTATAGCAAGGAGCTTTTATAACTATTCTTATTCATGTAGTAACACTGTAACAATAGGAGGGCAGATAATAATGGAATAGAGAAGACCACACAAATGCAGCTGTGAAAATACCACCGACACTAGCAAGTTAACGCCAACACATCAGCATCAACCCCGTCCATCAATATGAAAAAGTGACATGACATGCAGAAGGTACAAGATACAGGGAAGACTAGTGGCCTGGCATGGCAAGTCAGACTTAAATAATGGCAATGCAATGACAGGGAGAGGGAATGATATTTCCATCGATTTATTTCATTTTCATTAAAGACATTTGTTACTTTCGTTATTCTACTGCACTTTGTGCATTCGTGTGCCATTCATTTTCTATCTGTCCGTCTTCTGTCTATGGGCATACAATATATTTTCTTATTTTCCTTTAAGACAAGACAGGGTAATCGACAACTGCTAAGCAATCTAGCGAAAATTCTGCTTTTTGCATAATAGTACAAATCTACCTCTTAGGTACCTACCTAGGAATCTAAGTTGACAATGACGAAGAGGAATCGAGTTCAGTTGACTTATATTATATTATAGGCGACACTACGAAAGTGTAAGGCCATGCCTTGCCAAGTCAAGCTAAACGAATCAGCTAATGCGAAACCCTTGTGCCATGCTATTTTGTCATTTCCGCTTTGCTGACACATTCTCCCGGCATGCGTTTTCTATACTGTTAAGTATATGAATTCATATTCTCGATCCAGTCTACTCTATCATACAGTTTTCTTTTTATTGATTTTCCTTAATTTATTTCAATATAATCTGCAAATATTCCATTGCTACATTAGTTTAATTTGTTGCAAAATATTTATTAATTTCGAAACAATAAAAAACGCAAAAAGTAGGCGATGTTTACTGTGTACCTAATAGATATATTGATTGTTGTCATTTTTTGTACTAAGCAATAAGTTTCTGTAGTTTCTAAAAGAGATGGGATTACTAGTAGAAGTAAAATAACAGAACTGCTTATACATTGGAGAGTACAGGGGGAAACCTTGATGAAACAATAAACACAATCACACTGTATTCTTTGGTAAAATTGAATTATCAAAATTGAATCAAGAGGGAAAGGAGCAGTGCTACATTAGAAAGTAAACTTTAATGCCTACTGTGGATATCTATGATATTTAGTAGAAGTTTAACATGTAGTTTTGTGTGTACATAGTTGTAGAGTGTGGGGAGAGCAGACGGAGCGGGTTAAGCTAAATAAGTTAAATTTTAACCCACCACGGAAGGGAAACACATGTAAACTCATTGAGATGATTTGAGTAGAGTGGAGATACTACATCAAATGATCGTGTCAACACAGTCGAGTAACTGAACTCAACACACGCGCTAAAGGGCTTTTATCACAGCCGGCATATGCAAAATAAAGCTAAATTGGATAACAACAAACATTCATGTCCATATAGTATTAGTAGGAGTGTAGAAAGGGTGACATGAGTAGGAGTGGTGATCTAATGAAGGATGCAACCCTCAGGGATGCCGACCTAGTTGAAATTACATAAAATACACATAACACTATAAATCTGATGTTCACTTAAATTCCCAAGTGACTCTACCATGCTCTAACTTCAGGAACATGGAAATCTCGTTCTCAACCAGAAATATTCTTTTCACAATCCAAAAACCATTTAGAATGCACTACAAATTTGGGATTTCAATAAAATATGCTTCCTACTTGCCAATTTCAGTTTTCTCCACAGTAGACGAATTATACTAATGTTTGCGCTGATAATGCAAAATTCCAAACTAGTATTTCATTTTTAAACCAAGATGGTCTTCCAAATGAACAATAATATTAAAACAATAGAAAAGACAGCGCCACAATAAAAATATTTGATTATTGCAAATTCTATTTTCTCCATTTTAGGTAGGTTGAGTAGTTCACCAATCATATTCTCATATTTCAATATATTTACGGATACCGAACTATAATAAGTGATAAGTTGTGAAAGATAAAAATAATGTAGAGTTTATGCTTAGAGAGATATGGAAGTTGTGTTTAGGAGGAGAAAGAAAGAGAGAAATTCCTCACCGCAGTACTAATTCGAGAGCCTACGTCAACAGGCCATAAAATCCCTTGTCGGCTCAATGAAACCACTGTCTATAAGTCAAGGTAAGCCAAACAGCAAATCCCGCTTCGGGTTTACGAGTTGGAATAATCCCTCATTATTACCTACACTCAACAAATATACACACTGCATTACTCCGGAAACTTACCCTAACTGTGAGCAGTTGAGCTACTGATCACCGTAGAGTTTTATCTATACCTATAAGTTGATTCATATCAGTTCCTTATTTGTTAACACAAGGGTTGTAATGATACATCACACATCGATAAAACATATTTATTACAAAACTGGCTGAGGTCCTCATCCTAAACAGAGGAACTTATCAAGTTGATAGCATAAAGGGATGTCGTAAAAATTAAATAACTTTAGTTTCTCTTAACTCCTTCAGTTTTGTGTTTATGGTTCTGAATTGTAAGGTACGACAGTGACATACCGCAAGGCAGTCTAAACTAACAAGAAATTGCTTTTTAGATTTCTTAATTATGACAATGAATGACTATGATTATCACCCGTTAAACCTTTGGGAATATTATCTTACTTCCGTTAGTTTGGCTAACATTATTATGCCAGCAGAATACCACAACGTCTTATTTCGGTCATGATCATCATATGTTATTGCTTCTCGGGGCAGGAGCGGATTATTACGTGTAGTTGTAATGTAATGTAAGGTATTACATTAATGAAAGAAATGATCAAAGAAAAATTAGATTCAGTTTTAAGTATAAAGAACAACACGGATTTTACTACTAGAAATACTACATGGAAAGGGATCATTATATTTTATGTGCATGTTCTTATTTCTGTCTCTCTTTCATCTCGTCTTGACAAGAAAACCAAAGCAAGGGAAGAACTCTCTGAGCATAACACAACCTGAGAAGTCTTAAGTAGAATTTTAGCAGATAAAACTCTTCTTTCATTTCATGCCGCACCGGTACTTGGTTTCCTATCGTATCCTCGTAACCGTAAGTTGTCAAAAAGAGAGAGAGGATTTTCAGTTCAGATTTCATTTTGAGATTCGAGTCTCGCTCGACTCGATTCACTCAGTCAGCTCACTCGCCTGAAACTTTTCACATGTTCTCTTCTCCCCAGTTCAGTTCAATTCAGAGTTCAGTTCACTACTCAACTTATTTTGTCTCTCATCGCCAGTCCCTATACACTATATTAAGTAAAGGCATCGGAGCAACGTTACGTAACCGTAACACTAAGGTGCTTTCACATTGTACACAGCCAGCACCACTATAATAATAAGTTCAACTTAAACTATACTATAAACAAAATCCTGGCACCATACGCTCCTTGTCCAATTTATGCTATGCTACTTAAGTTCAGGTTACTTTATTTTCGTAAGTGGTAAGGTAGCGAATGAATCTATGTATGCGTAGGTACGGATATCAAATAATACGCTTTTATAGTATAATCCATTCCAGTCCACCTTCCAGTACATAAACACTAGTATTCTATAGTAAATAGTAGTCTACTAGTTAAATGCAACTATAACTATCGTCTCTAGAACTTATAAACTAGAAGACAAACCATAGCCAAGCTGGGACAGAACAGATACGAGCATTACATACTAGTGTACACTACACCACAGTTCAAACCGTACCATTAGAGCTGTTTCATTTTCACAGATTTTCAACGAGGGGGTTGCAAATCTTGATTTCACAGAACACTTGGAATCATTCTAAGCACTCAAATAGCAAGCTTATAACTAGTATTTTACCACACATCAAACATAACCTTTCCTTTTATGTGTTCATTTCTTTTCATACAATGCATGTTTACACACATGTACACCTTTGCAGACGAACATTACAATATTTAACATTAGTATTATTCTGTTAAGATAAAAATCAATAGATTTTTTTGAGTCTAACTGTTTTCAATAATAAGAAACTCTTATTAATTAGTGTAATAATTATTTGCCTAATTCTAAATTCTATAACTGGGATCAGTTACGGATATTGATATTTCAGGGACAGAATGACAGAAAGCTAATATTTTAAACCGTAATAGTTATAAGAAGTGTTAATCGCAATGAACACACAAACCCAACATTGAGCCTATCTTGTACATTCCTTCAAACCAAAATAGACATTCAATTCATCCATCCAAAAACTGAAGGGAGAAGCAGTCCCATAGTCTATCCAAAATACTTTCAGTTCTATTTCTCCCGTAAAGGGTTTCATCAGTTTCCCATGATATGATAAGATCCGAAAATAGATTAGTGAAAGTTAATAATGAAATACTTAAACTGCAAAAACCAATTAAACCCCAGATGCAGTATAAGTTAAGTATAATAAATTTCCAATATAATATTAGAATTTGGTTTGCTTGAAAGAATTATATTTGCAACTTGCGTATATAATATACTGACATGAGAACTAGTAGACATTCAATTGCAGGGACCATTCCAAATATAAACAAAAAAATTGATGCGTTTGTGAATATGCACTACATAATATGATGTTTAGTAGGTCACGAAGTGCTAGTCAGACAATATTACATTGGTATGATTGAAAAGTTATGCAAGCCCCTGGAGGAGAACGGCTACGATAAGCTGTAAGGCAAGCTTGAAAATACCAATAGTCCCACAAAGAATACAAATAATTAAAGAAGTGAAACATCACGAAGGAATAGTTACAGAGACAGACAGTGCAAACAGAACCTGCAGATACAGCAACAATGCATAGATCTAGTGAGATCTAGCATTAGACTAAGCTATCGGTTAAGGTTAGAGGCACAAAGATGCAGATGTTGATTTGATCTTCATTTCGTTTCATTTCAGTTCTTATAACCTTGCCTTATTTATTTTTTCCTTCTTTCTTTCTTTGCCAACCTAAGCTTAACTCATCCTTCATTGAATTCTCCGTTCAATTGTTCACAAGGATGATGCATGATCTCATCTCATTCGTATACTCGGCTGTAATAACATAAAATAATATAGTCCCCGCCTTATACTTGGTATTATATCCCTTTTATTGCGTATAATTCGTTACATCACATTTCACATTACACTCCTGCACCACATTTCATTGCACTGCACTGAATTCATTTTCTTTTGGATTTCTTCCAGCTATGTACATGTAAGTATCTACATATATATTGTATTTTGTATTCTCCTGCTCAGTTTCGTTATTGGGCGTGTTGTGGTGTACATACGTATGAAACTGGAGTGTACTATGGAGTAGACAGCCCAAATTCTGACAATGACAACAATCTCTTCTTTTCCTAAGGCCACTTCCAGTCAACGTCAACATCAACTTCACTTGGATTCAATTCAAAGAAAAGTAAAATACTAAGCCTTTTATTATATGTGACAGTTGATATGGTGGTCCGTTCCCTACTTATTAATTCCATCTTGTTACTGTTACATCGTTTCGTTTATTTAACAGCTTTAACCAATACAAAACATAACTTCATATTTCCCCTGCAATTAACTATAGTTAAACTTCTTTTCTTAAATGATATGACGTAAAGCAGCTGGGGCTCGATAAATCTATCCATTTTTCAAAATGAATTTATTTATTTTTCTTTTATATAATATGTTTGGCATTGATATTTAAATGTTTGTCTGCCAAGGTTGCACTTGTATTTAATATATGGAAATAATTCTATCTCAGGGTATTTTTGGCTAGTACTTAACCTTTCCTTAACAATAGGAAATAAATGAATTTGTTTTCTAAATTTTAAGTAAATGAATTCAGGAAGACAATTTATTTGTCTTGAATTGTAGTTTATTCTCTATTTGTCCGGAGATCCCTCGTTCTTGAGAAACAAACACGATTGTTACTTAGAAAAACAAGGTCTCGTGTCTCATCATCCATTTCAAATGGTTTCTATTGTTGTAGGTGTCAGGTGAGTCTCATTGACTTTTCCTTACACGTAAGATTGTGTAACTGCTACATACCATTAAGATTCTGGAGGTAAAGTAATTTTTAAAAGGAAAATGTATTTTGAAGAGGTAGAAATGTTGGTATTCATAAAGAAAGAAGACAAGTATTTATGATCTCATTTGCCTCCTCCTCCTTCCTCTTTTCTCCATAACTGAATTGAATTGAAAGGTACAAGTAAGGTTTGGGGTAAATGAACAAAACAGGATGCATTCAACGTTAGTAAATGGCAGAATCCCAAATGACTTCATAGGACGCTGAGAGACTAAATGAGAAATTAGAGGAAACCACTTGGAAGATTCATTTGGTGGTCCATCTGAATGAATTCAGTATAAAATTATTGTTTTTATAGACGTAAATACAGAAATTACATTTATATGTTTATATACGCAATTTGGGTTTTCGTATAATGACAAACCTGTTGTATTCAAAGCGTAAATATTAGTGGGTCGTAATGCGATAGGAAAAGTAGGCACTTGACTTTGTGTTAGCTGAGTTATATTTTATGTTGTTATAGTAGATAACTTTTTGTAAAGCAAGTCAAGTCATTATTGCATTACGACATAGTTTTTATGACTTGGTTTGGTTTCCTTTGAGGATATCAACGATACATTCCAAGCATTTGACTTTGCCTCGGTTAAGAAGACTTACGAGTAGCAATGAATGTAGTGTGGTATGTTGTATGTACTACTTCTGTGTATCACTATTATTATTCTTTATGATTTTTCTTCTGCTTTTGTTCCTTTTCTATGGCTAACCTTTGCATTGTGTCCGATTCTATAGAGAACTCGGAAGAATTACGATTTCATTCATTCATAGACGGGACGAGACAAGAACTCATTGAAAAACTTACAAATGCCGACTAGCAGTGTGAATAGTCTATAGTTTACAACAAACACAGAGACATGCAGTCTATTCGCTTCAGCTCAATATTTCCTATTATGTAACGGAGAATGAATGAACTCAACAATGTTACTGCATAGAAAGACACGATTTCAAATTGTTCAGTTAATTCAGTCAGCTAAGTTGACGTGTGGCTGGAATTAGCTACGAGTTGAATGCAAGTCAAAGGTTACCAATAAAAATGGGAGTTCATCATGTCACATTATCATTTTATCCTTTCAAGTTCACTTAAATGCTCTACATTTACATTTAATTATTCAGTGCAAAGTAGGCGTCATTATTACATCATTTTCACCTTAAAACAATCTTATAAATTGCAAATGGCCTATTTAAAAGACTCAAATTATTTGCAATAGAATGCAATAATAACATTATATAATGCTTAAGTAGATGACTTTCCCATTGAAAAGCAAAATCACATATAAAATTTCACATTGTTAACTAAGTGGATTGTAAAAATTTGCTCACAATATCGAAATAAGAATATTTAGTTGTGTTGAGAGTTTAGAAGTTTAGACTTTATGAATTAATGTAGAAATAGCATATAATGGCCGGATGTTTTATAAAAGGTGAAAATCAATTGTGAAATGTCCGCCTTCAACTTGGAAAATGTCACCAACTGTACAGTACGAATTACAAGGTAGTATCGTCCCATAAGTGTAGAACTGTTCGGTTAATTTCCATTAGTACCGAAGCGAGCTAACGATAAGTACCTAATATTCCGTATAAATATATATCTGCTGTACGCTGCGTCTGCTATAAGCATTTGATGAATGTTATAATATGTAAGATTATCAAAGCCATGCCAGGAAACTTATGTGTAGATAAGCGAGGCTTTTGTAAATGTCCGGAGTGCCAACAAGGCTGTGGAGGTATACACATTAAAAATAAGTAAGCAAGTGAGCTGGAACAGAACTCCACCTACTCAGGTGTTTCACTGTGAAAGCCGAAAGCTGAAAAATTCCGTTTTACTTGTAGTGAGTGACTAGGCTGGCTGGTTGGTCGAAATCGACCTAAAAAAAGTTTTTCCGGTCCAGGTGTGAAGGGTATGACATTTTGGACGATTAATGATGTTCAGGTCCTCTCACTCCATTCTAACAATGTGCATTGATACTTACAGGTAAAAGTTAAGGTAATGAGTAGGAATAGTGAAGGCATAACTTTTGGAACTAAATGGATGGATCGACGGTGTTGGAATCGTCATAGTACATTTACTACTTTGTATGCACTCGCGATTACATCCTACGTAAATATCTCTAGGAGAGCTGAATGTACTGTGAGTAGCTACTCCTACAATTTCTGTTACACAATGCAAGCAGCGGTAGCGTAACACATCACAACAGTAAAAGATACATTAGTAAATACAGCCATGACGTGATGTGAGAAATGAATAGAGTACAGAGGCTAGGCCAAGCCAATGTGCCATAAGTTTGTCAACGAATTTTTTCTCCAGTTTCTAGTACAAATGTAAAAGGGACCGAATCTGTAGTTTGTTTCTGAGTAACGACACTGATGTGACGTGGATGAGAGTGCTATGCCTTGGAATTTTGAAAGAAGTCCAGGAGCCAGCAGGGACGCTCGTTTGCTTTTTACTGTGTATTTTATTTGGATGGGATTCTTGAGATGTTTTAGTTGACATTACTTTTCTTTCGTTTACTTTACCTAAGCCTCAGGAAAAACGTATGAGCATGTAATGTATGTATCCACTAGGTATTTATGTAAGTGCTGCTCACGAGACGTACTTTTACTATTTAGAACCACCACCATTGTACTTATCTATATATATTACGTATGCACTTAGTAATACTAAGGCTCCATACATGCATGTCTTGGTTTGGATTGTGCAGTAGTACGCGCTATATTTCCAGGCACCTACACTTTTAGTCCCTGGTATATCCAACACTCAGAAGTACTTACTAGGAAATGGAAAAAAGCTAAGACAGAATGAAAAAGTGTAGCCAAGCAGTCTTCTCTTCCCTTCTTGTTCAGAAATGAGTCTTTTTTGCCAAATTTTCTTTCTAGCCACATGCAATAAACCTCCGGGACAGTTTCCAGAGATTTAAGCAGCTCAATTCATTACGATGAGAGAGAACGCCAAAAGAGACAGAACGACAGGACATTCGTCCACATTTACAATCTCCATTGCACTGCTCTACCCTTGTCTCAATGTTCAAGTGGACTAGCCTCAAACTAAACAGAAATCGCCCGAAACTCCTTCTTCGGTAGAATTCCTACTGGCCAGCCATAACCCAAAACAAATAATGCTAACTCCTCTTTCCATCTTTTTTCTTCTTAACGTTTTAAATACACTTTCCCTTTAATTCCTCTTTTGAGATAAAATGGAATCTCTTCATTTTGGAAAATGACTACGACATTTGTTATCTTATAGCTGTATTCATCTACTAAAATATAACACAAAAATTTATTAATTTTGAATAATTATACAAAGCAGCGTTAAAACTTTGAAGACTATTTTAAACTACATATATAAATCTAACTCCCCTACAGAACGGGTAAAATTACAGGTTTACCAAAATTACTAGTTTTCCCATGTAAAATGTTGTAAGAAATCAGTAGTGTATTGTATGAATGCGTTTGTAGAAAAAAGAAAACTCTCATCTGTACGTGAGTGTTTGGTCAAAGTAACAAAACATAAAACATAACGAAACTGCCGGTAGCCTTGTGGAAGAGCGAGTGGAGTAGTAAACTAAAGAGTACAATAGAATGTATCCTAACTGATATCTTTTCCCGGTTCCGAAATATAATGTAAATATAATTCTCCCAGTCTTCATAATAGCTACTGTACATACTAAAGTAGCAAACAAGCCAGCGAGCCGAGCCGAGGACTAATATTCTATGTATGTTAGCTAATGTAAACGGAGTGGGCAAAAGCTTTATGTGCACAACATGCATAAAGAATGAAGTACCTACTTTTTCGTATGCACATGTATATGTAAACTGTGATCGGCGAATTTAAAGATATAGCAATTCTGAGTTAGTACGAAGGTACTTCGGTTTAGTGTAAATTCCTGTTATTTTAGAATTCTGATATGCATTATAAAATACTATACAAATAGGTACACCAGATGAAGTGGAAGTATGAACTTGGTGGTATATCCCATCAGCTTATACGTTGATAAAAGTAGGAACTGTCAGATATGATGCAAAAGCCAAACATTCTATGGTTTCGTTTAGTTTGGTTGGTTTAGTAGTTTAGTTTGGCATACAGACGAAAGAAAGGCGTTCATCCGTCAATGGTGAAGTGATGTGCTGGTTTGACTAGCTGACTGGTGGATTGGATTGTTAGTTATTTGCTTAAGGCACTTTTTCCGCACCATTCTCCATTTGATCTGGGTAAACATTTCATACAATATTAATACCTTATTTCCTTTCCTCTTCACTTCAACTTACATTCTACTATAGTTAGCAGGTTGCCTCCGAAATTCGGATACAGATACAGCACATCGTACAGACCACATTAACGAATTCGAGTCTTACATATTTTCAAATCCTAATATTTCATCTCTAATTACGACTTTTCTCTAATTACGACTTTTCTCTAATTACGACAAAACGCGTGTCTTCAATTGATGCGTTTTTATTGCCAACCATGCCTAATAAAAGAATTTCTTCTAATGTGTGTAATTATAATATATGCTTTAAAAATTGTAGATGTTAATTTTTAAGTGAAGATGTTGAAGAAGTTAAGGTAAGGTAATCTATGCTGAAGCAGAGAGGGTGCATAGAGTATTCTAATAAAATGAAGAGAAAATTAATCACGATTCACGACCTCAATTACCAAAGTGGCGAACTGTGCAAATGTGAGAATTTACCATAAATTCATTTACACCCCACAGATTCGTCTGAAAAAGAAATTTTCTTGAAATAAATTGAAGCTGTCAGACACATAAGTAGCTAACTATTAGGGAAACCAGAGGAGACCAAAACCAAACCAGAATTGACTGCTACATATGGAAGATAGGAGACGAAACCACTAAAATACTCATTGTCGGCTTGCTTATGTATAGAGATACACTTGTATATGTATGTTGTACATAGGTGTGTTTACAAGGTATATATAGGTGCCTACTTACGTAGCCCAAGACAAGACAACTAGCTGAAATAAAATGAATGAATGAGCTAGTGAGTGAATAAGGGAATGAAAAATGTCCACGAGAGTAAAGAGCAAAAGGAAGATAAAAAGGTGTAAGGTTTTCGCATGTGGTTTATTTAGTTTGGTCGGTTGGATAGTACTTAAGATACCTATTTACTCTATTCAGCTTCTCTACTAGAGTCTACTTATGGTAGCTAAGTCCTCGCTCTCTTTGTGTCAAATTTGATGTTGAACGTTGAAGTGAAGGCTGCTTACTAGGAAGGTGTAAGATACATCATGTCATGTGCTAATACACTCTAGTAGACCATATCTCTATATAAATACTCCAAAGATATCGGCACTATGTACCTGTGTACTATAAAGATTCAAAATATGTACACATCACTATTGCACTATTGAAAAATGTATGTCCTTATACTAAATACATACAAACAAAGTATAAAAGTCTTATTACTAAACTTTCAGTTCTGGAAAATAGTATACTGATTAGACAATCTATAGAATTAGACGAACTAGCATTGCCGTACACAGAAAGCAGGCAGAAGAGGACAACAATACTATATGGCAGAGTGCAGATATTAAGGCATGTAAGTCAGAAGCGAAACGTATTTCTCCATATAATCATGTAATGCCTGAGATATACCCAAAGTGACGACGGGGGGTACTGGGACCCCCTACAGGTGAGCAATATTAAAAGACCGGTGACAAGCCATGGAAGGACAAGACAAGCCTTGCCAAGCCATTTCACTACTGTACATACCTACCTTCTGTAACTACCGAGAACTGTGCAATGCACTAAAGTAGAAATTTCAACTCAACCTCGACATCACATCTAATACTAATACCACACCACACCACTCACAACAGAAAACATCCATCAGAAGGTAGACAAGACAGTCAAGTTGAAGTTCCACAAGAATTTTACTATAAACATCGTAGGCAGGGTGAAAAAGCAATTTCAACTTTCTGTTCCTTACTCCCAGTATTACTAGATTTGCTACCTAAACTACGTTTTCTAGATGCAGAACCAAATCAAAAACTTTTCTGTTTACTACTAAAGTTGACACTGGCTAAGTATATTATGTTCCTATGGTCCAAGTCATCCCTACTTTCCTATAGATTCACTTTTGTCCGTTTCCCCTGGCCTGGAGTTTCCCATGTTTGTTTTTCATGGGGAGAAAAACAAGTCGACTCTCTGCCAAAGCTAACACCAAATCACAAGACTCAAATGAAATGAAACGAAGGACAGGCAGAAGAGACAAGAGCCAGAGTGATGTGATTTCATATGATGGACGATGATGAGGCTTCTGTTGTCCTTTGGTGTGATCCCTTCCAGGTGTACGTTGTGTAACACGAAAATCTCATTCACACCGCTACCGTGCCGTGAGATGAACTATCTGTAAATACGAAGCTTCCAATAATGAAAACAATCCGCTGTACACTCATTGATCTGCACTCTTTTACCTGACTATTCTTGTCAAATTGTCGTGCAGAAAACCGTGTCATGAAATTGTCTATTGTCTACCGATAGTTAATTGAAATTGCAAGTTAAAACTAAACCTAGGCTAGTTTAATAGAAACTACCTTACATATATCATATGATTGCAAAACTAATGACAACAATAGAAACTCCCCTGACTTTTCTGCAATCGCTATGTTCAGTTCCTTTAGGATTTCCAGCGTTGATAGCAGTAAAGAAATCCTGTACTGGAATTCTTTATCATTTGAAAGAAGCAGTTTGAAAAATAGCACATAATATTAGGTAATTATAGCATTAAGGTCTTGGTATGCCCCAAGACCTAAACCAAGTTTTATGGTCTTGGTTTACGTACATGTGCAATTTGTCTTTCCGCAACATCGTTCAGAATTGTTTGAAAAATGACGGCGCAAAAATTAAAATTTGCTCATACTAAACACTGCACATCAACTTTACTAATCTCTAAAATTAATATCAACACAAAAATTTTAAGTATACATCTTTTCAAAACTGTCAAACGAATTATTGTTGATTCCCCTATTGGAGGACTGTGATGACGATGATCTTACAACAGCTGCATGTATCAAAAATTTAGAAGAGAAACTTCCCATTTCAAGGTCATTTAATTTTGAGTTGGTTATGATAAATATTTGGAACATTTCAATTTTAAGAAAGCAGACATTTATTTGCTGAAGAGTTCTCTGAAAATCCCCATTTACATGAAGCTAAAACACAGAATTGCAACATTCACTTGAGAACAAAAAGTAAAACAATGTCAAATCTAATGTCACTTTTAAAACAGAATTGTTCGGATTCAGTGGTCATAATTATAAATACTTGACTATTTTCAAGTAGAAATGAATGTAATAGTTGATTATTTACCAAAAACTTACATTCAGAGTAGTTTAAAATGTATTTTAATAGCACCCTCACAGTTATCGTTTGTAAACTACGTTTACCTAAAGTCGAACCATAAATGAAGTCATTCTTGGTTCAAAACATGGTCTAGGTAAAAAACCTAAACCAAGACCATAGGGTGAAAGCAGTGCGTGACGTCATAAGTTGCGCGCGCATCAAATAGTTGGTCTTCGTTTGACCAAGACCTTAAAGCTTTAAAAGCCTATTATATTGGCTGTAAATATCTGTAAATTATTAAATAGCAAATATTTTGGTCTCGTTTAAAGAAACTAAACAGTGTTACTTACCCTAATTGCATTGCCTTATATCGCCTACAGTAATTTACTATTCAGAAACTGTCTGTAGTAGATGGATCTATTTAATTCATTCTTCTGATAATTTTTGCTTTGTTGTGTATACTTCTGTGCACCCTTTCATCTTATCAGGATACAAAATAAACAATTTTGTTTTAAGTGAAAATTGAGAGCTGTAAGTACTAAGTACCATTGTAGTCATTAGTTCTATGTAGGTACAATATTACAATTAAATTCACATTTCCATTGAAATTACAGATATAATTCTACAAAAGAGGTGAAACCTGTAAATTCATTTATTTTGCGTTAAAAATTCCTGAGCAGTATTATAAATTATAAAGCATAAGAAAAGCGTAAGCTCAACTTTCTTCTGCAAGATTGTAGTTATGATTGATATCAGGTTTCATAATATTCAGTTAGAAGGACAGGACTTTTACTATGGTACTCGTGGTTGTGACTAAAAGGTTCGTTTATTTGGGTTCCATTTATGAATGCATTCTGTTCTGAGTATCAATCTTACTCTCACTCTCGTACTGTAACAATCAGTCAGCTCAGAGATGAATAAAGGTGGGGTCTCTCTTCCAGGAGTCAGAATGGGATGCGATGACACGCGAGAGAAGGAAAAGGAGGAAATGTAGCATAATACAAAAGGAAAGCAAAGCCACGCTCTAAGAATAGTAAAGTCGAATAAAGTAAGTCGAGCTAACGTAAGCGCAGCTAACTAAGTTCTGCTTTTATATTTCTAGGCAATATTACTCTGGTACTACTATATATATTTTCATATAACAAAGGATCTATATCTATAGTATAAAGTATACAGTATAAAGACATTGCATTTGTTGTATATTGTAGTACTGTAATATATGCGATGTAATGTAATGTAGCGTCAGTCAGCATTGCACAGAAATCAGAAATTCTACGTAGCAACGCTGAGCAATGCGGAATGGAATCCCAATAATAAATATCCGTCTTTGAGAAGTACTCCGTACAAGCACTTGTATGTACTTAATATATCTCACTAAATTCTATGAGAATGTTGCTTGCAATTTGACTTAGGAGTGCTAGAGGTGTAAATTCAAATATATTGCATAGTTCTATATATGTTATCATGGATATTAAGGGTTACACAAGGTAAATGTATTTATAATATATAGTTTTTAAGGAATATCATTTTTCTTATATTAACGTACAGAACTCACGCGAATCAATCCTAATGTACATATATATTCCTTTCTGGTATGACATGATGATGATGACATAGGAATAGGACAGGACAGTGAAATGAGAACGGCTGGAGAAGATACCCCGAATAATCCGGATATAAGCTCAATCAGTATTTATTTCAGGATAATATTCCACTTCGCACTTTGAAGCAATACATAAGCTACCTATGGATCAGGGATTGGACAGAGTAGAAAATTAAATGAGCATAATAAAAAGGACCAGTCGAACAGAGTTGACTGCCCCACTATTTATTAGGGCCCACGGGTAACAGACTCCATATATAGCTGCAATAATATCCTAATCGTAAGGTATTTGATAACTTACCTACTTATACCAACTATGAAATGATGACATACGGAATTTCATTCGGGATTATACAGCATCCAATCATACTACCTCTTCAACGCTATTTCTATGTCGTGTTATGTATTTAATTATTGCTTGGTGCGAGGATTAGGGCCAACACAAAATATTTCATTTCGTACACGGTCCTACAATTCTATTCATACCATTTGTCCTTTCTTGTTATCCCATCCACTTTCAATATGTAATAACTCAACTGTACTTTCCTTACCATCTATTAGTAAACCTACAATCTATTGTACCTACAATGTTTCGGGCAATATAAAGGTTTGCAAAATTTCATTTTCTTGCATTTCTTCTTATCAAGCTCAAAGTCTACGTATTGTACCGTCATTTGTAAAAATCAACTTGATTAGGATTTCAAGAAGGCCAAGAATTTACCAGTACTCAACAACTCCAATACACTTCACAAATGACAAATCTATTTTTAATAATTATACACTTAAATAAAATACTTAATTATTAAAAACTGGGTGTGTAAGTTTGTAATAAGATGAGCCATGTACTACATTTTGAACACAAAAATGTAAGTTATTTATAAATAAGCTATTCACATAAATAGAGAAGCTTTAATTTTTAAAGTATTTCGTATTTAAAAGTTTATTATGGCATGACACCACTCTGCCTTATCTTTACTTTTCTGAAATCCTGTTCCTTCCTGTCGTTCTACATTCACTTTTGAGAAATACATGGAAGGAAATGTCGACAACGGCAGTCCCCGTGTGGTATACGTTGTCAGTGACATTTAGTTTCATCGTTGACTAAGGAAAGAATAGGATCTAAATCCGGGCTGATATTTGATATGAAATTTTCCATTAGGAATTCAACGGAGGGTGAAAATTCAATTAAATAGTATCTTGCGATTATCACCCATCTGACTTTGACTTTGCAAACTGGAGTCGAATAAAGTTGACAGAGTGAGATGTGCATTGGTACAGAGAGGATAGAAGAGGAGAGCTCCCCTTACTACATACATTCACATTCATTTCTAAGCAAGTGCATAGTGCAGCTACTGACGATGAGTAAGTTTCCTTATAGATATAGAAGAAAACAGTTCGGATAGCTTTTGCTGCATTGGTTTCATTTCATATGATGTGATGTGAACGATCAAATCAGAGATCTTTCACAATGTACAAAGCATTTGCCTTAATACCGTGTGTGTACTACTTCGTTTTGACAGGGTTGGTTATCGTATTGGTTAGCAGAGCTTAAAGCTTCATCACTCTTCAAACCAAACCAAACCACTTCTTACACCATGAATGCATCGAAAATAAAGTGAAGCAATGCAACGAACTCTTCTTTTCTATACCAGCAATACAAACAAAATGTTCCTCCAGGGATATCAAAAAATTTAATACGATGGGAAAGGAGAAGAAGGAGACAGAAGTAGAACTCAGACATCCCAATCGTAAATGCATACGGATAGATACGTTCTAGACTCCGGCTTAGTTAAATCACGACACGATCAGCTACGTACATTCAAACTTTAAAATACTTCTAATCTATATTTGAAATCGAAATAAATGACACAGAAATTCAATACCAAACAAGTGCTCCTAATAATACTTACACTGCACTCAGGGCAACTTTCTATCCGTCTTTTCTCTCTTCTTTATCCTTTACGACTGAAGCTTCAAATAATCTTTGGAAAAGGAAAAGATCTCATCTGTAAAAGTGCATGTACCTAACATATGCATTGAAAATACGATTGCATTCACGAAAAACATGCACTCTGTAAAAAACCCAGTGGTACAGCCAAATATTCCTAAAGCGCAATGCACACAACAAGGACAATAATCTATCTATCTTTTATACTATTCTATCTGTATGGAGTCAACCTAGCTACTTATTTATATAAATCTATTTACATGTGCGTAAAACCTAATGCAGTTTACTCCTGTAAACTTACTAACACAATTTACTCAGAATGTTCAATCGTTTCATTCTCCTTGTAGATTCACTCAACTTTGCATGTTAAATGCATCTGAGTTCTTCCCCTAGAAGCACACTATCTTATATTATGTTCATTGGATTGTACAGTCATTACACCATATCTATTTACTGCTTAGCCATGCATGCACGTGAATCTTAAACCGTAGTCCCCAAAGATACAGTAAAATCCTATCGTAACGGACAACTTTGCATTACTCTGTGAAATTAAATTGCTCTAGTTAGAAAAAGTAAATTAAATTCACAATAATCGCGTAGGTAGGTAGATGAGTACATCTAAAACACAAAAATTACAATCATTAAAGTTTCTTAGCTCACTAGAATATAACAGTAGAAATTTGCCACGTGTTACTGAGCAAAACTTTGGAAATGCTAATAAATACTTTTACAGTATTAGACAAAAAGAAATTAAAATGTAATACACTTGGTAAGAATAAGCAGTGTGGGCATTATAATATATTATTGAAATGTAAAGGATTTTCCCTTTTAGTAGACATCGGGCAATGGGTAGACTCCAGTGCATTACTACCACATCAGAACACAATGGTGTGGAAATAAAAGAATACTCTAAAATGCGACGTCTGAGATTTGAGAAGCAAAGTTGCGATAAGTTTAAACTGTTTTGACTGCAGCACATCTATCCCCATTGCACGAGTAGTAAATAATAGAAATTGCATATGGTCAATGGGGTGAAAGGAACTGCCATTGAATGCGAAACGAATCAATTTTGTGATGTGGCTTGTGTGGGATTGTAGGGGTAGACTTATATTTTCATCCTACACTTTGCAGTACTTTATTCTCTAACTAAAACACAAAATTTTCTCATAAGCATTTTTTAGGATATACTCGAATTTTTTTAATTTCGGTTACATACCAAGATGGGAGTTATAAATCATACTGAAAATGTAGGAAATGTGTGTTTCTGTATTTTAAAAGCCACGCAGTACAATTGCAAAATCCCATTTAATTAGTGTATTCAATAAACTACAGGTTTTAGCAATGAGATTTGGTGGTTGAGCTATGTTTATCTTCAAATGTTCCCTGCAACTTTTGTAAACTCTGAATTTTTAAATGTTTCAGTTGTAACAGAAAGAGCAGCCTTGATTTCCTCTTGTGCCTTACCGGGGTATTTACTTCCTTTACTTTGAAGTCCATCCATCTATGCCTGTGTGGCATGTTATTAGTATCCTTGAACATCTATCTTTTCAGGAAAAGCTATCCATCTAACATTAGAGCATTATCCTGCATAATAAATATAACGTAAACAGAACTTACCTAGTTCATGGTATTATTTTACACTAAACTCGTATGCGTATACTATTGTAAAGGAATATATTGACACATTGACAATATAAAAGTAGAGAAATATATGTAAAGAAAGGTAATGTAAGTTATTTCCCTCTCCCATCATTCAGCTAAGTAAGTCAAGACATGCGGTGTTTATTTTCTATAGAAATGCATAACTGTGTTCTTGTTTTTTACTTGGCTACTTTTTATCAATACAATGTATCTATGCGTAGAGAAATTTTATATTAATACGTCTCTGTTGGTGTAGAGTGCGGAATTGTTGGGTTACGTACTAGATTTGTGAAAGTTAATGTTGTGTAGCTGAGTGTATAGAGGCTAAAGAGCAGCAACACATAAAATACATAAAATATTGAAGATTGAACTAAGAGGGAGTAGGTATAGTGTTAGTGTGTGGAATGGTAGTAGAAAGTGTAGGTATTGACAAGTTTCTAGCGGAATAAGTGTCTATAGTGGATTCTTTGTAAAATCGATGCTTTCCCTAGCAGTGCAGCTCCTTTGGTTATGTTTTGGTTATTTGGTCTCATTTTGCATGATAACCATAAGAGTGAAATTGAACATAAAGTATAGAACAGAGCTAGGTTTACGGATCACGAGTACAGTGCACTGTCAATATAGAGTTGCTAAAGGTTTTCCTCTATATCCTGTTGTGCATGCTAAAATCTATTCATCCATTCTACCCACATATGTCTAGAGACAGGAAGTGTAGAGAATTGATGTTCCCTTAGCATTGCCTTTACTTTAGTTCACTTTAGTAGCAGTCGACTCAAGAGCAGAAGAGCAATGGTTTCAAGTTGACATTGACGTTTTCTTGTGTTATGTGCATGCTAAAGAGAATAATGTAGCTCTGAGGTAAAACGGAGGGAGTGCAATGTTGAAACGGTAGGTAAACTCGGGTTCTAGTTCTCATGTCGGGTATAATAAATATTGTGGCTTGGTAAGCATGGATAGTTAGTCTTCTATTTAGCATCTAAGGCTGTCTACTCCTACCCAGATATAAATAGTCTTATAGTAGTTTTGAATCGAACACAGGGAATATTTTACATGCATGCTAATCTACAGCGCTTGTACATAGTAGCAGCACAATGAGAGAAAAGAGAGGCAAGGCGAAAGCGTGTAATTTATTCCTTAGCTCTTCTGAGAGCAAGACACGAAGACAGTTATAAATTAGCCTGGTTGTGTACATTTCTACTAGAAGGGAATACTTTTGGTGAAAAATTAATTCAGCCAGGAATACTGATAATTCCTCGAATTACGACTACCACTGAGCCTCTCCTCTACCTTCCCTCCTCTATTACTAAAGTGACAAATAGCAATAAGATTTACAGCTTTGCATATATTATATCAGTACACCGGTCTTTTCTCCACTTCGTCCTTTCTATTCTACTAAAGGAAAGTTACGTCCGATTTTCTCAAATTAAAGTTTTTCCTATGCTAAAATATTACTTTTACTACCACAATTATTGCATTACAGTGTTTCTCATTAATATCACACAATTGGGTAAATTGCTCTTGCGAATTTGCAATTGTTACAATGTTAAGGATAAATAATAAGTTTACAGAACAGTACAATTGCAGCAGTAGAAGTAAATGTCAATAGATTTTACAAGAAATAACTTTCGCCGTCTACACACATACACAGGATCGCATAATGTAATAAATTGCAAGTGCGTTGCGTACATTAAGGCAAGACATAGGTGGGCTTTGTTTTTCGGGAGTTTCCAGAGTGGTTACCCATGGTAGAACACCTGATTGGTTCACACAGCTAATCATAAAGGCGTGACTTTGGAGTTTTTTGCCCGAAAGTCCCGGACTCAGTTGTATAGTGAGGAGAAGTAGACTGTAGACTCTCTGCACCAACATAAAGCTCAACTTTCAGCTCGGAACGTCTCTCTGTGTGAGTGAGTGAGCGTCTTGCGCCCTAACTGATTGTGTTCTCTTCACTTTTCCTTCTCTTCTCTTCAGCTCACAACCAAATTCTGTTTGATGCCAGTTCAACTTGAAACAGACATGACATACAATACTATACACCAACATAAGTTAAAATCCTGTAGCTGAATTTCAATTGATGAGCTTCGTTCGATGTTCTATTTATGCATGCACGCATTCAGAATCACTGTTGCTACACTTGCAATAATGCAAGACTATTCTCTCTAATAGCAATTCACACAATATTCTGTCCCTATACCCTTTTCAAATTATGCAAACACTAACATGGGATGACAAGTACTACATTCCATTCATACGTAATATTTTATTGCCAAAATAGACTCACGATTTAACCTATTTACTACTATTTGTATACATAGGTACCAAATAGTACACCAACTCATTTTATCTTGGAATAGGGCATGCTTTTTTATTCATGTTCAAATGTTCATTGTTAATCAAAAGCGAAATGATATTGTACTAGATACTTCTTTTGTTCGTGTGGGTGAGAGATAGAGAAATGTAAGGATGCAAGAAATAGAATGTATTCAGTATTCTGCCGTATCATAGGGAATAATAAAGGTTTATTTTCATATAAACTTTAAACTTAGATCAGTCTTCCTTTATAACACCTTCTTTTAATAATTATTATTGCTCTTGGGTAACTTTAGCTGTATTGAAACTTATTGCTCAAATTTTTCAATTACTTTTGGTATTCTGTAACTTTTACATTGCTTTAAATACACGAAACCTTATTAGTCACAATACACGGTACCCTAATGTCATTGTCTGACTTGCATGCTGTAACCGGGAAAATTGCGGAGAGCTACAAGTTTTCAAGAAAAGAATATGAATAGGCAAGAAATAATAGAGAGAATGGAGCGTAGTAAGGCATAAATTATCAAAGTTTTCCTGACAAATAGCACCCATAAAATTCACCGTTCCGTTGTATTTCAAACCTTCATATAGTTTCCCTGTTTTCTCACACAGAATTTCTTGATACATCCCTCCCTAGGTATAATTACGTATTTGAAAAAAGGTTACAAAGTACGTGCAATACTATGCTTTACAAGAAGGGGTTTGTTAATCCTATATTAGAATGATTGTAGGATATATGGAGTAATGAATGAATTCTGGTCTTGTATGAATGGAGATGGAACATTGAACTACAAGTGTAAGTGTATTTGCAAATATTTACATTACAGTTTTCAAACAAATAAAATTAAAATGATTGTCTATTAAGATTGTTTACATTTACAACGATACATTAAACTATCATGTACATATTAATGGATAGAAGACACAATAGAAGACAAAAGAAATCCATCGGTAATTCATACCTTATATAAAAAGTAAACGTAGAGGAATTGTATTGCATCTGATGTTTACTTTGAAGAGCGAGTAGAGAAAATGCAAGGTATATCGTTTGCTTACTTTAGTAATGTCAGTCAAGTTAAGTGAAGTCAGGTATAATAAATAAAAGTAATAAGGTAACTATTACAATTACATTGTAAGGATTCGTTTGTATTTGTGTGAAAGAGAGAACTCATACAATGTCATTGTTCTCCTCGTCATATTGTGTACTGTAATAATAATAATGATAATAATAATACCTAGTTCTAAACTATAGTACATTCTATAATGGTAATATGGTTCTCTTGTCGCTCTCTTTGTTGTATTTGTCCTGGTGGTTTTGTAACACATTAAACACTAACTGTGAAATGGTAAACAATTTGCAGGCTAATTTGCCTACATATTCATTCTTCCTACAATGCAATGTGAATTAAATGCGTTAGTTACGAATGAACAAATTAACAAAGGTCCTTAACATTGGCATTGTCAATGCTCTTGTGAACGAGAACAAACAAACTGCGCTCGTTCACAGCTAACTACTACTTACCTTCAGTGTGAGTATTGTCATATCAGTTGCATCTGATTGCTTTTGAGTTGACTTGCTTGACTCTGCACTTCTTTGTTCCTCCTTTACTATGCCACGGATTTTCATATCAATGCAAATACGTAAGAACCATCGTGCAACTATCCTTCCATTTTACGCATTCTTGCTAATGATTTTATCTAGACAATCATTTAGGCAACGCTTCTCTACACCACTTCGTTTGTTTTCGTCTAATTGCTATTCACCCAATAATCCATTTATTTTAGATGATACGCTACACATTACAACCCAAGTGTCCCTAGTACCTATTATACACCTAAATTACTGCACCTACCGTATAAATATTTATATTATTAAAAAATACATGTGACTATTCATAATTCGGCACGATACCTGTTTTAAAGAATATCAAGTCTGATTTTCTTAAACCTTTTAATGCTAAAACATCATTGCATTGTATTTTACATTAAATCTATACGTATACGGTACACCCTAATTAACATGGCAGGCTAAAGTGAATTTCGCATAGACAACTCACACGCAATATTTGTTTGCTTATTTATGTGAATAGCATTTGCAAATAATATAACAAAAAAGTAATCGAGAAAATAACCCAAAAAGATAAGTGAAAAATGAGGTATTAAATGTTCACTTAATCAAAATATAACAATGCAATATTAAATTAAACATTTAAAGAGATAGATTCAATGTTTTAAAAAGTGTTTATTTATATGGGTAACCTATTTTGAGTATAATGTGCAGTTTTAGTGGTTGTATCTTTAATAAGTAGTAACAACAACAACATCTGTAAATGAAAAATTATAGAATGAAAATTTGGGTGATGTTACATCAGTGGACCGTAAACATGTATGGAATGGGATGAATTTGGATAAAAATAAATAGTGTAAGATTAAAAATGAGTAAAATGAGTAAAGAGGAGTGTGTTGTATTGTATATGAGTTGAGAGGAAAGACAGAGAATACAAAATAGAATAGGTAAAGAAAATGCTTTTAGTATTAGTATGTATGGAAGGGAAGGAAGAAGAGAGGGAGGGCAGAATATAATGCAAGAGGAGCAAAAAACATCTCTCGGATTGCGCAAACTTCCTTAAAAGACATCCTCAATTTACTGCGCACTTACGATTAGGAACCAACGAGAGGCAACTGCCAAGCTAAAGTAAAGCAAGGCAAGGCGACTTGACTCAAGTCAACCTATGTGTGTAATGCAACACGAACAAGAGTTCTGTTCAAGGAAAGGCAAAGGAAAAGTGATGCTATGTAGTAAGAGACGAGAACTAAAATGAAGCAAGCAAAGGAAGGAGCTCTAAGCTGGCAATCGCATGGTGAGAATATTTCCGTCTTTTCATATCGAATTCCGATACCAATCATCTCCCGTAGCACGCTGTGTTTAAAACCGTGATTTTGTAATGATTTTGAACTCCTACTGCTGCTCTCACTCACAATACACAAATATATACAAAGTTCAACACAAATCTTACGCTACTACCTACTTTCACAACTTACAATTAATACAAATTAGTTCCCAGATCATATATGCTCCATATGCATATTACGCTATAAAATATAACACATTTACTATCCTTTACGTAGGCAGTATTTACTATCCCTGTTGACTTTAGTATTTCGTACAGTAATAATATATGTATTTATACTTAAGAATTTTTTACTACGCTCTGGTTCTTCATCCGCTCTTTTCCATCTACCTACATGCACGTATTTAGTATCACTTCGTGTCAGCTGAATAGAACATAAAACCAGCTGCATACATATTTACAGCGACACAACACAACTCTTTATTATTCTGCTGCATTTATATTCAATTCTTATATTTGCTTAATCTCCTTACAGTTTCTCCTTGGGAATTTTCATTTTGCTCCAGTTTCTTTTGTGTAGCGAGTGCCTACAGACGCTGTAAAATCACTACTCGAAAGCTGTACATGGTCACTTAAACCTAAATTCTAAATACTGTACTATAGTTAGTATGCATTCGATCATAATTGCAACACTTGCCATTGCGAAAATCTAGACTTAGTGAATCGAGGCAGAAATCCAACTCAAGCTCACATATTTTAACATTAAGCACTAATAAACACGCTGTAGATATTCATTGTCCACACAGGTTTACACTAAGAAAATATTAAAATGTTTTGATACAACTCACAGAGTTTCATGTATTAATAGAACAGGGGGAAATGTGCCACCGGAACAGAATAATTAATAAATTATTAAAATATTTTATCCATATATTGTCCACAGATGTGTACCTTGTCTCACACTAACCCGTAGGGTAAATTACTTTGTCAACAAAAAAAAAGGATTGAAACTGCAGTTTGTCAATATTTACTAATAATTGCTAATTAATTCAATTTAATGATGACCATTACAAGTAATACGGATAGAAATGTTTGGACATTTGGTTATTTGTTCATTACTATCCATGTGATTTTAAAGTGATATATTTCTTTAAGCTGTAGTTTAATGAAAGAAAGCGAAACTTTAAATAAAAGCATGATCGAATGAGTATCCCATGAATCCTGTCTTGTGGTCTTGTCACATTAAATATAAACGAAGAGCCCTTAATGTATCGTAAGTATCAGAAACATTGTCAAGTCATGAAATGAATTGGATGAGAATTCATAGCAGACAAGATGAGAGCAGAAGGGTATTTTCCCATTCCATTTGATGTAACAATAAGTAAGGCTAAGCCAAGCCACAATTAATAATTGAGACCAGACCAGAAGTGTTACAATTACATTGCAGTACAAACTGAGTGAGCGAGTACCCCACACCACGTCAGGCTAATATAATTCAATGTGAAGCATTAATGGTAATACAAGGTACTATATCAAATAAAATTCTCTTCCTCACCCGCAAAGCTCCCTCATTCTCATTGACTGCATGGAAAATTCATAGAGACAACTATGTGCATATACAAGTATCTTATCTACGGAGAAGGTTATTTTGACAAACGAACCCCTCCATCGTATAGAACTTCACCAGCACAACACAATTCCTCATTTCATGTAATGGACTGCAATTAGATTCAGGAACATTGAACATTCGGAGTGGAAACTGATTGTTTCCGTGTTAGGAAACGATTTCCAATTAATTACGGAGAAAAGATTCGCTTTAATTTTCATGTGAAGCGTAGCCAAAGCTATAATAATACCTGACCCGGTCCCTAGTTATATAGTTGCCTATTTCTTATTTAACCATCAGCTCAAGCTAGATAGATAATGATAGCTATTACCTCATCAAATACGACGTATACTTTGCTCATTTAGTTTTTCTAGAGCAGAAAGGTACAAATAGCAACGAACAGTCCATCTTTATACTTAATTGTATACCGTGTTCTTAACACTGCTTACGTACTTACTAGAATACTGGACGCTGTCTGTTAGATAAGCATACTATCCTATATTTATACTAACTTTTATAAGAATGACAAACAAAATACACTACTCACGATCTGTATTGTTGGACTAGCCATATTATTATGGGGCAGGGAGTAAGAGTCACATGTATTTTATTTACTTCTACGTACATTCATTTCTGTCTCGGTTGTAACAAATGGGCTACACGCGTTAATTTGAGAACAATAGGTCAACCGTAACTCAAGGATCGATCATTAGCTTCCTTCGACATCATCTAATGCTCTGTAATGTGAGCGCGACGAGAATAACAGCCTCCTACTCTCCTCCTACTGTATGCAATTTATTACCAAGAGCTGGTGGAAACAATCGCACAAGTACTTTCCTAATATCACATCCACTAACTTTAGTTTCTCCAACTCCCAACCGCATTGTATTTGTCAAGTCAGTTGAATGAGTGCATTTTCTTTCTGCTTAACTAAACGCATCTATAAGTACCATATCCCCTTTAGTAATGCGTGTGCTCCCTAATATACTTCCAGCAGGTCCACGTCCACCTCAATTTGCAAAGATTGCTTAACATTACGCTCATCATCCTTTTTTGACATATAACGTAGTTTTACCAATAAGGTTCTAATTACAATACTTATTCTGCTTAAACATATAACTCATGTTTCACCTTTCTTATTTCGAAATTCTTGTTCTTGGAAAACTAACCTACAAAATGATAATACTATATTTTATTAAGGCTGACAAAAAAATTCATATCCAATGTTCAAGTAATTTTATTCCAATTGTGAATACATTTAAGCTTATACATGCACTCCAGTATTCATATTACAAGTATTGACTAATATCTGTATTTTCAAGCTTCCTTCCTTCCATATTTAGGTGTGTATAACTAAACATTCTCTATATCAATAAAAGAATAAAAATTCCGCTTTCATTTTTATCTAGATACCATTACACTAATTAACATACAAGGGATAATATCAATAATAATGTCTATACAGATCTGTTCTTTAGCAATTCTCTCGCGTTTTGTTATAACAAACATTGAAGCCGATTCAGTAGAAAGCAAACAGTGTCTCTCTCTGGACGGCAACGCAAGACTTTCGAGATTACAGAGTTTCTCACAGTGTCGCGTTGTTTGGTACTCTTTTCTTTCACAAGAAACTTTCCCAAAGAAACGACGCTATGAATTGGTATGGTGTAGGCATAGTGCTTAGTAAATAAAGTTTTATGTGCTTAAAAGGAAAGCACGTGTTGAGTAGCTGAGTTAGACTATCCTTATAGTTATACTATACTCATGATTTTCACTTTCTGAATTGCATAGATTTTTCAAAGTTTACCCTTGATAATTTTAATGATGTAACATAAAAGATGAATTTATGAAGTCGACATTCAAACACATTTAAATACCATGTATATAGGTACTTGTGATGAACTGAAGATTTATTGAAACTCAACCTATTTAGAATATTACTAATTATTGCGAACATTTACAGTTATTAAGTGCAACCACAAACAAATTACGTGAGACAACCAAATACGATTTTTAGAGCCTGCCTTTACGTAAATATTTATTTTTTGACATCAGTGTACTTTGTATGTACTGTAGTCAGCAATTTCACGATAAGAAGCGAAATGGGAAATACATGGTTTGAAAATCTAAACCAAACCTATAAGAATGACAAGTAAATAGTGTTAATTCACTAATTATTTGGTATTAATTCTAATACACCTAATTTTGCTACTGGTCATCTCCAAAAATTATACGGTTTATATAACTGAAGTTCTTAGGAATAAACTAACTTAAGTGTGTTGTGCAATCCCCAGTATTTCACAAAAGTTTACCACAAGTACTCTACACAGAATCCAAACTACTTCAGAGCAGTCCTACGGAGACTCTTCGAACTTTTTCAAACGCTTCTCTTTATCACTGCAAGGTTTATTTTACAAACCTAGAGAGCGCAGTAGAACTCTCGAAGCTTTCTAAATTGAAGGCAGTTGCTTTGCTTTTACATTACATAAGAAACAGCGAACAGCATCCTGAAGTTTTCTTCCTACGCTATGAATCTTAACTTGCCCCTTTACATTTGTGATAAGAATCTTGATCATGTAAGACTTTCAAAATTCAAAGTAGTTATAACATTACAAACTACAAGGCAAGTATTGAAATAATAGCATACAGAAAAAAATACAAATACCGAAAAAGGCAATATTTCACTTATTTTAGACTGTTTGATCTAGTTCTGAAAGTTAGCTTTAGTTCTGGTTCTAGATTTGCTTTCTTTTCGCAAAACGTAGCTTTAACTCACTCAGGTATACTACATAATAATAATACGCAAAGTATGAAAACGTGCATGACATCCTTTTTGTATTATACACGCATTATCTGCTATGTAATACGCACTTGCGGATTATAACAGGGTTACTCTTTTATTTAGATGGAAACCCGTCATGCAGCAGGTTATTATCTGAGCTTATGTAATAAAACTTTCAGTAATATTTATTATAATACTATAAATACGATAGAATCCATAGGTATTTTGTGTTCAAACCACGAATATATATTTAATGAGTTAACAACCACTTGAATAGCTTCACGGTAAATGTACGTTACTTTTGGTTTGAAGAATGTAAATTTCCCCTTTTAGGATTTCTAAAGAAATTAAGCCAACCCTTACATCTCAAAGATTTCTTTGAAAGCTTTCGCGATTGTAATAGTATCAATGGAACGGGAAAGTCGAATGCGTTTTTATATGATTCGTAATTCGTAATGTTATTAGGTAAATTATTAGGCAATTATATAGTTTATAAATTATTAGGTAATCCGTAATATTATTATTCAACTCCAGTATTGGTGAATTACCAATAGGATACCTGGAAACGGTGAATAGTGTAATCAAGTAGTAGGTAAATACACATCATCGATAGTAGTCTTACATAGAATATAATCATCATGGTTTGATTATCAGATCATCATGGTTTGATTATCAGATCATCATGGTTTGATTATCAGATCATCATGGTTTGATTATCAGATCATCATGGTTTGATTATCAGATCATCATGGTTTGATTATCAGATCATCATGGTTTGATTATCAGATCATCATGGTTTGATTATCAGATCATCATAAGTAGCTTCCTGCGAACACATATACAAACAGACAGATCAGGTATATCAATAAAGCAGCTTCCCGAGAACACACAGACGGACAGACAGACCAGGTATATCGATAAAGTAGCTTCCCGAGAACACACAGACAGATAGATCATGCTCTAGTAGTTAGCAGAGCAAGGTAAGGTGGCGCTCTGTGGGACTTTGTATTTCTGTGACTTGTGTCATATATGCATTGCTATGTGACTTTGCAAATTTTCGAATTCTGCAGAAACTAAAAGTCCGAGGGGGCTGATTTTCAATATGGAGCAAGATATATTAATAAGTGATGTTTTAAAAAAAGATTGATCAATTTATGTGAATGCGTTCTAAAGTTATACGACCGACTCACAGACAGACAGACGGACGGACGGACAGACAGACAGCGTGACAGAGCATTCCCAGTAAATATCGTGCCGATATTTAATAAATATACTACATATATAGCTATAAGTTTTTTGCTATCACTTTCACCACAAGTTTTGAACGAAGAAATCTCTCAAGTCTTTTGATAAATAATTTCTAAGAACTTATTTGATTAGTGGATTTGCTAAAGATCAGAGGACTTACAAGTAACATTATCCTAATACTGAAATTGTTATTTCTACAAACTCGTGGATGCTATTACTACACACAAAATACTCGTGTCAATGATATCAATGCTTTTAATACAACTTACCTTAAGAATAAAGATCATCCAGGATCCCAGTAACTTGAAATCGTTTCCATGATGTGATTATTTTTTAAAGTATTAGTCCAGATGGTGTAGTGCCTCATTTTTAGTGAGGAATCACTATTGATATAAGTACACTGATATTTACTGAAGTTTCGGTTTCGAAGCATTTAAACTTCGAATGGCATATTCCACCTGTGAAAAGTAAAAATGAATTTCAGATATAGGAAGGCCAAACCAAAGTTATGGTATAATATTGTCAAGATACTCATCTACTTAGTAATCTTGCATGCAATCGGCAATCGAGGATTACAGAAGCAAACAGTAATAATAGGAGATCCACCAGAGCTTATAATTTCCTTTCATGTGGTCTTCGTTTGTTTGAATATATTTAGCTTTTACTACAATGTTTTTACATGTAATTGAATTTGATAATATACAGAAGAGATGATACCTAAATCCCTAGCTATGTAATTATACCTAATGTACCTATGCTTAGGTAAATGATGATGATTTGTCTGTTAGAGAGGATGTGGGCAGAAGAAGACATAAGGATATACATAAATATGTATAAAGTTTAAAGAGGAGATGGGAACCGGAGATAATGTTAATAATTATTTTTAGAAAAGTTAGTATGTATATGTAAAAAGGAAATAATGTACGTGTGTATAGGTGCTGTCTAGCATAAAAATCAATTTGATTGAAGTCTTGAAGAGATATGAATCAAATACAGCAAACAAAATCAATTCCCGTTCCTCCTTCTTACCACCTTGGCAATATAAAAGAGTCTCTCGTTCTGAAATAAGAAAAGAATGAATGGCTCTTCTTCTATTTCTATTCCCGTCATCCTGTTGAAAAAGGAATTCTTCACTTCCAAAAGTGACAACAAAGCACAAGATTAAGTCGGCAGAGGAAATCAAAATCAAAAGAAAAGGAGTGAAAAAGCTAAGAAGGAAAGCATAGTGGAGTAGTAGTAAGTAATAGAATAGTAGCAAGCCAAGCCAAGCCAAGCCAGCAATAGCCATGGAAAACGGAACGAGGAGAGGAGAGCAAGTCATAGGAAGCAATGCAATGCAAAAGCGAAAGAAGGCAGGCAGTGCCTAGTGGTTGGTTGTAGTACAACACAGCAAGGCAAAGCTAAAGCCAACGTCAAATCGAAATGAAAGGGTTGAATTGAAGAATCCAAATCTAAAAGTCTCAAAAACTTCTAAAGAAAACTAGTATGTGTACAAAAGGTGTACGTACCATTGAAAATATATACGAAAAAAGTAGAAAAACTATTGATTCACTTCTTGAACGAGTTTCAGTTGACTTGACTGGATGTGTAGCTATAACACGACTTGACTGTGTACTATGGAGTACTTAGTTATTGAATGAATATAGAGTGAAATGTAAGTTTATATTTTCTTTCGTTTGAAATGCTGTGGTTCTTTAGAAATTCTTAGGGAACTGCGTCATTCATGGAAAAGTAGTCAGTCAGTCTCTGAGAGAAGAGAACCACCAAAACTGTATTATGAGGATACATTGCAATAGGTGCTATTCTACTTTCTACTGCTTCTATCATATCATACATTGTAGCGAGTGATTCAACCTACTCCACTCCAACAAATCTTTTAACGATGAAAAAGAATCAATTCTACTCATTTTATCTGCTACAATAGTCAAGAATGAATGTTTAAATTTTTCTCAGTCAAATGTGGAATCATTTCAAAAGAAATCCTTCCAAAGAAGATTTCCCACACAAACATAACCGGAGAACGAAACAAATATTTTCCACGAATTCACGTGTTCTCCTCCAAAGATCTCAAAACGCCAAATCTCCTACTGTGGGCTACCCAACTTCACCACTAAACATGCTAACAAGTAAGTCAGAAGTCCAAAACGAATCTATTGCTTTGTTTCGCAGCAACTACAGATGTATTCTAGCAGTTTTGCTTCGATTTATTCTAGATATCATGTTAATTGCATTCGCCCAACCGGCCTATTAATTACCATCCAAGTTCTATGCTTTCCTTTCCTATGCTTTCTTCATCATTCACATCTAGTGCTTTCAATAAATCACAGCAACCATAATAAAGAGGAATCATAAGAGATGATTGTTAATCTCAAATTGTTAGCCTGAAAAAATTGCCTTACATACGTGTGCCTTAATAAAATACATACGTGTGCATCTTACAATTCTTAGTAGCATAATATAGTTTTTCATAACACCGCAAATTACAGTCTCAGCTATTTCATTTCGGGAGAATAGATTTAACAAGGAACACTCGTATGTTGGGCGCATATATGAGATACCCAGAGCTCATTTCAAAGTTGTGAATTCTACAGACAAATTCCTTCATTTTCGAACTCGGAGTATCGAAATTAGTAGGATCTATCTCATGGGTCCGACAGCAACCAATTGCGATGAGTGTTCATTGTCAGCGTTGGCAGATTGGCAGTACGTAAAATCTAACTCACAGTCCACAAATAATAAAACCGAATTTCAAATTTCAACTACCTACTTAGGTGTAAACAGTATAAAACGATGTAATTATTGTTTTTTATTCATGGGCTTGTATTTAAGTGTACCTCAAAAATAATCGGTCTACTTCAAGAAAAATAATTGCTTTGCCTCATATAAATATATTTAGCGAATAAATATTCATCCAGTCCCAATATCAGTACTCCGAAATGGTAGTACACCTTTACCTAAAGTTTCATTACAATTTGCCAATGTGTTAGTACAGTAACTCAAGTAGACTACAAAATCCTCACTATAGTTGAGCTAAATGTACGAAAACATTAGAAAATTATTGCAGTAAAACTTGAGGCAAAGGTACCTTATCAGTTTGGATGTTTGGAATAGTGATACTTGAGACTGGATAAAATAAAACCTATGCTACAGCTAAAAGTATGACTAAAATACAAGTTTTGGGTGTAGAACGTAGCGTAGGTTAATTATCAAGCGTAAAAATGCCGGATTCTGAGATTGTCATTTTGGATAAATGATGGATGCATGTGAATTGTGTCTGGATAGCATATCAAACTGCATCATTATTGTAACCACACAAATCATTTGCATAAATATTTACATTAGCACATTACTGTATCACTCATACAAGGTTGCTTGTAAAATTTTGATTTTGTGGTCACTTTTAGCTGCTTCCTTTTGCATTATTGCCATTGCATTATTGAAAATTTGTTTTCTTAAGAAATTAAGAACGAGTAGTACAACGTACAATTGACTGGAAGGGAGAAAGACTAGCGCTGTTATCTGACCGTTATAACTTTGGGTAGTTAACAAATTAATAGCAGTAGAATTATCCTATTATTAATTTATCAGCATGGAATTGTAAGAAGTTAATAAAACACTCATGTACCTACCATGTAGGTATGCAGCATCTACATAGGTAATATATATTATGTTCCTGCAATGTTAATTAACATTTACAAGTAATCCTTATTTCACGATGGTTATTTACGAATCCTATTCAATAGTAGGTGTTCTGTATACGCTATGCATAATACAGACTCGTATGTCAAGTTTCAAGAAAGAACCATTTTTGATGCTTTCTCCTTATTATACAGCGTATAGAAATCTGAATTTGTTTTAAAAATCTGACCACTACAATGCAATATACTTCATACAATAGAGAGAAATGTTTTTGTTCCTGAGGAAAAAGAGGAAGCTTTCTATAAAATCCATCTGAAAATCGAAGGACGGACAGACGGATGACATTTGAATAAAGAAGAGGTGCGAATGAAAAATCAACGTAGAAGCATCATGGGGTATTGGTATTTCGTACTTTCTATTCCTCACAATTTTACTCTCACTCACTCTATTCATGATTTCTGAGCAAGCACTAGATGCTATGACATAATATGCATATACTCCATCTACTAAGCATAAATGACTCCAACATCTTTTGTATTTACGTATAAGCATTCTAGAGAACACATATTAAGGATAAGGATGATACGAATGAATAGGAAATCCAAGCGTATATCCAGTCAATAAAGTTGGATATCTAGGATGAATGTAAAATGCATTCGCTTCTTTTGTGAGAGTAAGCTCTCAACACTCACACATACGTCTGCATAAGTAAACAGACGCACATGCTTGCATAAAAGTAAGTAATACTAGTAATACAGCACTATAGCAGTGCAGCATATCATTGAACGTATAGTTTACAATATTAAAGGACACAATAACATAATGACATTCTTCATATGAGCTAAACTCAAGTGTACGTAACGCCTCCGCTCTTGGTGTGGTGATGTGTTTAAGTCCAAAGCAGAAGAGAGAGTAGTAAAGGAAAGGAACGTCTCTATTCTATTGTGATGATGAGTAGTCCAAAAGACGCCCGCTTTGCCAATTTATAATTCTCCTAGCTCCTTTCTCTGAGGATAAAAGCACTACATGATTTAGATGTTCAAGAGAGCACAGGGCAGACTGATTGTGAGCAGAGTGAGGACGTGTACATATTGTATGTGTACAATTTATCTATAAATCTGAATTTACATATTAATATTTATTATATTTATATGTACATGTGAAGTGAGTTAAAAAGGAAATCGGAATATATATGTAACTCAGCGCCACAAAGAAAACACGTAGGTACTATTTATGCATGTGGAGAAAGCATGGTCTATAATATTATGCTTTCTCCTTTGGCAATACCTGAATGCATGAGCTTTCACTCCTTATACCGTCCTACCTAGACTGCTACTGCACCAATAAAGCATTGTACTGTACATCTACAGTTTAGTAAGGCATGCTATGTTCTGTAAACGCTAAGTGTATAATATTTCTCCATGGCTTACTTATTGCGAGCTAGCGATAAGAAAATCACTGTCTACTATAGCAGTACAGCAGTAGTACACATTGGCACTTTCGGAAATGTAAATACAAGTCTACATGTATGTAGATATACACAATCCTGACGATTTGTGAAGTGAATGTATTAGTTAACCATGTAAATTGTTTCGCATTTAATTTACTATGTACCTACACAAGGCGACGCAATGCATATCGATATCAAGCTCCCTTCGGACGTATGGATACAAAAAGAAATGAATCATACTATCGTCTTTCTTCATCAGAAAGGTGCTAAGCCACTTGATCACTTATTCAGAAAGCTGCTAAACCAAAATGATCATTCTCGTGAAAAGTGGTGAACTACTTTGATATTATTTCCAAAACGTGATAAACCACACCAAAGGGGAAATTGAAATATTACCATAATCATTAGAAAACACGAAACTTATTCATTACTGAAATAATTTTAAGAGCACCCACCACGTTTGTTGCAACTAACTATGCATTTAATCTGCGAAAACACTTTACTAATCTATTTCTATTACTACATAACCTAATTTACCAAAAATAAGTTTTTATTTTAAAAGGTGTTTTGCCACCTCTTGGAAGTAATGATCAAAGTGGTTTGGCACTTTTCACGAAAATGATCATTTTGGTTTAACACCTTTCTGATTTAGTGATCATGTGGCTTAACACCTTTCTGATGAAGAGGGACTTGATACACGTACCTTATACCAAGGCCAACTTGTTATATAATAATAGAATAAAGGTTTTCTGCACGGATAAAATAAAGTAATATAGGCGAGAAAGAAGTAAGGGGTAAGAGTGGGCAAGAAAGAAGGTATCCTGCTGAGATTCTAACAAAGGCCAACAATGGGGATAGAGGTGGATCACACAAAAGGCACCACACACACCAGCCATGCAAACCACGACAAAACATGTAGAACTCAGTGACTGAAAACATAATATTACAAGTAGTCATATTTATACTACACACGGACAATTTACCGTGTTTATGTAGTTTAGACAGTTTGTTTTGAGTATAGTACAATGGCACTGCCAGTGTTCGAAGTATACGAATGGACGCCTACAAGAAAGCAGATTTATTTCAAACTTCAATCCTGCTCCTTGGGAAAATTTAAAAAATACTGCCCTAAGAGCAGAGAACACGTACAATTTACTTACTCATGCACATTAAAATACTTATAAATTGCGCGTAAGATTTTCTAATGCACACGAATTATTACTATTTCGATCATTTTTGTTTACACCTAAGGCAGATCAAGATAAAAAAAAGCAATTTCATGTTGATATTCTTAGACTGTCGAAACCATAAACATTGGCATTAGTGGTCCTATTTGTAACTGCAAAATTCATAAATCGTAGAATACAAACATTTTCTTAAAGTTCTTAATAACATGTTTCAATGCGTTATTATTTTATGCTATAACTTCCCCTTTTTGATGCCCGCTGCTCAGGAGCTGTGGCTAATTTTTGGCAAAGGTGGCTAGGACAAGATAAACCTCTTCAGTTGAGTGAGCTGAGTATTGCCAATAAGATCAACGTTTTTTAAGTTGATATTAGCTTCGAGTCATCTTTGAGATAGAAGTGGTATGTGAGTTAAGACTTGAGACTTCTGTAGTTTGCCGAAACCTGAGATTATTATTTTCATTTGGTCAATTGCAAGACATTGTGAAAATGCCATTTGGCTCTAAAGCATTATATAGGTATGTTTTCAAATATTATAATGTAATACTATATCTATATCTGTGATTATAATGTATCTTAATGTATCTAATGTGAAAAGGAGGTAAAAGGGTAGTTTATTTCTTCTTAGAAATTGTTTTCTCAAAATATGGGACACTTCTCCATTAAAATTGGTCATCACTTTTCGAAATTGAGCAACCTATTGCATTGGATGATTCTTTTGTTTATAAGACAGAATGAAAATCTATTTCGAAAACATCAGACAGAATCTTCACTTGTTTTTTCCAATGCTGTGTTTCCAAAAGTGGCCAAGATATTTGAGTCACATTTGCAAGCTTTCCATACAGACGACGAATTCGGAACACTATGTAAATAACCAGCCTTGTAGCTGTGTTAATTACTTAATCCCTTTCAACAATAAAATGAAATCCAAATCAAACGTTAATTTTGATCAAAGAAATCTTTAATTAAAGTTTTGAAAAAAAGTCAATACAATTTTGTAAAAAAAACTTATTGTAGAACATGCACAATCATATAGTTTAAAAATGATATCGATACTCAACCTAATATTTCGCTTAAACAAAGGCTTAGAATTACAAGTATGGCAGTCAGTTGAGGAGGATCTAAGAGGTCAGTATGTAGTTGGCACCTGTCTTCAATGCAAGCTTATGTGAAAATGTGAAATAGGCACTTTTAGTAAGACTATATATAATCCATATCTGTGGTACCTATCTATTCGTGTTTAGGTACTCATCGCAGGGGTAGTGTTTATAGTTTATCTTTGCAAGCTGGCAGATATTTTGGGTAATGCATATTGCAATGTGACAATAGTTAGTGTGAGTTAAGTAAAGATTCGCATGATGGGACATGAAAACAAACAAAACTATCATGCAATGGTGGTTTGCTTATTGTTAGAATTGTTTTCACCAGGAAGCAAGCGGTTTAATATATGTAAGATAATATGACTTAGAACATAATGTATTTATTTTTGTCTTTGAGTCTGGTAAATATGTGAGTACAGCAGAAATGAAAAGAGACAAGTTAAGTTGGAAGAATAAGAGAAGAGACAGTTGAGTTGATAACTCTGTTTTTGTTCCTGGGCACAGGACTAAAGAGTTCAATAGATATTTCGGTTGATTCTTCCTTTTTTCTTAAGTTGCTTTGCTTTACTTTTGGTTCTTCTACTTTTATGCTTTGCTTTACTTTACTTACAATTGTCTGAACATGCTTTTGTATGTAGTATTGATAGGGAATGTGGCATTGTGTTAGTTTTGCTAGCAGTTTCGTTTATATTACCTAACTATTGCATTGTATAGTGTGGTATGTGCAAGCACATAGTACACTACACTACACTACAGTAGTGCAATCAGTACTGGGACACAATAGAGTCGAGTAAGGGATGAATGACAGAAATTTTTTTGAGTACAAGAAGACGTAACGTATATAACAAAGGCAGGATGGTTGGGAGAATGGGTTGGAGACGATGTTTTTAGAAAACACAAAAGAGCCAAGAGAATAGAATTGGTAGAGGAGAAGAGAAGAGAATAGAGTTTTGATAAAAAGGCAGGCCATTGCAAGCAACTTGGTAATGTAATGTAAGGCACTGCCATCATCATCATATCTTTTCTTTTGCTTTCGCTTTGCCTGTTCTCTTCTCCTCTCAGTCAGTCTCTACTCCTACATAGTTCATACCTAACCAAAACGTACACCAACTAAACTACATACATTGTACCTACTGTTCTAATACTAACACAAGTAATAGAACGTAATACGACAAGAGCAAGAAGACTACATCGAGTTGCATTCAATTGAACGTTTCTAAGGCATAGCATGGCATCCAAAAGCGAAAGCAACGATAAACGCTGAATCGAGTTCCATTAAGCAATTGTATGGGATTTATGTAGCATAAATGCTACTATTTCGTATGCAGTGCTATTGTTAATCATTCGACCAAATGAAAATGCTTCCCTTGCCATACTATTCTTCTCTATATACAATATTACACTAGACAACAGAACTACTACCTTACCACTACCTTATACAACCAAAGCTTGTCCCACGACGCTATGCTTTAGATGAGAAGGAGACCCATTGTGTCTTCTATTCAATAGCATCATCCTCGCATCATCATCATCATCATCATCATTCCCAATTGTATATTCATCTATGAGTGCTTCGTAGGCAAATACATTTGGGCACTTCCCAATGGCATCCAAAAAATTCTTCTAAAATTACGACCTTAAAACTTTTAAATACTAAAAATCGATTACAAAATCTAATTTATCAACTGTAGTTTGCAGTTGCAATTGTCAGTCTCAATTCTGTGCGCGACAAAGAACAGAGTTTTGGATATTTATTGATTGTTAGTTTAATTCAGGAAGTTAAAAAATTCACCACTACAGTAAATTACTAATTCGGACAATATTTATTACGTAATTTGCAAACATTACGGCTGTTGTATTGCTAAGACTGCTGTTTTCTTGTTATGAGTAAAATGCACATCCATCACTTACATTAATGTAAGGAAAAACTGGGACAACTGTTTTCCAGGTTGCTCAACAAACCATTAAAATACTGTGTCTTACTTACGTATAGCATAAGTGCTAGAAAAGAAAGTTACGAAACGACAATTTTGAAAGGACAACAAGGGTTAGCCTTAAGGCAAGTTGAAACAACTGTAAGAAAAGCTTTGTGAAATAAGAGCTGATACACGATGCAACAGGTTGATCTTGTTCCTAGTTGAAACAAAATCCAAAGCTCAGGCAAAGTACATACGTTACGTACGGCAAATCTCTACACATTCAGTTCTCCAGTTAAAGTGCAACAACATATGCTACGTTGTGCCTTTACTACCAACCTAAATATAGAATCTGTCCATATGATGATTTCTGTCTCTGGCCATGCATCCTTTCCACATGGAGGTCAATAGAATAGTCGCTTTACACTTTAATACAGTCTTAGGCTTAAAGTGCTTTCCCAGAAACATTTTTCAGAAGGTCACCATTGATGAAGTCTGATGTAAAATCACAGTTACTGAGATTACCAAATTAAAATTGATGATATTGAAGAGAACCTATCTGTCAATATTAATGTGCAATACAATAGTTCGTGAATAAGAAAAAGCTATTGACTCGATAATTTGTATTAAATTAAATCAAATAATTTGAATCAGCGATAGATTTGAAATCTGCTAAACGCAGTAGTACTGCGCAACGCGTAATATTTGTAGTAACGTTTTCCTGCTTTTATTTATCAATTTCATTAGAAAATATTGCATTGAATTTATTTTGAAGCTGCTTATTAGTAGGAAAGGAAACATTTTTGTATGGATTTTCTAATTTTAAATAATATTATGTATCGGCAGTACTGTCCCTTATAGGTATAATCAGTACCTTTGGCATTGTATTGTGTAATTGAAATGGTTGGATGGCACATACTGCATTCGCCGGAGGGTGTAAAATATTGAGAAAGGATTAGTTGTAAAGCGAAAGGGTTGCAGAACATAGTTAATGTAAATATGGCAAACAAAAATCGTCATAATTATTGAATGGCACTTTTGCGGACCTTGTAACTTACATATATTGGTAATTGGACAACGGGGAATCGAATGGTGTCAACCTGGTTGAGCCATCAGAAGCCGCTCATCGTCAATTCTTAAAACTGTGTTTACGCCTACTCTTCTCATGTATAATACCGAGAATAACGACACGAAATACAAAAGTACCTAACTCTGAACTTCCACGATTTGAGCTGCTTCTGCAGTATGTGGATGGGAAGTACATTTTTACTTGTGAAACAAATTCGAATCTACATGGAAAAACCATAGAAAATTCCAAACAAACAGTAGGAAACACAAAAGAGAGCAAATGAAAAGGGACGCTCATCTCATCTCTCCTCATACTCACTCAACTCACTCCTTTCATATTCTCATTCTATTCTCACTTTCAGCTCCTTCACAATTCCATTCTGTACAGAGAGACCGTCGTCAACCGTTCGCCTTTCTCCCAAAGAGCTTTGCTTTCTCTGTCTATTTTCTATTTACCACATGGCAATAGAATAGCATAGATACCTTAATAGCCATACGTATTATAGAATATTCTCTCACACAGCAATCCTGAGCATACCTAGGTATATAATAGGCTTCTATGATGTACACTACCATTACCTTAATCATATCCTCCCTCATTCACATTACCACAATGCAACTGCCTGCTACATAATACCTTTCTTGGCTTGTGTACGTACACAACGAACATATCAATGCTATAGTAGATATTACATGAAAGATATCTTCTAGGACTCACTTATATAATTTGCGTATAGTATCTAGTTTGGTATAAGTAATAGACATCAAATAAAGCTCTGCTCTCTCATTCAATTGCTTTACTTTACTCCATTGCATATTACTGAGTGAGTGCATACTATTCTGTTTTGTCCATACAATTCAATATCAGTGCTCTATTCAATGCCCCGCAATGTCATATCTTACAATACGGCAATAGAGAGTAAGCTATAGAAAACCACGTTCAATTCAATTTCTATAATTCTCTGCTTACTATCTCAAAGTCTCTTCTAGTGTAGCTGAAGCGTGGATTTACTTTCTATGCAGTCAGAACAGAATAGTTTTCTATTCATACCACTATAGACACTACATACAGGACAACTATTATCTATAGCTTCCTTTCATTTTCTAAGGACGACCTGCCTTCAATGTAATAATAATATTACATGTACGCATATAATTGTGTGTACGTTTACTGATTGTCAGTACTGATTACTGATTACACATATGTATAAGCACATCATATTCACATCACCACATCACATCATTGTAAATTTTATCTCACATCATACATAGCATCACATCACCAAGCCACACATCACATCATCAGTTCCTAAACGAAAGGTCTCACATCATTTCCAAAGCAAAAGGTCGCACATCACATCATTTCCAAAACAAAAAGGTCGCACATCATACATCACATCACATCATTGAATTTCAATCAAAAATGACCATTTACTTTCCACATCAACACATAACATAATTTTTAATTGCAAATTTTGTAATTGGTACCATTTCTCCTTACTTTTAGCATGGTAGGTCGTCTCACATCATACATCACATCACATCACATGGTTTTCTAAACCTGCTCACATCATATTCACATTACCTTCTAGGTAAACCTGTTCATATCATATTTCACATCAGTTTCTAAGTAAACCCGCTAACATTATGCATACATCACATCATCGAGTTTTGATCAGAAAAGGCTGTTTTGCTTCCACATCACCACATCACATCAAAAAATATGATGTGTTACCCATCTATTATAGGTAGGAATGTACGTGTAGCTAATAATAATAATAAATAACTGTATATCCCAATATGATGCAACTATAACTTAACACAGGACTTATTTCAACTGCTGTTCGGTATGCTATTTAAAGTCGCAAAAGTAGATTGATTAATAAAACAAACTATTTATTCTGTAAAATGTTATCCATTTGTGTTTTTTACAGAAATAAGCTGCAAAATCTTATTTTATGGGAGTGTTTTTACACTGTTTTACTCTGTTTTTTTTTACTTTTTTGAAAGTTACCAATTGACAAAATAAAACGAATTTCATTTGCCCATCTCAATAGCCATGCATCCTTGCATTAAATAAGCTTGTCGACTTTACATTCTGTTCACTTTACTTCACATATAAGGATTCTCGTAGCAAGTTGGATAAATTACGTAAGTATAATGTATTTAACAGGTACTTAAATTACTTATGCCCCTAAAAGTTTTTAAAAAGTCATTATCATTAGGGGTATCCGTAACCTTTTGGTTCCAATAAGCTTATCTATTACTCATTGTTTTCATTAGCGAAAATAAGCTTGAGAAAAGAAAAACCCTTACCTAGCCTGACTTAACTTAACCTGACCTAACCTAGACTGACTTATCCTTTCATGTATCATAAGTATCATATACTATATTTATCCATGATTTCACTTGCAAAGAAAACTGACGGGTTCTAACTTTCAAACTGCAACGTACTCCCGAAAAATATCTCACACTCCCTTATATTTTGAAAGTTGGCACCTGTCGATTACGTATCTAACTTCCTAAAAGGGCGAATTTACTGTAAATTATAAAACATAGAGAATAAACCTGTCTGAACACATGAATTAGAAAAGTACACACTGAACGCCAATAGCTGTGAGTTTTTCATTCCTAAGGTGAACAAGAATGCAAACGAAAATTGAACTTTGGCTTCCTTAACTTAGCTCGGTTACTTTTAATTACAATTTGATCAATTCTCCATGTTCCAAGAATACTTAGGAAACACCTTAGATTAATCTTTACTATGAGCAAATACATTACTTTGCTACTTTATAGGGTTTGGAATGGACCTACTAAGTTTCAACTCTTCGGTAGCTTCTTTATGCTCAATTTTGTATAGATCTGGATATCGATAGATTTGGGAAACGATTAGGGCACAAAAGTTTTAAAGTTTCAAATAGAGCGGAGATTAATACCCACCTTTATAAAAATGTAAGTTATTAAAATCCGAATGAAAACTCGGAAGAAAAAATATTGAGCGTGAAGCAAAAGAAAAGGAAGGAATTCAAGACACGGCTCACTCATTGTCACTCATTCAGTCCTTTTCTGTGGCTTCTTCCAAGTTTTCTTTTGTTTGTGTCCGGGCTTCATATGCCATATAAAAGACAAAAGAGTCATCTTCGGACTCCATTGTGAAGGAAAACAATAGACACATGTAATAGAAAAAGGGAAGCATGCTTAAGACAGAAAGCAAAGCAACCAGCTGAAACCAAGAACGCACAACACAAAACGAGACTTTCAATCATCGCATTATTATTATCCAGTCTATCTACCTATAAAGCCAAATACGCTATGCAAACTTATACACTTATTTGTATATTCAAATTCACGTAGAAAAAAATTCATACCTTTTTAGCGAGCCAGAGGCTCACTTATGGAACCGTGTTGTCTGTCCGTATGTACGTATGTACGTATGTATGTATGTGAACACGATAACTCTTGAAGGCATTGACCGATTTGGATAAAACCTCGGATTTGGACTCATCTCGACCTAGTTAGGAACCCTATTTAAAATGGGCGTGGTCACCCCACCCCTTTCGGAGATAACGCGCGCTCACTTTATAAACAATAAGATATGAAAAGGGGGTTTGGGGTACAAAAATATCTTACACCGCTTCTAGTAGTTTGTTAGCGGGATAGTAAAAAATATTTTACACCGCTTCCACTTTATATTGAACAAGACAGTCAAATAGGGTCTTTAGGTGCAAAATATAATTTTTGGGTGTGTCCACTTTTGGGAAGCGGTATACACACTTTTTGGGTGTCTTTTGTCATATGAAGCGGTAAGCTAACTTTTTGGGTGTTTCCCACTTTATGAAGCGGTAAGCTAACTTTTTGGGTGTTTCCCACGTTATGAAGCGGTAAGCTAACTTTTTGAGTGTTTCTTCTTGTGGGAAGCGCCAAATGATTTTTTGGTTGCTTCTACTTATAGCTTTCAGTTACCATGGCAAAATTTAATACATTTCAATTTTTTTAAAAATTTTGATCCATTTTGTGTTGCCATGGCAAAATTTAATATTTTCGAGTTTCCATGAAGAATTATGTTTTCCATTGCTCTGAGAAGAGTATTAATTTAAGATTATCAAATTATAAATGAAACAAATAATTTTATCCTCTGGCTCGCTTTATGTTACGGCTTGGCGATGTTTTTATTGTAGGAGTTACTTTATGTAACTACTAACAATACGATTCGCCTACATATACTTTCAAGATGATAGTAGTGTGATTAGATCATGATGGTATTAAAGTAAATTTTGATTTCATCCATGAAGCAATCTTTAAAGCAGTACGAAAGAAGATACTAAACAATTTGAATGCTTTCACCTGACACGTTTAATCTTTCCATCGACAGTAGCATTGCTTTACCCAGTTAAATTCTCATAGTGTTCATTAGTGTAAAACGTAAAACTACTGTTTTGTGTAATTTGTGTAATTTTCAAAATCTCAAATGTATACGTAAAATGTTACCTTTGTATATGATAAATATTTAACGCAAAACCTTACCCTTTACCAAGGTAAGTTTTCCAGTGCAATTTTCTCACATGGTTTGCTTTACAAGTACGGAAGAATCTTTATGCTAAAGGGTTGGTATTCCTAAATCATCCTTATTATTACGAGGCCTTCACAACAGAAATATTCTCATTACGCAATTCTGCACTGCTGATATTCCCTACAACATTCACTCACATCTCACTGAATGCATATCCTTTCACTTTAAAATCCTTCTACACTTGCTTAGGTTTACTTTCCTTTAATTTACGTTTACTTCACGAATACTTATATAATATCATCCAGAATATCTTATCCTATATCTTCCCATCATTATTATATAGAATACACCGCGATGGTGTATTGTGCATTGTGTTTGCCAAGTGTAGTATGTTTAGAGTATCCCTACGCCAAAGGACCCCTAGTAAAATGCACACTACACATTATGAATTTCTCTTCTGTTATTTGAATAGGAACACGCTCTATTGTACTCATTGGAATTCAATTCTATTCGTAGTGAGTTGAAATTCTGCATTATTCTTCATACGAAGCCTGCCATTATTTCACCTCATTTCATTTCTACTGACGATGAGATCTGAGTTCATCAATTCATTCTCAATCGTATTCATAAAGCACAATTACTGCTAAACTACAGTCCTTCATATCGCATTTCGTACTTTCCTTGTGCCGGCAAAGTATGCAATGCATTGTCAAAAAATAACTAAGCTCATTTATATGCGAAGTTATTTACTAAAAAGTAAGTAATTGCGGGAAGTTCATCTTGATATTGTAATACTGTAGGATTGCCGATAACGGCACTATTACCAATTGCATTGTGCAAGTGAACTAAAGAATTTGTAATAATTAGCGACAAATACACATACATAGAAATTATATGCACAAGATAAGATAAAAAATATTTAAGACCACAAGGTCAATAAGATCAATAAGACTAGTCAGTACATAAATGATGACAATTTTCTACAGAAAGCATTGGAAACACGAAAAATACAGTGTAACAAATGTAAAGTGCATATAATAGTAATAATACATGTGATTACTTATTGATTAACTTTATTTGAGAATGTGTTGCTATAAAATAAAATGAGGATTACAAAGCATTGTACAGTACAGTATGGCTTTTGAGAAAAATATTCTTTTAAGATTAATCTTGACTTATGCATACTATGGTATAGAGAGAGTGGAATAAGCATTCATGGTTTTGGCAGATAGCAAAAAGACGATTGTCGTTCCAAGTCTGATATATTAGATACTTCGCACTAGAGATAACGTAATAAATACATCCATGTATACATTTACGTGTTACATAGTTATCTCTAAAAGGGAAAAGTATGTTTTCCCTTTTTCTTTCCCTGCCACTCTAGCACTGATTTTATATTCTTCATGAGACTCCTAATAGTACTAGTCAAATATTACTCCGTTATCCTTGGCACTTATGTACTATTGCTTGCGCAGACATTTTCTTTAAATCTACCGTAATGTGAATCTCTTTTATCGTTACTTGAGAAGTGCGAAGTAGGCCATAAATCAGTAAAGAAATCTTTTGTGTTCGTTAAATGCTTCATCTTTACACTCTTTCATTTATTCAACTGTGTTTGCAGTATGGAACATTGTCTCCCTTCTTTTTTCTTTTTAAAAGTATTTCTCCATTAAGGGAGTTCCGATTCCTATGCAGAGAGATGAAACTCTGTAGAGACACAGACATTATACTTGCTTTCCAAAGTACATCTTTGCATTAAAGTATTTTTCCTTGCTCTAACATTTGTAACTGAAATAACATCCTCGACTGTAGTGTAATATTTAATGACTTCTATAAAGTAGTCTTACTGTAGCATAGTGAAGTACCATTGTAATCGTTATAATAACTACTACTACTACAACATAGACACAGTACTGTAGTACAATTCACAGTATATAAAGTAAACTTAGTACAATAATTGTACTTTCATACCTTCATATCTCTCTTACCAATGTGCTATGATATATAATTTAATATTTAGTTAATTACTACAACTGAAAATGCCTGTGTTGCAGAATATTTAGTACGTGCAGGTGCTAATCGCATCTGAAAGCTGTTTTTTTGGCCCAGCTCTCATCCACATGCTAATAGCCTTATTATGTAAATGAGAGGCTGTAAACACAGGTGAGTAAACCTTAAGTAGATTCTCAACTTCAGTACTTATTGCTACATATTGATCACATATTTTAATACATAACATTCCCATATACGACAACCAAATATACGATTAATAAGCTTCTTATTAGCATCTTATTAGCACGGTAGTGCTCAAACTTGTTTAAGAGACGAGACGAGTTCAATCAAAGCAGTCTCTCTTAGATTAAAGGCATGGACTTATCACTTGGTATAGGAAACCTCAACCCTTAAGATGTTTATTTCACTTCTAATTAATTTACCCTAATGTATAATATACTCAAGAAAATGTCTACATATTTTTCGTTAGTGAGTTCATGTGGTCTACAAATGATAATTAGATAATGTAAAGACAACGCATATTGTTATACAGATCTCCAAGTGTAATGTAAGTATACCGAGGAATCCCACGGAATCCCACAATTTTTATTAATTTATTAATTATTATTGCTACTGCAAGTGTTGAATAGATGATAATTTTTTTGTCCACGTTTAGTACTAACCATTTTCAAAGGTATAAAATATGTCTACTATTATTAAAATTTTGTCTGAAACTAATAACTAAGATTTGGTAGAATAAGTAGTACTGTTAAGAATATCACTTAGGTGAAGAGTTCATTTTTCATGTACTATTATAAATCAAGCATACGTACGTATGCGCATATTAATACGTATACAAAATAGTTTAAATATCAGTTATTTTGTTAAAGGCATCAATTAACTAATATGACTTGTGTGTTGTGCTGATTAATATCTAAGTTAAAACTTAGGAAACCGTCATTATTTCACATGCTGCTTACGAAGCACTCGTGACACTGGTATTTCCAAAGGAAACCACTTCCACATTAAATGAAATATCAAGTTCGGTTGTAATGAGCGGAGGTTTTGCTGCTGCCTTCCTTCCTCAGCAAACAGAAGCAGAAATAAAAGCACATGTCACACACAAACAGATTAACTTGCACCAGGATAAGAGCAACCCTTCCCTCCGACGCAATTCTATTATACCCTGCCTGTATCATCCCTCCAGGACTATTGTCTGTATTTATTACTTTGCCATTACCATACCACCTACATGAAACGCGTATCTTTAAATAGCCCGTAACATTCCATATCCCACTAAATAAAAGTAGGTAAAACTAGAGGAATGAAGTATAGTAGTAATTCACACCAGGCTAATAGTAAGCAAGCCAAGAAGCAGTTAGCAGCAGATGCATGAATGATGAGTAGAATAGAAAAGAGCGCAATATATGTGTCCATGCAGGCACGTATGGAACAGAAGAGGAGAATAGCTGACTGAGTGAGCTGAGCTCCTGCTCAATTCAATGCTCACATTATTATTATCCATTAAATGTAACATTGACAAGAGAGTAGCTTTAGAGTAAAGGTGGAAGTACGGATTAGCTTTACATGTATTTGTAATATTCGTCCAAAGTTGGAGCACGTAGAGACTCTTTTGTTATTTATGAAAATACAATTTCCTTATGTTTTGTCTGTTCCTCTTTCTTTTGTGAAGGAAACTACTGCTAAAATGTAAAATACATAGAATATAATAGATATAAATGATACACTCACAAAGAAACACAATGATATCACACCAATAGCTTATGTTATGTTAGCTAAACCTAAACCAACTTAACTAAATTCATGTAAGCTATAGATAATATACATAGAGGAGGAGAGACAGACTGATACAAACGATATATAAATGCTATTGCTATGCAGCATGCACTGCACTATGCTAAGTAAGCAAGCAAATCATAATACATAGAAAACACAATGCAATACTATTCAGTTGTTGTTTTGTGCAGCAGAAATAACAAAAACTATCTGTGTTCTTAATTCAAATAATAAAAGCTCCTGCTTCTCAAATCCATTGCAAGTGAACTGAACAAAAGGAGTGAAGCAGGCAGACTGACTCACATTATTATTTTTTGAGCTACGGTCATTTTGTCTTTTCTATCACCGGAACAAATTCTTTAATATTTACTACGTATAATCACTAGATACTATGTACTTGCTACCTAATGCACTATTATCATTTTAACTGTTACAAATACATGAATAGGTATACAATACTAAAATAATAGCCAAACCTGCATACATGAACATACACTAATAGAACACAAAACAAAACACCAAAACTTAGTTAGCAATCATTTTAAAGTTTATACGTTATACTAAATGATCACTTGCGTACATGATATATACTACTTAAATATGTCATGCAACATTACATTATGATTCAAGTAAGTGTTGTTAAGCAGATTGCTTACTCTTAGCTGATTTATTAAGAAGCCTGCATCAAAAATAGGCACGGTTGTAAATAGTATAGGTAATGTCATGTAGTGTTGATGTGGTACACGGTACACGGACAGAGAACATAAAATCCATCCTTTCATCATCACACAATTCAATACACAACTTACACAGAGAACTTGGAACAGACAGAACTGAACACAATGTACCACCACAACACAACATACCATCCAACCAACGAACTCGAGTGAGTGAATATGCATTAGGTTTCATTTATCACTTTTCTTCAATAGTTCAATTTACTCTTTACTGTTTTCAGGACAGAATACAATGCAACATAATACAATACAATGCATTGCAGAACCGAACAACAGAACAGAACTAAAATGAATAGACTAGACTAAGACCATTATCCATTATTATGTAATCCTATACAATTCACACTTGCTCAGGCTCATGTGCTTTTCTTTGTATTTAATGTATGTAGATAGATGTATGCACTAAAGTTCCCAGTCCCACTATAATGCTCTTGGCTTTGTTCTCTAAGAATTGCTTCTTATTTGTAAATTTTCTTGTAATAGATACTACCAAGGTGTAATGCATGGCAAATACTAATCGCAACTTGTCATATCTATTTCAGCTACTCGTGCATCACACCAGACAATTCGATTACCATGGACCACACTGAAGTGAACTCAATACTTCCTAAACATTATTGATGACAATCTGAATGCAAACAGAAATCTTAATTATCATGCATTAAATATATATTACATGTATCTTTACTTATCTGCTGTTCTATACAATAGTAAATTATTTTAAGAAAAATAAATTGCATATTGAGCATTTTAATTTTACTTAAATTATTACCGGTTTTCAAAATAAATGATAAACTAAAAGTACGAAAAAATCCAAGTAATTTCTCTTTCAGCTACCTAACTGTATCTGAAAGCTACTCAGCACAAATTTAAGCATAACACACAATGAATTTATGTTGCTTCGCTAATGCACAGCGTACAGGATGATGTATGGAAGCCCATGTACCAAAGCTCAAATCTCTACAGAAAAAGAAACGTTTCTGGACAGACTCACCCAGTGGGAATACATAAAATGTAATATACTATAATGCAATGCAAAGTAAATGCAAATGTGAATAAGAGAAGGCGAAATGAAATGTAGCTGCAGCCGGGTAGAATATAGAAGCTACTCACGCAGTCGGCTACTTTACGTAGCTATTTTCAAGAAATATTCCAGAAGATCCAGAGCAAGAAGAGTGGAGTAGAAATTTCCATTAGAAATTCAGCAAGCGTCACATTATTGCTCATCATTATCATTTCATATGAATGCATTACTCAAGCTAAAACATTATTCTCCTCTGAATGCTTAAAAGGGTTCTAACATCTAGGTACTCATTGTAGAAACCATGCCAAATAAAAACATGTTTTGTATAATATGCATAAAGAATGAAGTACACTTATATAAAACTTAATACAAATAGTTAATTTCCTGTTTATCATGTCAAATTCAGTATGGACTACTATTTAATGTGAATACGCCTTAATTTTACAGTATTCGTATTTCTGAGAACACATCTATGTATGAAAACGTTGTGTGTCCATAATTTTAGTTTACAGTTAAGACCACTTAAGACCAGAATAAAATAAATGAATACTTACGAGTTGTAAAATGATCCAATTTTTAAAGATATTGCACAAAACGACGGATTTCACTGTTAAATATTATAATATTGACATAACCGAACTACTGCAGGATTATCATATAAGATTATTGAATTAGATTCCTGATCACTGATACACAAACCTTAACAAACAAATATTTGGTTATTCACTCAAACAGGGCAGTAGGATATCTCACTTGCTGAAGGTCACATCACATCACTATTGCTGCACCGCACCTCGACCGAATGGCACAGCACCAGTAGCACTGCATTGAGAAAAGTGGTTCCGGTAGGTCAGTAACACGATACTCTTATATAATGATAGATCTGATTTTGGAGTCATATAACGTTAACATCTAAATGCACTTTTTAATGATGAGTGAATAAATTCTTGTTATACATAGTCCGAACGATAAATTTTTATTTCCTTACATAAAATCTCAACTTATGTTACTCATTAGATCAAAAGTTAATTTTAAAGTGTTTTGATAGAAAAAAATATGACATATAGTGCATTAAATTTGAATTGCAGTAGAAAATTGAATATTTACTAATGAATGGGATCAGGTGCAATAGCACAATACAGTAAGTGTTGAAAACGTAGTTGGTGTATTTGTAGGACAGAAGAACATCGGTGGTCCGTGTGGTAATAGAGGGGAGAGAGCACTATGCGCAACCACTCTGTTGAAGAGCAATGCTACGACTGGTTTCTGATGTCAGTAGCATTGAGGATGACATGGAATTTGCTTAGCATGCTGTAGAATGTACATCCTGGCTCGTAGTATGTACTATGTACTAGAGTAGAGTTAAAGCTGAGCTAACTGAAGCTAAGCTGTGAGTGAGTGAGTATAGTAATATATTGTGAGTGAGTAGTAGTGGGGAGGCTCCGAAAAAAGAGATCTTGAATGTCGGAACACGAGTACGAGTACAATAGAGACGATAATTGCCTCGTGCTCAATAGAGTTTTCTCCTATAGCTCCGTATCTTGCGCACAAAAAAGGAGCGACTGCGTGACAAGCGATTCTCACCCTTAGCACATAAACATTGCTTTGAATATATGTATCGGTGTAAACTAAACAAATCTACTACTTCTTGTCTTCTTTTCTGAATTCATCTCTTTTTTGCATTTCAATGAATAATACGATATGTGACTAACTAAGAACTGACTCTGGCAAGACTGGACCTTTGTTCATGTAATAATAGTCTCGTGAAGGCTAATACATGACTTACTTTCATAAAACAATTTTCTTTGAAATTCTAGATGATTATCTTACAACAGTATCTTTAGACAACATTTCCCTCCAAACAAAACTAATGATATCGTATTATTATTATTGTACTCTAGCATATTTTAGGCATTCACATGGAATTCATCTCAGCATGTTTGTTAAATGGCTGGATTCAAGATTCTAACTACCATGACTTAAATGCATACATGAATCAGCCATTTGTACTAGTAAAATGTTGAAACGAGACTTGAGCCAGTATACCAATACATTTTTATTGTGTACTAGTACTGTGCTAGCTGTGGTTGAGAGAACCGGGTTATGCCAGGATCCTAATTAATTAGTAAGCATTTAAATTGCGAATCCATATTGCGAACCCATAGCAAAAAATTGACCATAAATTATAAATGGATTTGCCTGGGTGCTACAATATGTTTTGATATTTGTATATGATGTGATGTGACATGACAGCTGACTTGAGATCTTAAGAGGGATGTCTGTGGGGCACAAGTTTACAATTGCATTCGATTGAATAGTACATTACATAGAGCACAATACACTATTGAAAATGATGCTTGGCGCTTGCTTGATGGTAACAAGAAGTCTGTACGTACGTACATGCTGGATGAAATGTAACACGTAAACAAGCTGAATGTATGCAATAATATTCCAACTAAAAGTAGTATGTGTATCTTAAGATGCCTCACTTGGCTATTATGTGCAATATTACAAGGAATGAGTCGAGTGAGGTCTTCTTTTACATTTTCACTATTGTGTTTGCACTTTTAAAAAGTCTTGTACTCTGCATTCCACTTGACATGGCACGGCACATCCATCTATCCATTTTTCGTCATTATATAGACTGGTTCTGCTCCTTACAATACAGAATGCCTATGTAATTCTTACAAACATCTTTAAGTATGCAATTGCGACAATGAAATGTTTAAATCTAAGGTAATATTTATATACTTGTGTTGTGTAGCAATGGAGGAGAGCACATCATCCAAACTTAAACTAAACCTAAGGCTTTCTAACAATAAGGTGTGTTAATTCTGTGTACTGTACCAGGACAAGTGTGTGTTATGTTAGTTATGTTGTTGTGTATACATATGGAGGAGAGAATATTTCAATTACTCCATTCAAACAGCACGTATTGATTTATACTGTAAAAGAGTACAATAGAGCGGAGCGAGGCAAACCAAATTTTCTATACATTATTATTATAAATACCTCAACTATTGTTATCACTTCCACTTCTCTATTCACAATGCAATCCAAGTCAAGTCAAGATTCAAATAGGGCTCTAAGGCAAAGCAATGAAATCCAATGCAATAGAAAATAGTACAAGCAAGACTTAATGCAGAGTTTTAGTCACCGTATTGAACCCTGTAGTATGCTGTACAGCACATACGTAGAATAGAACAGAACAGACAATAAACAGCTACATCAGAAAAAGAGCAAAGAGAAGTGAAGAACTGTCTGTCTGTCCTCGAATGATATACAAAGCTTGAATAATAGAACAAGAAATGAAAAGGCAGGAAGAGTCCAATCTTGCTCGTCTTTTATTTCGGCCAACAATACTCGTCACTAGACAAATGTATATTTGTTGACTTGACTCGAGACACATGCCTAAAAATTTCTAACTCGTTTATAAACTAAATATGATTTTATTTGCTCTTTAAAAAACTTTTTTCACCTCAATTACCCACAAGTCATCTAAATTGTTTTCTTGAGTAATGTTGCGCTCGGTTAGGCAAGTGCTTATGTCAATACCAACTTTTAACTGAACAGTATTAATTCGTATACTTTTACCAACTACATTTAAGAACTCAAGGCAATAAGAATTGCACACACAATTTAATAAAATTTAAAACTGTCACTTACCAATCTGCATTAATACATGCACTGCATCAATGTTGACAGCAAACTCATTAAAGATGCATTGTCTTCAGGTTTAACAATTTAACGGTAGTTAATTGTCCATTTTGCATATGTAGCAGTTTACAGTTAGTACACAGAACTATTACTGTTCCTTTTTCGAATAATGATGAGATACATTTCGTTTACGAACCTGTAGATGTGGATTACGATTAGGAGAAATGCAACTGAAAACTGCTCAAAAGCTTTTAAAAAGTCGATGATTTTTTTCAAATTCGGAGGGAAAACGTTATAAAGAAGCAAACAATTGACAAGTAGCTCTAGCAGAGTGGTGTAAACCGCTGGCTATTGTACGGCGGAGCTAGGTTCGTTTCTCGGTAGTGGTTTCGACTTTTTCGGGAGGCTACTTTGGCTAGAGAGGGTTTTCCGGATCGGTGATAACATGGCGACAACTCTTTGAGGCAAATGGTGGTTGTGGCATTCCCTTACCACCAAATCCTCAAAACAGATACAGGAAAGGCATACTGGTAAGCTCTGAAAAGCTACCATAAATCTGTTAAAAGGATAGGGATCCACCTTTATATGTCCAATAGTCAATGGGGGGGGGGAAGAACAGTGTCGTTTCACTGAAGCAGTATGGGGTGACTTAAACAAAACCTTTTATAAAGCGCTGGAAGAACACGGAAAAATGAAAATCGAAGAGTAAACAACTTTTCCACTGAAAATCGAAAGTCACTAAAGTGAAAGTAACAAACATTCTAGAACGGAATTCAGGAAGAGTTATAATTATAAATTAAATCTCAGCACAAAAAGTAAGAACTGTATTTAATTAACTTGAAAGATGTATTAATCAGATTAGAAGATGAGCAGCTCCATTACGTTTCCTTGTTCTCCCTTGAAGATTGCCTATTTACCTAAATTATTACAGAAACTGTCTCAAGTTGCAGGGAAAGACGGAAACAGCTTTTCCAAAGTTGTTCTACACAACGCTTTTCCCTTCAGATACAAAGTGTATCTATACCATGCAACCTGCAAAACACAAGGTGCAATTAACTCTATATATATCGCTGTTGCAGTTAAAATTGTAAACTTAGTAGCACGAAATAGTTGTCTAATAATTACATTAGTGACTTTCACTTTTAAGGATATTCCTGAGGAAGAAATTCACGTAAAGCATTATGGTAAGGTTTATAAGCATACAAAATACCTTTGCTTGCAAAAGCGAAGTAAAGCGATAAGCGACCATTAATGTGTTTAATAGCTTGAGCACGGTTAAAAAACTATGACTTCTCATTTCCCTTTCACAGTATCCGTGAGAAATCTACACAATTTAAAGGTTGTTAATGACCTGTTTTCCTAAGACAATGTTACGTCTTCTTCTAACACTAATGAACAAACGTAGAGGTTTGTCATTATTAATGGTGCGCCATATAAATCAAGGAAACATAGCTTACTCTTTTATTTGAATTCTTTTCTTAAATTCCATTTTCGGGTTTTCTGTGAACACTGTAGTCCATAATAATTTTATTAAACATTAAAATGTACTAAAACGAACGCAGCTATTGTGTACCTATCTAAGTATATTACACAAAATAAACATTTTTAATTTAACATAAATCCTACATTTAAATAGAATTTTATTCACTTTTGATTTAAAGAGTTAATAATTCTGCGACTATTTATATGACTCTAAATTAAACTGCCCCAGATGTAAAATGGAAACCTATCTGTTGACCTGTATGAGGTTTTAATGTGGTATACACAGATACCTATATCTATTTACAAGGGGAACAAACTTGACCAAATAGCAACTGAAATTCTTTTATCTTTCCGATTGAATAGATGCATTCATCCCCTTCTCTGTGATGTTTACTCTGTGCTCATTCTATCACATAAGGATACATTCTATAGATGATTCTAGTATTCGGTACGCTCCAGTGTCGCATACAAGAGGAATATTAAAGATATGTACGCAGATACAATATTAACTATACACATGTGGCAAATCGAATACATTTATTGCTTTCCATATAACATCTAGTAAATAGTAGTCTTAACTTGTGAAAGTGAATACAACTGGATTTAATTTAAGCCCCGAAAATCGGATTGGGGAGAAAATTTAATCGAGATGAACGGGAAGAGAGCACAATGAGAAGGCGTTCCTTTGTGGTTACCACATGGATGGGTGCACTTATTCCTAAATGTGCTTCTCTTTACTTTCCTTCTACACTCTCTACTGCTCGCTACAAAGTTTTAATCTTTTTTAGCTTTGGGTAATTACCGATCTTCCTTCATGTCATTAGCAATTTAGTCGAATAGTCAGTAGAATATTAAATCCAAATGTTGCACTATGCAGTTATCTGTTAAGCAGACCTAAAAGACTCTATTTTTAAGGCCTCAAGGACTGTTAGTTCAGTTTTGACTTTTTCCGTACGGTTTTAATAGAGAACGAATTTATTAAACGCTCAAAGAGTTTTGCGCAGAATCAAATCAAATCAAATGAATAGTGAGCTTTACCTTTGTTTTGCGCAAATTGACTTGGAAAAACTTGATGACTTAATGACAAACCAAATATTATATTGAATTACACTGCATATTCATTAAACAGATAAAACACATTACCTCGTCTGATATTTTACATTCTACCATCTACTTATTATTGAATATTTGTAGTAGTGTTTGATTATTATTTTAATTACCCTGATTTTCCACAATTTGATTTTATAGATTACAAGAAAGCCAATTAAGACTCGTTCCAAATTACAATTTTAACAGGGGAAAGTACTCTGTTAATCAGTGCAGATAATATAATCCCAGTCTAATACAGTGAGTTGTAACAAGCAGTATTCTACATTTCTACCTCTTCCATGATTCGTCACACTGTGTGATGGATTTCTGGAGAGATCTTGTAAAAGTCTTGAAAAATATCTTAATCTTGAACATTGGAAAATTAGTTATGAAATAGCACACCAATAATATTTGTGCATGTACATTTATGAATAAGCTAATTATGATGTTGTGAAGGTGTGTGGTAGAATGCATTGTTAATAATATTATGCTTTGTTCTGTATGCAAAAGAAAAGCTTTAGCATGGCAAAGCATCGCGAAGTCATGTTAAGTCAAGCCAAGCTGCGTCCATGAAATGAAATGAATGACAGACAGAAGAATTTTTTAGGTTTGAGAAGACGTTGCATAGAGTAACAACAAAAGACTCGTCGGAGAATAGGCCAGAGAGACGATGTTTTAGAAAACACAAAAGAGCCAAGAGAATAGAATTGGTAGAGAAGAAGAGAATAGAATAGAGTTTTGATAAAAAGGCAAGCCATTGCAAGCAACTCTGGAAAGTAATGTAATGTAATGTAAAGCACTACTATTGCCATCATCATATCTTCACTTCTCTCTATACTCATCTCGTTCTCGTCTTTATTCTAAAACTGAAACTCAACTAAAGCTTTGGCATTGGCATAGCAAAAGCAACGATAAACGCTGAATCGAGTTCCATTAAGCAATTGTATGGGATTTATGTAGCATAAATGCTACTATTTCGTATGCACTGCCATTGTTAATCATTGGACCAAATGAAAAGGCTTGCCTCGTTCCAATCCTCTAATATTATAGCCAGCGGTTGTGTCAAATAATACAGCATCTACTACAATTCTCTTATTACTCACTATATCTTCCTTCTATTAGTTAGTTAACTTATGCATAAATACATACATTACATAAGTACTTTAAATAGTATAGATCTCTATACTTTTGGGTGCTTGCTTACTAATCGCAAGTATGCTTAGGTACTAAACTTAGTATACAACGCAGCAGTGCTATTACCTACATATAGGATGCGATTTTGTATTAAGTATCTTCGTTAAGTCATGTAGGGCTGCAAAAGTTATTTAGCTCATTATTATTTCGGCCTAAGTGGTAAGTATAAGCGTAGTTGGTATAATGTACCTGCTTTAGGTTGTTTTCTGTCTCAAGTTGTGGTTGGTTTCATTTTTTAGAAAAACCTTTCCTTTTACCCTTATGTACATACATACCTATAGTTACTTTTAACTAAATGCATTCAGCTTCCACTTAAATTCCTGGATGCATATTCTAATTCAAAGTGTACTGCAGTTTAAAATTCTATTGAGCCATGCATTAGTAAGTATGCAATGGAACAAAAGAATTAAAAATTACGGAAAAGCAATCCTAAACTGCAGAAAAGCTAATAATTTCACTACATTTTTTATAATTTGAGATATTGTCAAAGACTATTAGAAATAGAGGTCGATATTCCATATCATTTACATGGCTGAGTTTTAAATAAAACGGTATCTCGACCTATTTCGGAATTCGGAACTTAAATTAACCGTGTGCTAAGCAAAGAAACCACTCACTGTGTCAAATGCTGCAGCGAATTATGACTGTATTGTTACAAGTCAGGTGAATAATTATTGTCATCATAAAAACAGATTCTAAAATTAAAGTAGTGGTCTGTCGACACCTACCTAACGTAGCATAATTTAAGTCTTGCTGCTATTCACTCACAGTTTTCGTATGATTATGTCACAACAGTAAACCAATAAAGCTTTCTAAGCTCTTCAAAATTCTAATAATTCTCTCTAAAAATACCTAACCTTGATGCTAAATGATCTGGCTTTGCTTATTTCACTTAGTACAGCAGACCAATTTCTCTGTATTTCTGTGTAAGTTTTAGTTTTGTTCACTCTAGAAATACCCAAGATAAAAGGGTTATGAAAATTTGATTGTAGACTGTAATTATTACACAGCAGAAAATATAACTGAAAGGCAAAAGAAAGATTATTTTCTTTTTTTAAAGCATAATGGACGTGATTTCAAAATGAATTTCAGTGACAATACCTACTATCTGAACATTACGTATGACGAGACATTAGCAACACAAGTGTCAGATAATATCTCTTCCCTTTAAGTCATGGTGGTATAACAGATAACTCTATTACAGACACAAATAGAAGTAAATATATCGATATGGTGCACATAAATGGATACAGACAAAACAGATAGTAGGCATAAGCCATTATAATTCATTCATTCATTCACGTAGTAGTAGGAGAGCAGTCTTTCATTCATTCGGCACTGTGAACTATATTGTGCTTCTATTCATCTCACTACGAGGGTACAACAAAAGACTTAGAGAATGACTCGATCTTCATTCTTCTTCCCCAAAAACCGAGCAAGTCAAAAGAGAATAGGAACAAGAACATTGCAAAGCAGAAAAGAGACAGAAAGTGCATAGTATTGTATGTACTCGTTCAGATATACCAATAGTGGAGACTGAGAAACACAGATGAGATACGAAAGATACTCTTTACCAGAATGAAACGAGTTCCAGACTTGTGAGTTTCTTTATCTTTTCTCCCCCAAAATAATGCATCGTATTGTAATCTAATGTATTGTGATGAAATGCTACTTACTACATTTTTGTGTCCAGATCAGAAAAAAAAGATTTTCCACAAATAATGTATGTATGCAACATTATACTATTTATACTTCGTCTCTAAATAAATATGAGACATTTCGGTTACAGTACTCATATTCATCTTTGACGTTTTTTTGGATTGAAACATAATTCTTATGTATACCATGTGTAGAAATTAGATACATAGATAAGAAAATGAATACTTACATTACTCCACAAATCATGAAGTTTAATGCACAATAACATTTACAACCCATACAAATAATATGATATTTGCTATCGAAAACAAAAACTTTCTTTTGTCCGCGTCCGTTGCCCTTGTCTTGTTTTGTCAAAGCTGATTATTCTTCCGGTAATGCGTAACCATAATTATTTATTAATTTAATTTATTGTGTACATGCAAGTGCAACCGATGTGTCCTCTAACATATAGAATTCTTAAAGGCAATGCTAATTTGCAAGTTATGCTGTCCAGTACTTCTACTGCTGTTCTACTATATAGGTACATCAATTAATATTTTCTTGTATTTTCATAACACTATCAGTTTTCATGATTGCAGGTCATTGATTATTAAAATATCAGATACCAAAACTTTCCTCACCAAAGTAAATTCAGGTCATAATTAAATACCACCTTTAAATTGTAATTAGTTGCATGCATCCATTTTCTTTTGAAACTTCATTATTCATTATGATGCTTGTAAAACGCTGACCTAATTTAAAAGCGCAAAATAAGTAAACATTTAACAACCTTTTTGTAAACATTTAAGCAATTGCTTTCAGATACTTTTTGTGAAATTCTCGGTAAGCAATCTTTGGAATCTGATTTAGGTATACGAAATAGAAATGAGGCAGTGGACAAAATTTGAACATTGCTGGTACGTAGTTTTTAAAGAAGAAACAAAATCGCATTTACTCTCTGGTATTAGCAGTATTATTATTCTGCTTAGCTAACGCCAACTTTTTAGGTTTCCGTCAGGAATAGCCTAGTAGTCCGAGTCGCATTTTAGTTTGTGCCGTAAAAATTTATGGTGCGCATCAGCCACATTGTTTGCCACACTCATAACCGTATACAAATGTATCTATAGATTGTCTCTTCACTTCTATTATTCTCTATGAATATTTCACTCAGCTAACGTACTAAAGTACGTATACAACTTGAAATACCTAGTGAGACTTCACATACAACATCAGAGAGGAGAGATTATACTGAATACTGACATTGCATTTGCTTTGCTTTCTTTTGTGCATCTATATATCAAATAATCTAATACGACTACGTATAGTAGCTAACTACACGAACAATACAGATATATAGGTACTTACTATGTAATACTAACAATAAGTAAGATAATTCCAGTTGAACTAAAGAGAGAAAGAGAATAGAATGGCAAATCCAAAAAGACTAACAACAATGGGCAATGCAGAATGTAGGAAGAGAGAATGTCCTGGATAGTAAGTACCAAGTACCTACACAGTTCCAGTGTTCTGCCCCGGCTTGGCTTTCCCTTCAGATTCTTCGTGTTCTTAAAGTTCATTTTCATTTATGACAATGTTTGCTGTAGATAATGTCATGCTCTCTCCTCCTTTTCTCATCATGATGCCGGATGACGTGGTGAAGAAGGAAGAGTCACAGACAATAATAATATAATGGTACATGATGACGAAACTCCAACTCTTTCAACACAAAAACAGAACACATTCAACATCACAATTTTTCCTTTCCTATTATGTACTAGTATAACTACAAACCAGGATAAGTTTAGTTCCCTGGCCTTGCCTCCTATTTTCTCATGTCCATTTGTGCCCAATCCTTTCTCCTGCCAATGGATCATTCTTTCTCCTTACGACTTTCCTTTTTTCTCTATAATGGAACCAGAGAGCCTGCCAAAACATATATACTTCACGACTAACTCTCTTTCCTTTCACATGACATGCATGCCCTTTTCTTTTCACCACATTTCTACCCCAAATTCGATTGTATTGTTCTACTCTTTTGTATTGCACTTGTTCCATTCTCTTTAGGCCTTAACCAGTTCGTTCAGTTAGTTTACTTCTTTGTCGTCTTTGTTCCATCTGCCTCGCATAAAAGCTTTTGTCTTATCGAAAACGAATTCATAAGCAGCACTACACAAGAGATCGCCAACAAAAACAAAATTTATACTTATGCTTCATAAATATTTCTAGTCATAACCATAGAATGGACTATCTAAGTAATTCTCTGAGCAAGTAGTTCGTGTACGATAATACATATATACTGTACAGTTTCAAGTTTTACTATTTCTAATGTGAGAATCTTATGACTTTCTCTGAAGGTGGTTTATAAAAGTCACATAAAATATAGCTACAAAACCAATCAACTAGAATAATTCCCAGTGTCGATTGATAACCAAATCAAACCATAGATAGTTCCAAAAATGATCAAATAAGATTATTACTTGATTATAATTTAGAACAATATAATTGCTAAGGTTCCAATAATCAATCTAAGGAAGTATATCCACATCTCAATATTCTCCTTCAAATCAATTTTGTACAATTTGCAATGTCCATTCTGTGCTAAGCTCGAAAAATGGTACTAGTAGGAGTGTGCTGACATTCGAACCTGTAAATGAAAATGAGATAAATCAATTAATACAATTCAGTTTAGAGGAATTATTAAACATACCGTACTTAGATGTAAATGTTTCTCTCAAGCATTGTAATTTTTCATTTTAGCATTTATTTTCACATGAATTTTTGCAGTGTATTCAATTTACAATAATTCATAAAGGTACAACGAATTAACCATCTTGCTCTAACATTTACACGTTAGGTGGGATGATACAAATAACAATAATAGCAATGGTTTATAAAACTTAGCATTTGATTGCAATGCAACGCAATATTACAGCTGCTAAAGTACTAACAATAATATAAACTTATTTTATACTATCACGATATTACGTATATAATGTCTCAAAAATAAGGCAATAATATAAGATCTAACTAAAGCAGTTTATTACATGTTTAGTGTGCTTAATGACACATATTTAATAACCTATGCTATAATATTTACATTACTGGCACATAAAAATGAGATTCTAATTAAGTAGTAAAAGCAAAAGTATACGGTTCAAATGTTTTAGACAATAGTCACATTTTCATGAACACAGTTCTCTCAAATCATCCGTAGATGTTAAACTGATACCAGCTATGAACTCTAGACCTAATAAACAAGATAATTTTTCGACAAATCGAGAATCCTCAAAAATACGTCGTATAATTATCATCGTAAACGTATATTTAGTTACAATACAAAGCTATAAGTAAGAGGTATAATAAGCATGATGTTTGTCAGTAATAATTATCAAGTTATCCTAATAATTCATAACGATCTTTATACTAAGTAACTATCGAAGTTTAAAATTATTAAGGCTTGAAATTATTCGTAATTATAAAGGTGAAGATTGTGTTTTGAAAAAAAATTATCAGAAAAACGTGTCAAACAAAAAACGCGGGTAAACGATAGGATATTATAGCAACTAGACTGCGGCGATGTCGTACTTCTACTTCTTAATATATAATTTGCTAAGTCTACAGAAACAGTTCCAAGAAGGTGTATTCAAAAATTGAATCTGTAAACAAATAAAATCTGAAAAATTATCGTGTAAAGTAAAACTTACATTGATATTGTAATGTGGCATTAGATGCATTAATATTAAAATACCTGATATGACTACCCTTCACAGCCATAATATTTGTAAGTAGTAAATGTCAAAGCTGTAGTAAAAATTCTGGTAATGGTTGGTTGCAGGAACAGCAAGAAAATTTATTCTTTCATCTCTTCAGATTCAGAGTCTTCTTCTTCAGCTTCTTCTTCCTCTTCGTCGTCTGAAAAATCATTAGTGTAACAAACTAATGTAGTTAATTGCAAATAAAATTATAATACAGTACATATATTATTTCAGTATGGTTATTTTATATTGCCCTTTAGCGTACCGTCTTCGTAGATTGCTGACCAGGCATGAAATTTAGACGGACCTGCAAAAACGAACATAGGTAATATAATAAATGCTATCTTTTTCTAAAAATTAACGCTTACTACTTAACATGATCTACCAAACATGACTTACTTATTCTTTCCGCTGGAGTGGTAGGATTTCTAATGTAAGGAATTTCTTGGGACTTCTTCTCTACATGTACTTCAGTTTTTATGTTTTGTACAGGAATGGGAAGGGGATCGATTTTGACAGTCTTAGTCTTGGTGGGTGAATCTTCTGATTTTGGCTTTTTTGGTCTAGGTCTATATTTATAATCAGGATATAGGCGTACATGTTCGTCCCTGTAAATAATGGAAAATATAAAAAGGGTGCATTTTGTTTAATAATCTGAAACAACAATATAGAAAGCCACGATATTGTACGCATTCACAACGAATGCTACACTTACGCTAATTTCCTGGCTTCATCGAAATAGGGCTGTTTTTCTTCAGGAGACATTGCCTTCCATGTAGAACCCAGCTTTTTACTAACAGCTGCGTGGTGCAAAGTTGGATCTTCGAGCATAATTTTTCGTCTGGTAACTTTGGAGAAAGCCATAAATGCATTTAGTGGTCTTTTAATGTGGTTAAGTCTTTGACTCGTAATTCTTCGCATTGCTTGACCAGACAGTGTTACAATATTAGTTATCTTAAGATCTGATTCTGCATTTATCACCGACACTTCTTCTGATTCATCGTCTGTACCAGAATTACTTGAATCGACACTAACAATGTACTCTTTTCCTTCAAAGTCAACTTCAAATGAAGAGTCACTGCTGACTGGCTGTAAACAATTAAAAAGAACCTTCATTAAGTACCATTGTTATGTGTAGAGTTTTACAATTAGAATCTTAAGAGCGAACTTTATGTTTAAAGAATATATGAATGGTTATTCCTGAGATATTTACAGATTTTCGCGGCTGTGCTATTAGTTGAGATGCAGAGGCCACGTTGTTAGTATTACTGAATACAACACGCGGATCCAATAACTTCCGTTTGACAGGAACTAGGATTTTATTATTCATATCCAGATCCAACTCTCGTTTATAGGAATTGGCTGTCTTTCTGGGGCTATTTTCCTCAGGTTGCTCGAATTGCTGCACCGTTAAATAGTGGTTAGGCATTGTAGATAATGAAGTAGGCGGATTCTTAGCCTTCAGAATCCGAATAGGTTTTCTTTCCTGAGTACAAAAGGCATTGAATAACTCAAAAGCTGAAGTAAACTGTCTAGAGCCCATGACTTGGGAAGGTAGTGATATTAATCAACCTTTCTCGACCTGCAAAAGAGAAAGAAGAATAATAAATTATAACATTATAACTAGCTTCCAAAATTAATTTTATTTAAGTTCAGCCAAGATTTCCCTACAATGGAGAGAAATCATGATTTGGTATTTTAGTAAAATACGTAAAACAGATGCTTATGTGTTAGTATTACCATAATATGAACATAACACAATGAAATATTTTGTAATGCTACACACATAATGTACAGTAACAACAACAATGTTAAAAAACCCATTAACTTAACCAAAATTAAGCTTACCTCTAATCACAAAGTAGACGTTAAGCTGTAAACTCCACAGTAATATTTCTTAGTGAATTTACTGGACCCCGGTATACATAGTTATTCTCCACACTGACGTAAACTGGATACAGGATTAGACACCTAAAACATAAACATAGAAAGATAAACAATTCACAAATAATCGCTCTCAAAATCTTTAAGAATAATTTTTCATAATACACATACCAATTAAGCACTGGAGACAAGCACTTACGAAATACGATTTAGGAAGAGCCTCAGCCAGCCATATCACTGACAACAATAACAAAAACTATCTCCAAATTGAAATGTTTCGTTTAACCTCCGGTAGAGCTACGTACTGAAAGAAGGAGTTTCATAGGTTTTGCTGTGCTAAACAAGGGACAGAAACAGAACTAAAATTGCCGGAGAGCACATCAGCTGAACAAAAGAATCGTGTGCCTTTATTCCATCCAGCGAACAAGGAATGCGTTGGTTCAACGATTCAGTGGCTTTGGCTTGCCTTTCTAGCTCCTCTCTTGTTATGGCTTCACTTGAAATATTATACTTTGCCACCTTTTTCTCCTTGTTTCATACTCGTTGCTTTTTCTTCGAGCTTCTTGGGTATATTTAGCTTGTGCAGCTGATAACAGAACCTTTGTGCTTTAGCTTGTTCCTAAGAAGCGGGGCTAAAATAAAACTTTACAGAGTAAATGCTTTTCTAAAGAACTTCGTTAAGTAATACTGTTCTTACCTTTAAAATGGGTAAATTATTAAAATTAATAAATACACATACAATACAAAGTGGTCTACGATGCGACTTAATAATAATATGCATATATATTATCAGCTAATTTATTATTGTCTGTCAGGAATCAGAAGGGGTGCTATTTAACTGCACAAATAAATTTAAAAAACGCACTAATTGTATTATTGACGATGTAATTAGTGCGTTTTTTAAATTTATTCCTTAAGTGCACATTTATATTATTCATGAAATGCAGATATATATTATTCCTGAAATTCACATATATATTATTCAGGAAATGCACATATGCGTTATGAAATCAAGAAATGCTATACATTTAATTAACTAGTTACCATTACCAGATTAATAAGTGAAAGGTAGGTCGGCAAAGGTGTTTATTGGTGTTTATAAACTGCTCAAGTATACCTTATAATTATTAAATTCTACCTTATCACCATTCTGATTGTAGTAATCACATTTTAATTTAAGATCTTTATAGCGGAAATGTCAATTTAAGTATTACTATGCATTCTAAATCTCATACAAATATTACGCGTAGTTGGGATGAAAATTATGGTTGTGAATATATATTGCTGAGCAAGAAAAGAATTAAAATGTTGACGATTCAAGTTTTGTCAAGAGCGGACAAAATCTTTATTATACTTAAAACCTCATTTTACAACGAGAGTATTCCTTAATATTAAATGTATCCGTTCCTGTTACTTTTCCTAAAATTGCTTTTTCGTGGACCAATATTGAAATAGTTTAACATGGCTTTTCAATAATTTCTTTCAATTTCAAGTTTCTCTTCACATGTAAACAATACAAAGGTTAATCGAAGATTAATACAAAATTGTACTAATGCGCAACATAGCATGCACTTGTGCATATATTATTATCTAATCAATGATATGCTATACATTGTCTCGTCGGAAAAGAATAAAAGCTACTATTAAAATCTACATTTCTATACATCGTATCATAGCTTTATTTCAAAATGTGCTTTTAAGCTGATGTGCCAACTAAGGCCGTAATGAACGAAAATATTTATTGACAACTACTTAACTACATGAATAAGTTTTCCCTAACTTGAAACTGTTTATTCTCTTAAGATAAGACCGGTAAGGAACACAGAATTCCATTGTTCTTTGTACACAGAATATATAGATGAATAACTATTATGTCTCATTCAGATTTTCCGTCCATGATGTTTCACAAACAAAGGCAAACTAAAGATTCCGTCAATAATTCACTAGACGAAATATATCTAAATTGCAAGTCGCAACGGACAGCTATGAATAGTAGGCCTAGCATAAAATTGGTTTTACTGTAAACACTCTTTAATTTAAATTTAAGGTAGTACTTACTCCCATTTCTGTTAGCATGATAAATATTATAAAACCACATTACTTTAATACGTTTTACAAATTTCCTCTACCTATATACATTATCTGTAATCTCTTATCCGTGTATTTTATACATTGTGTATCGTCTGTTTATCTGCTGTCATAAACCATTATGGCATTATACTGCAGTGAAGTAATTAACATTGCGCATATTTATTTGCTTAACTTTCTTATCGGATTCTACTATTGACTACTTACCAATATTATGCATTTGGTTGTTTTCCTTAAATATAAACCTACCATAATCCCACATCAGTCTTTTACTGTATTTTTCCAACACAGGTTAATGATAATACCTAATACGAAGATAGCTTAGGAGGATGCCTTACTTTTCCTCACAACTCACAAGGAAATGAACAACCTTTTTCGTAATGCTCTTAGCGTTTTGGGTTTAAAAATATATGAGTAAAGATGAACTATAATAGAAAGCTGGACTTTGATTTGTGAACTTAAGGGAATAGTAATGAATGAAATAGATCATATATTTCATCCTTGACTATTATGAATGCGATATCTCTTGATATGAATTAGAAGAGTGTCCAGAGTAGACCCAAACTATGTTAATAAACGCAAGTACTTAAGCGATACCTATTTGTAGTCATAATAGTTTTGCATTCAGCAGAAACTATTAAAGACTAGTATTAAAGTCTCATGTGGAAGATAATGTAAATTGGTTAACTGCGCCTTCTCTTTGTCTTAAATTCTAATAGATAGCCAGATTCCAGATAATTATTTAGGACAAGAAAGAACACAGTTAAGAGTTTAAGGACACTTTCAGGTACGTGGCTAAAGGCAATGAATGACCCGTTTCAGTTGCTTCCAGTTGAGCGCTTTGCTCACACTGACTTATCAACCGCTCCTCTGTCCAGATCTCCAGTAAACAGTTCGTTTGCCAAAATAGTCTTTCAGTGAATCCATAAAAACTGTTCGCTGTATTTAAATCTGTCAGTTAATACGAATTTCACCTGGGCACAGAGTTTGAGATAATTTTGCTTTCAACAAACAAAAATTACATGAACGAAGAGATTTATTAAAATACTAATTAGTCAGTTAAAATTTACCTGTGCCAAGTTAGCAGTAGTATATAAAAATTAATTCTAATTTTCTTTTACTACAACAAAGACTGCGATAGGGAATTGAAACCTGAATTTTAGTCATTCTATCAATCGTATGCAATCGATTGATTTTCATTGAGTTTCAAAGTTGCTAACAGAAAGTGTTCAAATACACTTCAAATACATTTTAATTATGCTTCGAAGCAAAAGTTTCCTAGTTCCATTCATTTATTATTTAGTTCTTCTGGGTCTTCTCGGAAGTGTTTCCTGTGGCAAGAAAGGTATAGTAAAGCATTTAATCATTTGCATGTTTTTATTAGTAATTCATATACATTTTGCTCGTATAATATTCATGTATTTTACAGTGATGAGTATTTTACATTTTAGTAAATTATGTTCTGTTTTGTGTTGCAAATTAGGATACGTATTTTTTAAATGCTTTTTACTTTCCCATTTCTTACTTTCAAGTGCAATTATTGTAAATGCTTGCATGTGTGACAACTCCAAAAGCCATTTTGACATAGACATAGTGAGAAAATACAAAAACCAATTTATCTTACCTCTATGCAACTGTAATTAATTGTATAAGTGCTTACATGATAAAAGTTCACGAAATCCATTAATCATGAATGTTTGCCTAGTGTTCTTTTTAAAATATTAATGCACACGAAAAATACACAATTGGACTAATAGGTGAAGTAGGTGTATAATTCATTTCAATTTATGTGATGTATTCATCTCAACCCTTAAATGTAATTTCATTATTGCGTACCAACTGTGTAAAATGCGAAATGGTGTACAAAAAGATGCAGAGACAAGCCTTTTATGACGAAATTAAAGGTTTTGCACACTTTACTAAGTATCTAAAAGAAACTTCTTATTACTCTTCTTTTCATAGTTAAATCAAGATCTGTGACACCTTGTGGAGCAGCGGAATTTGCTTGTAGCTTTTCAGGTCGGTGCATTAGTAGCGAGAAAAGATGCGATGGACACAAAGATTGTTCAGATGACAGCGATGAAATCGACTGTGAGACTGTAACTAAGAAAAGCAATATCACCATCGACGAATGTCTGGAGTCTCATATGTTTAAATGCCAGAATGGGAAATGCATTAACATGAAGTGGATGTGCGATGGCATAGTTCATTGTAGTCTGGATGATGATGTGGACATGAGTGATGAATTAAATTGCGATGAAAGTACACCCAGTTCAAGAGAAAAGAGACCCTCCACCAACTTTACGGTAATTTGATTACGTTCTTTCTTAAGTCTGGCCAAATAAGGCAAATAGGATTTTACATTTTTACATACCTAAAGATAATCTCAATATCAAGCGGTACATTTTCAACCAAAATACACAAAAATAAAGACAATGTAATTTGAATACTATCGAATGACAATGCAGGTCGTAATATGGATAATATTGACGGTAATCCAGTCCACAAATGTCATTTATGCTATTTGTTATGTAGGTCGAGTGTGAATCAGAAGTTAATTGGCGGTGCCACAACGGCCATTGTATCATTCGAGATTGGCTTTGCGATGGTCAGCCAGACTGTTCCGATAAGTCTGATGAGCCTCCAGGATGTTCACTAACGGTAAGAATTTTGATATCTTTATGCAAAGGAGCAAGTCCATTGACTCCACCTTTGTGGTTTTGGAAACGTTTGTTTCATTTATTTACGGTTCACGCTAAGTAAGATATAAATGTGTATCTAGCATGATTGCCCAGGAGAATTCAAATGTAACAGTGGACAATGTGTAAGGAGAAACTGGAGATGTGATGGAAATAGGGATTGTAAAGATGGGTCTGATGAGGACGGCTGCAAAGGTAACCAATTAACTTTTATAGGAACCTTTATCTGAGGACGGTCTGTAATTATTAATTGCTTTTGAAATCCCTAGTTGTAATTGATTGTCCTAAGGAGAATGGAAAATTCCTATGCAAATCTGGGGAGTGCATTAACGCTACTTTGGCCTGCAACAAAAAGAATGATTGCAAAGATGGATCAGACGAATTTCATGATTGTGGTTAGTAAACTAGTAAAACGCATTTCTTAACTGTACATTTGTTTTGTATATTACACATTATACTACTCCATTCTTAATGTCTTTAGAGTAATAGTATTTCCATTATCGTCTGGCCAGGTACACAGTAATTAGATATGCCCTGACCTTTGTGATAACGAGTAACACCTTTTTGTATAGAATCCTCGTGCAACAACACGCTGTGTCAGCATGGCTGTATTCCAAATTTTGATTTAACCCAACCTGGATTTTGCTATTGTGATGAAGGCTACTCAATATCCGGACCTAACAAAACTGGATGTGCTGATATCAATGAATGCAGTATTTTTGGGACATGTTCTCAATTCTGTGAAAATAAAAAGGGAGGATATGTCTGTGGATGTCTAGACGGATTTAAACTTGATATCAATAACACCTGTGTACCAGAAGGTAAATATTGGGTATTGATAAAGATCACTTCTCTGGGTACCTATATGCTTTATGTATCTAATAATTTGTAAATTGCTACACCTTAGATAATGAAGTCGTTCTCCTATTCGGAGTGAAAAATAGTATTAGGAAATATTCCATTGAGGATAAAAAGTACACTTCCATAGTTGACAGACCTGGAACACCAGTAGGAATTGCCTACGATTCACAAAATAGCTTTGTATACTGGACCGACGTTATGGACTATCAAGAGGCCATTTTAAGATCAAAACTTGATGGATCAAATGTAGAAATTGTTGTCGATACTGGTAATGATTAGAATGTTAGATTGCGGCATAATAGTACTGAAAAATACTGAATTCATGTATGCTACTTTTAGGGTTAGTTCTTCCAGAGGGAATAGCATACGATTGGATTGCTGGAAATATTTACTTTACCGATTCAAACAATTCTCACATTGGTGTCTGCAGCGGGGATGGACTTAAATGTGCTGTTGTTGTAAATGAAATGGATAAGCCTAGGGATATTGCCGTTGATCCAAACTCAGGGTATATTATTTTTAAGTATTAATCACATAAACTGATGTTCGTTCAGGGTAATACATTTCAGATATGGTTAGGTATATGTTTTGGACTGATTGGGGAGCAATTGCATCGATTGTACGAGCCGGTATGGATGGATCAACCCCTTTACCAATTGTAACCACTGATCTTCGTTGGCCTAATGGACTGGCAATTGATCATGGCACTAACAGGGTTTACTGGAACGACGCAAATGGCGATACAATCGAAACTGCAACTTTTCAAGGAGATGACAGACAAATCGTTCGATCAGTTGGAATAAAGCATCCATTCGGTCTGGACGTTTTTGCTGACTTTGTTATTTGGAGCGACTGGACATTAGGAGAAATTCAAGTCAGTTATCATAGCTAAAAATATGCCTTTATCGCTATTAATTTAATGAACCATGGTCTAGTAATAATTAGGGTTTACTTTTTAAGAAATCCAATATTTTACTTTTTATAGGGAGCAAACAAGTTTACTGGAAAGAACCATACTGTTTTTGTGAAGGAGCCATATGATATGCTCAATGGTTTGGTGATAGCCCATCCAGCAAATCAACCAAAATTACGAGCAAATCACTGTTCAAATGCTAAATGTTCTCATATTTGCACCCTCACTCCAACAAAATCCTTCCGCTGTCTCTGTCCCGTTGGAATGAAACTGGACTCAAGGGAAAGAAGAACTTGCTCTGGTAAGAAAATACTCATTTAATCACATTCAGAAGCTTGTAGTTTGTAAATTCACATTCATTTTTGTAATTTAGATGACCCCGTGAAGGCAAAACTACTCATTTCCCATGATAATGTGTTAAAAACATTCCGATTCGACTCAATTGGAAGAAAAATACTTGAGCAGTATACTATTGAAAGTATTAAAACCATTGGATGTGCAATTTACAACCCACTGAGTGATACGGTGATTCTAAGCGATACTTACACAAAAGCCATTTATGAGTACAATATGAAAACAAGAAAGCTAGATGTTTTGGTTCAGAATCATGTTGATACTGTACGAGGAATGGATATTGGTAAGTTTTCATTCATTTACATACTGCACCTGTGTAATAATTATTTTCCACAAATGAGGTGCTATGTAATTACGTGAATTTTTTAATTACAGATATTATTGGCCAGAACTTGTATTGGGTGGACACAAGAAGAAGGACTGTTGAAGTTATGTCATTGAAAACGAAAGCCAGATTTGTATTATTTCGAGAAAATGATAGGCCTGTGGACTTGGTTATTGTGCCAGAAATTAAGTAAGCTTATGAATCTATTTGCTACATGCAAAATTACTGCGTCTAAACGTATGCATTATGCAATGCTGTTTCTTACCTATGTTATTACTTCTTTGTTTCCCAACGCAGGTTAATGTTTGTAGCACAGGTGGGTCAAAGAGGAGGGAAAATCTTGAAAATGTCAATGAATGGTTACAATAGAAGTGTTGTCATCCGAATTCCTAATGGGGAACCTACTGCTTTAACATATCATCGTGAAACTGGCCATATTTTCTGGTAAACATCAGTTATCTCATTTTAAATATTTAAAACAACAATTTGTATATTTTATACACATCCACAGGAATAGTACTAATTTATGAAACCCACTCACATACCTAAAGAAATAATTGTTAAAAAATAATACAGCTTTTATTAAATTACTGGGTGAATTTTAGGCTAGATTCAGTGCAGAATACAATTGAGCATGCATCAAGTAACGGTCGTAATTACTATGGACAATTGTCAAGAACAGGATCACCATACGGACTTACTTCATTTGCAAACAAAATTTATTGGACAGATCGTTTTACTCAAATGCTAATGTCCAGTTTCATTGGTTCAACTAAAATGTCTTCGCCGATTTTCATTGGAAATCAAGAACTGCCTAAAAGCAATATGAAAGATTCTTACTTACAAGGAAACTTCTTTGCAAAAATATCGATAATTTCAAATGACACATCGTATGCTAAAGACCTCATTAAGAAACATGACTGTTCCAAAAATAGTACTTGTTCCCATATTTGCTTAATCTCTGCGGATGATATGGTTGGAACATGCGTATGCCCAGAAGGTTTGCAGCTTGAACCGGATAGAAAAACATGTGCTGAACAGAAAGTTTGTCATCCTTCACAGTTTACATGCAAGAGTGGCCTCTGCATTTCTGACGATTGGAAATGTGATGGAACTCGTGATTGCTTTGAAGGAGAGGATGAAGAGAATTGCGAAATAGTTAAGCCCTGCCGAAAAAGTGATTTCGTTTGTGAAACTGACTCTATTTGCGTTCCTGGACATTGGAGGTGTGACGGAGAGCATGACTGCCACGACGGGTCTGATGAAAAAAATTGCAGCATGAAACCATGTGCTATCGGTAACAAAACTATATTTAGATGATCTTCCAATCCAATGGGGTGTACATTGATTTGTAATTTTCATGTAGGTTCCGATTTTCGTTGCGAGTCTGGACGATGCATTCCCAATTCTTGGCGCTGTGATCACCAGATTGATTGCCCCGACGGGTCAGATGAAAAAAATTGCACTTTCATTTGTGAAATTGGATTTATTCATTGTAATGGAACAGAAGGAAGTAGATGCATTCCACAAGATTCAACTTGTGATGATTTAATAGTCAATCCCTATAACTCAATTGACACTCCACAAGAGAGAAATGTGAAGGATGGAACCTTAGAAGAGAGCTCTTCCTCTAGTTCTGCTGGTTCTACTGCTGGAATAGTCGTTGGAGTTTTGATACTAGTCATCCTTGTTTTGGTTATCGTAGTTTTCGTCCTTCACAGAAGGAATGTTCATCCGAAAATTTTGGTCCGACCATATGTTCAGCAATGGTATGAACGTTTTACTGCTCACTATTAATTTTTCATAATTATTAACTTTTGTCAATGTTTTAATGTTGTATTTTCCAGGGTGAAGTATGTTAACGAACCAGTACAACGTTTTTTCAGTGATGGTCACCGTCCATCACCATTAAATGGTGAAAAACATTTATACGACGAAGTGTACCACTCAGGAGGTGGTTCAACCTATGCGAATCCTGGTTATGAAGAAATTGATGCACCTACCAACGTAATTGTAACATTTTGCTTTGCTGTTCTGCTTTTCTAAGGTGTAAAAAGTTTTAAAACGTATATAACTAACATATTTTTTATGTGTTTAAATATGCAGATGTATACAGCCCTAGATGATATGAATAAAGGACAGTCTAAATCTTTAACGGATTCGGGAATTCTTCATAGTGAACGCAACAGCCTTTACGAGGATGATGCGGATTCCCATTGCATATCGTTTAATCAGAAAGATAGACTTATAAACTATTAGAATAGAAATTACTACATGTAATTGTAGAATTCGCATGTGATACTACACATTTCCAAATCTTAATGAAAATGCGTACAAAAACCAATTAGTCTAGTTTTTGTACCATTACCTTTCTATTGAATAACTTACCATGAGAATTTATTATTGTTAAGTAAAGAGATTCGATTTATATTATACTTACTCTATATATATTTATGTTGAAAATAAGTGGAGCAACGAAATTAAGAATACACCAATAAAATGGTTTAAAATGTAATTGTGTAATGATTGCATAATCAGTGCCTTCATTGGTTCATCTTTTATGGTTATAGGTTTCGTGGTGTGATGAGATTTATAGGTAAAACTTTTTAAATTGTGCCAGTGTGGACCAATAAATTTGCATCTATATAAGTAAAGCCATTTACAAAGTTAACTCGGAGAAACGCGAGTACTTCTATAGGGAAGATTGTAGGATTTGAGTATTTATTTTATAATCATACTTATTGGAAAGATTTGACCTCAACTTGTCACAGCAAGAAATACAGAAGTGCTTTTGACAAAGAGTCATAACAATAACCATAAACGCAAATGTGTTAAAGGCAATTAAAATAGTAATGCTGGCACTGACTCTCACTGTCATGTCAAATCCCATAAATGCCCCTGCCAGAAAGCCTCAAAGCAACTGGTTAGTATCATTGAACATTAATAATGCATTAAAATATCGTGATCTCTATTAACTGATGTGGAAATTTAGTAGGTTTTGTTTTCTGGTTTTTAGAAAGCCGAAAATTGAGTAAAGATATACGAAATGATGGTGCAGAATTCCTAATTTTACATAATAAATGTATAAAATTATGCTTAAAACCATCAAGATAGCTATCCAGATAAAGTCAATGATTTTAGATTCAGTGATAATATCTGTTTGCAATCTTCTTTGTATTATCAGTGTTAGATAGACTAGAAATTCCTAAAATGATCCTTAATATACTTAAAGATTTTATTACACATTTGGGTAATACACTACCACATACGTATACTCTAAAAGACACATACTGAAGAAGAAGCAAAATGAAAATTAGATCTGAGATTGTATAGCCTGTAAAGTTTACGACATCACATCAGCCTGAGCACACAAAGCAGAACAGAACTGACTTCACAGAAAATTTACAACTTGCAATTTACCTTAAATGCATTTATTCAGTTATATAAGAGAACTACAGATGCATTTAATAACACAGATGGTAGACTAACACAATAAACTCATGTGGATATATATGGTGTTTGATGGGATGGAAAAGGGCGATTGTATGCAGGATTCTGCATAATACTTTTGTAATGTATATAATTTAGCCGTGATATACATAAAGACATAAAATACCTTTGCGAGATACTCTGTACTTTAAAATTTGTTTCTTAGACAAATGTTATGGAAATACACACAATGATGCAAAAACATACATTCTCGATAGTCGGTCGACATCATGTCAAGTGGTTTGTTTTGGTTTAGTTTAGACTTGATGGCTGCTGGCTACATTTAACAAATTCAGACGATAATATATGTAGGAAAGGGACAAGATATGTAATGCTAGGTTGATTACGTTGCACATAAATCCTACTGCTCCAATAACAGGATGAGTGATACTGATATAGCAAAAGTGAACTGACATGACATGAAACATCAAAGGCTTGTTGATAATAAAGCAGACCTAATACATATAAGGGTACAGTATTCCCACCTCTTAGAAGATCACACTTATTACAACTGAGAAGATGTAATAAGATGAGCAAAACATGGAAATCAAGAACTAACTCTGAATAAATGAATGTTGATTACTCACTTTCTCTGGTTCTCCACATTCAAATACATGCACAATGCATACATACAATATATGCTATGAATTATGTTTATACGTAAATGACAGATACTTATTGAATATCAAATGCACTCAAACATGCATTATGCTTAGGTAGTTACATATTCATAATATTATGTAGTACGTGCACATAGAGTGTGTCTTGTGTACTTAAAAAGTGAACGAGGAATGGAATCACACAGAAAACTACTTATGAAAAACTTTATTGTTAACAATTAGGTACAAGATGGACACGGATAACTAAATGAATACCTACACAAGTACACGAAACGAATCTTATTATTATGTTCGTAATGATAATCCAATCATTGAGCTGTTTAATTGAAAAATCCTCTTTTCCAATGAATCAACGTGTTTCAATTAATATTTTGTATTTCTCGAGTATTTACAACTGCACAGACAATACTACTTAATCACGTATCGTTTACTTCAAAGGTTTATTGCACGGATAATAGGACAGAGGGTTAGAAGGTAAACTACTAGCGCAATGCAATTACTAATATGCACTCAAGTGCTACCTAATAATCAGATGTACCTAGTTCCTATGTTAATTCTCGCCTGTCAGTTTGCCTTAACTTATTTTTGCATTCTGCCTTTAGCTCCATTACTTTTATTTTTTCCAAGCGCATTGTAAGGTACTTTATTGGTATGCAAGAAATAACGTTATCCTAACCATTTTTTATTATGCTCAAAGCGTATTAGTCAGTGAATTTAATCGGTAAACAAAGGTGAGTCTTTTTTCACATCAAAAATAATATTAATGTCTTTTTCCAATTAAAATATGCAATTTTATTTTAAATCTACAATATGTATCTCACATGTCAGTTAAGGCTACTATTAGCTAATGATAAGTAGCTATCTCTTGGCAAAGTCGTATCACTTCACTCAGTTCTTTAATAAAAATTCTGCTGCGGTACTGCAAACACATTAAATTCAAAAGTATCACCTAGTTGTAAATGCAAACAATAAAAATACGAATTCATTAAAAGATGAGTCTGTCTAATTTACTGCATTTTCTTGTAAATGCAAGGCAGCTGAAGACAATGATGTATTTCACTGTTGACAATTGAAGGTGCAGCGTGGTGCAATTGACATCTTAGGCTATTTTAAACAGTAGGAGGCTGGAGAGAGGCTACAACGCAAAACTTGCAGGGTCAGAAACCATTATTAGCTCATCCATAAATGTTTTAATAGAATTGTTAAGAATTTTACAGTAATGAGCAAATTGAATTATTTTATTCTTTTATTTTCTAGTTTATTCTTGACATTATAGTGAAGAGTGAAGACATTTGAAATGGAAAAACCTTAAATTTGATGGTAATCAGATTCAAATATTATATAACCTATGATAAGGAAGCATTGAGGCATTTAAATGATCAAAAATACCTTGAAAATGTGTTATGTCAAAAAACAATTAATATTTCATAGATAGGATTTGAATTACAATTGTATTAAAATTACCATTAAGGTAAAATGGAAATCCTGCTTAAGAATGAGGAGATTGCGTGCAAAGTCTTGTATAATCAGATCGTAAATGTCTGAGAGGTTCTGAGTGACGAACATGAATTCATGCTTGGTTTGCATTTGCCGATTGATAATGTATCGTGTAGTCAAGTAAAGTAGTATGGAATTGTAGTCAAGTCTTTGATCTTTTTTGTTTATCCTGACTTGACTCACAGCAAAGTAGATTTGACTATTATACCGATTGCCGATTAGAAAGGTAGGTCATCCTCATTTATGTCATCTTGTCTATCTACTACTTACCATATGAAATCATATGCAATAAAAATCTTACAAGTATTATACCTTTGCAATACAGCATGCTTATTGAATTACGCATCACATCATATCACACAGTGTCATATATACAGGTAGTAAATTGTATGCTACAGAAGAAGTAACATATGCATAAAAAACTGTTGTTCACATTTTGCTTTCTGCCGATGAATCCAACTGAGCCTGAAGTAAAGAAGAAATTATACACTATCTACCAGTTTTGAATAAATTCTTATCTATTGTTTTTACTTGCAGCCATAAAAATGCAATGTGCAAGTGTGATATGTTTTTCACTACATTTACAGTTCTAAACTGATTCCAAATGCTTTTTTGACTTAAAATTGCATAAGCACATTACATAAGTAGGTATGAAGCTCAAAGCACTAATACCTATTTATTCCGTATTTTTATTACAATGTTTTGTGTAAAATATCTAAAAAGAGAATGTAACATGGTAAGATCCACATGGACTGTATAACATTATTGTCTTAATTTTAAGTAGGTGGGTTACAATGCTTGTATGAGTAACTACACGTAAGAGTAGTAAACAATGGTCTTTTAATGAGATTGATGAGCTTTATGATGACAAGGAAGAAGAACAACTTGCCAGCTCTACAATAAGCAAAATGCATATCACTTTTTCAGGGTTTGGTTATCACCTTAAGAGATAGTAAATATCTTAACGGCTAATGAGAGCAAACAAAACTTGTATTTACTATTTACTTGTACATAAATGTCTTTAACTCTGTTTGATTGTGCAAGTTGTGATCTTAATTTCATTTCAACAATTTTATTTTGTTTGCTAAATTTAATTGACTTGTACACAATACGGATGATGTAGAACTTGCTGCATCACAACCTCGTTATTTCTATGTAAAGATAAAGATGTGGGCATTATAATTAGTAATTAGGATTGGTTCACCTAAATTTTCTAGTTTTCCTTAAAATCTGTAAATTTATTGCCTTCTCGCAAATATGAACATGAAGGTGTAATATTGTTAACACTATTTCTGCATAGATCCCTGCAGCTTCGCATATTTTGGTTCCACCTTGCCTTGAATGCACAAATTATAGCACTCCTACAAGAAATTCTATCACTGCGTGTTTACATTATGTATATGTATGCTGTAAAATTTGAAATGCCTAATTGATCAGCCTTTACCATTTAAAATTTATTTTCATCACGAGTAATAAAATAATTTTGAGCATGTTCGACTCATCGAATCATCATTAAAAAGTTGCTTCAAAGGTTCTGCAAATTGACTGACGTTAAAAAATCCACGTGGAATAAAAAGTACATATGTAAATTATGAGCAGTTATAAACAGTATGCTTGAGTTTAGTGACTGCAGATTACAGAAACTTGTGTATTTTTTTTACTTATTGTTGGTATTGTGGTAATTCTGTATGTTCAGTGTGAGTTGTGTGAGTGAAGAGACATTGCACTTACATTTGCAGTCCGTTGGCGTACAAAAATGTAAATCTGATAAAGCCTTAGAGGTAATAAATAAATATTGCTGAGTGTATTGTAGTTATTGTAATTGCTTATGATTTTGATTGCATTTTCTCTAAGCATCTCATTTATTACACCCGTTTATTTAATTATTCCATTTGAATTATGATTTCTGAGCATGTTGGTTATTATTGTTTATTAGCAGGCTAAAAGATACTTCTAAGTAGCATGTTTGGTTAGCTTGGTCATCTTGATTTGACAAGACTGCCCTTTTTCTTCTAGATTAATTGGGAAGATCTCCTTCCCCTTTTGACTTTTGACGAGATTGCACTTCTGTCGCAGTTACTAAATGTAAGACATGATCATATTTTATTGTCTATCTGTTTGCATGTGTGCAATTTTTAGTTTCGAGTCAATTGGGTTCCTGTCCTGCATCATTCGGCCTGTTTGGCTAGACTATGACTGCCCACTGGCTAAATGAACTAACGTTTATATGCATTTATGTAATCTTTCACACAAAATACCTAACTAAACTCTTCAGGCTTCGCTTTACTTGCATTATTGCACATTATAGTTTGCATTAAATTTATTGGGCTGTTACACAGATATTAGCAATGCTAATATATCCAAGTAAAATGTATGTAGTAAACTGTAAGTTCACATATGTAATATATTTGTGGAAAGATAAGAGTGAACTGTCCTGCATGAAATCCTGTAAAATGTATTGCTTCTTTCGTTTCATTGTTGTCCTATCTGTTCATATGAAATGCAGTTGTCTTGTATGTGGATCTCTTGCATCGCTTACCGTGTAGTACGTGAGACCCTTGATTTGATCTAGCGTGGCTGACCGGCTTTATGAAAGGTTCAGATAAGACAATGTGTACTACTCTTTTTTACTTAACTTACTACTTATTACTACATAATACTTAATATAGTTTAACTGAGTCGATGCAAACATGAGACACGGCAATTTATATGCCCATTCAGGCACTTTACAATTTAGAATGGATTTCTAGATGGAAAATTTGTGGGTTTATAAGCTCCGCGAGATCATGGAATTTTCATCAGTCAGTTTACAGCTCTTCTCTTGTAATCAATTCAATTCTATTTATCAATTCTTAAAATCATGAAGGTTTTCGTGGTAAGAGCAACAATAGCACCAAAAACTGAAAAAGACTAAGCAAAATTAGCTTTACTGTAAAATTTTAGAAGTCTACAAATATTTGTGATTTTGTTTGATAGGTTCTCGCTTGTGTTGCCCTTGCCTCCGCTGGTGGCTCCGGAGGATACTCAGGAGGCGGTGGTAATGGAGGTGGTGGAAGCGGAGGCGGTGGATTCGCTTTCGGATCCGGAGGTGGTGCTGGTGGATTCTCTTTCGGAGGAGGAAGTGGAGGATTCGGAAGCGGTGGTGGTGGCGGTGGCGGCGGTGGAGCTGACATCTCTGGAGTCTCTGCTGGTGGACAAACCCACAGACACGTCTACGGTTAGTAGAATACCCTGAAAATATATTTCAAATGCAATGAAAATCATAACCTAATCTTAATTTTGGCTAAAACTTGTTTTTCTTTTATTTTACAGTTCACGTCGCTCCTGATGTAAATCCCAGTTTTCACAGTTTGTTTTATTTTATATTTCCCCACTTATATATTAGAGTATAATTAACTGTAATTTTTCTTTTTCGTTTAGGAACCTGCTGATGTCCAATCTAAGGTCATCCGCGTTCCAGGAGGAGACAAACACGTAAGATCACGAAAAATTATGATATTGCAATGAGAACATAACTTTCGAGGACAAAACGCATCTGTATGATCGAATATTTATGCAATTACTAATAATCAATTAAAAATTTACATTGGAATTTTAAAGGTCAACATCATCTTCGTCAAGACCCCATCCTCATCCAGCCAACAACAAACCGAAGTCATCCTCCCAGAACAAGACGAGCACAAGAATCTCGTTTATGTCCTCCTCAAGAAGGGAGAAGCCCAAAACAACATCAAGGTTAGTTTTGAATGAAATGCATTTTAAAACCAATGCAATTTTTACTAATAGATTCGAGGAATAATTCATTTTCTGTTTTTCCCAGGTTCGTGGACCCGGACCAAGCCGCCCACAAAAACCAGAGGTCTTCTTCATCCGTTACAAGGACGGAGCTGGTGGTGCCGGAGGAGCTGGAGGAGCTGGAGGTTCTGGATTCGGTGGAAGCATCGGAGGAGGAAGCGGATTCGGTGGTGGTGGAGCCATTGCTACTTTCTCTGCTGGTGGTGGAAACGGAGGATCTGGTATCTCATCTGGTTATGGAGCTCCTTAAGCTGCTTTGGAAAACGAAAACACAAATTTCAGTCACAATACTCATAATTGTCACCGCTACTTCAACAACTTTAGCTCAGCTTAATAATTTATCTCTCAAAAACTCACTGGCAATAATCGTCATGAAAGTTGCTTGCGAGCTTCTTACTAGTCGGAAAAAAATTATTTATGTAATTAAATCAAAAATGTTAAGATTGTGTTTCAAGATATTTAACTAACCACTGTTTTCCTCGTTTCTTATCTATAACGAGGTTCCCTTCTATCCTGTCTTCATCTTTTTCAATGTTATTTCTTGCTCTTGTAACGGATATTTTCATTATTTCGCTACAATGTTATTTTCTTCTCGTGCTTTTCTTCCTGATTCACCTTACTATTTTCTATTTCAAATACCATCATTTCCTTCTTTCTTAGTGTTCTAAATGGCCTGTTTGAGACAATCTTATTAAATAAAAACACCTGATCAATAATACTTGACCATTCTCTTGGTTTAAATGCTGTTTGCAAAACAAAAAGCCTTAATTAGCTGCATAGTCAAAATTCGCCCCATTTTTACTGCATTATTTTGCAATCACATTGTTCGCCAAAAATCGAATATTCTATCTGCATTTATATGCTCTACAAAAAAATAGCTTACATATTTTATGCAACTGGAAATCAAATTCCAGAATTTCAATAAATACTAAAATTAAATATTAATACATTAACGCGATAAACAGTACGAAAAATAATTTCGAAACACATAGAGACATGTTTACTATGAATGTGTAGATTCCATTGATTTGACATATCGTTGATTATTTTCACAATTTTTTGTCTTTAGCTTATGTATTAAGAACTCATGAAAACTTGATACTTTGATATTGAATTTCTTTCCATCACTATATTCATTATGTTAGCATACATTTATACGTATAACTATGAACTTACAATAGAAATAGAAATATGTCATCGCCATAAAATCATGTGCTATCCTTTTATACTATTTGACTTATCACACAGTGACTTCTCTTTTAGTTGATGTAGATTTGCATAAGCTATTTTAATTCGGGCAAGTTTATCTTTATTATCAGTGTCTGCGGTTTTCTTGGCTAGGTTGGTCAAATAACTTGTCAATTAGAATCGGCACTAAAGTGAAAGTAAGGTGAATGATGACTATTTGGTTATAATATCGCTAGTGCTAGCTGTTTGTATATTGTATTAAGTAGCTCTCCACATTCGTATAAGGCAAGGACTGTCGGCACAAGGTACAATTACTCAATACTTTTGTAACTGCCATTCTAACCAACCTGTATAACATAGCAAAATTATTAGTCGTGATTCTTAGAGCAATCTGCACCAAGTATCTACATTATTACCGATAAATGAATTAATAACAAGATTTTTGAAAATATTCACAGATTCCAGTTACTTCATTTTTCATATTGCTGGATTATCATTCTTAATAACTCTCATAGCGGTGACTCTGTTGGCTTCTATAAAAGAGAAATATAAGCATATTTTTTGCAATCTGTTCATTAAATTACATTTGTATGTTTGATTCAAACTTACTGAAAGCCTTCACAAACGTGTTCCATCATTGCACGAATAATCAGAAGGATAAGATTTGTAACTGCAATATTAAAAACTTTAATTCTTAATAGTTATTCAATTGTAATTACAAGTAAGAATAGACACAAAAATGAATTCAAAATATCTAGGGTACTTAAAGAAAATTTGCCAAGAGTTGTAAATTTAGTGTTTTCCAAGTTCATCAAAAGCCGCATCATGAGTCCGTACATTGAAGAAGGGATAGTAATAAAGTGAAAAACCTAAAATTTTAAATCACAAAGAATGAGTTTCATGGCATAGGTAGTAATATAAGATGTCCTTCGAAGGTGCATCTGTGTGCATAATAATTTTTGCATATCGGTTCATTGAGCTTTGCAATTAAGTAACACTGTCTGTAATTACAGAATAACTATTGTATTAATCAGTATTGGTTTGGGCTATTTACCAGCATGAATCCAGGATGGTCTATCATGGAAATGTGGGGTATCTCGAAGACGAAAACAGCCAGTAAATCCCAAATCATTATGATAAGCAAAATCGGAATTAAGACCAATGAGAATACAATGCATAAATCGTATCGAGGAGTTTGCACTTTCGCTGCAGCGGCATCCATGTTAGCGACCACTCCAGAGACCTTTGAACAAAAATTATCCCTATGCTTCCGTGTTTCATTTTCCTGCTTTATATAGTCGACTCGTTTCGTCTTTCGATCCTTAGCAGCGTCCCCACTAGCTTCACTCCCACTCCCTTTTGAAACACTAGAGTCAACCTTGCAAGTAAAATTTAAAAAAATCAAAAATCAAATCAACATTTAACCAAGTTATTCTTTTATTACCAACTTGAAAATAGGTTAAAAATTGTGGTGTACTTTTCTACTGATTATTTACATATTTTATGACTGAAATATATTTATTCCTTTCATAATGCAGATATTCTGTTTCTACATATTTTTAGTTTCTATATGTACTGCAGGGACACTGTGGTCACCCAGCTTGGAAATAACAAAGAGTTAAACCTCTGAAATTATTCTAAGTGAAGAAGACTTCACTCTAATTACATTCATTGTTATGTATTAATTTATTACCGAAGATGCGGAAGGTTTCCTGGAATGACGTCTACGACCACTACTTAAATCGCTAACTGATTTAGAAGAGCGTCTCTGAAGACCACCTGTTACGGCAGATATTTGCTTAAGTACTTCATTTTTGTGTATCTCGTCCTCTTCGTTAACACTTTTGGTAGATCCTCTTGGACTCTTCCCTCGTTGATTTGATAAGCTTTTCTGGCTTTTGGATCCAGTTATATTATAACGTGATTTATCTGACCTGGGATTCTTTGGTTCTTCGTCAGCATTCGTCTGATCGACAATTACTATTACATCATCATCCGATGGGGATTTATTTCCTTTCAAATAATTTAAAGACAATTAGTTTGCTTGTGCATACACAATACATATTTTATAGATTGTTATCTTTCTTAATGACGAAATTCTCTAAAGAATCTAAGGTATTTACCTATAGTGAAAACAACATTCCTACTTTGTTCCGACATTTTCAGTATTTATTTCCTTATCAAATACACTGGAAAAATAAAAAAGGTGTGACTAGATCTCACTTTTCTGAAGCTTTTCTCGAAATACACACTTTTTGCAGTATGAACACACACTCAATATTTGGTAGAAATTAATTTTATGCGCAGCACAAGTGGGCAATACATCGTTACAGTACTCCATGGATACTGTTTTGGTCTGTCCGCCTAGTAAAATTACCTCTGGTGTCTGTGTCTGTACTGTGGTACTGTGTGGTTTTGTACTGTGGTATTCATGAAATGCATTCTTTTTTCGTTTTAAAATGATAGATACAAAGCATACATTTTGGTAAAATAAATTCAAAAGGTTATATTGATTCAGTACATACCTATAGGAACTGCATAGTATACCGTACAACTAATGACTAATGATGCATCCAATTAACTCCTTTGATAAGTCTGTTGAAGCGTTTAAATCCTGAAAGACAAGATAAATTTAATGGTTTTCATTTGTTTGATCTCGATGCAATAAAATACAAAAATTTAATTTGTGGTTGACCGCAAGGGACGGCCTCCTACACATTTTTTCTTAATTCGTTAGTTATCACACTAGATGTACATGCAAATTGGTAATTTCTTTCAAGTTCTGTCTTATATTTATTGCATTTCTTACGGAATAATTTATATTGTACAATTTAAAGTAAATATCTTCATCGAAATGCATATAGTACACATACTTCTACTAAACCAGTATGGAAAGGCAACTATGTTACGTGTTAATTGGCAATACGTATGCACAACATCATGTCTTCTGCGATTACCTGTGTAATTAGTAGCATTTGTCTGTTTAGGTTGGTATTTTTAAATAACAACTTCTAATTTGCATAGGTCATTTTCACATTCTAATAATTATTCACAATACCGAATCATCTTCCACATCATTACTTATAGTTGGTGGTACTTTTTGGTATGTACCTTATTGTGGATAGTATTTTTATTCCTGCTGAAAGAATTTATGCTTGTAAACCATAATTACTAAGTATGTTATCATGCAAGTAGGTTCATGAAAATAATAGCTTACAAATACTGATCAAAAACAAGTAAATACAATAGAATTTCTATGTTTTGTTTCACAAATACCTTGTTATTGGCCAAATATGCAATATTTTCTTTAGCACGAGCCAACTGCATTAACAATTGACAGTCAGAAGTTTATTATCAATTTGTTTTTAATAGACTTAAAATCAAGGAGTAAAAATGCATCTTTAAAAGACAAATTAAGTAAATGAGTGTGTTTACGTAAGCATCAATTAAATTGTTGTCGAAATAACTAATTTAGGTATGCTTCTTTCATTACTACAATTAAATGTAGATATTAATAGATTACTAAATTAAGAAGATTATTTAAATTCTCTCTTCACGAGGCAGTCAGTTCATAATGATTTCTTTTATCTTAGGATATCTTAGGATAACTTTAATATTATGTTTGTTTAGCTGCTACTGCTACCACGCTTTACAATTATGCAATTCATAATTAGGCAAACGTCTGCTGCCAATTTGTACACAGAAACAGATTCTTAAATTCACAAACCATGTCAGGTTACTGGGATATTGGACAATGACAAGTAAGATTTGGTTATCGTTGACTCTAGGCGAAGTAACTACAAGTAAGCACTGAATAATATAATGGCAAGTTTATGCACATTGGCTATTTTTATTTATCATTCAGTTATTCAGTTACTGCTTGATGATTTCATTTAAAAAGGAGACAGTTCTTCCAGAAAATTATCAGTAAATCGTTTGAATTCCAACAAACAACAACAAATAAGCAAACAATCAAACCTTTAAACTAAAAGTTTTAGAAAAACTTAAATTATTTATTCAGAAAGAAAAATGAAGACCTTTTTGGTAGAATTTAATTTCAAAAATATTGTCCTTATACAATTGAATTGATTTTTTTAAATCGGAATTTTTAAATTTCAGGCTGTAGCTGCTCTTTTGGCTGTTGCATCAGCAGATGGCAACTTCGGAGCTTTCGGAGGATCAACTGGCAATAATTTGGGTGGATACAGCTCAGGAGGTTCCACCGGAGGATACAGTGGAGGTGGATCTTCTGGAAGCAGCTTTGGTGGTGCATTCTCCAGTGGCTCCAGTCTCGGAGGTTCAGGCTTCGGAGGATCTTCCGGAAGTTCAGGATTCATCGGTTCTTCTGGAAATTCCGGATTCGTCGGTTCCTCAGGAAATTCTGGTTTCAGCAGTGGAAATGGTATTTTTATAGAACTTTAATCTTTATTGCGGAACACACAAACAATTCTTATTCTTGCTTTACGAATTTAATATATAGCAGCTATCGAAGGTGGTAATGCAGGAGGACAAGTTTTCCGTCATGTTTCCGTCCATATTGCTCCAGAAGTAAGCCTTAATAATGTATTAAATCGTTTCTCGCATTTGGTTGTTTGCATTTGCATAATGCATCTGTAATCCTTAATTCTAGGACCCCACTGACCACCAATCTAAGGTATTGAGAATCCCAGGAGGAGACAAGCACGTTAACATGTAAGTAAACTTAAACAATTATCCCACATTTTACCATGCATTATAATGAACCCCAAAACTAAATCAAAATCAAAACGGTAGCTGTAAGGCACGTACTAATTTTACATTTGAAATTTCCGTAGTATCTTCGTTAAGACTCCATCCAGCTCATCTTCTGCTCAAACTGAAGTCATTCTCCCAGAACAAAACCAACAAAAGAATCTCGTTTACGTTTTGCTCAAAAAGCCAGAAGCTTCCGGTAAGATATTCTAATAAGCTCATCAAATAATTACAACATTTTACAAAGCCACAACATTAAGACTTTATGAATTATTTTCCAGACAACATTCGCATCCGCAGGCCAGGACCAGCTCAACCAACCAAACCAGAAGTAATTATAATTTTCAAATAATTCTCACTAATATTTGTTCATTAGCTATTATTCATTCCCTACTTGATTTTTACATTTCTTTACAAACGTACTCATTTACTCCTCCTAGGTTTACTTCATCCGCTACAAGAACGGTGCCGGCGCTGCTGGAGCCGCAGGAGTCGCTACTGGAGCTGGTGCTTCAACCGGAACTGGAGGAGCTATTGCTACATTTGGAAACACTGGAAGCACTGGAGGCATTGGATTCTCTGGAAACACCGGAGCCATCTCCACCCCATCTGCTGCTTATGGATCACCTTAAGCTCACAGATCTATTCAAAAGGACTCATTTACACAACGCAATTCATCATCTCCTTTTCTGCAACACCTGCCACAACGCTATCAATTATTTTCAAGACACTCACGATTCAAGACACGCATCTGTCATGAAAGTGTCTATTACTCAAATTGCTTATTTATATTTTCTCTCATTATTAGTCATGTGCATTGGCGGAAGACCCTCCGCGAGATATACAATGCAGTGATTAGAAGTGTAATGTTCTGTCTGTCTTTACTCTTTGATGCTTAGCCAATTTTTATGCGCGAAAAATTTTTGGTATTTCAATGAAAAATTTCCCCTTTTTCAAGAATTTAGGTGGGGCTTAAGCCCCGAAGCCACCCCCCTGGATACGTGCCTGTAACAGAGTCTAAGAATTGGTTATTAGTTATTACTATTACTAGTCATTTCTTATATTTAAAACATCAATGTGTATATTCCATTATATAAAATCTCTTTCCTTTGAGTAAATAAATACTTCCCTACTATTTAAGCAGATTAACGTTTTCCCAATATTTCTCATTTTCGAAAAACTATCTTTTTTTGGTTACTAAAAATAATTACATTTAACTAAACATATACGAGTCATATACGAAACAAATTCCTTTTTGGACATTCTTCTAAATACTAAATATACCCCTGTTTTAAAGGATTATCTATCATTTAATCATTTTGCACATAGCGCACTGCCTTTGAGAGGCGATCTGCAATATCCTAAAATGGTTTATAAACTACATTTAAGTTACATGCAAGTTGTAATATTATAAAGATATACTGCTTTGATTTCTTATAGTCAATTGTCTGATAACGATCTGACTCATACTATAATAAATCAACACATTGAAGTATGGCCCACTTCTACATAAAATCATCGCGTAATTAGAGGAAATATATTTTCTTACATTCATGAAATACTTAGGATGTTATGTAATTCCGTTGCATTTCTTGCAATCAACATGGAATATGCGAGTGTGGGCGTAAAATTTTAATATGACAAGCATATTCACGACCGAGTTTCAATTGAGGTAAACGTAGGCACGTGGTCTTTGCTATTTGAATTGAGGTTGAGTTGCAAGGGTAGTTGCTTGCTTGTAGTAGTAACTCTTATAAATTGCGGTACAGGATAAGTATATGCTGTTGTATTTACAAATTATTCGTTGAAACAGAAAACAAACACATGTAAATGAGAAGGCAAACTAGCACATTAGAAATGGAAAAGAAATCAGGAATTTGTTTCTCCGTTTACATGAATGGAATGCTTGGATTGAATAAAGATCAGAAAAGGGAAGAGGAGAGACGATACTTCCATAGCATTACACTAGATAAAGAGTGTTCTGCGATAATTACAATGTAGTGTGATGAAGAGGATAGACATCTGACATTTTTACCGTAAATCGAGAGTATCAAGAAACCATTATAGCAATAGCAAAGCCTGTGCGATTTGTTTAATATGCGTTTTGTCTCATCTCCTATTTTATCGTGTCGGCTGGCTGTCAAATCCTCGAGGAAGTGCTCATCTTCTTGCAATAATCTCCGTCTTCCTTTTATTACAAAGATAATACACAAAAATTCGGCCTTAGGCTCATTATTAATATAGTATTGCAATTTCTATCCTCACTTGGTCATAAAAAATCGCTCTTGGTTAGAAAAACGAGATATGCACTTATCTTAGTACCGTTGTTACGTAATTCATATTGAATACATGCTCACATTTTTTAGAACTAAATTATTTTCGTGGTTCCTTTAAAAGGGAGATCCGTTGCTTCATTGTTCATCAGTTCCTCTTCAGCTCTTTATTCAATCCCAGAGTAAGATCCTCAAGATCAGTAAAGAAAATAATATGAAGACTTTAGTGGTAAGATAAATTGAAACAACGCAAGAATTAAAAATTCACATAAAAATATTTCCTGCATTTTCACATCTTTTGTACTTAAGGAATTTAAACTTTGCTTTAGATTTTCTCGTGTGTAGTTGCGGTCTGCTCCGCTGGATTTGCTGCTTTTGGAGGAATCAATAATGGAGGAAATAGATTTACCCCTTTTGGAAATGGATTGGGACAGGAAAATAATTTTCTAAGAAATTCTCCAGGGTTCAGCAATAATTTACTATTCACAAATAACAATGGAAATTCTGGCAACTTTGTAAACGGTCAAAATACTATTACCAATAATGGGTTCTCTTCCGATTTCAATAATGGCGGAGGAGGTCAAATCAAAAGATTCGTGTAAGTATTCCTGCGTGAAATCTACCCGGAGTTTTAATTTATCTCCTTAATCACTTTATACAATTTGCTTGCAGATCTGTTCACGTAGCTCCAGAGGAATCCGTGCCATCAGAACCACATGTTATAAGAGTTGGAGGACAACCAGATAAGCATTACAATATGTAATAAAATAACAAATGCGATAACATAACAAAACTTTATAAACTTTGCCACACCTTTATTAAATGTGAGTTGGGTAAGCAAAGGTATCTTAATAGCGTGTTATTGTGTTTTTCGCTTCATACAGTATTTTCGTGAAAGCTCCTTCTTCAGGTAGTGACCAGCCTACAGAAATTGTTTTACCAGAACAGGTAAGAAACATTCTTTGCTTAGTTAATCGTAAAAATCTGAGTTAGTTTTAATAGCAAATTGTTCCTAAATAGCCAATTCAAAAATCGATCGTGTACATTCTGGTGAAAAAGACGCAACCTGGAGAAAATATTCGAATTCGACCTCAACAGCCTACAACACCATCGAAACCTGAGGTAAACTTTACTATTAACTTTTTTTAGATCATAAATGTAACTTTTTATGATTTAGCTGGATTAGAAACATTAACACATCTTTAAACATTTTCATTTTTATTAGGTTTACTTCATTCGTTACCGAAATGATGCTGCCTCCAATAATGGAATTGGAGCAGGACCTGTTGGTGGAGCTATTCCTGTAAGAAATTTCGATGGAACCTCTACTAATCCTTCAGGAGCCTATGGAGCTGCTGTATAATAAGTTTATCCACATTAGTGCCAAATAGAAACAATTTTACTTTTGTAGTAAACTGTTAACTTGTTCATGTAGATTATTTCCTTCACAAGCTGTAATATCTTTCTACCTTTGATATGTTATATGCACATCAATGGCTGTCAACGGTGCTATCTGTTAATGTTACCTTATGTGAATTCACTTGGTGTAGGCAACTAAAAGAACGTAACTGAATTATAATAATATAATTAAGTTGTATATATATCTAGTCAAACTCAGATACAATGATGAGATATATCTTTATTATAGCTGTAATACTATCGCACATAAGAAAATTATTTGAGATCTTGAATGTATCGTGTGCTACCGTTGAAATATGGAATACCTTTCTTTACAGGAATAAATATGCATACCGAAAATCAAAATCAAGTTATTTTTATTTGTTTCATTTTTGCACAATGAATGTATTAAATTGATAAAATCCTGTTATTAAATACATCAGCATTTGCGGATGCACCAATTAAATTAGTTGGTATTGCATAATAATTTATATAAATCTAATATAGAAGATTTGCTACAAAGTTACAATAGTGGTAGCATGTGTTATACTTTATATTTAAATACTCTTGAAATATTTTACTTACTACGAAAGTTACATAAAAGTTCTGCTAATTTTACTTTATGGTACTCTCTCCCCATAGAGCTAGTATTCTAGATTCATGTTTATTACTACAAATGCTACTAATAACGAGAAGATAATATTAGTGTTACGTAAAAGCTAATACACACATAATATAGTGTATTAGGTTTTATATACATGTGTATGTAAATTTACATAAAATTCAGAGTGCATTGAGTGTAGACACTTATTATGGTTAGCTTTTGATACGGAAACTAATCCAAAGGTGAATAAAAGTCAGAGAACGAACATAAATACGTTTTGTTATTGTGAATCTCAAATTAAGAAGTTCTGAAGTAAAGAATTCTTTGGATGTTTTCTACTTTTAAGATAACATAAATGAGATAAGAATTGAGAAGAGGTAACGAATGTGATCTGATTTTATTGAAAAGCGAAAATATTTTACGACAAAACCACAAATGTACTTCCTTTGTATATTTCTGATCAAAGGAAGCATTTCCTTTCTTTTTTTGCTCCAAAAATTCTGCTTTAAATAGGATGCTCCTCTTAGGAAAAATTATCAGTAGCAGCACGTTTTCAGTAAGGTAAAGGTACAAAGAAAATAACAAGTACAAAGTTGAACAGGAAGAAAATGAAGTCATTTATGGTAAGACAAGACAAAAATATTAAGTTCGAAAAGGAATTACAATTGGAAATATTCAAATTTCAAGTCTTGTGCTAAACGGAATTCTATTTTCTTTTTGTAGATTCTTGCATCCACCCTTGCTGTTGCTTCAGCTGGGCTAAATCATGGATTCAATCCTTTTGGAAATAACGGAAATAATGACTTCAATAATTTTGGAAGCAACGGATTAAGTCCTTATGGGGATGGTGAAAACGGTGGTCCCGGTAGTGAAAATCCAGGTCCGTTTGGAAATGGGAATTCCGGTCCATTTGGGAGAGGAAACTCAGGTCCCTTTGGGAACGGAAACTCGGGGCCCTTTGGGAACGGAAACTCGGGGCCCTTTGACAACGGTAACTCTGGTCCCTTTGGAAATGAAAACTCGGGTCCCTTTGGAAGTGGAAACTCAGGTCCCTTTGGAAATGGAAACCCCGGGAGTTCTAGAAGGCCAGGATCTGGTCCTCAAGTTCGACGATTTGTTTCAGTTTTTCTGGGACCAGAAGAGCCAGTTAATCAAACACCCAGAATCATTCGTGTTCCTGGTGGAGGAGATAAAGTGAGTTCTGTTGGAAATTGGAATACATAAAGTGTTTAATTTAATGTAGTTTTTGTACAATACTTCTTCATGTTTTTATTACGAGCATTGAAATAATATTAACATTCTGATGAATTATTAGCATTTCAACATCATTTTCGTGAAGGCTCCTTCCACTTCAAATCAACAGCAGACAGAGGTTCTTCTACCAGAACAGCCTGAGCAGGTATGTTGCCTGTACCATTGTAGACTTAAGATTCTGTTATTATGTAAAATACAAAGTGTAAAGTAGAACGTCTTAAATTGGTATCCATTCATCATATTTAGGTGCATTTCTCTACATTTCCTCATTAAAGGTTATAACCCTAATCATTACACTCTTTTTTATTTGTGCAGAGAAATTTGATTTACGTTTTGGTCAAGAAGGATGAAAGTTCTGGTTAGCCAACATCAGTCAATTCACATCAATCAATGATACTCACGACTTACATGAATTCTAAAAATTGAATATTGCTTCCTTGCAGATAATGTCAAAGTTCGTCCACCAGTGCCAACCCAGCCATCAAAACCCAACGTCTTTTTCATCCGCTACAGTAATCCTAAACCGACAGGGCCTGGATCATCTGGTTCTGGTTCAGGATCTGGATCTCCTGGAAGTGGGGATGGGGCAAATGGATCATCTGCTGGAAATGGTGCTTCAAATTCTGGAAACTCTTCTACGGGATCATCTAATGGAAATTCATCCGGAGGGTATTCATAAAATGCTGTTTTATGTACATTTTATACACGTTTTATTACATTATTTTTCTAACTAATATTTTCATATTCCCGAATGCGCTTCCATCTTATTCTACTAAATAATTTTGGTTTGCGAATTGTGAGACACTTTTCCATTTTACTCCTTGTTGCCAGTTATAAAAGACTGTAGTACTGCTTTATTTACTTATTCTTGTTATCACTCGACAGTCTAAATATGTACCTCTTTCCGTTCATTAATTACATACATTTAAATGTGGAGGTCTATAAATACTTGTTTTTCGAAGTTTTATTGAACTAAAATAAACAAATTCAAGTTATTAATTCTATTCTTGCATAAAATGTAGAAAATGATTTTGATACTCAAACCGTGGTAATGAGCAACAGTGGCACCGCACCTTTAACGCTAATACCTAACACCTAGAAAATGATGTCCAAAATCAATGCATCTACAAGGTACATCATTCGTAAATTAACAAACCCACGATTTTTATTAGCAGCCTTTAAATTCACAATTTACACCTACGCAGATTTACCAGAGGCATACGTAAGTTAGTTTAGTTCAGTTCGTTAGCTTACTGAAGAGTACAAGTACAAGCAATTAACATCAAAGTAGTAAGAAAATAGAGTACTCAGGAAATTGAACTGCAAGCTATTATGTAGTCATTTTTTGATTGATGAGATTCATTGATATTGCCATTTTGTCAAGAACCAATTTTCTATTCATTCATCCTACTGGTATATTTCTTTGAGTTTATGTTGATGGTTATTGTCCAATGAATTATAAAAGAATCTCAGAATTTCAGATAAAGAAGAGTTGAAATAGTTTTTTGGTAACAAAGTTATAATTGAGGAAAGAAAATGTTTTATTGAAAATTTGCCAATATCACGTCATGAGAGGCTGATCAATTCACAATAAAACAATCGTAAAATATGAAATATTAGATACAAAGTTAAATATAAGTAGTAATCCAAAGGTAATATCAATTTTTACATCTTAGTTTAGTATATATGTTTATGTAATAGAAGTTAGGGTATGCACACATAAATGATACGTATCAGATTCATAAGATAAAGAATAAAGAAGTCGACTTACAAAGTTATTGAACAAATCAAGCCAAGATGCAAGACTACGACAGCTAGACAGCATGCTTTCCTTTGATAGTACAGTACAACTTGATATTCATGAGTGAGTATTCTGATTCTTTACACAAGTTTGTTAATTATTCATCAAAATCGAAAGAAGGATGTTGAAGACACACTTCCACAAACTGAATGTGTAGAACTGAACAAGTTATCTAATAAAAAACAACAGTGACACGTGTTGATGCTAGTACATGTATGGTTATCTATAAATCTTATTGTAAAAGGTGCTATTCTCAATTGTACATTGCTTTGTTCTACATACATTCTTTATATATTCTATAGAGCAATATTATAAATGAACAATACTATCTAATTTGCATTACAAGATGTATTCTGAGGAGACACGTATAATGTATTAATAAGTGAGAGACAATGGGACATCAAATAACACGTTAACATTATAATAAGGAAGACACCAGAAACAAGAGAGACCTAAAGTACACAGACTCATAGGTATTTCCAATTTTGAAGTGAACAATCTGAAAATGGATATAAATTACGATCATACTATTTAAGTAGGTACTCTACTTTAGATTAGGTACTACCAAACAAATGTGAATGCGCTTTTAGATTGCACTTTTGCCATAAGTACTGCATATGACTTACTTGGGATATAAAACATGAAAAAATTAGTTATACAAGATAAAGAGATCCTCTTCTTCCCTTCACTCCAACTCGAGACAAGTGAGATGAGCCTCGCATAAAATTAACATATTTTATATGATCACTCATACCGGTTCTTTATTCTTTAAGTATTACACTCAGTAGTCGGGTCGGCACTTACTTACGATTACTAGACGGCAATATGCAATCTCAGGTACATTGTGTATTATTGTATTGTTCTGAGCTAGAAGAAAAGCAAATTCATAAACAAACCCAACAAGTTGTGTTGTGTACGGATAAGTTACATAACTATTATGGTAATAATGGAATAAGTAATGGAAATTAAAAGTAAATAGGTAAGGTACTATCCCAATGCTTATTCAGACACACAGAATGCAAAATAGTTACTTCCACAAAGCAGTAAATTTTGTAAATGCTAAAATGCAGTATTTTGTGTAGGATTACTGACCATATTCTTCATATGCACTTATTGTAGCTAATTTCATTCACAGAAAAATAAGCGTGCATCCGCATATATCGTATGAGTGTTCGCTAATGATAATAACCATAGATAGTAAAAGATATGCGTTTAAGGTGAGTGCAAGTGAATGTGAAGAATGGAAAAGGATTTATTACATTAATGTAAGCAGTGTTCCTACTTACCTATTTGTTTTATTGGGGAAGTAAAAAATGTACGGAAGATGACAATTGGGAGAAGACACAGACGCAAGTTGACCAGATCACACGGTTGAGTCACGCCAAACGAGTTTATTTTCATGTGGATTTCGAGGCGAGAGAAGTATAAAAGTCCCTAGCAATTGGAGCAGGGTATCCTCATTCGCTCTAAGCAACTCAAAGGAGAAACAACAAGTAAAGTAAAAAATATAATCGATAAAATCATGAAAACTTTATTGGTAAGTCTTTTAGTTTTTTCAATGTGCCCATTTTCTTTATTTTGAAATCAAAAAATAAATGTCACATCTTGGTTCTTTCATAGATTGTTGCGTCAGTTTTTGCTGTCGCTTATGCAGAAAGTAGCAGTTATGGAGCCCCTTCTGGAGGGTATAGTGGTGGCGGCGGCGGAAATTCCTTCGGTTCTGGAGGAGGTGGTGGTGGTGGTTTTGGATTCGGAGGAGGATTCGGTACATCTGGAGGAGGAGGCGGAGGAGGATTTGGCAGCGGAGGTGGCGGAGGAGGCTTCAGCAGTGGAGGTGGTGGCGGAAGCGGTGGAGGTCAAGTGAGAAAATTCGTTTCAGGTAAATATTTTTAATTAATACATTTTTAAACACATTTTCTATTGAAGAATTTGTAAAATAATAAATTAGAGACATCTGCCTACAAGATCTTTTCAAACTAAAAGGTGATTACATAAATGTTTCATTCTTTTTGTAGTACATATTGGACCAGATGACCCAGTTTCCACTGAATCTAAAGTAATTCGTGCTGGAGGAGCACCCGATACGGTAAATATAATTCTAAATACCTTAAGAATAATATTCGGACCGATACCCAGTTGCAATGACTGATTTCTTTGCTCGTAATATTTCAGCACTACAATATCATTTTCGTGAAGGCTCCTTCCTCATCTAGTCAACAACAGACTGAAGTTATTTTGCCCGAACAAAATCAACAGGTAAATTAACTTTTGCATCTAAATATTTTAAATTACAGGAACTGTGTTTCATATCGATATCTGAATTGTTTTATTTGATAATATTCTTGTGTTTCTAGAAAACTTTGGTTTACGTTCTGGTTAAAAAGAATGAAGCTAATTCCAATATCCGAATCCGTGGACCTGCACCCTCTAGACCATCTAAGGTACAAATAATATGCAAACGACTGCTAAAAAATTAGTAACTAATATTTTGCATTATTTTAATTTCAAAATGTTTGTACTTTCAGCCCGAAGTTTACTTCATTCGCTACAAGGACGGAGCTGGTGGTTCCGGTGGCAGCGGTGGTGGTGGAAGCGGTGGCTCTGGATTCGGAGGTGGAAGCGGTGGCTCCGGATTCGGAGGAGGTTCCGGCGGTGGATTTAGCTCTGGTGGTGGTGGTGGCGGTGGTAGTGGATTTAGCACTACTGGTGGATCTTACGGCGCCCCAGCAACTTCCGGAGGATATTAAAAGACATAAGAGAAAAATGAGGCTATTTAGTTTGTATTGTAGTGAATGCAAATTGTAGTAACTGAAGGTGATTGGTAATCATGAAATGCTCATGCTATCGGACTAGTGTAGTTTTGTGTTCTCTTAGAAATCTACTTACCGTTTTATACCCCACTCGAACTGATTTCATTCCAGGTCTGTATCTTTCTAACCTATGTCCTATACTTTTCTTTTGTATTAGTCGCTACGTTTCTAATCTTTACCTTCGTCCGTCTTCTCCATTAAGTCTGTTAAAAGTTAAAATGTGCCTTACTTACTGTATACTAGTCAGTTTTAATGATTTTATGTGACAACTTACATTTTATGTTCTTCATTTTGACATGTTTCGATATTCTGATGGTACAAACTTCTACAAATAATAAAAACGAAGTTCGCACTTTTTATAAGTACATGTTCTCCTGTTGCTACATTTCCTAATTTCATCATTCAACTTGGTAATAAAGTAATCATCAATTCCAAATGCGGAAACAAGACGTATGGGAAACGTAGATTTTCTGGTATCACATTTTACATTTTTCTAGTTTAATTCTAATACAAACGAAGCCAACATAAAGCGTACAATCATATTTTAAAGAGAAGAGGATATACCAAGGTGGATCAGTTATTTGTAACTAAAGGGTTCACTAGATACGTTCGATGACCCTTTAAATCTTGAATAAAAGCTTTCAATCTCAAAAAATTATGATTTGATAACCTGTGGATTAAATTGTTCGCCAACATTGATTTTTGACTTTTCAATTTAGTTTTCATTTAAATAATGTTCAATACCGAAGAATTCATCCTTTCTTCCTTCCTAAGAGTATCCTTCTAAAAGAATAGCTCTAATGAATTCTTGGGAAACTCGCCATAACTTTTTAGCATCAAGATGTATTACCAAAACCACCTAACATTTTATTGAAATGAATATTTTTAATATGTCCAAAAATAAATTGAGGCTAGTGTACTGTACATGCATAATTTTAGAAAGACGAGTTAACTCGTCTATTTAATATATTTCTACAGACAATGTGAAAGCTGTCATCAAAAACCATCCCACACCCTTGCCCCTATCGTGTAAACTTTTGTATAATGTTCTCTTGTTTTCTAATTGCATGACATAACGCTAAATCAACTGTGAATGAGTTCATGTGACATCGCATCCAACCTTACTGAAGTATATTAATCATCTTTAATGCTCTAAAATCATTTAAAAAGTTTTTGTTAATTACTTGCGTACGCAAGATACACTGCTTAAAAGCATTATTGCTGTCTGATAAGATAACTAATAACACTTCTGTATAAATTAGCCATGAAGATTGTAAAATCTGTATAAGGTAAATCAGGAAATCCATATTACAGTTGTTCATCGGATCTTAATGGCTAACAAATCTCAATTATGCTGACTATTTACAAAAGTTAAGACATAGGTACATTGTTCTTAAAAATATCTTCATTATTCATAAATTAAAGATTTTGATGTTGTAATTTTGAAACTAAAGAAAACAGAAAAGGAGAAGCTCTAGCTGTCATATCATATCGCATCCTTTTGTATTTGGGCCAACACAACAGTAGCTTTTAATTGCAACTCTAAAAGAAACTTGGCAGATATCGTGCAACAAAAGTCAACATCGACTACATACGTAGTCTACATAGTATGTGTGTAATAATAATGTAGATACACAACAATTCAACATTATAAAAATGTTGACATGACGCATTATTAGCTACCTGTTATATCTTCTATTATCTTTGTTTAACAACAACCTCAGCAAGTAAATAAATGACCTCATATACATATAGGTACTGTACAGTACAAACAAAGTTCTTTTTTGCATCTGTCTTTAGAAACATCACTCATTTGTATTTCATGCAATACGATACTGTATGCAAGCCATACTTGGTATGCCATAGTTGTTATTTTCAATTAAAGCGAAATTTTTGGCAAACAGTTTAATATTGCCTCTCTGTGCAATATTATGCGTATTTCACCTACACATGTAGAATTATGCATAATAATTAGAAGTTTAGAAGTGCCTAGAGATAATTATACGTTTCGTCGTAGCCTATATTGATATAAATGGAAAAATTATACAGTTTTCTTGAAAATTAATGGAAAATCAGACACTGTGAAAATAACAGCTCGTTTGTTTTCAGATGTCTAGTGTGAGTAAATTGAGATCTGAGGAGGCTGCTATTATGAACATTAACTACTACGCAATTTAAATGGGCATTGCAGGAAATATTTAATGAATGAAGTCATGCCTGACTGTCATCCTCCAATTAACTTACTAAATTGCACAATTGACAGTTCCAATTTAGTTTTTTTGATTGATACTCATTATCAAAGAACAATGAAATATCAAATCAAAACAAATCTTGGCCATCTTACACTTTTGCCTAGTATTCAGTAGGTACATTAAATTATACTTATCAAATGTAGCCGGAAGTCAGGATTTTGTCTTAGGTATTTAGTAATAAATTGTATACTTTATTCGAAAGAAGAATCAACTTTCACTGGCCGGCTTAGCTTTAACTTTAACCTCACTTGCTATGCTCAGTCAAAACTACAAAAGTAAAATGAAAGGTATATAAATACATAAACATGGTTGCAGTTAGGTTATTTGGTTTATGCATTCCGTACTAGGGGTTCTAATAAGTCTAATACTTATTTTGAGCAATCACATTTAAAATATTTACTGTCAAGTAAAATGTAATGGTAATGTAGAACCTTATGTAAGTCACAATAAAAAAATAACGATTTTCATGACTCCTTGTATGGTTGAAAATTATGTTTGTTTTCTAATATTATTGTGTTCAAATTCCCTTCTTGCCGCATGATTTCACTTAGAGTAACACATAAAATTAATTGAAAACATTTACATTCCCTATTAAATTTGATAGTTCTACACTATCCCCTTCATATTCTATTAGTTAAGTAAGTGTATAAGCAAAGATATTAATAAAAAGGCATTTACTACTAATGTTGATACCTAATTGTGGTAATAATAATATTAGAATCGCAGGAGGACAATTTATAATCTAATTTAATCAAATTATATGCAAATCTAAATGTGAAATGAATGAATTTACCAGAAGTCTTTTGCACACGTTTATGTATAGCTTATTATACTTTGGTTTATAATATCTGAATACAGACACTCATAAATATTTATGATTTTAAGCTTTTCTGCAGGCTGCATAATTGAATCGCTTCAGTGCATCCTTAATTTGGAGAAATTGATTTGGTTTCTGTATTTAAGAAGAATTATCTACCAAGAAGTATCACTATTTAGCACATAAAATTATGCAACCTGGGGTATGATTAAATTAACCACGCTTGAAAAAGATTTTAGCACTACACAGCATTACTTTATATCATATTGAGCAAATATTATAAATTCGTACATTGTACATTACGGAAAGTCAATTTATAGCAAAGATGCATTCAGTAAATCACAAGATGCACAAAATTGACGTTTACCTAACTTAATAAAGAAACATTGTAGAACTGCAGGCGTTTCTACATCTTAGAGTCCCTTTTTGGCTCACTAAATGCACAATCACTGTAATCATCGACTTCACAGGCGATGCGATAAGGCAAGACCGGTTCTCTTCTTTTCTCATCTTAGAGTCGTACTCCAATCCAAACTAAAAAAAACGTATAGATGCTTGCAATGTAAATATATGCAATTTGAAAGCCATATACGTTCGCCTGATTTGATTACAACTGCATATTGATGGCTAATAAAACACAGCTATCTGGGAAGATACACTTGACATAACGGTAACATTGCTCTAAGAAGATTACTGCACCATTAATTGTGCCTCGGTTGGCACAACATGACAGTAATTTGTTTCCCTATTAAAAGGAGATTATTATCTCAAATCTATAATAAAGATCATCCTGACACTTTTGGTGGGCAACCACCTAGAATGGCAACTTTCCTTAATTCGTAGACCTTTCCTTCTCTACGTACATAAAACCGTCACATTGTCACAGTAGTCACATTGAGAAATATTTGAGGAAATATTTTCTGAAATCTACTAACTACAATTATAAAATATACAATTACGGTGTTATTGATCAAAAGCAAGTTACTTGGGTAGGTTATTAATTGTTAATATGTAAAGCACATACAAAATAAAGTATACAGTATACATAATATTATGATTTTAAAACATGTGAATGTATATGTCTACATAAATCTTGGTGACTTTCAGTAATTGAAATCAATTTAATAAAATGGGTATGCTATATTATTTGTAGATTGAAAGACTTTAGATTTAGGATAAAATACTTGAGATTTTTATATTATTATCGTATTCTATTTCTTGTACTTATTTAATTATTTCTGGTATTATTATGTTACTAATACTTATAAAGAGCTTCCTTGTATTAATGAATTGCTTTGCATATCATTCCTATTATTTGCATTTTTAGATTTCAAAGTGGGTAAGGACGTAAGGAGTAATGAAGTAAGCAAAGCGTTTGTTATTATTATTGGTTGTAAGTAGGATTAAAAATTAGTTTGTTTGCATTCACGAATTTCCTACTTGTCATAATAACTCCTTTAAATCATGTAAATGTGTACAAAGTGTACATGCATCATGATCTTTTGCTTTCGTTTTCGTTTTCTTAATCTGTGGTCCACTCTACTTCTGCATTTGATATAAGAATAAAGACATTACGTCCTCGTGCAGCAAATGAATAAGTTTGAGTATTGTTTACTTAAGTATGATTATGGAGGAAGAAACGGCAAAAGTAAATATTTTGTAAAATAATTATTTCTGGTATACTAGTAACCTAAAGTCCGTAAAAATGCACAATTAGAAATCGATAAGTACCTACTGTACAACCTACAATTGATACATGAAATGGTGAACTGCATTAACGGATGTGTTCCAAAAACAGATAAAGTACTTCTGATCAAACCTAAAATACAAGCTGACCACAAGAACTAGGAATTCGACCACAATTTTAGTTTAACTGCAAAAGCCCCAGAATAAAATGAGAAAATGTTTGTCGTTAGTAATCTGCTAAGATCTCTCGAGGGTAAAAGTCAATGGGAGCCTGCAGCACGATAGATGCTATCTAAATAGCTCATAATACTACGTGCACCATGATGGACAACATTTCTTGGTATTGTTGATCATCAAGTGCATTTAGATTCAATGAGATTACATCAGAAGTTTAAAATTCTCTTTGTATCTCTGTGATTTCACAATGATACGATATACATGTAAACAAATGCAATTGAAAGTAATGAATACCTATAGTATGCAGAAAAACAAAAGGATATTTAAAGCCAAAATCAAATGAAGGGAGCAAAACTTTCTCTTATTTCGTTTGAGTGTGTTAGAAGAACGAACAACCGGTTTCTTTTCACGTTTTGTGTGGAATTAGTGTTCTGCTGCTATAAAGCTTAAAGATGCTGCATAAGTGTACCTCAGCAAAGTAAATTCCAAGTTATGTTATGTATATCCGTAATCTTTAGCTCTATGGAGTATTTATATACTTATAAAAGCACATCTATGTTTGTAATAACGTTATATTATATCCGCAACGTACCGTATTAGTGAATCACTACCCCTAAGCCATATAACCAAGAGGACAACTTCACTGGTTAAAAGTATATATCTAAAAAAGCTATTATTTTTACACAGTCAGTTTACAATACAACTTTTATTTAGTTATATGCATATAATAAAGTTTTTCATGCATTTTAGTTTTTACTGTGTGCAATTGCAATTGCACTATAAGGAATTTGTTTTCCCTATTGCTCATACCTAACAAAATGCAAAACAGTGTAAAGTGTAAGTATACATGTTCTGCGATTATATTGCATTGGTGATATCTTGAATGTACGTGTTTGACAGAAAGAAGATTTGCTTGCTTGGTAATGAAATTAATAATGAAATGCACTCATCTTCGTTTCAACAATGTTTTGTCTATACCTATAACGTATAACAATAAGTGGAAGTAGTGAGCTAACTTTCCAGGTGGTAAAGTTGACGCCTAGACTTGCACGATAGCATTAAATAACACATGAGAATGAAAGAAACTCTGCTGAACTGTGTGCTGTCTATTTGCTGTCATTAGTAAAAGATTTACTGTAATGAACCTTCATAATAGGTAACAACTGTCCCTACTTAACCAACATCACTTCACACTATCCATACATAGTTGCAAAGTGCACCCACATCTTTTCAATGCATTTCTCTTGTTTGTATTTCTATTACTCAATGTTGCAGAACTTACTGAATGTTACATAAACCATGTATGCCCAACAGTTTTTAGGGAAATAATCCTTGTGACATGAAATGGTACTTCTAGCTACCTAACGCTACACTGTGCTAGAAAGAGCTGATTAGATCTGTCTATCTGTCTCTCCATATCGTGAAATAAATAATATGTGTCATAACAGGGCATAACATAACATAGCAATAGTTCAAATAAGATCAAGAAAGAAATTCTACTGTTTTGCAGCAATACCTACCTAATTATACTGTAATTTTAGTACCTTGGATGTATCTTCTCTTCCCTGCTAAACTTATGTTGTGTTAGTTGAAAATTATTGATGCGCATCTCTGACAGAAAAGAATTTCCTGATTTTGGGTTCATTTTATGATAAAAATAATTTCTTTCGATGCCAAACGGATTACAAAATCTTTCCTGAAAATTTAGTTTGCTAATTGGGGATACAATACGGTAATGAAAGTAATGATTTACTTTGATTCACTTCTAATTTGTGTTGTGTAATTTATCAGCACATAATTCAGTTCTAAACATGAAATAATTTTTAACCAACGCGTTCTAATTATTGTAGCGTAATGTGTTATGTCAGCTCTGCATGTGAAGTAAATTGTAATATGTGGTAGCTATGAAAAATGCAATAGTAATAATAGTGTTAGGGTAGGCATTAGAGTCATGGACTGACGAGAGAGTGTTGTTAGTGGCATGACATGAAGTGAATGTAATAAAATAGTAAAATGCAAAATCAAAGACACAGGGAATCTTCGTTACTTTCTTCAGAGTGTTCTCTTAGTTCCATGCCACAGTATTGCATGCCGTGGCAGTGGACTGTTAGGAATAGTTAGATCTACATGAACTATAGTTCAATAAAAATCTATAATACACCTAGGTATACAGCTGAGCTGACATGGAGATCATTACACTATTACCAACAATCGTGCACTTTGCATTACAAAGGTGCCTACAGATACATAGGAAGGAGTACCTATGTAATGGAAAGGAAGAGAGATGCAACCTGCAAGCACATCAATTATTCAAAATATTTTATTGCTACTCTTGCCAACAAAATGCATTACAGACTTGGTTCACTTTCCTTGCATTTTCAGATGCGAAATTCTAGAAGGATCCAAAATTATTGGTGCAATAAATGAGTTTATCATGTAAATCTAAATTATTTAAGTATGAGTAACTAATTGTGTGTAATATGTATCACATCATGACTAAAAGGAAAATATCTGAGTTGGGAATATCCTAAATAAGTACTTAAGGATGTAAATACATGTAATATTTTGTTCCTCATCATAGATTTGAAGTGATTTACATTTACATAAGCTTATTGAGCTTATTAGTGTTAGTCATGGTTATAATCGTAAAGAGATAAGGTAAATGTGAATCATGACTAATACAACACAATACACAGAAAGAAAAGAAAACGTTTAGTTGCTTTTTATTAGGTATCTGCTATCTACAGAAAGTGTCCGCTAGCCGTGCAACAAAACTGCAATCTTATTTGCGCTTGTACACTTACGATTAGTTACGATTGCGAATCTATTCATTGTTTCTTGATTACACGCGGAATCTTGGCTTCGTTTCGATAGAAATATTTATCTTTTACATGTGTGGCATGTATCACCCAAGAATCACTTTTCTACTTGAGATGTTACCTTCATTAATACATATCAACATGTATATAGATACGCTGTGAATGAATTTCCTTCGATTATCTCAATCTTGTTTATGTATACAGTCTATAGTGGACATAGTGTACCTATTTGTATGGATTATGGATTGATGGTGAGTGGGAAGATCAAGTCGAGACAATAATTCGCAAAGGAAAGAGACTTGAACATGACTTGGAGTAATCAGAAAGGAAATTAATGCCTAAGCTGTAAATTATCCAATTTTGCTAAAGTCAAATTCTACAATCTGTATAGAAGTTCTTTTCTGATTGTCAGTTAGCTATTAGCTCTACGTGTATTTATTTTCATTTCGTTTTCGTTCGCTTCAAAAGCTTTTACAATTAGCAGGGGGAAGAGAAAGGATGAAAGGAAGAGTTCCGTTTCTGTACTTCTTCCCTCTAGTCCACACTCTGCAATCCTTTATAAACAGAGAGCGATTCTCAGTTTGACATCAGTTCGTCAGTCATTTCTCAAATAACATCTAATACTACAGTTAGAAACTAGAGTCACAACCAGATAAAAATACAGAAAAATAATTTAAAAGTAAAGTATCAATTCCAAAATTGAAAATATTATTTTTCTAAAGTTTTCTTGATTGTACTCAGAGCACAGAGTTCGGAAAAAATGAAAGTCCTTATTGTAAGTTTCCTTATTGAAAGATTTATGACTTATTCAATTTCAATATTAATAGAACAACAATATTATTATATATTTATTTAACAATAGGTTGGTAAAACTTGGGGTATAAATTAGAAACTTAACTGCATTATCCCAAATTAAAAATATAGGAGCAATTTTAATGCATTTTAATTCTTTTCTGTAGATCTTCGTTTCTGCAATTGCAGTAACTTCAGCAGGAATTTCAGGATTTGGTGGTCAAGGTTTTGGTAATGGCCAGGGAGGATACAGTGGAGGAGGGAACGGAGGAGGAGGAGGATTTCGAGTAGGATCCAACGGTGGATTCGGCGGAAATGGTGGGCTATTCAACGGAGGAGGCGGAGGTGGCGGTGGAGGGGGTGGATATTCCGACGGAGGAAATGGTATGAAATATATCTGCCAGCCATTATTAATATCATGTATGAGGTATGAGGTCATAAAAATAAATAACACATGAACTTCCTTTACTTCTTTATGTAGGCGGTGGCGGAAGAATTCTGAAGTTCGTCTCTGGTATGTGTAAATCTGAAATTTTAAGCTTATTTTAAAAATAATATTCAAAGATGGGATAAATAATTGGGGAATTTATGCATTCAGTTCATGTCGGTCCAGAGGAACCACAGAATTTAGCCCCAAGAGTAATTCGCGCTGGAGGAGCACCAGATACTCAGTAATTTTAGTAATTCTTTGAAAATACTGTCTTTCCTTGGAAAAGTAAGGTCCTTTAATCAGTATTTTTTAAATTCCAGCTACAATATCATCTTTGTCAAAGCGCCATCACAATCCAATCAACAGCAAACGGAAGTTGAAATTCCCAATGGTCCAGAACAAGTAAATACATAACATTTAGCCGGCATAAAGGAATTTGATGTACCTACATAATTTTATACTAATTTTGTTTTGCTTCTCAGAAAACATTGGTGTACGTATTATTGAAGAAACAGAATCCCAACGAAAATAATGTTAAGATCAGGGCACCTACTCCAACTAGACCCAGCAAACCTGAGGTTCGTGGAATAAAATTTTATAGAGAATTATGAATTTCCTCCAATATTTTAAAATAACATTTTAGGATTCTTGATATCTTAAAAATTAAAACGCTATTTTGCCTCCTTAGGTATTCTTCATTCGCTACAAGAACCAAGGTGGCGGTGGAGGAGATGGTGGTGCTGGAAATGCTATTGGTGATGGAGCAAGTGACGGATTCGGTACCGGAAATATCGGTTTCGGAAGCGGAGGATCTTCCGGTGGTCTATCTTCATCTTATGGTCCATAAATGCTGGAGGGCAAAAGTAATGATCTAATTCCAACCATTTTAGTTTTCCTTGTTCCTTTATCTAAGTTCATAGATTTTGACTGAATATCTTTATGCACATTAAATATCTACTATGTACCCGAAATGTTTGTATTAATTCTAAGTTCCAGTGAAAATAAATTTGAAAATGTTTGCTACAAATAAATTTTAATCGTGAAAACCTACTGTTTTAATAATCATATAATATAATCATATACCCATACCCATGATTCATTACATTTTGCTAAAGCAAAAATTATAACCAATACTTTGAAACAGCTTACTACTGACGGAATATTATATTTCTTCAAAAATTACAATTACCAAGGAGTGATAGAAATGAACGTAATGGTTCTTTTAACTTTCAAAATCTATTTTATAGTACTTTGCTGTAAATTTTAATAAGTATCAATAAACAAATCGACGTGTAACTTTAGAAATGTTTTTTGCTTAAGTTGAATTGAAAGTACCGACAATATTTACAAATGCTTTTGTTTGATTCTTCTGTGGTCAGTGCTTTTATCAACGCATAATCACTGTTGACATTATACCATTTATCATTTTTGGACTGTTGATTAATATTTAGAAAAGATGTCCTGCTTTTATGATAGTCTTGCATACAAAGACAATTGACAATTGCAGCATTGCATTTTTGCCTACTGATGTAGACAGTACAGCATTGCTATCATAATGACTAATGACGGCTGAAATTCGGTAATAATTAATAAAATGATTTGCACTTCTCATTATAACTATAATATAGGACTAACATAAATCATGTATCCAATAATCCGCCTTGAGTTTCATCATGGTTTGCCCTCACTGAAAAGAGTTTCGCAAAAAAGCTTGAATTGATTAGCTAAACCACAAAACGTAAACTTGCACTAATATCAACTTACAGTGTCGCTTTTTATATAACCTATGTAATAGCCGGTGTTTTTTTGACCTAATATAGAATAGGTTATTAATAAATACCATTTATGTCCTTTTAATAACTTGACCTTTAGCTTGCACGGAAACCACTTTTACTAGATATAGGATTTACAATATAAGTAGTATGTTCGTCAACTATCATCTTGCAGTTTAGGAAATTGTGGCAATGTTGTGCAATTCAAATGATATATGCTATAAGTGTGTAGTAAGTAACATAATTATAATTTACACATATAACACACTTTTCCATTACCCAACTATAACACAGCATCATGATTCAACTTAAAGAGTTCTAAAATAAATTAAGTAGTTACTACTGTACCAATTTTCATGGAGTTTGAACATGTATGTATACGTGCGAAAACGTGTCAATCTGACCATTGGGCCACGATGGACAGTGTTTAATACTTTAGGTTTGTCTTTGTCATCCATGTCTTGACAATATTATATATTTATTACACCCCTTGGTAACTCAATACAGTAGTCTGCTGATTGGCCCAATGTGAATTTCAGCAAAGTAGAATATTTTTACTTAGGTATATGCTAGCCTATGTATGATTTGAGTCATACGTGTAAACATAAACCAAAATTTTTCTTCAGATTATAAGGATGTATAAGAAGAAAAATCTTATATGCAGAACTAGCAACAAAGAAAAAAACTTTATTAGTTTCCTAAATGCAATAAATTCAAATGCCAAATTGTTCATGCTTTCAGCATCGAACACCTTTAACTTTTAACTACCTATTGCTTATACCATTGGCTTAGGTCACAGATATTTACGACAGTTAGAAAGGAATACACAATACAAGCATTATATATGATACCTAAATTGAGTTGTGCCGCACACCTATATTTATCCACAATTTATGTTCAGAACACTAAAACTCTTACACAAAATGATAAATATTCAAAGAAACCTAAATATCTAATAAATACCTAAACGTACCACCAAAAATACTTTCGAATCAATTATTTTTTATTTGGTTTTACGTTTACAACGCGTTTTTACGGTTCTCAAATGTATTTCACCATTTACTGATTCATTTAGCGTCAATCCTTAAAATATTAGCACACAAAAGGGGTAGGCAAAGACTAATGAGCATTTTGTCTATACAGATAATGGAACAAGTTTTTCTTGAAAACTTTGTTTACTTTATGTCATCCTACTAATTGGTATTTAATGAGACACTTACATCTTTACATCTTTACTTTCTGGCGAATCGGTTTAGTTATCTAACAGTATTACATAATAAAAAATTGCAGAGCTCGCATGGATTACATTATTACATTATGGAACTCTTCCCATGTTTGCATAAGACTAATCTGTGTATGTGTAAAATTTTAATCAACATAATTCCGCTAAATTAACGGGGAGGGGGATTAGTATTACTTACATAAGCGGTAAGATAAATTCAAAGGATGTACGTGCCTGTAAATGCAATAATGTTATGGAGTGTTTCTTCTTCATCAATTTAGGAAACAAATTGCAAATAAATCTTACATAAGTTTGTAGATGAACATGTAATAAAAGTAGAAGTAGACTTACAAGTATGTAGCTTCAATCACTATGTAGAAAATTTAAATATAATACTAATACAGTCACAGATACTTAATAAATAACACAATAACCATAAATAATTCTGAAATCCTGTATGCTAAAGTTCCAATTCAGCTTATTGTTGGTCGATGTAAGCCGATCATTTTCATACATCTTAAATGTTTGATTAGATTTCAAAGCCAAAATGCATTGTTTTGCGATGCTTGCTTTTCCATTCTCTTCCGAGACACTTCCGTAAAAAAGATACGTAAAGTATAATCTATGACAACTTTACAACTCCTACACCATAATACATTTGAATACATGCAATATGATACAACAATCTAACCATTAAGCACAAGTTAGCCAAATCAACATACAGAGATAAAGTTGAAGTCAACTCGTTTTGCTCTTCTCATGTTTTTATATTTGCCTCACTTGACATTTTTATGTATTATGTCTTATTGTTAGACAAGCAAAGTAAAAACAGAAGAAGCCACAACCTAATAATGTTTTTGTACTGCAATATTACATTGTATAACTCGAAGAAACAACTTTTTGCCATTTTATTTCTTTTCTCAGGTATATAAGCCTGAAAAGTCTCTAATCGAATTATCAGTTTGCCGACAGCTTCAGAGCAAAGCAAAACAAACAGTTCAATTCTCTTATCTTAAACTCAACTACCAACCTAACTAAATTTAGAAAACCATGAAGACTTTTTTGGTTCGCTCAAAATTCAATTCAATTGTCAATTTTCTGGTTTTCTTTATAAGTGCATCAAATCTAACGATACATTCTCTTTCCGTAGGTTATTTCCTGTGCCTTTGCAGTAGCATCTGCTGGATTTGCTAATTTCGGAGGTGGAAACAGCGGTGGAGGTGGAGGAGGTTTCAACTCTTTCGGAGGAGGAAATGGAGGTGGCGGTTACAGTGGCGGCGGCGGCGGAAATTCCTTTGGATCAGGATCCGGAGGATTCGGTTCCTTCGGAGGAAATAGTGGTGGTGGAGGAGGAGGATTCAGTTCTTTCGGAGGAAGCAGCGGGGGAGGTGGTGGTTCTGGATTCGGTGGCGGTGCCGGAGGTGGATCTGGAGGTGGATCCGGTGGATCAGGTGGATCCGGTGGTGGCCAAGTGAGAAGATTCGTCTCCGGTAAGTTTTCTCAGCGGTTTAGTCACAGAGCACCAATTTTCCTTCCCATTCACGTATCAGTTGTTATCCATTTTATTTACAGTACATGTCGGACCAGAAGAACCCGTTGAACAAGCTGCCAAAACTATCCGTGTTCCAGGAGGAGGAGATAAACAGTTTAGTTTTGCTAAATTTTAATTTATTTACAGAATGAAAAATTTTTTAATTCCATTTTCTAAATTTCGACTTTGTATTTGAATTTCAGCTACAATATCATCTTCGTCAAAGCTCCATCAGGCTCCAGCAACCAACAGACTGAAGTCATCTTGCCAGAGCCAGCTCAACAAAAGAATCTCGTTTATGTCTTGCTTAAAAAGGCCGAAGCTTCCGGTAAGTTATCTCAACGACAAAAATCGTTTTTCTGTTCTAGGTAGGTCTCTTGGTTGATAATATTTTTAAATAACAATTTTCCTTCTTTTGCAGACAACGTCAGAATTCGTGGACCTGCCCCAACCCAACCATCCAAACCAGAAGTATTCTTCATTCGTTACAAGAACAACGCCGGAGGAGCTGGTGGTTCCGGTGGTGCTGGATCCGGTGGAAGTGGAGGATCCGGTGGAAGCGGTGGATTCGGCGGCGCTTCTGGATTCGGTGGTTCAGCTGGATCCGGAGGAAGCGGAGGATTCGGAGGTTCTTCATTCGGTGGATCAACTGGCAGTGGAAGTCCTGCCTACGGAGCCCCTTAAACACGATCTCAAGATAACTGAAATACATTTCCAACCCAGTTTTCGAAATATTATAAACTTGATTTCCTCTCATTTCCATTTCCCCTTTGACAATGAGCTTTGTGTCAGCAAACTTAATAGTTTTACCGTTGTCTTATGTAAACTATCACTTTGGTTCCTTCCTAGTCATTTGCATGTAGTTTTCCTATATGCATCAATACTCGCACTTAATAAATAAACTTCATTTACTCATCAATACATATTTTCGTTTTTGCATTTTATTTCATATGTGCCAAATAAACTAGCATTAAAGAAAGTTTTACTTTTAATAGAGTAAAACAATGTCGAAAGCATCATAAAGCTGTATTAGTAATAATTACTAATACAGCTTTGTTCTATAATTATTATAGAACAAAAGATTTCTGTCTTTTAGCCAACTACATTCTGGCTACTAAACTAATGAAGAATCTTTTATACAATATTTTCTCACCTTTCTTAAAAAACCAATATATACATATTTCAAATAACATACAAAAATACGTGATTGTCTTCATCTCAATTGATTGACTTTTTGAACACATACTGAATAATTTTTCTAAACCGAACGAGACACATATGATAATTATTGTAAATCGGATATTGATATGCGTTGAGTAGGATAAAGTTGTACTTGTATTGTACTATTATAATGATGAAACACAAGGCAGGTAATAACCATAGATATCATGAGAAGATTGATAAGAGCTAGCTAACCTAAATTTTCTCTTTAGAAAGGATGACAGGTAATTAAGTGTTGATAAATTGGATCTAGTTATGACTAATTGGAGATACTAAGGTAGCCGTGCAGTGCGCGAGTTAGCAATTAATCTGTGACACTGACTGTGTGACAGGTGAGTGTATAGACAGTGTACAGTGTTTCTTATAACAAAACAAAGAAAGAACATCCTTTCCTAATACACTCGTTTTGAAAGATAAATCCATCTTAATACTGATGGTTAATTGCCAGGAATAACACTGTGTATAGTATATAGTCACTGCAGAATTGTGCTCACAACTTCCACGTATTATGTTCATTCTTATATAATATTGTCCACTTTTTAACAATAAAATACAGTTAATTAAAGTCCCATTACAGATTTCAGACAGAATACCCCATACTGTAAATTAAATACTATTCATTTGTGCATTGTTTACCGATAGATTCAAAAAGGTTTCAACATCAGTTGTAATTGGGAAAATGAATTGTGCGAAAATGTATGTTTAAATGAAGGCATATACAGAGACTATGCAGAAATATGCTATTAAGAGACTCACAAAGGTCTATGCAAAAGTACTCTATTTTGTATGCCCGCCCGTCGTCCGCCCATCGTATGTATAAAGTGTGCGAACGCCATCCCACATTTTTTGAAAACCAATCGTACACGACGTGGCGCGTTTCACTGTCCAAACAAAACAGACCTGGCGCTAGAAATCGGACACAAAAATCTACTCCTCATTGTCCTTCTTACTGACTTTTTCTATGAGGCATATACAGTACAGTACCATAGAAAGGTGTGAATGAATGTATAGGTAGATATTAAAGTGCCTGCCTTAAGAAATATATGTGTAGAATAATATGCTTCATTCTATAAAAGCGGTTATGCTCAATGATGGCAGCGGTTTATTGTAACTCTTTTTATATTAGCATTACTTCTAAGAGTCGATAAAAGAATCTTACATTTCCCTTAGTAAGGGTTCTCATAGTTTGAATTGAAATCATGATTTCCGAGAGGTTAAAGGTAGTTTGCCCAATTGCGGTTTGAGTGCGTATCATGTGTGGTTAGTAAACCTAATTAATTGGACTACTTACGTATTATGCATGCAGGAATAGCACAAAACGTGTTTATGTAAATCGCAATACGTGTATTGGTCGCAAGAATGGAAAATGCTTAAGGCAGTTGAATTTGACTTGACAAACATGAATCTCCCTACCTACTTGTTATCTTTACAGAAATAGCATACTAAATATTTTTGTGAATGTGTCAGCTAATGAATAGCATCACTTACTCAGTTACACTACTGTTCATGCTGATTATTCAAGCTCTAAGTGTTATTTGGCTACAGTTACAAGCATAAGCATACTCCGAACGTAAAAACTTAAAAAATCTTTTTCTGGCTGAAGTGCATAGTAGCGATATCATTACAAGTACAACTTTACTTTACTAACCCAGCTATCAAAAATTGGGTTTATTATACAATATGCTGTTTATATTATGGATATGCAACATATGGGGAAGAATTCATTATGTAATATGTGTTACATTATTTAGAAAGTATGTAGAAAAGAATATCGATAATAAAAATAAAGGTACTAACACCTTATCATCACTTACCAGGCGAAAGAAATCGATAATGAATATTTGGGCCACCAACGCATTGTACTGTATAGGTACATATTTTCTAGCATTTAGTATTTATTTTTAGTAACATAGCGTAGTACAAACTGAATGTACCACGTACATCTTTTAAGAAGTGTCTTTCACAACCAGAATAAAAATATACATTTCTCTCCTGCCGTAATAAAAATTCAAGCGTATTCCAAGAATAGGTCTTATTAATTCTACTTGAACTCATTGTCAAATGCAAACAAGCTTGTTACTAAATTCAATCATCAATAATCCCCTACAAAACGAAGAAAATAGCTATCAAACAAATTCCTATCACCAGAAATGACGGGCACCAATTCAAATCGTAATGTCATGTCAGTTCAGCTACAATGAACTTACTGTCCTTGATGTTGAAGTGTGTACAGTAGCATGAATATGAATATGAATGATCGTTTAACAATCTAATTTGCTTGGTGTGTACATAATACTGTACATAATAGTAGTACAGTATACTCTACCTGCACATACACACATACAGATAGTATATGCTAATAAATGATAACGTGAGAGTCCAAAGGTAGAAATGGTCCAGCCGAGAGAACAGTTCATCTCTCTCGCCTGACTAAACACAATTGTAAAACCCCAGTGAACAATCATGTAGATAATGAAGTCAAGCACAATGATTGACATAAAATTATCGATCACGTGAAAGAAAGATTTCGTCTCATCTCCCATTTTGGACAAATTGTCACGAAGGTACACACCCATTTATTATAACTTAGGAGAATTTACTTGCAATTTAGCACAGAATTATTAATCCTTGCAATTATTTATTTATCAGGCTTCTCTCAGACTTTGTCAAGTATCACATAGAAGGATATTTCCCTTTGTACTCAAAGGAAACACATTTGTCACAAACAAACGTTGGTGACGAAGATATACATCAATTCATAATCTTATAAATTATTAGGTATTAAATGCTAATGTCAGTTTGTTTTCCTTTACAATTGAAAATAGATAAAGGAACATAACTAAAGTAGAGAAGCACAGCAATGTCAATGCAATACAGTAGAATCTTTATATATGTAGATAAACTACAGTAAACTACATTTTGAAAACATCGAAAATGTTGCATCACATAGCTTATACATTTAATAGTATAGAAACAGTAGGTATGTTGACACTCGATCTCATCAACTCTCATCCATTCAATATTAACGAAGTTCCCGGATGAAGATTCGACTGTAGTACTACTTGTACATTAAATACCTATAGTATTTATATATATAGTTATTTTATACTATAATGTTAGATAGTTACCTTTATATAACGGCATCATGTTACTCTGTCATTAGCTATTAAAGGAAGAGATTATAATAAGTTGACATCACATTACGAGTCGTTAATTCTGTTATATCTTGATATTTTACATACGACTACTAACGTTAAATAATAAAATACTTAGAAAAGACTGCGCGTACACGATCTACGTGTCCTTTAGCTCGCTTCTGTGAGTTCTGTGGTGGTATATAAATCGGTTCGGGAGTAGCAGAAATTTAGTTACCAGCTAATTAGTCTTCACCATCTTATAAGCATTGCAGGGTAATAAGCATTCTATCAAAATGTCTTACAATATTCAAGTTGCCAAGAACTCTCAAAAGTGCTATTTGGGAGAAGGGCCCCACTGGATTGCTGAGAGACAAGAAGTTCTCTACGTTGATATTTTTGGCAAGGCAGTTCACCGTTATGTTCCTGCGACTGGGGAAAATGCAAAAGTCGTTGTGGGTAAGTTTCTCCTTATTTTAATTACTAAATTATTATCTCCTTGTAATTTGAAAACCCGTTTCTCTCAGTTGGGAACTCATTTAATTTACGTTTCTGATTTATGCATTGTAAAATTACAGAAGAAGGTCCTGTAAGTCTCGTTGTTCCTGTTGCAAATGAGCCTAATAAATATCTCATCACAATCGAAAGAGATGTGCAGATTATGGAATGGGATGGCAAATCATCAACTCCTACAGCTCTCAAGAAATTGTACACTATTGATGAGCATTGCAAAACAAACAGAATTAATGATGGCAAATGTGACAGTAAAGGAAGACTTTGGGCAGGTAGAATATTTATAAATTCATTAGCTGCAGAAATTGTGTTCAATTTCATGAAAAATATATATAATGACGGCGTATTTTGTTTGCTATAATTCTTCGTTAAGGTACCATGGGTTATGAACCTGCACCAGGAAAACTGGATGCAAAGAAAGGAACTTTGTACAGTTTTGACCTGCAAGGAAAAGTAAACAAGCATTTCGACCAAATTGATATTGCCAATGGATTAGCCTGGACTGCAGATAATTCCATTCTTTACTATATTGATTCGTTTTCCTACCGTGTTGATGCTTTTGATTTTAACGATGCTGCAGGAACTTTAAGTAAGATTTTGAATCAATCTAATTAATATTATTCTCCACACTCAGGAAATCTACACATAATATTAAATACGCATATTTTTTCATTCGTATGAAAATAGGTAACAGACGCTGTGCATTCGACTTCAAAGCTAACGGAGTTGATGGAATCCCAGATGGAATGACTATTGATGCTAATGGGAATTTATGGATTGCAGTTTTTGCTGGAAAGAAGGTACCTAACTAATATATAATGAGGTTCTTATATTTTTGCTGCTTTATTGTCATGCTGTAACAATTTCAACATGCAAAATAATTGTAACTGCCTTTTATTTTGCAAGGTCATTCATGTCGATCCTACAGTGGGTAAGAAAATTGGTCAAATAGACTTTCCAACTACAAACATGACTTCAGTGGCATTTGGAGGACCGAATCTGGATATTCTTTATGCCACCTCTGCCGAACATTTCCTGTCAGCCGAGGATTTGGCTTCCCAACCTTCCGCTGGAGCTCTTTTCCAAGTTACTAATGTTGGTGCAAAGGGATTGGCTGCTGGAACTTATTACAGAGGCCCACTGTAAAGACTTTTATTCACTATAATAAATACGTACAATAATATATTACGCATCCTACTCAGGAAAATGTTTAGTAATCTATTTAAAACACAATTGTACTTAACATAACTAATAATCATTGGTTAACTTACTATGAATTTCTATGATTATCAACGTTGTGTGTGAATGTAATCTTCTGCACTGTACAGTAACTTTACTTAATTGTCAAACGATGAACAGTCACAAATGTATATAATAACGCTTACATTAAAAATACGACAAATCATAAAAAATTGAATTAGGTAAAAGAAATTGAGGTCAATGTAGGAAATTGGTATTGTCAAACAATTGCGTACATAAAGTACATTCAACCTGTCTACCGTGCTACCTTGAACTTTTGTATATTTATCAGTAGAAAGCTATCGAAACCCATAATCATTGAAATGCACATAACTACATATATACATTTACATGCATACCACTACTAACTCAAAAAATGTACATGATAAAACAAAGAAAATATGACATTTGCACAAATAAATTCTACATTCCATATGGGCGATTGTTTGTTGGCCGTAGAATGGGATAGAGGGTGATTTGGCCCGACGATCCCGCAGGTGGCCGCATTGCTGCAATAATAATCAAATCATTAATTATCCTCATGAATTTGTAAGAAGTGTATATCAATATTTTCAGCCCGAAAGCATATATTTATAAAACATGCTAAGTTAACTATTCACCTACATGGTCTTGGTCTTGCCGCAGATGAAGGTGTCGTAGTTGTAATGCAAATCCTACTACAAAATTGTAAATTAAACGGAGCGCAGATGCACGTTCTGCATTTACTTGGTTGAGAAATTGATCCTGGAATACATGGTGTTCCAGCTAAAACTAAATTAGTTGTATTAACACATTATTAACGCTTTATAACTGAATTTTATCAAAGAATTTCTGACTAAAGTAAAAAATGCAATAGGAAATGCTTTTAAGAATTATAAATATTTTTTATGTACCTACTTTGTATACCCAAATCAACTGTTCCTTTAACAATCACAAAATTTGTATTAAATAGTAGGGGTATAACAGCAAATAAGTAAATTATTTTCATTTTCTACTTCTGTCTCAATTTTGGACCCTTAACTAATGTAAAGTCTCAATATAACCGAAGTAAAGAAACTACATAAGTATTTTTATTAAAACTAGATCGCTAATGTCCTCGGTGCAATTAATTGACAACATGACACACGACAAGCGCCTGTTGTCATGTACTAAATAAAAGTCGGGAAACCCATGTATTTATAAGCTCTGCATTTGAATTGAAACCTAGTGGCAATGTTTAGTTTGTATGAAATTCGTACATAATACATAAACATGAATGGTTTATACAATGCCTACTTTGCCTACTAAAGGAACTGCACATGTTTTCGAATGATTAATAGATTAAAATTTGAATATATTATTTTCAGGCGCAATGTTCACTTAACTGTGCTATTGACAAATACTTAAGCAAGTTGTTGCCCTTTGTAGTACAATAATACGTTCACTAAAGGACAAAGGACAACTAAAAAGGAACAATTGATTAAATCTGCTTACTTTTACTTTTATTTATTTGTGTATGACCAATTTTATTACAATATAATTACTAGATCATAATGTCGAGGTGGCACAAGTAGTACCTGTGCTACATGTTTCGAAATAAACTCTGGTTAGTAAGTTAAAACTAGAACTAGTACAACATAAAATATAGGGTTTAACAAATAAAGCAATTAATACTAAATGTGTAAGCTATAATTATAAAAATGTCATTTAACTGAAAGTTTTGCGTACGAATATAAATACTAAGATTAAGAAAATAATGTTACAAATGATACAATAAGCATGATTTTATTGATAAGACTACATGCAGATGATACAGATTAAATAAAATGAAGCAGTGCATCACAAAAAACAAGGCGTTCCTCTGTTTCCTTTACTGTACAGTAAATTGTGAAAACTACAACTTCATGGATGTCTCAACATGTTATTTATAAGACACATTTGAAATGCAAAAAAAATAAGCATTTCCTTCGCCTAGTCCAAAAGGAATTTATAATTTCTAATGTGGCACATCCGTTCTTTTGTGTTTATGACCTGTTCTGTTCTCGTACAAATAATACTTTAATGCAGAAAAGGTTTTTGGATCAATCTGGAATCTGGGTTGCATAATTAAGAAAATAATTGTTAGAGTTTATTTTTTGGCCCTTGCCGATTACATACAGTATAATTATTATTATGAAAATGTTATGTTCGTGTTTAGTAAAGATAACTCATTTAATTATTTTTAAGCGTACAAATTAAATCTGAATTGTACATACAACACATACCTTAAATGCGTGATCAATTACGAAAAATTAAGATAAGACGTATGTTATTACCGAAAAACGGAAAAAATGTATTTTCGGTTTCTAAAATTAGTTTTAGTACGCCAACGTAGCAATACGATACGATTCCATTGAAATTATAGGTTAACTCGTTACTATATAGAATACTACATTCTGTCTGCTGTACATTTACAGTTGGGAAGAAAAGTGGCAAGTTCGAATTATATTTTGGTCGGATTTATTACCATCTGAAGGATCGGTTTTTAAATGGTTAACTTAAATGTATAAATAACTGGCCCAAATTTAGTTTTGTTAGTGCTTGTAGAAATTTTTGGAAACTTTCGGAATCATGGCTTCTGTTTTGGGTTTAAATCTGTGTCGAAAAGCTACAGGAGTGAGCACAGCTCTATCAAAACATGTCGGTCTTCTTAGTGCAACTTCTAATAAAGTTCCAAAGTAAGATCTCAGATGTTTCAAAATAATTTTTATGCTATATATTAACCATAACTAAATTATCAAAATTGCAGCATGCAATTTCTTGATGACATTAAATACACTGTGAACAGTTATTGTGTTAAAAACAAATCAATTTTTTTACCCGCAATGTAGTAAAGAGCAAAAACGAGGAGCTGCAAAATGGTATCCAGATGTCGAATGGGCTAAACAATTTGAAGGACCTATCATGCTTACCCCTGACACGGCGAAATGGATGCCAGCTCTCATAGCCGGAGAGCAAAGACCCGTAATTGAAAAGAAAGTAAAAAATCTTACTCTCAACTTTGGTCCTCAGCATCCAGCAGGTGGGTAGTAGTATTTTAATTGAATTACCTGTTTCTATTCTATGTATGCTTTCTTGTCGTTTTGTGCTTAATACTTTTGACAAATCATTGTAAAGTGGCGTTACTTTCTTTTGGCAGCTCATGGAGTACTTCGACTTGTTTTGGAACTGGAAGGAGAAACAGTTGTACGAGCAGATCCACATATTGGACTTCTTCACCGAGGAACTGAAAAACTCATTGAATATAAAACTTACACACAAGCTTTACCCTACTTCGATCGACTTGATTATGTTTCTATGATGTGCAATGAACAATGTTATTCTTTGGCTGTTGAAAAACTTCTTAATATTGACATACCCCCAAGAGCCAAATACATCCGAAGTAAATTGAAATTCTAAGTATTTACTTTTTCATTAAGATATACACAAACATGCTTAATTGAATAATAAATGTTTCCAGCAATGTTTGCCGAAATTACAAGAATTTTAAATCACATCATGGCAATCGGTACTCATGCTCTGGATATTGGAGCTCTGACCCCATTCTTCTGGCTTTTTGAAGAAAGAGAGAAAATGATGGAATTTTATGAAAGAGTTTCCGGTGCCAGAATGCACGCTGCATATATTCGTCCTGGTGGAGTCAGCCTGGTGATTTATTTCCGCTATTTTTATGTGTTTGTATGAGCTGGCATTGTAAAAACGATGTGCAAAAATTATTTTCATGACATTGCCATCACATTAAAACATTTTATAGTAATTATGCTTATTTCATTTTAGATGCCAGTTTATTTCTTTTGTTTTTCAGATATCAGTTTAGATTAGTAATATATGCCGTAATTAAATAAATGATAATCTGTGAACGTATCTAAGGATGCTGAAAATCGTAATTTGTAACTTATATCTGGTAAAACCCTTTTCGGTTAATAACTAATTAATTTTTTGAGTACTATAGGACATACCAATAGGGCTTATGGACGACATTTATCAATTCATTGCTCAGTTTGCCGAGCGATTAGATGAGACAGAAGATGTTTTGACAGCGAACCGTATTTGGAAGCAACGAACTATTGATATTGGAATAGTCACCGCAGAAGAAGCTTTAAACTATGGATTCAGGTTAGATATTTGTGCAATGATGGAATGCGAATCGATTCTATAATGTTCTTGATGAAAATATTCATTTTCTTCGTGCCGTATTGTAATTCTCTATTCTAGTGGTGTAATGCTTCGTGGTTCTGGAATTAAGTGGGATTTGCGAAAGTCTCAGCCATACGATGCATATGCTGATATGGAGTTCGATGTGCCCATCGGAACCAAAGGAGATTGTTACGATAGGTAAGACAATCACAGCTTTGAAATCAATAGAAGGTATACCTATTTTAAATGGGAGTGGCCACCATTGCAAAACTAAAATGCTCTCGTCTTTGGATGATACAGATATCTATGTCGAGTAGAAGAAATGCGTCAATCTCTAAAGATCATTGAACAGTGCTTAAATAGAATGCCCGGAGGTGCAGTTAAAACGGACGATGCAAAACTAACACCTCCATCTAGAGCAGAAATGAAGGTAATATTTTTATACTTTAATTTATAATATTTTGCCAATTCGTATTTTGACACAACCATCGATTTGACAATACCTATTGTATCGTGTATTGCAGACATCTATGGAAGCTATAATTCACCATTTCAAGCTATTTTCTCAAGGGTACACGGTTCCACCTGGTGCCACATACACAGCCATAGAAGCGCCTAAAGGTAATGTTCTAATGTCTTTCCAAGATAGTTCGATGACAAAGTAGGAGTAGCAAGTTTACAGCAAAATAATTTATCAAATGTGTCTATTATTGTAGGTGAGTTTGGAGTTTATCTAGTCTCCGATGGTTCCTCAAAGCCATACAGGTGCAAAATCAAGGCACCAGGATTCGCACATTTGGCTGCTCTTGAGAAAATTGGAAAGAGACACTTGTTGGCCGACATTGTAGCAATTATTGGAACCTTGGATGTGGTGTTCGGTGAGATCGATCGTTAGCCTCTCGTCTGTAGTACAGAATACGCTTGTGAATAATTTGTTTAAGTAACATAACAGACTACAAGTATTAGTGTTGTCCTCGCAGACAAAAATAAATCAAAATTGGCATGTTATTCATAAAAGTGACATTTCTTACTTTCGGTGCGATATGTGCAACGTAATAAGCCCGAACTATTGCAATATCGGTTTAGTTTCACAATAACCTTCATAACTCGTGGTACGCTTTTGGAAAGCCATTATGTTTATAATGTGTCTCCCACTGAGAAACCACTCAATCACATGAAGTTGATCTTATTGTTAGTTTTCTTAGATTTCAACTACTATACTTGGAGGCAGTACAATACAAAGATTTATGTAGATGTTCTAAAGCAAAAGTGTAACTATAATATGTAATAAAGGTATTAAATAAATGCGGCCCATATGGCTAATCCAACTTCTTACTCCTAGTTTTTCATGTCAAATTTATTTTAAAGTATGCATACCGTGAATAGAATAGGGTTATTAATATTAATGATCCGAATAAGCCATTTGTTTCCATCATTTGCTTTTGCTTCTAAAGTCAAGCTATTTGAACCCGACCCGATATACAATCCGTACCAGGATGTATTAGTCTCGAAAAATATAACAATGCAAATTGATGTAATAGTTGCTTTTCCTTCTTAGCTTACCCTGTATCTACAATAATGAAAAATGAATTTCCTGCTGAACAATTTACAACACGTCAATCATTTCCAATTGTCTATTTCTCGTGCTATCTAAATCTCAATATAAAATACGCATGTAAATATTCAGTATTAATACTTTTATATTATCATCCTATCGTTTAGCTCAATGTTAATGTTATACTAGAAAGCATTTTATGTGAATATATTCTTCAGACAAAAGTTCACCGCTTGTGGTTGTCTGCATGGTCTTGAAGAAGTCTGCGCGATGAAGACTAAAATCAATTTAAGACTGAAAGCATTTTAGGTAGAAAGGTAAACTTAGAAGCAAGTTATTCATTAAAAGCTTTTGAATTAATAAATGTAGGTTTGGCATTGAAGCAACTTATGACTAATAAATTGCATAATTGTATACTGTAATGGAACCTACAGTCCATTCTTCCATTTGTTCCACGTAGTAAAAGACTTGTTGTTTATGTAGGTTTCGAAACTGCTTACAATGGGTCAAAACACAATATTTTGCCAATGTATTTTGTAAAACTTCACCAAAATGCAACAATGTGTTACAATTAATACTAAGTTACAACATTTCCCCAGTGTTTTTTACGTAACTTACCACACTGCATGCATAGAAGCATAGTATAATATGTTACTATCCGTCGAGCAGTACATGTCAGTTTTTTTAGGCACCGAAGTATTATGTTGATAATATATTCCAACTCACTTGCCCATTGGAAGTTTCCTCCGTTTATTTCTCTATGTGTATTTTTAGTCCTGAAAACATAATTGGACCTCATAACCATACATGTTTGATTTCTCCTTTCCTCAATTCATGTCCACATGTCTATTATTTCTTTTATGTCAAATATCACCATTTCGACTATATTTCTCATGTATTATTATAGGGAATTTAATTGAAAGTCCAGTAAAGTAGATTTCGTAGAATATGAATATTGATTGCTTCATCCTAAAACTGCAATTCTTTAAAGGATATTGAGGTTGCAGGACGACTTAAGGTTAAGGTAAGGAGAAACAACTTTGCTAGTTAAACGTAAGCGTACAGGATAGTCGAAGACTAGGAAAAAGTAGGTAATACATGTCGTAATCCAAATCCGAAGGAAATTGCCATTAGGGGATTGCTTTCCTCGCAAATCCTCAAAACTTAGAAGCAGAGATAGTGAAAGTAGCATTTTCCCTGGGAATCTAAACTCTTCTTTCTTCTTTATGCCCTACATCTTGAAAGCAAAGTACGTATTAATTTATTTTACGGCTTTTATTCTCCAGAGAAATATCAAAAGTGGGTTGCTTTAGTCTGCAGAATATTGGATGGACTGCTTTATGTAGTTTATCAACCCAATTAATAGTGTAATTGTGATCTACTTTTCTACGCGTTCACGCTACTCATCGATAGAGTAATATTTCCACTGGAGTTGTCCTATTCAGTGCTCCTCAGAAACCACAGATAATCAATTCGTCATTTGGTGGATTCTTTTAATTTCCTTTTTCCCCTTGGCAAATGGAAGTCGTATTGGTTAGTTTCATGGTATCAAATCTCCGTAATAACCATAGAGTCCAAGTTACCACAAAGCAATCAAGTCAAAGAAAATAATGTTATTGTCTTCGGGTTATGGTGCTACGAAAGCCTTACAACTCACCATGAGGTTATTTGTGTACTTATGTTATGGTGCCAAAGTGCACCAGTGCAAAACAACTACATGTATCTACATAAAACTATTACAGACCTGCTGGCTATCAAGTAATTGAGTTTTATAACTCTATAGGGAATATAATTCTGTTTTATCTTAACTGAAACATGCATCAATCCAAGTATCAGACGAAGTGAAAACTACTGTTACTAGCAAAAACGTCGCAAATAACTCGGTCTACTCTCAAAAGCTTCAGATGTGCATTTACTTTAGACTCCACTGTCACTGAAATAATTATTAGATGTTTTTGACACTTCCATTCTTTTTAATTTGCTAATTCGGCATCACCAAAATTATAGCCTTGGCCTTTGACCAATGTGCTTTTACAGTTATTAGAATTTTATTTGTGTATATAAAACTCCAACAAATCTATACAATTATATATCTTCGTGGGTTTGTCATATTTGGTGTCAATCTGTCAATATTTAAAATTACAATAAATTACAATCATAAAAATATATGTGAGAAACCCCAAAGAAATGCAACTGCCGAATAATTGTATTTTACCATTTTGCACTGCAATTGTGGAAACCTTTGTCTAGAATGCTAGTATTAAATTGTATTCTAAAATCCCGTAAAATTATTGACATACCTGGATACGTCAATCATTTAATAAGAAATATTTAAATTAATATATTTGTATATTACCATCCTAAAATAGGTAATAGCAGTTATTTGCCCCATCAGTACATACTTCCTCTGGGTAGTGTATACTAATTAACAGTAGGGTTGTAAAATACGTAATGCAATTTGATTTTAATTTTGTATATCGTAAGTTATAGGAATAGGCTGTGTATAATTGCATAGCTAGTTAGGTATTTGTACGCTTAGATTGTTTAATCGATAGCGATTGGAATAATCATAACAATGGTTGCTTGCCAAGTAGGTATGTAATGGTCGGATAATCATCTCATAAGTAAACTTGGACGGCAAATGTAAATATCTGGCTTACTGTACAGCGAAGAAATACATGGCGTAGTTTTTACAAGTTTTCTGCTGTTCTGTTTCTGCTAGTCTAGGTAATAATTAATTCTGTAAGAGAAAATTATTCAATTTATTCTTCTCATTCTACTAAGTAATCTCCATTACTCGTATTTATTCACGGTGTAGGTAGCTTGGCATATTTAATAAGGTTCTCCTGACGTGACCAATTGTCTGCTCCAACATACATACAGTATGAATTCAAGTGGTGTGTTGTGTTCTATGAGAATTGTAATGTAAAATGAACATAATAGCTATACGGGTAATAATATTTACTCAATTAATGTGTCTTGAACAAACAGTTATATAATTATATCCTTTATTGTACACAGACCATTTTGTTCGAAACTATAGCAGACAAGCCTTTTAACCAGATACGTAAATAAAGCAGTACGATTCAGTTCAGGTCGCAATATTCGTGTAAATTAATATACGCAGTAAAGCAGGGTGCGATGTTATTCTACTATTATCAAACTGTGCACAAAGCACAATAGCAGATCATGTTACAACAAGTAGAAAACGTAATTCGTAGTAAGTAGGTAGTGATATATGTATTAATGTAATAAGCGTGCTATGAATATTGGATGTGGATTAGTTAGTTAATAGTGTTATCCATTTCCATTATGTAAGCTGTGTAAGCCGAGAGTTGAGACAAATGTTATTCTAGTCGCTCCTTTATAGTTCCGTACCGTAGTGTGAGTGTGAGGGTTTGAGAGATTTTAGGTTTTACTTTTAGTAGTGCAACATAAGCATAGAGATATGGACTAAATAGGAACACAGACACGAAGTAATGATAACGCTTTGTGTAAGTAGTACCTCTAAATTGGCTATGCATTTAGCACGGTAGTTGTAGTTAAGAACTAAGCTTACATTGGATTATTACTACTAGAAATAAATTGCACCTGTCTTTCCCTTATTTCCTCTTTTAAAGTGTTTCACATTTTCATTCCTTCCGTTCTCTCCAGCTGCAACCTAAGTTACGCTCAATACGATTCCACATTATACACTAGTGTCTGTAGTTTGACCAATATTACAAAACTAATACTACTTACTTGTTAGTAATGCTGTCATGCTGTACTATTATGTTATGTGGGTTTGAAACGGCTGCTCCTAACTACCTTCTTCTGCTGTGCTACACTATAACATTTACTTTTTACTTCCCAGTTTTTGGTTAGTCTCACTTGTCTCATGATTCCTTTTTACCGTCCTACCAGCACAACTTCGAATTAAATCCTATACTTATCATAAGATTCTATTTTACTATTTTCTATACTCACATAGCCAAGTCGATATCACTAATCAAAATAATATTATACTCGCCCACTTAAAAACTTTAGTTTCATTTCCTGCTTATAATATCGTTATGTCCTCTACTAATACCGATACGATTTAAGCTACAATATTTGCAATTTAATGGATGTCGCATGCTGGGTTACACTTTCCTAAGATGATATCGTCTTCGAAAATGATTCCATTCTCGAAGCCTGTGCACGAGGTGTCATTACAGCTTATTATTTTCTTCGTCATATAAAAGTCCGTCGAATTGCAAGCTCGTGGTATGAAAACTAATGACAAACTCTTCTTTAAAGCCCATCCCGCAAAAGCTGTTTATAAAAACGTTTTTCAACCCCTACAAAATAGTGGTACCCTATCTAGCTTTCATATCACCTGTGCTAGAAAGTACATTAACGTTTATCCACATCATATTCAATTTTCTGGAGATTTTAGAATCTAGCTAAAAAATAATTTACCCAACTTTTTTGATAAAGGTGTTCAAAGAGATGATTTGTAGTAACATTTTGTAGACACTGAGATGTGTAGTGGAATTTAGTAGCAATATGCTATTTTCTCCTACGGTAAAATGAGAATACAGAACTTACTAATTTGTGTACTTGTACACCTGTAAATGTTCTCCCTGCCATGTTTTATCTTGCATTTTGTCAATTAGTTCACGAATTGAGAATATAGGTCCGTAAGCCAATTTTACAAAGGATTAGGCCACCTAAAACTACCAACCGTTAGGAAACATGTTGTTTTGAACACATAATGTTTACGCAGAAAATGAGTATTACTAGCTTTTGGAGTAAGGATCCGTTTACCTTTAGTGAAACGAGATTGAAACAGCAATCACGTTTTGTGCATGAAGTGTAATTACTAGCATAAAATTTTGTTTTTGTTTTTCTAAAGAATATAACTGATGTTTACTAAAGAGCTGCCAATGTTCTATGTTCTCGAAACTAAATAAGGTGTAAATAAACTCAAATTAACATAAATGCAAGTATTTATTAATGCAAGAAACATTGGCTTTATGAGACTGTGCTACTTAGGTAGGGAATTCTCGGTGCCATTGCCATGTCATGACAAGCTCATCAATGTTGGTTAAGTACTAATCCTGATTGGATTAAAGAGTGAGCCACTTCTTTGAAAATGTTAGTGTTTAGAATGTGAATGTAAAATCCTGGTTTGAGAATACATTATCGCGGTAACAGCGTAATAAACATTATATCATACCTTGGACATTTTGGTTCGTGCTGCAAAAGAGGCACGATTTGTGTAATCTTGTTAGTGTGTTCATGAAAACTGTACAATGGTTAATAGGATGTACAAGTTAAGTTATTACGAAGACTTTGTCTGAATTAGGTACTAGAGTAGGGTCTACGCTGACATTTATTCTGTGGATTGCGATTGAATCGGCTGTAAACTGTATTGGATTTCTATTAGAGTTAAAGGAAAGGATTTCGATTCGCTGGTGAAGATGGAAATGGAAGGAGAGTCGAGCAGAGAGTAGAGAGTATTATTGAATTCATTGAATCTGTGTTAGGTAGACTTGGAATGGGTCTGGTGAGGAAATGTATGGATTTCGGTGTGCTCGGTTTGCCATTCGACACGTACTAATAAGAAGTCTGCAGTTAAGCTTATTGTGTTGTAATGTATGGTTTGCGGACGGAGTTGGTGAACTGAATACAATAGCGCACATTGAGCTGACATTGCATGTTTGAAGTTCTTTACCTGAATTGACTTGACTTGACTGACATTCCCAGCGTATCACAGAAAATAGTGAACTAACCAAAGTCAGAAGAACTGAGCATACACCAAAAACCAACCGAACCGTGCAATTGAATGCAAGAAGACGAAAAAGCTTCGTCTTTTAATTTCTCTTTAAAAGGCATAGCCATAATATACGATAATATTACTACGCTGAGGTACACCAGTTAATATAATCCACATGCATTGATGCTTAACTTGAAATGAAATACTTAATGTAGAAACTTTGTCCGTTCTTTCATGTTATAATAAATATAATCTCTCATCGCATCACATCGTATTCCCTCGGGTCTAGTAAAGTTCTTGTTCTATATACTCCCAACTTACTTACCTTACAAACCTTACTCCATAAACTAGAACAATTTTCTAGTAATGCATTTCGGTACTTGAAATTTTTGTCGAAATTGTTTTTCCTCAGCTAAGCTGCACTTACACAACAAAGAACTAAGGCAAACCAAAGGCAAGCATACCGTAACTCTTCCAACGGAATAGTGCGAATTACGATTGCAAGTTATGATTATGATAGGAAGGGAAGATAACTTCAGTTTATACTCTTTTCTATTGTTTGCAATATAACTTTGATGTTATTCTTCATGTTTTACTTAGCCACCTTATTACCACACAGCTCCTGTTTGTTTGTCCTACGTCTTAAGTTCCTACACAATACTCTAAGGTACTGTGCGCTACAGAATAATATTGCTTTTCTTTCTGCAGGGAAGCAAGCAAGCAAGGCATAGGTCGCTTGCATTACTTTTGCTGTCAGCATGAATTAATTCATGAGTCAAGCAGTATGCAGCGTAAAGAAGCGAATTTCAACATGGAGGGATGCAGATTAAAAGATAGAGAGAAGATTGTATTGTTTATAGAAGTTTCTTTTGTTTTTCCCCTTACACACGTACATAGATTATGTATGAGCGTTATTACCATTATGTAAGTAGTTAGTAACTATACGCCTAAATCTAAAATTCAGCTCCCCATGCATGACACGCTTAGACTTTAGACAGTGAAGTCTTTCAAGTTGACTTTGACTGGACTGAACTGAAATGGAAGGATTCTATCTTAGATTCTGTTTGCTAAGAATTAAGAATAACAAGTGAGTTTGTTAGCACAGCAGAAGCAGAGCACACAGAGGGAAGACTGAAACAGAATTCAAATCACTTTGGGTTTAATATTACGGAAGAAAGGTGATTTTCAGAGTTGCCTTTATGTAATGTAAATGGTAGAGGATAAGGAAGGAAACTAGGAACATTTTGTATAAATTACCTTAGATTTGCATTGTATTAGCTACCCATGCATTTCTAAGGCTTTTAAGCTACACTTATTCTTAGATTGTCTTGGATAGTTAAAGTTAAGCTAGGAAGCTTAAAGATAAGCTTTGTCAGAATATAATGGGATGTTTAATAAATACATTACACTTTGTTAGTATCTGTATTATATACCGTGTAGCAGTGGAGTGTACTGCATATGCAACGCAACATGCAAGAGTACCTTGTTTCGTTCCTCCTCCGGGTTAGATTACGCTGAGCTAAAACTCTACATGTAGGCAGGTTGTAATGGTACGTACCACGTACCGTATAGTACGAGAGAATAAAACCTTCGTCTATACCTATTTTTTGAATGCAAATTAAATGCAAACCTCTCTCGCATATAATATTCTTGTAGTTTGAATCTAATGCAATCGAGTACATATACAAACAGTCTAACACTAACAAGTTGGGTTGGGTTCACGTTGACTCTTCTGCCTTTACTATGCATGGATCATAAAAGTAAGCACGCAAAAGAGACGGTGTGCTATTATATAGAAAATACAGTACATACAGGAGTAGACTTCCATGAAATTTTCCGTTCTCACGTCTCTTCGTCTCGTTTCGTAGTTTAGTACGTACTTTAGCTAGAGAAATGCATGTTGCATCTACGATGGGTAAATGGTAAACTATAAACCTACTATTGCTCTGGCCCCAACCAAAGAGGAATCATCATTGTATGTAATAATTGCCTGAAGCTGAATTTAAAACAGGATTCACCTACACTCTACTCACTCCTATGAAGTTTCTATGCTACTGCAAAGAGAGCACACACACCCTCCCTAGAGAAATGACTTTTGTACGCTTAATGTATACACAGTGCAAAGTACAGGTAGAAAGAAGATTTTTCTAAGCGTATTGCTTTGGTTTCCTCCTGGAGACAATTCAGGGTGGATGTGGATGTGGATGTGCATATGGTGTATCCTATGGAAAATGTGGAAACCAAGTTAGTGCGAAGTACCTCTCCAATGTACAAAAAGAGTTTCATATTTAAAATACTACATACGACGTTTTCAGATAAGGTATTACATAGTGTACGATGCATAGTCACTTCACTTGCCATTACATATACGGATACAATTGAGAAAATGACTCACTTTCTTACTTGGAATGATTTATAACAGCTTGGCTTGGCTGACAAGGGAAAAGTGGAGTATGTACCTGAGGAGAATAGAATTTCCTACTTCTGTGTTCTACTCTTGTACTGGCTCTGCCAATAATAGTAAATCTGCACTTAGCGTATTAGCCCTGTGAAGAATTTTAACAGACAGATTAACCTACCTATTAGAAATGTAGAGCCGCCACACACTTAAAGCCATAAATTCTGCATAGCGAAAGTGCAAGTTGCAAGCCAGTAATTTAGCTAAGTAAATGCTCGGAAAGAAATATGTCCACCCTGAATAAAACGGAATCAAAAATTCATGCAGCACTCCTTACTCTCAAATCCAATACTCCCTGGCCTGCCATGTACGAGTTGGAGCGTTAATTCTCTGAGGAAGAAAGTACTGGAAGAAATGTACACAATGGGCGCTGTACTCTTCACGCTACACAACCAAACACTATACACTTCTATTAGCTATAGTTCACTCACTCACATCCTATCAGCTCTCCTTTCTTTCATACTTTACTCCTTCTCCGCTTTTGTTTAGCTTAGACCTTCTTTTATACATGTCACATAGGTATATTACTACAGGTAAACCTATTTCGTTCAGGCTCAGACAGAAACACCAGTCCTAACCCTATAAAACACATGGAATGGATAACAGAGATTGTATTCACAGATATACCATAAATACCCACACTTTCATACATCGAGTGCTGTAGATTCGAAACATACGTACACCCCAGTTTAGTATACCAAAAGGTATTCCACCAGAAATATAACCACAACACAAAAATTCTATACCATAGACAACCTACCTTTTGAGTTTCGAACTCAACGGAAATGTGCTCAACACAATGCAACACAATGCAAGTTTACTAATACCAAACGAACAACCCAAAAAACGTTCGGTGTAACGTATACCTACCGTCTACAAGGAATATCCACATTTTTACTACGAAACCAACAACGGAAAGAATTAATGAAGGTAGATTTTGTACGCTATTTCAGCAGAAATGAAATTCGGATTTATTTCTCGATTTATAGTACAAACCTACAAACTATCAGATTCTTGAAATTCTCTCTAGCACCATGTCTCACAGTAATTTAATTAAAATATCTTTCTTGTAGTGATTATGATATGTGTTTTAGAAAAACATATGCTTGTCTTTAAAAATGAAGACACTTCATTATGTTATGGGAATTCGTGTTCAAGAGATTCACTGTCGTCATATTATAAGAGTTTTGTCATCATCATCGTGACATTTTCTGCGACAAATCGAAGAAATGCTCATGTTGCGTAAAGTCTGAGTCTGAACGGCGGAGCTATATAGTCTGCATATGTAATGTCCTTGTTTACCTATATAAGTGAAGGTATCCAAATTACGTATAGAAAGTATTCTTCCAGGTTTATATACAGAGTGGCGGTTTGTACTTGATAGTAGTAGAGTGCATACTTGACTGAGTTTTTTCAGTGCATTCAGCAATTCTCGTTTCAAGTACATATAAAGGTACTATCTGCACTACAGTTGACTGGTTAGTAGTTTCTTATTTCGTTGGTGTGTGACACGAAGTGAAGAAGCGAGAAAGGCATCAGAATTCGGATCATGCTTCTGTGATGTGACTATTCGTGAGTTGAGTAAGTAAAGAATAAAGTTTGTGTTGAAGATGTGCTCCTGTTTCGACATATTTTTGCAGAGAGTATGTTGAGCGGTGCAAGGTAGTTAGTTCTCTGATCGTGGGTATGTATGTAGTGGTGGCTCTTAGAAGTCATCCCATTCATTGAGAGTGAATAGAATACATATAGAATGATTCCCATGAAAACACGTAATATAAGTGTAGTAGTAAATTGTATTGACATTACATAACATATCATAGTATTTACTATTAAGAGCCTATCAATAACTTGGTTACTTTAAAAGGGACTGGTTCTAACGAAACTACTAATAGAATTAGCAGGGTGTTTTCCTATCTGAGTTTGGTGTAGTTGTAAGTCGTAACGTAACTGTAGCACTACTGCTATGAGTTGGCTGTATCATTCTTCTTTCTAGTCGCGTCTTTATGCAATGCACCTTGTACTTGTAACTTTTAGTTGATGGTTGTAGGTTGTAGTAATGCAGTAAGGTTGTGGTGGTGGAATGTGTACTAGGACAAAGTAGACAGATAGAGCTGGAAAATATTCTATCCGTAGTAGCAAAGTTTCCTTTTGTCTCTGACTAGCGAAACGGACTCTAATCTTACACTTGCTTCTTGGCATTATGACATTTGCTTCAGTTCAGTTGACTTGACTCTGTGTGTCGTCGCCTTCCTTTGCTTTACTTTGCTTTCCTTGTAACTTGTGTCCTAAAGGAAGGAAAGTCAGTTATAGTGGAGTATACTAGCAACGAAAGGACGAACAAGTGTGCTGTTGTCATATTGTCCAAGAGTTTTTTAGTTTCCATCCTTACGACTAATGTAATGAAAGTTTATATTTATTATAGACGAACGTATGTGTCTTCTTGTCAGAATTATATAACGTTACGGCCGAGGCGTAATGCAATGTGCACAAATAAAAAAGAAGACATACGTAAAAGAGACAGTAACGTACTCTAGCCTTGCCTCACATTTTTTCCCATTGCGATTAACCAGTGTTTACCAGTATAACGAAATATCTCAGAGATCACAGAGGAATAACTCTCCCAAGCACACACAGATAGACAAAGTCAAGTAAAGTACGGCAAATTACATTAAACTTTATGTACGTAGCCCAACATCAGTACTTCTAAGTGCAAGTCAGTTAGACAGGGCGTTTCATAAATAAAACTCACTGGCAACGATAAATATTTCATTCCGATCTTTCTTTCTCGCTACTAATAAACTTAACAAATAATTTTAAATTGCAGCACGTCTTAAGACTTTTCTCCAGGAGGGATTTACTAGACTTCTCCAGACTCTGTCCCGAAGCGTATGAAAAGACTTTGAGTTTAATAAGCTTGTAATTTAATTAGGCTAGCTGATTATCACCATTCATAGAGAAACTAGGCTAGGCAATTACATATTTAAAACTCACTTGTTCTTAGTTTCAGAAACTCGAAACTACATAGCATTAACAATTCCTATCCACCGCTGTCCTTTTCTTGTGCTTAGAATCTTAAAAAAGTCTGATTATCATATTTATGAAGTACCGTGCACACTGTACCGTATATTATTGCATTACTACACTTTTGCATCCTGGAGCACTAACTAATCGTAAGCTTCCTTTTCAGCAAAACTCAGAGAGACGAGAAACTGTAATGTTGTTTTGAGTAATTTCAGTTACTTGGGTTTCTTTGTTGGCCGTATAAGAATTTCGCTATATAGTTTGCTTGCACTATATAGGACTTATCTTTAAGTGCTACATTGAATACATACTTGCTACACAGAAGTAAGTATCTATCTATTACACTATTATACTTTTAGTACAAGCAAGATAGAGCGTAGACAGAATTCATTTCATCACATTATTATACATCTCAATGTTTCAGTGTAGATTACTGTAAATGTAAAAGAATGCCGATGAATTGAATGAGAGAAGAGACAAAGGGTAAGGTGTCCTGTATTTTTATAGTGTGTTGTGAATTGTACGTAATAGGAATTGGTATATGTATCAAAGTATCAATCTGTGGTGTTATACTAACATTCTTATATAATAGTGAAAAATACGTTTGTAAATAAATGTGTAATTTACTTTTATAGCATACATATAGTTAGCCGACAGAAGAATGTTGAAGAAGATGTGGATACTATAATAATTCAATGTATTACTACATAGAAATAGTATAAAGAAGACTGAAGCTGTAAGGGAACGATAAGTTGAACGAATGTACATTATTTGTACAGGAACTTGAAATGAAGCTAAAGTCAAAAGCAGTTCACATCACAGCAGAAGAAATACAAGAGACTTGTGCTGTATAAGATAGAGCATTATTATAATGCATACTTGGGATTTGAAAGCGTATAACTTGGATTATATAAATCTATACACATAGGAAGGTGCATTGGATAGGAGAGTGTAAGAGAGGATTGTAGAATATTGTGGGTAACGTACTTTATGTATCTGTGGGCAGAGAACAGGAGAGATGCAGATACTGTTGTTGGAGTTGGAGTAGCATTGGATTTTACATTAGAGGAGAGCACAGCGAGTTGAGTTGAGTCAGTTCAGCCAAGTCGGTTTGTGTGTACGGACGCTCTCCTCTACACTAAACTCGAAGAAGATAAGCAACGGCTACAGAAATACTACTCTCAAGTATAATATAACGTAACCCTGGTTTGGTTTAGTTTTGTTTGCTCTTCTGTCTACTCTAACTGCTATATCCAACTTGGCCTTAGTGTTTTATACGATAATGTAAGTTACATGTCCTTTCCTTATATTAAAGATAGCTTAGCTGTTCTGTTGTTAAAAGTAGAGGAGACGTTAGTTGATAGCAGCACATAGGACTTGTATTTGTACTTGTTGTGGCGTACTTACAAAAGTCAAACCAGAGCCAGAAGATTCTCAAGAGTAGGACAAGTGACGTCAGGCTGGTTATTATCATCCACATCATCTTCTACATCTTCCTTCATATTTATATTGTAATAGCCTTTGATTTACTACAACCCTTTCGTTACCAACACTTTAGCAGTTCCAATCCAATCCACAGTTCAAATCGCACTGATACTACCAGATAATCATATTGTTTTACTTGGTTTATAATCTAAGTGAAGGTTCTCGTTTTATGTGTCTACTCTATTCTTAATACTACAGAGCAGATACATGAACTCACAATAAAATACACAAAGGACAGGAAAGGAAACTTAAAATAATAGTAATACAAATACAGTCGTACTAAAAAGGTTGAGCAATCAAGGTGGGTACAGTTTATTTCTATTCAACATCTAAAATAACACTTGTGTAGTGTAAGTGTACATTCCTTGTTATTAGAACTCAAGTCACCTTATTATCATTCAAAACAAATATTATTATATCTCTGATTAAATACTCAATATGATCATACATGGAATTCTACTTTAGCCTCTCATAGGTAGTTCCTATTCATACCTGTATAACAATAAGGACATGCCAAATCCAAAGATTTTATTACTTTACGACCAGTGTAACTAACTGCGAAGAATAATTTTCACTAAATCATTACAATCAACTTACACACATTGCAATTCAAAACTTTTGTTAATTTGGCTCGTGACAATGTAAGTACAGCGAAAGATAGACTATCTTGTGTTTTGGCATGGTGGTGTCCTATTACAAATGCGTATTTTATGTATAGTGATAGTTTACTTAACTCTACTTAACATGTTAGAAAGTGAATCATATTTAACTCTACTCCAATATCCTGTCTATGTATGCATTTTCTCTATAGCGAGTAAAGTACTTGAGTAACTTAAGAATGTAAAAGTAAATAAGACAAAGCCATTAAAAGCATATATAATATGTAATTTATTCGAACACACAGTAAACATTTAGCTGTTGGTTACTTGTGCAATTTTCAATTGCATAGGATATTTGCTTAAGTTGTAACACAAAGTTATCTTTTCCTTTAGCTCTGTGCAAGACTGCAGTTCAAATACTTTAGACACTAGAACTGATAGACATGTCTTTGGGTTTAATGACTTCGGTTTAATTTAAAGCATTCAAGGAGATTGGTCATTCATATGTTAATAATCCATTATACACCACATCATTGGATAACTTCTTTCGTAAACAAATGCATAAATAATATGGTTATAAATAGGTTTCATTCGTATCTTGAACCTTAACTCTGAGTTTCATTTACATCGGCAGGTGTTTGATCATATTCATTAACTCTTACACAAAACAATGAATCCTTTATTTCTTGATGTTATGCATAGGTACACTATTAGTGAACCGTTTGCTGCGTATAAGAGAGCATTAAAAATTGTGTTATTGCTTTCAGGGCTAGGCAGTTCAATATTTTCATTGGATTTATAAACAGAATGAGACACGAGATTGTAAATGATTCAGGAAAGTATCAAAAATGTATGGAAAGTGTATGCTGAGCAAGATTTAAATACTATTAGTTGAGAGGTAACGTAAAATTAATTTAAGTTAATGTACTTAGGTAAGTTTTAGTGCTCGTATACACATTAGTTAAAATTGGGACATAGTTTAGTGAACATGGCTTATATCAGCGTAAATGACTGGAGAAGAGAGAAGTTCATTGTTACTACGGATAGTTATGTCATGTTATTAGTCATTAAGTAGGTAAAAATATTGCTGCAAAGCACGAAGAAGCATTAAAAATGCTAGCGAATTCCATCCACCTGATTTATCGTAGTACAAAGAGAACCTTGATTAAATAGATGTGAGCAATCATGCGTAAATGAGAGCTCGTTGTATTTTGTTGGTTATAACCATTGTAGGTTTGTGTAAAGGATCTGTTTTCTTACTGGACAAGACAACCGAAGTACCTATTAAGCTATGTAGCGAAGGAGAGTAGAGGTTAGTATGTACCTATTAGCCAGAGTGTTAGCGGATGAGTTCCTATCTAGTTCTACTTGTTTTTCTTTGCGAAACTGATATCTCCTCGTCTGGATTATAGTAATTGTAATAATAAGCTTATAGTGTAGAAGGCCACACACTACACTCTCCAGTCTCTGGAGTCTGGACAAGTTTTTTTTGTTATTGTAGTATCCACCGAAGCATTACTAACCTGCCTGTTTTCTAAGTGAACACCTGAACTTTGTGAGTGAAAGTATATTTCCTACAAGTAGTTTATTCAGTTATTTAAGAACTGATTCGTCGATAACAAATACTAGTGCTGGTACTTCAACTTGGTTTATGGCAAATTTCGTCGGATTTCACTTAATTAACTTTTGCATCCTACTTTTAGAATAGATTACTTTGAAAACATCCTACTGCGGAGATTTACAGGAGCTATTTTAATCTAATTTTAATTTTATTGCATTTTTACGAAATTATATTCTACTAAATATTTAGGGGGTCTTTCCAAAACGTGTTCCAGTGCAGTTTTAATTTATACTCGCTACAACTTTTTAACTTAATTATCAGCTGACTGAAGTTATTTTTCAGTTTTGCTGGGCAATATTTAAGAATTCAAAATGTGGTGGTGCTGGTTATCTAAATTAAGTATTTTTGGTTTCTCACTAATTTCATTATAATTTATTCCTAAATTCCAGATACAGTATACCTGACTTTTCGACAAAATTGGAGCTACAAACTATTCCCAGGACTTAAAACTTGCAATCTTATTAAGCACAAAAGGAACTACTTTTCTTTCACAACGATTCTCGGAATTACGGATAAAAACATTTCCTTTATGAACTTAATTTGGTATGCATTACCTAACTCATCGTTTGCCTAACCTATTCCTATAAGAAAACCAGAAAACGTCCGGAATTTGTTGAAATCGCACCACAGTTGGGATTCTGAAATATCATTTAATATCATTCGTTTAACTGAATTTGAAGCAAAATTTCATTTGATCTGTGAACTGAAGAAGACTGTGATGTTACTTTGTGAATTAATCTTAACAGAGCAGTTTTACACGGTGAAACACAAAATATAAAATAGCATTATTTTTCACATCATTGTGATTCAAATCTTGACTTTTGGCACTGTTGTGTTGTGATGGAAATCTAAATTATCTCCCAACTTGAAAATCTCTTCACTATTCCACGAAAACAGTGTAGAAATTGGAATTGTGCATGTTGGCAGAACTAAATTATATCTATTGTTAAAAAGTTGTGAAAATTATTGTTAGAAATCACAGTTAGTGAAAAAGTCCCTGTTAAAAGCTTTTCAGAAAAATTATGGTTTTAAATAAGTGAATGTACCCTCTTTTAGAATACAGGTTTTGCAACAATTATTATTGTTATTGACATTGACATTTAAGTGTAGAACTATACCGAATTTTCAACATGAGTAAATCAAATATGAACGGGAAGACAAAGGGTCAGGAAGAAACAAACCTGAAGTTACTTAGAGAATTGACACATCTTCCAGCGAACAGACACTGCTTTGACTGCGGTCAACGAGGTCCAACTTATGTCAACATCACAATAGGATCCTTTGTTTGTATGTCTTGTTCGGGACTTCTGTAAGTCATTTTTCTTATCATTGGTAATGGGTTTAGTTAGCTGTTTACTGAAAAATTCAAAAGTATGTAAGCAATGCGCACGTTGTAAGATTTAAAATTTCAGCTTAATAATTTCCATTCATGAGAATGTAAAATTCATTCTTATTTATTCTTCGCAGGGTAATCCCATAAATAAATACAATATACTAAATAGTAATCCAGAATGCAATCAAACCCTTGTGGTTTGTTTTCTATTATACCGGTTAGAAATCTTCATAAGTCTCATATATTAATGTCTCTTATGACAGACATATTTAACCCATTTTTTAAAAAGACAGAGTTAAAAACCGCAAATTGTGAAATATTGGCATAGTTTGCAAATATAACTTATTGTTTGCATTTTGTCAACTGAGACTGGGATTAGTTTAGTTCACGATCATTTCAGTTAAATATAGGACGACAGTAAAGGGTTTCTGAGTATAAGTGAGCAGTGAGCTCATGCACCGGTACATAGTTGCTCAATGCGTCTTTGTTTTTACCTGAAAGGGAAGTGAAAGAACATATGATTCATTGTTGCACTAGTGTAATTTGCTAACTACGTTTAAACAATTAGATCATTAGTATATAATAGTAAGTGAATGAGTCATTTTTCTATCCTTGTTCTTCCTTATCAGTTATTATGACGAATACCTGCCCTTATTTATAGCTGTAAACATGCATTTACGTGCTTACTAATGTGGTTGTGCTGTTAATATTGTTTTGATATTATTCACTTGTTTCTGTTATAAGTACGCCTGGTTATGTTAGTTCTGATGACTATATATGGGGATTGATGCACATATCATTAAATGAAAATGAGACGATACACAATAATATACACAAACGCATAATATTGCTTATTACTCACTGCGGTGTTGTGAAAGAGTAGGATTTATGTCGGTAGTTAATGGGGCATGTTTTACATCTTAATAACTAATACAATGAAGCTTTATTAGATTTCTTAGTGTTGCTTCAATGTTCAATGTACACAAATATCAGTGCCTATACGTGTAACATTGTGTACAGGATGTATACGGCATGAGTACCTAATAGTATTTTACAAAAACAGTGAAAGTGAACAGTAGGCAATTAGCTTTGTTACTACTATCAGTAATGATCCAAAAGTAGTAGGAAATGGAAATTAAAAAGTTATCCCTTATTACATAAAAGCCACTACGCTGTATGATTCATTCAGCTTTGACAATTTTCCTTTGATTTTATTGCCTTTGTCTTCATAGTGCTTGTTACGTTATTACCTCTCAATTGTCGTTTAGTACTTTTCAGTATACTAATCTAATTGCAACAAATTCAATTTCGTCTTTGTCGGAATTTATGACTTGCTGAGCCGTATATAAAAGCAGAAATCACTTTTCTTTTCCTTCACATTATTTATTGCTTTCCTCAACAGCAGAACAATTATTAACTTTTCAAGTTTACAAGAATAGCTTGTTTCGTGCTTGTGGATTGGAATATAAAGTTTAACCCAGAGCGACTCATATATAAAGTATTTAGCAAACCGAATAAACATGGTAAATCTTTTTATTTTTCTTTTTTAAGCCATAAAAAAATTTGTAGAGTTCCCTATAACTCCAAAAATATACTCATTTGTACGTAAGCAACTTGTACTCAGGCATATGCATACCTCAGACCACCTTCAAATTACTAGTTTCAACTTAAAACTTTTAAGTCATCATCCTCTATTCAAAACATTTATCATTTAGGCACAGGCAAAACTTATAATGCAGCTGCAGGATGCAGACAAGAAAGGAATGTGATTCATTTAGTCTTCTTTCTGTCACGTAGAGTTTTGCAAAGCAAGCTGAACTTAGAATCCATTTCCAGCATGTGCAGCATGAATATGCCCTAATAAACTGCGAAAACATTTCTTAGAATTGAAAAATGAGAGTTTATATGAGTATTTGTTAGCCTTGCATTGCAATACATCCTCAATACTCGATTGAAAGTTATCTGTAAGCACTAATTGACTATTCAGAAAATGTATTATACGCTAGTAATTGTCTTTCTTGTCTACTAAATGAAACTAAAAAGCAATAATAATACATTTCGACACATGTTATCTTTAATGATGCTTCAACTGTGGCAATTCATTCACAGTTATGTCAGTTAAGCACGCAGCAGTTTATACTGTGAAAGAAAACTGAAGCTGATCTTAGTGAAAAATATTATTGTACATTAAGTTTTCTATTACATCATATTAGATAATTTGAAGAATTCTAGGAAAGAAAATACAGAGAACTGCTTAGGTATTAGTATTTTGATAAGAATTTTGCGACTTGTTTTGCAGACTTTTAGATGATTTAGTTAGACAGCCTGATGTATAGCTGAGCGTCAACAATTCTCTATGACGTGACGTTGCACACGACCATCGTATTTCTCAGAAGCTAGTATAGATAACACTTACCGCAGCTCTTTTTTGCCCTGCGTTATGAAATTGACCAATTTCCCTTTGCAAAAACCAAGCTGCAGCAAACACTCTTAATAAGCTTTAATATTAAATAGTAATCGTTTCTGATACTTACAAAACCTTTATGTAATAAGTATTTATGTATCTAAGATTCTCAGTTTGCAATGCTAAAATTAACTATCAAACCTGAAAATTGAAGAACCAAATGTGTTTTATAATATACTTTGACTGCTGGAACGGCAAATGTTAATCAATTAGCAGCACATGTACTGTTTTCAGTTATAATGAATATAAAATGACATTGTACTAACCATGGACTAACTATCTCTGCGCTAAAGGACGCTTTCGATGGTAGCAAACAAATTAGTTACTAGTTTTATGGCAGTTTAAATATTTGATCATTTGCATAGCCAGAGTCAGACACGTTTGTGCATTGTAGTTTGTGCTTGTTAAAATTTGGCACTCATAATTAAGTTGGGGCCTATTAAAAGATCAACTATGAAAGTGCATTAATATACATAGATGATGAGAAAATTGGCATACTTAATGCGCAGTCATGATTTTGACAAAATGAACATGGTTTCTCAACATACTAGGATTGGTTGACTGGCTATTATGATCCATATGTACTAAACTTGGAGTTAATGAAAGTTTTTTCTTTACAGACGTGGGTTGACACCTCCACAACGTGTCAAATCGATATCAATGGCGAGCTTTACGTCCGAGGAAATCGAGCTGCTGAAATCTCGAGGAAATGAGGTGAGCTCTACTTTTACATCACGTCAAGCAATTATTATCGGAGCGAACATGCTGCGATTCGCCAATTAATTAATTAGTTCAGTACCTCACCTTTAGCCTTATTAGGTTTAAATTGGAAGGGCCTATAGAACATCCTTCTAATTAATGACTGACAACGCGTATAATTAGTGACATCGGATATTACAATATTTTATGATATCACATTATAGAAAGCTTAACGCATACGTGTGTTTGTAAAGATTGCTTATCATTCTTTATATAGACACACTTTATGGGAATATCTAATATCTGATATCTAAAAGAGGGGTTTAGGAAGTTTTCTATGCGATGGATAATGAAAAAAGTAATAAGTTTGATAGAATTGATAAATGCCAGTGTGTATCACAATCATAAAGATTGTCTCACGTCATGCCGTATGTATGTTCTGCAAATAAATACCATTCAATATTTCCTACAAGGGTGCTTCACCTGCAACCTGATATGATATGATACTAAACCTGGTATTACAGAAAAAGTAATTGATTTCTATGCAAGCAAATACAAATAGAAATCCGAAATGTAGACAGACAGTTATTATTTTGTGGTGCCCAATTTCCAATCTTCTGAAGATAGCACATAACGTCTGCTGAAGGTGAAATTGAATCGTTTCTAGTATCACTCCAGCACTCATAGCTAAGACAGACATTCTATTTGGATTCAACTTAAATTACAACAAGCTTTGTTTTATTTACTCTGTCATGGCTGTAATATCAAGCGCATTTATCAAAACCAAAGCGAGTCTGCTTGGGACACATTCAAAAAAAGTGTTGCACCAGCTTGAAGATAAATAATACTGACACTGACTGACTAAACTTCCTCACCTAGGAATTTACCTCTATCTGACTAAGCTCAAACACAATCATTGCATACGAGGACGTTTCCACTTCTATTTCTACCGTCAAGCTAGCTTTGTATTTTCTATAGGCTAGGAAGGAAACAAGGGAAGGATGTGAGAAGCTTGAGTAACAAAATGACCCCCAAGCGACGGAAAAAGATTATGACACTGAAAGTGATTTTGTCGCTGCCAGTGCCACTCTGTGCATTGGAAATGGTGTATTGTTTCAGTATCGTATTAAAACCGTAACTAATGCACTTACTTATGCACTTTATGTTATTGCTAAAGGCATTTGTAAAGAAATACATTGTACGAGAAGAAACTGGAAATAACTACAGAAAGTGATCATACACGAGCTTACATGTATGCTTAGCTAATAATGTTTACAAACATTAAATATATAAGTTAATCACTTAATTACATGAAATCATTTAGGATTTGAGAAAAACTATAAAAGAATAGAGAATTAAATCATAAATTTCCATCTCACCTTTGAATGTAAAGCAAATTATATTGTCATCAAAAGCTAATTAGAAACCTGAGTATTTATACCGCCTACTCTACTGTCAGTTGCATAAACCACAGTCGGAGACATTGTTAATTAAGTGGTATGGCATGAAGAACTCGCGTTTATTGGAATTTTTGCGTAGGCGGACCTTTGCATATTATGATATGGATGAAGAGTTCATCAGCCCTATAACTTGTGCACTCTGCAGTGCAGAATGTATAAATCGTCGTTCGTCATCATGAATAAGATTGCAGAGCAGTTTTAAAATTATTTCGACTGCAAAGTGCAATGTGAGCAGCAGAGACGTATTGGTCTTACCAATACAGTGCAATTGTAAATATAGTCGTTCTTATGGTTAGACTAGCAAAGTTATGAAGTTATGGAGTGCAGATCACATTACATTTACGTAGGTCAAAGTCGCACAAGATGCCAGGGATTTCTAAATGTGCCAACGTGATCGTTAAAGAATAAACATCTCTCTGAAATGCACATATGCTTCAAATTGAATGGAAGCAAGCTAATTTTAAATATTCTATGAGTCAAAACTTGAGATCTGTGATGGTGATGTGATGCTTATCTCTATGTACACAAATCGTGGTTAGTGCCAAGGACTTAAATGCACACAATATTGTAAGCAAACAGTGTAATGGTACACATGCGATATACTTTAAATAGTCAATGACCAAACCATGCTTGCACTTTACATCAATTAGTCACAATTTTATACACCTTGTGAAAAACCAAATAATTTGCAGAATTGTGTTTGTAGCACAATAATTTTTATAATTACGTGACTGTTTCATGCTTACGTACATTCTTTCATTTCATAACGACGATAAAGTTCATAATATTTCACATAAAGAGTGTTTTTGTTACTCTTGTGATGTTTACTATATCTAGTCTTGTAAAATGTTTTGCTAAACTGGTGCTCTCAGTGCTCTCAATCCAGTTTATTTACAAAGCGGCTAAATTTACAGGATTCTGACGCATTATGTTCCAAACGCTAGTTAGTGCAAATTCTTGTACTAGTAATATTTAAGCATTCTACTACATATAACTTAATATGAACAATATGGAGTATTGTAAACTGCACAAATAGAACGAAATGTTTTGTTGACAGGCTTTTATGAATCCTGAGGCCGCAATCATTCCCACTTCCCGTATCCGTACTGCTAAATTAATGATACCTATTATCATGTATTGCAATATTTACTTTGTATTGCCTATTAGAATGTTTGCCTGTCCATTTGTTTAAATGTTGGTAGACGTAGATAGTATAATCTAACTTACTAAAACCTTCTGCTGAAATTTTTTAGCAAGTTCTATGCTATTGCTATTATATCATAGATAGTGTTATAGAAGTAGCATATCCTTCATTGCTAGTTTAATGTCAAAAATCAGTGTACTGGCATGCACTGCATACATGCACGTAATGCACTGCATGAAATGCACAGTGCACGCATAAAATGAGTGGTGCATAGTGCATGAAATGCACTAAATGCATGAAATTAAAAACGGCATTTATACTCCCTGTCAGGCATCTGTAATTTCAACTAAGCTATGCATACATCTCCTCCTTCGGACACCAAAACAGTTTCAAAAAATGAACAACTTGTTGGGTAAATTTTCATTTACATTTATTACAATTAAAGCCTTAGTGTAACTAGTAACATGATCAAGGAAGCTGATTATTTCTGTAAGAGGCAATAAATGTTCCTGTAACTACAATATTTACTTATTAATGGCTGTATGTTTGCATGTATATGTTCGTTGCAAATGGAAATTGTTAGACGGAAATAGCTTCTTCCACAGCTTCTTCGTTTGGTAAATCATATTGTGAGGATAGTGTTCTGTAAATCGAACATAGTTTTTGGGTCTTCACAATATCAAGTCTGTTTCGCTTATTAGTAAGAATATCTTTCATGGTAGAGAAACATCTTTCCAAAGACGAAGTACTGGCTGGAAGTAGCATAAGATCTTCAGCAAAATTTATCAAAGAGGGAGTGATAGATCCGTAGTTCTGCAAGTTCCTCCACCATAATGACGGAGTTAAATGGCATATTATTTCCTTGTTTAATAGCGCCTTCGGATAAAACGTTTCGTCGGACAAACGTAAATATACAGCGGCTGCAGCGAAGAATGGAGACGCTCTCTCAATATGCTTAGTCCCCAACTCGATATCCTCTTTGCACAAGCCTTCCCCTGTAAACATTATTCACTTACTACAATATCCGCGTACTAAAATAGTCAAATTCAACACATTTGTATGTTTTAAAATAAGAACTGACCTCTAAATAATGGATGAAGCATGTATGCAGCAATAGACGCTGGAGTCATTCCCATTTGCCTTCTTCCACGGAAAATATCCATCTTATGTTGTGGAAATACTTTTTCGATCTTGAGCCAATGATGAACAGCAACAGAAATGCTTGCTGTTTCGGACTGACACTATAAGTGAAAGAGTAGGGTCATTTTTAAATAGATTAGTGATTTAAATAGATAACTATAAATATATATTTCGGAACCTCGTCAAGAGCGACTGCAATTGGCTCCAATATTTTCAATGTTTGAGAAATACGGTCGTATATTGAATTATCATTCAATGTTGCTAAAACAGAAGGATCTGCACTTAGCTTTGAATTGGGCATTCGTGAGACTTCCAAATACTTAGTCTGATTCTTCGTAAAGTTTCTTAAGCAGTCCAGTTGCGAATTCCAACGCGTTGCATTTGACAACACGGGGCGTAGTCCTCCCAGTTGTTTTAACGCAGCACTTTCAAAGTGATGGTTTCGAAAAAATTTCTGAACTGTGGTCACCTTGTCAATTAAATCCTTTGGAGTAATGTCCTGCCCTAATAAATTGAACACATGAGATTGGCATCCGTAGACGTTTATGTTGGGATATTTTTTCTGACATTTTCTTCGCAATGAATTCATAGATTCAGTATTGTCAGTTCCGACGCCAATAATTGTGCAGTCGAACAATCTCTGTGCCTTTTCGATGGCGTTCTCCAGGAGTTCCATGCAATAATCGGCTGTTTTTGATTCAGTTTTAGTTTCTATAGCGTCCAAGTAATAACTTTTTATCCCATCGTGCAAGCAATGCGCTATTACTGGCATGTTTTGCTTTGTACTCCAGCCGTCCTGAAGAATGGTCAATTTTTTGCCTTGCAATTCTTCTTTAATCGTTTTGTTGGTCTGAGTATACACTTTTTCTAACAAAGTCGACCCAATTACTTCTGGGGAAGGAAGTTTATATGAAGGCTTCAAATGATTGAATAACTCTTTAAAGAGGGGATTACCGACTGTACGAAATGACAGATTTGATCCAAATATAAACCGAGCTACTTTGATATCCAACACTTCAATCTCCTTGAATTCAATGGAGTCTACCCAGTTCTTCATTTTAGATTTTACTTCAGCTTGTTCCGGAAACACTATTTGAGAAGCCTTCAAAGATACCGGAGAGACCACGGGTTCCGTAGAGTGGATGAGGTCTGCTTTCTTAGCCTGAGGTTTTTGATTGCATTTAGTTAAATGCTTCTCCATGCGACAGGCTTGGGCACTTACATTTTGTAAGCACACTTTGCATTTATTCGAGATGATTTCTCCCGTTCGTTCATCTTTAGTGGTTACAAATTGTTCCCATACAATTGCTTGCTTTCTCCCTTTTGTGGATGTCCTTAATAATTGTGTTTTCTTTAAGCGTATACGACGCGATCTAGGAATTTGAGCCGCAAATGTAAAACGCTTGGGTGGAAGTTTTCGCTTACGTAAATTGCCTACGATTCCACACTCTGAAGTTGACGTTGAATTCTCACTAATGGTAAACATGCTGTCATCGTTTTCAGGTTCCTTTGGAGGAGATTCGCGTTCAGAGTAGTTAGGCCATTCATCATTAGAATTATCTACTTTGTTTAATGTTGATAATTCTTCAACGACCAAACCTTCCTCTTGTAGGTCCCCTTCGTCAAATACTTCTTGAGAACTTAAATTATCTGGAAGTAAAATACAATTTTTTGGGCTCTTAAATGTTACTTTTTAAAACTAGCTAATTGCTACCTAAATATACTTAAATAAATAAAATGTTACCCAAATAATTTTGCAATTCGCTTTGCTCCAGTTTTCTATTTGCCATGTTTAATTACTCTGCTCTGCCGATCTTGGTAAATTGAAATTTTGCTAATCTTTTGTTGAATCAGTACTACATACATACAAAACATGCAAAATTTATCAAATGCAAAGAGTTTACAATTTAACACAAGATATTACACTTACACACAAGTTATATAAAGGAGAATTAAATGAATTATAAGATTAGACAGTGATTGGTATATTAAATAATAGTGAGAAATATTAAATTACCTTTACACTGATTCGGAATTATCTGTTGATTTCTGTCTTCACTATGACTTTCAGTCGTTTTTTACACAGAATAAGTCAGAATGATCAAACATTTTAAAGTTGGCATTAATTATCAAGAAAACCCATTGAGATATCTCAAAAGAGTATATGGTGTGCAGTTATTTTGTACCTGACGGTAGTTGAAGTAATCATGTGTACGTATATTAAGCATGGCAGGGAACTAAAGTCTGATGTATTCTCATTTTCGTGCATTTCATGCATGTCGTGCATTTCGTGCATTTTATGCATTTCATGCAGTGCACATGCACGAATACAATTTCGTGCGCATGAATTAGAACACTGTCAAAAATCTGTGTATTATCTTCTGCTTAGTGTATAGCTGTATTATTCTGTACTTCAGCATGATTATCATTTATTTACTAGTTCATTCACCCATTCATTTAAGTTTGTTCTTGGCTTTTAGCAATTTAGCACAATGCTGTACCGTACCACACGACTGTTAAATAAAGTAAAGTTATGTAAAGTTATATTTGTATGAAAGGAAAAGCACTCAGCAACACTAATAAGAATTTATTATCTCCTTATTTTTCGTTAGCTGCATAATAGTCTGTTGCTGCTCGACTGGAACTGCAAAGTCAATCTTTATATTCCTACGCAGTGCATGCGGGTTCAATTAGGTGCTATTTTTTCTCAAATAGAATGACGGATAGAATGCAACCTTTATTGTAAAGTTATAATATTGACTTTGTAAATAACTGAATAAGTATTACTTGAAAACAACAAAGAGTAAATTGTATAGACTAGAAATGTGTAAATGGTATTTGAAGTACTATTTCAAATGACTTGTTAGAATTCATAGAATTCTGTCAGTAAGGAAAATATATAATTAGCATTATTGCAATACTCTTGTCATGTCAAGCCAGTCGACCCTATTCACATCGAATAGTACCTACATAGCGTTATACACGAGTTTTATTTATTTTGCACACTCTGACCTCTATTCATATTATATCAACATTAAGTTGATTGATATTTGGACAAAAGATAATAAAATAGTGACCTCAGCAAACTCGGCTTTACTAAAGAGCAATGCTTAAATGGAGTTTTCTCAAATCATGATGCAGTTATTTTAACCCTTATGCCATTTGTGCGTCATTTTAATACGAAATGGTTCATTCGTCTTATCCTTCATATGAATACGGTCTGCTGCTGTATTGCTGACAAAGCAAATTGGATAGACATCTGATCATTAAGCGGAGTTGTTATTGCAGGATGGTCTGCAGAAAATATTATGGCATTTGTAGATTTGTACGGTGTAAACATTTAGGAGATAGGAGGAGAACAAGTCTATTTATTATTTATTATTCTGAGAATAACAGAAACGCAATTTATTCTGGTTCATAATGGGTGAGACGATGAGGGTATTCAGCGAATCTCGGCTAGTAAATTATAATAATTGTTGGGGATCTGTGAAGAATGATAACTTATTCATGCTTGGAATAAACAAAGAAGTATATTAAAGAGGTTAACGTATTGGAGTAATGGAAATGACTATAAATTAATGGTGCAATGTGTTTTATTTCTTAGTACTGTCGAAAAGTGTGGTTAGCGACGTGCACAACGAAGGACTCTCATCTCGGACCAGAAAACGACCCTGACAGAGTAAACGCCCTCAAGAGTTTTATGTCTGCAAAGTACGAGCAAAAGCGTTATTACATCGACCCGTCCAAATTACCAAAATCAGAACTGACTGAAATCCAAACACAAACAGCACGAGCATTATCCAGTAACAGTAACTCAAATAATAGCACAAATTCTTTACAGAAAAGTCCATCGCTTTCGTCCGCCTCTTCTGCATCTTCTTTAACTCAGCAACAAAATCAAAATAATCCAAGTCCTGTTCTAAATAATTTACGAAATAATCAACATAATCGACTCGTGAATTCTATAACTCTCCCAGATATCAAACCCTTATCCTCTCTCATAGGACACGATTCTATTATAATCGGTAACAATAGTAGTAACGGAATGGGCGGGGCAGGAAGCGACATCGGAGCCCAGCAAATTCCTGGAAAAATCCCGGGTCCGAATCCCATTTCTTTTATCAACAATTTATCCAATCCACAGAACTCTAAAATTAGTAATAGCAGTAATAATTCCAATAACTTCAGTGCTAGTGATGGAATGTGGGGTGGAGATAATAATTTCAATGCAAACTTTGCCGATTTCGACGATGCTTTTAGTCCAAAGTCTACCGATAATTTTAGTGATGTAACTAGTGGAAATAACCATAATACAAACATGTTTCAAACTCCTGGACTTCATAAAAGTGGACATGTTAATGGATTCGTCACTAATTCAGAGTCTCCTAATTTGGCTGTTAATAATTTTGCATCTTTCAACAATATGCCGCAGCCCATGCTTCCTAATAATAATTCAACTGGACAGGGAAATTTTAATTCGCCAATTTTTACTTCGCCGGGAAACCAACCTGAGGCTGGTTCTTCCGAAGATCGTTATGCTGCCCTTAAAGATCTAGATTCAATGTTTAAACAAACTATCAGTAAGTCATACTTTTCTAAAACGTCATCACTCGTTAATAACAATGCTTTAATATTTCTATCGGTTTGATTCAAGAATTCCTTACATGCATTCACTAATTTTCACTAACTCCAGTTAAAGCAGCATTGCAGCTTATGTATTGATTTCAAAGAGTCCCTACTTTAGATAACACCCAATAAAAAGCAGCACTCAGACATGTTTTTCTATTCTGGAGCTTTATTCTAATTGGATCCGATTTCCTAATCGTTTACAGATGGAGAAGGGAGCGGAAACGGTGCAAATGTCACAACACAGTCTCACCACGGTCTCTCGACTTCAGCTTCACTTCCAGCCAACTTATCGTCTTCAGCGGCTGTTCCGGAAACGGGTTCTACTGGCTGGTTTTCTACATCTCCGAATCAAAATCCATTTTCTCAAGGTTAGCACTATTTGCATAATGCAAACCTATGCCAAGCCACATGTTTTTGTTTGTCTGCATTAATTACCTAACCATGGGTAATTTGTATTTACGACACAAACTAAGTTTAGTACTCAGCAATTCGGAATTTTTGCTAAATACATTATTACTGTATATTACAGCTACAAATTCGGCAGCCCCAGGAGGAAACACGAATGGCTGGAGTATGAATGGAACAAATGGATCTGTTAGCGGCGGAAATAATCCACATAATCCTTTTTTCACTCCTTGTAATGCAGTTTATTGATTTTCCTAATGTATTTTACTTCAAAGTTGAAATATACTGCAGAATTCTCAATTCTCATAAAATATTTGTTTGTTCAATTGCAGCTTGGCAATCTCCTCCAAACGCGAATGCTAACAATTCATCGTTCAGATTTCCTGCTAGTCAAGCAAGCTTTCAACCTTCATTGTCGTCTTCAATACCGCAATCTGGTTTTCCAAATAACGTTTCATCGGGAACTCCAAATAATCTCTTTTCTCAACAATTTACAAATCATATTTCTGAATCTTCAACTAAAGGGAAAGTTTTTAATCCTTTTTATGGCTCACCTGCAATGCCGACTGTAAACCCCAACAATCCTTTTCTGTGAGAGAAGGTACCAGTAAAGCTAATGAATAACTGATATACTAATCCATTATTATGTAAACCGGGATCTATACACAGGAATTTAGAATCTGAACCCTGAAACTGTATTTTATTTACTAGTGCCAATATTTCTCGCTCGATTGAAACAAATGAGATAAATTAATTCAGTAATTAAACTACGTACCCAGGTCTTATAAATATTTAAGACAGTGTGTTATTATCTGTATTAGCATGCATTTAATAAATATAATAGTTAGTGTAGTTGGTAGTATTACAGAAGTAGATTCCCCGAAGGCCTGGACCGGCCTTGCAGAAATACCTGGCTGGTGCATCACTCCTGTAATTGATTTCCGATGGTTAAGATCATTAAGTAATTGCAATTGACGAAGATCCAAAGTTACATTCGCCTTTAAAATCGTAATGTTATATTTGTGGTTGAGTTGTCAATGAATGATTCAGTGTTGATAAATTAACTCTGTACCTAATCGAACGACATAAAATGTTATTTTGTTATAATGCAGTTTGGCATATTGCATGATAATTGCCATTTATCTATACAGAAGATAAATATACTAACAATAAGACTACCTGGCCTAGTACATACATACTAAATACATACACACTATACATAAAGGCACATGCCTTACTGGTATATATACTTGCGTGCGTTCGTATTGCATCGTTATTAGATACTTATATGCATAGGTTATCCAATTATGTCCCACCTGTTCGAAAAGGTAATTTTTAATTAATTGCCAACACCGTGATAAGTGGTTACTACTAATGAGTGCATTTTGTTTGCATTTCTACTGAAAGTATAGAAGACAACTACGAAGAACTGAAACTGTTAAGTGTTTCTTTACACAACGCAGTAGTGTAATGAAGCGAAAAACTGAGACGTTTGCCATAATATAAAATAGATTTTCTGGATACAATAATGATATTATAGTTTAACTATTGTGTAATTATAGTTTACCTAACTAGAGTTTAATTAACTACAATGAATTAACTTTTACTCATGAGATATACATTGAAATGCAATGCTAGCCATCGATTACCATTTTATCACACTCGCTGTCTACTTAATGTTAAGGAAGTGAAATAGCTTTTTGAAACTGGAAATTAATACTATGGCTTTTCTTTATGTAACAATGTTAATTAAATCATAGCGAAACGATCTTATTAACGGTAATTATAATTTTTATGTAAACTGCTAGTAAATTAATTACGTTTTCCATGTTATTAAGCGTTCAATAATGACTTACTTATTAAACTATTGTATATCTAGTATACTATAGAAACTCCTAGTAGTAAGTGTACTTTAGATAACTATCCACTCTTACTATCTATTCATTGTTATACATATGATACATCGAAATGTATAGAAAAACATACTATAGGTGTATCGACTAGAGATTTCCACATGGGGGATTTTGAACTTCTATAAGGGACTTTTTTTGAAAAGCCTATAACTTGGCATTAGTCCGGATGCTAAGTACTGCTGTATTTCAGAGATAATTTCAGAAACCAAGACAACCACCTTGGTATGGGTAAGTGTCTCGACCAATTGGACTAATGCCAAGTTACAGGCTTTTCCAAAAACGTCCCGTATAGAAGTTCAAAATCCCCCATGTGGAATTCTCTAGTCGATACTCCTGGTAAAGCGCAAGACAACACCCAGGCAACGGTTTATTCTCCTTGCTATAGACAACATTTTGCTTTATGAAAATATTATATTGCAAGTCAAATAGTATATTCCTGTTGGAAATTCATAACAAGAACCAGTGTAAAACCATCATAACTACTACATACTATTAAGCTAATTAATTACTGTACTTTGTTTTTTGTGTTATCTATTGTACGGTAAGCGAGATCGTTAGTGTCGTTAATTCTTTCATAGCAATAGGAAGAAAGCGATTCCCTCGTATGGTTTTGAACGAATTTTTTATTCGGGCATTTAAAGTACTTTAGTGCCGGAATGGTTGTTGAAAATAATTTGTAGTGTACTTGTAGTGTAACCGTGTGTAAAGTTATGTTAAAGCTATTGTTATGTTATGTGGTACTCGCTATTGTTATAATAAATAAAATATGTTAATAATAGATAGAATTCTATTTATATTATACAGTCATTGTATTTTGAAAGACTATTTTCAACTTAGCTACATATACAGTAAAATGTTATTAGCATGTCTTGGGAACTTGATATTTATTAGAACACTAGGTTATTAGGCAATTAGTATTAAAAGTTACTTATACAAGGGTTAGGTAGCTTGCAGGTAGAAATTACAGCACATAATCAAGTAAAAACGCACTTCGACAATTTTCCTCAGCTTTATCATCACTTCTTTAAAATTTATGTACTAATTCGTACAATAAGTATCTCGTGACTGTAACCTATCTTTACACTTCCTGCGAAAAACAAATGCTCTCGTTTTCAGCTTTTGTTCATGAATTAAAATGTATTAGGTATCCAATGTTAGAGGGAAATAGGGAATCACTTACTTCCGTCAAATGAAATAAATCTGTTAAAAGCTAAATACTTTATGCTTAATTTCATTCAGAAGTGTGTGCTTACGTTTTCAACGCGGATTTTGATAAAAATGTGGAATTAATTAATTATCATGGAATTCATAAAAATGATTAAAAAATTGCCGCTAAGGACTACTCTTGAGTACTATTGCAAACCAAATTTGAATGAGTTCTGCTTTACCCCCACCCATTTTATGGAAACTTAGAAAGAACATTTTAATGAATTAGCAGAAATCATAAGATAAGCCTAAGCCTATAACACATGGAACATTTGAAATTTTCATGGCATGACTAAAAATTACGGATCTCTACAACGATTATACTTCCAGATATCTGAATATATTAGGAGAACCGCACATATGTATACTACAAATGTATGATGCATTAATGCCTATATGCTTTGAAGTAAAAAGTGTATTCGTGAAAGATCATGTTATCAAAAACCCTTTTAGTAATTTCAAACCAGAGGTCGGGTATCGGTAATATATAATGCTTCATACAAGAAGAGAACCAAGGAGACATACCATGTACTAGCCCAAATAACAAAAAATATTATTTATTATTTTGTTCATCTTTGCTCCATTTTGTGCCACATCATCAAATGATTTGTGGACTTCTACTTTCATATCGATCCTGTGATATGTCGATATAAAATCGATTTAATTCATACAATTCTAGGAATTTCTGGATCAACTTGATAATACTTTTGGCTGACATAAACAGTATCATCTTTTACGCTAATTATTTACAAAATGTGCTCTCCAAATGACTTTTACAGCATGAAAGATGTTCCTGTTAGCATTCCCTGTGAAAAACCGTGTTACAAAGGGCCTTTTCGTAAGGTGAGACTTGCACTTAAAATCCCTTGTTTTGCTAAAACATTGAAAAACATTTGGTATTAACGAATCCTAACTATTAAGATTTCCTTTACAACTCCTATTCCTACTTATAATTCGTCAGAAAAAGATCAAAGCCACATTTTTATCCAATTAAACTATGCTGCATTTATATATTATATCTTATTTGTGAATTACAAGGAACTTCCACAACAATTGAATTTCATTGTTCAGTGGTACGTCGAAAAATATGAACATCAAAAGCAATTTCTTCTGAGCTACTACGATTACGACGGCACGATTGAACTGGTTATTTATTTATCTTTAATTCACTAATTTCATTTATCCACCAGTTTTGAGTTTTGGCATCATATTTTTCGCATTTATACATGCAGTTTCAAAAGTTTACATACCATAATAGTTAAAGTTATTGCAACTGAATTTTTAAATAGAGAGACCTTGCGCTTAACCGTCGGTTCTTACGTCGTATGAAAGTTGACACCGTGAAATTGGAAGACTTATATTTAGGTGGGAAGTTAATGATTCTTACCCGTCCCATGATCATTGTTGAGTACGGTGATAACTTTACCCAGGATTATGTGGATTCTAAAACAGAAAGGTTTTACATTTCTACACAATTATTTTCAGAATTGCCTTTTCAAAGAATTAGTCCTATATACAGTTTGTTATTTCATTAAGGGCATTTTTAATGGTCCTTCCCGAAGCTGTGGAGTATTTGCCTTTAATTGTAAAGCGTTTAGAAAGCTGCTTCCGTATTTTACGAGGAAAAATGGCTACACTCACGACTGAAAAAGCTTTCGATTACAGCAAACCGTATGAAGGAGAAGAACATCACATGTAAATACTCTTACGTATATGGAATATTTCAGGAAACCGCGATGTTTCTTTAAACGTAAAATGTTATGCATTTACAATTTTGGAATCGTTCATATAAAGGGAAATGGTTACAAGTCTCGACTCAAAAGAAGTCGTTGCATTTCTCGTTATGGGAGAAAATGCAATGGAAAAAATGAGATGTCTTGTTGGAAATGAGGATCCTAAAGAGGCAGTCTTGACTAATCATACTAGCCTTCGAGCGTTATATGGTGTCAGCAAAGTTCACAATGGATTTTACTATTCTGAGACAAAGGAATGTCTTCTTCTGGTAATCTTAAACGATCTAAATGCTATCAAAATGCTATCCATTCATTGCGAATGCAGTTTTGGGGTGTTCATCCTGTGATTATTAAAGAAAATACTGTTGTCTGTAGGATGCAAGTTATTTTTTCTCTGACTGTCCATGCTGTACCGTGCCAAGTACAGCTACTTTAAAAAATTCAACCTGTTGTCTAATAAAACCTCATGCCATGAAAGAAGGTCCAGTAACTTTTATTCAACTTTTGCACGACAAAGATTAAGTCTAAATTATCATCAAGCCTTTTATTGCCTACATAGGAATTACATGAAAATGATGGTTAGGTTGTGTCATTAGATTACAAGCCCCGATTTACCCAGGTAATGTCATATGCATTTAACGGATTTAATTTCCATGAATTTCAGGAATTGCAGGGCGCATCTTATGCGACATTACAGCATGCAAATTCAAAATCTCTGGATTTGGAATTTTTTGGCTTACAAAACCTCATGCTGAAGAGTTTCTTCAGATTTATAGTAAAGTTTTTTCAGAAGCGGACTTTAAGGTACTGGAACGGAATGTAAATTAGTGCTCTTATGTTAAACTAATCAATTTGACTTTCAATTATTTATTGGACTCTTTGGTCCAATGTAATCCTTACCCGTTAATCGAAATGTGCTTTAAACTAAATGTGGATTGTATTGCAAATGTGACTATAACGTTAATTTGTACCATTAATTGCGTGATTTTTTATTCTTAAATTTTGAAGGCTATGGTAGACGAATATTGCAGTGGCCCCTGTATGGTTGTGGAGATAAGCAATCCAGAGTGTCCAGAAAACATTCAATGTACATTCAGAAACCTTTGCGGACCAATGGATCCAGTAATAAATCAACAAAATCAACATTATAATACTTTATTTACACAAAACAATCATTTTGAAAAGTTAACACATTCAGAAAAGCATTAAAACTAATTTTAAAATTAAAATAAATTCTTGATCAACAATCCCTTAATAAAGTATAACGAATAAATAATTTTTGTCGCAGGGAATGGCTAGAAAAATGCGACCAGAATCACTAAGAGCTCGATATGGGCTAACTCAGAGCCAAAATGCTATTCATTGCACCGATCTTCCCGAAGATACACGCTCTGAGTTGGAATATTTCTTTCGAATTTTAGATCGAAAGAGAAGTGGAATTAAAAGCGTTTACTAATTCAACAATTTCCGAAAACTGCATTCAACATAACTGTGTACTATGTAAATATTTCAGTGTCATACTTATCCTATATAATTTTAGATCTATGTAATAAATGTAAGACAGTAATTCTACATTTTCTATGTGACATCCTGTGGGATTCACAAGTAAAATAAATATTTTCAAACATGGTTTGCAATGATAAACATATTATTAGGTGCTGGTTGCTTTTACTGTAACATTTTAAGATTTTCCATCCATGATTAATACTTCAAACATTGATTTTTATACATAGGTACCTTAAAATATTTCGTAAAAAGTTTTTCATATGAGTTTCATTTTTTATAATAATACCTTGCATGATGATACGATACGACACGATACCTGATACATCTCTCTCTTCTCCTATGTAAGTTTTATACGTAGCAATCCTTTCTTCTCTTCATCACGAAAACTAAATTCAAAATTAATTTGAGCTACACAGGGAGCCACAAACCACAAAGTTGAGAGCGTAATTACGTTACTAGTTACCTTTCCCATATTTTTTGCATACCTTCTTCAAGGCTTCAAAATTCAAAATAAAAAGGTAAGGAATAAGGGCACTAAAAATTGGCAAAAGATTAAAATTAGGAACATAAAATGGTAAACTATATCTCTATCTTATCCTCTGCTCTTGGGCTATCTTAAGTGAATTGAGTTTTAAATCTAAACACAAGTATTGGGTGAAACACTTTTGCATGAAACTAAATTAATAACCTTGACCCAGAGTTTTCATTTTCATAAAATCCGAGTGAGGATTCTCTATTATATTCCCTTTTAAAGTTGCTAATTCAACCCCAGCTGTCGTATGTCTTAGCCTGAGAATTTCTAAACGAAGGCTAACTCTTATAGGTCTTTGATTAAAAATTTTTGGTATACATAATATGTTCGTTTCATTGCATGCTAAATAAACCTTTGTTTTCATTTAGAGCTTGCAGTTTTGGTTTACCGAGTTAATAAGAATGGAATGTGAAGTAATGGAAATGGACTTGGAAAGCGATAGTCCTCCTCGTAGCCCTCAATGCAGCGAAGGCGATGGACCGTCTCAGATTCCAGAAACACCACCCCAGTCACCGCTTAAGCAATTTAATTCGGCTGTAAGATGTAATTTCAATGTGGTTATAGATATTGAGGAAGATTCGGAAGCTATAGAAAATTGCCATGTGTCTGAAGGTGTGACACAAAAAAACTCTGAAAAAGTTTCTGTAAATTCTTCTGCAATAGCAGGGAGGGAAATGGATGTTTCATGTTCTCCAGAACTTTTATGTGCAGTTGACAAGGGAAGTGACAGTGAAACGGATTTTGAAGACCCAGGCGAAGAACCGTCTAACTCAAAAAAATCAATACCTTTTGAAAGCCTTAGTGAATCGCAATCGCAACCCCTTTCCGATGAGCCCTGTGAACCAACCTTTAGTATATTTAACAATAGTAACAATGCAAAACAATCTTTACTTGAGAAAAACAAACAGGAAAGAATTTTATTGGAACAGAAAATGAGAGATTTAGAACCTGTTAGAAATGCTCAATTTGCCAATTTAAAAAAATTGTCCCCGGATGAAAAAATATTCCCTAGTGTTCGACCTTCGAATTTCCATACAGTAGGATTTTTAATGACAGTAAGTCTTTATTTTATTATAAAAAGATCTCATTTATGCTATGAGGGATAGCATTTACATTAAAATTACGAACCGTTTGCTTTCTCGATTTTAGAACGATTATAAGCCAGGGGATGCCATTAAACCGTTTCCAGCGTCTTTTGTAAGTAAATGGCACCCTGAGTGGGTTCCCATGCCTTGCTGCAAACAGAATACCCGAATTGTAAAAATTAGAGTCGCTTCTGCCAATAGTGAATTAGAGAATGTAAGATACTCATAAATTGTGAACGTAAGGTATGTAATTTATTGCAATTGTACATAATATTTAGAATACATATTTCATTAGAATTCAGAAAATTCGAAGACATACGAAGAAAGAATTTACATCTTATGGGAGCATATTGAAGACGCATTAAGTCGACCTTTGTTAACATGTCGTGATATTCAGCTTGCCCTGAAGCAATACTGTGGAGCTACTCGTGAATTCACTGCTCTCAATTATGCAATAGAACAAGTACGTAGCATTACTACACAAAAGTTAATGTATTTTGTTTTGGAAAGATGATTACGAGTGCGACGTAAAATTACAAACCAGAACAGAATTTTCTATTTATAATAATATTGTTCACTTTATTACAGATTATGACAAATTCTGAACGAGAGAATTTCTTCACAAAAGTTTTACCGGAGATGCAGTCGTTGTGCTTAGAATTGAAAAATACGGTTACATGTCCTCTTCCTCTTTTGTGTCGGTTCATGAACCACAGCATCTCGTTGACCCAAAAACAAATCGCATGTCTATTGGCAAATGCTTTCTTTTCTACATTCCCTAAGAGACTGGAAGATGAGCTAATGTTTCCAACAATTAATTTTAACGAGTATGAAATATTTAACAAGTATATTTTTTAACTATTTTACATGAACAATGCCTTACATTGTTACATTTTAAATTCTGTAGATTGTTTCTTGAAGACCCAGCAGACCACGATAGAGTAGTTGTCAAAGGACATAAAACTCGTTGCATATTGCACTATTTTGAACGAGTAGTTGAAGACAGTAAGTTAAAAATAAAATTTAGCATTTTTACCTGATTTCGATTTAAGTTTTATTAATATTTTCAAGGCTGTATGTATCAAATGGTACTTCTTTGTCTGTTCTTTGGGTAATGTTTGCGTTTGATTGATATTTGATATTTATTTAGTAACACTTAAAGTTAAAGACAATTTCAATTGCAAGAAATCCTTTAAAAGTTAGTATATAGTATACTAAGTATACAAACAAGAAAATTCAAGTTTGACTATAGAACTTGGTAAGACTACTTAATAATAATAAGAATAAGAATAACAAAGATGAATTTAGAAACTTAAACATAGGATCAAACAGTTTGTAGTATTGTTGGTTAAAACTATTTGTAGTAAATTGTAAAGGAGATAACGAGTGTCTTTTGGATTTGGCTACTTTAGCAATGAACAGCTTAGGAAATTTTCTAAGGTTGTAGTTATGTTGTTACAAGACAATTTTGAAAAGATATAAGTTTCGATAGTAATTGTCAATGTTTAGTTCGGTTTAGTTTACTCTCGGATTCGGATTGAAATCAGGAAGAAGGTGGAGGAAGCGGGCATTACAGGAGGGAAATTCTGAGAGCTAAAAATTAGAGGAGTCAATTGTGCATTTTGCTTCTAGGGATTGGAACTTGAGTTTGTCTATAAAGTAAGTATGCTCGAGGCTTGAAATATGTTTAGACAATAATATGGATAAGGTAGACAACCTTTGTTTAGAACATTGAGATCTGTACGTTACGAAGTTGTGCAGCCATAGAACGTCTGGAGGTGGTAATTTGAGTTCCAGGAAGATGAAATGGGTCGATTTATATCGTAAGCTCTTTATAGCTTTATTACGGTGACTGGTGATTACTAATTGAGTTGAAGGAATCTCCAGGGATGTCGATATGAACGTCAGCTTGTTGGTTAGGTAATTCAGTTGATGATTTACGTACGGCTCCGTATTGGTTTCGTTTTATGAGAGGTTCAATTTTATATATAGGTATATCCACTTACGGATAGTTATTAATTACGGAGAGGTATACTATAGTTACGGTACGGATAGTTACGGATAGATATCCAGTTCCGCGTACAAGCATACATAATCCTAACTAGCTAATTTTCATTGTGTGTTCCTGATGAATTTGTGTCATTGTTTATCTAGTGCCTAAAGGAGTTGTCACTTACACGCGTAAATCTATTAGAAACTCGAAGGCACCGGATTGGAAAAATTCAACAAAAAAACTTACTAAAATTGTGTCGCTTATGGACGGAACCATTGAATCAGATGGAGCAGGATTACTCGGTGTAGATTTTGCAAACAAGTAATTCCTTACTCATTTTTCATTCTTTGCCGTAGTGTTCTAGGAAGAGGAATTTTACAATTGTCAAGTGAAAAATGTATGTACAGTGGTATCATTTTGATTTGTTAATTTTACAGATTCATTGGTGGGGGAGTATTGGGAAGAGGCGCTGTTCAAGAAGAAATTCTATTTGTGATATATCCTGAGTTACTTTTGACTCGGTTATTCACTGAAAAATTGACTGCATGTGAAGCATTTATAATTACGGGTAATTTTCATTTAGCTAACGTTATTTTGTTTTTTCACAAGAAAAGTCGAATCACTGATGTATATGTCAAGGTTGCGAGAGATTTTGTCATTATTCTGGATACTCCAGTAATTTTGAATACGGAGGAAGTTTCTACGATTGTACACCCTGGGATCCTAAGGGTAGAAAATGTACACAGTTTGTTGCAATTGATGCTCTCTACATTACAAAACCAATGTCACAATTCCACCCTCGTCTTTTAAAAAGGGAACTCGATAAGGTAGGATTTCCAAATAAGTGTTTTTTATAAAATAAATGAATATTACACTATGTTTCGGTTTTGCTTGACTGTTTTCGAAACCAATTCTTAGGCGTATGTTGGATTTTCATCTCCAAATGGTTCTACGGTGGCAGTAGCTACTGGAAAATGGGGATGTGGGGCATTTAATGGTGATCCTCAGCTGAAATCAGTATTACAGTTATTAGCAGCTTCGATGGCCGGCAGGGACATTGCTTTATTTACATTCGGAGATCTATATTTGCTGCGTGATATAGAAATAATGTACTCCATAATTAAAGACATGACCATAAGTAAGTCTTACAAAAATTTGACACAATTTATTAATGTTCATTTATCATTACCATTGCAGAATTTACTCAATTGTATTAATTCTTCTTTAGGAGAGGTGTGGAATCTGTTAGAAAAATACAATAACCTATTCTGTTCGTCAAAACAGCCTCCTACGCATTCCTTAGTAGAATTTTTAAATGATTTCGCTGCAGGCGGAATGTTATTAAATTTGTCCGAAGAAATGGGTAACTCACAGGACTCTCAAGAAGGGGCTGAACCGTTGGCTTCAACTAGTAAAACATTAAAAGAAATTCCCACTCGCCAATTTTATTTTAAAAGTAAATCTAGTCCAAAGGATGGTGATAGCGAAAAGAAATTAAATTCCTCAACTTCTAGCAGTAGAACCGAAGCTATTGACACAAGTGCCACTAATGCCAACAAAGCTATAATTGCCTCTATGGAATCTGTAAAAGCTTCATTTGCATCCCAATTAAAAGGCAACTCAGAAAAAATTGCAAAGAAAGATGAAGGCCACAATGTATCATTAACTGAAGAGGAGATAAGTGCTCTGGCCATGGAAGAAGAGTCCATGGAAGTGGTAGACGTTGAAGAATCTAGTAAAGCAGGTAAAAGCAAAGATTAAAACACTGTCATTTACCTACAAATACTGTAAGTTATGCTACATATGAATTTGTCTTCAAACTTAATGATATTTGCAGTTAAACGATGCAAGAGCTCAACCACAAGCAGAAATACAAGTCCTACTTCTGGGAGGAAATCGATTTCGGTAACTGGAATGGGTAAAAGTGCATCTTCACCTAGTTCAATTGCAGCCGTTTGTTCTACCTCCCCCAAGCCGAAAAAACAGATGACTCTAAAGGATTTCTTCAAGTGAATGTGATATTTTGATTTAACCCTAATTAAATGGATGATTAATACTCAAGTGTTTTTAATAATACATTTCAATAAAATAAAAATTACCATTGTGTACATTAGTTTGCAGATTGCTTACAGCACATATGCTAAATTAAAATTACATAATATTCAATATATTTTTGCTTACTATCAACATGCATATGCCTTAATTTTAATGCTGAGTGCACTTAAATTGTATCATGCATTAAATAACAAAAAGCTACACTTGACTTACGTGATAGCCGATGACACATGTACTTCATTTATTATTTGGTCATGATAGTTTTAAATTGATTAAGTTTTCACAACTTTTCATGAAGTTGTTAATTTGTGTTGCATCTACTAACGCTAACTTTTTGTAATTCATAATACAGTATATGCAATATTTAAAAAAGTTCAAATAAAAAGTGATAAAATTAATGTGTTCCCAAAATTGTACCTTTATTATACAAAGAAACATTAAATGGAAACAAGATGTTTATTCATATTTTTTATGGAAATTCTTAGCCAATAGAAGCTTATCGCTTTCCTCCAACACGTGGGGCAGCTTTTTGGGTAGGCTTGGCGATCTTCTGCTTAGATTTGTCTACCTTACTGGCAGCTTTAGGAGGTGCAGTTGCTTTTTTAACGGCTTTAGTGGCCTTTTTCTGCTCCTTGGCGGCTCTTACTGCCTGTTCGCGTTGAGCTTTACGAACCTAATACAAAACAGAAATGTGAAAATAACAATGCCATATTAAATGCAGACAAATGTGTAGAAATAATAAATAATATCTTGGTGATGTACTCTACCTCGGGCTTCATATTTCTCTTAGCTTGAATTTCTGATAGTGAAGCTCCCACAATAGCACGCTGGAATTTATGGGTTCTTCGCGTTCTTCGTTTCTGCTGTTCTTCTTCCTGGCCCTTCTTATGCTTACGTCTGTGCGATAACAAAATAAATTCAATGTCAGTTGCTTACACTTTTAATAAGAATCAGATAATCAGAAAACTTCATAAGAATCAAATAGAAATTGCTTTACCTGTAGAAAACAGTCCATGTAACCTTACGAGGGTTTCTCTTCATTAAATGCGATCTCTCACATTTTGAATTGAGGAAAGTGAATACCTAAGTGAGCAAAGAAAAGGAATTAACGTCATTCAAGCAATTTGTAGCAACAATGAAATCAAAGTCATTTGCTTTGTCAAAGATTGCTTCTTCATTATCCTTATTTCCATATTTCATCTATTTAGTTTTAGTATCATTATAATAAATTATTACATAAATAATCACTACATAAGCTTAAGTGTCGCTAATTAATGCCTAAACATCAATCAGCCTTATTACGTTAAATCGGCATAACATTTCCATACTTTTAAGCGTTAATTAACATCCATTAATCTATTCAAAAATTCGAATTCATTTACATTCTACAAAACAGCAGTTGAGTTACGATGGATGAAAAATCATATATCAAAGCATTTCTGCTTGTTGCTTTGAATTGTGACAATAATATATGGATTGTTACCTTTCCATCAACACGGACCATAGTTTTGCCATGTCCAGGGTAAATTTTGAAAGCACTGTACGCGCACAGTCCGACCCTAAAAGCAAAAGCAACAAATTATTGCATCTTTAAAGACAATCCAATTTCTATATTTGCGTAATAATGTATATTATTATTAAGAATTATAAAACTTACTTCATTTTGATAGATTTTCTGACGGCTGTTCTAAATAAGTACAAAAGTACACTGTAGAAATCTAAAATACACACACGGCAAGTGATCACGTTCGCAAGGCTGAGGAATGGTTATAAAGCAAAAGTTGGCGCACGCTGCTGTCTAGAAGCCCCTAACATTCAACAACACGTAGATGGCGAATGTGTCTATATTGCACGTTTTGGACTTGCAATTCGATATAGTCGATGTAGGGGTTACTTGCTATTGTTAAAAGTTAGAAATTTTGAGAAATTTATCAATCTTTTGAGTGAAGATACTGTAAAACAAAAGGAATTATTTTTAATGTGGTCTAGTGATTATTGTGCATCACGGTAGCATAATAAGCCGATTGAAGACAAGCCAATCAATAGAGAGGTTCTCTTCTCATTCTCAAAAACATCGTATTTGGCAAAATGATACTTACCTATTTTTTATGTTCAGTTCAGTGTTTCATGTAATAAAGCTGCAAAAAAATTGGTGGCGAACTTTTAGCCAGTCTTCGAAAGTAAAAAATCTTATGTACACAAGACTTATCCAGTTCAGTCAGGTTCAGACCAGGACAAATATTTGTACTTCTGTCTGATATGTGCAAATTAATTTCGCTTTCGCCAGTAAAGGGTACATACATGTTACTCCTGTCCATGAAACCTGTAATAAGAAGTATCTGTGGGTGTGGTATAAACTCTATAAACAAAGAAACAGAACTATAATATTTCCATATTAATACGCATCCCGCGTTGTATTATCGACATTGAGATTGCATGGACAGACGTGTTAATCATTCTGTAATTTTCTGAAATCGTGAAATCATTTTTTTCATTTTTCATATTCATATTTTTATTTCACAATGGAAAACATTAAAATCAGTTGTGAAATTACGTGCAATATATTTATGCATTTTGTATTTCTTCTTTTTCGGTGAGGTATGTAATATGAAAAAAACATTTTATACATTCGTAAACTAAAAATACGTTTATCACTCTTGTCATATACTAATTCGTTATAGCCTCCAGTTTTATTCGATACAACTACAATTAAATGTGATTTGTTGACTAAAATTATGTATAGCAATAACATTATAGCAGGTCAAATCAATCATAAACTTTATAAAGTATTTTAATAAATTAGAATGTCTTAAATATAATTTTTTAAACTATAAATTTTTCATTATTAAACACTTTTATCTTTTTATGATGGAATAAGCATGGATCTGTAATTATTATGCTTTTTAGACTTGATGATGACGTTGAGGTTTTGGTTTTATCCCATAGAATGTTTAACCAGCAGCTGAAATACAGAAATATTTCAAGAAATTAATTACATATTTCTGTAGAAAGATTTTAAAATCATATTCTATATCTACGCATTTGAATTGAACTTAAGACTGGTATTTGTACCTGGAGTTGTAGTTGTGTTACTTGAAGCTGCAGTTGTAGTTGTAGTTGTATTACTTGAAGCTGCAGTTGTAGTTGTAGTTGTATTACGTGAAGCTGCAGTTGTAGTTGTATTATTTGAAGCTGCAGTTGTTGTAGCTGTAGGAAGAGGGGTGACGCAAAAATATCCAAAATTAAAGAAACAATAGCAAGTTCCGCCCTGTGTTGTATTTGTATTGTACTGAGCTCCTCGATTGCAAGGACCTCCGATAACTAAAATATTAACAAATAGATTTGAAATGTAATCTGTCAATAATGTGTTAATATTATAAGCTTGAGATCTATCTATATAGCCCACATTAAGTTGTGGAATATAAAATTTGAAAGAACAACTTATAATCGGGCTCAGTTGTAATTTACTTACAACTGAAACCATTGCTGTTGCTGTTATTTGGACGATTAGTAATGGGAAAACCATGGCCTGGTTTCTTGTGATGATGATGATGTGAATCAATTGCCACAAAAGTAATTGCCAAAAGGACAACTACTGAGCTGCAAAGAATTTTTGGCATCATTTTTCGACTTTTTGTTTGAATGAAATTCAATTAGTTAACAGCAGTAAAAGCAATGAAGTGTTGAAATGTCTAATGCTAATCTTTGTAGATTGTATCTCCTTTTATACATGCAGCTTATGGTGAAGAATTTAGCAAATATGTTGTTTTGTTTTTGGGGATTATTGTGAGACATTTGAGATATGTCAAAAATGACTTGCGTCATTCAAAAAAGATATATGCATGGGCAGAAGGAGAAGCTATTATTTTGAATATGGAAAACTACAATAACAAATAATAATTATTGCATATGAATGCATCGCTACACGCTTATAAAATCATATCCAGTTTTACAACTTAATAAATAGCGGTTCTATTATATGTAAAAAATTGAGAAATTATGTTTATGCACACTCACGTACAATACGTCTTCCTAAAGATCATGAACTTCATAAATTAACAGTAAAATTAAACGAAATCTAAAAAATACGTGATGATCTCAACATACCTGTTTCCTATGCTTCTTAAAAACTCACCTATAAACATTTGTAATTCTAATGATAGTACATAAGGTGATTTTATTCCGGTGAAATTATTGACAGAAAGACAAATACGATTTCGCGCAATAATCAGAACTATTTTACATTTCGAAGAATTCAATCCAGAAAGTTCTGACTCTTTTTGGAAAACATCTTTTCTATTAGCAGTAATGTTATACTTAAAAGCATCCCTCCTATCATAACGGCCAAAGCAGTAAACACGTCATTAACTTCAATATCTTCTTCATTCATCACAGTATCCTGATGAATTTCGCAAAGAACAGTGGAGTTTTTCATGTAATTATTTAGTAGTCGAAAGCGGTTGCCCCTCTCATGCATTTGCATTAATCTAGTGTAGGTAAAGAAATGCAACTATAATAAAGGAAAATATATGAATTTCTTTGGTTTTAAATATACTACATACTTACACTTACACATAATTGAAATATTCTTTATACTCCGAGTTTTTTGGCAGAAACATGGATGCCGTAATTGGCCGCCAATTCACAGGGACCTGAGAAAAAACAGAGCATATTTTTCCATCTGATATTCCTTTGTCTCTTAACGCAGGATGAAAAACATCCGAAATTCCCAGTATTGCAAATTTAGAGGTCAAAATTTTCTCCACAGCGTCTCCGGAAGAGATCGACATTTCTTTTTTAATTTTTCCTTTAAGTATTAGTTCCTGATGAGACAAATCATAAACATTTACGTATAAAACTAAGCATCAGACCAGGTCATCTTGTTGAGGCATGAAGTTTATATTATTTTATACCTCTAAAATATATGTAGTGCTGTATATTTCATTTCCTCTGTAAATTGTGAATTTTTGATTGATCAAATCATCAAAAGATTTCACAGGATAAACTTTAACAGACAGGATTGAAACTAAAGATGCAGAATAAACTGTTACGAGGAGAAACCCCATAGCACTCCCAGAAACCAATGCAATCTTCAAGGGCCAAGATCCAGGTACCACCCTGTAAATTTGCATCTGTGCATAGATTTTTGTTTTATTTTCCTTTGAAGAATAAGAATACCCTAACTAAACATATTTGAATAAGATTGAAACACCTTGTTGGCAAGCGGAACCGGAAGCCCATAGAAAAATTTCTTGCAGTAGAGATTTCTCAAGCCTGTATAATTTATGAAGCTTTACACTAATTATCCAGAACATAAAAGTCATCGTACAAAGAATTGCTGTCCATGTACAAAACATAGCAAGCCACAAGCGAGGACAGAAAGGTTGAAGGAAAATGTCACGAATTGAACTTGAAGGTGGCTGTACGAAGAAACATCTCATTCTAAATGAATAAATTAAATAAGAACAAAAGTGTTAGTGCACTTCAGATATCGACGATGGTGCAAACCGTGATAATGTATTTATATAACAATTACTAGAAATAACTCGTAAGTTGTTAACTTTTGGTTTAATCTCTAAATTCTGTCAAAATTCTGATTAAGTCCGCGGTAACAGAATTTCCGTTTATTTATTGTTCTAGTAGTTAAAGCTGTGGTTAATCAGACTTACATAGAAAAATAGGTGGGGTGAAGGAAAATTAACTCGTTTAGCCAACTGTCCAAGAGTTCGGAATTTGTGATTGCAATATCAGCCTCATGTTTTAGCAGTTGACCAGCCATTCCCATGAATAACCCTTTTTCATTGACGTAAGCCCATCCGGTACTATTCACTGCTTTTTCCCTAAAGAAAAGATTACGTTTACCAAAATAGTACTGAACTCCGTCTACCAATTACAAAGGAATAATTTAATATGCAAGCATATACATATTTATATTCTGCTAGCTAAATTACAATCTTAAATTAAAAGCTTGATTTTATATGTATGCCTGTAACTTACGAAAAATTGAAATAATCCCGAAGAAATCTGTACTCTTCAATTTCATGACCACTTATAAGAGTAGCAGTTCCATTTGTATGTTCTCTCATTACAACACGATGAGATCCACCTGGCTAAAGAACTCAGTTTTAGACAAATAGATGTTTTTTTAAGGAGTGATATGTATTTGTAAAATAATGCATTAATAAATTACACTAATTTGTTAATTAGGCCCAAAACCTATTAATGTTTACGACATTATTGCAAAATCTGATAGCTTACTTGTGATACAGCGATGACAGTCATAAGACGAAAATTCCTTCGCCTTGAAACTTTATTTAATATTTTCAAATCTAAGTATTCTCCATAAAAAGTTCCGTCTGAAAGGGATTTTGCATCGATAGGAATATCATTGATTTTTTGAATAATCGATGTATTTCCGATGGAATACAATTCCAAAAGATCTGTTCCAGAATCAAATTCTCTAGGTGTACTATTATAATTCACATTTGTTGTTCGCGATGTAGAATTTGTTTTGTGAATTATATATACATCACTAACTAAACTAAGCAATTTTGACGCCTGCTTTAGAGGCACATTATCACGTAAATTTCCTAAATCTGCTCTTGGCCAAACAAGAAAATACAACATTTGGTTCAATTCCTTGGCAAAGTCTAATTTCTTTGATCGTTTCTTATCCTTTATTCGTTTCTCATGAATCTCCTGAAAATTTAGAAAAAATATCAGTGAAACCATACTAAGAATTTCAATTCAGATGCTGAACGAACATAATACTTAATTAGATATACATTCTTTAATTTATAAGACCTGTTCGATGCTACTGGCGATAATTTCAAACATTGACACATTGGACAGAAAAATAAAAACAGTCAGTTTGCTAGGATTCCCTTTTTCCCGTTTAAGTGATACATCTTGCAGATTACAGTCTTCGCTCCTTACATAAGATAATTGGCAATGGGGATATAAATGTATTATTTCTAAAAGTAACCACATTTTAATTATGGTTTCATAAACATTGTTGTAAATAATTATTATATGCAAATAGTATTTGCATAATTCTTCATTTCTCAATGCACATTGGAAATTATAAACCGTATGTGGGACTATGTTTAAACTACAAAAATAAGTCAATTAGTCACAAGTTAAAATGCATAGCTCACCAGAGAAGTCGTAAACTCCCAGTGTAGACCAGATAATAAATTCAGAATGTAATTGAAAATATTTCGAAAAAAGATCAAGATTACTGAATTGACGAGATAGAGAGAAATGGATTACTAGTAATGTAATAATAGTAGCTTTGGCCATTGTTTTAATTCACAATATTTTTTCATTACTGTAGAGGTGAGGTATACATATAAAAAGGGTAGAATGCTTTTAATATTGACGCGTAGCAATACATAACAGCTAACTAATGGCAGAAAAAAGTAAACATAGTATATTATGTCAATATTAACTTCAAGTTCAACTTATTTTTGGTAATGGAATTGAAAAATTGTATTCGATTGACGTGCTTACATTTATGGGTGAGAATTTCAGGTTCTATACATAATTAATTAACATACGTGTTCTGCAAAGCTACTTAATGCTGTCAATAATATTCGTCTTAAGATTTCCTATTCATCGTATTCTGCCAAAATAGATTCCCTATTGTATACGTCATTGCCAGTTCAATAGCTTAATTTTCATCAGTAAAGATTTGAACACGGCCCACGAAATAGGTAAGAAAGTCATTTTATATTTGAAAAAGTGCCTTCAAAGTATTTTATTAGCCCATTTTTATTTCTGAATGTCAATCTTAGACTAAAAAGTACTTACAAAGGTCACTTTGTTGTGTAATAGTTCATGAAGAGTTGTATTTATAATATAATATCGAAAATGTACAAAGAAATATATGTTGTCCTACGTGGTAATAATTAGATGCGCTACTGTAATTAAATGCAACTTATGTGCAACTACTTGTAAAGAATTGCCCTTTTAATGAATATTCTGCATTCATAAAGCTTAGGAAAGCAAACTGAATTCACCTATTAAATGTAGAACACAGTACCTCAATGGAAACAGTGCTACACTTTTATTGACTTTGTTGAGACTCTGGAGAAGTGCCAAGCTATATTTCTTTCTGGAATACGAAATTTCACACTGTCTGTCTGTTTCTAGTTGAACCTGAACCAACTTTGAAGAAAGTTATTCCATTGAACTACGACATATATAGTATTACAAGGTGTTCAAAGGTTTTGTGGGTTGTTTTTTATTTGACAACAAGATAGAAAATTATAGGATTTCAGGTGACACCCAGATTGCAGAATATTTATACTAGACAAGGGCTTTGTAAAGTACCGAAGTTACAATAGTTATCCTGTGTATTTACTGAGCTGTCTTGGGATTTTCATTGCTATTCGATGATAATCCTTTACCCTATCACTTTTTTCGGTAAAATTAGCTCAGGTTGCAGTTTCTTCTCAAAAGAAATTAATGAAAATATATTCCACGTTTTATACATAAAACTCAAAAAGATGTCAATAACTTTCGCAGATTAGTTTAGGTTAATTTGGCACCTTAATAAGGTTGCTACGCCTTAGTTAAATATTCGAGTATTGGTACTACGATGGTAAATATCGTTAACTTGAGAATTGTACAGGGTAAATACATAGACAATGAAATCCAGTGAGCATCAACAAACAGTTTGTTTTATACGTACGTTTTTCTATTGAGAAGCAGCAAAAGCAAAATACTAGCGCTTATTTTGCTGTATAGAAATGTTTACAAAGCGAATAATTTACCAACGGGCACCTGCTCAGCACTTTCATTCTAATTTGCTTCATTCGCGCACGTTGCAAAGAATAATAATTACTAATGGATTTTTTAGGTTACCATCTTGTTAATGTAGGCTGCTCTTTCTTGTATTAGATCCGCATTTTATCATCACTACGTAATTTGCTTATTATTAGAAATCTACCAAAACATACTGCCATTCTATGTAACGTGATTACTACTGCATGTACATATCGTGATAACTTTGTTGACTATTTGAGAAATTAAAGAAGCCACGCACATAACATATACACAAAATCATGTTGATAAGTAACATAATAGCATTGTCACCTGCTGCCTTATTCTTTCTCTCTAAGCAGAGGCATAAGTCTATTTGTTTGTATAGAGGGATAACGCTGTTATTCACAAACGTTGATAGGCAATTATATATGTAAGCTTACACTTAATGCAAATGTAAAGAATGTTTTCATGTACACTGCAGACGCAGACCTAAATACAACCGTCCTCACATAATTGACGTTTACCCAAGAATGTTCATTACTAATAATACAAATACTACAACACATTAAGATATCACAAATTTCAGGATTTATGACTGCTAAATAATTAAATTGCTTAAAAGCAAATCTGTCCTTATTTCACTTCCTTAATATAACAAAATAATGATTTATGCCAATTTATGGCATTTTTTTCATTTTCTGGGTAGTTAAACTGGATTCTCTTCCTTTCTTGATTAGCATTTCTTAATAACCTACTTTCGTTTTTCGTTTGCATACTACTACCAACTATTAAATTATACCGCTTACGAGATAGCAAGTATATTACTTTAGACGGTGACTACTGTAAAGGGGAATTCGTCATCTCTCACATGTCACATAAATCCATAATCAATTTTACTCATTTGTTACCAATGTGCTGTTTACTTATTCTCCAGAAACTTGTGTTTTGAAAATTCTGATATAATTCTGAATGTAGTTCGTGTAATCATTCTTGCCGGTGTACTAAATAGCAGCAGTAACAGTGAAGCTAACCTATATATTATTTCCTAGATCTGCATAGGCTTTTCAGTTATCGAAAACTTTTTCGAAAAAAAACGAAATGTTTTATTTGATAAGTACGTAACAGTGGTACAGCATTTTGAAGGACAAAATTAGATCACTATGAGTTCAGTATTAAGGCTACTGAGTTTGTTTACTTTGGATCGCGACAATGTTTAATGGGCCGTATGCATGCACTGTATGTTGAGCATTTAAGAATTTTCCATTCAAAGAAAACCGTCTTTAGCATTGCTGGAATGACTGTGTCAAAACTAGGAGAGAGTATTCAAATAAAGCCCTTCCAAACATCTGGGCCCCACTGGATGAAAATTTTTCTCTCAAAATACTGAAAACTCATTTAGGACAAGAATCAAAATATGTGCCATCAAAATTGAGAGGAGCTAAATGTATAGTAATTGAATCATCATGTCAGCATTAGAAGGACTGCTTGCTGTAATGAACTATTGCAATAATGGATCTGCAACTATCTTTCTTATTTGGCAGTGCATAGTGCAAGATATAGTGCAAATTGTACAGCATAGTTTTCAAAATCATATAAATCCTTTATCATGACATTCAAACACTTAGAACATATATCACATTGACATCTTATTGGAGTAACTCAGTAACTTAATTAATTACGTATACAAAGAATCCTGTCAGATGCACTTATACCAAACGCAAATCGACAACAACGCACACGAATGGATGAGTTGTAGAAGCCCATCACAAATAATAGAAGCTTTGATCAAAATCGAAAAAAAATAAAATGTTATAGTAGATAAATTTTTACTAAGCATATTTTTAGCACAGTTCCTTAGTTTGGTGCATTGCAAATAAATTTCAAATAATTTACTGTTTGATCGAGTTATGCGTGTGTGATAAGATAAAGTTCATTACTTCAATTTGCAAATCCATTCGTGTGCAACAGTTTCATGGAGTATTATATAGTAACCTCCATAAATAAATCTGTACACTGAGTAAATTAATAGTCACAGTAGTGTAACGTAAGTGTTAAGATTTTGAGATGGAGTCACGCTAAATAACTAAGATAGGCATCTTGAGCACCCTCAAAATAATCACATGTATTAACCATGACCTTCCTATACCATTAAAAAGAAGAGGACAGAATCGAGATGTGATATTATGGCAAACAAACAAAACGCCTTTCCTTGGTACAGTCTGTATAGGTACCTAGCACAATTCTGACTTTCTCTTTACCAGATAATGATTTTTATCCGTCGCAAATAATTGACTAATTGATCACATTGTTAATGGGCTGTTTATGCCGTTAATTCTTTCCGTTGCATGATTATTGTTGCCTCCTGCATACTAGATGAAGATATGCAAGCTTTTGAGGTGCACTTCGTTAACAGAGATGAGAAAGCAAGTATTTACTACACAAGAAGTAATGGAAAACATATCCGACCGACTGGAAACTGTCCAAAGAAGAGAAACAGAGCATTTAATTCCTAGCCTTAGTTTAATTGAAATGACAGTGACGCGAAGCAGATCTAATTGATGGCAGCTTTGATATGCCCATTGGCCCAGTATTTATTTCATTTGCATGAAAACGTATGAGCCGCTACTATAAATAAATAATATCACCTAAGGAAGATGCTTTATAGTTAGTTCAAGCGCATTGACATTGAACTTGTCATGCTTCTTTTGCTAATATTAGCAGAAAGTTCCCTCGTAAAAATATTTTCACAAATTCTTGTCGACCGAGCAGAAATACATTAATGTTTTAATCTGTTGGAAATTATCAAGGTACATACTCTCATTATGTATGTTCATTGTCTAAATTTCTAATGAGATTTTAATTCTTTGCAGTTCAGCTTACTTAAAATTTTCTTCACAGTCAGTCTTAGGGTTGATTGAAGAGAGAAAACTCGGCTTCGTAACTTCTCCTGTAAGAAATTTCTAAGTTAACAAGGAACAACAGTCAAAGTTTTTTTCCGTTCTCAGCTTTCAACAGGTACAGTAATTTTACTAATACTAATTAGTTTATTGTGTTGAAATGAGTGGAACTATTATTTTAAATTCTTTATGTATTTTCTTTCAATATTTTCAGGTTTCAGTAATTTTCAAAGAAGATGCCTTACAAACTTCCGTCAGGAATATTAGTTTACAGATTTGGTGAAAGGGCCAGTGGTTACAAAACGAAAACCGCTGGAGCTCCTGTTCAAGACTATCAAAAGATTAAGACCCAATGTCTTTCAAAGAAAACGCTTTTTGAAGACAGTGAATTTCCTGCTGTAGACACATCTATATTTTTCAGTAAGAAAATCAAAAACCCAATAGAATGGAAACGACCGAAGGATATTGACCCTGAACCTAGATTTTTCGTCGGAGGAGCTAGTAGATTTGATGTGAAGCAGGGAGAACTTGGAAATTGCTGGCTTTTGGCTGCAGTCGCAAATCTAACCATGAATACTAAATTATTTCATTTAATTGTGCCAGAGGACAATAGTTTTGTACAAAATTATGCTGGTGTCTTTCACTTTCGCTTCTGGAAATTCGGAAAATGGGTAAATCTAAAAACAAACATAAGCATTTTGAAATTTCAACTTCAGAATAATAATATATCAATTGCAGTAAATAGTATGTTTCAAATTAATAAAGATTTCCATGAATAATCTATTAATTTCAGGTTGATGTAGTAATTGACGATTTCCTGCCAACTAGAGATGGGCGTTTAATTTATATGCGCTCTGTTGAGAAAAATGAGTTTTGGAGTGCCCTCATGGAAAAAGTAACCATAGATCAAATCAAATATATTTTGATGTTACATTGATATTAAATCTTAATGATAACAGTTTCTATTTAATTGATATAGGCCTACGCAAAACTTCATGGTTCTTATGAGGCTTTAATTGGAGGAAATGTGTCCGAAGCGTTGGAAGACTTCACAGGAGGAATAACTGAAATGTGTCCACTGGAGAATACAGAAAAAAATCTTTTTCAAATAATGGCAAAGGCTCATGAGCGATCTTCCTTCATGGGTTGCTCCATAGATGCTGATGGTTCTGAAATTGAAGCGGAAGGTCCCTTGGGACTTATCAAGGGTCACGCCTACTCTATTACTGATATAAAGATTGTTGAATTAAAGAAAACAAAGCAAACTCAATTGGTTAGAATACGAAACCCGTGGGGCAATGAAAAAGAATGGAAAGGAGCCTGGAGCGATGGGTCAAAAGAATGGAAACAATTAAAGGACGAAATGAAAAAGGATTTCGAGCTTAAATCTGAAGATGATGGAGGTATTGCATTTAATTGTTAATGATAGTATTTTATGTATATCATGTATATCTGGATGATTTAATGATTGTGTATAATTTGAAATCTCTAGAATTCTGGATGTGTTATGAAGACTTCACCAAATATTTCCAGCAGCTAGATATTTGCAACTTGGGTCCAGATATTCTTGATGAGCTTGAAGAACATAAATTAGGTGGTGATGGTGCAAAGCAAATAAAGAAGAAACGGTGGGTGATGAACGCATTCGATGGAGCATGGATAAAAGGAGTAACTGCTGGAGGATGTAGAAATTTTATCGACACATTTGCTTTGAACCCTCAATACATTGTTGAGTTGGTTGATCCAGACGAGGAGGATGATGACGATCAGTGTACGCTTATTATTGCATTAATGCAGAAAAACCGTAGAAAATTGGGAAAAGATTTTCTGACTATTGGATACCTCATTTATGAATTAAAAGATCCAGCAAACACACCGAAACCCCTAAACAAAGATTTTTTCAAGTTTACCAAATCGACGGCGGCTGTTCCTGATTACATTGATGCAAGAGAAGTTAGTGCCCGCTTTAAATTACCTCCTGGAACATACTGTATTGTTCCTTCAACTTTCGAACCGAATGAAGAAGGAGAATTCATCCTTCGCGTTTTCACTGAAACTGCCAACACAATGAAAGAAAATGACGAAGAAATTGATATTGGCAGTGCAGAAGAAACTGAAAAGCTCATTTCACAACTAGAAAATTTATCGGATCAAACAGAAGCTAAGAAAAATTCAAAAGTTCCAGCAAAAGCCGAAACTAATGAAAAGGAAGCCGAAAAGGCTCAAGAATTCTTCAGAAAAGTGGCAGGAGAGGATCTGGAAGTTAGCTGGGAGGAATTAAAAGGTCTTTTGGATGCCACTTTTAAAACCGAATTCGGTTTTGATGGGTTCAGCAAAGACATTTGTCGATCAATGATTTCCATGATGGATGTTGACCGATCTGGAAAACTTGGTTTCGACGAGTTTCAACTTTTGTGGAAAAGTGTCGAAACTTGGAAAAACGTTTTCAGAAAATTCGACCTGGATAAATCAGGAACTCTCAGTTCCTTTGAACTTCGTGAAGCCCTCACTGCTTCAGGGTTTCATGTCAACAATAGAGTTCTACAATCTCTCGTCCTACGATATGGAAATAAAGATGGGTGTCTCTTTTTCGACGATTTTATCATGTGTGCCATCAAATTAAAATGCATGATTGAGGTTTTTAGGGAAAGACTTGCGGATGGAGAGAAATCTGCATATTTTACTTTAGATGATTGGGTCGAAAAGACTTTATACTGTTAAAACACTAACAAAATGCATAACTGTATCCAAATTAAAAACCATTATGGAAATTATTGCTTGAATATTCTAATAACTATTTAATTTACCTAACCATTTAGTTTTAATCATAATTAAAGTTCAGATACTAAACAGTAAGGTAATTCATGAAAACTTATCTGAACTAGAAATTTGTCATTTTATTATAACACAATTAATTTGGGTACGTGTTTTACCTACCCAGGTGTAATTTAATAATTTGTTGTGTTCAATTAAACCAGTAATTAAATAAAGACAGAATATGATACAAGCTAATCGGATAGTACAAAATTAAAGGAACTATTATACAAATGGAACCTCCACTTGTTTGTGGTTGTACAAAATCAAGAGTGTTGTGTTCAAGTTATAAAAATACTTACATTATCGTATAAATGTACAAGCAAATAAAAATTAGATAATTTTCCTGTCTGGTACCACACTCTTTGTAACAAATTTCGCTATAATTGACTTTTCAACCGTAACATAACGAGATAATATGAGACAAAAGGTCAAATGTATCTGTCTACGTAAGCATAAGTTATAATCATTTAATTAATTTGCGTTGAGTGAATTGTTAACTATGTCTATTTTAGAATCAGTCGTTATTCCAATTAATCTTATATCATGAAATAAATAGTGGAATAACAGTTGTATGATACTACAAGGAAATAAAGAGCTATGAAAATAAAAGTAAAACAAACAGCAAATAATTTCTGTTTAGTGTCCGCAACCGCATACTAAGCTAAATATTTCCTATTTCCAATAATTGTTGACTGACTAGAATAAATTCATTTAATGAAAACGTATAAGTTCACTATCACGTTTACATGTATAAGTACAAATGGAGCAAACACGGAATTCCTGAATGAAAATTCAACTAAATATAATATAACGGCAACATTCATTCTTGATGCATTCAAAAATAAATTCGGGAACAATATATATAATGAAGTAAGATTTGGCCCAAAAAGTACGCAAAATTTATGCGCTATGCTTTAACACATGCTGCTTTTAGCCAAGTGGTAGCAGTAATGCAATTGTTTGTCCAAAGTGGTACACCTAACCACATACCACATTTCCTGCCGCAATATCCTAACCAGCGAGTTCCCTAACAAACTGTCTACAGGATTCCATCCAATCGGTTAAAAATTTTGGAACTATAAATAGCTTTCTTCGAAAATAAAATATTCTTTTTGCAAATAAGTAATGCTGTAAGTAAAATATTTAGTATTTATTCTACTGACGAAAAGGATTGTTAAGAAAAGTATTAGACAATATACAGCCCCCTATGGATAGTTAGGGAGAATTAGAAAATATATTTCTGCTAAACTTAATTAAAATCCACTATAATACAACGAATGAACATTTCTTAACAATCGCTACACTACATGCAGATAACAATGTAACAAATAACATTATTATGTAATGTCGGGACAAAAACAATAATTTCAAGTTTCATTCTACTCAGTCATCAAAGTCTGCATAGTTTCTTTTCTGTGCTGCTTTCCTTGTTCGTCAGCTATTACGAAATCGCCCAAGAGTCAATGTAAGGCTGACAAAGGAAGTTAACCAACCGATAAGTTTCCTCGACACGACAGCCAACCAAAGTATGGTAATACTGTACGAGAAGAACATACTAACCCTAGTACCACTACTACCCTAGTAATTCTTTGTAGAGAAAAAATTTCTTTAGAGTGTAGTGAGACCACATGCCGTCTCCGATGAATCTCTCCATAATATTTAATTCAGCCATCTAAGCACGCCATAAATAACATGGTAAAACCACAAACAGAAAACAAAGCAAAACCACAATGGAAATCGAAACACATAAAATAAAATATTATGCAAAATAAGTGTACTCATATATGAATATGATGTTCATGTAGGTAATTCGAGTAGACCATAGAATGTGTAGCTGTGCATTATGTTTCATGATAAGAATAACCGAACAGTTTAATCATAACCTTATGCATCCTATTATGCATAACTAAAACATAGAAAATGATATTTAGTGTGGTATTGTACTGACGTTGGTTTTGTAGAAGTGTTGTTATCATGTCAATAAAGACTAGAGATAGTAATATGCAGAAAGAAAGGAGGGAGACATAGACAATAAAATATTTCGAATTTACAATGCAGGAAAATATTATATAGGAAAGAATTTGCAATGATGACAGAATGCAGCATGAATCGAATGGGAAATTGCCTAGTGATATTTTGGAATAGAGTGATTAGTGATTATGACTGTGGGAGTGATGACTGGAATAGGAGGAGGATTAGAAGGATTTGGGTAAACAGCTGTTTACATAGAACATGTGTAGATATTCTTAAGTTCACAACATTCAATTCATTTTATTCAATTAAATTCACTTGTAATAATAATTGCAGCTCTGAGCACAAACTAACAAACATCAAACACCTTTCATCCCATCTCCGTCACACAGAAAATGTTGACTATTCTACTCAAAAATGTAATTCTATGCACAAGTAGTAGTTATCTCACATAATAAGTATGTATGTATTTATTATAGTATTATAAGTAAAGAATTAATCCATAATCAATATTAATTTTAATCACTCACTTACTCCACAGTATAATTATTAGTCTAGTCTAGCCTAGATTAGATAGTATACTATAAGTAGTATAGTATGTATGTATGTGTATCAGTATGTTCATGTAGGCGTTTGCTTCACTATACTCTAATTGTAAGTAATAAGAATGATATTTGTAATTATAGATAGCAATAATATTATGTTACTACTACTTAACATTACAAATACATCAATACAGCACAGTAAACCACAGAACAGAATAAACTCTGTAACAAATTGCATAAAAGTAATTTATATTGAATTATTTAAACATTCACATAATTAATTATACTAATTGTAAGTAATAAGTAGTATCCTGGTAAGTTTTTATCCTCCCCACATATATTCACCAGGAAACTGTTGCATATAATAATATTTTTTAGAAACTTGACATGACAGTTTAGCAGATTTCAGCATTTTGTATAAAGTACAATACAATACACAGAACCTTATCATTGCTTTGCTTTGCATCATTAGTGATATACATTACGGCAATTACTAATAATTGACAAATCTGCCTGTTCTTATTACATCATTGTACGTTATGTATGTAGTGTAATGTATTTATGTATACAAACAAGACTGATGAGAAGACTGAGCAAACATTTCCATTATTAATTTTACAATTACGATTAAGTTACGTAATTTGACTTGACTTTGACTTGACTTGCTCCTTTACAGTATCATTCAAAAGTGCATTCTAATTATCACACTATACCACCGTCGGCCGAACGACATAACACCAACATGACATGTCATTACACAACAGCACAGTACAGTGAGACACGAATATGCTAAATCTACTTGTCAAAAATCGAAAAATCTACGAAAAACTGCAAAATGTATCATTTTTGAAAAATTTTAAGTTCACAAGTCTTGGTCTAAAGTAGTCTATATAATAATATAGATAGTAGCTGGAGTAGATTTAGATTAGAATATATTCAGCGTCCTTATCCGTTTCTGTCATTTTATGATAAGAAGTTCATGTGTGTATGTCAATGGTGTACCTGTGCCGTGTACCTCTTTAGCTAAGGTACACAGCACAGCACAGGTTGTGTATAATTCCACTATCTAATTCGTAATTCAATGTAGAAGGCTAACCTTATGTATACATATTATACTTACGTGGTAATTCAATTGAATATAAAGTCTTTAGTTGAAGTACAAGCAGACATTATTAAAAAAAGATCTTCCATTTCATTGTAATTTAATTCTTTTAATTTTAATTGATTGCTCTTTGTCCACAATTTTAAATCAGTTGTGTGGTTGGTTGTTCTTGTGGTTCGCCCAAATCTATAAGCCTATGCTATTTTATATGTGGACACAATTTCTTCATGTGATTGTGAATTGTATTCTTCTGTATAGTAACAAGGGAATAGTTTTTATTGTAGCCAATTCAAATAAGGAACAGTCTGATTGAGTCATTCATAAAGCCAATACAGATACAGTTCAGTAGAGTAGTGTACAGACGTTATATAGTATTTCAATACAAATAATGCAATTTTAGAGCAAAGCAATTAGCTATAGAGTTAAATTATTAGTAATTTCTGTATTTTTGCTTCTGTTTTGGCCTTTTTGCTTTTTTGCGTTGCTTCGTTTTTTTAATATCCACAGGACACTAAATAATCCCCTAGCTTTTCCACTACCGAGGCCGCTTGCTGGGGTTGAATAGGATCTTCGTAAAGTGAAACCACCACAGCTGAAAAATTACCCAGTTTCCATTAAAACCAATTTCAATCCCAATTTGCATTAATTTATCTGTCTTAGTATCCACAAATAATAAAATACCTTGTTGAGTTTTCATGCAATGGACCCCAACCTTGCCCAGTTTTGCACGAACAACACGGTCAGTTCCAGAGAGATAGATGTAGCGTTGTCCTGCAAGTGTGACTCCTGTCCCCGTCAAAACGTCTTGATTATCAAATCCGGACACAAGCTTTGTGATTTCTTCTTTGCCAACCTGTAAATTAAAAAAATCACATATAATTACAAATCACAATACCTGCAATCAACTATTCTCAATTAATTATAGATTTTTCCAATTTGTTCGTCCCGTTTGACGTGACAATCATGAAACGTCCAATAAACCAAACATTTAAAGAAATCTCCCAACTATACTTAAACATATATCTTGTAATAACAATACTAAATCAATTATAGCAGTATTGTTTCCTTTTACCTATCTACCATATCAAAAGCTCTTAGGTCTATGTAAGGAATAAGGCCAAACACACTTACTCGTTCACCTAACATAAAAGCACTTCTTATTTGGCATTTTTCTCGTGTTTATCATTTATATCACAGCACAATTTTTTTATATTACTAATAAGACCCCTATAAAGCCATACTAATCCAAAGTGGAACAAGGTACTGCTTAGTGTTTTCTGCAATGCATTTCGTACTTATTATATTCAATTATTTGCCGAACGTACTTTCTCATGGACAAATGTCATAGTTCAATATCTTCTTTCAATCTGCTACTTATGCTAGAACTACTAAATAGCCAAGGAACAGATAGAATTGCAATCATACTTAAGTGTCAAAACCATTTCCAAAATTGCACTCTATTGTCTCCAATTGTGCAATTACATTTTACTGTCAACCTGTCTTGCAGTTATACTATATGCAACCTAACATGCTTCGGTCAATTCAATCACGAGCATTTCATTCCTATTTACAAGTACAAGCACGTCAATACTTATCTACATATTCATCGTTTATTAAATATTTATTTTCATTCTGATACCTATGTGGGTATGTAAATATTCATTGATACATTACAGTACGACCACACAGAACACGTTTGCTGACATTCACAGATTATGTTTTAATGTTTGTCAGGGCCAAAAGGACACACGTAACATATGAGCATGCGATTACATTACATGTCATGCACTAATGTAAATTTATTAATACAGATACATCACAAAATATTCTAACTTCGTCTGTATAAAAGGAAAAGCTATTTAATTCATTCACGTTTACCTTGTGTTAATCTTTCGTACCTATTACAGACATCGACACCAAAGACAAGAATGTATTGTTCATCCTACGCCAAAAAATGAAGGTGCTCGTCGTAAATCGTTGCACAAAACGGTTACATGAATTTACAGGCGTACGGACATTTCCGGCGCTGGAGTTTACAGGCTGTAGGAAATAACCGACGCTTGCAACTGCCGAGCAATAAGGCTGAAATCTTAACAAATTAGTACGCAATTAGCAGTAAAGACATGAAATATGCATAGTTCACAATTTATTAACTGTGATCCACATATGAACACTTTTAAACCATTTTACATGTAGTTTTCTTTAATTGTTGATAACCTAATGTATATTTGTTAACTAAAACAGAAAGAGAAGTAAATTTTAAAAGTTAACAAACTATAAATCTATGTTTTTCATTAAAATAGTGTATATTCTGGAACTGTGCTCATGTGTCATGTAGCCTTCAATTGCTTGCAAGTTGAATGCAACGACATTGCAAGCGCTGGTAAATTCCAACGGGCGGTAAATTCCGCCGTCTGTAAACTCACAGCGTCGGTAAATATCGGTCACCGCACAAAACTACTCGAACGAACGTCCACTCCACATCATCCCAACACTACACAACCAAATGCATTCATTTTCCTACCCAAACTTGTGAACTTGTACATGTGGCAAACTGGCATATTAAAATGCATCATCATCAAATCATCATGCAAAAAATTAAAATGCAATATATACAATTATGCACGATACAACCCACAAGACATTATGCAGTTTGATATTAATGTAATGATATGATTGAATTTTTACGGTTTACTCTTCTCACAGTATGATCCAAATTGAACCACGGAACACGGATTAAAGTCAAGTTGGATGAAACAAGAGAACAACCACAGCAAGCAGCTGGTTGTTGCAATGTTCTGTAAATTTTAGAATGCTGAATCACGTATATTACATTATTAGAGTAAGCGTATGTAATACATAGAGAGATTCAAGTAGTCTTTATAACTTTATTCCAAGTATCTATTACATGTAGTAGATACTTGTCTCATACCTAACCGAATATAAGTAGGCTCCCCAACATAACCATAACGATAAGTCTAGTAGACTACGACTACATGGAAGTTTTACAAAGTAGAGAATACAGACGAAGCAACCCAAAAGTATGTATCACGTAATACAGTCATGTAGAATGCAATACGTAGAATTTTCTCTTTTCTTTCATTACATTTACAGACTCACGAAGGATGAAATTCTGACCAGGAGCGAAGTGGAGAGAAGTTTGAAGTAGTAGAGTATCTAGTATCTGTTCGACAGAGATAGACTAAACAAAGAAGTGGAAGTAAAGTGAATGAAGTAGAAACTCGAACGAAATTGTCAGTAAAATCCGAATCTCTGAATTGCAAACGTGTTCTTTCGCATTGCACGATATTACGTTGCATACAACTACAACTTGCATGAATGAAACACAAACCAGAAAAATTACAACAAACAAATGGCAAATCGTTCTCCAGCAAGTTCGTTCACATTCAACAGCAAATACCACTTCTCTTTTACCCTTATTACCCTTTATGGTAGCTATATGTCTGCACACGTTAACATAGCCAACTCCCTGTTCTTTCTTTTCACTTAATAGCATTAGTTTTAGTTTACTACAGTATAATACATGCAAAAAACATCTCGAAAGCAAGAGAGAGAGAAGGAAGAGCGGAAAAAACTCGAAGACTTCCCCACTACTGTGGATAATAAGTGTCAGTTTCTCTCCCTATCGTGAGCAACGCAAGAGAACCCGCACTGCACACCATCATATATAAAACAAGAACATTCTCCCAATGCCAATCTCTAGTCTAAGTCGTCTTCACTTTATTCCAAGAAGAACGAACACCCAACAAACAGCAAATACAACAAACTCAACGCAACGGTAACAGCAACAGCTAAAAGACTTTGAAAGTGAAACTTCCTCAACTAAAAGCATTGCAATACAAACCCATGAATAGAATGTACATACATTCTCATCCACTACACTACACCACACTTCTCACATACCCAACGATTCAACAAACTTCACCAATGTGCACTCCATTCCTTTATACACTCACATATACGTCCTATACCACACTATTATGCATTACCTAACTCAAACTCACCATCAGTACTTAAGAGTCAAGTCAAGTCAGGACTACCGTAGCTCACTACACTGAATTCAATTCAATTCAAACTTCTCTTCACTACTTTTACCAGATATCTCATATGTACTAAACAATTATATAGTAAACTATACAATATTTACAGACTACGTATAGAATCTAATGTAGAACCCACCGAACTACAAACATTTACTATTGAACCGAACTTAAAAACGATATTGGTGTTTCAGACTACTAGAACAAGACTCCGCACCGTCATTTCCTCATGTCTACTCCCGAGCATCAGTCGGAATTTCTCCCTTCCCTTTAAACACTTCATTCGCCTTCTCTATATCAATGTAATGTAACTCCACTATACTAATACATGACACAACCAACAGAGCTCTATTTATCCCATCCTCATGTTGTATCTATCTCCAAACATCTTTAAGCTATGTTATCTTTTAAAAATTGGTCCAAGTCAAAAATAATCTTACTACTTACGTCTATTGCTTGTCTGCCACCTACCTTCTTCTTATACAGCCGCCCTCATGTCTGACCTACATATAATAAATGCAAACTGCTACAACTTAAATTCTTTTGTTTACCAACCCCTCTATTCAATGTTATGCAACTTGTGTAACTGGTATTAAATGAAGCGTAATTAACACCTTTATTTATACATTAACACAATAAGAGAAGATATGCTCTTTGTACACATTTTCAGTTCCTAATTCCTAGTTTACGCAATAAGATTAAATAAGAAAGTGGAATGACCTGACCATTTAAAATTTAAAGGGCACCACTTAGTTAGATTAATCATTAATCAACGGAAAATCTGTAGATTTCCAAATACTTTGCACTTGGAACGTGTCAAAATCAATTTCAGGGAAACTACTGTGTAGATTAATTTCAAAAGCAAACTATTTCACCATAGCAGAAAAACTTATGAGCAATGATTCTGAACTTTACGCCAACTTTGGATCGATTTTCCCCGAAATAGAAAATAGATTTTATACTGCAGCAGAAGCATTTAAAACTAAAACACTTTTACCTACGAACTATAGTCATACAATAGTAGAAATGTAAGGACACGAACGAAGTAGTCCTTCATTTTTAAGAAACAAGACGTCTAATAAGAGGTAGGTAATAGAAGAGAACGACCTAGTTGTTATAACATTTTTATAGTATTGTTAGTATACAAGTACCAGACTTGATTCACTCAATAAGTTCGTCTTATTGTATGTATTTTGTGCCTTGCGATATTATCAGTATGTCAGTACCTCGTCCCCATGTACCTACTCTTCATTGACATAAACACGACTAAAAAACTTCACAATAATGCTGCACACTTGTTATACGTCTTTATCCGTGCTATATGTAACGCAATACATCAGCAGCACTAAAGTAGATATAATACAGGACTAATAGGAGTTGTCTAGCACTAAAAGCGCTCTTCGTTGCCTTTGCCAATCCTCTAAACCCACATTCCTTACCTGCCATAGGTATCTCAGTAGTTATCTATCTAGTGTCTTGTCTTGAGTTATCTATGTCTTGCCAAATTCCTACATGCAATGCAATCGATGCATGAAAGCCAATGCATCCAATCCACATATCTCCTATCATCTCTTCTTCGTTAATACAATGCAATGCAGTATACTACAATAAACGTTTTAAAATGCAGGCGAAAGTTTCTTTAATTGACCTCACTTGGCATGGTTTTCATAGACGTGACAAATTCTCCAACTCTTAATAAAATCCACTGCTAAATTGATAATTATGGAGAATACCTAACTAATGCACAACTCAAACTTGCAATACTACACTACAGAACACAGAAGGATAACCCTCGCCCTCACCAACATCACATTTCATACCAGAAAACACAAGAAGACTGTCCTTTGCGTGTTTAGAGCTTAGACTTAAATTCATATAGACTTAAAAGTTTCGTGTAAACGAAATTGTCAACTTTTACAGTTCGCTAAACCATAACTCGCTCTCTCTCTCTCTCTCCCTTTCCAACAAATTACGGAAAATTGCAAGAAAGTTTCGCTAACGCTAAAACCACATCCCGCATTGAGTAACTCCAGGAAAATTAGTAGACATTATTGACTTACTTTTCAGTAGATACGCAACTTTTCCTGGAACCTGGAACATGACACACCCTGTGGTTTCCTTAGGCAATCTAAATCTCTGTCTATTCACTTTCTTTAACTTTAAAAATTTCTTTGCCTAATAGTTTACGCAATAAAGTACAACAGTGTCAGTACAGCTAAGGCTAAATCGAAGAACCTTTTTACTTCAAACTTTGAGGTAAAAAGTAACTAAATCTCAGTCAGTTCACAAAGTCAAGCCATTATTACTTTGCGTAACAGTACTCTAACAATCTGAGCTATGTATGTCATTAATTTAAGTTCCTTAAAGTTAGCTAGTTCTACCTCATTTATGCTGGATAAAACTGGATATGAATGAACTCAAAATATCATAAATTCAAACCTTAATCACATAAATACAAACAGATGACAGTTTAAATTCATACACATTTGGTTAGTAAACACGATAAGAAACCTTAACATTTAAGTCAAAAGTAGAAATAGAAATGAAAGCGTTACTTAAATCATCAACCACATAAATCTTAAATTCATGATAATATTGTATCAGTCTACACATACTATATCATCATATAACGTTTACGTTTCCTTCTCAGTTCTCAGTAATTTTATATATGCAGCTTATTTAACTTTACTTAACCACTTTGATGGCCTGACTGTTTTGACTCAATAGGAAATAAGAGCACGACATCAAATCAAAATAACATCAACTATAGACATTTGCAAAACAATAGTGCATGCTGATGGCAGTATGACAGCGACGCGACGTTCTTTCTTTCCTTCCGAAGTTATGCTTAAAACATGTAGGGCAAACGTACTTGGTAGTGTTGAGAAGTATAGCCTACGTCGTAAATATAATCTCCATTTTTATGTACCTACATTTTAAGTAATTCGAACTAACTATTTGGATATATACGCAAAATAACAATAAGGCAGGAAGATCTTTGTTTTGTGTCTGCATTTCTCTTCATCACATTGTTACCATAATTGCATTTCATAAATTGTTACACTTATTTTTGAAAAACAAAGGATTCATGGATGCAGCAGGCTGTGTACTGTGTACTGCACATCATTAGCGCCCTAATCACATTGCTGAAACAAAACAAACTGTTTAATGGGTTGTCATTCAGGTAATAAAGAAAATGCTTTACCGTGTCCCTAAGCTTTAGCGTAGGTAGATGAAACCCATATTTAGTTAATACCCAATGAGAAGGCTCAGCATAATTACTCACTAATACTATCCTTTCATCGTTCCCTTCTTCCACTTACAGAGGAAAGCTCACTTACACTTATAATAATATAGTCATTACTAATTAGTGCATTAACATTTTCCTTTGAAATTATTAAGTACATTAATCATTGAATCTGGACATATTCAAGGTTCGTAGATAGTGACATAGTACCCGCAATAATTATTTGTGGTTTTCAAGAGATTTGTCGTTAACACTGCACATTCTTAGTAAGTAGCAACAGATACAATAGATATTTATACTAATTATCGTAGTAATTATTATTACAGTTACTGCAAAACACAACAAACAACTACTTTACTAGTTTGTACTACGTACTACGTATAGTGAACAATAAAAGTACGTAATTATAATTTCTAACTTAGTAAGTACGCTTGCCAGTGTACCAGAGAGTATCAATTTAGAACAGAGGAATACTACTAAAACTTAAAACATTCTTGGTAGCTGAAAAGTAATTGATAGAAAATAGCTTTTGAATTGATAAAAATTTTATTAAAAATGTGCCCTTGTTTGGTGTCCATTTTCTTGTACTGCAATGAATGCCATAACATGAGATACAGTGAAGTTCCAAAATATTTAAAGACTGAAATTGAAGTTGACAAATATAATGAAGCCTAAATTACGAACTTACACGAACGAAACGAAATCATATATAAATTAAAATAACACCAAAAGTAACTAGGTGCATCCAGTAACATTCATCCTTTTTCCTTGTAGATTCAATTCTAACAAATCTCCAAACAATACAGTAGAATCAGCATCGCAGATAGCGAAATAAATGGTCTATTTTATTCAGCCAATATTAAGGTTTAGAGGTGACCACCATTTTGGAAACTGCAAAGCAAGTTAACATGGAAAAAGTTCACTTTCTTAAAAGCAGATAACTCCAACATTAAATAAGTAAATGCAAATGTGAAAATGTAGAAAGAATCTCCATTACATTTGCAAAATTCTCAAGTGTTGAATTTTTGATTTATCGCCTGTGCTTTGAGAAAAAAGTAGTTAAAAAAAGCCAACAGTGTGAATCGAACCAATGTAGTTCGATTCCTACTGTTGTCTTTTTTAAACTACTTTTTTCTCAAAGCACAGGCGATAAATCAAAAATTCAACACTTGAGAATTTTGCAAATGTAATGGAGATTCTTTCTACATTTTCACATTTGCATTTACTTATTTAATGTTGGAGTTATCTGCTTTTTACTAAATACCACGCTAACTAATAGCTTTTCAGTTTCCAAAATGTCGCTCAGCTCTCAACCTTAATGAATGTCTTACATTCTACCTAAAGAACAACTCAATAGAATATTTGCATTTACACGTTCCAACAGCAAATAATTTACAAAATGTGAAGGAAAAGCCACAGGCAAACCAGATACGGGTATCCTAAGCTTTTGTGTATGTCTAAAAGTTTATTTTCCTTATAACACACAGATTCAGTGATAGCAGCAATAATGCTGAAGAAGCTTATAGCTTACCCTATTGGATTATAGCCTACATAAGGACAATAGTGGGCATACATATCCGTATTTGGTATGTAGGTAGCTGTGTAGTGAACAGTACAGTAACGGCTTCATTCATTTCATTTCTATTCTAAGGAAGGGCGGAAGTCGAAAACTGATAAAGATAAATAAATTCGGTGGTTTGGATGTTCTGCACTGCTACTGCCATGCTTCGTTTATTACAAGAACATAAATTGATTGGATGGATGAAATAGGGAAAACTGTCAGCCCAGCATCGATGTGTCATTCGCGAAACATTAAATAAATACTTGTCAACATAGCTCCAAGACTTGCCACTAAACCTATACGTAAACAAAATTATTACCTTCTATATAATTATGTACTTAACCAACGTAGGATGTCTGCGTGTATAATCAACTCGCATAGATATACAGAATACAGGTTTAGGAGTTTAATACATATTTACTGCCTATTTGGTTTGAGAATTAAATTGAAATGGAAGGTTATATTTACTCCGGTAATTGCGAGAAGCGTACGCTGTACCCCAGAAAGTACTTGGTGCATAAGGAATACATCCCTTTTTATTTTGGTACTAGCAAGCAAGTAATTACCAAGTAATTCTACTAGGGAAAAGGAAGATAAAACCAATTTCCGATTAAATAAGAAAACGTACGACCATTTGATTATTAATATAAAAGTAGAGCCACAAGACAAGGCCACGACTCCACAACCAATCCCAAATGCCAAGTGTACTGTGGTTTGGCTTTGTTTGACTTAGCTACCTTACTTACTACTCCACATAATTTAAACTGCCACATTCACTAGACATGTTATTTGTTCACTAAAATTATTCTATTTACACTTTGTCTTCTCCTTAGGTTATAAATTACAAATAAAAGTACGTTTCTAATATTATATGCTGTTAGTTAAGTTGTTAAATGTTACCCGAACATTCTTAAGTCTTAAGGGAAGTCTAAAAAACGCTATTTATTAAAATCAGTATTAAATATGTACAGTGTATTCAATTACGACTGTATAGGTCAAAGTCCTCATTCTGCGATTTCTGCGTTACGTTGACTAGACTAGATTAGACTTATGTAAGTCTTCCGCTTATCTTAACTATAAACATACAAACTACACTCACACAAAAGGGAAATGAAGAGCATCTAGTAGCTAAGTTTGAGCTCTTCTATCTCTAACACTATCCTTGCAAAATTAAATTGCCTTGAATGTTCCCCTGCTATCAAAAAACTAACGATCCAATAAATTTCCGCACACCCAAGAATAAAACGGTTAAATAGACTATGCATGAGCTCCCTGTTTTGCCTACTAAATACTTTATAAAGACCACTTAAAGGAATTTCAAGTTTAAAACTTTGAACACATTGCCTACTAACGTAACGTAACACACGCCATTTGTGTGTACTCATTTTCAAACACCATCATAGGTGAACATTCTACAATACCATTTACCTAGAATAAATACTATAAACTATATCTTAAACCCCGACTTTATGGATCTACGTTTTAACTTGTATGTATTTAGGTACTTACTCTATTTAGCTGAACGCTGTAATAAACAACCTACAGCTACCTTTGAGAGCCTACTCGGCAAATTCTAATCCACCATCACAGTTCATTTGATTCATCTATAAATTAATATGCAAAAGTTCCTAGACACTTTCGAGAATGAATTGCCAAATAGTTTATCTGCCCTGTCGTAAGTAGTACATGGCTTTGGCTATTCTCAGCAGAAAATACTATTTGCTAGCTCCTTTTCCGTCTACTACGTTTCCACTTCCACCTAAAACATAGCTCAGTCTTTCCAGTTAGAGTTAGCAATAAAAGATAAAAACCGCAAGTCAACCAAACAAGCCAGAATCTTTTCCGCTCAGCAGCCTAACCTATTAGTGATATTACTACTTCGAAAATTATATATTATTCCTTTTCATTTCAGCAAAAACATTACACTCCTTTTAACATACATTTCCATTGCTTATTTGTAGTCAGTTACACAACTAAAGAATTTATTTGGCAATTTTAATTTCACAGACTACTACATTGCGATAGACAACAATAAGTTAACAAGATATATAATTTTCTAAGAAAGCACAAACTAGTCAAATAAGCCAGGAAGCAAGGAATTACCTACTCGGTTGAAATATTTTCAGTTTCATCGCACTTAGCTATGGAAAATGCATGCTTAGAATTTAGAATTGCTTCGGCGTGTGTGGTTGACTTTATTATTTATAAACTATATACATATAATGTTCCTTAATGGATTACTCCTTCCTTCATATTTCTTACCTACCACTGTAAGAATAAGAAAATGAAGTTGTAAGAGGAGTGTAGTAACTCGCCCTAGTCTAGTCACCCAGCTCTCTGCACTCATTCTCAGCAACTACACTTAATATGATATAGGTGAAGATTATAATCTCCCAAATTTTAAAACGACATAATATACTCACTGACTCAGATAGTTTTTGAGTGTAAAAAGAACTGAAAGATACATTCACATTCACATATTGTCCCTAATAACAATAAGAACGAGCTCTTTCTTCAGTTTGGTCTTCGTTTTCAATTCCCACTCCATTCTCATTCTATATTCACTCCATTCGCCCCTTTAAAAGAATAAATCTTACACGCTTTATAAAGTCAAAGCCAGTCAAGTCAAAAGAGAAGAGACCAACTGCAATCGCAAACTACGACAAGTCAAGTAAGGCATGGCAAGGAAACGATAGCCAAAACCTAACATTAGCCACCATCACGTCAACATCTGAGCCAAAGACAAGACTCTAACAGTAGTGCTAAGCTATAAGCTAACCTAATAAAGAGAGAAAGAAAAGTTTCATCTTCCCTTCGTTTCGTTTTTAGTTACTCACTATCACTGTATATTTCCACGCTCTTTTCGAGTATAAACCTATCCTAAAGCGTAAGTAAAGTAACGTACCGTAGATTCTATATACTATGTACAACAGATGTAAATTCTGAAGCTAAACATGAACGTATTTATTACCATGTAACCCTTTCCCATTCTGGCCAACCAAAGTCAACCAACCAAGCAGTCACTTGACTTCTTCTCACTCTCTTCTTTACATTATAACATTAAGGCTATTTACTATGACTCTATGACTATTATCTCTTCTCCACAACTTAAACACGACCATATAAATTATATATTACAAGTACATTGCATGTACTTTGTACAAACAATAATACACCTACCTAAGTAACTATTAGCATCCATCAGTAACTACACCGTACTTACGGAATGAAGAATCAGTATTCAGCTTCAGTTCTGTATTTTTATTGTTAGGCTTAACAAAACATAAGTCTAACAGCCTGTACAACTGTAAATACATTCTTAATACCTGTAATAAGTGCAAAATACACGACACAAACGGAGAGATGTATGAGTTCTTATTACATTTAGAAATACATAAATACAAATAAACACACAATTGTACAGCATTACTATACAGTACCAGTTCATATGTACAAAATGTGCTTTAAATTCAGTATAAACCATTTTGACTCAACTCAAGACTTCACATTTTAGAAAAATTTAAAAATCATTTCACTTTATTTCATTGTTTCTCTTTCTGTTTTCATCGCTACTCGCTCGGCTGACGAACTGAGTTATTAAGATGATGGGAAGTAAGCCTAAAGCTACCATTAAGCCAATAACATGCAGTTGGTTAAATGCAAACTCTCTTGTCTTCACTAAACAATACATTAGGTTACGTACTGATACATAATAACTAACTAACGCTCACTGACTAGCTTCAAGCAAAAGACGAGAAATAAGGTTAAAAGATAAAATATCTCTCGTTTAGCTTTACAATGTACACATATACTCCTTATACACATAAAATATAACGTAAAGACGAGAGAATGTAAACGTATTAACGATAAAGCTAAAGTAGACACAGACAGATGCTTTCAAAACCCTAATAAAGTCAAACTCAAAGAAAAGTCACACCAGACAGTCGCTAGGACGAAATCCTTCAGTGTCTTTTCAGTCTAAAAGTACCTACAGTACTTGTTCTAATTGTATGTGTGCTCTGTTTGCCTGTCTGCTTTAGTAAGTACTAATGTTGCAGTTGTAAAACATATTGCTCACCAACCAACGAGTCTCCGCATAACAACCTTACCAAACTCGTGTAAAGTAAAGTAAAGTAAAGCGACATATACTACTACAGTACAAACCATCAGTCCTCTCCTTCTTGCTCAGTCCGCACTTCTAACTTCATGCAACCACGAAAACTGTACCAAATCTAGTCAAGATAACTAAAGAGCTAACGATGAGCCACTGAGCCATCATTGAGCTGAATGATTGTTAGTAGATGATGGGAGTATGAGTGTGAACGCTCAACTCGCTAAGAAAGAAGCCAAACTTGTAAGCAAGTTAGCCTGCTAAGCAATCTGCAGACATCTGATCACCTTATAAGGGGCAAAGAAAAGATGTAAGGAAGATCGTACATTTTTTCTTTCACGCTACACTACCAATAAGTACACGACCATCACACTAGGCCAGGCCATACTTGATACCAGTATTATGTTAGCTAGTTATGATACTAACTAAGATTTTCCTATCTCTGCTTTTCCAACTTGTATCCACTTATTATATTATAATACCTACATAATGTACCATGTATCTACACGTTTAAAAATGATCCTATTATAGCATAACATATTTGGCATTACGCCATCAATGTCAAACTCAAGAGTTTGTCTTACTTCAACAACACTGCACTGCTGTGCATTTCTCTATCTCTACAGGCTAACACCTCCATTAAAATATGAAACCGTTTTTCATGCTCAATACATTATTATTGCTTTTTCTTACGTAGGTAGGCATCTTACAATTTATAAACACTTACAGACATCCGACAGACTACCGTTTACATCGCAGGTGTGCTGCTTCCAGACTTCCAAACAATTTTTTAAAACATTGATAATCGGAAGAGAAATTATGGGAAATGGATGTAACTATATATTAACCATTTTTATGACCCAATCATATCGTAAATTTTCATTTGGGGACTTAAATTTACTTATATTATTTAAGCCGTGAATGCTGCATGCTGATGTCATGTCATCCTTAAGGAAATTAAATACAATTTCAAATGTATACTGCATAAGAATTTTAAATATTCTGTAAGCAAATATTTATAGCGCAGCCATTTGACCTTTGCATAGCAGTTTGTTCTTCTGTTAAAGTATACCTTAAAATTCAAATCGGATAACGATTTCCAGAAAGAGTACAAACAGTATATGCTAATGTTGATGTTACATAAAAGCCACAATTTGTGCCCCATGCTGAAACATTTATTTGAAAACATTTGTATTCATACTTCAATTGAATTATTGAATGAATGTTCAGCAGCAAAAGAAGGTCAACAGAAATTGAACTACTATTTATTATGTGTAGAGACTAGAGATAACTTCTCAAAAATTAGTTTCAACAACTAGTTATTGAATTTGCAGAATGTGCTGAATGAGTACTTTTGAATTGAGTTTATTTGATGCGACAAAAGTTAGCTCATCTCTAAAGTGTTTTCTCTCTAACTCTATGAAGAACATATTATGACTTATGACCTATATCAATTTGTATAAGTATCCATTCAATGATTCAAAGTGATATAAATAATTATCGCAAAACAATCGTATTCATAATAATAATCAGTAATGATTACTAATACCTATTTAAAGACTGTTGATAATACTGTATAATATTGAAAAACAATATCATAATGTATATCTAAGAGTGACTCATGCATAGAAGGTACGAGAGAGATGGAATGATGAAAGTACAGGAGGATAAAAGGATACTGTACATTTGTCTTGTCACTCCCTGCTCGATGACTCCTACACGAACGATATACTCCTGCCGTTACGTTTACGTTGCTGTTTGAATGAGTACTATTGCTTTCTGGGAATATTCCCGATGACAACCTACGTGCTGAAAAGACAAACTGAAGTATCATGCTCCATCCGCACTTCCTCGCTATCCTACCGGATAATAAAACCCGATAAAAAGTGCCCGCGGAACCTGTGTTACGCTACAGCAGTTGGCTATGTGAAAGGAAAACGCATATTTGGCAAACCAGAGACAGTACTCAGTCAGCGCATAGCAAAAACTTTTAGCCGAAAGTTTCCTGATGCAAAACTGTTGCAAAAACAGAAGAACACACTAGGGCCCTTTGCAAACCCAACCAACTAGACGCCGAAAACTTTCCACCGCTGCTCTTGCACTGCTACTGTCGAACTGTACGTTATGTTACGTGTGCAGTAATATGCACAAAAAAACCCGATGAATTCACGATACGATGAATCACTCCCATGGAGTGAGTAGATATCCTAATATTATCTTTATCAATGCATTTTAGTTTGCTGTGGCTGTGATACTGCCTTCCTAGGCAAGGCACTAAGCACCCACACCCTTATATACCTAAAAATGTCACTGTCATGAATCACATAGCAAATTGTGTGCAACTTTACTTAAATGAATATTGACATTACCGAATAAAGTGGCAGAGTTTTGTGGCGCACAGGAAACTGCACACTGCATTGTTTCTAAATCTTACTTTTAAAATCGGCAAATATAGAAAAGTGAAAGCTAAAAATGGATAACTTGCAAAATCGGTAGTTACTTGCTTATTTTCTATTTTCAGTTGTCCAGCTTAAATTTAGGAAAACACTAATATATCAAGTGTGATTTGCTTTTTGAGAATAAATATACATAATATAATACATATTTTATTTAGCCATTCGCCTCGGATACCTGTACTCTCGCAGTACATTGCATTATACATTTAGATGAAATAGATAGGTACTCGTACATAATACCATGTTCATATAATATGTGGTGTAGGTAAATGAACACAGGGCATCGATTAAGATGCATATGTTAAGCAAATAGCCAAGAAAGAAATCTGCGAATTTGCAGTTTGCATTTGCACTGCCTTGAACTCTTGAGCATAAGGAGGCACGTATTTCCATTGAATTGGCTAGCATAAGTTTCTCCTACTAAAATCTTTTATTGCACTATTAGCGTGAATGCTAAGAGTAAAGAAAGACTAAAGACAGTAAAAAAGTAGAATCAGCCCAACAGTGTAGTACATTGAATTGAATATAACGTACTCCATTTGCTTAACAAATATTATATCCATGTACGGTATTGTATTATGATTTAGCAATGACGATCTCTGTCGATATTATCCTACCGTTGTTTTGCTATTGAAAACTAAGTAAGTGGTATTACAGATAAGATAGAAAAACAATAAAAGAGCTTAGCAACTTATAAGAACAACTTATGAGAAACGTGGCACTGCATAGAATATTGTATTAGGATACAAGTCGACAAACTATACACGGCATAATGAAAGTAGCAAACTATAAGACTTTTGAGCTTAATCCAAAATACGTTTAAAGTGACTTAATTGTACTTAAGATAAGTCTACTATTAACAAATAAGTTAAGTCTTGACCTGGCAACTTAGTACAGCTATTTGCTAGATGAAGTGACATGGTAAATACAATAAACAGTGGCATACGCCAGCCAGACACAGTTGTGATGTGAATAAGAATGAAAAGCGATGTATTTGGCACAATGCATCTATACATGACGTAAATATGTATATGAATATTTCCAAAGTTTTCCATTCGTTTATACGCTTACAGTGATGGTACCTAACCTAAGTGAACATCACATAATACAGTATGTTCAAAAAACTATGGATAACGGGCAAATTCCTTCTATGTTTATCCAATAAATTCACCTTTAAAACAAGGAGTGTTTTTGTACTAAGATCAGGACCGTATTAAAATTAGATTTCTTCAAATTACCGGTGTAACATGTAACATAATATTTACAGTGTATAAAGTTCAATAAGCTCTTGCTAAAATGTAACAAAGGGGAAAAACTTTAACATGATTTTGTATTACCGTATAACCCTTTGAAAACAGCATAAACGAACCGAAAGGTTTAATTAATACGTTAACACCCTTATCCAGACAAAATACTAATACTAGACTAGATGAGGTTAGTTACCGTACATGTCAAACATTAGGAAAAAAATTAGTTAGTTAAATACTGGAACTGGAAACGGCAACTTTTGGAAGAATTAAAAAAACTATGGAAAATGACAACAAAGAAAGGCTTACTTTAGCAAGTTAGAAAGAGCTTAAGTTTGAAATCATGCTTATGTCAGTTGGTAAAATCCGAAAAATACCCAAAACTGAATAAAACGGTATAAGATGAACTTAATTACTTTCGCCGTTTACAAAAAATGTCTCGAAGTCTGTATCTTTACAATTACGCAAACTAAGACGAACAAGAATGGAAAGTTTGTACATAAATACAGAGCTCATAAATCATTCATTTACACAATACTTGGTATAGAACATAACATAAAAAGCAAGGCACTTAGAGATAAAATTTTAGGGGACTGACCTCAAATCCGTCGGACTTGGCCCAAACATTTCCATCGAGTCCAGCAATACACGCCTTCGTGACACACTTGGAAGCCAACAATTGCTTGTCCACGTAATCTTGCCAACTCATTTTGAATAATACGTCTTCTCACACGGGAAAATTCGGCGACGCGGATTCGTTTGGCGATAGGGTCACAGGTCAATTCTCGAAAGGCCGGGCCAGGTGACTACTAAGTGCAAAAGAAAAATTAGTTGGTCCACTCCAGGTCACCACAGACAGACAACAGGAAAAATTGGTAAACGTCGTTCTGCAGTCAAGTACAGTCACAGACAGAGACAGACAGACTCGACAGAATTTCTCTTTCTTTCAGCAGCTCAGCTTACGGAATGAATGGAAGGATAGCAGAGGCAAATGCCGTGCTCCTCTCTTATAAAATGAACTGTTCAACTCTTCTATACCTCTCTGTTGTATTTGCTCACTATAGCTGACTATATAAGACGAAACGAGACGACCGGCTTCTCCAACCCGTCAACTGCTAATGGCGGACTAGACTTGCAACTTATTAGGCCAACAATGTCACTTCGGAATTCTTCCTCCCAAAAACCAATTGTCGCTCGTAATAACACTTAATTGCCTTAACTTGAAAGTTCATCTTATTATGCTAAATTTACTCACCTGATTTTTTTGACTCGTTCGGGATGAAATGGAGTTTTGTCTGGAGAAGTGGGGAATTTCTGCTGGACTATTTGAAAAACAGATGCGGAATGCTGGCTCACTCAAATCTCGTTTACATGGGGGAGGTGGGGGGCATGACTTTCAGCTTTTTCTTCTATCCGCTGTGTGAACGAGCTTTATTAGTCATCACAGCCCAGCTGCACTTCTGCCCCTCCTTGGGCGCACTCTTCAAACTTTTACACACACCTTAGTCTCTTTTTAACGCTTGTCTCAAGTCTTACTCTACCCCAGATATTTTTATTCCTTTTCCCGTCCCAGATCATCCATTCCAAATTTCCAAGACCATTTCAATCCAGTCTTCCAGGAAATACGTCAGGAAATGCAAAAAATGAACTTGATTCACTTCATTTGGGTTAGGATATATGTACATAGTACATACATAACATTTATTTATAATTTGTAGGTTATGTAGTAGACAGTAAGAAATTATTTGCTATGATTTAGTTTTGAATTATTTAAAGGTATGCCTTATTAACTTATCTAATCGTGCACGATCATTATATCAGATTACATAAAAGCGGTGATTATTTTGCTTAGCTAAATAAAGATTTTATTTATGCAATAAACTATAATTACCAAAGCGAACACTGCCACATTAACAATTCCCATTTGCATATTTTTATTGTTTTATTTACACACACAGCTTAATTGGTTTTAATTTGTCTAAGTAATGGTATATCAACTCGAGTATTTCTGAGCCATGATAATAATGTGACGCAATTAAGCCTCAGCTTTGCAATCAGGCGTTAAACTTCATAGACTCCATTGAACCCACACAGAAGTGTCTTCCCTATATTATGCATGCTTGTGTAGTTAGTTATCCAGGGAACAGCAAACTTAAAATCATTACTGCAATGCAATGAGATAGGTAAATTCGGCACCTTATCCGTTATGTGGTTATGTACATATAAATGTGAACTTTGACTTTTTATTAAGAACTTCTGTCCACAAATCATTTGCTTAATTTTGCATAAATATTTTAGAATACAATTTAGGCAATCACATAAAAATAAATGCGTATATGAAACAAAAGCATAGCATAAACAGTTTCATGTTTTGTGAAAAACGTAATTGTACGAGCTTCCTTGAACGAGGTAGTTTTGTCTCTGAATCAAATTGTAAGCGTTTGTATAATTTTTGCTAGACTTACAGCATTTAATTTAGTGAAAGCACTTGTTTTTTAAAAAGCAATTAAACAGAGAAAAGCAGTGATTTACAGAACTAATAATACTAATAATTAACTTCTAATTCCATTGTTTCCGTTTGGGATTTCAATCTATTTTAGGTTAGGGTTGTTTTATTCATGTTTTTGGCTTATATATTTCTGTAAGAACAAGCACACTATTCATGAATCATGAAAGAGTGAAAGCGAAAGCACGACAATAAAATAGTATCAAATAAATTTTTGAGAATTGCAAATCGAAAGTAGCTTTGTTCCATTTATAATGTTATGACATATTATGTGCACATTTCTGTTGTTTCACAATAACTTGAAACTTAGTAATACAACAATTGCAAATAAGAGCTTTTCATAAAGAGAGCAAGCGAGTTATGTCAGTATATTTTAAGGGAAACACATTAATAAAGAACATTTAGGTAATATTGGTACAAAACATATTAAAATTTGTGATGGGCATATGCGGGAATAGACATTTTGATTGAATAAATGGTGAGATGTGTCATGGATAAATTTAACTAGTTATCCGAATTGATAGCATCCCTTGCCCCATGAGTCATGGCATACAAGTAACATTTCCTGCATAAAGGTCAAAGTGTGACTTCTCTGTTTATCATATTATCATTGCTACAAACAAATAAAAAATGCCTACACTGGTCCATTTAGAAGTTTATCTTTGTGGGTATGACTGAATTGAATAATTCAGCAAAAAAAAAATTGAATAATTCAGTAAATTAATGGCAATTATTACATCCAAGGACTGGTAATCGCCTTGTAAAAATACCTTTCGCATACATTGGTATTCACCAGAAATTATACCAGGTCGACCAGTTTTTCAACTTGCTTGGTCTAATTCATGTAAACCTGCATTGGTCGATAGGTAAGTATATCTGGAGATGTCCTGAAAGTTCAAATAAATTATGGAAACCAATGAAGTAAAATGTGAATAGATTTCAAAGGCCGAGGGCCGAGGTCACACAGGAAAAAACTACCGGTGACAAGAAGAACATTATTTGGCGGAGACAATCTTATTCGTCCCCTTTTGAGTATAAGTATAAAGTACAATAACAATATCTCGGGTTGATACAACCATTTTTCAAATTATGCAACTGCTTTTTATGGAATCTTTAAGCTATATACTAAACATGTAAACGTTGCATATCTGACTGTGTAAAATAAAATTTGTTCCAGATTCATTTTTCAACACTTTTCAACAACAGAACTGTTTCACCAACAACAGAAAGCTTGAAGTGCTTTCCTTTGATGCTTTATCATGAATCATTGTGCACATGTGTCTACACGTAAATCTACGTGAAAAGGAATCCCGTAAGATTATTTAATATGCAGGCAAATCTGTAAAATCATATAACTTGCCAGTGGATTAGATTTCCTTAAAATTGTTCCTTGTAAGCTACCATGTACTTTCTTTTGCAAATATTGTTTCTTTAAACATCTACATTACACAATTACATAACTTACATTGAACTTGGTAGGAAAATACCTACCTATACTCAAGGAAGATAAGGCTTGAAAATGTTTGGAACATAAACATCAAAATGCAAGTAAGAATATTTGTTCTGCTCAGGCCTAAAGGGAAAATTCTTTTTCTAATCTTTCTTTCATTCACTTCTAGATAGAGAAATTAGTTGGTCAATATTTATCGGTAGGCAGCAAAATCTACATATGAAATGATAATCAAATTAAGATATATAATATTAGTATATTTATGTATTGTATGCATAAACATAAACGCCAAAGGCCTAAAACCTATCGTTATTTCACTGAAATGTCGATGAACTCGCAATAAATATTCGTTGAGCCTTTTAGGTTAAAATAAATATTTGTCCCTATCTTGCTAGGTGCTATAGGCATCTCGATATTGAAATACATAAAAGGAGACATGGCGAGAGAGAATTAAACGTTTTATATCAATCATGTATTTAAGGTAAATCCAATACATTTTCATGTTTCACTGTAGTAATAATTACATACCAGTAGGACAACAAGAAGACAAGAACATACAATTTTTTGAATTTTATAGAGCTTAGTTTAGCTTATGTTACAATGCAATTAATCATATTTTTATCCTAGAGTACCTACGCTCAACGAAATATTTATCATTTCTTTAATACAAATCAATAGTTGTATACAATTACTTAAATTGTATTATTGAATAAAGTAAGTACCTGCGTACTTCATTTTCCAATAACTACACGTTTATGTAATTTCCCTAAACCTATGGTAATAATTACAATTATGCAGCAGACCAGTACAATTCGAAGTCCATATCATACCACGAAAGAATACGACGAAGATCTTCCACTTCCCCTTACAACCAACACAACTAGAGTTTTAGTCTAGACTAAATTCTAAACGAAGGAATAGTTATTTGCAATTATTATACTTATACCTATCCATTAGTAGAACCTAGCTATGTTCACTCTTACAATAACATCTTAAATATACAGGGTTAAATATAATCAGTATATTATCATATCCTAAGGAAATCCTGTGAAAATGTTCTAGAATTTCAATTTTAGATTTTCACTATTTTCTTCCAAAAACCAGACTCGTCTCCGTTTCATTATTCTTTAAAGCATAATATAGTAATATCTACTACTTCTCATACTCTGAAGTCATTACTTGTAGTAAGTCGCAAGTACACATACCTATCCAATTACAACAATATAGCAATATTAACGAAAAAAACCAGTCGTTCATTCCTTTACACGGATGCGAAAACTGAGCACAGAATGAGACAACGAATTCTAAACGTAGGATACTAAATAATTAATGTACATTGTACATACACATAGGTTAATTTTATTATGCTTCATTATTATGATATAATACGCACTTTTCACTCTGTAATAAATGGTAAACTTACAGGTAAATAAATACCTTACACTCAGTTGAATTTAAATAGCTCTCTTCCGTCTACCCAATAATGATACTAATATGACTAGAAGGAAAGAACTATTTCAGTTGTAACTGTTTTTCTTTGAATACACATTTAATTACATTCATTGTTCTTATTGATATACCAAACACCGAAATATCATACGTGCTACAATAAATGTTAAGTTAGCAGCTCAAGTTCACACTTACTGCTAAACCCTCCATTTACTAATTATGCTACTCTGATAAGGTGTATTGTTGAACGGTATTTCAGTTTTATTGTATGTAATGTAGCTTGATATATTAAAATTTATACTTAGCTGTATTAAAGGCAATAACAATAACATGTATAACATTTAATACATGACAATGAAAAACATACTCACAGAACACCGATTTCGTGAAATTAGGTTTTAGATACAGACACACGATACACCTGAATATTTAAATATCTGGGATCGTTACTGCACTTGTGGCTTCAGCGATATGTACGCCTCTACTCTTTAATAGGTCGCACAATGCACTCTGGAACGGTAATTTTTTAATATCAGTTAGAATTAGATCTAGCACAGAAATTCACATCTCACTCCATAAATGCTGTCTCATATCTTAACGAACGGATGAATTATGATTTAGGTGTGTCCATTTTCAAAGATGAATCTACTAAAATCAAACAAAAGTGTTTTCTATGCTTTAAGTGAGCCTTAGTGGATTTAAAACTTACAATTAGTGAACGCAGTAGGTATTATTATGCACAGAAATGTGTAGAGCTGTATTGTATTGCAGGACTAATAACAGTAACTGCGAAAAGCTGTGTTATTTAGCTTTGGATTTATAGCTCATTGATATAGTACAAAGTACAAGCCAATATTATGTAACTGTAAACTTCTGTTTCTGTTTACGTATCTGTAAGTTAACATGAAAAGTTTACTTAAGACATTCTGTGTTTCATTACACTAACCTTTCAAACAAAGTTTTATTGATTTCACTTAGACTAACTTTGCCTGACACGAGGATGAGTACGACTACTAAATGCCCATATTAATTAACATTTATGCAATTTAAATAGTTTCATGCTTGCCTGCTGCACCTGCAACCTCTAAGTAATTCCCCAGTAGCTAATCGTAAATGTATCAATAAACATATGAAATAATGTAATATTTGTATAAATTATCAAATTTTCATTTCTCTTTTGTTGACCAAACATCATAAGTAAATTGTATAGATAGTAATAATAAACGTATAATAATACACAATATAAACGATAATATTATAGCGTTTCAGCACATTATTATTTCTGTTCTCTATATAGTTACTTGTTTGCTGACGGGTAGAGTTCAGCATCTTAATCAAAATGCAGTAATTGTTGTAGTAATTAATGCTAACAACATTTTTATTTCCTATTCACTCAGTTTTCCTGTAGCTTCGCTTCTGTTGCGTTGCTCTCATTATAAACTTTGTTTTATGCTGTTACAGTTAAGTTGTTTTTAGAAGTAGTAGTAATTCATTGGTTATCGTTTCATTACTTCTTGTATTGTATGTTGTAGACTTTAATTTTCAGTTACTTTTTTACAATTGAATTAAATTTTCCTATTTTTATCCTTTTCTCGGATTATCTTATTCAAAAAGGATCAGCGTATTCCAACATTTTTTAAAAACATTTTCTCCTCTTTTCTCATTTAATATTAAATAAACATTACTGTTATTTTCTCTAATAATAGGACATTTACCAGCAGACAATAATTTAATCTGTAGCTTAATTTACCCTCATTTCCTTTAATTATAGACTTCGACTGGTATGAAATGGGTGCTACGATTTTTTAACTGTAGTACTACTACTTGCAAGTTTTCATAATTAATAACCCACCGACAAACAAACAGACTAAGGAGCAAACCAATGTAAAACAATTCGTTACTGATCACTTTTATTTACGTCGTGTCGTAGTGTTAGATAGAGAAGGAACATTATCATATTTTAATCTATCATAATGGACGATTTCATTTTTTGTCAAGTCAAAATGTACTCAAATCGTCCGTTACACAAGATCTTTTCAATTTCAATCATGATCATCAAGAATTATTTCCATCCAGCTGCTTTTTTCTCGTCATGTTGAATTCATTATATCGTTGATCTCTTATACATACAATGTCCATTACTCATTTACCCCAGACTACACAAAGTGACACAAAAATTACTCACGAAGCCCCTTTGACATTTCATATTATTTGCCATGTGATAACGGGCCCGGTGAGGAAGATTTGGTCACATCAAACTTTTAGATGGTCAACTATCATTTGGGAATTGTTTCTGGGGTTTCTATGCTCAATCAATTCATTTAAATTAAAATAACCTTACTACTCTCTTAACGTCTTCATCATTCTGGTAATTTATTTAGCAAACATTAGCTGCAGTCAACATTTCACATCATGATTCCAACACACTGCTCATTTTTTAAAGTTTGGGTCCGTAATTCAAAAGCTGAACTAGGTCAGACCCTTATTATTATTATGGTTATCAATTCACGTCATTATACCTATTCCTCTTACAGCCTATGAAAATAGCTAGCAAAAACAAAAACAAACATTCAATGAAAAATTACACAATATAATATATGAAAGGTATCAGTTTACTAAATGAATACCGAAACTCGAATCGACTGTAATGTATTGTAACGAAATCTGTAAATATTTTTGAACTCGTCAAAAATTCTTCAAACAAAAAATTGATGTAGTACTAATGTCTTAGTTTGTCTGTCGGTAGAAGTTAAGTAAGCCTAAATAAATCGTTTCATCTTTTCACAAATAAACTAACTTAATTATAATTATTATTATACTATTTCTGTAATAGTAATATAGTACTTAACTAATAAACTAGGATAGTTACAGTAAGTTATCTATCTATATTGGATTGTAGGAGGTTCCTATTTATAATTACTACAATTGACTTTCCAATGCAAAATCAATCGAAATTGAAAGAAACGGAAAATGAAATCTCAACAAGAAGAGGAGGTAGAGTAAAAAGGGTTTAATAAGTTGTTGAGACAGAAATTTTGTAGAACAGAAAAAATTTCTCCACTTATGCACATTATGCTTAGAACATATTGGCTACATCGGAGGGCATTTCAACTATTTGAGTGTTGTAAAATTCCTCGATGTCCTTCAACGTGCGCTGATCTTCTTCAGTTACAAAATTGATGGCCACTCCTTTACGACCGAATCGACCACCGCGCCCAATTCTAATAAAACAAAAATTATAATTACTCTTTGCCATTTACTAACAGTCAGATGAGCAAAACTGGAATAGGTACATTAATTGCCGGTATTTAAAATGACTTAATTGTAACACAATATTTTACCTGTGAATGTAGTTTTCACGGTTGGTAGGCAAGTCGTAATTTATAACCAGAGACACTTGTTGAACATCAATACCACGAGCCAACAAATCAGTAGTGATGAGTACACGGCTGGACCCCGACCGAAACTCCTTCATAATTACTTCTCTTTCTTTCTGGTCCATGTCTCCATGCTACAAGAAAAGAAAATGTAAGACGGAAATAGTAAGTTGATTTAACGCTTTTCAATTTAAGTCTGAACACTTTTCGTAACACGACTTTTCTAAAATATTACCATAGCAGAAACAGTGTGTTCCTTTTCTCTCATTCGACTTGTGAGCCAATCCACCTTACGACGGGTATTACAGAAAATAACCGCCTGAGTAATGGACAATGTGTCGTAGAGATCAGAGAGCGTGTCAAGCTTCCACTCTTCCTTCTCCACGTTGACATAAAATTGTTTGATACCCTCAAGGGTGAGTTCCTCCTTTTTCACAAGGATAGTTACTGGGTCTCTCATGAACTTCGTCGTTACCTCCAACACATCAGGTGGCATTGTGGCAGACAACAAAATTACTTGGGTGTCTCCGTTCAGTGTCTTAAAAACCTATTATTATATATAAAAATGTAGTTAAAATTGGCTTTCGTGCTTTTATTACAACTGTAAGCTGTTGAAGTAACAAGAATAAATATTTGTTTTGCTTAAATGAAAACAAACAAGACATTGCAAATCGCAATCAATAAGTTACGTAAGCAGGGCAAACATTTTTGACAAACGCTTTGATAATCTTTCAGAACATTAGAATTGGTGTTTATAACATGTGCTGCGAACTTAGCAATTTAATACCTTATAAATTTGATCCTTGAATCCACGGGATAACATTTCATCGGCTTCATCAAGGACGAACATCTTGATGGAGTCAGTTCGGAACGACCGACGGTTGATCATGTCAAAGACACGACCTGGTGTACCAACCACAATTTGGACACCGGATTCCAGTTTTCTCATGTCGTCTCTGACATTGGTCCCACCGATACATGCGTGACAAGTCACTCCCATGTAATCACCCAATGCGACCACAACTTTCTGAATCTGTTGTCAAATAGATAAAGTATTCATTAATATTTTTTCATTGCTTAAGATGAGTTTTCCGTCTAATAATACCCACATTTTATTTTAATGTTCATATTAACGTTATAGCTGTTGCAGATTTGAAATGTTCCAGTATGAGTAGGGCCTATTTTTCTCTGTGGTCTAACTAACTGACAGTAAACTATAAGTAGTGTGGATAGTTAAAATCCGAACATATAATATACTTTCATTACAACCATCAAAAAATGCCAAAACAGCGAGGTTCTAAAGAAAGCAGTTAGAACTTACTAATTCATAAACTGGTAGATTGCTTTATAGCAGTAATCAACATTGTTTAGCCTAACCTATCTATCTTAGTATCTTACCAATTTGTTACAACTGTGGTAATGTAATGGTAAAAGCTTTTAATACCGATGGTCGTATACTACGAACTACAACTAGTAAAAATAGTCTGAGTTTCACGTACAAATAGTACAAAATCTGAGAAAATTATGGCAGATGTCCAAGAAAAAACAAAAGGCATTTTACAGGGTTTGGTTTGATTTCAGTATTGCAAAAAACAAATTAATTAGAGATACCGGGATACAAAAGCGGGACTATTCAAGTATAAGCATGTTAGTTATTCTCAGAATCTCACTTCATTTACTTTAAAGAAATACAAGTAATAAAACTAAGCACAATATTTTTCACATTTCATATTTACCTGTTGGGCTAACTCTCGGGTAGGTGCCAAGATGAGAGCTTGACAAAATCGATTATCAGGGATAATTTGCTGAAGAATAGCAATGGAGAATGTGGCAGTTTTGCCGGTTCCAGACTGAGCCTGGGCAATAACATCTCTTCCACTTATGCACGGAATGATCGCGCGCTGTTGAATAGCCGAAGGTTTTTCGAAACCATATGCGTATATTCCCCGCAATAATTTTTGGTTAAGATCCATTTCATCGAAGCTGGTGACCACCTAGGTACGCGTTAAAACATATCATACAATTATTACTTTTACTATACAGAAGATTATGACCGACAAAATAATCTAAATAATGTTCCCACATTGACAGGGGTACAATTACCATTTTAATTGCTTTTGATTTTAATTTAGATATGGAGAACTTTTAATATTTTATATTCTTACCAGTTGAAGGATTTTCCTCTATGTATCGATGAATACATTTGAGTATAAAATGTAGATAGCTAAAATAATCTAAACCATAGCGAGTAGATGGGTTGGCTTCCTAGATAGTGGTGAAACTAAGAGTATTGGGGAGAATAGCTACAACTTCCAAGCATCTGTGGCTTACCAAAAAATCTCACTACGGTCGCATAGTCTCGAGTTCGCTACACCTACTCCTATGCAAGCCTGAGATTGGAGGTTTTGACTCTTCTAAGGGCTCCCCTAATCAAACCACCACACCCAAAATTGATAGAACCCCTTTAAATTGTTCTTCATTCAGTTTGCCTTCATTTCCATCAAAATTTGAAATTTTAAAATCAATGGGAAACCCACAGGAATTTTTTCAAACCAAAACTAAAACAGAAATGGCTTCGAACTTTTTCATAAACATGTGTCTGCATAGTCGTGTGCATGGAAGGGTCTGTGTTTAGTCAGCGCCAAGGCGTTCGAAGCGCGTAGTGGAATTCCGTGGAACACATTGGGAAGAAGGGGAATGTTTGAACTCTTAGTTTCACAACTATTTACTCTACTAGCTATGTCTAAACTATTAAAAATTATCGTTGTCAATTGGATCAGAAATTTTATCTCATTGTAACTTCGAACCCGTAACAAATTGTTGCGAGTTCTTGCATTTATGTACGTTTCAGCACATATCAAATGAAAAAGACATTTTTATTTAAAGCTAGTTCCTTAAAAAATTGCCCTGCAAACCTTATTCTACACCGCATTATATATTGCATCATTAATGCGCAAATAAAGTAGAGATCTACGTAGTTTAATTTCTTTCTTATTTTATATAGCACTTAATTAGCTACATTTACTATGTTTAAGTTTAGCATTAATTAAATATGTAATACGGTTTAAACAAATTAGTAAATTATACGAAGGATCCAAACTGGTTTGCCGATTTATTTGCTTCCATAAAACAAAGGGTCCTAATATTTACGATTACGTAATCGAAATTAGGTAGGTATGGCATAGGCACTTAAGTTATAATAGAAGCTGCCTACAGCTACAAAGTGAAGTGTAAAAGTGTACTTTGTATATATGCATTGCTAATTTTCCACTTGTACTAGTAATTGCATTTGTGTTAGTGCGTAGTGGTATCTGGTATGCATAGCTGCATAATGAAATGCTGTAACATCTACAATCTGCATGAGGAATGGTCACTTTTATATGAGAAAAGCATATTAGCATATTCAAACTAGAATGTGTTTCCTAGCTAGTTTTAAGTACAGAGACGATATCAAAATGATAATGTAACAGCTAACAGGCTTTTGGATGGTCACAGTCACGGGTGCCTGTGAATTTTCTGAAGTAAACCCATGGTACACAAAATGACGGACCGCAGAGTGTATTGCACCCTAGCAAGGTAGAATTTTATCTTAAATAGCCGGTGGGCGTCAAAACAGCGTAACTTCGACTTGGTTAAATTCCAAAATGCATAAACCCGTACCTGAGCGAGTAAAAATATTTAAGTCTCGCATGCATTGCTTCTTACCATTCCTACTCTACGGCAGGTAGGTATTCATTACTTTCAAAATGTTTATCTTGACCTATTTAAATCAAATAACATTATATAGGTAGGCAAACTTGAGCACGAACGAACGCCAGTAAATGACAAATTAACAACTACTGAAATAACTACTTTCTACTTTTAAATCAATTCGCGAGTAACATGGTTAATAAATAATTTATACTACTGATATGATAGCAGAATGCGTATCTATAAATACAGTTAGATACTGTAGGTCGGCATATTGCATTGCACTACTGGTTCAAGGCTTATTTACTGTCAAAAAGTAGTGGCTGCAGACAGCAAATCAATAGATTACATAGCCATAGCATTGAATGCAAGCAAAATGTCTACAAATAAGTCGTACTAATTGTAAGAAATGTCAACTTCAAGGAGAACAGCAGTAAATGCATTACAATGCTATTTACAAGGTATTCGATTTGATTTGAATCACTTCATTTCATATGCAAAAGTTTGGGTTGATGCATTTAGCGATGGCATTGGAATCAATGCAAAACAACTACATAAAAATTCCCCACATCTTTCAAAAGTATGGGGGTCCTCCTTTTTGTTAAGTTTTAAGTCCGGAACCGTGGAAACTCCGGAAACTCCGTAACTTCGCGCACTTTACGGACAATCTCGTAAAATCCGTAAAAGTTGCTATGGAAAGAGATCGGAGAATAAGTTACGAAGTCACTTACGAAGTTGCGCATCGAAATCGTAGCGGTAGGTTCGTAAAATCTTACAAGCCACACAAGGCAGCTTGAAACGATAACAACCATGCCAACCATGTTGCCTTGACGCCACAATTGTACAGTTTTATGCAGTTACGAATTTGCAAAGAAAAAGGGGTCTCCATATTTATGTTTTTTAAAGTTCCGGAGTTAAGAGTTTCCAAAGTTACGGACTTAAGAAAAAATATGGATTCCCCCCTATGTATTTTATTTTACTCTCATTTATGTAGTCTCCTTTTTGCTCGAGAATATTAAAAAGTAATATCATTTCGCTACCTTCATTTACTTGTAAGTAAAAATATACAAAAAGTAGATGTAATAAAGAAATTGATCCCTATTTTAATCATTGCAAATACATCATGAATACGAAACGAATTGCGAAGCGATCAACCCTTTCATTTAATATGCTTTATAAAATTAGCGTGATTTTATCTTTACTATCTTAACATGACCTAATGCTGTTGAGAATAAAGAGCATGGGGATAGGATAACACATCCAATGAATGAATGGATGAAGCGGTACACAACACAACTCCCCTCAGGTCATTGTACATATTCAAGCAGTTACTTTAGTTTAGAAGCATTCATTTGTAGAGACGGTGACTGGTGGCAAGTTTGCAGCCGTATAAAGCATAGAGCTACAACCTTCTCTAAATTAAATCACACTCACATCTCGTGTCTCGTCGGAAAGGACGGTCTAAGGCATTCAACATCACCGACGAGGCCAGTCATTTCCCTCCACTTCTCTACGAACGCCCATAAAAAGAAGGAAAAGATGTAACCCCACGAAGAAAAGCTTTGTCCTTTGACTTGGCGCTCAATCCTCCAGCAGCAACTGCTCCCTTTCTTATGACTACTCTTATTATCAGCATCCGGTCCTTCATGCATTTAACGACGAAAAGGCTAACTATAGATACCGTTTCTGTTTCTGATACGATATAAATGACTGGAGGAAAGTCCAATCCAAAAAAGAAAGATATACGTATACAAGTAGCAAAAGCACTGTAAAAAGGCAAAACCAAAGTACCTAACCTATCCTTAGCCATTTACTATTCTCATCATGAACTTGAGTCTGCTCCTGTATCATTATTCTCCCTATTTAGACGTTGGACCTTAACCTTGTACCCTACTCAACTTCATTTGCTAAATATTGAATTATTGAATTCTAAACTTACTAAGCTAAACATAAGTACTGTAGACAGAATAATAGAATGTGGATTTAAATGAACGAGAAAACACCTGGACTGACTGAAATTATTTCTAAGAAATGTTAAGATGGAATTGGGGTGAACATTGTTAAGAGTGATCATGAACTTATACCAGTTAGCATTACCACCACCTTGCAATCACCATTCTATATATTCCAATGCCATCCGTTCACTTATCTTAAGAAAGTGTTTAACTTAAACTACATCACTGTATATAATGCAGTAAAGAAGAATATCTATTATAAAAGAATCAGGCTGAACAGAAAGGCCAGACCGCTCAGAGCAATTCCTTGTGCATTGGTAATTGTATTGTTATCTATGTATTCTGTGTAACGTAGCGTAATATTTATGTCTATACAACTACAGAGCTATATAAAGCATAATGTGAGATGGAATTCCCTATGCAATTCATACAATAGTCCATTCCCTACCCTATCTCTATCCTTCCTATTGCATTAGTCTTCAGACAACAGGAGCAGCAGCTTTCGATTGAAACCAACTATGTGCTTCTTCAACTGGTGTTGTTACGGTACTGCTTCGCAGTGAGTGAGTCGAGGCAAGTAGACACAATGTACAATTACCTTACTGATATTTCTGTTCATATAGTAAAAAACTTTACGCTGAGTACCTATATTACTATATTCACAGGATTATACCCTAAACTATTAAATCCAAACTATAACTTAAGTTGTATTACATTATTGCATTGAGAATTTATGGTGAATTTTAAGCTCCTCTGGCCCATTATAGATAATGATAGCCATATAGAATAATACAAACTTACAAACGTACATTTTATAACGTACAAGCAGAATGCTTGCTGAAACTGAATGAGTGAGTAGCCGTAGCCGAGTTATTAAATGCCAATGCCAATGCCCTTCCCATGATGCATGTAAGGAAGCATGCATGCCAGCCAACATGCCGGCCATCTAACCTATCCTACAGCTTAAGCTTAAGCCGTCTCATACTCTACTACACAGTCGTAGTCGTAACAGATAGACACATCTCTAAAACTGTTCCGACAACTATATTCAATTCAATTGAACTGAACAGGAAAAATGAATGAAATGAACCAACTTCTTCAGTTTGATTCACACTACTAATCTCCATCAATAAAATTCTAATTGTATGATAAAAACTGAACGATTAAGTTTGAAAATGCAACTGTTGTTGTCCGGCTGTTTCGTTTCGGCATAAAATAAACTTATGTAAGTTCCCTATATTTCATCCTGCTGAAATATTAATGGGTAATCTTAAAGCTATTTACGAACAAAACCAAAAATATTTCAAAAGAAAATTAAAATCAAAAGCAATTACCTGATAATTGTAAAACGAGTATAATTAATGTATTTTACAAGTGTAAAACTTAATAAACGAAAAAAAGAGACAAGTCAAAGTCTTACCTGGTCCCAGTTAGATTCGATGACCCCGTCGGGGTCCATTCCCGCCGGTCCATCATATTTACTGTTGTCTTTTACACTGGGTCCATTTCGACTTTCAGGCGCCCAGTCTTCTCTTTCTCTACTGCAATAAACAATAAATAAAATGTCTAATTAATTCACGATTTGGCACGAAAGGTAAATTCAAGAAATCCGAAATCCGAACAAGTTGTGATTAAAGGGGACCAGAAACTGAATGAAAGAGTAAACTTGAAACTGCCGAACCGAACCATGAACTATGAACTTAAAGAGATTTCAGAACCTTTAGCTGATCATCCCATCCTAAGAATACAAGCAATTAAATTTTGCCGAAAATTGGTCACAACCGTGCTTGAATGTAAAATGAAAAGTAAAATAACGAAAAATGTTGAAATGAGCCGGAAAAGAAGTGAATTAAAATCAGACAGCACAAAACACAAAGTGCAATGCAATGCATGTACAATCCAATGGTCTTTGCGCCATATTGAAGTTCACGGAACGGCATGGGCAACTCTAATCACTTTTAAAATTTGAAATTACAGCCAAAATTTTGAATAAAAACTTTCGAAAGCTTCGCCACAGCTATAATAAATGCTACACTTGACACTGGCACTGATTCCCCAGTTGGGGTAAAGGTATTTCTTATTGAAATTCCAAGGTTTCTTACCTCCGGTCAGATGTGTGTGACATGATCCAATGCAGTTTCAATAAAGAAGCAAATTGCTGTTTGGTCGGCTCTTGGCTCCTCTCGCTCGCCTGCTCCTACACGGAACGAGCTCTCCTCCGCGGAGGAGTACAATCCATCCATTCTGTCGAAGTCTACCCACAAGCACGCATTCGCTCCTTCCACCAGCTCCCTCTTTCCTTCGAACCCGCACGGCTACGCTCCTCGCTTACGTACTACCACTTCTCTGACTAATCAACATCCCTGTGCATTACGCCAATACAGATTATCCATTTCCACTTATTCTCCCTATACACTCACATGCATTAAGCAACAATACAAGTACTATAGCCACACAAATTCACCGTGTATTACCCTCTAAGTCATATCCTTGCTAAATTTCCAGGAATCTTTTATTCACTAGTGGAAAGCTACTGTATATTTTCGTGATGTCTGTCTGTTCGTTAGATAGTTAGTTAGATTGTTAGACAGTTAGATAGTTAGTTAGTTAGATAGTTAGTTAGACAGTTAGTAAGTTAGATAGTTCGTTAGATTGTTAGTTATTTAGATAATTAGTTATTTAGATAGTTAGTTAGATTGTTAGTTATTTAGATAATTAGTTATTTAGATAGTTAGTTAGATTGTTAGTTATTTAGATAATTAGTTATTTAGATAGTTAGTTAGACAGTTAGTTAGTTAGATAGTTAGTTAGTGAGACAGTTAGTTAGTGAGACAGTTAGTTAGTGAGACAGTTAGTTAGTGAGACAGTTAGTTAGTGAGACAGTTAGTTAGTTAGATAGTTAGTTAGTGAGACAGTTAGTTAGTTAGATAGTTAGTTAGTGAGACAGTTAGTTAGTTAGATAGTTAGTTAGTGAGACAGTTAGTTAGTTAGATAGTTAGTTAGTGAGACAGTTAGTTAGTTAGATAGTTAGTTAGTGAGACAGTTAGTTAGTTAGATAGTTAGTTAGTGAGACAGTTAGTTAGTTAGATAGTTAGTTAGTGAGACAGTTAGTTAGTTAGATAGTTAGTTAGTGAGACAGTTAGTTAGTTAGATAGTTAGTTAGTGAGACAGTTAGTTAGTTAGATAGATTGTTAGTTAGTTAGATTGTTAGTTAGTTAGATAGTTAGTTAGACAGTTAGTTAGTTAGATAGTTAGTTAGTGAGACAGTTAGTTAGTTAGTTAGATTGTTAGTTAATTCGATAGTTAGTTAGACAGTTAGTTAGTTACATAGTTAGTTAGACAGTTAGTTAGATAGTTAGTTAGACAGTTAGCTAGATTGTTAGTTAGACAGTTAGTTAGTTAGATAGTTAGTTAGTGAGACAGTTAGTTAGTTAGTTAGATTGTTAGTTAGTTAGATAGTTAGTTAGACAGTTAGTTAGTTAGATAGTTAGTTAGACAGTTAGTTAGTTAGATAGTTAGCTAGACAGTTAGTTAGATAGTTAGCTAGATAGTTAGTTAGACAGTTAGTTAGTTAGATAGTTAGTTAGACAGTTAGCTAGATAGTTAGCTAGATAGTTAGTTAGATAGTTAGTTAGATAGTTAGTTAGATAGATAGTTAGATATATAGTTAGTTAGATAGTTAGATAGATAGTTAGTTAGATAGTTAGTTAGTTAGTTAGTTAGAAAGATAGGTCAAGGTCAAAATTTAGGTCAAAATTTGCAGTCTTAAAGGTATAATTATAATTAGATAGTTAGTTAGATAGATAAATAGTTAGATAGTTAGTTAGATAGATAGATAGTTAGATAGTTAGTTAGATAGATAGATAGTTAGATAGTTAGTTAGATAGATAGATAGATAGTTTGTTAGATAGATAGATAGATAGTTAGTTAGATAGTTAGTTATTTAGCTAGTTAATAGTTTGTTAGATAGATATTTAGTTGTATAGAAAGATAGATAGTTAGCTAGTTAACTAGTTAGTTAGTTTGCCAGTTAGTTAGTCTACAATAGTCATTCAAATAGTTAATGAATATAGGCATATTGAAATTTTTTGGGGAAACTTTCAGTGAGTCTTCTAGGTCTAGGTTAATTCTCTTTTAAAAATGGGCCAGTTCCGACCTATGAACTCCAGATGGAAATTAAAAAATCTCAAAAATTATATTAATTTGGATATACATTAAATAATACTTATAAGTGTAATATTACTGATATATAAGTATTTATTTTTACCTTCCGTGAAACAAAGTTGGCAATTTTTATGCAATTTTGCTTCTAAATGATTTTCATTTTATTAAGCTAACATTCTTTCATTCATTGCTTGGCGCTTAATGAGATAAATAATTTATTTTACTATAAATGTCATTTTCTTGAATTTCTTAATACCTTGTTCATTGTTCATCTGTCAATACATAAAATGGGCTTTCTCCGTAAATTACAATGGAGAAAGTCTGCGCAATTATTTGGCATGCAAAATTAGACTTAACTTATTACAATAGTCGAAATCACGATTGAACTAGTAAAATTTATTAGCCAACTTTATGATATTTTGGAAATTCACTAACTCATTTTCGCTTAAAATATAGAACATCTATGAAGATAAAAATAAACATTTGGTGAAAGCAGTTACATGGAGAAAGTTAATAAATATTTTCATTATGCACCTCTATAACCATAAATCGTGCAATATTTACTACTATTATAGGAATTTGAATACAGGCATTTGAATTAAAATATGTCAATAAAATAGATAATTAATACCGGTGTATTTTAAGAAAAATTTTGTTTTCTATTCAATTCAAGTGACTGTAAAACATTATTTTAACTGAAAAATAAATAATAATATCATTTATAAATAATAAATAAATAATAGCACTGAAAAATAATATTTTCAATGAGTAGAAGTACTTTATTTTGCGTTCACCTTTAAGAGGTATAGGTATTCACTGAGAACGTGGTTACTATTAGAGTTTGGATAGCTCATCATTTCCTTTCAAATATTCATAAATGGTTAATACGGTTTAAGCGTTCCTCAGCAAATCAGTTCTTAAGTAACCTTTTGCATAGGACTTCTGTGTCTCACAATAGTTGTACAGTATATGTTCCCGTACGGGTAATTAAATAGAGCAAACTCAGTTGGGGTGTAACATACGAAGACTACAATGTAGGAGAGCTCAAGGAAAGTGCTTTGTGGTAGTTCACTTACAGTTTTCATGAAATTTGTGGTGACATAGATCAAAATCAATTTTTTAAATCAAATTCATCGTTGAAGTGCATAAAAACGCGTCAATCCTAGGTTAACATATTTGTAGTGCGTGTATTATACCGTGAGAGTGTGATTTCCGTTTATATGCACACGCATACAGCTATCTTATGCAATGGATTCAAATTACTAAACCTTTACCTTTATCAACATACTAAGAACATCTAGGTAGTCTGTTATGTTATGAGTATTAAAAGTTACGTTATGTTTGTTATTGGATCAATACAGTTACTAAAGCATGGCATGTCCATATTAGACTCAAAATTTGAATCTCAAATTGAAATTGGTCTGCAATATACATGAGACATTTATTTCATTAATAGCTATACTATAAAAGCAAAAAGGTGTGCAATAGGAAAGTGGTAGTAGAACAGTAGATTATGCTGAACTGATGGTGATGACGAATCCTTGCCGTCAGTTCATTATTGCATTGATGACTCGCAAGGTTTGTAGGCCTATAGTAAATTCTTCGAAGTCAGCATAATGAGTCATTGCTTACGCTGACGAGGAATAGTTATCAAACACACACATGAAAATGGGAACTATTTTCTTTGACCAATTTGACTTTGGTAATCTGAAAAGTACGAGATGAGTAGAGAACGTAAAACTTACGTTCCTAAGTAGGTAGCTTACTTAATACCATTATTTTGTGTCCACAATAGTCGGTATGCCTATCAAATAGTTAGGTACATAACATATGAACTTTACGAACTATTAATTAAATTACTGATCGTTGATAGTATCTTTGCTTAAATTATGTTTTCCATGAATGTTTTGTTTGCACAAAATGAAATAATCGATTTTCTGGTATTTCCTGTGTCCTGTAGCTATGTTTCATTCATTTCAAAATGCTAATGAATATGCATGAAAAAATCAGCATTTACTGCACAAGCAATGGAATTATGGAACAGTTATGCAAAGGAAGGAAATTCAATTCCAACTTTCGAAAGTCTTTTCCGTGTACCTTTACTCTTAAATACTAAAGCAAAAGTTTTGTTTTATAGTACTTTCTTTTATGAAAAATCCGTCATATTAAAATTCACCATTTGGTAAGGTAGGGGAACAAACATAAGAGACATTTTATTTTCTCCTTATGTAATGTAATTAAAAAGCATGCTGAAATAATATTCTTTTCAATGAGGCATGTACATACTGAGTTGTGAATAATTAAGTAAGCAAATTAAGTAAACGTAATATTCTACCTAATCAAAAAGAAATGATTGGAAAATTTTAAGGGCTTCATTTTCTCAGTAATTACAGTGAGAATGGAAAAGAGAGAAATGGTTTTCTAAGAAAGCTTTAGAAAATTGGGTGCGATATGTATACCCAGAAGGGCCACTATCTGTCTTAAATGCTGTAACTACTTGTATAATAATACGTCAAAGATACGTTTGACACAAGAAGATTGCCTTTTTCCTATTTTACCATGTGTTTGTCCAGCCACAATTGCACTCTTCTACACTTATCTACCGTATATCGCTTGATACTGAGTTCATATGCCTTTGGAAAGAGCGTATTCGTATTCCCAGGAGTGTTGTGACTCGTGTGGTAACTAAAAGCGATATACTTATAAGTAATGTTCTTGTCCATGTCCTGTAAGTTGATCCAACTTGGTTTGCTACGTATCACATTATATGCCAGGACATGGCATAGGTTCACAGAAACGTAGTGCTTCGTAGTATCTATGTTACAATGCTTATTCTGCCAAATTCTAACTTGCATTGTCTGTGACGCAACCGCCACTTGTTCACACGCTCCAACTGCAAATATTCATAAACACAAAGCGAATCCTTTCTCTCCATACTTTCATTCGTAAAGATTTTCTACTGGGCCAGAAGTCCGGCGCCTATAGTGGCCCTAATACTTCCTGTAGTTAAATTTCCACTATTTAGCCCTAAATGTAATGATTTCCAATTAAATCTACTGACCCTTGTTTAGGGTTTTAGATTTTATACCTCTGAAAGTCTGAGTAAGATTTTTTCTAGTGCTTTACGATGTTTTTGCCTGCACTAGATTTCCTCTTGGCCGCCCACCCAATGACGTAATGATATATTAAGCTACCTACCTCACTCACTTAACTTTGACTTTGTTTGCTATGTCTGTTTGGAGTTTGTAATAGTATTTAGCGTAGAGAGAATCTTGGAAGTGGGATTGGTGCCGTGTTCTTGTAAGGATGATGACGATGCGATGGTGACTTGACTTTTCTTTGATTGTAGAATTGTAAGATGTAGCTTAAGGAAGGTTATTACTTCTGCTGTAGTATTCGGAGATGGATGTGTAGAGTGCAGAGCATTGTACTATGTATAGAATCTTATTGCCTCGCTCACCTATAGCTATTGAAATCATAATATTAGATGCATATGTACACTGCTTTTATATGCCATTGTTATAGGAAGTCATGAGTTAATGAGCTATCTTCCACAGACAAATTCACAGAGTAAAAAATGTGAACCTCTGATTGCAAAAGCTTGGGAATTTATTATGCAATACAGACATTTGGTTCTTTCAATCGAATTAATGGTAATTATAGTGTAAAGTTTGCAAGAACCGTACTAACCAATAACGCATTCCACTTAACATACATAGATAAGAAGGTACAACAGTCCAGGCTTAATAGATACACTAATACTACTGGGCTTGTATTACTAGCAGCATTAGCAAGGTAATTTCATGGAACAGTTACAAAGCTATGGTGGAAATGATTTATGATTTGGTAATATTTTGCGGACACATTACATACATGGCACCGTGAGTTCGGTCTATGGAAATGCATAACTTTGTGTGCTTACATAACTTTTATTCCAATAAATTGGCTTGAAGACCACTACGGTGATTTGATAATTCGTCTGGCTTTTATCACGAAAAGATGTCTACATGAATGACTCAAAAATATTATATAGCATAGCAGTTTCATTATATGACTCATTTAACAGGATATTCAAGAAGATCCATATAGGTGTACGTAATACAGATTATTGGTTTACGTAACATCATTGAAATCCTTGTGACAATATTCAGAACGCAGTGACATTTGCACTTATATTGGTTAGTCTGAACTAGCCAATACTAGCTGGTATGAACAGAGATTAAAGATTACTCCTCATTTAATTTTCTGTTGCACTGCTGGCCTTCATATATAAGGAAAAATGTGCCATCGTCATATCATGATTAAATAAATGCATTTTGTTAATACATTATAGAAAAGAATTAGGGCTAACGGTTAAGATTTAAGATGTATTTGGTATTCTGTGAAACACCATTTTATGACATAAAATAAAGGTAGATACAGTAGTAACAATACAGAGTACCATCACCAAATATTAGAGTTTAGAGATCGTATGAAATATGCACTGAAAAAAATGACAAATACCTATTCATACTTAATATTTACTATATGTAACTAACATGTACCTTGAGTACCTTTGTTTCTATTTCTTTGGATGTACTTTTTAGATATTAGATACTTACTTATTATGAGATAGGACTAACTGGTTGGTGGTATAGAAATTTTCACTAATACTTTCATTCAAAAAGATCAAGTTTGCCAGTACAGTACACACGCTTTAGGACACTTTAAAATCCATTAAAATCCCTATCTAATCTAATCCTCCATACTACATCGAATAACTTCTTAGTATTATTGCATTATGGGAAAGATGAACTGAATCAAAACTGCAGCATTCATTTATGTTGTATGATTTTTGTTAAAACGTCTAGACGCGGGAAAAGGAATTTGAATGTCTTTGTTTGCTTTATAATTGCATTTTGATTTTCTTGGCTTTTTTTCAAGCAGGCTGTGGACAAAGGACAAACCCAGATCACTGATCGGTGACGACGAGCTGTAGCTGAATTTTATTCTTCATTGCATTCCTTTCTTGAATTCTTTGCGTTATAGTGAGCTTCAGAAGATACTGATCCTGAAAATAATGGAAGATAAAGAAAATTATCCAGCGGAGGATGTTGAAAATCTTGAATCCATGGAGGAAAGTGATGTAGAACTCATAAAGCGATTAGCGGTAAGTATTATTAAATTATTGCACTTCTGTATGCAAAAATTAAATTCTTTTGATTGGCTATAGAGAAAAAGCACTAATAAATTACTTTTCTTGATCCATCAATCCAGCGAACCACATTGGAAGATTTATCTGAAAAGAAGAATAAATTGGAAATATTGGTAAAGGAAAAATTTGAAGAACGGCTTGAGCTGGAAAAGATTCTAGCGACGAGACGCAGTAAGTATGCAGTTTTATTATTAAGTATCGTCAGATATTTAAAATAGTGCCGTAGCCGTCTGCCCATCCGTCTGATAGATAACTCGAGAGAACAGGTTGACCGAATGACTTCATAGGAACACATCTGTCTAAGAAAGGTTCAATGTAAGGCCAGGTTTGAAGATGGGGTCAATCGGTTAACCGGTTCCAGAATTAGAGTTGATAGAGTTTACAACGCTCATGCATCTCAGTTACATCTCTTCAATTTATATTACAAAAGTTAACCATAATATAACATATAACCCACATGCCACAGAGCCCACTAACGTGTAAAGCTCCCATTCGTTTTTTGACCTCTGGTTTTGACAGAAATATTATTTTGATAATATATTCCATATATTCCAGCAAACTGGCCTATTGGTTTCGTTAGTTATCTTTTGGATCTTGTTTAGCACCTAATTATAGCTAATAATTAAGTATAATTTATTTGTTTCTGTTATTTTTCAGGTCAGGTAATTGCTGTGAAAGAACAAACGATGAAGACGGAAGCAGAAACTGCAGAAAAACAGAAAATATTGGAAAATATGAAAAACGAATTATCCTACCTAAAGGAACAAGTTACTAATCTTCCATTATTGGCTTATGAAGAGCAGTAAGTGCAACAATTGACCATTATAGATACTTTGCTAATATTGATATGACCAGTGTCTGTGTCAAGTACCATAAAATGTTTAGTTCGTCCCTGTTTTTTACTAACATATTACTTTTTTTAATTTTAAACGAAGTTACGAATTATTGGTTTCTCAGTTGGGAACCCTGGAAAATGTGGCTGCTACATTTTCAAGATTTAAGGTATGCTCCTTATTTTAGTTTAGGTGTGATTTAAGTTTATGTTTGCAGTTTTTATACTGTAGCATACTGTACTGTTAGAGAGGTTACAAAAATTTAAATTTGGATCTTTTCAGAGCAAAGAAGCAATTGAGAATACTTGTAAGACTTTGGAGATCCAAATTGAGCAGACAAATAAGAAGCGTTTGGAAGACGAACAGCAGTTGGATAAACTCCAAGCTGAAAAGGATATGTTGGAAAAGAAGTGTCGGTCCTATCCGCTAAAAACCGTTGGAGTTATTGTGTAAGTTTTATGAATAATATTACACATTCATATACAATATTTGGATTAACCAAATAAAAAAATTTTTATACATGAAATACCATTTACTATATATTTACATACTAATTTGCATGCATTTCTTTGATTTAGAGCTGCCTTGCAGCGAGACCTTAAGGATGCCCAAGATCAACTGCGTATGCAAGGCAAATAAATTCCTTTGACCACTCAACTCAACTCATCAAATAAGTTTTTCGATGTTATTAGAAATATAATTACACAGTTACACTTACACGTAATTTGTAAACTTAATTAGTTAACATAGGTAATCAAAATCATTATTGATAGTTCATCGTTAAGTAAAGCTTCAACCGTAAATTCAGGAATTTTTGTTTGCTGGTAACTCTTACACGTGTCAGCAATTAATTATTTGTACACATTAAGTTCATTCTAAATGTAAAATTACAATGTTTTTATTTACCGATTTTAGTGCGATTAATATGACATTTATAACGTATGTACGAGTGATTTGTCGTAGTTTATCGGGATCTTCACAAGGAAAGACCGGTATTTTATTACTAAAACCCCCCTTTTATGGATATGTGCACAGATTTAGCCAGACAAAAGATTTCATTTCATAATCATCTATAGCAGTGTCAATACTTGTCTCACTTGCTACATTTGTGATAAATCAATAGTGCTATTTCATTTATGACTTGTTTCAGTTGTTTCCCGGTCCCAGTAGGATTAACCCGAATTGTCCACGACAAATTCATTACATAAGGTTGTCCTCGTTTGATTGTATTTCTACGTTAAAAAAATTTTCAATGTTTTGTTTTGTGTACGGAAATTGCTATTGTATATTGCGTATACGTATTTCTGCATCAGTAGGGAACATTTGGTAACAGGTGGGTTACTATGAAATCATGTTTACAAAAACAGTTCAAAATCGACAATTTGCTGTCCATAAAAATTCAACTCTTGGAATGAACAGTCTCTTATTTTGACCCCTTTCTGCACGAATGCACATCTTCAGATTTCCATCCGTCTCATAACTGCATTTGCATAGCATTATATTTAAAGTGCTTGCATTATTTGCTATTTTAGTTTACAAAATAAAATGTATGCGATTTTTTTTAGTTTTTCAAACTAATTGGAATTAGCATACATTGAGAGAACCAGAGCTTATACGTAGTTTTCAATCTAGCTATGCGAAACAATTAACCATAACTATCTTAAATCAACATTTTAGACGAAATCACATAACCACGGTCTCATACATAAATCCTAGAGGAACTATAAATTCTTTTCCGATTAGCCAAAACTAGGTAGTTATTTTAATAATCTTAATAAATTAGTTACTACCAAAATACATATTCCTATGCCATACCTTCTTTTCGTACCTTAAACACCTATTTAATAACGTTATGAATTATTTACAGAATGAAAATAGTCTATCCACAACATAACATTTAGCCAAAATCAGTCATTTTTCGAAAATATCTACAAGCCAACATATTTACAGGAAAAATGAATTACCTCAAGTAGCTACAGCTAATTTTTTACTAATTCTACTAATAATCTATGTGATTTTACGGTTTATGGAACTATACTTTTAACCACTACGTAACATTGCAAGATCAAATGGCTTGATTCATAAGTATTAAATACTAATTAACAAATACCTACTTAACATCTAAATCTAAACTGAAGAAGAGTAACCTGAACTTGTCTGATAGTTTGAAGCCGTGCCCCATACTCATTAAATAGTAATTACTAATTCCGAAAAAAATGTGGTTTGTTCTGATTTGTCTAAATTACTGCATAACGATTGTGGTTTTCCAGCATAAATATAATATAAACATATTTTCGAGTATTTTGCTAATAAAACATTGACCTGGAAATGTCGACTTGTGTGTGCAATAGAAAATTAACAGAAAGATAGTCATGTAAAGTTAATGTTGGAAATATCGGTATCATGGTCATTAAATCCGCATGAATCATGTTAGTAAATGACTGCGCTTGGAATTGTAAGAATAAATTTCTGTAATTGTTACATTATATAGAAACATATAATTTGAATAGTATACTGTAGGAAGGTATATAGTACTAGTACTTTTGATTTCATATACACTGTATATAATAATATATGTATTCTAAGCGTACATTCGGGTAATATCAGATTGATAATGCTCTTGGATATTTTTTCGTTTGAGCTTGTAAGCAGCAGTAACTAATCCTATGTCTGGGGTCCAAACATCTGAGCACAATTTCACTGCTCCAGGGATTTCGAATTTTTGAAGTTTGCATTTTGCTCCGTGTGCTTGCAGTTCTTTTAATACTGCCTTGTCAAGATCACTGTCTTTGCACATTTCTTCAAAGCTTACATCCGTCTTTCCTAATTTTTCAGCGAGGGCCTGAAGCTGTAGAACAAACCAAAATTTCTTTTAGACTAAAGTTATACTCCACTTAAAGGGCACTATTTATCATTTTTCCCTATTTTCAATACGATGCAATATTTTATATGACAAACCTTAGCAGCGACAGGAACAACGAGGGCAACGCAGTATGTTTTGGAAGACTCTCCATACACACATATATTATCTACCAATGGGCATGTTTTCATTTCTGACTCTACTTTTCCAAGACTGACATATTCTCCAGCCTGTAGTTTTACGAGATCTTTCTTGCGATCTAAAATATTCAACAGATAATTTGGTTGAGAAAAATTTATACTTCAAATCAAATGTTTTGGTAATTGCACTTAATGTACATACCAATGATTTTAAGAACGCCGTCGTTATGCATTTCGGCAATATCACCGCTTCTAAACCATCTACGACCGTCTTCTTCATAAAATTCTTCCTTGGTAGCATCTGGAAGCTTAAAGTAGCCCAAAGAGACATTGTCTCCTCCAATTAAGACTTCACCTCTTGGGTAAGGTTTATCCGTTACTTTATATTTTCCATCTTCCCAATCTACCAGTCGAATGTCACAACATCCAAGAGGAGCTCCAACTCTGCCAGTTGATCTATCGGCAGCTATATTCCGAAAAATACGTTATGCTTAATAATTGCATGTCAAAGAAATATTACGTAATATATTTCTTGAATCTTACTTGTAGCAATGGCAGCACAAGCAGCCGTTTCAGTCAAACCATATCCTTGAAGTAGAGGAACACAGAGACAAGTTCTGATGAATTCATGTGTATCTGGGGCCAATGGCTACAATTTAACAGAAAGTAAATTAGCATCCTTGTCCCATCTATTTACTATACAGTAACAAATATTAATTGCAGATAAGATAGTTAACTTACAGCACCCCCGCAAGCCATAAGCCGAACTTTGCCTCCAATAGTCTTCCGAATCCTCTTGAAAATAATTTTATTTACTAAAGGAGTGTCGTAACCTCTTGCGTACCACGTCAGTTTGTAGTTGTAAAAGAATTTGAATACAGCTTGTCCAGTGGGACCTCCGTCGGCTACTTTCTCTTGAATTGCTTTGTATATCCTGTCCAGAATTAATGGAACCGTGGCCATAATTGTTGGTCGTAAAACAGAAGTATCTCCCTTGCAACCTCTTTTAATTTTACTAGAATTGTCAGTCATAGTCAAAGGTGAGCTGTAACCGATAGGGATTCCAGATAGAAAACAAATGGTCTCGCACATCAACTCCAACACATGTGCCAACGGTAAGTAACCAATGTACATATCTGTGACAAGAAATTCAGCGTGTTCTCATTTGCACTTTTAAGTTGCTATCTAGAATAAGTACGTGGTACAAAATACATCTGTGTTAATTAAAGAAATACTCACCGTTTGGATAAACGGGTCCAAGAGCATCAGAGAACGCCATCATTGCTGTCGAAATATTTCTATGGGATAAAAGCACTCCCTTAGGAACACCTGTAGATCCACTAGTGTACATTATGATGGCAATATCATCAGGAGAAGGAGAACTTGTACCTAAATTTTTACCACCAGAGTAATTAATTTGAATGCTACAAATATCTCATCGGCTTTACCGAAATGGTACTATTATTGGTGTACCCATATTAGAGCGAGCTCCCTTTGCAATTATATCACAGAACGAATCAATTTGAACGTCCTCACGGTATCCTTTAGTATCTGTTTTCTTCAAAGGGTCTTCTAAATAAATTACATGTTTCACTTCCGGTGTTTGCTCAAGAATATTTCTAAACTTAGGCATTAAATCATGAGAGGTTAGAACATATTTGGCTTCTGTTTCATTCAATCCATGAATAACAGCGTCGTCACCGAGAGTCGCGTATAGAGTTACAACTGCAAATAAAATTAACATTAAAATCTAATATTCGTCAGATACTAATGTTTCTGTAAACTGAAAGTTTGTACTACATACTACACAAAAATACGAAATGAAAAAGAATTTCTTTAGCATGAATGACATACTTGTAAGATTTTGCTTGAAAGCTCCAATTGCTGCTATGAGCCATTCTGCTCTGGTTTCGGCAAAAACAACAATCCTTTCTTTGGGTTGCAAACCAATCTCCCTGAGCCCTCTACTGAAACTCATACCTAGACGTTCTACTTCATTGTAGGTCTTCCAAAGGTAATCTCCCAAAACATATTTTTTGAAAACTTTTCCGTTCTTTTGCATTTCATCCTCTTCATCTATCACTTCCCGAGATCCCAAACATTTCTTTGAGCCGTTTTTCTTAATGGCATACAAAAATACTTTTTCCATAGTATCAATTTTATTTTGTTCTAGCTCGACGTGCATTGACGAGATAGTTGTTGTGCTTCTGTAAGTGATTCCTCCTTCATGACTGATTGGTTGTGACTGAAATTCAAATAAATGCATTCATGTTAATTATTAACAAACTAATTTCCGAGACATATTTAGAAAACGTAAATACATCATCAATATTACATTGTCAACAAACCTACACCTAAACCTACTGGATTTATGTTATATTCATTTTATCATTTGTGGTAAGCAAGGACAATACTTTTCCACGAGACTAATCACATCTTATGATTGACATCTTATACAAGCTGTCATGCTTGCAATTGGTTTTGTCATGTTATCCGGTATAGGAGGAAAACATGGAAATTGAAATGGAAATGTTAACAGTGCTAAACTTCCATTTGTGAGTGAGAAAAGTTTATATGTGCATAATTCGTCTCCGTGTAAGTACGTTTATTCAATTTTTTACTCTAACAATTAGAAGTGTATGCTTATTACTGGGTAATGTGCACTTAAAATATTTTCCATTTAGCAACATTGTAATGCATATAACCATTGAAGAAGAAATATATCAAATATCTGTCTCCGTAATGCTATGAAAATGGATGGCTGATTTTATTCTGACCCTGGACCTTAACCCTTGATGGTGCAGTTAATTTGGGATTGCGTTATATTTCATATCATTAGCACCACACCACATGCAGAACAGTCGATGAGCCATTCCAGTTCGAGCAATTAATTGAATGGTTACTGTTCATGCACGTAAAAGGAGACCTTGTGCCAGAGTCACTTGTTAAGCCGGCAAAAGGAATCATTTCACAGTTCTCCTGCATACACCTTACCTATTCTCATTTCATAAAATTATACTACACACATGCTATGTGACATAATTTAGTTGATTTATGCACAATTGTTAATCCTGTATTTAATGCAACTGAGACATTTCCTACGGTTCTCGCCTAAAATATTATCCAACTGCTTCAGTCTTTTAAACAATATTTTACGAACAATGAACAAGATACTGTGTTAACAAGAATCAATTGTATGGACACTTGTAGGGTTTTATAAAACAAAGGATTGAAATATTAGTTCAGGAAGTTAAAACTAATGCCCAATAATTCAATTTGAACATGTTAATCAGGACTTCTATAAGGGAAGTTTTTTTTAAACATAGGTACTTCAATGAATTTAATTCCTATAAATACAACTAATCATTCATAAATCAGTCATAAATGGAAAAAAATCTGAATATCTAAATCTACTTGACGGTCGGGATTGAACCGAAAAACTTTACTATGTGAAACAGATACAAATGTTTATGCCCTTTATATAATTTCTATTTCTGTTCTGCATTCCCGACTCCTGGATAACCTATGTATTAAGCCCTGGATTTTCCAAAGCTCTTCTGGTTAGTGCATATAAAATTGGCATAAGTATGGTGATTGGTGTTATAGTAGAAAATTTGTAATTAAAATACCATAGTACATCGCAGGCAGTTAAATTAATCTATTCTGTTACATTATCATTCATTCTACTGCAATATTAATTGAATATTTGGTGCGAGTGTAGGTAAGAATAGAGTTCTGTTGTATTTCAAGATAAAACATATATAATACACATATTTAGATCGATAAAAGCATTTTTTTTGTATCTATTTGCACACTCTTCACTATGAAAGCAATAAATACTATGGATGTCAATCGTGTCTAATCTAATCTAATCTTATATTCATTTCTATTCATAACCATAAAAATCATTTATTTTTCCTACTTCTGTAACAGATATGTAGACTGCATTGTATTGACGTTTAGGTGTAACCTAACCTAGTGTTCATCAATAACGTGAATTGCAAAACCAAAGCACAAATATCCTGTCATTTTCAAGTATTCATGTAAGCAAAACAAATGATAGAGTATGAAATGAAGGCGACGAAGAAAGGAATGTGCATGTCTTGTTTGCATGTCATCTATTCCATGGTACAACAAAATGATAATTTTCCATTGCCAGTAGTTAAACCTGAGTTTGTTTACAACAAGCATTAACATTTCCTATTTTACTTAATTTTAATATTTGAATAATCATCAATATTAAAAGATAAAATTGTTTATGTTATTATTTCAAAATCTGGTACAACATTATGAGCCGGTTCGTCAATATAGTCGCGTAACTAGTAATGCATCCTACAAGGCAAGGCAATGAATTAAAAAATGTAGATCATTTTCATTTATTTGCTATTCCCTAATTGAACCCAATTAGCTAGTACGTCATTTCCTGGTGTGCCTCACTTTGCAGTAAAGCCAGAGAACTTCGAACAAAGTCTCTGTTGCACAAATAAAGATAAAGTACCTATATATCCCACATTTATTTAAACTGTCTAAACAGAATAATAGAACGACAATAGTTAAAATACTTCATTCATGAGATTTACAACGGAAGTGCAAAGTGCAGAGTACATCTGACTTTACTTGAAGCAAAAAGTCAACCTTTGCACATTGCATATGCTACGATAAAAATACAGATATCAAATTGAGCAATCTTAATCCCCCACTCTCATAGCTAACGATACATCGTACCGAACCTCTATTTGTTAATCTTACATAAGGACTCATTTATTTGGTGTACCTATGCGCATGGAAAAATAAATCCTAGTATAACCAGCTTAGATTACTGAGAAAATCAAATTCAAACTATATCCTTATATTCATTTAAACCGGTGCGTTTACTTTCCCGATTCCAGCACACGTCTATTATCAACGTAATTTCTCATTCTCGTAGAAGAATTTCCATTCATTGAAAATTTTAATATTTCGGTATCGGTAGAAAGTTTCGCAAATATGCCGTTGGTATTTCAAAACGATATAAAATATCCCAAGGCAGATCCTACATTCATGGGGAACTTTTTTCTTCTAGAAATATTGATATATTCTAGAAAATATATAGAAATCTAAAAATATTTATATTGGGTAAACTGCAGTTTGCATCCTTACTTTACTTTTATCAAGTGCAGTTTTATGTAGGTAGCAGGTACCAAATTTTAGTAAGTCCATTTATTATTGTATTCTCTCCTAACATTTCCTTGAAATGTAAAGTTTGTCAATGAAATAAGAAGTTTGTGCTATAGCTATCACTAAATGAAAACATTGCCGGAAGACCGTTTGTGAACGTTTAGATGTTCAAATTAAAATAATAAGTAACCATTAAAAATGGAATACATTTTCCTTAAACAAGCAATTAGATTATAAAAGGTCTAAAACAAATATACTTCCAAACTAATTTAAACTCCATTTATAGTGACGTTTGTCTGATTATTCCGTTGATCCCACATACAACAACTAGAAATGCAGTTTTGTGTTAAGACATGATTATTCTTGAATTGTCAGAAATATAGAGACAGTAATTTCTATAAAATATTAGATAAGACTTACCTTTTTTTCCTTATGATCAGCTTTTTTCTTCCATGGTTTCTGTGCAATAGCGTAGAACGGAAGCGTAAGTACATCATAGATAAGTGAAAATGTGAAGAGAATAGCTACGATTATCTGGTCTGCAATACCCATTTTGGAACGCTGGAGCGCCAACCTTATCGGCAGCTCTGAAATTAAAGAAATGAATCTCTTTAGTTTTTACAGCACCAAAATATAACTTTCTATCAAGATTCTACTCTAAACATGATTAGGCATATTTCTTTATCACTCTACACGCTTACTATAGTCCTTATCGGCGTAACCTAACTTGTTAAAAATTGAGAAATTATAAGTGAATACTTAATGGCTTATATTAGCAATGTTATCTGCCCTTATCATAATCACAATTTATAATGTATGTAGTAAGCTATCTTTCAAATGACTCTCAGGAATTGAAACTCTTACAGGGTTGAAGCATTACGCGCTTATGTGTAGCCTTTTCGGTAAATATGTAATACAAAATTACCTTAGCGATAGGAATTACCCCCTCAATGACATTATTCGCATTTAATTTATACAAATTATTAATACAACCTTTTCCGTATACTATACCTCTGCTACATGTCATAACATTTACAGCTTACATACGCATACGTTCGTGTACATAAAATATTTGTGTACTCAAACTAAAAACAAAGCACGTAGGTATAGGTAGCACTGTATGTAGCAGATAATAATACTTACACCCTATTCAGACATTGCACTGTGGCATAATACTTATGTGTTCACAGTAAAGGACACAATGAAATACATGCCCGCACTTGAAATTGTCACTTATCATATTTTATTGATTTATGATAACTTATTGTATTGTATATTATATAGAAAGCACGGATATCTTGTTGGTATAGTATAATGATTTCAATACTGTTTTATGAGTCCATTGGTATTACACTACATGATACACTGATCTGATAGGTCTACAATGGACATGTAATGTATGTCGGTATGTACATACATAATCATTATACTTAAGTATGGACATTAATAGTGTATGTTCACATTTAAAACAAAACTGAAGTTGGAATGTTTAATTATCAATGAAATGACTACTTTGAAACTTTTTATATATTGATTTGCATTGTTGTATGCAATGCGAATTAACCCATCATTAAATTACGTGTTTAAATGGTAAAATTCTAAAAATGATAATCTATAAAGTTGGAATATTTATTTTGTTTAACAGTTAACTAAATTTAATTTACAAAAATTAACTACTTGCTTTACATACTTTGCTGGGGCGTAATATGTGAAGATTAAAATTCACATCAACAAGAAGTTAGTATTAATAAATACTCCTAAAAGTAATATAAAGTGCGTGCCGCATGTCGCATAGTTTTCTCTTCACTTCATGTATACATTCATAAAATCAAAATGTACTCAATACACTTGAACGATAAAGGTTTATTCTTAAAATAACATTTCATGGGAAATTGAACGATTTTTTGCGAATATCAATGATCATACGTTAAAACAACAGTCATTGATTTGTGCCTATTAGTAAACGTAACATCTGTTACACAATGCAATGTATAAACATAGCATATATCATTGTTTTAAGTTATACTGTGTAGCACAATGGCTCCAATTTATTGGGAACTTGGGAAATTAGGGTAGTAAAATCACTATCACATCTGTAAAATATGCACCGTGGTGTACAGTAAATATGATACGCATTGTCTGTCATTGCACATAGCTCACATGAAAGCAGACGCAGATAAATATGGTTCGATGTTGGATTAAAGTTCAAGTTTGCTATTCTATCTGCTGTATCAGTCAAAAGTCAACCAAATATTAGTACAACTTAAGTAATTCATTGGCACGCAGCAACCTAAAATATTAAACTAGTATAATCCTTACTATATTATTATAACATTCCTAATAGTAGGTTTGTAAATGTCTTTAATACAAAAACTAGCACAAAAACCTTCATAGTAAATATTATCATCTTTACTGAAAGGCGGCTCTGTTTATACGATTACAAGTAGAATGATTTAGACTATAAATATAGCCGCTACAGATTTCATACTTTGGCAACAAGATCAATTCTAGTACTAATTCTTATCGAGTTAATGTGCGTGTTCTAACTTATCTAATTTATTAAGGTATTGTCATAGACGTTTGTCAAATGCAAACTATACTACATAATAATATAAGGACAGTAATGGGATTGAACTGATGTGATAAAGTCGACAAGGTTGTTCTCCAAATATAGATAAGACGATAAACGAATACTTCCATGCAGAAAATTGTTGTTGACATTTTTATAATTGGTTATTTTCCACATCTCATCCTATTACTGAGAAAAACGATGACTTTGACCTGACATTTTAATCTTCGTAACAGTAAGTACAAACCCTCTAACACCAAGGACTAGCTCTTAACCTCAGCTGAATAATATACTACTGGATTTTGTATACCTAAGGATTTCTTTGATGTCATGATTATGTTATGAGTCAGAATTTGTTGGTGCAACATTAAAATTTCTCAATTAGATACCTAGTGGAAAAATCCTACATTATATGATAAACAATTACTAACAAACATAATCTACAGTTAAAAATGGGTCGATTTGCAAAATTACAATGATTCACTTGTATTGTCTCACGTCTCACACTGAGCAATGCAATATTTTAAAAAGTCAGCAACTAAAGTTGACATGTGCAAAGCATTAGTTTCTAGACAGAAATTATTGAATTTGCAATTTACTATAGTATAATTTAACTACCACAGATAGTTGGTGGAATATGAGCAAGTTTAATTTACTTACAATAATAGTTAGGTAAATGCAAAATATAAACATGTCTACGAAATACATAAAATATTGTGTATTTTTATAAAGAAAAAAGCTGTTTATTTTACAAACCTGACATTGTAATCTTCGGTAGATTATAAGTAAGTCTATAATGTATTCCTGCTGTCTGTTTGAATACACAAGAGTGTCACCAACCTAGCGTAACACGTAATTTGTTTTGTTCGTTGGTCCTACGAGGATGAGATGATACTGAATTAAACCAGCTCTGTGGATGCAATTAAGTCACTTTCTCAATGAACAGTATATATGTAAAGTATAGTGTACTTAAGCCTATTAAGGCCTTTGTACCCAATTATCAATATCTCTGTATGCCTAGCTTCCTTCTGCTGCATTTAACAGACTGAAGCTGTGAGTGAGTACAACAGAAGTTATTAAATCTTGGTAAACGACAAAAAGGTTCTTGTTGAGCGAACTAAAGTTTCATTTATCTAAGCAAGCCGAGTATTACACCAATGGGTTACAGGCACAGGGTTTTCCTGCTGGAAACTTATTTATTCCTATATACCTACATTGTACATAGGGTTACTACCAACATAATATACTAAAGTTCTGTTGAAGAATAAAAATACTTACAGCATAACAACATAAGGAGTATTACTTAACACTTCAACTCACACATACATGAACATGATAGACACACTCAATTTACAGACGCGGTTACTGCATGGAAAAATTTCCAACCTACTACATTTCCATTACAACTATGACAATGTATAAATAGGTGTCTATACATTGTCTACTGTCTACACGCGTAGGTTGTCTGGTGTTGGTAAAGTATGTACATAACTGAAAATGAGAAAATCTTAACGTTATATTGATTTAAGTATGTGTAGCTACTTGACTTGCTGACGATGTAAGATGGGGATCGGATGGAGAAACTGCGTTACTCAATTTACAACAAAATGCATACATACGATATATTATATGCGTATGCACTGAAGTAAGCAAAGCATCACTCCTTTGGTTTTCATTCCCACATCCCCAGGAATGCCATAAACGCAAGTTATTATTCTCTGAAGATAGTGACGAATATGGTACAAATTGTCTCATAGTCTCATACATTAACCTACAACCTTTGAGGTTTAGACATTAGAACTTGACATTATGTATTTGAGATTAACAGAACAAAGGATCTTTTTAAGAATAAAAATGTGTTTGCTGGTATACATATCTACAACATATACAGTTTATTGCATACATGGGGAGATAGATATTTCTTTTTATCTTAATCATTCATTCATTCATGCTCTCTGACCAGTGTAGAAAGTAATATTTACCACTGGTATTAAGTGGTACTAAATGAATGGTAAATAACGTTAAATACCAGTTCTGCTCAATGTTTTATCTGATGCCCAAAAGACATGATTTCAGATTCACGTTCCAATACTTACCCTTACCATGTAATGTAAGGATGCAAAACAAACTTTAACTTTAAATCTTCAACCTTTCTTTTGATGCGACATTTAGGAAGCACTATTTTCTTTATAAAATTTTATTTAGGAAGCAAATTTTCTTGTGTTGTCCTTTTATCGTTTCTATACTACTAAAGCAAATTTTTACCATTTTACCACTAAAGTGCATTTGTACCACTGTTATGGTAAAATAGCCTAAAAAGTGGTATTTGAGCAACATTGTCTCTGACCAGTCAAACACGTGAACAAAGTGAACTTTCAGAATGGATTTTGACTCGTAATTTTCTCAGGAAGAAAATAATACTACACTACTAATAAGTGACAAAGAACATATAGGTACATTTTTACAACTGCACTCCTCCCCATGTATCCATCCCATCACACATATGAATGAGTCATGTCAAGAGACATGGGGGTAAACACCCTTATAGACTTCCATTTACTATTAATGTAATCAGCATTGTATTTATATCGACTGTATCGTTGCATTTTTCTAAGGGTATGAAAGTATAAATCCTAAACAAACTTAACTAGGCATAATAGATAATTTCAAGTATCTTATGTAACTATAAGTATAACTGCACCCTTACAATTACAGCTTAGTTAAAGCTTACCCTGGCATACTTAACCTTAACCCCAACCGACTTAATAGTTAGATCAAAACACCCTCAAAAAGGGGAGAAAAACAATCCCGATTACAATTACGACGGAAAACCGCATGCAGATATTGAGAGATATACTGGGTTGGCCATAAGTAAAAAGTAGAGCAGAATAGGACAAACGACTAAGTTTGCGGCAATGTAAATAATCAGCTCCAGCGTTTTTACCCACTCAATTAAGTTTGTATCCGGGTTGATTATTTACACTGTAGCTTTTAGCGCTTTAGTTATTTGTCAGATTGTGCGTTACTTATGGTCATCCCTGTGTAGTAAGGATAGTGGCCGAGCCGAAATATAAGAATGTCCCGAACAATATGTCTGTCCGCTTGTTGTATAACTTCAGAAAGGTTTGAAATAATTAGTTCAGAGTTTTCTATTGTTGCTGGGGCCGAGAGAGAGATATGGTGCGAATTTGGACACAATCGGTTGAATCCTTTTTTGACCTAAATTTGACTCAGTAACTGTAGTCATGAGCTATTGTTGGTGTTGTGTATGTATACTGGAGAAATCGCCGTGACTTCATTTTGGTGACTTTTGCTTAGTAGCTACACTATAGATGGGCCTCAAATACACTGGTGTTATTAATAGGAGACTAGGAGACTTCTGCTTCTTCCCTATACGCATTGGTTGCAATGCTTTATTCATTACCAAAGTATGAACAGTGTGAAGTTGGCGTTCCTATTAACCCTATTCCCAAATTGTCTTTACACAATGTGTTTGTTGTTTACTTGTGTTTTCATCCCAATACAGAACGACATTACACTAGTTAGGTAGCTACTCTATTTAAAGCACCCATTTTAGAAGAACTAACAAAAAACCAATAATCAAAGTACATAGATTAAAATTAAATACTATAATACTATGTGGGTATGGTGCTTGTATCTGCAGAGACTGCAAATTCTTTCTTGTATAACATTGACAGCTCATTTTGAGAGGGTGTCAGTGCCAGAATCTAAGACCGGAAATGATGCATCTCATTCAGAGTTGATGACCAGTCTCAAGAAAACAATACAACCAGTGAAGAGGTTCAGACAAGACAACAACCAAAAGTTCTGACTACAAAGAAACCCTATTATAGGTTTCTAAATTTGGTACTGTATAGACAGACAAACAGACATAGACAGATACAATTTAGAATTTACAATAAAATAAAGCCATAGAGCTCGCCATGTCAAAACCAGTATAAACATCTTGTAAACCACCCGTCTTATAGTATTATTTTGGACACCAATACCAAGGTTGTACAGCATATTCCTAAGTTATGAAAGTCCCACAGGGAAGGAACCCTTGTACCCACATATATATTTTTATTCTGTAAATGTACACTGCTAACTTAGAGATAAGAGTAGATTCTAACAGGCTCTTCATTTATTTCAATCATTTTTCTATCTTTGTGACACTTGACACTCACGAACCCAAAGGAAATAAGATGGGTAATATGCACTCGCACAAAAGTCATCCTTCAACTTGGGAACCTAGTGTTATCTTTTTGACAGAGGATGAAAATAAGAGTCCAATTCCTAAGTATACAGTTATTTTAATTTACCAAGCATCTCCGTGATAAAATTTCCGCTCAAGCTGATTAACCGTAATACCGACACTAAAACATATTCCTCATATAAGTCATTACTTTTAGAAGTGACATAAGGACATATTACATAATTTAATAAATATACAGAATACGGGTTTAGAAAGAATTATCTTTTTCCCATTCCAACTGAACTTAACTTCAGACCTGTTGACCCATAAGCCCTCCCTATCTTGTTGCACATAATATTTTTATATGTTACTAATAATGTGACTTTCGATACGTTTCTTGTAAGTTATTTATCAATGCATCCTGTTTCTGGAATTCTGTATTCTATCCTACTAACCACTTTTGGTATTATCACTCGACTCCTGTCATTTCTAATATGCATTACACAGTTTACTAACCAAAGAAATCCAAGTAAGAAAACAGTTGCGACTACATATCCTATGCGTTTTGAGCAGTGCAAGGCGGATGTAAAATTTAAAAAAAAACAACAACAAGGCGAACAAGGTGAAATATTTTGGTTTTGCAATCTAAAAGATAAAATTTCCTTTCAAAGAGCACAAAACGTAATTCCAGAGTATTCGCAGAGTAGTACTACATTGCTTACTTGCTTAGCAAGAAGGTTAAATTTAGCGAGACAAAAGGAGTATAAGTTCTGGGATTTCAGTAAGCTAGGCTAAATCTAAGATACAACAACGCTAGCACTTTTCTTGGACATTAGTTGCATGGAACGTCGTAAGTCAAAAGATAAAAGGTTAGCTTTAGAACGGTTTGGAAGGCCTAAAGAGTAGCTCTGCCTAAAGGCCTTTTATCATGTTGACATTCTAAAGGTAGCTTTAAAGTAGTATTCGTATTTTGAACCCTTCCATGTTCCTCATTTTACACCGAATACACCAATCTACAATTATAACGCATTGCGTAGCCTACACGAACAAAAAAGTTTAGGATTAATCTTAGTCTTGTTCTAGTTTACCAACTCTGCCTTTAAGAGTAAAATTAGAAATGACACTTCACCTGACAATTGAGTTGTACGTTTTCTCATTGTCGGTTTCCTAATTCTGGTTATTTCACTGCGGTAGGTAACTTTCAAGAATCTAACCTCACACCGCACCGGCAGATAAAAGTTGACAATTTGATGGATAGGTTTGTACAACATTTCCACTGGCTAAATTGAATTAGGAATACATATTCCTAAACCTAATTCAGTGTATTGTCTTTTCTTAAGTTTTCTATCACATTGCAAGGGACAAGCAAACTAAACAGCATTGTTCATTGTTCACCCCCTTATTTTTGAAATTATATTAGTAATTTTTAAATAATACTGCATTCAAAGACATGGTTGAGAAAACTGCTAATATGAAGGTAAAGTTTTTGCTTTTGTATTGGATGCCAGTGCAACAATAAACGAACTGTTAAGAACGAACTTAAATATTGGTAAATAAAAACCTGAAATGAAAATTAATTTTATTATGCAATGTATGGGTTAAATTGCTGAAAATGCTGTCTTACGTAATTACGTACCAACAAAACTGGCAATTAGGAAAGCAATAAACTGTAACATGCTTGAACCGCAGTAAAAGATATTCATACAGCTGCATGCACACGCATTGCTCATTAATAAGTAATTACTCATGCACATGCTACAATACCAATACAATGTGCAGTAAAGTAATGGAACATATCTTACAAGTTGCTTTATACCTCTAGTTATATCTGTACAGCTTAGAAGTACATTTGTAGTAGAAGTACCTATGTAATGCATACTGCATACTGATGCATATATTGCACTTCTTTAAGGCTTTAACCTATGCACGGAATATGCAATGCAATAGGCAATAGTAGTTTTAGCTTGACCATGAGCTTGCCTTTACACTTACAGACAGAAGGCCAAAAATTAAGACAAAAACCAAATTTTCGTCCAAAGTGACTACACTTTTGTTCCGCAATATTTTCCCGTGATAAAAGAAATACCAGTTATCTAATCTATAATACTATTTTTCATTTCATTTTGCTGTACCATTGTAAACCTTCCACTTATCCACAAGCTGAAATACGAAATGTAGTTCATAGCGTGGTATGTAGCTACTATTTATGTTTGCAAGAATGACTACAATGGTTACAATGCAGATTAATAAAATGAAAAGGTTATTCATGGAGATTCTCCAAAGAATTAGCACTACAATTACAAGACTAGCCACAACTTACAAATTCTTGAGATGTAGGGAGGCTATTTTTATATCTTCTTTAGTTGCAGTACTGGCGTCACAAAGAACAGAATAAGTAGTCGTAATGGTAAATTGCGCAATTCTAAAATTATAATTCACAAACACATATGATAACCATTCACCAACAGGGTTTCTCCCCACCACAAACCACAAGTGAAGTTATATCAGAAAAATCACTTTTGACTTATATTTCCGTACCTGGATTTACACCAATGTAATTGTTAGCAGTTTACTTCAAACAAATATATAATTTCAAGCTCAAAATCCGATTTTATAATTTCAATATACAAGTACAACTTATAGGCAAACTCGAATAGTATCAACGGAAAGAGACACTACACTATTGATGAGATGTATTTTAGACAGGACACAAGTAGCAAAAATTGAAAAGTATTTCCCTCGTGCCTTTGCAGATGTGTCATATTTCAGTTGGTGTAGATTTGAATAAAAGTGTTCAGCACCTCATATATTAGCATACATCGTTTTGCAGTCTATGCTAGCAAACGTGTACGAAAGGGGCTTTTTGTGGATGTATTTTTGTACGTGTGGCTGAGACCTTGTACTGGGTTGTGATGGTCTGTCATATCCTGATATCTGTCTATGGGTCTGCGACTATGAGCTCAGAGATGCAAAGCAATGATGCAACGATAGTGTATCCTGATCTTTATGTAATTCGTGTACTATTCTACAACGCAGCTTACGCAACTTCCAACAGATTGGCAACTTTGTATCGAATTATAACCTAAGGATTATAGTATAGAAAAACTCCCAAGAACATTAATATTGCCAATGCCACAGTAAATTACTATGCAGCCCAAATATTTATCAAATAAGAATAACAAACGTCAGGTACATCATATAGTTAATATTGATAGCCTACTAGGCAAGTCATCAGTTAGTAGTTTTAGTCAACACAAAGTTGGGATGCATAGGTATTGCACACACATTATATTTGCTACCTAATACGTTTTAAGTGCATAGGTGCACATTTAAGATACAAATAAAAGTAGATTTATAGATAAGCAGCCTGTATCCGACAAGCCATCTGCTTTTTGCATTTGAGTATGTGAAGTCAAGTCGTGTATTTTTACACTGTTCAGTGCAAGATAATAATGTATTTTAGGTTGCTAAACTTACGTCCAAGTTTTCATACTTGCTCATACGATTATGTATCAAATGCACAAGCAAAAAACTGTTGTTGTACAAGCTAATATGGATACATTCGCCATACCCAACTCCACAATACCTAGGTATAAACATTTTCAGTAGTTAAATCATACTACTATATACTTCCATGTTTCGACGTTTATAATTGATAGGTGATCAGCATGCTGACCATGAGGAAAGTATTGATACATTAGTAATGTTGCTCAGATGTCCTACTGTAACAACTGAGTTAGCTGGAGAATGTTTGCACAGAGTAATTAACCTCTGTATAAGCTTCTATGTATCGTAACACGCAGTAGTATGAAATATAACTACTAATGATAAGTAAACTAATTTACATTTACGTATTGCACTCGCACTCCTAATACAAACATGATAAATAGGTAGTCAAACAATTAAAAGGCAAACTTGGTAATGTTTGTAAGCACACTATTATTAGTTCTTTGGATTACTCTTATGGTTCATGTATATCAACATTTACATGGTACAATAAAAACTACAACTGCTAGGCGACTAAAATGCCATATGGGAATCGATGTGGCTCGTTGTTCTAGCCGCTGTCAAACCAGTTAGCAGTTGCCTATTTTCAGGATTATTGTTTCCAAACGTTTTCAGTATAAAGTATAAAATATATAAAATTATAAAACTCTAATCAAGCGTACTCCAAGATGTCAGTACGCAACACAACGGAAATAGAAATAATTCACATTGTCCATATGCTTTTATTTAGCACCACCCAAGCCGCCCATCTTCTAAGGCTAACTAAAATCCAAAAGTTGCTTGAAGAGGAATATGAAAAGACATTAAGTCTACAACTAACATGATAAACGTTTTATCACGTAAGCTGTAAGATTTCTTACCTTAATTAAAAATAGAAGAGTATGCTAATGCTAGATTGGGATTGTATGTTGAGTTGTTCACATCAAATCGATTCAAACGAAAATCACAGTAAAAAGTACATTTACTGTTGGTTCCCTCTTGGTAGAAACGGACATCAATCTGCGCACTGAAATATTTAACAAAAATATAAATTAATTCCAATTTTATAATTCTATTTTTGTCATCGATATCATGACATATAATATGCAATGCAACACAAGAAGAATATTCTTATAACTGTGTATTGTATTCTGTATTCTCAATTTCCATCAGAAGTATTAAACCGTTTAAATGAAATGAAATAGCTACAATTGTGTTTATATTCGTGGGTTTTTTGAATGGTATAAGCTTATAATGCATTGTAAATGACAAATGAACAATGCTATTAGTAAATAAAAGGATGGGTTGGCCTCGGGCAAAGGGTACCAAAACGACAAAGTCCAGCAGACCCACTGTATCTCAGAATATTTAGAGGGTACCCCCCAATGTTTCATCGGATGTCAACCGGACATGACCTGGAGGACACGTTCCCCCCCTCCCCACCCCCACGGGGGGGTGGGGGGTAAAGTGAGATTTCACCGGATTTTAACGTTTCTCGACATTGCAAGCAAAATAATTTTTTAGCCCCCACCCCCACCCCGGGGGGACAAAAAAGATTTCATCGGATTTGAACCCACCTCTAAAAAATTGGGAGGGGGAGGGGCTGAAAAAAATATTTTGCTTGTAATGTGGAGAGACGTTCAAATCCGATGAAATCTTTTTTGTCCCCCCGGGGTGGGGGTGGGGGCTAAAAAATTATTTTGCTTGTAATGTCGAGAAACGTTAAAATCCGGTGAAATCTCACTTTACCCCCCACCCCCTCGTGGGGGTGGGGAGGGGGGGAACGTGTCCTCCAGGTCATGTCCGGTTGACATCCGATGAAACATTGGGGGGTACCGTCTAAATATTCTGATATACAGTGGGTCTGCTGGACTTTGTCGTTTTGGTACCCTTTGCCCGAGGCCAACCAAAGGATGAAAAAGACAATCAGTTTAGATAGTTTAGCCTCACCCCCGGTGTGAATTGAAGTTTTATTTCCGATTTCCGATAAACGAAGAATAGGTTTATTATAGAGGTTGAATCTGAATCTGGGATGAAGTGTAAACTTGAAAAATTAATACTGGCCGGGTAACTTCACATATACTTAATATTCTTGTCACAAGACAATGACTAGAGATCAGAGATTGTAAATTACGTTGAAAGTTGAGGGTATTTCATTCTTGACACAAAAACTCGCAATTCTGAAATAAAAACGATAAAGAAAACGTTTAAATTTTCCTGAACTAAAGACAAAGTGGCATTATTTAGTGTGCAGCTAGTACAGGTTTCTGCAATTCAACAAAGATTTTTTATGACACACTTCTCAGAAGATTATTACAAGCTTCTCCTCTAAATCTTATCTTTTTTGATATTTTTAACTGATCTGCAAAACAAGAAATAGCAAATAGCAACTCAAAATATATTTTATTTTGTGTGCCTAATTAAGCATATAATAATGCCTATACTGTGGAGAATGTGTACACATGACATGAGTGTCAACAAATGTATGTATTAAGGAATACTAAGTTTGTAGCATATTTTCTTTAGCATTCAGATTAGATAATTCAGATTAGCTAACAATTTAATTGTGGATTGTAGAGTTCAAAAAGAATTTCCCTATGTAAGATAATAATCAATTGCGTTAACTGTTAACTTTTTACAAACAATTTGCTACAGATCTTATTTAAAGAAACGATTTAAATACAAAGCAATAATATTTACCTATCTAGCTAGACTTACTAGATGCTATTCGTTATGTTGATAATATATTTCAGGCCTAATTTTAAGTATAATAAAATTAGTACCTTTTACGAGGTATGAGATACAGAATTTGGGTACACGAAACATAAAAGCTACTGCGTCAATGTGCGCCTACTATCTATGTACAGTGTATTCATAAGAAGCTATAGATCATTTATAAATAAATGATGATTTGTATTACTTTGGGGTTGGGGGTATACACAGTATACAGACAATACAGAGTTTATGATATAGTGGATAATGCCGATCTGCGTGTCAATGATAAGAAGGAGCAACCTAGTTTTACATGAAAAATTACTAATAACGAATGAATTACTAATGAAGTGGCGTGACTTTACTTCCAGCGAATAGCAAACTTGTATAATAGAGCAGTGATAAGGATGTGATAATAGCTTCGGAGTACAGGAGAATCAATTGATGAAAACTGAAGTAGACTTGCCTTGTCCCATTAGTTGCCTGTTGCATATGCGCTGACAATGACGACGGCTGCCTGTAGGAACGGCTGATCCAGACAGTCTGTGTACTGTCCACAGATTTCATATTCTTCTGCTTCATAGGCTGCTCTATTGCTAGGTATGCTCCAGTTTTGTTTAGATTTTAGAACTGACTGGAGTGGAAGCGGAATTTATAGATTTTCTATGGCCTACTGGTTATTATATACCTGTACTGTAGGAACTCATCTGTAATCTCTGTGCTTAAGTACACAACAAATAATGCCTACACCTGTCTGCAAAATATCAGGCAGTTATATCTATAATGTATATAAAAGTAGTTCATATCGTGACGTATATTATGTTAACTGGTAAATACTGGTATAGCAGAGTTAGGAAGTACATCTCTCCTATTTATAACAACTAATGCTTATGCTTATAAGTAATGCACCTAATGTACCATGTGTATTGGTACTAAATGTTTGCACACTATTCACCATATCAAAGTTTATTAGGGTTCTGAAATTGAAAACTGGGTTTCAAATGTGTATTAGGTAAATTTACTTTACATGTCACTGGTAACTGGAACTGAAAATCATTATTTTGATGAATTAAGATATGCACGAATTGCAGAACTTATTAGTAAGTATGTATTACTCATGACGATCATTATTGACACTTCGTAAATGTAAAGGTGAGCAGATTAACATAGTAAGTAGATATAGTTTGAAATACAGTAGTTCGCAATTGCATTCACGATGAGTCCCTGATGCTGAGCTGAGTTGTGTTCGCCTGATTTGTGCATTCAAGATTTGTCTTCAATAATAACTCATCTTTTCTACAAATAGTATACATCTGTAACAGAAAAGTTTTTTCATTCAATCTGTCCAAAAATTGACTTTAAATGCATAATATGGAAAATTTTTGGAAGATTTACGTATAAATTTTAGATTGTGTTTAAAAGGACTATCAATATGGATTCCCCAAGTGTGATACTTTGTTTCATTTTCGCTATCAATAAATGTATTAACGTTCTCCTTCCACTAAAGAGAAAAGGAATCATATTATTGAAGCAATTGATCAATTTTCCCTTACATGAATCTTTTTTTGCTTATTAAAAATACCTTTCTGTAATTACTCTTTTCATGTCCACACAGTAATGAAGTGAGATAACAAGAACAAATATCAAGAACGATATTACATCTTCGAAATAGAGATGTGTACTCTTTCATTAGCAACCTGCGATCTATTTCTGTTATTGTACTCTCAAACTGCTCCACATCCACCTATGAAATGACATAAGTTCAATTGAAATTGAAGGTTGCATTTTAATAAATCTAAAAATGTGATTATTCTTGCATTTGTTGAATTGATCAGTCGTTCAGGACATTCCGTGAAAAACTGAACTGCAGAACCGTAAAACAAGCTGTAGTCTCTTTCAATTAAGATGAGATTATGTTTTTGAGCTTCGCTTTTGGGAGACGAGACCATTTCTATTATGACATTTCCAGTAGGTTTACGAAAATGCGGGTTTATTTCGGAACCATTGTTATTCTCACTGTCGCTTGTGTCTTCATCTGAGTCGCTAATAATCTGTAGAGATTTAGATATGACAATGCCATCAAGGGGTCCTTTTGTCAAGTCCTGGGATTTTAAATGTATGAAAATGATTTAAGTTACGTGTTTAACAGTTTGTTAATAAACCAAATGGGAAAGCAAATAATCTTAATCTTTAATCTTAGCCCATCTAACACTTCTCGTGTCAAGTTTACAAAATACATATTATTTACATAGTCCATAGTCTGTCCATAGTATTCACAACGTGAATACATTATATATCTGAGCCATAGTTCTAGAGAACAAAATCTGAAAATCTTTCAAGAAGAAAATGTACAAAATACATTTACCTACTCAAGTAAATCCACAAATTCACTAAATGCATCAAAACTAATCTCTGCATTGTGCAGCACACAGCACAGTTCTAGAGATCATACTCTCAAAATGTTTTACTATCAAAATGTGCAAAGTACATGTATCAACATCAACGCATGTAATTTCATTTTGCTGCCTATATACATGAAATTTGTGCGCCATAGTACCTACAGTTGGCGCTTCCAACTGTTGTAACGTAAATTATAAAAGTTCTACAATAATTCCGAAGTTTTATTCAAATCTTTGCCTATCTTTATCAACTCTGGGTTCTGTTAGGGCTTGTCGTCAGTTTTCTTAGCTATCTTTACCTTTACAAATGTTTTTACAGTAATATGAATGAGGTTTTCACGCAATGACGCAATTATGAACTGAGGCATAGAGCTACGAAAGGACCTTTATGTTACACCAATATTTTAAGCCATAATTTGGAGGTAACTATATATGATTTCTCCTTTCTAAAGTTTTAAGTTCTTCAATGGACAAGGTAAAATAGGTACTTATACAAAAAATCGCCTTACCTACCACAAAATCGAACGACCCCAAGTTTCTTCGACTAGCTTGTACGGGAAACATTTTTTAAATGTGTTTTAGCACTTTGCATGTGCAGTTAGTATATTTTAATGGTTTTCCTATTTTAAAAACAGTTTCTTTGTTAACAACAGTCAGTCAAGAATAACTACTGACTGTTTGTTGTCTCAGCTACTGCTGTATATTTCATAGTTCGCTATTGCAAAATGCATAAGTGCAAGTAGGTATATGAAAATCAATGATTACAATGCACTTTGCCTCTGGTGACCTTGCCGGGCAGGGTCGTCTGAGTAGGTACTCAGGTTCGCTATGAACTACATAAATATGTCTTTTATTCTGAAAACAATAAAATTATTTATATATAACATAGATACAATAGGGTTGAAAACAAATTGCTAAACAGAACATCACAGTGTAGTAGGTACATGCTACATAGATGTATATTGTAAGTCCAAGAAAATTCCAAAATCTAAAATCACATTGGTAAAACAAAGTGATGGCAAGACTTAGATACGAATAAAAATAAAAGAAATCAATCCGACAACAATTAAAATTGGTGTCACTACTAGAGAAGATGCAGCTCCTGGTGATGGTGTGGTGGTGGTGGTCTGTGGTGGAGGTGGTGCTGCATACGTACAATAAATATTCCATAAATATGATATTTCAACTCTTAGATTTACATTTAATATGATCGAAGCTTACCAGGAGGTCCTGGGCATTGATCTTCATTTTGGTAGCACCATTCAGGTTGAAGGGAATCTGCTTGTATACCACGTTCCTTCAAGCGTCGACGATTATCAACCATCCTTCTTTCTGCTTCCAACCAGGTTGTTTGAGGATTTGTCCACAACCTTTCTGCAAGGGCTGCTACGCGAGGAAATATTTTTCCTTCAACTGCAGTTTCGTCGACCTAATATTTATCAGTTTTTCATGAGTGTTGAAAAACAAATGAAATCGTAATTATTAGAAATCCTAAGTGAATGCACCTGTTCAGACCACATTGCAGTTGATGCCCCTAGAATCTGTTTACTGTCAACGGCAGCTTGAGCCTTTTCTTCTCCTGCATGCTTAGCGTAAACCTTTTGTGGACTGTGGTCATAAATCGTCTACAGAAAAATAGCGATAGTATGTAAATAAGTGGTCATCACTGAATTCAGAATTACTATATTTCTTGTAATGTGCAATATACCTGCCACCCTTTATACGGAGAACACCAGTTGTGCCCGTTGCCAATCCAAGCCTGATAACCACTGTAATTACGACATAAATCAAATCAAATTAATTAACTGAAATTAAATATATAAATTCACAATATGTTTAATAGTCTAAAGGAATTACCAATCCAAATATAAAGAATCGAAGTTCGTGAATATAGTACGGTATCCATTGTCAAGTAAAAATGGAATTTGTGGATCATCGACTATAACACATGAGAACAATAAATCAAATTATCTATATCTCTAACGGACAATTAAATGGGTATAGGTTTACATTTTACACTGGGGTAACACTTCTAGTAGGCAAACTACTCTGATGTGAATCGCAAAATAATAAAATAAATGCTAAAAATTATGGTATAGGTAACTATTACTTAGTACTTACCATCACCCCATAATTGAATAATGTAACTCTCGTTAGAAAGGTATTGTTTCACATAGTCTGGACTGGTAATTAGTGAAGTCCATAAAATCGCGGTAAGGTTACTGTTTCCTGAAGTACTAAGTGCACGGGTGCGTGCTAAATGATTTTCAATAAATGTATTCAATAAACTTAATTTGTCCTACATAAAATTTTTTCAAATTCAGTTTTGGTATTATAGATTGGAAATAATTCTCTACCTTTAGTCTGAAATTCATCCCATAATTTTACAAAGCCTGCTTCGTCTCTAGCCCATTGCTTTCCCTCCAAATAAGAAATAATTTCTGTTGAAGTGTTGTAGCAATTCAAATGCACTTCGTCTCCTCCCATATGGAACAGGTCATTGTCGAATATGTCCATGTATTCTCTATAAACCTTTTCTGGAGCGAAAAAGTTTAATAAAGTTAAATATGGTATGTATTTTCTATGTAAAAAACTTTACGTAATGTAAACGATTGCATTGGAATTTTGTAATCTATCATATTTGGTTAGAATCTAAATTTGACATGACAAAATTTTTATTTAGAAATTGGATTATAAAACATAAAAATGAATTACAAAACGAGTTCTAATTTCGATGTAAAGCAGATTATAAATCATTATCTTTTACCTAGAACATTGTACATTTCTTCGTTAGCGATGTTTAATTGACCACATGGAGGTTCTACACAATAGTCGTACCAAGGCTCCGCATTTTCACAAACAACAAGTTTTCCGAGGCCCGCAGATTCACCCCATTGCCAACCATTGCCAACATGTGCAGGCTGTATCGCGTGACGGTACAAAATTATACATCATAAAAACTACTTTAGTATTATATACAAGAAATGGACATTGTTAATTTTATTATAATAGGAGTTGCCATTCAATTAGAGGTGTTTTGCTGATATACTTATACTAGTTTACATATAGTACATACCGCATCGAATTCTGCCACTATTTTGATTCCGCGAATTTTTGCGTACTCCACTAAAGCTATTAATTCTGCCTTTCTGTAAATTTTTCTGGGAGAATAAGCTCCATATTGAGTCAGCTAAGATAAGTAAAACACAGAAGGTAAATCAGGGCCTTTAAGTAATGTAAACCGTAAAACATTACTACTGCAAAGAAACTACAAAGCAAGCTCTTGTATAGCTAATCTTTTACTGCCACTGTTGGCAATTTAATAATATTTTGTCAACTTTTTCGGTTCATAAAGTTACTTACCCTTGGTTCTAATGTGGATTCCAAGGGGAAAGAATGGGTATCTGTTAAATGGCTAAAAATAATCATTGAGAATTAGGTACCATTATAATAATTCAAAACACAAAATTAACTTACTCTTGTCTTATTTGACATTAGTATTTACCACTAATCTTTACTTTTCATATTACAAATTCGAAACTTTATTTTCCTGAGCATACATATAGTTGGAATGCAGAAAGGTAAGTCTTAGTGGAACCAATAATACTTAAATTATGGAACTCAGTTTTTCCAATATTTAACTTACAGGTGAAACATATTTAGTTTGTTAAATGACATCCCATCAATCAATTTCCGTAGTGTGGGGAGGGGCATGAAATTCCGGGAAACATCAATATGAACACCTCGATAACTGAAGACAGGCTTATCCTTTATGTCAACATCATTAAGTATCTGCATGGAAAATAAAATGAATTATTTTGTGGTTATTATATCTAACTTACGTTGTTCTATTGCTCTAGATAAGAGGAGTAGATCATATCATCAAACAGTGAGTCTGGACATTCTCAGTTTATTAAATGATACCCAATGGTAAAGGATTAAAAATTGATTAAATATGAATTTATATTACAAGATTTATTGATGTCATTGTTTTCGGCTTTAGTTTGAAAATGAATGTATTGCTGATAATTATGTCGATGAGTCATGCATTATCTAAAATGCATGCTTCATATAGTGCAAATATGTTCCTATACTAGAGGATCATTATTGAAACTCCTCAATTTATGTGGAGTTACCCTCAAATAAGGTAAAAATATATTTAAAAAATAAATGTCTATAATATACCTTTTCATTAACGATTTATGAATAGTACTTAGTACATGCACATTTGAATGTTTCTAACATTTTTACCACTTCCTCCATATCGTATGTGTATGAATGAATGATAAAATTAATGATATGAAGAGGGATGAATTGTAATGAAAATGGATTTCAAACCTGGTAAAAGTTACTCTCGTCATCGTAAGCTATCAACTGGCTTAAAGTTTCCAGTCCGTGTCTGGCACCAAAATATGTTGGAGCCTTAATTGAAACTTGCACGTTTACGACAGGCTAAAAAAGTTTAAAAAAGGCTGATGATTTCCGTGTTAAGAGTTGGACAGTTATACTCAATTAGAAAATATAAATTATCTATTCAATTTTTCTTATAATAGAACTATTCATACTGCCACAGTAGTAAAGGAAACTGTAAGCTCGTATGATTCGTCTGTATCCAATCCCAAAGCATGACTGGTTTCTGTAATTTCAAAAGTCACGGTAACTGTATTATCCGCTGGGGCACGAATACTTGATGGTACATCTTGTGGCTTCATCTGAAATCACAGCAGAAGAAATTATAAATTTGTTTTAGCCTAAACTACAATAGTAGTAAAATTAAATACGGACCATTCTTTGTTTTAATGAGAAAAATATAGAATTAGTAAATAATTTAAAATACATTTCCATTTTTGGCTTACAGAGTTTAGGTTAGCAAGGAAAATGTCCCTTATTGCTGTCAGCCATGCTTGATGAGCCCCCGTAGGAATATTGATTGTCAATTTGGTATCTGAAAAGGGTGTCGTGGTATTTGCAAATTTTACCTAAAAGTACAATGCGTATTATTATAAGACTGCACTTCAGAATTTAGTAAAAGCAAAGAAATTGTTTTAATGATTGTGGTTTAATAATTTCTTACTATATTGGTGGGTAAGGGCCAAAGGTTTCCATCGGTCGCGCATTTTAATTTACAAACAGCCTGAGCATTCCCAACCTCTGGTGCAACTAGGGTTGATCTGTCAACCTTTTTGCAAAACTTATTGCGGCAGACGTGAGTCCAGGGAGATTGAAATTGCCTGAACAGAATTTTTATTGCAAAAATTGTGCTTATACCCATTAAAAGAATTTAATAAAAATGTTTACTAACCCATAAGCAACCGTCCCGCATAATGCAATCACGAACCCAATACTTAGCACTTTCTTAAGACCCATGGTCGGTATTTTCCAGTTGATTTATAAAATGCCAACTGGTTTAATTGGAGTTGTTGTACTTTTGCAGTCAGATCCAGGTATGCAGTTTGATTATTGGAAACTATGGATTTACAATTACTATTTGCATCTCCATTGAAAAGGGTAATAAACAAGGGCAAGAGGACAAATAACCTTATAGTGACTAGATTAAAATTGATTACTTGGGTATTGCTGTCGGTTTTGCATTTGTGGCTTATAAATGTTATGACTAATACCTAACTCAAGTGATCTACTTAACTGTTTTAACAAATTAACAGATATTCAATTTAGTGTACACTACATTGTGAACCATACTGAACTAGTAATCTTATCAGATAGTTATTTTACTTCGGAAAAGGGAAAATCATTGAGGTATGTACATTTTTCGTGTAACGAATTATCTTGTTTACTGTGATTTGATGAGCCAGTTCTTAAGTTGGCTTATACCTATTATAAGTATACACTAATCATACTTGTAAATTTTATTGTTAATGCTTTGAAGATTTTTATAGCATATAAAAGTTGAGGTACCTAAATGAATGACCATCAGATATCAAATGGTTTTATGATTTGCATAACAATTTGATTGATTTCCATTGACGGTATTTTCCATTTATCTTTCGCACTAGTCTGTAATTATTTTCATGGTTGTGATTTTATTGAAAAGTGAACAAAATGTGTCACACACTGCACTGTTTAATATTATACTTTAATGTAACCAATTGGAGCGTTTCACAAATATTTCAATTCAGATTTACAAACAACGAAGTCAACATATTCTTTTACAAACCCTGTCTTGTGAAGGTTATAAATTTTACCTCAGTTAAATACGGGGTTATGCGTGATAACGTCTTTTATTTTCCATGCACACAGTCTTTTCCTGCATAATAATGCATATATCCAAAATGATTTATGCAACGTATAAACGTATTCTCGACACAATACCTAGGTACGAGGTACAAAACGCCTAGTTTGGAATTTTATTTAAATTAAGGTAAACAGGAAATTAATTTTTCTTATTTATCTTATACTCATGTCTGTCATCACTCAAAGTATTGTTTTAAAATCGACGGTAATTACGCATGCTATTAGCCTTGACTCTCAGGAAGAGATTTATTGATTCCTAATAAATACGTATATGTAGTGGTAGTGGCACTTATGTGCATTGTGGAGACATTTAGAGTCAATACCAAATACATGTGTCAAAAATGCAAATATTTTTCAATATTGATTTCTGTATTTACCTCAGAGTAGAAGTCTAGCACATCAAAACATAGAGGCTTAATTTATGTAGATATGCATAAATTAAACCTCTGTCCTAATCATATCATCAAAACTAAACTACACTGTTAACAAAATTATTCATGTGATAATGGTATAGAATAGAAGACTTTGTGGATAACACATTTTTTAATTCAACAAATTATACAATTGTATGAGTGCATAATAAAGATAAAACATTCAAAAAGCAACTCTTTACAGTGTACACCAATACACCTTATTCATAACTTTAACCGCTTTACCCGGTCTTAATAAAAGCCAACCACTTTACCACCTCACCTCTGCATCACACCACCGTTTCCCAAAAAGGGGTGAAACTATATGTTGTGGTGGGTTTTTACTATAACCGGGAAAAACGGTTGACGTTATGAATAAGGTCTAAGATTTTAGATGAAAATATTCTGATAGCTTATTATTTTATTTATTATTTTCTATTTAGTGCGAATTCTAAAGTTCAATAAGAGCAATGAGATCACAAGGGATCTCTCCAGTATAGCATTTCCATTTATTTAGTGGTCTGCAATCTGTCTGTAATAAAATGCAAAACAGCATTTCCTGTTGCAATTTGTTACCATTCACATGCAAGATTCTATTTTGCAAGGGATAATGACATGACATAATGATACGTTAAATTGAAGTAGACGACATAATTAAAAATTCCTATAAGTCAAATTCGCTTTTAGCACGTTATTTTTCAGCCCGCAATAATGGCAATAATCATATAATCATGCACATTTTAACATGCGTTCATCTGAGTAGCATGCTTACATGAAATTTTTTATCCTACCTTTTATATAAGGGCATCTGTTACAATCCTTTATTGCAAGCAGAAAATTTTTGTGTTAGAAAAATTCGCTAACCTCTACCCTACAATTCGTGAATTTTTAGATTTTGCATATTACTCCATTATATTTATTTTCTTAGTCCACAAAATTCGATAAAATAAATTTTTAGTCACACATGGTCACACACAATTAAATAGACAATTACAAACACTTTTGGGTTTGGATAAATGGGAATCCGAAATCATTTATTTTCTTTGAATTAGATGATATTATGACATTATATTTATAATAACTTTTTACTAGCATTTTACTTAAAAGATGTGTTTATTCCTGTAAGCTGTAAGGCTGTAAATATTGAAAATATAAAATTTTATGCAAAAATATTTTTTTATTTTAACACATTTCCTTCCTATTAGCCATGCAGGGACAATGTAAATGTGATTCATACAAAATTGATTTTAGTAATTGTACTGCAAAAGTCACACTACCAAACACAAAATATACTGTCTGTTTAAATGTTAAATTATGTTAAGAAAACCTCTATGTTAGTTGTTAGCTGGTTGTTAGTGTACTGGATTGGGTCACAAATATTAAATAATACAAAAATATAGAAACTATTTCATTAACTGGAAAAAATGTTTATTTATTTAGGGACATATCTCTCAAATGCTAGGAGAATCCCTCGTTCGTACTCAATTTATACTTTTTACAATCGCGATAAAAAGACAGTATATAGAAGCAGTCTGCTAGTCTGCATGCAATAATTCTCGATTCTCATTCTCGATCCCTTTTTAATTTAGCAATGTAGTTCTGTTTCTGTTCATTGGAAAAAGTCTTAGACCTTCAGTAAGACTGCATATGCATGTATGACAATTGATATATGATTTGATAAAGCTTAGAAAAGTATTAAAATTATATGCAAAAGTAAAGTATATAAGTTTATTTTCTCTTTCCAATATTAGTACCTATTAAGCTTATTAAATTTTTCACGTGCAAGTAAATAAATTAAGAAACTTGGTTCACAAATAGATGAGTCAAATCCAAATCAGATTGAGCAGGTTGATTGTGAGTTTAAAAATAAATTTTTCGACTGGGTTTCGGTAATATAAAGTTATGAAGTACTATTGGCCACCGCCAACAACAGGGTATTCTGTGGACAATGGAGAGTTATCGACAACGTTAATGTCACAGCACTTTACTCTAATGTTGTTCAAAGAGGTGTCGTCTCCTGCAAATTAAATTATTATGCTTATTTGAAATATTTACATGGAATGCAATTTATTCTTAAATTTACTGGAATTGAAACAGTAGCGTTAAGTAAGAATAATTTCCACTTACCAAAAACTTGATATCTTTCAACTTGGGTTTGTAGTCCACAAAAGGCTTGTCCTCTGGGACACTCTTGTTTCTCAGTGTAAGTAGAATTTGCAAATGTGTGTCCATTGTCATGAAATCCTTCAATGACGGTAGAATCAGCACAATGGATTTTTAAATTGTCAGCAGCGGTATCGTCTTTTCTGGGTCCCTGATAAGGTTGAGATTGCAATTCGAAACCCACGGCATAAGTAGTGCAGTTAAAAATGCGTCCCCAGTTTCCAAAATGTCCAACTCGGCTAGTAACGTTCTGCCATTCGTAATCGCTTGATGAAGGGGGTTTTCCGCAGAAGAAACGAACTGCATTTAAACCTGTATCGTCAACACTGTGTTTTGGTTCAACTCTTAATTGGAAAGCAGTGACCAATTTTCCTCCGGTACAGTTTTCGAATTTTCCCCATATTCCAAAATCAGTTACATTGGGAGATTGCAATATTGTTTCTGCTGTGACTGATGCACTTTGCCACAAGCATGTTAATGATAGTATCAAGAGTACTATCTGGGACATTGTGAACGAATATAAATTAGACAATTTATGTGATACTTTTTACAAACCAAATTTATGATTATTTGCACACAAATATTTCTGTTTATATACCAAAATTAAATATGTAAATATTTCGCATCTGCTTAACTGGTTATAACAGGTCAAGCCACATTTTATTGGGTGCTGACTATGATATAATTAGAGGGTCGTATTGTGCAATTATGTGATCCAGAGGCTCCCACTTAATTTGTCATTCAATTATAATTTTGTCCTCATTTGCAAGGTGAATGTACGTTAATTTGCAAGGTAGTACAGTAAAATTAGACAAACAATCTGTAGAATCGCTATTTCATATATATGTAGTTTGAGGGAAAGTAAAACTGCTACATGACATGCTTTGTGTGCACAAATTGATTATTGCCTTCTGTAGAACCCTGGGAGTGGCACTGCAAAAATTATGTACATCTTACAAATGTTTTATTACTCACATATGCGATCAATTCCAGGAATAGGAACTGTACACCACAACTATTTACTAGTTCTAACACATCTGCCAAAAACAAATGGCAAATACTATAAGTAAAATGAAAGTACCAGATGATTTTATGTATGCACATTGTCCTCATATTTGTCTAAAACAAACACTTTTCTCAACAGTAAAAAAAAGAAGTGTGCCAAAACGTTTTAAAGTACCAATTCAAAAAATATTTAAATAGAACAAATATTATTTAAAGCTAAGGTATAAGTGAATATATGCTTTTGTTCGCAGTTTTTTTTATTAATTTTGCAATGGAAATGTTTTAGGCCTTGTTTCATTCGTTAACAATTTAATGAATCACAACAAAAAAGATGAATATTTTATTTTAAGTGGTATATTTTAGAACAGTAATATTGGAATTGACTGTGAAGTTCAGAGCTGTATTGTAATAACTGCAGCTCTTTAATTTACGTCACATCTTTGATGACACCTTGTTGTTGTAGTCGTTTGAAGTGTCTCCGGCAATCGATGTACAGCAAAGTCTCTGTGCAGAAATTTAGTCATGAAGCTTGCTAGCATTAATAAGTTTCAGGGGGTACTACCAATTTTTAATGTGGTTTTTCTTTAGTTTTCTTTAGCTTACCTTCGAAGGATATTGGAATTACAATAGGCAATTTTTTATTCTCAGAAGCCCGGAAAATGTAGTGAAAAGTATTTGATGTATTAGCTTCTCCAGACTCGGTATTTAGAATCATTAAAGTGACAAAACAATGAATCAGAAGCCCTTCTACGTAGCCGACCTTTAAAATAGGTTAAACACACCTTTGCATTGAAAGCCAATTGACGTATGGGACGTTTATGAAATTTCGTGAAATTAAAGCATCCGACCATTTTCTCAAAAATGGTTTTAGTTATATTTAACGTACCGCTGCAGTGAATTTCAGCATGGAACCAACTTTGATAGGCAGTTTGAAAATTCTAGGATTAAGAAAATAAAAAAATGGCATTCGTATTATTCGTATGGCGGATATTTACGCTGTTAATACACAAAGTATGGTGCATAAAGCTTATATTATATAGATTTTTAGTTAAAGATAATATTCTGTGGGTAAGTAGTAATAATGAAATTATGACCCATAAATAGATAAGTAGGTAAGCTTACTAGCAATTACCATAAGTTAAATAATACTTACAAATCATCTCCGCATATAAGTCTTGGTTCCGCTTTCTGCCTCCTGTCAAAACCCCAAGTTAATAATTATTAATTCCTTTCGGTTTTTACTGTAATACTAACTGCATATTGCAAAGTACAATATTAATGCTTTCTGTTCTATGTCTATAAGTGCCAATAAAATTGATAGAATAATTTACGAAAAGTTCCAAGCGGTGGCCATTGCTAATTCATATGAGTGTCTCAAAATGTATCCCCCAAATACAGTGTGGTAGGGATTCCGGTCCTGAAAATGTAGTAAAACCACATAAAAATTATTTCAATTCGAAAATATTTTCGAATCATCATGAACAACATTTTAATACTTCTTTTCCTGATGAACGTTTATAGTTTACCTGAGCCTGAGTAACATTTACACTGCTCATGCAAGTGTGAGCCATGAAAATTGACGGCTCAGTTCCAAAGGACTTTATACCCTGCGTTGAAAGTGTAAATATATCTTTACTCTTGTAAAATTTACTTCTGATGTAATCTCTCTCTTCCTGCTCGGGGGGGCTCAAGAGAATACCTTCGCTTCTCTTCTTCTTGCGAAGTATATTTCTTTCTGTAAGGTATGTGGTATATGGAATAATTGTCTTATGAATTAAGAATTCAAAATGTACTTTACTGAATTACCATCTCCTGCTTTAATGTAGGCTTTTTCCTCTTCTGTCGTACCGACCAAGCGGTTGACAATTCCATGTCTGTTGTTTAACATATCGTGTACCATGCAAATACAAATGCATTGAGAAATTAATCTCCAGCGATTACCTGAGTCGGCTTTTTGATCCTATTAATTGAAAATGGGTGTATTAAAAGGACTAAAGGCTTCTGTGGAATTACGTATGGATAATATTGATAGCTGTACATGTTCATTTATGTTATAAATGTATATAATGACTTACGATGCGGGCCACTATTTCCAAACTTGATTTTCCAGTCCAAGAAACTACATGAGAATTAACTATTTATTTCCATAATAAAATTTAATAAGTAATTTCTAAAGACTAAACATACCATGACCATGGATCCGCATATCTAGACCTGCCTGTGAATTATAGTCATATTATTATTAGTCATCACTATTATTTCAAATCAAATATTATTATTACTAGAATACTAACTTACTAATCACCTCACCACATTTTTAAATGCACTCTTGTCATAAATCTGATCTGAATCTGAGTAATATTATTGTCATTTAGGTATAATATAGTCACGTTGCAGAAAGTACGTTCAAGCAATACATTCTAGCAATTATTTGCATAAGATACTAGAAACTATTTTTCGGATACCAAAGTATGTGAAACTTAGGCAGATAATTCTTTCCAGAAATATGTTCTCTAGCATTCCATGCTATTATTCTCAAGCCTAATTTTTTAATTGACTTTCCAGAACGAAGATATTATTTACAATCGTGAAAATAATTAATAACTGAGTGTGTAAGCATTCTTTTTGCAAACATACTATAGCCGCACCGCAGATATTCCACACTGGGCGGTCAATAATACAAAATTATTGAAATTCTCACACTTGAAATTTTAAAGAGTTAAATATAATATTTGGTAATACTCCTAAAATAACAGTTCATCATGCAATAATGAAAAATCAAAAGCTTACTCTGGGTACGAAATCTGTAAAAATGATACTGTCTATGACAGCGGTGACAACACCATAAGTAAGTTGGACTCCTGGATCAGATGGAAAAAAGACATGTTTGTAGCCAGCAACACAACAAAAAGTATCAAAATCCTGAAGCATCCGTCCATGCCTTATAGTATTAGAAACACTGGCATAGTGGTCACTCTCGGTACCAACTGGTATACTTGCCACAAAGAAACTATCCGACATTGTTCGAGTTGGTACAGCGTCTTGCTTTGTAGGCATTTTGTTCTTGTAAGCTTCTCTCTCTTTCATGATTCTTCGAAAGTCATCAGGATCGTATCCTGTTTCCTTAATGCCTATCAGTAAACTCGACTCTTTTTTGGCTACAAATACATGAACATAAATAATGTGAATGCTATTCAACGATAACTAGTATGCTCTGATTTTGTATGTTATGATAGTATTTAAATGCATCATTTAAAAGAGAAGACCCTTTTGAATGCCATTGTCCTTCATCATCATTTGTATAAAACTATTTTCCAATTTTGTGCTTTTTCAGGTGCACCTTATATATATAGTACCAAGATTTATGACATATGCTGTGTGCTACAATACAACTAACCGTCCAAAATGTTTGTAGTTGGAATTTCATCGTCTTTTGGCATAACAAAGGGTTTAAATTGCCTGTAATTGCGTTGAGGTTCATAATAATTGCATGCTCTTTTCGTAAAACTCCTGCCAGCTAATCGCAAGCTTGAAGTAAAAAATAATGAAAGTCAACTTTAGTAAACTGTTGAATGTAAAGGTGTGCAACTTAACTCCGTAAGTCACACACACAAATTCATTACAAGAATATAAGAATTCCAATTTACCAGAACATGATTCATAAAATTTCCAGGCCAAGTATCAGTAATGGGACATTCGCTGGTCTAACTAAAGAATACAGTACAACATTTTTTAAAGGCATAACCAGAAACATAGTCACTGGAAGAACACGATATCAATACTCGAATTTATATCCAAAAGTTACTTTGGTTAAGAACTAGTTTCATTTAAATAGAAATTATGTCGATAAGTTGTGTATTGTAGACAAATTGTTGTCTTCGAGGGGCAATGATAATGAATGGTGACAAATGAAATTTACATTTTTGAAGAATCGTGCAGCGAACCTCTTGATTCTATTATGACTTCAAAGTAACTTACCATGTATCCAATTGAGAACACGATATGCAAGCTTAATACCCTCTTGAATGTCATACAGTCGTTGCGAGTTAAAAATAAGCAGTAGAGTAGAGGACCAATAACATAACGGTCAACAAATTAATAGAAGAAGAAATAATATGCAGTATTACAATGAATATACGATTTTCCATAGTGACATAAACCGTCAGATTTTATTAATCGAGTATTTAGCATACATTTTACCACAATAATATTTGCATCTCTTTCGGTTGCCTCGTTGCCTGTGTAGTAAAGGCTTTGGTTATGCATTCTTGGCAAAGTATGAGAAATAATAGTAGTAGTAATACACTGTAGTATAAAATCACAATCACGAAAGGTACACAATAAAGATGCTAAAAAGCGAACTGGAAAAAAATTTGTTCTTTAATATTTAATTAGGTGCTCTTTTCGACTATATAGAAGTAACTTTAGTACTCTGTAGGTAAATACTCATCCGTATACCGGTAATAACAATGCTGAAATGCTTGCATTTAATAAAATTCATTTCAGGAGCACAGCAGACTAGGTCTACAAACAGCGGTAGAGGGACATTCTAACATTCGACTGTTTTTATATAAGTCATGGCATCTGAAATATTGCATTTAATGTGGCATTATTAACACTGGTACATAATACATGTGAGTTAAACAAAACAATTATTTGTGCATTAAACAAATGAATACAGTAATGAAATGATATATAAAAAATACTTTACACACAAAAAATGTTTTATCGAATTCAGTAATAATTAAATAAGCATGCTTAACTAGTCGAGCGCTTTGGAACAATACAAGCTCGCAGAAGTAACAAGCATTTTATGCATTGTAATAACAATAATAATAATTTACAAGACAAGATAATAACATGTAAGGTTTAACTTCGCATTTTGGTGGATATAATTAAGTACTATGTGCAATGTGCCGCAAATCTTTAGATGTTTACATTTCACTCCCAATCAGTGCTTTCTAGATACTGTGCTGGTAATCAGTCAAAATTGGTGGGCAAATAAATGCTTGGCTAAGTGCATATTTAAAAAACGAATTTCTGAAAACCATTTTGACTAAAAGTGACCATAAGATTACCTGGCTAAAGGCCGAAAACAGGGCGACGAAAATCAAATTGTATTCCCATACTAATTGTTGTTACTCATTTTTATTCATCCACCAATAGTATTTCTATTGACAAAAATATGTCCAATTTAATTTCTCAATTTACAAAATCTATCAAAAATTTGCACTTAAAAGCATAATCCATTTCCCGCATTTCCAAATATTTTGAGATTCAACACTAAATTCTCAGATGCAAGCATCATTGCATGTATATAGCGAAAATGAAACTGAGCAAGATACCTTCTGAATGTTATTCATTTGGCTAGACCTGAAATTTGAATGAATAAAGCATTCATTAGTTCCATTAGTCCAAATTTGTTTTATGGAGATCTTTGGGGCTCCTCTAAAAAACTCTTCTAAATTACACCTTCACCAATATAGCAACATTTTAAAATGGCTCAGGCTCAGCCTTCAGCAAAGCTGCATACCGGGGTCAAAAAAATCTTATTGTTGAAACCACCTAAGTGGTGGAAACAAAATTTTTATGGGCAATAGGGTTTTGGTCCCCCAGCATCACTTTCAGTAGTATTGTACAGGTAAGCGATTTCCCTCAGACGTTTAGGCAATTACTTATCACTCCCTAATTATCTTTTCAAAAATTAGACTTGTTGACATATTGCAATTCGTTACAACCTTGAAATTTAGATCTGCCAAAATGTTGGCTATCCTAACAGATAAATATTTAGAAAAGGCTCATTAATACATTACATAGATGTACAGGTACAGTAATTGCTATCTACAGGCGTATTAATTCATTTAGATGTAATAGAACTACTAATTATTATAATAATGCTAAGATGACCAGTGAAATATTATTTGAAAACCTTTGAGGAATAATGAGACTAACACTTGATCAGTAATCTAGTTGATGAGGGATGTGACATTTAGATAAATACTTTAGTATCTTTGTGACTTAGGTCCAGCATCTAGCACGAACGCTTATTCATTATCCCCATTATACGTTATTGTCATTTATAAGACTTGTAAGAACATTAACAGTAGTCCTACTTTCCATCCTTTGGCTCACATCCTATTTCATAGGAAAACATTTTCCACTTGTTTTCAATAGCGTTCGTTCTCACACTGGAAAACGGAACTAGAAAAACGTCTACAGTAATTCGTTTTCAGTAGTACTTAGAAACGACCATAGTGTTTTTAAAAGAAACACTAATGTTTCATATTAAGAAAGGGAAAGGAACCCAGGTGTTTTTAGGTGCTTAGGATTAAGGGACAGTGAAGTTTTCTAGCGCTTTAGGAGGGAACACTAGTCTTTAAGCGCCAACAGATATTGTTTCTGCGTTTTGAAGCTTATGGGCTCGACCTGTTTGAACCATCATCTCCCTGAAATGTCTCCTCGATTGCAAGTAAGTCATGGCTTCTGTAATTTAAAGGAAGGAGACAAGTGATTAAAAACAGTACAAGACTATTTCTTGTGGTATAAAATGGCAAATTAGATGAAGATACCTTGATAAGTGTTTGGAATAACAGCAGGGACAGGGCGAGTCCCAGATAAGTTACTGACAAACGTAAATTGAAAAATATTGGTGACATCATTTTTGCCAGTTTCAGGATTAATTACTTCTGCCATCACTGGAGTGTGGATGTAGTTGCCCTCTACGTAGCCCACCTGTAAAGATTTATTGAAATCTAACTTTCAGATAACAGGAAGTCAATAATAAATGTCATAATCGTCTTATTGCGTTTACGTATTCTTAAAGGTAGGATTTAAATCTTTACCATAGCTCTGAATCCAAGAAGACTTCCAATTTCAACCGGCTTCCGGAATGAAATATCATCAATATCAAGAAGTTTTGGGCGCTCTTTACTAAAACATAAATGTTGAACAGGTGAACACAAAAGGTATATTTGTTAAGCCGTTATTTAAGGATGACAAACAGTTAGGTCAGTATATATTGTAAATAGCGAAACCGTGGATTTACCTGTAGAGAAAAGCATTCGAGAAAGCCAATTCCAATGCTTGGCGCATGATAAATCCTCCGAAAATTTTATTATAACGATTTCGGTACTGTTTACACATACAACATTGAGTGAAAATTGATAATAATAATGATAAGTAAAAGAATCGGTAAAACTTAAGTATACTCACTTGTGGGTGGCACAAATAGAGTGTGTGCAAAACAGTAGATTGCATTGCACGTGAATTCGGAAGTAATTGAGGAGTTTTCCAGCCTGCGTAATCCGGATTCATCGTTGACATAAAGATTCTATGAATTATATCCCTTTCTTCCTCATTTGGGGGCTTTTTTATAAGTGACTCTTGGGCTGCCAATTTTCTCTTTAGGTTTCTTGCTACATATTACCAAAAACTTACAGAAATAATTAATTTTTTCTACAAAGACACCAATATTGAACTTTACCTTCTCCCCGTTTGATATACTCCACTTCCTCCGGTGTATCGGCAACAAGAGGGTTGACTAGAGCTGACCCTTCGTTAATTGGATTTCGAGCAACCAAAACAAAAACTGCATCTGTTACCTTTACATAACGACCTGAATGATCCTTCTGGTCCAATCGAATGCTAACTTCTAAAGAAGTGTTGCCAACCCAAGACACATGACCTGCCATTCTTATATTTTCGGTTTTCTACGTAGTAAAATGAAAGTAAATTATTTTCACATTTCTTAGAATTCCGTGTGGGATATTTTAGGTATATGTAATGAATTAAATTACTTTTACTTGTGAGTAGAGTAAAAAGAATTAGTTTCACGAAAGGTACCAATAGTCACTTACCAAAACAGCATGTTCGTCTAAGAAATGCATACTGTCCACCATTGCAGTAACAATCGAGTATGGATTTCCTTTCGCTTCGTATTTTGGACTTTTTACATGTTGCATACACACCCAAACTGCAAGTAAAGCGATTTAAATACCTTATTTAATTTTCAGTTAATTAAACTAAAACAATTTCCTTACGAAATGGAATTTTCTTAAATAAAAATGTAACCTGCAAAAACATCCAAATCCTCCAGCAATCTTCCGATTCTCACGTTTCCAGTTAAAGTTATATAACGATGTCGCAATTCTAAATTCGTTCCAAGTGGAATCATAGCGCATACGAAACTATCTTTCATTCGTTTCGGTTCCATTTCTCTTCTGTCCTTTGGCAACAGATCCATCAATTTTCTCCGCGCCTCCAAAGTGTCTTTCACCCCTCCAGGACTATATTCGTGGGTGCTGCCTGATAATCTTGTAAACTTGTCGATGACTAAGGCAAAATATTTCATTAAATTAGGAAAATTAAAGATTTGTTAGCATTTTAATTGTAAAGTTATATTCTTAAAGGAAATCTTTTTATTACCATCTTGATTAGTCAATTCCGGGTGATCCTGAGTATCAGGGTCTATAAAAATTGTACGACATGGTAGGTTGATCCCACATTTCGAAAGATTGGGAAGCGAATTTCCAGCACGAAGAGATCCAAAAATCAATTTCCTAAAAGTGAAAAAAATGTAAACACAAACATATTCACAAACATGTACATTTAATTGAATTACTACCCTTCAACCACCACTTAGCGTCTAAATATGTTAATAATAATATCAATCCATACCTGGTTAAGAACATTTTTACTTCTTGTAGATGTTGTAAGCTTCAGTTGCTCTATGCAGAATGTCGATTTATTTTGTGCTTACATTCAACATTACTGCACAATATTGTCAAAGATTGCAAAATTTTTATACTTATGAATACTAGCTAACTTTAATTTTAAATTCGAAAATTACCAAAATTCACTAAAATGTACGGTTTGTTTGAAGTAATTTATTTGTATTCTCTCTCAGCAGAATGTCGTCTCATCTTCACTTTTTTACTGGTAGTTAATTACATGCACATGTATATGTACAATGCATGATTGCGTTTCCTTATAAACAAGGCCACAATACCAATTGTCAAACTACACAAATAAAAACCCCAACCCGGTTCCAAAAATAGTTATGCTGTCATGTCACTGCTTAGACAAAATTCTACAGAATACTCCCACCACACCTAATACTAACTGTGTGCTATTTTATTCGTCTTATAAAGATAGTTATTGTATAATGTATACAAGGACTGTGTTCAACATTATAACATGTGTTCTTGTGTTGTATGTCGTGTATGTAATATGTAGTATGCAATATGTATTAGGCTTATCAGGAAATGTTTACATTGTGGTGTGGTGTAGTCTAGAAGAGTGAATAGGTGAGCTACTAGGATTCTACTGGTTTAAAATATAAGGCACAGTGACTTAAATACATACTGATTGCTTCTTGCTTCATGTACACTATACAAGCGTAATATACGGAATAGGCACAGGTTCATTCATATAAGATATACGAAGGGTCTATACCTTTTCATTCATTGGTAATGTGCATTCTATATCGGCACAAATTAGTAATGGCAGATTACAAAGCACTTACTTTGTAACTGATATACACCGGTTCGAAGAAAGAACCGTTGTACTCTGAGTGAACATTAGAAATCGCCATGAGTACCCTAACAAATGTCTAAAAGGAAGTATTTTCTGATTGGGTAGATTTTCGTAATTTTGGAGCTATCCTATAAGCTCTTCACTCATTCAAATTGGCTATTTTTTGATAAATTGTAATGAGCCTAAGGGATAACTCCAAAATAACGAAAATCTACCCAATCAGGAAACTGCTTCCTTTGCAACTTTGAACACTGACAGTCAGTTCAACCGATTGACTGTAAGCATTTCTTTTACATCTTTCATGGCCAAATATATTAGGTTCCATGTTCGATGGAATTCCTGAATACACTATCTGTGTACAAATAGCCTAGTTTTCTTATCAATATTGCTGTGTTTACCCGGTTTGCGTGGTCACAAGTCAAGTGTATAATAATTTATTGTATACCAAACAAGATGGGATTCTATTGAGACTCTTTGACTCTTCCAATTCTCTATTGTCTAAAACTAAAATTGAGCACCGCAGAGTAACCGGATTACAGTTACGGAGAAAATAACTACACCGCAAAAGTTAGGAAAACATTATAATATCAGTAGAGCTTTTGATAGTGAGGTGCTTTGTATTGTACATAGTCTCAGTGTTCTATTTTGTCTGTCCACCTTAACAAAATGGACAAAACGAATCAATTGAACAAAATGGACAAAGTGCGGACATCCTTCGCAGCTTCCACTGTCCAGTGGACAATGGACAAATTGGCTATGTCCAAAATGGACAGTGGACGGACAAAAATAAAGGTGAACATGGACAAAATGGGAAATAAAAATATGAAATCTAAAAGGAATGCTGTAATTTGTAATTAATCTAAACAATTACTAAGAATTACATAATGAACTTAATAAAACAATCGAGTTTGATGTAAAATGTTAAACTATGGGAATATATTTTGTGAATAACATAGGTGAAGATGATGTTTAGAATTAAAGATAAACTTTAAAAAACAACAATGAACGCAAAGCGAATATATTTCCTAAGTATAAAGTAGTAATAGAAATGTCTCAAGTTAAAAACCCGAGGATAACCACATTTTGTTCACTTTGTTCAATTTATCCGTTTTGTCCATTTCATCCACAGGTTGGAATTTTCGGTCTTTCTGAATTTGTGTCTAAGCTAAACGTAAGAAAAAATTTTCTGAATTGTATCCACGATTCACGCCTCAAATTAGAAAATTGATTAGCACTTTCTACAGATGGAAGCGCAACTGGGAAATTTGAGATTATAATGAATTTTTGATGCTAAACTAAGTATTCAATTTTCAAGCAAACTAAGTATTCAGTATTCAATTCAAGAAATTTTCAATGATCTCAAAGGTTCATTAAGGGAAACAAATGAAAAATTGATTAGCATTTTTTACAGATAGAAAACCAACTGGTAAATGTGAGACATTCTGAAATTGTAGCTAAACTAAGTGTACTATGCTTTTACTTATGACTTGTCACTAGCAACGGATTATGAAAGGGGGTCAAAATTATATACATAGCCAAAAGTCGAAATCAGGAAACCCGCAAATAAACTTTAACTTTAAGTTAATCACCATCACCATGCTATTATTTTAAGTCTCTATGACTAAATATAGTGCTAAATTTTATAAACTATTACAGACTAGTTTACTACCTTTAAGGTTCATTCAGAGCGTTTAGTCAAGAGATGTCGATATGAAATTCGCCGAAAAAAAAAATATTTCGTGAGAGCACAAAACGATGGGATCTTATTTCAGTACTTGAGAGGAAGCGTAGATGTAAGACAAACAATACATAAGGGGTACTTAACTTATTATGTATATGTACACCGTGACGACAAACTAAGGTACCTCCTATAGCGGAAGAACCAGAAGTAGCACAGCAAAACTGTTTACACCAATCGAAAGTCAGTACAAAGTTACATTGAAATCCAAGTTTCCATCAAAATCGGTTAAAAATAAGTGGGTCAAATAATTCAGCAAAGAGAAAAAGTCGAAAAATTTGCCCAGTTTTGGTGATTCGGATTTTTTACGGCCGGAAAAAAAGTTTTGTGAAAAACTATTTTCACAGCGACAATCTACAGGGTGTTACGAATCTTCTGTCGGGAGCTGTTCCGGAAGAACCGGAAGTAGTACAGCAAAACTGTTGATACCAATCAATACAAAGTTACATTGAAGTCTCCAGTTTGGTCAAAATCGGTTGAAGGTAAGTGGGTCAAATAATTCGGTGAAAAGTAAAAGTACAAAAATGTGCCCGGTTTTCGGTGATTCGGATTTTTCCCAGCCGCAAAAAACTGTCTTTTGAAGTAATATTTTCACAGCTGCAATCTATGTTATGTAAGTGATTTTTCCTGAAATTTTCATAATAATCGAACAAGGTTGACTTTTCAACTTTTCTGGAATTTCTTCAAAAATTCAAGAAAAGTTCAGAAAAATTCCGGGAAAGTTGAAAATTTAACCCTCTCAAGTACTGAAATAAGATCCCATCGTTTTGTGCTCTCACGAAATATTATTTCTTTTTCTGCGAATTTCATATCGACATCTCTTGACTAAACGCTCTGAATGAACCTTAAAGGTAGTAAACTAGTCTGTAATACTAGTTTATAAAATTTAGCACTATATTTAGTCATAGAGACTTAAAATAATAGCATGGTGATGGTGATTAACTTAAAGTTAAAGGTTATTTGCGGGTTTCCTGATTTCGACTTTTGGCTATGTATATAATTTTGACCCCCTTTCATAATCCGTTGCTAGTGACAAGTCATAAATAAAAGCATAGTAAGCAGGAAAGGACCTTAACGGAAATCTCTGTAAAACCAGGCCTTATGGCAACGGAGTTTTGTATTTTTAACACTAAATTAATTTTTGCTCCCGTTAGGCCATTCGACAGTATGCAATTTTAATACTATAGAAACCAAGGTGGTTGCCATTGCTCTCTGTATTTGGGATTCATAAGGAAGGCTCCGTAATTAATTTCTCTTGAATAAGGCCACTGGCCACCCAAGGTTACTAAACCAAAGTAATTCAACGCTGCCTAAACATCCCCTAGCCAGGTGATGTCATACCGATAAGCATAAAAGGATTAGACCAGAGAAAGGTTGCCAGAAAGAGGATGAGTTTGTAATTCATTGCGTAGAATAGCTCAATGCTTGAAAGTGTTACATATTCATCCCCCATAAATGTTTATCACTATGCTATCATTTAAATATATCTAAAATATTCTAAAATGGTCAAAAATATTCAAAAATAAACTAAAATCAAAAATATTCAAAAATATGGTCAAAAATATTCAAAAATAAACTAAAATTATGGTCAAAAATATTCAAAAATATACTACAATGGTCAAAAATATTATAAAATATATTTAAAATATATCTAAAGTATTCTAAAACATTCAAAAATATTCGAAAATATTCTAAAATATTCTAAAATATTCTAAAATATTCTGAAACATTCTAAAATATTCTAAAATATTCTAAAATATTCTAAAATATTCTAAAATATTCTAAAATATTCTAAAATATTCTAAAATATCTCTTAAAAAATCTAAATTCGTCTAAAATTAATATAAAATTATCTAAATATTCTAAAATCGTCTAAGGATATTTTGAAATGGTCAAATTATTCTAATGTGAATAGGAATATTCCAAAATCCTCAAAAATATTCTAAAGTACTGTTAAATATTCTTAAATGATCTAAAATATTCTAAAGTACTGATAAATATTCTTAAATGATCTAAAATATTCTAAAGTACTGATAAATATTCTTAAATGATCTAAAATATTCTAAAGTACTGTTAAATATTCTTAAATGATCTAAAATATTCTAAAGTACTGATAAATATTCTTAAATGATCTAAAATATTCTAAAGTACTGATAAATATTCTTAAATGATCTAAAATATTCTAAAGTACTGTTAAATATTCTTAAATGATCTAAAATATTCTAAAGTACTGATAAATATTCTTAAATGATCTAAAATATTCTAAAGTACTGATAAATATTCTTAAATGATCTAAAATATTCTAAAGTACTGATAAATATTCTTAAATGATCTAAAATATTCTAATGTACTGTTAAATATTCTTAAATGATCTAAAATATTCGAAAGTTCTCTTAAATATTCCTAAATGATTTAAAATATTCTAAAGTAACCTTGATTATTTTTAAATGATCTAAAATTTTCTAAAGTTGCCTTAAATATTTTTAAATGATCTAAAATTTTCTAAAGTTGCCTTAAATATTTTTAAATGATCTAACATTTTCTAATGTGGCCTTAAATATTCTAAAATGTTATTGTCTAAAGTGTTCTAAGGTATTTTAAAGTACTCAAAAATGTTCTAGGATAGTCTAAATACTCAAAAATGATCGACGATATTTTAAAGTACTCAAAAATGTTCTAGGATAGTCTAAATACTCAAAAATGATCGACGATGTTTTAAAGTACTCAAAAATGTTCTAGGATAGTCTAAATACTCAAAAATGATCGACGATATTCTAAAGTACTCAAAAATGTTTTAGGATAGTCTAAATACTCAAAAATGTTCTAGGATAGTCTAAGTACTCAAAAATGTTCTAGGATAGTCTAAGTACTCAAAAATGCTCTAGGATGGTCTAAATACTCAAAACTGACCAAAGATATTCTAAAGTACTCAAAAATGTTCTAAGATAGTCTAAAGTACTAAAAAATGATCAAAGATATTCTAAATAGTCTAAAATATTTTAAAATATTCCAAAATATTTGCATGACCAGCTCTATAGGTTGTTTTTGTAGTTATCTTGGATACAAAGAATTCTAGGCTAACGCAGAAGTTCAAACAGGAAAATCTCCCCTGAGCCAACCTTATAGAGATCACACAGAGAGCTATGACAGCATTCATGTACCTTGGTTCTAATCATTTCTCTCATGTAATGTGTGATACAATAGCTCAAATTGTGAATTAGTATCTTGTGATTAAAATTGCAAAGAAACTAGAAATACATAATTTCTGTTACTCAGCATATCCATTACAGGGTGTTTCAACTACGTGATCCTAAAATCTCGAAGAGATAGGTATTTGCATTTGCATACAATCTGGACTTTAATGAATTATGTCAGTATTGCAGGTTATTTACACTGAAAAAGTAGTCTTACAAAATTGACTGTATCTTCTGATATAGAAATACATAATTTCTGTAATTTAGCATGGTCATTCTTAATGACTTAGAGAGCAAATGTGTTAAGTTTCAATGTTTAGACTGTTTGCATTTGCATACAATTAGCAAAATGAAATTAGGCCTGCCCAAGGTATATTTCCGATAAGCGCCTTTTCTATTGCTTATTGAAGTTTCAGCCTTGAAAACAAATTCAAGGATGATATAGCACTTTCTACAGTTGAAAGCACAACTGAGAAATAAAAGACATTCTGCATTAGTTGCAAAACTAAATTTAAACAGGAAATTTCCTATTGTTTTTTGGAGTTATTAGCATTATCGTCTTAATGTTTCTCATCCTGTCATATCCATTATTTCATTGGTGATGTATTGTAGAACAGCTGCTGGGACTGCATTAACTGTAACACACTAACTTTATATTTAATTTCATAGTTTTCTAGAAAATTTGAAAAATAACTCAGCATACTGTCTTTTACTATAATTATTAAAGGTCCAGAATCACATTACGACGTATATCCATGAACAATACTGAAGATGAAAACTTTCTCACATGAAAGTCTATTTCTGATGCTATGTCCTATGTTATTTGGTTATCTTTCTATTTATATTCTCTTTTGCACGGAGCAGTTTACTATTTTCTATTTTGTCAGCCAAACGGTATTGAAATCCATGCCACCCGTTGGTTTAAGTAATACATAAATGAAAGGACGACACACAGAGTTGCAAAGCAATATTACATGCACATGGTAGAATCACTCCTATAATATGACATATTATAGGTTAGGTATATTATATGAATTGGCAAATATTTGAGTAATGTATTTTAAAGATATTTTGGCCATATTGTAAGCCAGTAAGAGATTGGTGGAAGCTGGGGTATACTTTAGTAAGTAGTATATCTATATATCTTATATATAGATATATATATATATATATATCTTATTTTATACTATAAATAGTATAAAATAAATCCCAAAATAGTAACTATTCAAGAATTTTAAAATATTTTCTTTCTCCAAAGACTGCAAATAGAATAGAAGCATTATTTTTATCAGTTTTTATGTTTTTTGAGTTTTACTAGACCGCTTCCCACATTCAAAATCCTTTAGATCGCTAATCTAAGCTTATGTATTTTGTACACCTTATTGCAAACTCTACAATGTAGAGACGACCAGGAAACTCATCTCGTAGTAGACAAGCTACCGTATTATATTATCCAGTTTATAGAATTGAGAATTATAGAATAAGTACTCACAAGCAAATCGGATTTAAAGATTAATCGGATGTGGTGATAAGTTATATTTATATGCCTGCACTTTTACCGACTTTCTGAGCAATACATGAAAGAAATTTCTGTATTCACTTGAAAGTGTATACTCTACTGGTATTCAATTTAAAGTGCCTACATACAGGGCAAGTCTCAGAATTAATGGATTGTGAGTAGCAAAGTAACAACCTAACAAATATACCTGCCGAAGTTAATGCATAGGGTAGTGTAGCATTTAATGTTGGGAAAATTGGATTTCCTTTCCCTTCACCTCTCTCTTCCTTTCTCTAAGAAAGCACTCTTAGCTTTCCCAAATTCGTTTCCTACTCTGCAAAATTCTACATTGTGTTATTTCGCTTGCTAAGTATAATGTCCTAAGCTAACAGTGGTTCGTACTCTAAAATGCCAATTTGGAGCCAAAAATTCTCTAGAACTGCAATATGTATCTATCCTCGATTTATATACATCTAGTAATTAAGATTTTACTTCATTTACATAAATTTCCGTCCTATTTTAAATCCTTCACTTACGACAAATTCTTTGTATTTTTCACTACCCCATCGTAAAGACTGCTTCAAACAAATGTAAATGATGCGAAATATATTTTTATGGGATACTAATTCCTACATGTGAATGTGCGTTCAATCCTTTGGACTGAACTTGGCAAGGATTTTTGCCCATTCATGATCCTTGCATCTCTGTGTTTGTGCTTGCATGGCAGCCTCCTGTTAAAAGCTGGTGTCTTCTATTCTGTGGGCTATCTAGCATTAGTAATAGTATAATCTATGTGCTTTTACATGATGATTTAAATAAAGATAATTTTAACGTTTATGATGTTCTCATAACAAAGAAAGAATATAATATCGAAATTGTCAAGTTGAAAAAAATGATGATGCAAGACAAAAGAAATGCGGCCGCCGGTTCATTTGGATGACCAGCAGAGATGGGGATCTTGGTCAATAAGCTGAGATTTAATAGAAGCTATTCTTGGACAGAATGAAATCTACTTGTAATAACAAAACAAACAAAAGAAAAGAGCTCTGTAAGTAAAAGGTGAGTTATACGGTCCAGTCACATCCACTCCACTATAGGCAACGTGATGTCTACAAATGTTAAACATAAGGCACTTTGTACATTATCCAACCAAAGATGGTCATTTCTTTTGTGGTACAATTTTGCCCTTATAGTATCATGTACTCATAATAATATTTGAATTGTAGTTTTCCAGAAATATCTAGATTTAAATAATGTAACATAGGTATGGAGGAATGGATATTGCTTTTAGCGGATGACATAAAGCAGCTAATAAGTCAGAATTCAAATGAAGAGCATTAAGCTCTACGTAGCTGTCACGTAGTCTGTTGTAAGTCGTAATAAGATATCCTGGTTTGACTGAGGCTGCTGCGAGAGGAAAGGAAAATACCTTTATTTTGTACGGAGGAGTGTCGTTGTTCTGTTGTTGGTTTTCTGAGTAAGAAAAAGTCGTCAGAAGAAGATGCCGGATGTGTGTACCTACTAAGAACTACTTAAAAGACTTACTTGTGAACTAAGTACAGAAGAAGGGAGCTACAACAAAGGTAAGTAAGTAACAAACAAAAGCAGTGAAGCTTTCTCTCTCTGAAAATGACTTCTTGTATGGAGCTACTTACAATGTACTTAGCAATGTTTGTGATATAATAAAGGAAGTACAAGAGAGAATTCAAGGCTAAAGAGGAAATCGGAGAAGTAATTCTTGAACTTTGACTTGTAAATCTATTAGTTGCTGGCCTTTCTAAGTTCTTCTGCTCTGCTGATGATTGACTGTTGCTATTGACTTCTCTTACGCACATCAAGTCTCAAAACTCTTCTTTATGCTTTACTTTTCTTTACATTACAACGTTTTCTTCCTTTATTCACCAATTTGTAAAGTCATACTACGTATTGCCACATGCCGAATACCTCCCATGGCTTCAGTATTGCGTTACAGCCACATATTCTTACAAACTAAGTTAATTACACACCTATACACACCTATAACCTGTACCTGTCTCTAATATGTCCACATACATACCAGGAAAATAAAATAATACACATAAAGGGGTTCTATATGTGTGTGTGTGCATAAAGTGTGTCTATATGTACCATACCCTGTATAAAAATGTATTTTAGTCTTTTCTAGAAAAATCTTGCTTCAAAAGTTCAAAGATGTTGACTATTCTATAATAGTGTATAACAATATATTACTAATGGTAATAGTTAGTGTCGTAATAACATTAGTTGTATTGTAGTTGTACGCAGTATTAGAAATGTCTGTAGTTGTATAAAGCATTGCAAAGACGTCTAATTAAAGAGTAACTTGAGAATTTGAAATGAACTGGATTTGTTTTTGCTTGTGTGTTGAATGAATGATGTTAATGTGATAAACTTTATCCTTTGATGTAAGTTGTGATTTGCAAAATTTTTGCTAACATTGAGGTACTTTATAGTGTCTACTATAATGAATAGCAACAGCTACAGTTAAGAACATTGCATAAATTACACACGTAACTGGGGTACATATTTACTAATAAGTTGAGAAGTTTGCTCTTGTTAAGTTGAATTGCTTTTGGTTGACTTGCTTTCGCTAGAATTGACTTGGCTGACTTAATAAAGGCGTAGGTACTAGAAGTATAAGGGAATATTTAGTATATCATGTCATACCAGGCAAGGCACCACACCACAACAATCTGCGCAAGTTGCGTCACCGAACATACCGTTCAACTTCAACTAATGGCACCAGCAACCTGTCTGATCGTGAGTGAGTGAGTTAACTGATCTGATACGTTACAGAATAGAGACAGACAGCTAGAGATTTTATTGTAGAGGCAGATGTACTTTCCTCATTTTTCGTTTGGATAGGCACCGTGGTTTTCAATTGAGTTGACGGACTGTCTCTTCTACCTCTTCGTTTCCAACTTTGTTACAATTCCCAATTCTGTGCTAAAACACTTTTTTCTCCGAAAGCAAAGAAAAACAATTTCTGCAGCTTCCTTAAACATTACAAGTGCAAGGTTGTACTTGTAAGAACATTTCACTCCTCCATTCCACTCGACTTGGATTTTATCATCGGTTCATGTAGTTGTAATGTACGAGTGCGAAAGTATATTTATTAGTAGAATAACAGTCATAACCATATCTTAGAATTATTTAGGAATACCTAGCTACACATCGGGGCATAACAACAACAAGCAAACCAGTTTACATGAAAGGAGAAACTTCAGTGGGAGACCAAAAAGGTACTATAGAGTAAAAAGTTCGATAGAGAAAAGTATTAGTAGCGTACTAAGGTTATTGCTACAATGAAAACACCCAATAGTCCTTAATAGAGTGGAAAAGAAGAAAGTCTGCAAATAAAATGAGCGATTTAATCATAAGGTTCTTGGCAGCAGTAGTTATCGTATCAACAGTTCTTCTCGTATGTCTAATCCGGATTTGTTGTGAAGATGACGAAGAAGCGTAAGTCTTTTTTATCCTGTCTTTTTTCAATGAGACACACACACAAGATACGTACTACACATACCTACTATACTTATAAGTATTAAGAATAGCTTGAGGTACACATATGTAGAACAGTACACAGTACAGGATGTATACTCTTGAAGATACTGCTCCACACATGACATGTACTTTGCCATAACTGTGATATAAGTGTAGATAATTATGTATAAGTAGCCAGGAGGCAGAAACTGTCATTGGAAAAATAGTTTCTAGTATCTTGGTACAGTGGATCTTCATATTACATTAGTAACTAGGTAATAGTAATTGTGATAATGCATATAGGAAGTTATGAGTTATAAATACTTAAGTATAGGTACATTTGCCTAATGGAGAAGGAGAAAGTGAATTAGAGAGTATTCATATATCTGTTGCTCGTGCATTACAGAAGTACTTGGGAGATAGTGAAGTTTAATTTGAGCGAGGAGCCTAGCATCTCTTAGGTTGGAATGAGATTTCATTTATGCACGATGTAGGACATGGAGCAGAGATAGAATGGGAAAATTCTTGGATGTACACTTAGAGAGGAGGACGAGAGTTTGACTGGAAACTGGAATGGAGTTGTAGCCGTAGCTCATCTGCAAAATATATTTCGGTTCTATATAACTGTGTGACTTAGCTACTTAATATTAGAGTATTATTAGTAATAAAAGTTGGGATTTTCTCTAGGAATCAAGAGAAGCCAATCGATAGTGAAGTTAATAAGAGAAAACCCTATAGAGACCCAGAGGATCCTGAAGATCTATCCAGTCCTCCTGTAACAATCCATTTACTATCAGAATTCATGAATATCCATCAACATCTCGTTACTCCCGTACTTCCATTGATAACATTTTCGGAGGAAACTCAGAGTTCCACTTCGCCAGCGAAAGACCAGAGGAAGGTTCGTTTTCACAGGAATCTCTCCTATCAAGTTGGTCAGCAGGAGGAATCCGTGCAAATGAGCAATTACGCCGAGACTTCCTTTATTACCACCAAAGAAAGTCAAGTAGAAGTACATCCGCCGCCAACACTTCCTTCGCCAACTCCCATTCCAAGTCTTTTCGACGAAAATGATATTTCAATTAGAAAACCTAGTACCACGGAAATTGAGCTCAATGATTCACTCAAAATGTCTCCCAGTAGAAACGAAGACACCAGCCCACCTCCTCTACCTCGAAAACGACCTCCTTTGAAAAGAGGCTATAGTTTATTTTCTAAGAGACGAAGCTTAGGAAATGAAACGAACCTTGTTGCACCTGGAGTTATACAAATGAGTCTCAAAGCAAAACTGTAAGTATATTCAATCCGTATAAATATACTTTCTAGGTACATCTGTTCAAACTCATCACAAATTAAGTTAATTATTTCCGATATAGTTCGTTCTTCAATTATTATTATACGAGGCGTTCACCCGAAATGAGCGTTCACTCGAAATAAGCGTTCACTAAATTGTGGCCTACAAAGCAAATTTTTCAAATTTGCAGAAGCAAATCTAGCCAAGTTCAAAAAGCCGAAAAGTCATTTAAAATTGAAAATCATTACGGAATTGAGACTGTTTCACTTTAATTCAATGCATGTCGTTATTTATTAGCCATACCTTAATGTAAGAATGTATTCTTCTGGAGATTAATGAGAGATAATAAGGCCTGCACACAAACCTCCCCTACTTTCAAACATTCAAATCCAGTGTACATACACGTCCATGTACAACACGAACCAGAACTCTATTCAATAAGTTATTAATTATGGCCAAACAAACCAACCTTCCTCATTATTTCCATTTAAACCTAACTAAATCCTCAATATTAGCAACCGGTAAAGATATTACTCGAATGTTCATATTTCATTATACAAATTTTTATGATTTCTTATCTAAAAATTAGAACGTCTTATATTGCAGGCAGTGCTTGTCTGAAACTTTTTCCCATGGGCAAAAACTTTCCGCCGAAAGAAACATTCTACCCCATAATATCTCTCAAAACACCGTCTACAGCTCCTAAAACATGCAGAGGAATCATAGTTTCTTCATCTGAAAGAATACATTTTGCATCAACAATTAATATTGCAAAATCTGGTTAAATATAGCAATAGCAGTCTTCAGAGCTTATGGTACCGTTAACGTGTCGTAATAACAGTATTAGGTAAGATTTGTGCAGATTACGACATATAGCGGTCGCCGGTGCAGACTACGACATATCGTGGTCGCCAGTGCAGACTACGACATATAGTAGTCGCCGGTGCAGACTACGACATATCGTGGTCGCCAGTGCAGACTACGACATATAGTAGTCGCCGGTGCAGACTACGACATATAGTAGTCGCCGGTGCAGACTACGACATATAGTAGTCGCCGGTGCAGACTACGACATATAGTAGTCGCCGGTGCAGACTACGACATATAGTAGTCGCCGGTGCAGACTACGACATATAGTAGTCGCCGGTGCAGACTACGACATATAGTAGTCGCCGGTGCAGACTACGACATATAGTAGTCGCCGGTGCAGACTACGACATATAGTAGTCGCCGGTGCAGACTACGACATATAGTAGTCGCCGGTGCAGACTACGACATATAGTAGTCGCCGGTGCAGACTACGACATATAGTAGTCGCCGGTGCAGACTACGACATATAGTAGTCGCCGGTGCAGACTACGACATATAGTAGTCGCCGGTGCAGACTACGACATATAGTAGTCGCCGGTGCAGACTACGACATATAGTAGTCGCCGGTGCAGACTACGACATATAGTAGTCGCCGGTGCAGACTACGACATATAGTAGTCGCCGGTGCAGACTACGACATATAGTAGTCGCCGGTGCAGACTACGACATATAGTAGTCGCCGGTGCAGACTACGACATATAGTAGTCGCCGGTGCAGACTACGACATATAGTAGTCGCCGGTGCAGACTACGACATATAGTAGTCGCCGGTGCAGACTACGACATATAGTAGTCGCCGGTGCAGACTACGACATATAGTAGTCGCCGGTGCAGACTACGACATATAGTAGTCGCCGGTGCAGACTACGACATATAGTAGTCGCCGGTGCAGACTACGACATATAGTAGTCGCCGGTGCAGACTACGACATATAGTAGTCGCCGGTGCAGACTACGACATATAGTAGTCGCCGGTGCAGACTACGACATATAGTAGTCGCCGGTGCAGACTACGACATATAGTAGTCGCCGGTGCAGACTACGACATATAGTAGTCGCCGGTGCAGACTACGACATATAGTAGTCGCCGGTGCAGACTACGACATATAGTAGTCGCCGGTGCAGACTACGACATATAGTAGTCGCCGGTGCAGACTACGACATATAGTAGTCGCCGGTGCAGACTACGACATATAGTAGTCGCCGGTGCAGACTACGACATATAGTAGTCGCCGGTGCAGACTACGACATATAGTAGTCGCCGGTGCAGACTACGACATATAGTAGTCGCCGGTGCAGACTACGACATATAGTAGTCGCCGGTGCAGACTACGACTTATACGTATTTTATTAAAATGTGGATCTCCTGATTGACTGAATAAAAATTCGTGATCATAGAAACAAATTAAGAAATCACTTTGCCCACATTTAAATAAATGATGTCATTTTATTCATTTTTCATCAAATGAGAGAATGCTTCCATGACATCGAGTGCCAGGCAAAATACACTTGCTGATGAGCTCTATAACCAACTCCGATACCATGTAATTTTCTGACCTTGAGAACTTGAGAACTTTAATGTGAGTAATTATAATTAAATTGACCTATTAAGGTGACAAATCACTGCGGAGGACTACATTGCAATTCCCGGCACACACAGTGTATTATTTCAAAAGTTAATGGGAGCCCCATTAAATAAGTCATTTCCAATGTGAAAATGTAGAAAGAATCTCCATTGCATTGGCAAAATCCTCTCCTGTTGAATTTTTAATTTATCGGCCATGCTTTGAGTAAAAAGTAAGTAAACCAAAGACAACAGTATGAATCGAACCAAACCACCGAACTTCGATTCGACTCCTACTGTTGTCTTTTTAAATTATTTTTTTCTCAAATCACAGTCGATAAATTAAAAATTCAACAGGAGAGGATTTTACCAATGAAATGGAGATTCATCTACATTATTACATTAGCATTTACTTATGTGCTGTTGTCCCCATTAAAGTTTTAAGCAGTGAACTTTTCTCAGTGTTAATTCAGGCTTTTTGAGCTCAAAGTCCCCCTTAACTTGACAACTTTAATATGAGTAATTAAAAGTCGACGCTGTCTATACTTTTTCTTTGTCGTACTCTACATGAGCATCATTCACTGTCAGTGTGTATTATGAAGTGTATGGAGAATAATGCTATGCATAGTGGATTGGTGGTGCTATCACAATGCAAGGTTGTATCTGCTTGCAGCAGAGGTAAAGCCATTGTGATTGTGTACGATGATGACTCATTCGGCTACGGAGAATTTGGCGCACGGAAGACAAATAAACATACTCCCTTCCATTAGTTATAAGAGTAATAAATATTGTTATGTAATGTAATTCTGTGAAAGACTTCATTGATACAACTTTCTACAGTCTTAGCGAAAGAAAGTATATTGGCTTTTTCTTTTATTTGTCTAGCTATTTTCATAGTTCTTTTCTTCTGCAGTTTTTATGACAGAAATTTACCTAGCGCTTTATCTTTTTCGAAAAATGCTTGAATGGAGAAAATAGTTATTAACGGTTCGACTTTTGACGCAGACAATATGTAAATAGGGATGTAGCGTATTGAAAGGATAATTTTCTACTGATTTATAGCAGTACCATTGTTCATTTAAATTTTCGTATTGCCTTTTCTAGAAGAAGAATACATCTGTACGGCAAAGATCAGAGATTTTATCCCCGATCCGTTGATAACATCCTTGTATGGGTCCAAAAAAATGATTTTGACTACGAAACTGAGCAATGGAAGCTATTTTGGCAGGAAGAACTTAAAAATGAACCTTTAGGGCCATCAAGAAGTCCTCATCAAGTTATTCACAGTGATTCATTTCTGTCATTCTCATCTGTTACAAGTGCTAGCACGAATTATAAAGACAATAATATGAGGGAATCCAGATTTGATGAAGAGGTCGATGAGAGCAGCCTGAGAAAACAGCAGTAAGAATTTTATAGAGCAGACTTTTTTCATTTGTAAATGCTGCTAAGTATGTTAACTATATTAGTAGGTGCAAATGTTTTCGATTTCAGTGCTTCGGAAGTACTTCTGTGAAGAAATCTAAAAGGTCACGCCACACTGTATCATCCAAAAATACCAAACCATCCAATCATCTACAGATGAAACGCCTATAATAATACTCATCATCAAACAGTACTCTGTACAATAAATTAATTCAATGTACCTATTCAAACTATTGAAATTATAGGATTGAATTGAAACTGTCTTCTTTGATGTCGATAGTCAATTTTATATGGTAAGTCTTCTATACGTTGCTTTTGTTACATCATTTTATTCCATTATTCCTTTGCATTCATTTTTTTAAAGATTTCTTTGTGTGCATTGTAACGGGATCCACATTTCATAAGATTCATCAAAATTTTCGTCATTTTGTAAGTAATCGTGATAAACTATGTCGTTATATACCAGTTGAAAATTGGGAGCAAATGACAAATGAGAAGATACAATAAGACTAATCTCTAAAATGGAACAACTAAGTTAAAGAATTTAATTGAATACAAATGAAACCCTTGTTTCTTTGATTGTAAATTGGTTTGATATTTCATTTATTGATCAACTCAATGTAAACCACTGACAAATTGTAAGGAATCCTTTTATCTATGTACACAGAATTAAAATGTAAAATCGAAAATTCATGGAAATCTTACATATTTGTACAAATATCTACTATTAATCTATGTCTATAAAATTTACATCCGAAGAAAATTGATATTCTCATTTTCATGCAAAGTACTGACAAATAAATGGAGTATAAAATCGCTTTTAATTTCCCATTTTTAATATCCATAGAACTTGAAGGGCATTTAGATCGCAGTATTAGAAATGCAGTAAAATAATAATATAATAAGTAGATGTCTAGTTCATAGTTTTCTCCAAATGTTCACCCTTTTCATACAGGTGTCGTTTATGACTTATGATATAAAAATCAAAATGAAGATTACTTAGAAAACATTAAAACCGTGATGGTAAATGTTAGCTTAATTTCAAGGCGACAACAAAAACTAAAATAATTAGAAGAGCAAATCCCATGTAAAGATTCTATCATTTAGTGTAAGATCACGAATGGCATGATATTTCGAGTAAAGATTATTAGTTTGCAATGAAATGACAATACACTTCGACGTAATGACATTAAACAATGTATTGCAATATACCCACTGTCTTCAATCCTAGAATTCATAAAATTCTCTGCGTATGTCCAACAGTATTACATGAGCATTGGTGAAGACAGCGTTTATTTCTGGACATTTCCTTTTTGTTCCCTTAACGTTATGACATACATGACAGGTACGCACTCCGTATTGATACTAATCGTGTACACATACGAATAAAGTTACACTTACACTTCTTGCAATCACACAATCCTCAATCGCCTTTCCGTTCCTCGCTTTCTCTTTTCCTTTGCACCTTGGCGAACGAGTTTTACTTTGCTCACCGTTGAGAGAACTTGAAACCGTTCCCGGAGATTTGTGAAGATTCGCTGTTATGGGTATGTTATACATAACTCTAAAAATATTTTTTAATCTTATTGTACGCACAGACACAAGTACTTTTTTTAAGTTATTAGATTAATTACAATAATACATATTAATAACAGTACTACTTCATTACAACTCAACTACAACTATTTTCTTCATAACAGGCTATTTAAGAGAATATGGCTTTTGTAACTACCTTTTCAATTCATTTTGTTGGTACAAATTCTTTGTATTTTATATTCAAATTAATTGGAAAAGAGTATGATACTTTGTAGACGAATTCTTAAACATAGTATGTATTCTAGTAATGTATTATCTTAGTTGTAACCCTTCTTTTCGGAATTCGTCCTTCATTTAATTTCATTAGGAATATAATCAGGAAATTGAATATCCGTAAGAACTTCAAGGAGCGTTCTTGGAAACATAATTATGCGATTAATATGATTACCTGAACGCAATTATACAGGGCGAACTCTTCCGGTTCCAGTCCCTTGCAAAGTATGTGGAGACAAATCTTACGGAAAACACTATGGAGTCTATTGCTGTGACGGATGTTCCTGCTTTTTCAAAAGATCTATTCGCAGAAACATTCTTTACACTTGTATTGGTGAGTGCAATATATGGCTAAAATGGCTATATATAATTTCCATCTTAAATTAAATATCCTGTCACTTTCCTTGTGATTAACTAATACAAAGACTACACTTTGTTAAACGTAGCAGTAATATCACTTTTCTGGTACTTATATGTACAGTTCACCATTCTAAATGCTAAAAGTTTGTTGCAAAGTTTCAAAATGCAGTTTTATGAAAAATATCAAGTAAATTAGATGAAAAAGGATGTTTTATAAGAAATAAAACCATTTCGCTGAATTTTTGTATTTATATTTCTATATGTAAGTCAATCCAGTAATAAATTCTCGTCTTTTGTGCTTTGAAAGCGTAGCCACCCTTGCAAGGCTTTTAATTAGGCAATTTACTAAAGCCATTGTGGTTTACCTTTCTTGTTGAAATTTAAAGAGTGCTTTTATTCAACTGATATTTAAATATTTCCAAAATTCTGCAATAAATCTTTTTCATCGCTATGTAATAAAACTGCTTCCTCCTTACTATCTGTAAAGATAACGATATAGATATAGTTTAGTAAGCCATATACTTCTTAGCGGATGCAAATTCAATTTGAAAATTAATATGTACTAACAATATTTTCACAAGCAGGTAGTGGTGGCTGTGTTATTGACAAAGCAAGACGGAATTGGTGTCCCGGCTGCCGGCTCAGCAAATGCATCCAGGTCAACATGAATCGCAATGGTAAATCACTTTTTTCTTTGTAATGCAAAATGTTAAAGGGCAATTTAAAAAAATAATCTTTGAAAAATACAGAATGTCTGTGGCTATCTGACTTTTGTATTCCCCGTAGTTCAAACATAAATACCTAGAATTTTCTAGGTAAACTGCACCCAACCTGCAACCTTGTATCTCGAATCTGTTTGAAATATTGATAACAAAGCAAAAGTGAGCTTTGTAGATTTTCATGAGTTAGGGTTCTACAAATTAGTCCTTTGGTGCTTTAGTTACATGTATCAGTGCAATTTTCTTTCAAAATGCTTTATGTGCAATGTGTTATAATGAATGCGTGGTTGTGTACGTGATTGTAAAAGTGTCTATCTACATAAATAGATAATTCATAGAAATCCAGTCGATTCGAGTAGTCAGCAATTATTACATTAGTGAAAATTACCGATAGAGAGTCGAGACTCTAGTGAAAAGTGAACTGAGCGTAACTCCAATGCTTTCCTACAGGAAAAAATGTCATAAAATATTTACAAGAATTTCAACCCTCTAATGTATTGTAATGACTGCCATTTGTCTGTAAGTTAAAAGTGAAGCACGTCAGAAATTCATACATAAAATATTGCACATTTACATGAAGTATGTGAAAGGGCAGATATATCGATGGTAAAGAAAATCGGATCCAAATAAATATCATGTAAAGCATGAAAACCTGGTAGTCACACATTATTTATGTCTATGTCTCCCTAGGTAAATGAATGTCATCTACATAGAGAACAAATGCTCGTCATTCCTAGCTAAAACTATCTATTGTTAGTTAGATACTCACTACCCTATTAATAATATCAACCGAAACATTAAGTCAGTAGTACACAATTGTTACTGCATGGGTACAAATGCAAATACAAAGGAAAGCGTATAGAGTAGAAACTAGAAAATAGCTAAAAATGCTAAAGAAGAGACACTACAGTGAAAAGTAGGAATGGAAAGCAAGGAGGGAGGGTGGTGCGGAGTAAGTAGAGCAGGGTAAGGTAAGGAAGGCAATAGTATATTATCTTGATTCTGTCATTCAGAAACTCAACCCTTTAGCCTTTAACTTTGCACTTGGGAGGAAAGGAGGCGAGGAGAGTGGTGTGATGTGGCAATGCATGTCAAATCATAACAGAATAACAAAATAGAAAAGTATTTACTACACACTCAACTAGAACATTCGTTGCACGTCATGTCATTTCTATTACCATGTCATAATCACAATACAAAAACTATCTCTTTTATCTACATTCTAAATCTACCTTTAGCGTTAACCAAATAGTGGATAATAAATGCCTTGAGTTCAGACTTCACCATCACCCTTGCTTTATACTTTATGCGCAATGCTTTCCTCAAGTGTCATAACATAATGCACAAACTTTTCACTTCATACCTGAAAAGACAAGGCAAGAGTGATGTTCTTTTGCATACAATAAAACACTTTTGCTTCACTTTCTGCTTGAATCATACAAATATATGCGCTTTGTACAAATTCTCCATAAACTACAAAGTAAAACAAAAATATTAATGCGGAACGTCCATTTTATTACATTTTACTTATTATATTCCCTCCAATGACTAAAACGACAAGAGCGATAGGAATGTGATGTAAGATTATATATTATTTGGCAATTAAAATTACCCTGTAATAATTAATATAAGATAATTAAAGCAAGATTACGAAAACCAACAGTTTTTATTCTCTGTCCCTCTCACGGGAACACATTTTATTGCCATTATCTCTTTGGGTACATGTAAATACGAATGGGTATTATTTTTGAGTTAATTATGGTATGTACTAAGAACAAAATTTTGTAAAAATGGTATTTAGGGCTGTACACTACAGTTATTTACGAACTTTTGGTATATCATTGTCATTGTCAGTTTTTACATGTTTGATAAGACATAAACACTTGGAAATTCTAGCTCTTCAGTTTCTTTTATAGGAGGAACATTCTTGCATTAAGTAAGTATTTATGGCTTAAATAGTTATGTAAGGTGAAGTATTGTATGAAGTACAGAGGAGGTGAAAAAAGTTTGTGAAAAGTTAGGTAAGGCGTGTTTAGTTTGTAGCAGATAGTGTAGGAGTGCATGTTCCTTAGGAAGTAGTACAAAAGACTACAAAGGACAGTACAACATCAAAAGTTAGCTGACACAAAATATCTACGTACAATTGCTCGACAATGAAAAACTCATAATTAATTCAACATAGATTTCACTTCAACATTTGGTCATGTTCTTCCACTGCTATTATAATCTCGAGGACACAGGGCAACAAAACGGGGAAAGAAAGAAGTAAAAGTTAGTTCTTTCCATGTAATGTTGTGTTGTGTGAGTGAATAGTAAATACAATAAATACAGTACACTGCGGTTACGTACAGACCAATTCAGAATTCATAATAACATTAATACATTGACAAGGGGAACTTGGAACGTTCATAATAAACAGTTTTTTCTATCTATTCATTCCTTGTATGACTATCTTTGTGTTTCTTGTTTAATTTACTAAGTTGGTAAAAGAGTATAGATTGACAGAAATATGTATTTGTTATGATTATGGAGTAAAGTACTTAACTGTGTGCTCTGGTTTGCTTTGGCTTTCTTTCCTCATCGCTTTCCTTGTCTATTCAAGTGTGATTAGTTGAAGTTAAGGCGACCAAAAAGTTCTTCAACTTTTACTGTCATGTCATTTCATGCCAATTGTATACTTTTGTATATCTTGCTTAAATGGTAAAGCTCATACGCTTTCATGTACAGGTACTTTAGAAAGTACACACTTTCATGTATTATTGTCAACTTTATCTTGAATTGACTTGATTGTGATTGTTAGGCTAAAAGTTGCAGCAAATTCAAGTAGATTAGACTGAAGTGGAATAAGATTATATTTTTGACACGCGGCTATTTCTCTTCATTAATTATTCAAACATACACTGTATCTGTCTTTCTTCATAACTTCGTTTTCTCCTATTGCCCTTTAACAAAGCTCTACTTTTCCTTCTAAGTAAAATAACAATGCATTTCATTTTCATACTGAGGAAAAATAATGCTTGTGAAGAAATACGAAATATTCTTTCTTTAGGGAATGCTTTTCTGTTATTTTACTTTTCCCCAATGAAATGAGAAAAATTCCAAGCAAAACTCATATAGGAGTATTAATAAAGTAGTTATTACAGTTATCAGAGATGTGATAGCAAAATTCTATTTTGCATGACGGAAAGATGGACAAAAGATAATTTCACACATTAATTTATTGAGTATCTCTTAATAAATGTGTGTAACTCTTTTATTTAATTAGCTTCATCATTTTGAGGTCGAGGTTAGTAATGCAGTTGTACATGTCTTTGCGAAATTTTAGCTGTTCAAGAGGAAAGAGGGCCAAGGAAAGGAACCAAACGGAATTCAGAAAGAACTTCAGCCCCTACACAAGGAAAATACGAAATAAATTCTATCAAAGCAGATAGTTACATGAGCACAAATTTAAATGTAAATTCCGAAAGAAAACATGGAAGAAGTTTACGTGAATCTTTATTTTCGTCCCAGATACCGAAATCAAAATTGGGTCACGCTGTAACATCAAGTTCCTTAGATTTGGAACAAGAAAGTAGTACCAAGGGACTTCATCATATGCGAATGCAATTTTTAAACAAATCTCCGTCCACTGCAATCCTGAGTACAAATGAAACACAGAATGCTGTTGTATCTTCTTCTTTGTCACCCCTGATGGGGTTTTCAAGCAACATGACCACAAGTGCATTATTTCAGAATTCATCGAATTCTTTACTCTGGCCTTTCTTAACTGGAAACTTTAGCCAGCCGTCCTGCTATTGGGAACAATGCAATGGAGTACAAGGTTTATTTTCCTTAATGACACAATAAATAATTGTCATGTTTCATGTTTCTAAAGGAGCCTTTATATTTCAAATGGAAAATATTTAACATCTTTTTTCAGGAAACTTGTCTCTCAATCTTTTAATTTTAAGCGTGAAACATGCTCGATCTCACCCACCTTTTGTGTTTTTTGGCAAATCCGTCCAAGATGCTATACTATCATCATCCTGGTACCAGCTACTGGGACTTCATCTGAGTGTTTGGGGACTACCGTCATCTCAACACTTACAAATATCTCCAGACGAGAAAAGCAGAAATCCTTTGGGAAGCAGGTTGACAGTGCATTTTAATTTAACGCATTAAATACCCATATATTACCCAAACAAGTATTGTAAAAGACATTATTTCCTGTAGTCAATTTATCGAATCATTATCACAAATTTGTCAACAACTTTCATTGACTCCTGTCGAGCTGTCGTTTCTGGAATCTGTCATATTACTTCAAAAAGGTGTGCTATGAAGACCATGATTAACACAATTTACCATTACTCTACATATATTGTTTTGGTAATTTAAGTTGCTTAAGACAATAATAGTCATTTTGTTGTTTTAGAACTACCAGATCCCACTTGTCTGAGAAATGAAACTCCATTCCCACGTCAAGAAATTGAGTTTCTTCATCAGAAAACTCTTATTGCATTCAGCTTATATTTGTCACAGAATTTCTCAGATCAACCAACACGGTTCGGAAATATGTTGGCCTTGCTTGAGCTACTGAAGTCTTCGCACAACAAAACCTATTTCAGCAACATTCTCTCTGTGCCTATTGTGAAGTTCGTCATCGATAATTTTTAACCTGAAAAACACAATACTTTAATAAAAATGAGTTCACATCATCCCATCTTATTTAAAAAATATGTACATGCAAGTAGATATTTGCACGATGTTTCCATTTCGATTTGATAATGTTTCCAGTTCACATTCACTACAGGGTTAGTACGTAAGTAACAATATCTGTGTTCACATTGTAAACGGTAGAGTTTATAAAATATAAAGCGATTCAAATATATGCCATAAATACTACACAACATTAAAATGGCAAACGGGCCATGACCTTTCATTGTTCACATACCCGGTTTATGAAATCTTGCATTTTACATTTAAAAGGTTTTATACGTGACGGTGGCGGTAGGTTTATATAGCCAAATAAATAGTGAAAAACGTATAAAGAATTTGGTTAAATGACGGACGGAAGTTCAAGGTCTCCGTGCAATCTTCAATGAAGACTTTGTTGCAAATTATAATTTATCAAAGTAGCTAAACATTGTACTCATACACTCATACACATGATCTATCTAGTAGTACAAAGGTTTTATTATAACTTTAACTTTGCCAAAATTGCAATGCAATGTGTTTAATCAGAATATTTTGCGATATTGCATGTAGGTATTTATTTTCAATTACAGCACACATTACAATACACACACATTTACACACAACAATATCAGTAAGTGTATCATTATGTAATCTAAACCTAGGATATTATTGTATTCCATACAAAGTAGGCACGACAGGAAATCAAAGCCTTTATTTTTTCATCATGGAAGTAATATAATGGTTTTATGGTGTAAAGTAAAAGCATTTATGTTAATACTATTTATACTATACCTTATTATAGTCGATAAATGAGCTTTCATGTGCAGAAAATTTTTAGCTAAAGGTATATTTCGGCTTTTCTACATAGCATTTATTACGGGAAGTACTAAAGGAGCAACAGCTTTGCAGTAGCTATTAGTAAAAACTGAAAAGGTCAGTCAAGTACAAGTTTCTAAACTTTGAAAAATGTGCTGACGAAGATTGTGTCCATAAAAGAAGACTTGAAACTTCGTTTTAGTAATTACCTGGACATGCGGGCAACCTGAAACACGAAATGTCTTCAAAAGTGAATGCTTATGAAATATTAGTACTGGTAATCTACGCTGGATTGTTTGTTTCGCCATCTCCTACTGTTTGTAGCAAGCCTCGTCCATTTGGGAGCCCAACGCAGGTAATAATCGTGTTTAACAAGTGTTACAAAATTGAAAATTTATTAATTTGTTTAGTTTGTTTGTACTTACACTTATGTGACTTTCCATTTCAAATTTCAATAGAAAGTAACAGCTAACCTTACTGTTACTGAAAAGCCACCATTGCCATCTCCTTCAAACTTGTCGGCTTCTGATGATACAAATACAAGTAATGGTAGTGGAACATCTAATAATGTAGGTAATAATCGTGTTAAAAGTGTTACATAATTGAAAATTATTAATTTGTTTAGTTTGCTTGTACTTACACTGATGTTACTTTCCATTTCAAATTTCAATAGAAAGTAACAGATAACCTTACTGCTACTGAAAAACCACCATTGCCATCTTCTTCAAACTTGTCGGCTTCTGATGATACAAATACAAGTAATAGTAATGAAAAATCAAATTCAAAAACTTGTTCAGCAAAGCTTTGTGGTACCCTCTGCCCAGGATCATATCACAAATGTGATAAAACTGAAACTGCTTGTGTTTGCGCTTCTTCTACGGTAAAGTATAGTACATTTGTAAATTATGTCCACATGGGTTACGTTTCTTACATTTTTGCAAGCGAACTTATCTGTGCAAGGTTTTTAGAGGCTACTCCTGGCTCATGTATTATTATTCTTATATTCTGTAGAAAACAAAAAAACCTGCTAAAACTTGCAATCTTGAGGAAAGTAGAAAACCTGAGAAATGGCCACCATCCGTGACATTAAGTCCCTGCTACCTAACTTGCAAAAGAGTTTATGAAGAGATCAAATCTTATTCCTACTACCCTTATATTTACATTTGTAATGAAGCAATTAGCACTGACAATAGCAATTACTGCCTCTGTTATTTTGTAGATAAAAGGTTTCATTGGACACCTTAATAGATTAACATTCCCAAAATATTCCACTGTAAATTGTATTTCTGGATCACTTTTGTAGTGTTTTAGTTGACACGAAATATTAGGCACTAGAAATTTTTTTAATTCCTACTTTTCTAATTGTTTCTTTGCATGATATTTTTGTAATGTACGATCGCAACTTATCTAAACTTCCGTTTATTCATGATGCTTTCTGAAAACGCAAAATCATGCTGTCTATTTATTCTAGTCATGCAATTTGCAAAGCATTTGAACAATTTGGCGTTCACGAAAGTCAAACCTAGCGTAACTGTGTACTAATGAATGTTAAACAAAAAATACGTTGCCCTATTTGCCTCTTATGCCAGTTAGCTATAAACGCTATAAATAAATATCGTTAACTGCATCATGCATCGATGTAACAAACCAAATCAAATTCAAGAGGCAGTTTGGTATGCACATTACAATATTTAAATTAGGTGTAATAATTACCAACAAGAACTAGTAAGTAAAAAACATAAATAAATTAAACTTCAAGGTTTATGCAATTTTCAAAAAAATCACTAGAACATGTAAATTGATATTTACTTATTTATTTTTCTGGTTTTGAAACACTAATAATGTAAGTTAATTTATTTAATTCTGTCATCGTTATTTAGTCAATTTTATGTAATTCATATTTCATATCTATTTTATTTAGATTGCAGGTAAGGTAAGTTAGTTAATTATCAGCTTACTTAATAGTTATGTTTAGGTAGGTCAGTACAATACATTACAATGACGTAATGTAATACAATACGTAGAACACTAATATAATAATATAATTATTATTATTAATATACATATTATACAGACGTACATACAATTGTCTTAAATTTTACCAGCTACATAAATTGAAATGCAATTTATACGATTAAGTAATTTCATAATAAAAATTAGTGCATAGCAAATCTTTACACTGTTTCCATTCTGTACGATACCCTTGTTCGGCAATTGATTTGATTGAATTACTTAATTTGATTGCCTAAATATAAATATAATACGATGAATATAAGAGGATGTATGTAAGTATAATTATAAGTTTGTAGGTCTAGCGCAATAATAAATGGATACAATTTAGTAAAGACGCACACAGGTACCATATTTCATTTAGTACCTCCTGTGTGACTTACACGAATGTATTTATGCACATACTTTTATCATATATACAAAATTTTACGGCTAATCTATATCATTAAATATTCTGCATAGTACAGTACATGCATAGATAAATATTAATGGCCAAACCACACTGCAGTGTAAGTAGGTACATTAATTAGTTAACTATGGCATGAAAATTACAAATTACAACACACACAGTCACAACCAGCAATCATTAGAATTAAAGTTAACAAGACTAAGAAAAGATACCCACTTTACTTTAAAACATGACAAGGTTTCTCTTTCCGTCAGTAATACATCGTGAAATATAAAGTGTCCTCAGCTACCTTAACTAGTATTTAATTGGTAAACTCTAGACTAATGTGATACTAGCTATAAATCTAAAAATTGACGAAGTATGAACTCAAGGCAATAGTATAATACATTAGGATATTGAGAACACAGCTTCCATGTTTAATAAATGATTCAATTTAACTATTATCTTAATTTTGCGGATGGTTAACATGAATAGATTCTGTAATATGAATTTCCTGGGATATTCGCCTACTTATCATCTAATGTACTACATGTATTAATAATAAAGATTGAATCGTTCCAAGATTCTATTTTCTATTACTTAGATTAAGCACATTACCAGATCTTTCTGTATACTGACATTGAGTATAACTATAAGGCTGGGTTGTGTCATTGTTTATGTCTTATTCTTAATTGCCATATTAATGTAGATATCTACTATATTTATGTTCTTTAAATTTAGCTCAATCTATGTACCATACAAACGGATACTACTAGCGTAAGTGACTGACTTGAATATATCTGTATGCAATAAAAGTGTGTGTAAATGCAACTAAATATACACTAAAAGGAACAATAAGTGTAGTAAGTCTATAGCTATGCTGCTATAATACTATCATGATGATTAATGTTTAGTTGAATTGAACTACCTAGTAGGAAAACATTAAAATGCAACCAAATGACAAGTTAACATAAAGGATAATTTAATTTAAATTTATTTTAATTAAGTATACACCACTACTACACCTTATATTACAGTACAGATATATACGAACGACACAGCTTTAACAACCAATATTATGCTGGAGAGGAGCGGACAGGTGCCTGTTAATACAATTTTTAATCCCTTAATATAGGTAAGACTTTTTTAAGCTTTTCGGTTTTCTCAATCTGAATATTCGACTACAATAATAATAGGTATACGCATAAGCACGTTAAACATCCTCTTATTGCATATCAATCAACCATTCATACCATACAATATTTTACAATTTATATGTAGCTGGATGATTGAACGCAGGCGACAATTAAATAACAATTTCATTCTTATAATTACCAGCAGTTATTTCTAAATTAATTGTAAATTTTGATAGGTTTCTCTAATGTGGAATAGCGAGAGCGTTTTGGGGCTTTGTTCACATGCTCAACTCCTATCCAGGGTCGTCCGTTAAAGTTCTGTGTGTAACAGTTGAAGCTTTCTGATTTAACAATCTGCTCCTCGTCTTCTTTATCTAGGAAAGTTGCTGTTCCTTGTTGAACAAGAGCTATTCGGATCTTTGCCCAGTCTTTTTCATTTACACCAAGTCTGCTCTGAATTCTTTGTTTCACAGCTAACCACGTTTCACCGTATCGAATCTACATAAAAATCATCATAAAATTAAGCATTCCATTTTAAAAGGTCTACCGGTCTACCTAACCATCTTTTAAGCAAATATTAAGTGAATAACCTTTATGAGGAACGGTACGCCGAACGTTTGTCGAGCTTCCTTGTGGAAATGAGCAACCTGAACTATCGCTTCATTATGGAGAACTTCTGCTTCTTCGGGTGGAATTTCTTCTGCTCTATAATATCCTAAAATTGAGGAAAAAACCTTTATTGTAGGGTTTATCCACAAAATGTAAGTTATTAGTTAAAACACTTAATTAACTTACGAGTAGCTGTTGTATTATTCTGGATAATATCGGCACAAGTGTCTTCGTCGATTACGTTATAAATTCGATGCGCAGAAATTTCAACAAGTCGGAGATTTCCTATGGGCTTATCGTTTTCAGAAATTACACGGCCTAGCTCATTAAGCACATCTTTAATAATTATTCTAGGTGCTTTGTTGACATAAAACACTATTTCCTTCTCTGAAAATTCAAAATAAAAGTAAGCCTAAAGTTTTCGAAACTAGAAAATGAAAATACACACTCAGTATGCATATTCTATTTTGCTTACCTTGGTCTTCAGGTGAATAGAATAATAATTTAAATTGTTTCTTATGCTCCAGTTCCGTAACAGGAATCCCGAGTGCTTGATAGAAAAGCTTATAGGGACTTCTATTAGGTTTATGCGTGGGAGCCAGAAGGGTCAGTAAATCCGCACCATCCTGCTCAAATTTTATAGGATAGGCTGGAGAATCCCTGTTGCATAAAATTAAGTGTCATTACATCAATATCTTGAATCACGTTACAAAAAATAGGTATCCTATATTTACTTTACTAACTTGTAAGGCTGGCATTTATAGAACTGAAGATAGTCAGGCTTAACACCGAGTCTTTGACCAACTTTGTTGGCCATTTCCATGTAGCTCGACTTCAAACTCATTTCTAATGAGAATGAATCGTTCGTATTGCTCTTGTCAACAAAAGTGATTTCATACCTATTTAAGTTCACAATAATTAGGTTTCAATCCATACAAACTTTTCTTGCATATTCGTAAGCGCACTACTACAAAACTCACTTGTACTGCATATAGATGTAAAAATCATTAACAGACTTCAGTTTTCGGCCGGGGTCAAATGTTCTATGGAAAACAATTATGTCTCCATCCATTAATTCTTCTAGCCCTTGATCAAGAGACAGATTCAAGTCTACAATTTTTTCTATACTTCCTGCTTGAATTTCTTCGTACAAAGTAATTGGAGTATCATCACTAAAGAATGCCCTTTTTCGACATTCTACAGCCACTTCATCTAATCAGAAAGAAACACCCCAATCAGTAACTACTTAATTATTGTCGATATTACATATGAATAACCTATTAAAAATAAGATTAAGATGACTTACTAAATGTAATGCTGATGGGAACACACCAATGACCACAATAATGAAGACTTTCATTCACCGGGTCATACATTTTCAAAAACAATACAACATCATTTTCTTTGTCAAATGGGGGTAGTTCGTCCTTGTCTTCATCTGCAGGCAACATCTCGAGAAAAATTGGCATAGTTTGACCATACTGAGTCTCTTCGAGTGTTTTACTGGTATCCGGAGATATATCCAAATAACCAGGGCGAATTGCTTTGTTTGACCGCAAAGAAAACGGCCAAAGACGTAGTCTTCGCTCGTGTACATTCTAAAACAAAACAAAACAATTATTAATTAACACGACGAGTTGAATACAAATATGAATTAATAAATCCTCCTTGATGTAACTTACGAAACACTCCGCCAAGAGCTTGATGAATTCAATAGGCTTTGTTTTCTTGAGAACTTTGAATGTTCGGGAATTTGCCTGAGTAGCTGGGGACATTTTTTCAGGGTCGTAGAGGTCACAGCTTTGATGACCTACGAAGGCATCTTCTGTCAAAACCGTAACTTGCATATACAAATGAGCCTCGGATCTCTCCTTACGTTTCATAACTTCCAAATTCTTTTCTTCCTGCAATTGTAAATGATTCATGATTTATTAAATAATTTATTAAGTTTTGTCTTCCTGTGGCAAATGGAAAACTAGGTATGCAAACCTTAAGACGCTCTAAAAGTTCTCTAGGAATATCTTCTTCAGTAACGTCTTGAAGAACGGTGGCTAAGTCGGAATCTCGAATGTAGACCAACATGTATGCATTAGTTGACTGTTTAACACCAGGATGAACATCGTCCATCTGCATTAAACACAGCAATTAGTGAGATAAGGCTTTCTTTACACATCAAATCTTTTTTGAAATACTTTACCTCTTGGCCACCGAAATTATGTTGAATCGCTTCAGTCTTGGTGCACCGTGACACAACATCATCATCAAACTTGCACCATTTCCCATCACCTTTTGGATTGATAAACACGACGTAATGACCGCCATGGTTATCACCTGAGTGAACCAGCACCTAATATAGAAATAAAATATGAAGTCAGTTAAGTGAGCAGCTCAATCGTGACTGAATACAAAATTTACTACAAAAATGACGAATGAATACCGCATGTAGAGTATAGGAAGCCGATCCCTGATCAAGATCTTTGGTATCCTTAGTTTTCAAGTATTCGTCCAAATTGATCTTCTCAAAAAATTCGAAACGATCATTTGATTTTACTGAACAATCTGTAACTGGATCATATTGAAATCGCATCAGGTGTAGATGCAAAACAGGAGGAAATGAAGTAAAGATAACTCCTTTTTCGGCCTCCTACGCAAAATTAATTTTGAAGAAAGCATTACATATCCAATCGGTTTCATTATTATTACGTATTATTCATTACAACTCTAGACTTCAGAACAACTTACTTGTAGGCCATGAGAGCCAGCGTCGTATTTATTATCTCCGTCTAAAACTTCAGTTGCCACATAGTCTCTGAAGGATTCATAAATATCTTTTTTCCCTTTAATATTTAGTTGGATATCGTAATAAGTTTCAGAGCGAGAAGATTCATACTTCACGTGTTTACATTTAATGAATGAGATCATTTTCCCTTCAAATAATTTAGGCACTGTGCCTTCAACGCATGTCGCTTTCATCTACATGAAAAATAATTTAGTAAGTAAACTTCAGCATAAAATACCGCTAAGCTAAAAGACTAATAAAGCTAACCTTGCTCTCCAGCTTATCCAATAATACTCTTAGAAATTCTTGGACGTCATGTTGCATGAAGGAGTCAAGTGTTTCCCATCCAAATGATCTTGTGAGCTTCTTTGTCCCTACCGGTTTATCCGATGTTTGCAACTCGTAAAACACACGTTGAAGAGCTAACGCAACACTTTTTGTGGAGTCATCACTTTCTGTGGGCATTTTGTAGACGGCCTTTCGAAGTTGATTGGTAAAAAACATGGTTTGAAGCAAAGAGTTCATATAACAGGTGGCTCCCTAAAATATTACATTTCGTTTTAAGAACTTTTAAGGACCGTTTTATCAGTTGCATTTTTACTTTGGCGCTAGGACTAATAATTTACCTGATTTTTTAGACCTACGTAACCTGTGTGCTTCTTTGAATCCCAAGCAACACCATGAGGAGCATCAGCCTTTACTTCAACTTCTAACGTAATAGAATCATTTTTTACAAAACCTTTCGCAGGATCCATAAGGGCGGGCCAATCGACAAAATTCGAGTATCCCCAGTCATTTTCCTTAGAATGGAAAATGTGGCTTATTTCTACAAATGCAAAAATTATGTCATTACTGAGCTAAAAACAGTATTGAAAAAAATTGTGAACAATATAATTATCCTTTTTTTAACTACTTCTGGTGAAATGTTCCACGTTGGGCTTGTGAGATAATATTTTTAGGGATGCTACTGCACTGCAGTTCCAACTTGATGACTCTGCCTCTCCATTACCTATAACCAGCCAAACAACGAAAACGAGGTTATTTTTAGGAAAGATTTAAAATACGACTTTAAATTACTAAAGATTACATTGGAGGAAGAAACCCAGTGACATGTTGCGACTGGCTCCTTGGTCTGCTCGTGGCATCACCATTATCCGCCATGGAAGATTTCTGACATATGTGGGTGGCGAAAGTACTTGCTCTCTCAACCTTGATATTCCGTCTACGGTGAACCGAAAAGTCGCTTCGGATCGTGCAGCTCCATCTTCGTCTTCCTCCATACTCGTAACTTCTAAAATAATGGACATTTGAATCGTGAGTGCTAGTTTTAAATGCTTTGTGACATAACATAGTAAAAACATATAATCGCCAGTGTAAAAACTTCACCCAATTCTTTAACGCATATATCACTGCTTGGCTTTATATCCATTTCTTCAACAGTATGATTTAAACTAGAATCATTATCATTACAGACTGAGTCTGTAAATGGTATTTCAGAAGTGTCCGGAGTTAATACGCTTAATCGATTTCGTTTTTGATTGAAATTAAAAAAATCTTTTATCTTTTTCATTGCATGCTGGGACCATGCATATATCTTAATCGAAAATATCTCACTTTCTCAATACAACTCCCTTTCTTATACCATAAAATTTTGATTGTACTCCTTTTAAAAATGGAATACTCCTAACTTGAAATAAAAATTACATACTGACGAATAATAATGACTTTAGCATTAGCAATTAAGGGTTTTCCTTTGCAACTACTAATTTAGACTTATCGCCATTCTGAGGGTTCTGTTTAGTAAATATTGTGCTACAAATTATTAGAAATCATAACATGGCTCCATTATCTTAAAAACATTGTAAAACGCAAATGACAAGATTCTAAAAATAAATAAATATTTACGGCTTCTTGTTACATTACAATAAAACATTGTAACCAAGGTCGCCGAAAGGATTAGCACATCAGGCTTAACTAAATTAATATAAAGGTTGTCTTACAAGTAGGCACTAAAAAACCTACAATACTTTGTCAAAAAGTGATAACGTATTGCCTTTTAGTAACCCAATATTTCAGTCCAATCAGTCCAATTAGTTTCATTCTTTGATCTGTGTTATTTGTAGTGCGGTACAAAAATTTCCTTAGAGTAAAAGAATTATCTTATTTCTACTACAATCCAATAAGTAATTGGGTTAGTAAAAGACGATTACTTTACCCTTCCTTATTTTTTTGAAAGAAGTGAAAACTATAAGTGGACCTACAAAAATTTATTAACATGCTATTGTATCAGTATTGGTAAATGTAAATGCTATAGGCAATAGGGTTTCACGTAGATATTAAAGGTAAGAGACTAAATCACATAGTTTAATTTTATAGTCCCAATATTACGTATTTGTTTAAAATTAAAAGTAGAATTCCAAGCTCAAAATACTCACCATTCGTAGCTTCATTGGCCGTAGTAGTATGCAACGATACGTCATGAGCTTCCTCAACTTCCATCTCCTCTAACTGTGGACCAATCTAGTAAATCAATACATATCATGTGATGAGAAAAAAACCAACTATCCAAATATTGCATCGTAGCTTTTGATTCTAAGACAAATATTTAGCATTTTGCACCTAAGGAAAATCAGGTACTGGTAATTCCATAAGAGAGTAAGTATGGTTTGCATTGCATTTTAGCATCTACTAATTTATTGTTGTTGAACTTTATAACGAGGATCCCTGGATCTGTTTCACCTTTTCGGTTTTCATTAACTAAAAATATTATATTCCTATCAAGAACTAAATAAATAAACCAGTTTAACACTGTAGCCAAGTATTGTCCGAAATATAAGGGGAACAGTGATTTGAATGTGTAAATGTAAATAAAATGGGAGTCACAGAACACGATGCTATTCAATTTAGAGAACTGAAATTCCGATATGAGATCCAAAACAGTCCAAAACGTAACTAAGGAAAGTGTTCTAATAGGTAATTTTGCTGGAATATAATATCAAAATAATATTTCTGATTGATTTCATCTTCAACCTTGATCTAACACTGGACCTTAGCTAGGTGTGTTCCAAGTTTGAAGTATTGTGTCACACTGTTCGCGAGTTATCGATCAGACGGATTGACTGACACATACACGGCCAGGGCATTTTCATAAAGTATCTAACGGTACTTAATTAATAGTGTCTATTATATTACAAGCAATGAAATGAAATTGCATCATTAACTTGTGGGGAACACATATCTTGTCCGGATGGAATAATTATCTTTAAAATGAATGTAAAATTAATCGTAGTAAGCTATCATTATCACCTGTGCTAAATAACAGCAAATAAGTTAAAGAACAATAATTTAATTCAGACTTAAGAGTGCAAGTGCAGACGAAAAAGTGGTTGCCAATTATAGTCATATACAATTGGCACTAAATTAAAGTTATGTACCTGACAGAAATTATTTATACCTGAGGGGTCAGAGGCATGCTGCACTCGTTTCGTTGACTGTCAGTGTCGATCTCGATGTCTTTAACACTCAATTTGCTACCAGTCCTGGTGGTTTTTGGCATCAACCAATGACAGCCAGGCAAACCAGGATAACTAAAATGATTTATTAAAAATACAGTGTACCGTGTGTATAGTGGGCTAAATAATACTTCCTAAAATATTTAACATGTGCTACTACAAATTGAAAATATAACGAAAATGCAGATGGATTAGAATCCTCTACAAAGGTAAAATAAATGCTTAAAACTGTTCGATTACGAACTCATTTTACCTCTTGCAGCATATACATCCAATGTCTGCTTCCTAATTTCAGACTGAAAACTTGCCTTGATGTTCGATTTAAGCTTATTCACCCTCCTGGCCAGATTTATGGGACTTGATACTGTATGCGAAGAACTCCGAAAGGATATGGTATTTAAAATTGTGTATTCACACCTATCAGACCAGCAAAAAAAGTTGTAACCACTACTTACTTATTACTTAATGAATACTAACTGATTTAATCAAATTACTAAATTAAAGTAATGTCAATAATTTCTATTCTAAAAAAAATATTTGCGACTATGAGAAACTAATTTGGATTAAATTGAAATGATCTACAAATGAATTTTTATTTTACTAATGAATAATGGGAGCATGTTTCACTTATAATAAGCGAAGCAACGAAGGGCGTATCGTTGGTATATTTTAACCGGTCAAATCCTCCATTAATAGTTGAAGTTTTACGCTAAGAATTTACTCAATTTACTATTCACACCCTTTTAACAATCCACATCCTCCCCTTTTAAGCACTACATATCTCTATTTAAAGCACTATTTTCAATGTACAAACAATAATAATGTTTGTTCGAAATAATGTGCAACTGACAACTGTGTTGTAGATAAAGTTATAATCGTTCATGGTTTTTCTAATGGCCGGCAACAGTAAACATAGCAATAAACCCACCCCAGTTTACCCCACTACCTATAATTTTGCCCTGTTTAACTTTAAAAGTACTACTTATTTAATTTTATGAAAAGAAAAGTCGGGTTTTTTTTATCGGATGAACCGACAAGAAATAACTTGTGTTCTTTTAGTCCTTATAAAATGGAAAGTCTGACATCTGACTCATTTTATGGTGTGGTAAATGTCTTTAATTATTAGGCCGACCCGGCCGACGTGGAACAGTGATTCAAAAAAACTGCAACCAGGCACTTTTTTGACAAAACAAGACAATTTTGAAGATGGATTTACTTTCCCTTGAGGTTATGTCTTAGTCCTAACTGACGATGATGAGTTGTTGGTGGCCTACCAACTAACGACTACTGAATTATTGAGAACTGGGGAACTGAGGGCAGAAAACCAAAAAACAAACAACGTTGAATGAAAAAAATTGGGAAAAATTATTGAGAATAAATGAAGACAACTTACGAACTGACTGTCTGTGGGGCGGAACTAGAGAATTGATTTTCATCTGTCATCCGGTGTCCAGTGTCCAGAAATCAGCCTACACTCTGTAGACAAGAAAAGGTCAAAAAAATCGAATTTTTTTCCAGGACATCCAAGATTAAACGATGGAAAAGCATAGTATTATAGAATAATAGCACGAGCGGCTATGACTATGACCTATGATATATTAAACATAATACTTGAGATGTCAAAGCATCGAATACCGCAAACGTAATACAAAAAGTTCTCAAAAACGTCCTTTTGACATTTAAAGATTAAATGCCGTCAACGAAACTAGTAACAGAACTGACAATAAATGAAATCACGCTATAAGTTGTAGAAGTGAAGTGATAAAAAATGAATGAAAGTCTGACAAACGTTAAATTGTAAATGTTTACTTGATTGAAGAAGACAGGATCGTAAAAGAATCTACCTAGTAGATGACGGTAAGTAAAAAGGTGTATTCAACATTAGATTTTACATTATTAAAATGCTCTTCCACTCAATTCAAACAGCAGCGAATGACTATTAAACTATTCTGTTTAGGTGTACTGTACTATTTCTGTATTTGTATTATTTATGTATGTATAATACCAACTATACTCCAATTGCAATAATACAATACATGATGCATAGAATGCACACTCAGCACAAGCAAACTAATAATACGATTTATACCGAGCTATTTATTTGTCGTGTCGTCTACTAGATGATGTGTATAGACACAGACAGAATAGTATGGAGCCTATGATGATAAACAGCATAAATAAAGACAGCAGCCGTAGAATAGTTTAGCATTAGCAGCCATCCAACTAAAATCACTAACTACTAAGTACTAACTACACAATGGCATATTCCGTCTGTTGCGTATTCTATGCTAACAAATATAGAAGAAGCAACCTTGCTAAAGCTTGCCTTAAAATATATGTACGCATTTATTATCCCTTTTCGCGTTCTCAGCTTGTCTACACTATACCTTCCATTATATGTGTTGCATTGCGTTTACAATTTATTACGTAACCTATACCCAGTGTATATGTGCGGGTGTACTTGACATGACTGTCATGTCAAGCTTATGTCTTTCTTGTAGCTGGCTCTATTCTATGCGGCCGTCTGGTCTAATACTTTAGGCATGTTATGTTGGAGCCTCGTAGACTCGTAGCATAGCATACACAGTTGCATTGCAAGTTTATAGTCTTCCTTTTCTGCAGCTTTGCTTCATTTCCTGCATCATCCAGCTTCTCTCCCGTTTCAGTAAGGCTAGTGTTCAAAAATCCCACAGTCATGCTGTAAGCGAGCGCCTGTTCAACTACCAACAAACCGATCCCGGCAGATGCCGGCTAAAATCCAAGCGAACATCAAACACAGAATGTCAATTTTGCATTTCTCCTTTCTCCGTTCTCTACTATTCTCCCGCATTTCTCCAGCTTTCACATCTATCTCTAGGTTTTCACCTTTCTATCTTTCATTACAATCCAAAGAAAGTCACTGATAATTGTTAGAATAGTCCTTTTAATATTTAAAAATAGTGTACACTTTAATTTATTAGCATTCACGAATTCCCAAATCTATTTTCAAGGTTAGAAATCATTATCATAAGATAATTGTATGTATACCAGTATTTCCGTTGATGTCTTGGAAAATATTTTTATTATCAACGAAATGTTAAATCAAAATAGCATTATTTTATTTCAGAAGTCAAAAAATTGTTATAGCATAACATAATCTTTTTATCACTTAACTATAACAGAGATTAAGATATACCTTTGTTTACTTTTGTTAAGAACCCCGATAGTATTTCATTATCTACTGCAATCTAGATTACTGCAAGTAAATATGACATGAATATATGTATGTTTAAACTTCAAAATAGGTAGTACACATTTTGAAGAATTATTTATTTAGCTACAGTTAAGTTAGGATCACAAAACAAGAATATTACTGATTGATGCTATTGTATACGAATGAATGTAATTTACTGAAATACGTAAATTAAAACATATATTGCAAAATTTCTGTTTCTGTAGAGGTATTGAGGGCCGAGGGCCCCCCCCTGTAGACAACTCTGGTTAGGATACTAAGGCAGTACTTCCAGTACATAGTAAGAATTAAGTATTTAGTAAATGTACATTTTTAATTGGTTTTGGGTTTCCCGTTTTTAATGGAAGTCGTTTTAGGCATTGTGGACCCTGTAAGGTGCTTTCTGAAATGCTTTATTAAAATTCGAAAAGCTAAAGTCCCTAGAAGTACGAGAAAACTTAGCAAAACAATAGTTACAATGAGTAGAAAGATCCAGATATCCAAAGAACGCCTTTGATACCAAGTCTGGTTGGCAGCTAATGGTCGGAGAATAGATGCAGAATCCTTATGACGAAGTACGAATTCTGTCCACCAAACCGCAGTTTGTAAGGGTTCTGTTATTCTGTCTTTGAAAAAAGCTGAAATCTCATTCATACGAGTTTTGTATCTAGAAATAAATAATGTAGTTGTTACGAACTGGTAACGTATAGGTATAATATTGGCTGTTTTGTATCGTCCACATGTAAAACAGTATCACAGATACACATGTACTTTTGTGTGAGATGAGATGAGACATAATAACAATTACTTACAAATACAATATGATGATACATGTGTAGTGCACATTGTGAATAGGTAAATGATAATTACGATGAAATTAAATTTTACCTTTTGTCCGTTAAAATCTTGTTGATTGAATTTTCCAAAATGTTTTTATCAAGTTTAGTGACTTCCAGACTAATACCATAACCATCTCTGTGAACTCTTTCAGCGTTATAGTCCTGTTCGGCAAAAACTGGTAATACAATTAAAGGAACAGCATTGAAAAATGCTTCCTCCATACCCAAAAGTCCTCCGTGGGTAATAAATGCCCGGATTTTTGGGTGAGCTATAAATTTTCACAAAACGAATAAAGAATAATTTTCTGGAAATTGCCAATAGCAGATATATATTTGAAATATCACACCTATAATATCTTGCTGAGGCATCCATTTAGCTGTAATGACATTGTCAGGCATTTCTTTTGGACGGTCTGCTTCCCACTTCCAAACAAACCTAGTTGTAGTAACATTTCCTAATGCAGAAAAAAATAGTTGTTGAAAATCTGGCTTCATTTTGGATATTTGAACAGCTCCCCCAAAGCTAACGTATACGAATCCTCCATCACCACTTTCATCGATAAACTTGAGGATATCCTGTTATGATATATCAAATAAAATATTGGTGTTGGAAAAATTATTTCCTTATTCGTTTATTGGGTATTTGTAAATAATAGCAGAAAAATTATAAGTAGAACCTTTGGAATTCTTTTATTTCTGACTGAAGCAGGTTCCTCTTTACAATGAATGCCTGCAATTGAAACATAAAGTGGTGGCAGCGACCTGGCAAATTCTATACTATAATGAGTATTAACGAGAACTGCACTTGTGTTTCTTTCTAAAGTAGATAAAGGAGGCATTTGAGGCATATTCAATGAATCCCGAAGAATTGCTTCTAATTGAGGAAACTGTTCGTAATGCCGCCTAATAGTCCAAATCAATGGGCTTAGTGTGTTATAAACTCTTTGAAAATAGCTCATCTGTTGCGGATAATTCATAGACAAATCAGGGATCCATGAAGTTTCCGCAGGCATACCGTACATATCATACTGCCACATGAAAACACTAGTTGTATCAAATATGATATGAGGAGCATTGAATTTGTGGGCTATCCCAAGTCCACATTCATTAAACAACCCGTCAATTATTACTAAGTCAATGTGAGTATCGTCAATCCACTTCCGTGTTTCTTCACTTTTACAAATCACATCACATACCACAACACCCATTCCTCCAAGTTCATCCCAAATCTTTCTATGGTTGCCGTCTATTCGTCTTTGTATGAGATTCGACTCAGAACCCAGTGCCTTTCCAAAAAATTCTTGTAATTCTGCAGGATGAACTTCGTGTACCTTAGGATTTGGGTCTTTTGGGGGAAATGGAGAAAAAAATGTCACATTGTGGCCTTTTGCTGCCATCGCTTCAACCAGTGGCCACACCACTATTCTGTGACTGTATGTTGATACTCCAAAAAAGAAAAGAATGTTCTCTCCATTAGATATGGTCAGAAAACATAGCAGTAAGAACAACTTTTGGGCTATCATTTTTAAGTTTAACCTACTTTATTATATATAAGTAAAAGATATTCCTTTAAAAAATCAATACTATGTATGTGTTTTACAAAAAGGTCTTGATGTAGGTAAGAATTTAATACTTTTTTTATTACGTAAGTCAGTATTAAAAAACAATTATTCAGGATGATTATGAAGTATATATACACACAGCCTTATACGTATATGTCTTAGTTCTTGAAGAACGATTTGATACAACTGGCGATGCGAAACCTGATGGAAGGGTTTTTATTTGAAAAATGAATGTATTGCAACAACTATGCACATGTAATCAGTTATTGCTCTGACCTGATTAAAGTGACCAAAGTGATCATATATATAGTAAGTAAGCTGTGAAACTCTAAACACATCTATGGCTTTATTTATACGTGTATCATCTTTGTTGTTATTGCTATCCTTGTGTACCAACGTACCTGCTTTGCAAGTGCAGCAATTTATCATAAGTTAGATGGTTGCGTATTTAATTGCCTATCAGTGCAAACAAAATATTAAAGATATTCATTTAGGTAACTGCACACATACCCACCCATGCCATGGCACATGCAATGAAGTCAGTATAAGGAAGTGTAGCTTAAAAATTGTAATCCTTGGGATCCACAATAAATACATGTTTGCGACGATGTTTACGAGTACATAATATTTATGGTATTTCATTAGTGTGTTCGCTTACCAATAAGCCTAGTGTATGTATACCTCACAATTTTTAATTATATCAAGTTCAGACTTCTGACCGTCAAATTACAGAATTAGATCCTTTTTCTTAGTATTGGAATGCCGCATGTCCCATATACTTTCATTTCTATTTAAATTTAATTGCAATACTACGTACCGTAAAAAACGGAATAGTGCCACCTTGGTATAATAAATTCGCAGAACACCATTTGGTATTTAAGACCAAATTCCTCTTTCGAAGAATAAATCCCCAGGCTGAAACGACGTCCCATCTAAATCATTCACATACTATGGTCACAGTGTACCTACAATATACAAATATTGCAGTCCTATAAATTAATATCATTCACACCATGTTGAATGTGATGATGTGAAATGCAGTTCTGCAGCGCAAAATGATTTTTTAATGACCCCATCAAAAACTGGGAAGGGCAGGGCTGTTAAGCTGGTTTGTTGTGTTAAAGCCAAGTGTTTAGATTTCATATATTCTTCTGTCATTTATAGTGATGTCAAACTGATACCTAAATAAACAATAGATATATTATTTTACTCATTTTTTAGATACATATTACGTTTTTACCGTTCTGTATTCTTCAAATGCGATTAATAAATAATTATTATAATTCTGCACTAAAAAGTAATCCCCCAGGTCGGTATAATTTCCCCTATGGACATTACTACCATATTTCTATCAGGACAATTGTGACTCAAAAAATAGTTTCCCGGAATACAGTTTCGTTTTTATGGCATATTATTTTGCTTCTCTGACTGAGTTTACGTAAGAGCATGCTGTATGCAAGCCTTTAGCATGTATACAATTGGCATACGTGAATGTGTATTAAATAGTTACATTTACTTACACAGAAGGTATTGTGAGAACAGTTTCCTTGCAATTAAACTAATTAAATTGAAAATGCAAATGGGACAACACAGAGTGATATGATGTAGTTAGGTCAGGTCAGACTGGGTTTACCCTAGGGGGCAATTAGGAATATCGAGTACTAGTATAAGTAATAACGATGTTCAAACTTGACTAATTGCATTTATTTGGGTTGGAAAAATTATCATTGCTTATTAGTTTTATTACATTGCATTGAGAGTTTCTGTGTGCCAAAGGCATGTATATTACTTCGATTCGTTTGCAATTGATCATTAGATACTAGATATTTAGAGTCAAGTACGCTATTAATGGGTTTTAATGGTTCTAAACAACAATACCTAATAGTACATTATTTTCTGCACTTTTATCAAAAGCTTTAAAAAGTAGGTTGATGATAACATGCAATGATAAAAATGCAATCAATATCTCTGGAAGTGTATTTAGGTGTGGGCTACATATTTTCTTAATCTAAAATCAATTTTCCCTGTTTAACCCATACCTTTAAAATTAGATTTATGTATACCATTGGTTGGGAAACAATTATTATGCAGTCTGCTCTATATTACATGGTACATAATTGTTAATTCAATTTTGCCCATGTCACACGGTTGTATTCCAGAAATATACATTTAGAGCTGTAGACAAAAGTGAGAGTGTCTATAATATTTTAATGGTTTCTTATACAAATACATGTATTACCTGTTACGTAAGTGAAATAAATTTACCATACATTTCAGCAACATTTTACATTTAGTCGACACGACAGTTTCAAGGTTAGTCGCATTGCTACACGAAATACTCAAATCGAAAACTATATATTACTTTTTCTTATCTTTACTTTATATAAGTACCTTAAGTATGACTTATTCTTGTCATGTGAACTGAAATTAAATAGATTGCATTGCATTATGCTGTCATATATGAATTTTGTAGTGTACATCTTTTCTTAGGCTTTGCCATACTTATCTTTGTTTATGAATATCATGCGAGTATAAAGAATGACCATGTAAATACATACCACATGAATAATTAATTACATTACGATAAGTCAAATTGTATGTACCTAGTGCATTACTATGTGCAGTTTGTGCAGTACTAAAATATATAATATTTGAGTTTTGCATGCAATTGCAAAATGAGCGTATAATAGATAATAATCTATTGTAAAACTGTAACTGCCAAAAAGAATTGTAATTACTAGTTACCTTTTTGGAGTAGTTTATTTACGTAATTGGTTATTATTCTATACTTACCATAAAATCAGAGAGAGTCTTATGGAAAAACATGTGCATGCAAAAGTTGTGTTCAAATCGCATTTGTCTCAAACTCATCTGTTAAGCATTCCCATCTGCTAACTTGACATTGGGAGAATGGAGAGGGAATTTGTAAATTCTTCATGTTATCCGACTTTAAACGAGTTGGGCTGCTCATTTAAACATCACTACCTTTTGAATTTTTGAGATTTTTTTTGAATTTAGCATTCAAAATGATTTCTACAAATATCTTCAGGAATTTTACAAGACACTATTGCATAGGGGCACGACAAACTTTGCAAGTTCGGGAACGCATTAAAGAGAAGAGACGACTTGCTCTTTTAGGAGGGGGTCAAAAGCGGATTGATACCCAACACAAAAAGGTAAATTAATATTTTAGTCTCAACAATTCATCTAAAATTAATTAACTATAGGGTTACTGTGCAATACCTATTTTTAAGTATAAGTTTAAGTACAAGTGATAAGTGCACTTATATTTATAACATTTACCAAACATAGCATTGGATGTGGATTTGCATGATTTACACTGTCGTTAATTCTGTTTCATAATAATTTCAGGGAAAATTGACGGCAAGAGAAAGAGCTCTGGTATTATGCGATCCCAATTCATTTGTTGAGTATGACATGGTAAGAATAATTTTCTTTCAATAAAAATACGTTTACTTGGGAAAGCCCTTAAGTATATATTGTGATATTATTAGTAATACCGGCTTAATTTTACAGTTTATGGAGCACACTTCAACTGATTTTGGAATGGAGAAAGAAAAGGTAATGGAAAGTTAATTCAAGGGGTATAATTATTGTATGTACTTACCTAAGTGTATATTTATGTCTTAGCCTTGATAATACAGCAAGTACAATAAAATTTCATTTGTGTTTGTACGATAGTATCCCGGAGATTCCGTTGTCACTGGACAAGGATACATAAATGGAAAATTGACTTATATATTCAGTCAAGATTTCACAGTATTTGGTGGGAGTTTATCAAGTGTTCATGCGAAGAAAATATGTAAAGTAAGTTGCTTAATAATTAAATTAGCTTTTTCTCGTTTAATTCCTGCTAAGATAATGATTTTTTTGTACATCATTCATCATTCCCCTCCCTGTGTGATTTTATCATTAGTAGGTATTTACTTTAATGCATTATTTAGATCATGGACCAAGCTATGTTAGTTGGTGCCCCTGTAATAGGATTAAATGATTCCGGTGGAGCAAGAATTCAAGAAGGAGTCGAATCTTTAGCTGGTTATGCTGACATTTTTCAAAGGAATGTTTTAGCTTCGGGAGTAATACCGCAGGTTTGTTTTAAATTATAATTGTCAGAATACGTATTTACCAATTCTAGATTATTTTACAAATTTCTTGAATATTACAGATTTCATTAATTATGGGTCCTTCTGCTGGAGGAGCGGTATGTGTTATTTGTTTTCAGAAATCACTTATATTTTATTTTAAGTATCTAAGTATTCCTTATAACATCATTTGATAAGTATCATTGCTTGAAAATCTAGGTTTATTCACCAGCCCTTACAGATTTCACATTTATGGTGAAAAATACGTCGTATTTATTCATTACTGGTCCAGATGTCGTCAAATCAGTTACAAATGAGGATGTGACACAAGAAGAATTAGGTGGTGCAAAAACTCACACTACTCTATCTGGAGTTGCTCACCGAGCTTTTGAAAATGACATAGACGCTTTGTTAAATCTGCGTGACCTAATGTCATATTTGCCCAGTTCTAATAGAGAAAAGGCACCAATAATCGATTGTATTGACCCACCTGAAAGAGATGTACCTGTATTAGATGGAATAGTTCCGTTAGAATCCACTGCAGCTTATGACATGACGGATGTAATCCTTGGAATTGTTGATGGACGAGAATTTTTCGAAATAATGCCAAAGTATGCTAGAAATATTATTGTTGGGTTTGGAAGATTAAATGGACAAACTGTTGGAATTGTTGGGAATCAGCCCAAAGTTGCAGCAGGTATATAATAATTGATTCATTCATTAAAATAAAGTTTGTAATGTTTATTATGTTGAACTGAATACATAGTTTGATTGTTTTTGAATTTTCAGGATGCCTTGATATTAATGCATCAGTAAAAGGTGCTAGATTTGTCCGGTTTTGTGACGCTTTTAATATTCCATTAATTACCTTCGTCGACGTTCCTGGATTTTTACCTGGCACATCTCAAGAATATGGTGGGATAATTCGTCACGGTGCTAAATTATTGTATGCGTTTGCGGAAGCCACTGTACCTAAAATCACTATCATTACACGCAAAGTAATTTCATTTATTTAAAAAGATAAATATCTGAGACACATTTCCAAACATTATTTCCCAATATAAATGGCTACCACTTGGAATTTATATTTGTTTAGGCTTATGGCGGAGCGTATGATGTTATGTCTTCCAAACATTTACGAGGAGATGTCAACTATGCTTGGCCAACAGCTGAAGTAGCAGTGATGGGTGCCAAGGGGGCCGTTTCTATTTTGTACAGAGGAACTTCAGATGTGAAACAGTACGAGGAAGAATATATCGACAAATTCGGAAATCCATTCCCAGCTGCTGTGCGAGGATTTATTGATGACATAATTGAACCTCGTACTACACGGAGACGTATTTGTAGGGATTTGGCAGCTCTGTCGACAAAGGAACTAAGTAACCCTTGGAAAAAACATGGAAATATTCCTCTATAAACTTTTAATCAAAATAATGGTGCAAATGTAATGTTTTAATCTGGGTACTAGTTTTAAAATGTATATATTTTAATGATGAATTCAGAATGCTATATTTTGCCAAATAATTAACTTGTACTTGTACCTCAATAAAGAAAGCCTATATTTTATAGGCCAGTATTTTATGTAATTTAGTGGATGGTTCTTTTATTTAGTTAAGATGTATCGATGTATGTACTCAACAAAGGAAATAATTTGAAGTTAAGCTAAAAACTTAGTTCCTATTTACGTCAAGTTTAGTTAAGGAGTATTATTAGCTAAAAATAAATTTCGCCCATATATAGACGCTTTAAGTTAAGTGGATTATAATTATTCATCTTAAAGTTATACATCAGTAATATTACGCATCCAAAGCCTAGTTAAAGCTATATTACAATAAATTGATTTTAGTTTGCTGACTTTAGTATAGTACTTTAGCTATTAACATAATTTTATTAGTCTATAGTTTGTCAATTAACAATACTTTTGTTTCAAAACAAAAATTTCAGTACAATGACAAAAGTTTGGTTGGAAAGTACTATCCATACTACCGCAGACTTTGAGTCATCATTTTTAAATCTTTTCCTCATATTCCTCATACTCTTGCCCTAGTCCTAGTTCTACAATACCTAATAGTTTATGTGGGTTACATAAGTAAACCATTAATTGTGCCTTTATTAATTAGATTAATTACGAGCACAATTATGTTGATGTGGTTAATTATTCTCCCGGTTAAGGAAGATTTCTTAAATATTTAGCTAATATCGACCTACAAAGTTTTGTCTTTCTTATAAAGCAGGATTGCATTTTACAATCTCATTATCATACATTTTAAAGCTACCTTACATTTATGCTATGCCCAATCGACACAGGTTTGGCAATTTGGCACCTAATTAAGATTACAAAATAAACTTGTAATCTTTCCACAAAATTCGTAATGATTCGTACTTTCCTATATAGGTATACGTTCTACTTATTACTTTACATTATTTTCTAACATTTAACTGGACTTTTTGACAGATATGCATTTCTGAAGTAGCATAGCCTTGTCAGTTGTACTTACAATCAATATTCCATAGGCATTTTTGCCTTGTGGCTTATTTGTATGGTAAGCTTTACTAATATTACAATAAAATGGAGCCATTTTTGTCATTCTGCTAATTAGTGAGTACTTCTTAGTACATTACGCAACGCAGAATGTGAATCATCTTCACCGTAATTAACATTAATTATAATTACATAGTACATTAATATTTATCTGCATTCTTTGCGTGAATTACACAACAAACTTTAGGACCCCTAGGTGCTCATTCCAGGATTTGTTAAACGGTAAAGAGATTTCTAACCCATGACAAACACCTTAAATCCATTGCATTTGTGTAAATATGAGACTCGAGAAAAATTGCTGATATCTTTAAGCGTTATATCATTTCTTAAAAATCAGCGAAGAGTTCCAAATCTGTTTCTGAAATACTTTTCATTCTCCATGATTCTTCCGAAAGTTCACAGTCAAAACAATTCGTATCTCCATCGTGCGTTACATTTGGTATAATAGGAGGCTATAAGTGCAACAAACAAAAGGTATGTATACCTGTAAGTAATTTGAAACTTGACTTTTGATAAAACTTTAACTCACCACCAGTCTTTTATTGTAAACATCTTCCCAATCATAATCTTTAAACCATCTGTGACGTTTCACATCCTCAGCACCGTTCTAAGAGAGTCAAAACAATGAATTATTGCGCTGTATTGCTATAATGGTAGATAAGTTCAGTTCCCACAGCCCAAGTGCTTATTGATTTTTCAAAGTTAAAGTTATTTATGAGCTTTCCAGCTTCAAAATAAATGCATTTTCTAAATTCTAAAGAATATTTTGAACTTTTTCAATTCAGTAAAATTTCTTTCAGTAGTTTTAGTGTTGAGCATGCAATGTAACATAACGTAAAATGTTAATATTGCTAGTATTTTCATTTACCTTCATATTCCCCAGTCTTTTTGTTCTGTCAGGGGCCAATAACTTTTTAACCAGGTCTTTTGCAACTGGGTCAATATTCTTTGGCCATTCGACTTTGCCAGCTAAAATCTTTTCATAGGTACTGAAATTGTTATCATCAAAAAACGGAGGGAATCCACAATTCATTTCGTAAATCAGCACTCCTATGTTGTAAAAGATACACACGTATATTATGTCACCGGCTCTGAATCCAAATAGACAGTAAGACCCATAGCCTAGGCAATGGGTTTAGAAATTAGGCCTAGGCAATGCAAGGCAGTAAGACCACAAATAATTTGATTTGTATATCGAAATGGCAATTTTAAGTGTAAATAGATGTAATGATATATTATACACAAAAAGGTTTTCAAAGCAAATCGCAGAAACGTTTACCAGTTTCAGATTGTGAAGGTTTTGAAAACTGATCCTTGCCCTGTATAAGAGGGAAAATGCTTATCCGTGGGTGATGAATTACATTTGGGCAAAAATATCGACACCCAATCACTTGGGTAATCATATGTGTCCTGAATTATGCAATTGACTCACAGCCTAGGCTATGGGTTTGTGTAGTCACTGCATATGTGGACTCAGAGCAGGTGACATATATAACATTACAGTAATACTTCACACCTTAATTATTAGTATTCTGCCGTGAGTAAAGGCTTCGTTAGTAAAGGGAAAGGGCATGTCAGTAATAGTTATAATACAGTAATAGTAATTGTTGCACTAATGCTTTGATTTTAGCAAGTGCGTAGATTGCAGGTAATCAAATGCACATTGCTATACGTTATACCACACCCTTGAACCTGATAATCGGATTAGTGCAATATCTGCCTGCACCTACTATGTACTGCATGTAAATACTAACCCACACAATTCCTATCTTTATTTGAGTGTAAATAAAAAATGAAGGTATACTTACCTAAAGCCCACCAGTCCACAGCTTTATTGTGTCCTTTATTTTGTATGAGTTCTGGAGCTGCATGTTTCACAAAGAAATTAGCATTTACTTTAAATTCATTTGCTCATGCATTTTACAATAAAAAGATTCAATTGATAAGTTTCACCTAAGTATTCAGGTGTGCCACAAAGTGTCCAAGTCCTGCATACATGTACATACAATGTGCATTTAAAATTAGAATTTAGCATTTCTTTTTTAAGCAATACTTCATCAGCCTTCATCATCACAAGCATTTTGATTACAGGGAACAATTAAGTTTCGTAGAAAATTGTTAAAAATTTACAGATAGTTATCAGTCATGTATTGTCATTGTCGTCATTTGGCTTGCGAACAAAGATTTAAAGTGCAAATTTTTACTAAAGTAAAAATATGCTGATTTTACTTTCATTTTATTGTAATACAAAAACAAAGAAAAGCAAAAAAATAAAATACGTAATACTGCATAATTTACTAGATATGTCTACCTGATAAAAAAATGTAAAATTTATGTTCTGTACAAAAATGCACGAAGGAACATCCATTATCATTCACCTTTGTTATTTGCAGGTTTGGAGCTAAATAAAGTATTTATGTTATCACCTGGTCAGAAGTATTACGTAAAAAAGCAGATTAAGTATACACGCTTATATTTGTATTTAGGATATAAATAACAACAAATGGGTATATTTGTTCACTTGCATGTACCTGTCGTTTAGTTTTTTTGCAAATCCAAAATCGGTAATCTTTAAATGTCCTTCCCTATCTAGAAGTAAATTTTCTGGTTTCAAGTCTCTGTAGATAATACACTTTGCGTGTAGATACTCAAGTGCGCTGACAATTTCTGAGGCGTAGAAAGAACCTGAGCAAACAAATACATAAAGTAGTAAAATTGAACATTAAAAGCGATAATTAATCACTCCTTGATATAGGAAGATGTAATTATCAAATAAAACTTAAGTAATTAACTAGATATCTTTCCTTCATCATTAGAAATATACTACCACATAATTCCCACGATGTGTCTGCGGACTACTAATTTATTGAGACACTTTATAGAGCTTAGAATAACGCATTAATTTCATCAAAAGAAATTAAAACAGAATATCTGTATCTTTGGAAGTGTGTGGTTGTTTATAGGTACTTACAGGTATAAAATATTGGATTTGACTTGAACATGGGCTATAAAATCCATTTTTTAAATTCTTATGCCCATTCAAGTGAAAAAGTATTTAAAAGCAAACGTTACACTTGAATAAGCGATAAGAATATTCATTCATACGATCAAGCACCTTAGTCTACACTGTGCGAAAGATATTAATTATTTTTTGACAGAATGGAGATACACTAACTACTAAAACTCTCATTCGTTTCATGATTATTACTAATAAGAATTTGCTTACTGGTGGATGAGGAGAAGCTGCCAGCACTCCGCAGGTACGAAAACAACTCGCCTCCACAAACATAGTCAAATAGCATGTAAATGTTGTATTCGTCCTTGTAGTGCCATTTCCTAAGATCATAAAATAAGAAAAGTTGCCCATAATTGTAAGTGTTTGCTTATAGTTTCTTGGTTGTTTACTCATGTCTTCTAGTATGTTGTGAGAAGACATTATACGATTCTCGTAAGAGTAACTAACCACAACTGTGCTTGTGTTACATAATCATTTAATTGGGAACTTCTGCTCATTTTTCAGTTTTTATGGAATTTGTTACTACTATTACGTTTGTACAGTATTCAATTTGCATTTAAGGAGGAATTAATTGCAATTTTTGCATTGATTATCAATCAATTACTTACATGTTGACAATAAATGGGTGACTGACTTGCTTTAAAATGTTTTTTTCATTTTTAACATGTTCCACTTGTTTTAGTCGAATCACATCTGATAAAGCTAGGATTTTCAATGCACTGTATTCTCCTTTTTCTTTCTCAAGGACTAAAACCACACGGCCGAATGTCCCAGTTCCTGAAAAATGAAAACAGGGCATTTGATACATTAACGTATGCGTAAATTAAATATAAATATAGCAAACAGTTTGACGTTACATGGAATGGGTAGCAATACTAATACTTACTATTATGCAATTCTCGCCGATATATAGTATCAGTAATCTAATGGTCTAATTCTAATTCAAACTAAATCCATTTTAAATGGATACAGATCTAAAACAATCTGTTTCATCTGTTTCTTTTCTATTACCAAAGCTAACATCTATATATCTGGTATTTGTATAATCAAAAAGCGGGATATGACTAAAACTCTGTAAATATTGGCACTGTCATCATTTTGCGTTTTCTAAGCTGATGGAAAGTATAGACTGATATCACTTGTACGAATTCATTCACACATTCATTAAACATAAAAGTTATAAATGTCCGATTCGCGGTTCAAATGCTAAATAGCTTTGCATCTTACAGGAATAAAGAAAGTATTGATAAACCCTGGTGTATGTAATGTAACCCTGGTTTAATCTGTCTGTCTTTTTGAAATCGTTGCTGGGAAATTTAAGTGCAAAAGTTTTAAATGTATTTCGTTGTATGACATGTAATAAGCCACACAAGGTACAAATTTACAAATATGTTTTTGTATACAAGCGAGACGCGTATGATATGCAAGCTATGAACCCAAACACCACGGAATAGTCGAAAAAATACATTTAGCAAATAAAGGCTGTAGAAACTCAATGCAAGGTGAGGGAAGAAATAAGTCCGGACTAACACTTGTCTTTTGTAAGTACAAACAGCCCCATTATAAATCGGAGTCTTTGATGACGGTAGTAAAGTCCTTACATTACAGTCGAAAATAGTCAAAGAGTAAACTGCTGTCACATTGTAGCCTACTTACTTCAGTTCTAATTTACAAGTCATATTTCCATTTCCTAATCATTCTCCAATAGTTCAATTGCACACATCACATTTCTACGTACAGCCCAACTGTACTGTTTTCCTTCGTTAGAACTGCAGCTGTAGAAAGTACCGGTAAGTTTACCAATAAGAATTTCCATGTACGTCACACTGCATAAGTGGCCCTAGTTTACATATTGATATACTCACTCCACTGTACATTATTTTGGCTACCATTCAATTTATCTCATTACAAACACTAGCTGAATGTTCCGTTACACTATTTCGCCGAAATTATATGTGCAGAGATTCAAATCTTTGCTGAACTTTTGTCTGAACTCAATCAAATCTTAATTTACAATTTCTGTGAATCTTCCTCTTCAAAAGCTTCCAAATCAGCGATGAGATTAAGTAGAAAATTCAAATGTAACCTAATCGGAAAAATGTATTATGTATGTACTATGTACACATATTATTATTTATTCATTTTCAATCTCTTAGTCCTATTCTCAATCTTGCTTTGAAGTTACAACATTAACATTTATGTAAATATATACTTAACCAATAATCCGTTGTTCAATGACCTGACCTGTACATTTTAACAAGGAATAAGAATGACAGATCATGAATTCAGATGAAAGTCCGTCAAATATGTAGTAATCATGAGTCTTATAAAGTCACAACACAGCACGAGCTCTGTTTTCTCAAACCAAAACTAGTTCTCCGTTTCAAGCTAAATTCTCACTTCAACCCATTTGTTCCAAACCATTTAAACTCTATCATGCAAGATATCAAAAATGAAACCACATTCTTACCTGACATCAACCTATCTATATATGTAAAGGCTTAGATCATCTTTTAGACTTTATTTGCCAGTATTAAGAAAATATCAGTAACGAAAGGACTATGAGTCAAATCATTACATTTACTTTTTAACATACATTTGCAAATCTTACCTACCAAATACTGAATACGATTATTAGAGTTACTGCGTATTTAAATAAATGGAATTGTTAATTAGAAAGGTTTAAGTTTTCGATTTTAGGATTAGGATTTATTTTCCAAGTGATGAAGTCCTTTTCTGATTTGATTTTTACAAAATTCCAATTTCACATATTCCAAATGTAATATTCGTAAATCGTAAGACTATTTAGTACACACCGCACTACCAATTATGAAGTATAAGTTAAAGTATCCTCATTTAGGACTTTGAACTACCTGATGATAAATTGTGCATTTAAAAGACTTAAGTATGAAGCAAATGTATCAATATACGGTATAGGTACTATTGTTCGCCCATATAATTACTGTTTGTTAGAATAAGGTTTGGTAACCGTATAGGCCCGCATGGGAGACAAATGAGGACCATTTCCTCCTACGTAAAATTGAAGCCGAAGCCAAACTGTCTTCCCTTGTCCGTCCATTTCACCCTATGCAAAAGTAAATGCTAATAAAGTTAAAAGTTGTTAAATTTCTTTTCCTAAATGATTTAGTGCATTTCAAGAATGAATCCCTTCAGCAGCGTTGCTACGTCTCGTTTAGACTTTCTTGTAGTAAATAAAATACCTATGCAAATTTAACACACAAGCCAAAGTTTTGAATGTCCTACCTACCATTATGGACTACCCCAACTACCCTCATTTTATGCATGTAGTTTTTTTTATTAAGATGTATGTAAGTTTCATTCTTAACAGACTGCGAAGATACTACCTCAGCAGTATTAGTTTTCTTCGGCTCCCAAACGTCTACCTTTACTTTAATCTTAACATTAACCAATTTGTCATGCCGCTGACTAATTTGGCTGTAACCGACCAGACCAGATGTACTTACTTACGTAAACACTATACACTTTGACTCTGAAAGAACAAAGTACAACAAGTTCGAAATGTTAGGCAAACGTTTCTGTACATCAAAAAGATGGAAAACTGAATGAACTGGTTGTGAGTATTTCTTTGATATCTCTCAAGAGTTCTTTTGTCATTTGTTTGAACTAAATTAGAATCCCTTTAAGATACTCCACTGAAATCTTTATGATGCAGATAGCAATTGTAAATGAGTGTTGGTATGATACGTAACTAGTTTTTGTCTTCGTCTTGTCAATGTACATATAATCATGTAGGTAGTGTTTATGGAGTACGAGATTTATACTCTGAATTTAAATCTATCTATATTATATTGTATTACGCTGTGACTCAGATGAAAAATATTTTAAAATTGCGTGTCATTGTCTACATTTTATTTTACATTATATTATGGATTGTGATACTATAGATAGAAACTAACATCTGTGCAATTATTTGCAGTGGAGTACACTGGATGAATTGTAATGGATGCGACAGTGTTCCACTGTAGTTTTATTATCGAATCTTGACCTAGTTGCAAAATAACCTGAGTTTATTCTTGGCTTAATCTTCTTTCCATGCGTAGCAGTTCCTTAAGTGTATAGAAAGAATTACTTCTAAATATAAACTTTTGTGTACACTATGTTACACGTATGTTTACTTATTATAGAGTATAGAGCTTATCCCCAAGTGTAAACAGTAACCTAGACGTAATATAGGTTTAGCTACAGCATGTTAATTAAGTTAAATATATATTTGTCTTAGTATTATCTGTATATGATGAAATGTATACAACTAACAACCTCAAAGAAGTAATTTAATAAGTCTGACTGCACTTAAAATAGCTGTCGTGTCATGTTTATGTCTGTCTGTATCCGCATTTCTGCATCTGTGCCGTGCGTAGATAATTTTTCAACAAGGAAAGTCAATTTGAGTTTCTCAATTAATTGCACAACTAAGTTAAATTTAAACTCGCGCTCTCAATGAAAAGAAAAGAAGAGAAAAATGAAAGACCTTCACCTTTAAGGTTCTTCATTAATATTTACTCTTACTCTGTTTAAAAGCTCTCTTTATGATTTTACTTTGTACTGCTTGGGAAAAGGAAGACGAGTTGACCTTGTGTTTGAACAACATTAAATTTTATTTTAGGCTTTTCTTTAATGCGGATTTGTCTTTCAAAATTATTACTAACATATGTTTCTTATAGCTTACAGCATGTCATTAGTTCCACACTACACGTTAATGATACACCGCACTTACCACTTACACATAAGTCTTAACTCATCCTTTAGAAAGTGCTGTGTAAACTTTAGACAAGCAATACTCATTTAAATAAGTAGCATCACTAAAGTGTTGTATTTTGCTAAAAGAAGAAAATCAGTTTTATTAGTTTAGTCTGATGCATGCGCATTTGCAGATAACACGGACGTACGTATATCACACATAAGTAAAGTAAAATATGCCGTTTTTAATAGCTTTTACGTAACGAGACGCAACAGAACTGCTTACACTAATTACTATTACTAATTAAATTAACGACTCCTCTAAAAGCTTCATATGTACAGAGATTCCTTAGACAAATATCAAAAAATGTAATGCTGCTAATTCTGATAGCGTAATACTTCTCTAAGGTGCTACATTTGACATTTCGTAATATATTCTTCGTCTTACTAAGTGCAAGATTACTCCTTATGATTTCTTGGTCGTGCAATTTTTGCTATGACGTAAATGTAACATTTTCTCCGCAGCACCTGTTGTTAGCTATCTATATTAATAAAAATATTGAACTGAAAAGAAATACAGTAGGGCATGAATAGATATTTTAGGAAAGCATAATTTATTGTTTAAGCACGCAACATGCTTTTAGAGCGTGCAATGATGCTAGCTGTCACGTCTGTCTTAAAACCTCAAAACTATTGAGTATTGAGGGTTTCACTACAATAGATGTCAAAATCTTTGATTTCATCCCTTTGTTTAAGTTAAGGTCATGTTTGACAGCTTAAACTTGGCATGGTACATGAAAAAAACTTAAAAATAAATTCGAAAACTGCTAGTCCAGTCTTGAGACTGAGTCTTTGTAAATATTGGCAGAAATGTCAATTCAATACAGATGTGACTTGTCTTAACACATGTCATTAAAACATACAATGTATATAGCATGCATTTGCAATGCACGATTTTTTGGCAAATGTCAGGAGCATCTGCATTTATACGTAAAATAAGTTAGTGTGTGGGGATTATGTTGATGTTATGTATGTTTAGATGTGTGGTGAGGTGTCATGTTTGTCAGGTGTAACTTTTTCTCATTTTCAGTCACACAGCTACTTTTACACTACAAATGTTTTTATTTCTACGGAGAGATCCTGTCTATACTTATATTCAATTGGCTACTAATGATCCAGTCTTCATTTTTCACGTGTCTATATTTGTGTAGACTATTATAGACTATCATCAACATTAACATACTGCACTGCGCTGCAGTCACAGTCAAGTCAGAACGAGCGGTGAGGTTATAATTTTGGCTTAGCAGGATAGGAGATGTCATGTCACGACACGGAGAATTAATATTATAATAAAGTTATCGTAGGTGGGTTCTGTTCTTCTATGCTTAATGTAAAATCCCAAACGAAATGCAGATACACCATTCCACTTTTTACGGGAGGCAGCGCAATTCAGTAGGCGATGGCTTAAAACATTTTATATTAACATTTCTTTATTAATGCTACTGTACCGTACGTGCATCCAAATTTTTATACAATACATATACTTTGGGTAGTGGGGCAATGATGGATTCACATAAGTACGTCATGCTACACGAGATATAAATAAAAATACTGATACTGTCCAAGATTCTACTTACGGTGCACTCGCATTTGTACATCATAGCAATACTGCTACACAATCTTCCTCTTACTCAGTTTATAAATTAAATCTATAGCGTTTCTTCTGCATTTTATATAATCAAGTGGTACTTACTCCATAATTGCATCATTTATATTCAAGATTATAAATTTCATGTCACTTCGCTATCACTACTGTTTTCTATCATTACCCTATACATCTTTATCTTCTTTCTGGTTCTGCCTCCTAAAGGAGTCCGCCTATATTACTCCTAATAAAAAACATACCTGACCAATCCAATGCTCAAATGTTTTATAGTAGCTCAAATAACTATCTAAAAATTAATTAAACATCCACCATCCTGGGTATTTACACAATGTAGTATTGCTGTATTGTGTAATTAAATTAATTTTCTATAGTATAAGCAACAATTGCCATCTGCCCATTCCACCTTCACAGAATAGAACTTCCAAACCTGACTATCAAAATTATGATTTCGGTCTTAAAATTTGTGGAATTATCTGTAGGTGCATCAAACGTAATTTCATGTCCCCAACTCAGTTCCTTCACGGATTAAAGAATTGAAAACAGAAAAACACATGTATTAAGTATGCGAATCTGCCTGAAACGAGATGGACGAGACGGGACGGGTACCTTTATAGTTAATGACATTTATAAATTAAATTTTAAACTTTAGTAGATCATTTGTTCAGAAAAAGCTTACCTAATCCATATCTGTGGTTCTTCGTTTGTGAAAATACCTTTAGTTAATTAAAAGCAACTTAGGCACGCCCAGTTTCTATTTTACGGAAATTTTTCTTTGAGTAAATTAATAAAAACATCGCCAAGCCGTAACATAAAGCGAGCCAGAGGGTTAAAGGGAATTAATTATCTCTTTACAGAAACTGAGCCTAAATTAAATGGTTGTCATATAAATAATTAATGCTTCCAATATCATCCAAAAAGTTAGCTTACTGCTTCATAAAGTGGGAAACACCCAAAAAGTTAGCTTATCGCTTCATAAGGTGGGAAATACCCAACAAGTTAGCTTACCGCTTCATAAAGTGGGAAACACCCAAAAAGTTTGCTTACCGCTTCATAAAGTGGGAAACATCCAAAAATTTAGCTTACCGCTTCATAAAGTGGGAAACATCCAAAAAGTTAGCTTACCGCTTCATATAGTAAAAGACATCCAAAAAGTGTGTATACCGCTTCTCAAAAGTGGTCACACCCAAAAACCACATTTACACCTAAAAGGAGTATCTTATTGCTTATAAAGTGGAAGCGGTGTAAAACATTTTTTACAATCCCGCTAACAAACTACTAGAAGCGGTGTAAGATGTTTTAGTACCCAAAAACCCTATTTGAATATCTTATTGCTTATAAAGTGGAAGCGGTGTAAAATATTTTTTACTATCCCGCTAACAAACTACTAGAAGCGCTGTAAGATATTTTAGTACCCAAAACCCCATTTTCATATCTTATTGCTTATAAAGTGAGCGCGCGTTTTCTCCGAAAGGGGTGGGGTGACCACACCCATTTTAAATAGGGTTCCTAACTAGGTCGAGATAAGTCCAAATCCGAGGTTTCATCCAAATCGGTCAATGCCTTCAAGAGTTATGGTGTTCACATACGTACGTACATACGTACGTACATACGGACAGACAACACGGTTCCATAAGTGAGCCTCTGGCTCGCTAAAACTAATTTCCAAGCTTATTTATTTTATAAAGTATTCCTTAATCAAATCACGAGCAATGCTGGATATATCAGCTAAACTGAACTGAAGAGCTGGTGTACGTATTTGAAAATTCATTTGTTCCCTACGACAGTCATTTTACTGCAAAATGGACACACAGCGGGCGTTCTTTCGGAATCCTCCTTAACAATTGTGTTAGTAAATTAAGTAGACATGCGGTATGGAATATGGAATACGCTTATTATGTTAATTCGCTCGCATCGTGTATTATTTACTGTAAATAATAAAGTACTCTTGAAATGGGTTTGACTTTGTACCTTCTACGCAACGCGAATATTCATGCTCTTGATCAGATATGCGGGTTTGGATAAATAAACTCAAAATACCTGTACAACACATAATAAATGGGTGTGATATGAATAATAAAAAGAATTACGTTTAGACAAATAATACGACTACACAGTTCAGAGAAGTTAACTACCAATGCAGGAATATCTAATGTGCACACAGTTTCTAATGTTTGTATAGGTACTAGCATTTATATATTTGCCTACCGTCAGTTCGTCTTCCCACTTATACGTATTATTTAACCTGAGTAGCTCGAGGGTGGCAGTAATTCATGTGATTATTGAAGCGATGTTTGTAATTCGATGACAGCTAATTATAATAAGGAACTAATATTTTATTTTCCATAATGTGGGACTACGATTAATTCTTTTTTTTCAGTTGAACTATGTAATGTAACACGAAAAATTTATTATACACGTATTATAGTCTGCATCGGTACATGCATAACAGTAATTAACATTTAATTAATCATCAAATCTATATTTAGGCAATGAATTTAAGTAAATAAAATTAAAATGCCGTAACAGGTACATTATCAGTCTGCGTCGTTTGTTTTGACGCTCAAAACCTAATGAATACTAAAGAGCCATTGTGAAGCACACAGGTAAAAAGAGAATATAAATTACAGATATTAGTTTCTGGAAATTACTTATGTATACTGTAATATAATACAGAATAAAACAAAAATAAAATATTGAGATGACCAGACCACCTGAGTGACCTGACCCTGGCCCCATAACAATTTCCAGCTGTATAAAATGACAATACTAATTTACCAACCTAGGTAATGGATTCAATTGGATGTAAAACAAGCTCTGTGTGCAGTCTCACATAAAATGGCGCACCCTGATAAAAGTAATCCAGGCAATCTGTATTCATGAGTTACCTACATTCAAAATAAAACCCTTTGTTGAGAATTTATTTACCTAGAGCCAATTATACTCACCTATTTTGCTGTACATTTTCGCATTAAATTTAAAGGGTAGGGATAATCAAAAGATTCTTATCTTGTAAACTAATATTAAGGTATGAAATGTATCTATTTACTTAAATAAATAATTATTCTTGTTAACACAGATGCACATGGTGTTATTTTGACTTTTGAATAATAATGGTAAGCTTATTAGGTGCAAATATATTTTATACGGTCTACCTGCACTAACATAATATTTGGATAAGAATTTAGTGAGGATTATGAAAACAGTTAGTCCCTATAAACAAGACAGGTATGGTAAGCGAAAACATTAATTAATTTACCCATTCATTATCCTTCCATTTATTCATATTCATTACCCTGTTCTCAATCACAGCTAATCTGCACGTACTTTATTATACAAATTACGTTTAAGAAGTATTTGTAATTTGCCATCCTTAAAGAACCATTACAATTTACTACGACGCCATGACTATGACACATAAGAAATTCTATAGCACATGGTACAAGACAAAATTACCAATTATGTAAGTTGCATAAGAATTGTGCAAAAAGTATTTCACGTGCATGATTTTTGCAATTTAATTTACAATGAACATCAAAGAGAATAAGTAGCTTTGCCAATGTTGCTAATATTTACTAAATTGGTGATACTGTAATTTGATGGTTATGATTGGATATAAATAAAAGCAGGAACAAAGGATTGTATAAGATGCCAACTCGCTTGGATGGAAAATATAACTGACCAATACAATAGAAAAAAGAATTGGAACAATGAGATAATAAGAATAAAAAGTGGTCTGATTTGGTCAACCTTGTTTCCAGAGTTTTTCAGAGAATAGAGAAATGTATTGGCACAAATTTAATTGTCTCGTGCGATATTATATCAGAAAAAGTAAGACAGGGCAGATATCGTATATGGATGTTTGTAAAAAGTGAGAATGCAAATATAAGATAAAAGGATCTATGAACGATTAAGAAGAGAGACAAGGCACAAGTTAGAAAAGTAATGAACGAGACTCCAGTCCAGTTGAGCATTAGATGAGACAGCCAATGTATTACATATATAGTGACGACAAAATTGACTTTCGTTTGGAAATCTTATGGATTGGCTCGTTTGAGATGATTGGAAAGATAATACTAATCAAATGTCAGCAAAGAAACAACAAGCTCATCCAACTCATTGATATTGATGAATCGAAGACAAAGAAACATATTTAGCCCTTGAGGTCTTATATTTTGTAGTGTTATATTGTTAGTTTGTATTTGTAGTACGTGATGAAGTTGAAAATCGCTGATGTCAACTTCAATCACGCAATTTGTCAAGAGAAGCGCTTTTTTGGAAGGATGATTAAGTCAGTTGTCTTGTCAGATCAGATTCATTTTATTACGCAGACAGAAATCTATGGATGGACCTGTTGCATTCAGCTCCACTTCACCAATCACAGTTCTATCTGTTTAGCTTCTGTCTCTTTGTCTGTTTTCATGAGATATCTATCGCAGTACATGTACAGTGAATCTTTATGTCTGTCGATAAATGTCTAATAGTATTTACGAAATCACAAATAGTCAAAAGTCAAACCAACATCAACATGACACATCCTTCTTTAGTCTTTCGCTTTTTACGATCCAAATATCTCCAGTCGATTTTCTATCCTCCTTATAGTATTATTCTTCTCAGGCTGATCCGATCACATATCCAAATTCTATTCTTCTCCTCATTACATTTAGCTACACTTCTTTCACTTTTTACAACCATTCGATTCAGTGTTTTTCCTAACTGACGTCAACGCACCATGTACGCACCGCATGGGCACCGACCGTGTGTCTTCTCTGTCCTGGTGAAGATGACCTAACTTGACTTCAGACATCACTGATCTCCATTCAAGATTAGTTCAAGCGACAGGGTGAGGCAGATGTGAACAATGTCAATCCAAACAACAAATCCTTTAGTTAAGACCAAGTAGAACAAAGATAAAATATCTTCTACACAACACGAATTTCGTTAACAGGTTTTTCAGTTTTCTTTCTTATTAAAATATGGGGTAAAAAATGGGGAAGAAAATAATTTCCATTCAAAGATAAAACCAGCAAAATTCTACACCTAAACCTAAAGTCTAATGTAGATTGCAATTTTAGTTGTTAAACGTTATAAAGTAAACGCTGTCATTAATAATGGAAATTGTTTGCACTTTTAAAATAATAATATAGGGATAGAAATTTTCGATTAACGTTATGAAAAGAAAAAATTCAAAAACTTACTTTTGTAACTTACATCTAACAGATTTTATCTAATGTACATTCATTAGAATTGAAGAAAGTAGCATTACTGTATAAGTCTACATGAAATACTGATAAATATTGTCATACATCTCAATGACTTTTTAAATTGACTTAATTGTGACACGATTCGACATATTAAGTGAAACAAACCTCTGTGTAATAAGTGAGGCCAAACGAATATCTCTGAAGAGTCTTAAAATGTAAATGTGTAAAATAAATGAACATATTAAATGATATGGAAAATATTGTATGCAAGGCATAGCTTGGTAAAGGACAAGAAAGAAATGTATTACTGGATGATTTCCAAAATGTTGGTTTGATTTCTATTCCATGTTGTGTGACGTATGATATTCTGTCACATCAGATGCCAAGGAATTAGCCTCATGGAGAGTTGCACACTATGACAATCATTCATCCATGAGATTTTCCAATGCAATTTGCACACCTGCTCGTTTAGGCCTTTCAATTTAGCACGGTTGTCTATCTCTGTCTTTCTTACATGCATATTACAATATTAAATATGCATTTTGTGAAGCCCTCTTTGATCTCGTTGAGGTGCTGTAATAAATTGGAAGTGAAGTTGACCCTAGTAGCCAAAATAAACAACTAATATATATTGAATTCAGTATTTATTAGTAGTGTCCTGTTGTTTCTCTTTTTAGGTTAACAAATTGCTAAGGTACACATTAAGTTTACTTACTACGTAGTAGATTAGTAGATAATAAGACATTCACATAAGGGGTAAGAATCTAATCGTAAGGTAACGTAAGGTAAGACATGCCTTATATTTCAGTATCTACATTTTAATTTGAACAATCCAAAAAGAGCTTCTGATTTGACATGACATTTGGTTTGAATGTGTCTTGTTTGTTGCGATTGCAATATCATAATATTCATTACACGATTTTCTGATGGTATCCTCCAGAGAGAATTATGTACCAGTCTCTTTTTACTGTATATGCAATGTATGTCTAAGTAGAGGATACTTATAGACAGCGTTATAAAACTTTCCTTCACTAGCCCACATAAAAAGAAAAAATATCTTGCAAAGATAAGCAGAGATATGCTGTAAAACTATATTTTGCATAGAAATCCGAATACAGAAATCTGCAAACGACTTTTCATGTGCATTAGTATTAGCATTAGTGAGTTTGACTTGACTTGGCCTACCCTGGCATGGCATGGCACAATCAAAGTCTGATTATCGTGTACCGTAGTCTTAGTGCAGTAGGTAGTTGCTTGGGAAGACAAGAATACACGTATTAAAAGTACTACGTTGTGATTTGGCTTTGCTGGCAGTATGTATTTTAGATTCCCGTGTGGGAGGACCGGATCGGGCCATAAAGTGATTTAAACGATCCAAGTGTTTGACTAACCCCTGTGACTTTATTCCCACTTACATTAGATTTTATAACTCGTATACAACCAACCAAAAAAACTGTTTGCACAAATACAGACACACCGCACGACACGACAACTACATGATCATATCACATCAACTCTCCATACTCCTTTGACTTTGACTACGCGAAATGATTCAAAATATGCTGCTAATACCTTATAATTGACTTTTACGCTAATAAACAACTTCATTAGCCATTAATGACATCGTTTTCATGACTTCTGTATTAATAACAATAACTTCATAGGCAAATAAAGAATATTTTTTAATTCTAACCAAAAGTACACTTCAGATGTTCTTAGGAATTAATGCTAAAGAAAATGGTGTACCAAAGTATCAGAATTTAAAAGAATTTTCCTTTATTTGGATGAGAGAAATTGTCAAATACAGGCGTGGAATACTTTTCGATTGCAATTAATCCGTAGATAACGATAATGGGACATGAAATGCTTTTACACTTATAGTATTCATTGCACGTTCGAATTTGAAAAGAATTCTGTTTGTAAATACACTTGTCAATAAAAATGATTTGCTAATCCCTGTTTTCTTCGTTTAAGTTTTCTGCATTTTACATTCCAAACACTATCGGTCTCTTTGAAACTCCTTAAACTACGTTTAAGGACCTAATTATTTTTTATCTTTGACTTGTAAGCGATTAGAGTGCACACAAGACACAGTTTTCTCAATTCTAATGTTCCTAACGTGTTTATTTAGTTTCTACAAATGGGTAATCACCATTAACGGATTAGCCAGCTCAAACACGTCAATTATTCCGCCTGCCTTGACCCAGAAAGCTTTTCCGTTTCGTGTCATGTCAGGTTGAATTTTTTACTTACACTATTACACTATACACTTGGGATTTCTAATTCAATTGACACTTTATTGGTGAACTTTAGTATTTAAATGGTTTAAACCAATATCTAATAAGTTGTAGCAAGAAAACATAATTTGAATTTCAAATACTCACATACAGGTAATGCAATTAATGCAAAAAGTAAGGTTTTTCGTTAGCAAGGTAAAGGATAAATCATATACATGATTTATTAATCACAATTCTTACGCACAATTTGGGTTGGGAAGAAAGTCTAAATCAAAATGAATTACTTCAAAAGGCTGCCTTAGGTTAGAAAATCGAAAGTCTGCAATGAGAAAGGATTTCGGGTTATGATAAAGATAATAAAGAATGGTTCATTTAGCTAGGATACATACTTAGCGAGAACAACCTTAAATTTTGTTGTTGTGTTTCTAAGAAAATAAGAATTCTTTTTATGAAAAGGTTTTTTTTTTAATTTTTCGAATTTCTGTCCTTTTGGGAGTACTAAAACTACACTATCTATCAAAGGACACTCCAAATATTATAATCCTTAATCGTTTCTTACATTATATTGGATGATAACAGTTGAAATTTTATTGAATTGACAATAGTAACACAAACGCAATATTCGTTACTCAAACGCCGCTGTGAATTCATGAAATCAATACAAATATTTGTTAAAACTTGCATATACAGGTTCAGTACTGGAAACTTAGAGTGGAAATACTTCTAAATAAGAGATTGTGCATGTGTCGTTGTATTGAAGTATGCATTTGCGTGTATTCTGAAACTTTTTTATTATGGATGACTATGTGCGATTAAAATGTTCTACAAATCATAAGCATAACTTTAGGTATTTCTCTTAATTGGGTTGCTAATGCTAATATCTTTGAAAAAACTTAGAATAAGTGGGTATTACTATGCGTAGGTTAGTGAATCCTAAATTAACGATTAGTACGATTATGAATTACAAATGAAATCAGATTGTGTGCAAATAATATTGTTTGTATTATAGTATTGGAAGTCTGTTTGGTTATGGTAAAAGCAATAAAGTGAAGCGATAATGGTGAGTATTTATGTATATAGTTTAATGGAGTTGATTTGACTTTTCTCTTGACGTTCTTAGTTCTTATAAACTACATACGCAGGTGTGGGCTTCAAATTAACTGTGGACAAAAATGGAAATAATAGTTTTTACTTGAATTCTAATGTCTGTAATGAGTGTCTCCTCTCTTGTATGGCGGTGGAAGAATTGGCAATTGTCTTTTCTACCCATGCCGAGTTAAATCACATTAGGTAAATTATTTAGCATAATGAGAAAAGGCCGAATACATGGAGCGAGGAACAAAAGAAAAAAAGTCTAACGCTTCACTCTCATTAAGATTGTGATGGGATGTTAATTTAATGTGAAGAGCCAAAGCTAAGCTACGCTAGGCAAGATTAGGACAAGACAAGACGAAGACAAGTTAGAGAAATAAAAAAGAAAGGGTGCTTCCATCCTTTCTTACAGTTTACAGTACATTACGTTTGCTGACTTGCTTTAACAGTCCTTATACCTTCGGAATAGAAGAATTGTTCTCCTCTATGTTAGTACAATGCATAAAGAGAGACAAGACAAGCTTTCAGGGATAATAAAACAAATACATAGACGAGCAGACAACACAAGACACAGAGCATTGTGCTCTTATGTATTTAAGTAACTAACAGAGAAAGGAAACTTTTGTATTTGAAATTGATGCATTTTAAAATATCCTAAGCAATTCAGAGAATTCTATTAGAATGGAATACAATTATTCGCTCAATTAAATAAAGTGTATAGCAAATTCATTATTTCTTCCTCATCTTCTATTTTATCCGTTCCAAGTCACTAAAAATGGAATTCCTTTCTTTGGCTGGCTTAATTTAATGCATAGATGAAAATAAAATGCATATTTATCATCATTAAGCTTAATGTCTTTTCACTTTTGAAAAAATCCTTTTCCGGCAACTAATTCGGGCCATAAGGCATCCCAGTTTTTGTTGTATGCAAATGTAATGCATTTTCGATTTAAAGACTTATAAGATTAAGTTTTATCTAAGCTTGTAAGTTTTCTTTTCTGGCTATCTTATTCGGCTTGAAAAATAAAAATAGAACTCACGTTAATTGTTTATGAGAATATTACATTTAAGACTTAAGGGATTAGAAGGAGTGAACATATTTGTAGACCTTCTCTCTTAAATTCCAATAAAAATGATATTTTAGAAAAATTCCACCATTAGTAGTTCATTACTATATTTGTAACAATGAATGAATTCATGTGAACTTAAACTTGTCTTTCTTGTAGTAGGGCATGAAATTGTATCATGTAGAAGAATGACAAATTGAATTTTCATACTTTAATGTAACGTTGTACGAGCGTGTAGTTGACTTGAAACGAAAAAACCCAGAAACATTGTTGCATATTTAGATATGTAAAAGTTCTAAGTAGGCTTATCTAATTCCATTCTGAAATTCTCATTTACACTCTTCCACTTTTGGATGATTCCCTAATTTTTTCGCTAGGAATTTATGGATTATCTTATCTTGTGTGTTCTTTTGTACATGTACCATTTCTTCCTTACTTATGATATCGTATGACAGAAAAGATTTAGAGCACATATTTATGTATTTTCCTACACATAACTGGAAGACATGCTGAAATTATTTGCCCTAACATATGTACTAGTAGTAAATGAGTATCTATTCTGGGAGGCATTATTACAGTGTAGTATTAGCGTGAAAAAATTCAGAATATTACATCATCGGACAGGACTACTAAAATCTGCTGTACTGCACACACGCCCTTACCATAACTAACCTTCAATTACACCGTTGACCGTGTAATGTTAAAAGATCACCGTTCAGTTCTCAAACTCACTTGTCTTCCCTTACATATTTTCTGTACTCCCATTATGCATACACGTAGAACAGAAACCTACAATTTATAAGTGTAGATTTTGTGTTTAAATGCAAAATTATACACGAAAAAGTCTTTATGTAGTGCTGAATGGAAAATGCAGTACTTATTGTTGGGATTAGATAGCACTTGTTTAGTTAGTGCAGTATTAGTTCTGATGTATCGAATTACCAGAAAGTTTTATTATGTACTTTCGTTTTTTATTGCCACAGTGGGTACGCATTAACTATTCTATATGGAGATGTAGGTTGCTTTGCTTATGCTTTATGGAGTGGAAGACAGGATATATGCCATTGCGAATTAAATGCTGGGATTATACTGCCCACGTAGTTGTCAGTATTAGTATTTTCTTGAAAAATTCACATTTTGTAGTCTTAAAGAAAATAAACCAATACTTTACACCACAATGTTACTTATTCTTGTGTGCAGCAAATACACACTTATAGGCAATGATTACAATGAAAAAATCATTTCCGAAAATGCGATATCAATTTAGCTCAACAAAATTATTTACCACCCAAAATCATTTATCTCCCATTATTTAGCGTCAATTGGATCATGGAGTCTATAAAGGGCTTCCAAGGTGTCTTTCGCGTTCTTTGTCCCGCTTATGAGGAACACCCATAGCCATAGCATGTTGCCCCCATTCACACCGAAAAAACCGATCTTACCCGGGTATACATATTTTCATTATTTTAAACTCAATAATGTATGCATTTCGGTTACGGTTAATTAGGTACCTATGCAGGTTAGGTTTTCCACAGTTTCACGTTTTCTGTGGTATTAATAACAATTTTTTCATTTCAAAATGAGCTTGAAGGGACCCAATAAAATATTCAACTAAGATTACCAACGAAAATATGCAAAACGTATGATTCGAAATGCAAACACGAGATTCGAGACGAAAAATTCGAGATGCAAACACGAGATTCGAGACGAAAAATTCGAGATGCAAACACGAGATTCGAGACGAAAAATTCGAGATGCAAACATTTCCGGGCTCTACACTACAGGTATGAAAATTAGTCGGGTGGGGTCTTCTGTATTTCATCTCTCCTCTTATGCTTTACTGCGACCAACATAACATGTGACAGTGATGAATGTTCCTCGTTAGTTAAACAGGACTGTGCTAAAACTGTGTTCCCAGTATTCTAGCCATGAATACACCTTACTATGTATTCATTGCAATCACAGAAAAATGTGCAGTTTTACAAGGTTACTCGATTTCGATCTATGACGGCAGTTTTCGGGGGTATCTCTCAATTAGTTTCATACTCTTCCTCTAAAAGCTTTTCGCTAACGTTTCACCCATTTTTAATATTGATGTTTTGCATTGCAATGGATATTAAGAAGATTTCTCTTGGCAATATAATGACTTGAAAGCCCTCTACCCACACTTTGTGCTTTTTGCACCCCAATTTGAGCTAATTTGCAATTAGACACATACCATGAATAAATTAGAGTTTAATCTTTACAGCATCAGACTGTAAAAAACAATAAAACTGCTGTTATCTATAATTGCATCATTGCATCTGAATGAGAAATGAGGTTTCATTCTTGGTCAGGATTCTTATGAGAGTTTCTATGCTAATTCAGACATAAGTACATCGTTGTGGATGATAGTGTTGTATTTCCTGTTATATAATACGTGCAGACTTGCTAACTGATTTTTAAATAAGTTTTTCATTCCTTGTCTATTAAAACCACACTATTTAGGTAAATATTTTCATGTTATAGTAAGCACAAAATATTTCCTTTGTAAGCCACTGCAAAACTTGTATCGCGTATACAATACCACACAACACAACAATGATGTTGCCATTTACCTGTGCTTATACAACATCACAATAGGACAATTAGGTAACACCTGTTGTTAATATCATTTCTTTGGTTTGTAATATTCTACCACAAAAACTAAACTTACATTACTTGAACGCTGTAAAGGCATTGACAATGATCTACTTATTCTTTTTTCAGTTATACTTATGAAGCAAAATTGAATGATAAATATTACAGTTGAAGAGCTGAGATTATTTTATATCATTGTTAAGTACCATTGCAATGCGTATAATAATATCAGTAAACATAACCTTACATCTTAAGGCAAAGCGTGAGAAGAATGACATACCTAACCTCACTTTAGAAAGAAAAAAAAGTGAAGTCAGGTTATTTAGCCGAAGTGTCATAAACGCAGAGTCTCATAAAGAAGCCATAATTCCTGAGATTTCCGTCCAAATTCTAAGTTGAGGGAATAATGCACATACTTCCCTTAAGCCAAGAAATTCCCCATTGTGCTAAATAAATAACGTGATTGTGATACAATGGGAAAATCACAGACAATTTTCCACATGGGTGAACCTCCGCCTCATTATTATTACCTCTACCTCCATTAAAGTATACTTGCCTGTTGCGTAGATAAATATTATACCTATCCTCCTTTATTACTCATTTTGAAGTGTTATACTGCTACACAGACCAGGTACGGTTAGTGAACTTAAATACAATAAAGATAATTGCTAAGTTAATAGTCAAACTATTTCCCATTGCAATAACCTTTATCTTAGCAAGATTTGCGTAAGTTGTAATGGGCCTTGTCGGTGGACCAATGCGTTTCTGTGATTGAACTTTTATTTCACTTTATTGACAGTAAACACAAGTTCAACGCAATTTATTTTATATTGTTCAAGTGTAATGTAACTTTACCCCATGTAAATGCAGGTAATAGGAGGTTTAGGAATTAAAGTCTTTCCAATTGTACATACACAAGAAGTTTTGCCCCATCCGTAGTTTTACCGCAGCCGCGTTCAATTAATAATATTTGCTACGAGTTGAAATTGAAAACTGAGTGAGGCACAGTTCTTTGTGACTGTGAATTACTAGTATTTGTATACGCAAGGAGCGTATCGAAAGATGACATGAGAAGGATATATATTTCCTCCTTTCCCAACAGAGCAACCTTGACTTAACTTGGCACAATCAAAGAGAAAAGCCTAAGTTTGTTCCAATTGCATATAAATAAATGAATAGACTATATCTAGTGTTAGAGGGGAAGGGACAATAACGCTATGCAATGTATATTAAACAATTTAATGAGGCTTATCGTCAGCTAACGCTATTTACTTTGCCTGATGTACATATTATATTCGATTAGGATTTCACATTACATTAAAATCTGCCTACTTGATGTTTACTGTTCTTTTTTCAGGATATTCATTATATGTGTATTCATGTGCTACGTTTTAGCTCATCTTCATGCTGCTTCTCTTTTGGACGAGGTTCATTTGAGAGCGAAGTGCAAAACCCATCTAGGATTTAATTTATGACACGGAGAGTATTATTCCAGAAATTACCGATGAATATTACGTAATAATATATCAATAGAAATGCTAACTTCGTAGATACGTTCGTTTCTCATTTACTTTTCACTTGCAATAAATAATACATGGTACACTCTCACACTCCGTTCTACAGCTACAGACTGTTTTAGTATTTTATCCTTGCGTAGTAGTGTGTAGGTACTAATAGCACCAGTACGTAGTTATCTATGTACACCATGTGTGAAAGAAACTAAATAGATTTCTTAAGAAGTCAAGTGTAACTTCATTCCTTGCATACATGGCATCTCAAACTCAATAGATAAACTCATAATAATAATATCACTGTATACTTAGGTATGAAACTAAAGACACTAAAAAGAGAATGCTAATACCTACACAAACCTGGTTTGGTTTGGCTTGGGTTGACTTGGCTTACCTAAGCAATTCTACAACCTTTGTGTACTAAGCGCTAGGAACATCACAATTTTATGATAGTCTCGTAAAAGAATCTCCTACACATCATCCTCTCTCTACTAGACCTACTCTTCCTTTAGTGAACTGAATTTAGTAAAGCATAAACAAGTTTAGCATAAGCATACCACAAATTTCCAATCGCAAATAATGGATGAGATGCGAAAGCATGTAAAATTTATTTCCCCATAGAAAAAACTCGTTCTTTTCTTTACACTTTCCAGTGTTCCGCTCATTTTTTATGTAACCTCTATTGTGAGCCAGGCTATTGCTAAAGAAATATTTATCAATACAGTAGACAGTAGCATCATAGTTTACTTGCGACTATACTCTCCGCTATTTAAATAGCTACCTTATTGTTGGTTTAGGTAGGCAGTTAAGATTAGAATAAACGAAATTAACACATGTGCTTAAATTCCTGTAGCAAATCTAATTGGCTCGTCCGCAATTTCTCCCAAAGGTATAATTCATGCTCTTGTAAATATCCCATTGTGTTCCCTGTTGCTAATTTTAGTGTCAGAATAAATATACACATCAATTCACTCTGACTTTTGTAAATACTCCCTGACTACAAATACACTTCGCTGATTTGTCTACCTAAGGTAGCTAAACTCTCCTAGTATCCATATTTCAACTGATTTCTCTTCATCCTTCCACATTCCTATTTACAATTCTGCGGTCTAATGTGTACCCAACTATTTGTACATCATGTGATATTAGTTGGCAAATAACTTGGATAAATAATTTTTCCATTTATCAAAATCAACACAGTTCATACCGACACAATTCCTAATTTCCTGCAAACAAACGAGATTTTTACGAAAATCCGTCCCTAATACATTATTGCAATTCCCACATAGGTAATACTGCAACGTATCACACTTGCATGTAGCAACAATTAAAGGAAATTTTTCCGTTATGCATAATAATGAAATGCAAATAATGCACAAACTTTTCCACTACTGACGATTTAAGAATTGCAATACGCAAACATTCTTAATGGAAAATTATACTTACTAAATTAAACTGTCTTCAGAATTGGTCCAATAAACATTACGGCATTAATTGAGATGTTTTTGTCATGCAATTGGTTTTCGTATTACCCTTATTAAAATTGCAAATACCTGAGCGGGCAAACTAATGAGATAGGTAAATTATAACCTGTCTGTCCTAACCTGGTTACATATTTACACTACTTAGGATACAAAGCAGAAATTAATAAGAATGTGTAAAGGCACTAACCGATTGTCTTTATGATATCGAGGTCTTCAAGTGTCATTGTAGGGTTTTTACTTGTATTTTGCCTAGGTGGGGACTGTGAATGATTCTGGAATTGACTTTGGGTTTTGTTCAGGTTGTTCTGTTGGCTGGAGGCATTAGGAGCCGGCAGAGGCGGAAGTGGGGGCGGAGGTCGCGGAGGCGAACCCGAACTCGACGCATTAGAACTGGACTGAGAACCTTTTCTACTATTGCTTTCTCTGTCTGAATGTTGCTGCTGAGGAGGTTGGGGCTGTGGTCCGTCTTCACGGATACTCTGTCTCATGCTAAAATACAATCAATCCTATTTTATTTTTATCAACTACAAAACTACAATACGAATGATCAGTAATTTTTCTGTTATCGTACATAATACCATAGTAGTAATATAACTCGGTTAGAAATGTTTACGGCTTAGCATTAGAATACATTACGTAGAAGTATTAGTGTAACACCAAGTTCATAATATCCCTTTTGTCTTAAAGCTTCTGAAATACCTGAAAAGAAGTGAAACTATACAAAATGTATTTGTAATACACATTTGAGGGTTAAAATATTCCTCCATTGATCATTATGCTAAAGATATATATTTTATGTACCTACATTTAAGAATGTGTAATTAATTATTGTGTAGATAATGTAATACCAAGTCTGAAGTTCATAATAATTCCTTTTATCATAATTATAAAGCTTCTGGAACACACTAAATACTCACAAAGTATCTATATGCTCTGTTCACAATAAATGTTTGAGGATTAAAATATTCCTTCATTGATCGTTATGCTAAAAATATAAATTTTATGTACCTATGCCTATAAAACCTATATTATTTTCATAAGAATGATTATTCTATTCCTGAATTGTTGGTGAAACAAAGCCATCATATCTTATCATACATTGCAAGTAATATGTAAGTGTTAGCTTGACTTGTGTCAGTAAATACCAAGAGACGGTAAAAAAATGTAAATATTGCACTTGATGTGGTTAGGTAGAGAGCGGAGCAACAGATGAAAATAAGCGTAGTTTCTATTTTACGTTCCTATTTAAGAAAATGTAAAAATGTAAATGTCTTACCTTGTGTCCGTGTCTGTGAATGTTTAAACTGAGTGTTGGAATGAAACTGTAGGTTCACTTGAAGCTATTTCTATTGTGTCGCGTCTAGTACGTTGTAAAGTTGTAATGAGAGTAAATGCTGCAGAGTCAGGAACAAAACAGGATATTATATAATTCAATTGAAAGGGCTACAAATTCCTTTGAGATTTTTCCTACTCTTTTCCCATAGGTAAATGCGTTACTCGTGTATTCACCAATCTTTGCTCTTAATGCGCTTCTCCACAGTGTATTCCTAGTGTACTAAGAATTTCTTACTCTGTATGATACGAAATAATGTAATTCTTTATGTAATTTTGTGTTCTTACTGTTACAGTAATATTTAGCAGCAATGTTATGTAGATGAAGATGAAATATAAGTAATTAAAATTTGAAAGAGTATAATAATTTACTAAAGTAATTTATTAATGAACAGTAAATGCCACCAGAATGAAACTAACTTGGTTAAAATGCTGAATAGTAATAAAGCTGAATTTCGTTGTAGAAGAGACTGTGAATGTATGTAGTGTATTCCGAAGAAAATGGTTAGAGAAGTGAATATTTTATTTATGTACGATGATGAATAAGAATAACAAATGTGTTTAGAGGTTAGAACTGTGCAATTATAATTTAGCACTTAAGCTCGTGCTGTGTGTTGTTTTCTATTTGTAATACTAATCCGCTGCCCTGTTTAGACTGAAGAGAACCGTTTGTGAGCTCCATACAGAGTTCCTGACAATAAGGTGCAAGTATTTAAGCTTAGGGCAGATTGTGAAGTGAGCTAATATTGGTAAGTACACATAAGCTTCAACTTGATGTCTAGTCTCTTGTGTGTCTGTGAAATGTACTGTTGTGATGTTATGTGGATGTGATGGGACGTAGATGGTGAAAGATATCGTGGTTGAATTCTATTCTGTTTTGTCGTTGAGTTGGAGTTAAGTAGACAAGACTCGTGCTACGTTATGTTCAGTTGTGTTGCAGTGCGTGAGTGAATGAAATGCAATATGAAATGAACAAGAAGTGGAAGAGGCACCTTTTCTTACTTTGTATCGTATATCTTACTCCGTGTGTTGTATTAGTGTAATAGTCTGTATCTTTACTGTATTATTGCTGTACTATTTAGATTAATATTGATATTACTTCTTCTTATCTGTACTACAGTAGTAGAAGACGGATAGAATGAACTTGTAGTAGTATTAAGTTCCGAGTGTAATGTAATGTTCCGTTGTACTTGTAGCATAAACTGAATTGATAGCAGACTGAACTGCACTGAAGAGACAAACTTTAGCGTAACACTCAATAATATCGTTTAATGAAGGAAAAAAAGGCACACACGTCCGTTAGCGCGGCGGAACAACGTGAGACTGTCTGAACTTCAAGACTAAACAGAGATACTACTACTATTGCTACCGGGAACACATTATATTTACTCTGAGACGTCGACAGTTCAGCTTTGTAAGTAGTACTTGTAGTAAATTACATTTACTCCAACTCATCATATTCATCTTTTACTATTTTACTATTATTATTTCTAGACCACTATTATTAGGAGAGGCTTCCGTGTGTATACACGCCAGGCAACTGCGGAAATATTATCATATCATGACATATCATACATACAGATAGCATTTAGCACACACTCGGCTCTGTAATGTATTTCAAGTGGCATGGGCAAAGGGAGTCTAAGAATCTACACATAAATCATTCTTATTTTAGTACTTGTGTCTGCAATGCATTCTCTCTTGTCCGTGTCTCAACACTCAAAAATATACAAATCCATGCAATTATCAAGACACTAAATGTTCCGAAGGTACACCTGGAATCAATTATTATTACACTATTACAGTTCTTCTATTTTTCTCCAACGTTATGGGAAAAGTAATAAACAGGCAAACTATTTATTACAATATTCATGTTAAGATGAACAGTTACACTGAATGGTAATTTCTATATGGATTAATGGTAAGATTAAAAGTTAAGGTTTTCCTAAATACTCATTTATTTATTTGCATCACGCTCCCAAATTATGCTGCTTCCATCAAAAAGCAATTTTGCAATACGTTAATACTTACGCTGGCCAAGAATTACGCTATTCGCCTTGCTAATGTTCCACTACAAATGCAAAAGTATGGAATGACCAAAGTCGCCGAAGTGTTGGAATGACACAGTGCAAATTCTTAACTTTAAAGTTTAGCTTACACTTTTTAGACGTCATTATAAAATATAGAAAATAATATTAATTTAGTACTTCTATCAACTTAACAGGTAAACTTCCCCGTTTTAGACCTTAGTTTGTTGCGTAGAAGTCCATATCTGTGGTTTATAGATTCGGTATTATAAGCATTTTCATATTCATAATTCCAAAGCTAGCTTTTACTCATACTATTACGCATAAGTGAAAAATAGCAAAATTGGCATTCTAAAATTCTAATTTTCCCTATTTCATTATTTTTAGTAAAGGGATTGGAATAATTTGTATCTACCAAATATCAATGGTCGGGGTAATAAAGAAATTACAATACAAGAACACTATTGTGATACATGGTCTCTAACAACTGTGTATACAACTAAAGTAAACAAACGGTCAATCTTGTAAAGTACTTTACTTATCTATGGACAACTGTAGTATTTATTTTGTGAGTAGGTTTTGGCTTTGCAAATTTTCTGCTGTGCTGCATGAGAGCATTTCTTTAGTAATTCATTGCTGAACTGAACTCTGAGTAAAGACATACATAGACAACTTAACTTTGGAATGGCTGACTTGCTTTTCCCAGCGAATCTTACATAAGTTTATTGGAAGTTTAGAGGAAACTAGGAGGACAAACTGCAAATAATGTACTTACATACAAAGATCTACGTACAAGAAAGATCGTTTCTACTCGAGTGGGAGTAGGTAGTAACTCAAAAGGAAGCTAAAGGAGAGAGATGCTAAGGTTGTGTAGGAGTTGACTTGAGAAACATCTAACGCTGATTCTTCACAAAGTTAACTGAGCCGAAATAAGTGATGCATTCTGAGGGAAAACGAGAAAAAGCTAATTGTATGCTGGTAAGTCATGTTTAAGAAAATAAAATTGTTACTCAGCGAAAGTCTTAGTATAGCCAAGTTTAAATTACGTAGTCGATGACGCTAATTAATGCACAATAACGATTTTTCCCAATGAGACAGAATAAAAAAAATCTTGCATTTTCCTTCTGTTTAGTTAACATTAACTAGTATTCGTGGTCTTTTTTCTTGGATTTTATTTTCAAAAAAATTCCTTTAGTTCTATAGTTGCCCTTGAATTTTATAGGTGCCTTATTTATATTGTTGACTACAGTTATGACAAATTGCAATGGGTTCACTGGGTTCCGTATACCTATCCATTAACATAATTTCATTATAATACGGTATTACTATATACACAGCAGACGTCATATTTTAAATACATTTTATGTAAGTACTGCCTTGTAATTTTGTTCCTACAATAATAGCTGACTGAAAGACACCAAGATACATTTCGCATGTTGACGTTTTCTGTCCTTCCCTTTAATATTCATGCCAACTTGCTTTTGATCTGGTTGTAGAGTACACATCATGATAACTTATGTACTCTGCGTTTCAGTATCAGCATCAGTGTTCTTGTGTAGCTCTGCCAATTTTGTTCACGTAATATTGCATTTCTGACTTTGTAATGCATTATAGTTGGTACCTAATGAATTTCTTTATATTGTATCACTTATTGTTGCTGCTGTAGGAAGTATTATAAGTATTGATGAATATACGTGTATTTTGCTTCGGTAAATAAATATTTGTAGATTCCCTTTCCCTTTTACTGCATTAAATGTTAAAATTTCAGTTGAAATGATACCTTTGAACTTAGAGGCATGAATATAAATGTAATGAATTGTGTATTTATATTGTGTAACTAAATATTAAATCAGCAGTGCGTTAAGTTTTTGGAAGTAGAGGTTTCCCTGTAAAATCAACTGCATGCGAAATGATTCATTTAGAAAGTACACAAGTGCAAACTGTGAACTTACTGTGGATTCGTTTTGCAAACTGTCTCTTGATATTGTAAAGTGACTTTGCTGGTTTCCTTAAGTTTGCCTTTGATGTTGTGGTTGGATGTGAAATAGAATGTGAACGTAAGTACTTTCGTAGGTTTTCTCTTTTGCTGAGAACCTTTTGACAGGGCTACTGTAAAAGAAAGCATATAATGTATGCAAAAACGGTAGTACAATACGTTAAGATGAGTCATCGGTTTTTGATAAGTCAGGTTTTTTACCAACCACTAAATCAAATGTGACATTTCACTGTAATAGTTGTCTTCGACTGATTTTTAGCTCTTTGATTCTTTGGGAGGAGGTGGAGACGAACGTGCTTCTTTGAATTCCCTCTTTATCTTAATCTAATAAAAAATTTAACATACCTACCTACACGTTACATGTACTCAGATAACACGGTACATGTTGCTTTGCCTTTCTGTAACACAACACGTACCATGCATGCCTATGTCTACATATATATTATCATACAATACTTATCTGCTAACTGCATACAGTGAACTCAACAGATGCATAATAAATGAATTTGCTTCCAAGAACTTTAAAAGTGAAATATGTTTCGCTGAAAAGCTTTGATGAATTGCGATCTGTAGATACATACATAAATTCTAAAACGTCTACAAAATGTGTTTCCATGTATATTTTAGGATTGCAATTGTGTCGGGTATTCTTTGATGGTGAAATAGAAAACCAAAGAGAATGATGAAACTACAATGAGATGAAGAATCAAACCGCTATTAATGACTTGACTTGGCACATGTATGCAACAATTTATATTCTTTTTTATTAAACATCATATTTTTTCATTAGTAGATTTGTGATTGTACGTACGTGCATTTTTGCAATATCTCAAGTACTACACATGCAAAACATTGATCTGATATCATCGTATTCTTATAATTATTTAGTACATTGTTTCACTTTCATTGTATTAATGAACATTGAGTTACAGGATTTATATTTGGTAGTATAATATGAGGTTTGTTGATCAGTTCAGTGATCTTCCTACAATACACAATTCGAGTTAGTTTTCTTCTTATCGATCCAATAGACGCGTGTACCTTGCAACAATACCTAAAATGCTGTACAAGAGTAAGGAGTAGCACTATAGAGTGCATTTCAGGACAAGGACTTGTTTATTGTTAGCTTAAAAGTAAATATTACTAAGAATACTAAGAACTATTAAAAAGTATGTCCACTTGTCATGTAGATTTACATATTTTTATGTAGTTGCGTTGTTTGCGTCAAAAAATGACATTGCAGTGTTTTATGTAGACATTTACACATACACTGGGCTTCAGCTATTCTAATCTTCGAACTTCGTAGTAGAGATACATAAAGTAATGCTGCCTTACTGCATAACATTCTCTATCACATTCTTTGGCAGCAAAAATCTATTAACCTATTTATTTATGTATATTTCATTTAAACTTTTCACAATTTCTATTTCTACTTAGCACTAACACATACATGTATTTACACTGTTGTAGTACATCAACATTGTACAGTTGCAAATTATCATGCATTCTTTGCACACAATACATAAAATTACCTATGTCATGTTCCATCAGTACTACTGTATATTACTTTACTATGTACAATTTATGTATCTGTAGGTAGGTATGTAAACATTTAAGACAAGTTATTATGTTTTGTAAGTAATAATAATAATAATAACATAATGGTAAGTTAATACATTACGAGACTTGTAAGATCAAGGTACATACGATTTCGTTTGCAGGTAAGAGTTAGGTATCATTGCAGGCTAGATATCATGTATGTTTGTTTTTCTAAGCCTTGCTGGCATTAGTTAGCTTAGTTAACGTAAACTTGTATATGACATATTAAACATTTTAGTAGGTACACTGTTTATCTTTGTTTTACATCAGTGTGTGATTCAAGCACTCTATATTCTACATTCGGTCCACCCATTTGAGAGTGAATGACGTAACTCACGGACACGCTACAAAACTTTAATTAAATAGTTTATCAACTTAAGTTAGTTCATACTCATACGGAAAAACTTTACAAGTACCTATGCAAGTAAGTTTCAAAAATACATATAAACATTGATAAAATACACAAAGAACAAATAAATTACTAGAAGTCTGCAAAAAGCTCTAACTCTGAGTCACTTATGCTGTTCGTTCTCCATGATTCAGGCTCTGAATATTTCTCAAAGTTGTGAGTATCTCCTTCGTATAAGATTCGAGGAATGATGGGTGGCTGTTCAAAAAAATCATTTCAAAAATTAATCACATGACAAATCATTACTGTAGAAAACTTTAGAAAAAGCACTAGTACTGTCAATTCTTACGTTAAGTCTTTTGTTGAATACATCTTCCCAATCATATTCTCTGAACCACCTGTGACGTTTGACATCTTCTGCACCATTCTGAATAAACATTATAAAATGTATTTTTTGCATCTTATTGACTAATAGATCCCGATTGAAAAAGTTAGTACAATTTCGCCATAATAAACATGTAATACTCACTTTCATGTTTCCAAGTCGCTTCGTTCTGTCCGGAACGAGTAATTTCTTGACCAAATCTTTAGCGACAGCATCAATAGATTTTGGCCAATCGACTTTACCAGAAAGGATTTTTTCATAGGTGCTGAAAGTGTTGTCATCAAAAAACGGGGCGTAGCCACAGTTCATTTCATAAATAAGGACACCTGAATTGCAAAGTATTATTTTAGAAATGCTGTATACAAAATCCTTCCCAGAATGTTACAATTAAGTTCATATGCATACCTAAAGCCCACCAATCGACTGCTTTGTTATGACCCTTGTTGAGAATGACCTCGGGAGCTAAATAATAAATATATTATCAAAAATAATGTATTTGATGAACTAATGGGGTTTTTATTTTAATTCAGATATGGAATGTACCTAAATATTCTGGGGTGCCGCAAAGAGTCCAAGTTCTGCATTTGAAATTAGAAAAATTATAATATATTCAAGAATCAGGACGACCGTAATGCTGGATGTAATGAAGTAAATGCGTGACAAATTCATTCCTAACCTGTCTTTAAGCATTTTGGCAAATCCAAAATCAGTGATTTTAAGGTGACCTTCTCTGTCCAAAAGCAAATTTTCTGGTTTGAGATCCCGATAAACAATGCACCTTGCATGTAGATACTCCAGAGCACTGACAATCTCAGCAGCATAAAAAGAGCCTAAAAAGAAAACGGAAATACATAAAAATATTTTTTATATTTTCATTATGATATACAACTGGGAAAACACCACTTATGCACCATCAAATAAAGCTAGCAATTAAATCAATCACTGTTCATATGCAATTGTAATCTACACCATTCTATACATTTCCACATAAAAGAAGATAGCACACCAGTTAAGCGTTGAGGTAATGAAAAATAATTGCATATCACATTGTAAATGTCAAGAAAGAAGATAAAACAAGTCTCCAATTACTTAAGGATGAGTTATTGCCTATAAATACACAAGTGTTGACTATTGACATTGACAATGACTTGCCATGATATGGTAGAGAACTAGAGAGGACAGCGTGAAATGAAAATGAGCAAATTAGCATTTTGTTTAATAAAAAATCGATACATAGATGATGTGGAAGCAAGCAATGCAGTTTTGACAGCATGACTAACTTCATTAAAATAAATAAATAAATGCTATTACTATTAGCAAACAGAGTTATTGCATATTCTTGCAGAATTGAGTACAATTCTCAAAAGATCATGCAAAAGAAGATCTACCTGAGGATATTCGAGCACTAATTCATCGTCAGTAGATTATTATTAGTATATTGCATGTCTACTACGTCTGTTCTGCACTTACTCGTTGACGAGGAGAAATGTCCGGCACTCCTGAGATACGAAAACAGCTCGCCTCCGCACACGTAATCGAATAGCATATAAATGTTGTACTCGTCCTTGTCGTGCCATTTCCTAAGATAAAATGAGAAAAGTTGTCCATAAAAGAGATTCTTCGTTTATTATTTCTGGTGAGTTTGAGTTTTACGAGTCGAATCTCAAAGCCTCAAGATAATTCAGTTCAGTTCAGTTCACATTCGCACAAACAATGAATGAAACTCGTTTCCAAAGCCTTTGTCCAAAATAACTCAGCTTGAAAATTGTAATGTATATCTAGCGTATTGTATTCGGTTACGTAAATACCTCATTGGTATTCATGAACAGGGATGAGCATGAACAAGAGGTAAATCATATTTATTTACTTAAGAAAATCTTTATCATGCCATATTATTAACCTTTAGTTATTGTTATTATCCAGTGAAATCGTAAACATTTCCGTGGGTTTTACTAATTATTAATTAACAAGTTAATCACAGCCCTATTGCAATTATGACACAATAATGGCAATGACAACCAAAGTAATTGCAGTAGCGTTTTGGTGGGTCTTCCTAAGCAAGTTATGCATCTTCTGCAGATTTATTGCTCTGCGTGGGCTGTTTAATTTTCAAAACGTTATATGAATTTCAATATCATCTTTGTTTCAAACTTCAAGCAAACAAACAGTAGTCGAACAGTAATTCAATGCAAAAAGACTTATTTGTCCTTACAATAATCAACAAAATTCTGTGATAATTAATTTTGTTTTTTATATTAGTAGTACTGGTAATAGGATACCCTCTCTACCCATGTCTATCATGTATCTTGAATAATTATTAAAATTCGTGTCCTAAAAGAGGAAGAATCGATTTCTTATACACTTACATATTGACGATGAAGGGATGTTTCACTTGCTTCAAAATATTTTTTTCATTTTTGACATGATCAACTTGCTTCAGACGAATTACATCAGGAAGGGCCAGAATCTTCAATGCGCTGTATTCCCCATTGAATTTGTCTTGAACAAGAACTACTCGCCCAAATGTTCCAGTACCTAATAAAGAAATACAATTTCGTTACAATTAGCAAAATCACACTTACATCCTGTAACATTTGTTAACTTGGTAAGATCAGAAATTAAAAGTTAATTATAGACAGGTACATTAAATAAGTATAATTTCTTGGACAATTCTTTACAAAGGAAACTAATAATATAGTCATTTTACATTCATTCACTATTTTACTTATTATGTAGATTTATTTTCTAACATCTGATATATAGGTATGGTAGTGTTTTGAAAATTTTCTACTTTGTTGTTTTATTTCATTAAGTAAATTAAATGTATCAGTACATTTATTATTTAGCAACCTTTTTAAACGCTAAAATTTCGGTAGCAGCAAAATATATGATATACATCCATACAAAGTGAAGAACTGAAATAAACGAATTAGGTGATCAATTTCCAGAACTTTGTTTTGCACACTTCCTCCCATTAATTTAATGCTACGATGTGGTGTATCAAAGGTAATGCAGGTAAAAGGAGACACTTAGTCGGTAAATAGGGTGTCATGAACCGGGTTTCCGTTCCCATATCCGATGTAAATGAACTCTAATAAGGTTATGACGATGATTTAGGGAAATACATTTTTTCTTGACGTCATTTTCTCCTCAGAAAATCGACGGAGCGGGGAAAACCTTGTAATGTGTCTTTGAGGCATAGTAAACCATGTGTTTGCAAAATTCCCTATGACAGTGTTAGTGAACCAGAAAGATGATTTATTTCCGACTAGTGCATACTGTCACTGAAGATATCCTTATTACGCGTACGTACATTATTTTATTTTTACCTTATCTATCCATCCATTTAGCAATTTCCTTTACAAAATAACCGAAAATTGCATTTTGCAAGATGTTCTATGCATATGCAGTACAGGAATATTCTTCCTACATAAAGAATCGTTTGTTTCGTTTATTGGTGACCCTGAAAAACGAATAATACATCAAAATTGATGATTACCTATCCCAAACTAACCTGAACCTGCATATAACCTAGGCCAACAAGATATTAATGATTTTCCTTGCAATAATATTCGACTTTATTGTAAAAAAATAATTCTACGCTAGAAATGCAAGAAACTGTTTTCTTCTTCCTTAAAGAAATAGAGAAGCTGTCAACAAACAGACATACCACACCTCTCCACTCAAACGCCTCTAGTAATAGCACAACACGCAATTTTCATCGAATCTGCAATCTGCACTTAGAGAAGATGAGAAGCGTAAAATAATTAAAACAAAAGTTGGCAGTGTTTCTATGATATTTGCAAACGTAAAATCGAAAACCAAGTCACGCAGCAAACAAGTGTGGCATAGCGTGCCAAAGCCAATAGCACGCCTTCGTCGTTATTATATTTTGTGTAGGTAGGACAAGCTACTACTGTTATGTCTGCAAATGTGCATTATAATGTGTATTCCTCATTAAAATGTACATAGGTACATAAAAGTAGTGTAGAATAGTGAGATAGTGTGTACGCATACAGGAACATAAATATTTAATTGCTATTGAATTCAATGCATATCAATTAGTGCTCTGATTCAATACAAATGAACTCAATAAACCATTTTTAATATTTATGACTGATGTGAAATGCGAAGGAACATCTGTGTGGTACGCAGTAGTTAGTATGGGATATTTCTATGTCATTTCAGCTATCAAATCAAGTTGGATTTTTAGAAAGACAACTATCCAACAACTCAATCATGCTCTTGCATGATGCAATCTCTAATTTGAACTCTTTTTTAGCAGGGATGCATTTGGTCTGTTTAATCCTAAAAAAATAAATGCAGTATGGTGACTATCCGTGTAGACGTGCATTCTGTTAACGTTATTTTGTCTCATAAAAATAAAGAGTCGGTGACAGTTTCCGATTTAAAATATTAGATTTAGTGCTTACACTCTCTAGTTTAACTTTCCATTGCCCGTCTGATAACATGTGTTGCTTCTCTGACGTCAAAACGGAGCCATTTCCATGTACTTTAGCATCAAAAGGGTTAAATATAACTTCCGGAACCAATGCCATGCTAATGTTAAGTTAATTCAAGTCGACACAAGTTAACTAAACTCAATTCGGTTGCGTAGTCACAAGAAATCCCACACCACGAACGAAACCACAAATCCTCACTGTACAACATCCTTCCCATGAAAATGAGACACTCAAAAGAAAACGAGTATTGGTAAGTATAATGGAGAATAATAAAAATAAAATACGCATCTCTATAAGATTTTATTGCTAATGCAGATTATCTTATGCAAAACCGTACAGTATGCACTTAAGATTAACAATTTTCTTCAGTCTTCCGAATAGTAAGATTAGATTTAAAGGAGGACCTTTTCGCTATACGTTTTCTACTTAAACTCAAATCCATGACCTGTCATTGCCAGATTGGTTTTTTGGTTTATACTGTCTATAAGCAAAATTGTAGAACGTATGGTCTCTTTTCAATGTATATTCGCTGTACTTTATTTTGCTTGTGATACATATAGCTTATAAAAGTCAGTTCGTTTCCCTACGCTGCATATCTCCATCTGCATTATGTATTCGGCTCATCTATAAACATGGTAATCAGCAAGGAAAGTTTTTTCCAAGATTTTATTTGGTAAATAAAGGCTTAAGTTAAGTCAATTACCTATCTATATGCGTTTTACTATTTTCCCCTGAAAATTTAGAGATTTTATTCTATTTCCGTGTCCCTCAATCAACATACGCTACTGCTACTGCAATTTTATGACACTTCCTCAATCTATTTATAATCTATTCGTGGATATACTTAGAATTAGCGTACAGGCCTACACCGAAGACGTCAAGCTGTCTTCTGATTCTTATAAAGTCCCGAATGGGTGGTTTAGTAAAAAGTAAAGGTGTACTAAGCGATTGTTTTTCTGCTAACGTTTCTAATTTCTGAGCATCTGCCACTGTTGCGTGCAGAATCCTATTTCCACAATAGGATAGAGTCCTATTTAAGCAGAGAGAAGAACCTTGAGTGGTGAAGAATACAAATTAGTAGTGAAGATCTATATAGACAATGGGATAAGAGAAGAGCAGAAGTATAAGACATACTAATTTAATGGATCAAAATCAAGAGTGAACTTTCCTTGAAGTTTTTCTGCAGCCTGTCACATCCTATCAGATAATAGAGCATTGACTGACTTGACTTGACTTGGAATAGATCAACTCTAAATCTAAGCATTAGAATAAGAGGAAACTCCTACTAATTATCTATAATCGGTACTTTTATATTCCCATACAACTACACTACGTATACTAGGCTTTGTTTACCAATGGCTTAAAATTTAAACTATCCAATTGTACACAAGAGCAATATATAAAGACAGTTAAGTACACACTTAGAGAACATTTTTAAGACACTAATTTAGTGATTAGTTTGAGTTGAACTCTTCTAATCCTCTTCTGCAGGAACCACCCTGGCTATAACAAAGTGAACATTTATTTCACTTTCATTTATCAAAGTGGTAATCAAAGCCGAGCTCTTTTGTTCTCCACTATTTTAAGTGAAGGATCCATTATTTTTCTATTTGCAAGTGCAAATATCTACTGCAAGCAACGAACACTGCGATACATATTGTCTACAATGTATTTATTGCATTTGACTCAAGATCTATTCGCATTCATGTCAAGACACCAATTGGTTGCATTTAAGCCGAGGAGGGCTCCTTTATTTACTGCTTTTGATTCTCGACCAAGAACGTGTCATTCTTAAGGTAGATTAATGTACAACCTAAATGACCCTGATAGACAGAAATAGCGCGCACTTTGACATTGAAATTAGCAGTAAATCATCAATTCACATTTCTACAAATAATTTCGTTATTTTTGACGGTAATTGAAACCAAAACGGTGTATCCGCTTACTTACAGATTTACTTCCAAATGAATATCTTTACTATCAAAATGTGTATTTTTGCAACAAATCTACTTAAGAAATGTTTTTGTGTTTATTTGTCAGATTTTGCGACGCAGAGTAACCTGTATAGAATCCAAATACTATAAATACTAATGGTGCAAAAAAACTTATTGTTCTTTGAATACAAAAAAATATACGCATCCCATTTGGGCATCCAAATATTTTCAATGCAGCTGTGTCCAGATGGTATGACATGGACATGACTTATTGACAACACATCAATAATATTATTAAAATCCTAACAGTATGGAAAATTTTTATTTGCGAAGTGCACTACACTTTAGCATGTACAGGATGCTCTGTAAGACTTTTGACATTAGAATTCAAATTAAGTTTAAAAATACCTTATTGTAGATTACATTCAAATTAAATTCTGACGCTAATAAAAATTCGGAGACTAGTAAGTCAAAAATAATCGAAAGATAACCCAACTTAAAGCCATGACTTTTTTGCAAGTAATGTTTTGTTATTTGAAATTTGACTTATGTGAAAATGTTACATGTTATTGTAGCATTTTTTAAACATTTACGAAGCAAAAATTATTCCAAAATATTTTTGCCAGTGATTTGGACCTTTGGAACCATTAGATTTGATTTGATGTGCTTGAATTAGTGCTATGTTGATTAAAGAATAACCCTGTAAAAACAGAGTGAGTGTTATTTTTGGTTAGAGTTTTTTCTGGCTAATGGTAAAGATAGAAAAGGGCAAGATAAACATCGATATAATGGGAAAATGCAATTGAGAAATAGAAAAAACAAACTACGAGTTAAAATGTGTTTTTCCTTGTCTTAAAACGGCAAGAGGGCTTCCATGATAAAATCTTGCACTGAAATCGCTGTATCTATTGATATTGTATTACATAAGAGTTGTTGGAAGCGAGAAGTGATAAATAGGGGATATACCTAGCAAAGTAAATAGTTGAATTGTTTGTAGTTTTGTTTTCGTTCTCGTAAGTAATTATGATGTTGTTCATGATCATATGTATGTAGGATGACCGCGATGAAATAGCAAACGCTAAAGGAAGTGACAAGTTTCCAGTAATAAAATTAATTTCAAAGATCCTATTTTGTTTGTTTTATTTTATTTTACGACTCTGGCTTCTTTTGCTCTAGTCTGTTTACAAATGAGCATTAAGTTGAGTCAAGAGTGAGACTATTTGTTACACTTCTCTTGCATTAATTTAAAATATTAGACTAAATAGGAAAAGCTGAGAGTGCGTGGTATGTTTTGTCTTAATTTAAAATACATAATGGCAAATGCGGTGGTGTGATGCAGATTGATATGACAAGATATGGATCATTTTCCCGTCTCTTTTATGTTCATCCTTTTATTCCAAACTGCTTTGCTTGTGTAATTTGATTTGTTTTCCTTAACTCACAAATCACGAGCATAATGCACTATTATTTTTTCGCTTGTCTTTCTGACTTTGAGGAAAACTGATATGATGTCTTGCGAAACGTAGAAAAAACATTCTTTCAAACAATCTTTCAATGCACAAAATGTTTTTCGCTTGTTTATACTGCACATACTCAGAAAACATACTATCCATGTACAAATAGATATTAAACAAAACATACATCTTCTTTTTCTGATATACAATAATTTCTACTAGTCACTACTTGCTTGACATGACATGAAACGAAACGAGCCAAAAGAAAAATAAAAGACTCGTAAGCGTAAACACACTTGAATCTTACATAATGATTGACATGTGTCATTTCCAAAACTTTTTCTGTAAAACGATGTTTTTCTGCATTTGCAAAAACCCGTAGGCTGCACTTGCAATAATACAAGTATCTAAAGAAGGTGATTTTGCAATCCAATCTTAAAGGTTACACTTTACACAAATATATTTCGCAAGCAACTACACCACAAGGCAATTGATGACAGACATATGGTAATTACTCGTCTAAGAACTAGTCTAGACTAGATCATTCTGAGCATGATTGGATTACTAAAGTCAAAATCTCTATATTTACTCATCACGTTCTCATCTTGTCAGGAGATAACTAAAGATAGTGGTGACTGATGCACTAAGACATTTTCCAAAGAAATATCTCTACAAACTAAATCGGAGGAGTTGAGAAGATGAAAACCTTTGGTAAAGTCGTTTGCCTGTAAAATTGTCATTTAAAATAAATTTAGTATGAAAATAAATAGTTTCAAGTCATATTCACTACAGAATAATATAAATACTGTAGAATGACATTTGAGTAATAAAATAGATTTATAGATAGGTAAGTTTTAGTTGTTTTTGCAAATAACATCCTGAAGGGCGAATTCTTGCGAATTTCCTTTGATATTGTTTTCCTGAGTGTTATCTCACTATTTAAATGTCTCAATTTGTATGAAAATATTATGACAGCCCCCATTAAACTAACAGAAGCAATCTACAGAGGATATATGTGCCGAAAAACCTTCAGAGAATTCAAGAGCTTGATCCAGATATGGGGAAAATGATAGTTATGAGTAACATAAATGACTTGAATAATCTTCCTGCATAATAAATTTCATAATTTCATCTTGAAAGTATTGAATATATTATTGCCATTGCAGAATATACCTAAGTGAGCACAAAGAAAAACAATCACACTTAAGTAGACAATGACAAACTACTTAATATATTTAAATGCAACCTACATAGCAAAATCCTGCTCTACAATATGTCTAATAAGTACTTTTGCAAACTACATGTGTAAAATTGCCGATATAGAAGCAGGATAGAAAGAGAGCTGTGATCTATGATATTTTTACTACTGTCGAAAATTGCATAAGTAACTTTATAGTTAGTATGGTGTATAATCATCATTTACAGTTAAGATATGGTATAAAGTTGATATAGTAGGTACAAAGGAAAACAATATGAAGCTCTTAGGTCTAATTGCTCCATGTCATTGGCTCTACACTAATATTATCCAATCTAACTCATTGATCGTCATCAATCATTCGAGTTAATGTACTCAAGAATGCAAACTCCTAGTCATTATGTAAATGATATGACTTAACTAACTCAAGTATGTGTACCTATACAATTATGCTTTGTAGTTGTGCCCACTACCTACTTACATCATATTATTTCATATAGAGGTTACGTTACTCATTAAAGAGATTCATACGAAGATAGAAAGAGTAAACTATTGTTCTATTATCTGTACAGTTTCAATTTTATGCCAACAACAATATACACAACACGTCAAGTCAACTTCAAACCAAGTCAAGTCAAGGGTACAACGGAGTAAAGTGATGCAAAACTGTTGGGTCTTTGATTCTAAAGATAAGGTTAAAGATACACTACGTGATTAAAGATATTACCTAACATTTATTGTTGCATTAGCTAAAAGCATCTCTGTGTTTTCTTTCCTTCTCGCAACACAATTCATATTTCCATTTCCATTATATTCCATATGAAATAGCAATGAAGCATTTTTTCATTCTTCTAAGCTTATTACTGCCTACTATGGACACTTTTATACCTGAAAATATTATATATGCATATCTGTCGCCATTAATGCTGCTTTACGTTACCTGTATACTACTTACCTATAATGGACACAATTCATATCAATCCTAAATAAGTAATAAGTAGTATTACAGGATTCATTCACCATTAGGGTTCTTGTCTTGGCATTGCGCTCGTAAAAATCAACTACATCGTTTTATTTCATTCACAGTGAGGAAAGATACTCTTTATGACTCTTCTCCAAAATATTCTTACTCGTTTGTACTGTGCGAATGCCGATTTCATCGAACAGGTCCTTTGCCTTCTATGTTGCAAGGTATTGGAAAGAGTTTATAAAATTTACTAGCCTATATACTATAATTTACAAGTAATAAAATAAACCTGAGGTAATATTTGCCATATGCTAAATATTGAATGTGGTTTATTTATTAAGGAGAGACTACATATTGTATTTTTATTTGATTCCACATGAATTGTGTACTGTTAGTTTATTGCCATGAGCTGGTAAAGCATTATAATAATACCCTAGTCTTTAAACCTTTTGGATGTATGAATTGCTCGTAGGTAGAAAGTAGGTACTGTTAGCATTCACGTAATGAATGTACCATTATCTGAATAAAGATAAGAAAGATGAACTAGCCAATAAATACACGTATGCCTATAATGGATTCTGAACTGATGCGATGCGTCCGTCCAATTAAGTAGGTGCTTGTCATTTTTTCTTTGGAAATCACCTTGCCTTGTGCCTGTTTTTTATTTAAAGCTCAACCGAGGTATTGTCTACCTTGCCAAAACGTGTGTTAACAATAAATAAATGATTTCTGTATACAATAATTACTTTTGCATACTTGCAAATACATTCCAAGATAATTTTTGTATTATCTCTGCTGCAGAACAGACAGGAGGAAAATGCTGATATTTTGCTTAAGAGGACGTTATACCAAACAAGAGGTGTAAACCTTGTTTGAAAGGATAATTAGAAGGTTCCTCCTAAAAATGGCGGCTTTAGTGGAGTGAGACTTGGAAAAATATCCCCTATGCTTGGCTTAACATTTTCTACATTTGTGAATTTAATTTTTCTGTATAAGTGCATAGAATGCGCACAGATTCATTTACGTGAGTGAATGGATCTGATTTTGTAATAAGAGGTATGCGTTCAAGAGTTGCAAACAGAAAGACCGGTTGCATCTGTGGAAATATGAAAAGAAAAGGTGAAACTTTACATGCATTTTGCATTATCTAATGACGGGACGTTATAAACTGGCTGTGTATTTTACGTGGTAGATGGTAAGTGAATTTAGAAAACTTAAATTAGAATTTATGTGACGTAGGGACGCTCGTTTTGATACATGTGAAATACTCCAGTGCCAAAAGAACTCTGTAATTTTCCAACGCAGTTTGAACACCTGCTCGTAACGTATGACTGATCTATGTTTCTGCACTCGACACTTGGCTCTGCTTCTTTTGAGTTATGATTCTTCTGTCTTAGAGCACAGTACGTAGAATAATCCTTACATTATTACATTACCAAATTATCATCTCTCTGAGTTGGTCCTATCTCTTTTTATTAAATGCATGTGATAAATACACAATTTTTATTTAGCCTTGCTACTTATTCTATCCCAATAAAAATATGTACCATTTCTGTGGAATAACCCAAGTGTATAAACCATAGTCCACTTTCAATTCACTAGGTGAATGTGAACTCAAATAATTGATTAACCCAATAAATCCTAACTGTTTCTGTTTAATTAACCATTACGCATCACTTGACTTGACTTTGACTAACTGAATTAAATCCATGGACAATTTACGTGTTCTGTTCACTTTAATTCTCTTACCTCCTATCACTTTACAAGTACAATAACCAAAATCCAAGTTAGTCAATGAAAATTAACACAAACTACACACTAATGTCACGCTTAAGCCTTAAGGACCTGTAAACCATTTTGAGATACTACACTTTGGACTCTACTGTGTATCTAAGCTGTTTAAACAGAAATACTACCCTGTGAACACGTACGTTAACAATTCGAATGCAAGAATCGTCTTACTCATCTGGCGAATTGCAATTGTAATGCAACGTAGGCTCACGCTCATTCAACGTCTCATTTTTCTTGTTGACTTATGTGAATGTAGTTTAGTTTGGCATCGTTTTCAGGATTGAGTGGGAGGACCGGATCAGGATCATCAGACGAGACCAGAAGGTGATTTAAGCTTACCAAGTGTTTAACTTACCTCCTCCGATTTTCTCCATCTACCCTAGCATCATTAACTATCTTAATATGCAACTGCCTTTGCCCAGCTATCATTAATTACCTAGACCATCCGTAACACTATTGTCACTAGCATAAGGAAATAGGCTAACATTACTTAAATTGTTCTCCTGTGATTAAGTCTAGACTTTCAATCAATATTTGCTCTTGGTCTTATTTCAGATCACATTTCCATCATTTATCACTTAAAAAACTAATCTCCAGTTTTTGAAACATTGAATTTCGGTAATTATTCCATGATTACCGAAATATGCAGGTTGCTTTGTCATTGACGATATAAGCCATGACATAATTTCATGAATCACAATCCTAATGGCAATTGGTATCCTTTTCAATTACGAAATTGCAATGTTTGCAGAATTGCCCTTAGTTTCATCACAAAATGTAAAGTTTGCATGTTCTGATCTGACAAATGAGTTAGCAATTTTCTTTAAAAATCCATTTTCATGGGATTGTTTACGAATTTGGGCATTTAGTACCTTTCTAAGTCAAATGAATTATTATTTGGTATTGAGCGTGCTTTTTTAGCGTGCAATACGTAGAAACATTAATTAAACTATTGTTCTCGTAAGTATATGCGACTTCTTTAAAAAGTTGGTGTGATGGTAAATGCGAATTTTTATTTATTATATGGGCTATTCCTTAGCCTGTATATTGCTCGGTAGTAATTTATACGCGTATTATTCTGAAGATGATATTATAAAGTATGAAATCTGAGTCACGTAAGCTGATTCCAGTGCAATCCAGTCAATCCATTTTCATTTACGGCAGCAAGAAATTAAATGGGCAATTGTTTCTTATCTTTCTAACTCTGTAGATGGAAAACATTTTTTCTTTGATTGTGACGGTTCGTTTTTTTCTATTCCTGATTCCCATGCTATTGTAGAATGTAATAAATAGGCAGTGTGTAGAAATCATGTGGTGCAAATAAAGTTGATCTGTGAAAGAAATGCAGTCAAGCTAGAAATTTTCTAGCACCTACACAATGACAACTTAAAAGAACTACCATGAATTACTTTAAATTCTCCTTAAGCAAGAGCAAGTAGAGGTATAGCTAAAGTATAGCGTATAACTTAATATGTCATGTCTTCTTGTTACTTTCTGCCTTTGCTTGTTGTATTTGTAGTCGTGATACATTAACTATCTAAATATCTCTTTAATTTGCACTGCTCTTCTTAAAATGAAGCCTAACAATAGTAAGAGTGCAAAGTGTAAGGAGAACTCCAGACAGGTATGCTATTGTATTTACTTATTTACTATTACTACTAATAGGCTAACGATGCCATACATGTAATTTATAATTATTCAGATACGGACAACGAATCTGAATAGCAGTACAAGTTTGTAATAAAGGGGATCCTTTATTAGTAAGTTAAGTATTGAAAGTATAGGTGTAATCTGACTCATTGTCAGCAAGACGGGATTCGTTTAGGAAATAATACATTTAAGAGAGGAGTCATTTGGATTTACGAGCAAAAAACAACTACCAACCCATCACACTGACCTACGGAGAGATTTTGAGTTGAAATGGAAATGTTTCAAGTCTGAAGTGCACTGCAAAAGAGTTCAGAGACACGAGTCAAAGAAATGTACGATTCGTGGCTTGTCTCATTGTCTTTTAACGTCGTGCATGGTCTCTCGTCTCTTCTCAACTCTTAAAAACACATAAAAATACCAGTTACAAGCTTACAAGGCACAAAGTGTGTTGTCTTGAGATAGCAGATCGATCATACGATGCAATACAACAGAATACAAGACCACAGCGGTAATGATGGTAAAATTCCATACAATTCGTACGAACTGGTGAATGTAGCAAATACCTACTTTGGAAAGACATATTTATAGTAAAAACTAAAGCTACTCTCTTTTAGTGGTTGTAACTTAGTAGATATGGTAATGGCATATATTATATTATGGAATCCTAAAGGTTATTTGGTTCGCAGAAGAAATCATCAGACAGAATGGCTCTACTTCAGCAATTCTACAAATCTGGTCTGGTCTGGCTTGGCTCGCTCTAGTCTCATCTATTCTTTTCTATCCTCTTAGACAATTTGTCTCAATCTCATTTGACGCACTTGAGAAACTATAAAACCTTAAGTGAACTTCCTTCTTTGTTTTATTTTACAGCATTTTAATGCACAAATCCCATTAGCACTAACACTCATTATAAAACGTAATAGTATTTTAAGATTTCATGGTGAACAGTTCCAAAGATTTGAAAGGTGCCATTAATATGCTCTTGTATTGTGCTGATATGATGCTTAGATATCATCTGTATTGCTATATTTCTGTGCGCAATATAAAGTATCGTATGCATGACTAATAGGCAAGTCACAACATTAGCATTTTGAAAATATGGAAGGAGTTGCACTTATTTTGTTATGTTATGTCTATCTGCCCTGCCTCAATGTAACTATATAAGTAATATTAAAATATGCATACAGAGACTGTAAAACCTTCAATTATTTTCCTAATCAAAGTCTATGTAACAGAATACCTTCATGTACTAATATAGAAAAAGGAACATCTTCTAATAATTACATTATATTTATTACAAAGGTACTTCCAATGGCATCCTTGCTTACTATCTCAGAATGGATTAGTACATACAACCTACATACACTGTTAACTACATAAAGGAACAGATGTTAGAATGTAAAGCAAAAATTCTAATGTAAATTCTTCGTAAAGATTTATTTGCTTTGAACTTGACTTGACTTGCGTTAGTACTATCTCTTTATAACAATGTACAATTAGAATAGTATAGCATTGTGTTAAAATTATGCTTATAATTAAATAGATTCTTATATCCCTTTTGAAAATCTTTGTATTATTAAATATTGTCAGTCACGACTGAGCGAGTTAGTCCTATCCCACTCACATTTCACTTAAGAGATATTCTGCACTATCCTAAAATGAAAACTGAGAGTATTTCGGCTAACGCAAAATCAAAGTGTTATATGAGTATGAGTAATGTACATAAGTAAAGAAATGGAAATTTCCTACATAAAGACTCACTGTTGTAAAAGTATGAACATATATTTACTGCTGTAGTACTGCATGAAAGCAAAGTGTGCTAATATTTGCACTAAATTTACATTTTTTAAGCGGAAAATTTTATTAATGGTAGGCAGAAGAAGCTTGAATTACTCGAGTGGGATTAAAAGGAAAGTTAAAGTGAAATTATTGATTTTGTTTGTCAAAAGAGCAAAAAGGGGGTAAAAGTGAAGTCTCAGCATTCAGATTCAGATTTAGAGTGGAAAGAAATAATGATTTCTTGATAAGAGTTATTGATGATAAGTAGTAATGAACTGAAAATCTGACTTGAGTGTTTTGTCTACATAAATTTTACATTCTGCAGCCCACGTACGATTCTTTTTTACTTGTTTTATGTCATACGTACACTCTGCTACATTCTAATTCATCCTTGCCTTGGTAGAGAACACGCTTTACTCACTACAACTAACACAACATATGTAGGTTAGGATGACATTTTAAAGTTTTCCGAAAAACACTTAGCATTTTCCCCAATAGGTATTTTTACATGTGTAGATAGATTAATATCTTAGGCAATGTAACAGAAAGCGAACCTATTTTATGTGATATCGCCAATCCCATGTAATCCAACTCTATTTATACAAGGGAACATGGGTTACGTAACCGTTCTGATAGAGACAGTATTCAGAAAACGAATTTTGTACGTAAATGTGGAAAGATTTATATATTGGTTAGCTACAATCTGAATCTGAATTCGAAATTGAGTTGAAGGTAATCCAATTTTACATTTAGGTCTCTAGAACCTCACACTCACACACTGCGTGGCAAATGCACAAGTTTTAAATACATGATTTGCCCTTTACAGAATAACTCATCACAAGATTTGCATACATAAACTTTGGAACTGCCGATGATGAATAAAATTGTACTATGGACTGTTTACTACGGATTTTCCAGCAAAAGTACAAAATTCAAAGTACAAAAAATAGATAGGTGATAATCGAAGTATTTATAAGACATTTTCATACATGTTCCGTAATAGCAAAGAGTTACTGCGTATCCAGGGTATACATGACTATTAATAAGAACTACATGAGTAAGAGAACTAAAGCAAAAATAGCACATGTTTTCCTTACATTCTAAAAATGGTCTTTAGAACTTATCTGTATTCTATCTTTACAGTGAATCACAGAAACCAACAAAACCAAGAAGGATTGAAGATTAAGGAAGACGGGAGATGGAATCTTTTACAGACGGTAAATAATAGAAACAAGAAACAGTATGTAGCCTCAGATTGGGATCAACACATAAAAAGACAATTCAATGTCTTTGTGCTTTATAAATGATAAAGAACAACGACAGACAACAGTACAGCACCTTGGTAGAAACAGAAACAAATTGGTTGACAAAATTGTAAAACAGATATATGCGACCGTGGACATGATTCCAATAAGATTAGTACAGCACACAATACAGTGCGACTGAGATTAGGAAAATAATCTGCGTAAGAATGCAAATGATACATGAAAAAGTAAATTGAAAAAATGTTTACGTCAGATGAGTAGAAATGGTAAATAGATTGGGCGAGACAAAATAGAGCAGGCTACGCATATGATGTGCTGCTAATGCTAATCATAGCCAGAACAGAATGGAAAACTGGGGCAGTCAGTTAGGAGATACAGATTTTATGTAACAACATAAAGACTTGACCCATATTAAAGAAAAGTGAACTAAATCACACTACCTAGTAAACTATATATACATTTTAGTTCAGATAAAGACGTAAATAGTTAGGATTAGCAGTTGCACTAAAAGTTTATGTATGATATATGTTTCTATTCCTTATATGTGTGTGGTAAGTGTAATAACTGTGTAAGTACATTGCGAGTTGCAACTCTCACGTCATTAGTCAAGACAAGTCAAATCTTCTAGTCGGAAGAGTTTGCAAGACTTGACATGAAGAGACGGGACTACTCATCATATAACTCCTTTCCAGTTTCTATTTGTTCTACGCTATTTTCTACGGCAGAGTCTAAAGCAAACGTAGATTCTATTTTGAAACATTATTATTTTAGTAGTTTGTGTTTCGTGAGCAGAAGTTGTACATGTACTTTGTAATGCTCGGTGTAATTTCGACTGTTTACCTTTAACATTACTAGCATGGTATGGCTTGTGTGGTGTTTTCGTTTATTTTGCCTTGACTAGTTGAAAAGCCTTATTTAAAATTGTGTCATGTTATAGTTTGTAGTATGTACAAGGTACAATGTACACTAATCTCAAACAAAGTGCAGTGGTGCTTACATTTATTGTTTACTTCAAAACAGATGTCAGAAACATTGTTCTTGGCTCTTAAGGCTTCATTTGATCATTTAATGCATAAAACACTACTAAAATTTTAATTCCTTTATTCTTCTTCAATTGCCTTTTTAAAAGTGTCATAGATCATTAAGTTTCTAATTCAAATGAGTATTCTAATGAATTTTACAGTGGATTAATGAAAGTGCACTGATGAAATTGTAAGATATAATTTCTAATTTACATATTTAAGTAAAAGTTATCCGTATGGGCCATGTATTTATTTAGGTATGTAACAATACCATGAGATGACCATAACCGTTTTATAATTGTAATTTATTTTGCATTTGTTGACAGAAAAAGAGTTATACTTAGAATTAAAGGGATATAAACTATGTAAGTAGTAATCTACGTACGTACCTTAATGAAATGCATAACGAATGTATTTATTACGTACTTAAATACCAAAAGGAGGTAAATTTCTTTTAAAGTGAAGTGAATAGAAAAATTCTTGAATTATTAGCTACATGTCATCAATTTACATCATCATGCTTTTCCGTATATACTAAGTATTTACTTGTGACACGACATGACAATAAGAGAACGAAACTGTCATCTCTCAGATCACCCAGTCCAAATGGAAAACAAAGGAATAGTTACTTACAACGCGTTTATTTACTTATTAAATATATAGGTGCAAACAAGAAAGGAGAAGATTGTTATCGAATAATGTTTATGGTGATTTGATTATATGGGGAAACTCTTTACACTACTCGTAAGTAGTGGAGACGAGACGAAACAAATAAAATCAAATGAAGCACACGCCTGCGATTTCTATCTCGCCTGATTTGTTCTCGCTTACTTATTTGTAAACACACAAAACACAATAAAGGACAGAACTCTCTATAACTTACGATTAGAGGTTCGTACGTAACTGTAATTGTTTTGTAAAGGAACGAAGGGTATTGTACGATAATCTACAGTAAATACTGAGAAGCACACATAAACCTGCGTAGGTATCTTATTGTATCATCAGAAGGATGATCATCATCCTCATCAAATTACCAAAACGGCCCTACCTACCCAATTGCAATTGGAAGCATCTCCGCCTGGTTTACTTTGCTTTTGTTTCGTATCGAACAAAGCGAGGCCTACAATTTATAATACAACAATCTTATGAAAGTAGTCAAGACAGACAAACAAGTGTCAACTTATACTGAACTTGCCTTAATTTGCCTCAAGTGCTTTTCTGAATTACCAGAATCATGCCTTCAAAGAAATATTATTTTATTGTGTAGGAATTTATATATCTCTGCATATTCCTCAGACGTCAGTATTCAGACAGTACAACTCTTACAATGCATTATGCATTTCCACATTACACTATGAGAATACTTGTCTTGACTTGAGATTGGGACAGTTTATTTTCTTTCGGGTCATGATAAATTGCTAAGGTGAAACGAATATTAGGACACAGACTCTTATGGTTTGTCTGAAAATCTTAAAACTCATCGACAATAATCATACTTGTTTTTATGTTGGTTTCCTATTTACATTACAGTGTTACGTACCCTGTGCACAATTTGCATGAGAGTCAGAGATATTGAGGTGAGTCAAAGTACAGTATCTGTTTACAAACTTCCATGTAAACTACTACGTAAAGTTTACTCACATTTTTCTGTTTAAATTTTACTCACCCAAAGATTGAGATTACGTATGTTACGTAGACGTGATGGAAATATGAAAATGTATATTATATTTTATGTCTAAAACACAGCCATGCTCATACAAGCTTTCATACTCTTACATTTACACGGTTAGTGAACCTTATCATAATAAACACACTATATTGCCACAAATACAGTAATACAAAACTATATGCTTTGGTCGACGCATAATATTATTATGAATTTAGTCAACATAACATGAGCATGCAGAGAGAAAATCTCGTGAGCGTTTTTTACAAAGACTGCCGAGCATCTCACAAATACGTTGGCTGTTTTATGTACTTTTCTTTGGTTTTCTATGAAGATAAATGACACGAAACCGGAAAAGAACGTTTTTCAGCTTTAAATTATTCATTACCTACCTAGTATGAAATGAACTATGAACATTGCATATTCTGTAGCCTCCTCACAAATTTTTTTAAATTCTAAACATATTTATCAGATACTTTTTGAAAAGTGCAGATTAGATAAGTTACGAGTTATCACACAAGAAGACACAATTATGGATTATCATTTTCTTACCGATGGTCTTGATTATTTCCAAATCCTCGAGGGTCATTGTTTCCCTCTGATTTCCCTTCTGGAGTTGACTCTGAAGTTTATTGCTCGTGTTTTTGGCAGAGAGTGTAAATGAGACGGGAGTGGAGGCGTCTGAGATTTTCTTATCCGCTTTTCCATCTGACGTCAATGACACATCTTCAGTGATACTTTGCCTCATCTGTAAAATAGATACAGCCTCGTTAAAGATCCAAAATCGTCATTTTCAATCTGATGCACGTACGGTACGTATTCACTATTTATGTAATGTGGTAACCTCAATTCAATTCTAAATTAGCAAGGCAATGTAAATTAATTCTATTCAAATCAGACCTTTTTCTCCTACACATTATTTATGACAAGAAAACCTACTTTACATTTATACAATTAAACTTACATTACTTGTGATATTTACAATCATAAAAATAAAATGTTTTTCTAAAGTGTGATCCTTCCAACAAATTAGGTATGTCAGTCATATTAAATTATTAGTTGTCCCTGTAAAGTACAACGTATGCTTGCTTCATAAATATAGGAGATAATTGCAATTTGTAGTTAATTTAGTGAATGATTTTACGACAAGTCAGAGCGCAAGTAGATTTTCCTGTCTTGCAGTGTCCTGTCTTATCACACTTTTAGAAATACCTAATTATTTTATTGCATCTACTTACTAAAAGTAAGTGTAATATTGCCAATGCCCATAGTTGTGTAAAAAGGTGATGGAAAACTGCATTGGGTGTCAATTAAAGTTGTCAATCAAAGTCAAGATGACTGAGCAAAGTATAGTTAGCCTTCATTAAAAAATCGGATCTGTAATATAAACTTCATCACTTCCTTATCTCTCGCTGGCATCGCTCATTATATTAATGTAATAATCTACATGAACAAAGAGATGAAGAATGCAGTATATATTAATACAAAAAGAATAGTTACCTATCTTGTATTACTGTAAAAATGCAAACACGACTTTGTTTACCACTTTGCAATGTGCAAATAACATTGTCTGTGGAGATAAAGGAACAGACAAGAACAAGGTTTTAGCAATGTACTTAATAAGGATTTCTTACCTTGCTTATGCAGAATTAGATTAGCACTGGATTTATTTGGATTTGGACTGGATTGATTTGGATTGCTGTGTAAATATGACTTTCGTTTGCGTTTTTATATCCTCTATGCAGGTATAATATTTATTATAACACTTGAATTGAATTGAAATACAAATAGTCAGAACTAAAGTGAATGATGACAAACTTCCAAATTTGGTGTTAGTCTTTTACGAAGAACTATTCGAGATTTCCTCTCGCCCAGGCCAGGAAATTATCTTTTGACGACTCGAAGAACAAGACAAGACACTCTGCTTGAGATTTTATTCGATTCTGAGTCAATTTCAATTCACTGTCAAGTAGGATGTTGTGTAGGTACAGTTCAGATAGAAAAGGAACTACAAATAGCACAAAGAATTGTAGTTATACTTGTAAAGTATATTAAATCGTGAGTAGTCTGTTCTGTTCAATGTAAACAAGAATGCTCACTAAATAAACGTAAAAAATGTCAATACATTTGATCTGACTCTGACTTGCCTCCTTACTGTATTCATGCAAGTTTGCGATTGTGATGAATGTAATGCAAAATGGTAAATAGGTTGTTGTATTGTATTGTGTTGCTGTTGTGTTGCCGGATAAAGTCAAAGGAAGACTGAAGTGAAATGTGTGAAGAAGTTAAGGTTTTATAAAGTGAAAACTCAAGATCAGAGTCTGACGGACAGAATGTGTACTGTACTTTGCATTGCATGCAGATTCTAAGACACTCTTGGATACTACAGTAATGCTTGTGAATGTAATGTATAATGTGATGTGCTTTCAGATAGCCAAACCAAATGAACATGAACTGAAGCTTCTACGCTATATGCCAATCCAATGTTATGTTGTGTTATGTTATCCTATGTTCTGTGAATTGAATGTAAATGTGATGCGATCGTGCAATGCAAACTTGTTTGCTTCTAAAGCACTTTACTGCATAAATGTACGTATTTTCTAGTTAGTCACCTAATCTATATGTATCTGTAGCTTTAGTGTATTTGTACCTTCCACTATGACTATGACGAACATATGTATGTACATCTGCAGAAACGGTACTACCTTAAATATAAAATACCTACTTTACAATAGCCAAGGAATAGATTTCAATCTGCGAATTTCGTGTTCAGTATACTATGCGTGGAGCTAATGGGAGAACACTGGGATAGGCAAACACAAAACCACAATGGTAAATATTTCACAGGATTTATGTGAATTATGTACGAATAGGTATGCATCCAGTCTCATCTCATCATCCCATATCTCCCCCGACAACTTGAAGACAACAAAACAAGGCACGGCTCTCTGGCTCTATGAAAATTCTGCCGTGTCTGCTAAATACTTAAATACATTTCAATGAGTACTTAGCCGCACTACGTTTCATCTTTTCCTTTTCTTGTCTTATCCTGACTACACACGTAAGTAAGTAATAATGTAAGCATTCTTCAAGCTTACCTTACTTAAACACTCTTCCTATCCTACATTGTACTGTCTCACTTGGCTTTCGGTTACATTACTTTACTTAGATAGCACGTACTCATCTATCTCAAACTCAATACTTTAGATTAGACTTACCATTGGCGAATGGCTTACTTTTGTTTTGTATATGGACTATGTGTTTACTTATGTAGTCTTAATATTATTAAGACAATAATACTCTCTTTGTATTATGCATATTACAGTTGTTATATACTACTTATGTGTTACTCTACTCATTTACTAACGATTTGCATTCTCTTTGCCAGACACTGACTTTACGTATAAAAAGCACATCGAACGAACTTTTCAGTTGTGTACTGTTCTGTGCTGAATGGAGCGTGCAAATACCTATACTCGAGTGTAGCCAAATTAGCAGACAGTATGTCTCCTTTAAATAAGCCACCATATTATATACTCCTAAGCTATGTTTTTTAATATGGTAGGTTGGTAGGTATTAACGAGGTACGTCCATTGATATTAGTACTTCATATTGTTTCACTAGGAGTCATCGACAATCTGACTCGTCGAACCTTAACTGGCGAATTAAAATGTGCATTATTATACAACGAAATAAAAATAAGCATTATCGATTAAAAAGTTTGTCTGTCTTATTTATGTTGTCTACTTGTACACTCTATTTTTGGTGTTTGTATTTGTATATATGGTTACACAACTCATCAGATTCATAAGGTATGGTATATGACCTTAAAGAAATGCTTATAGATAGGCAGGAAGAATAACGCTTTAAGAAAGGTAGGTTCTGATAGATATAGCTCAGTATGACGGACATTTTTGTTGATGTGGACAGAACTGTAATGTTTTATTACGTGCACTTGCTGTAGACATTTGCAGAGTCACATCACATTGCAATGTTGACACAGGTAATTAATTTAAGCGCAAGCAAACACTAAGCATCAATAAAGACTCTATGCATCTATTTGCACAGTCTACTTGAATTACTGAAAGAGAATAAATTGTGCTGTCGATGCTCTCAGCGAATACTCTAAAAACTAAATTAATGCTTCAGCGGAGAATTAATTTTTAATTTTGTGACTATTTTTCAATTTCAAGGATAAGGATACAGTGCGTAGTGTTTCTAAAGTAGGTACGTACGGTCTGCCTACATATACTAAGTATGTCCTTACAATAATCAACTATGATATAACTTAACAATGGTAATATCTACTCTTTTTCAGGATTACGATATGAATGCAATATCCAATATGGTATACCTTCGTGAACTGAAGAACACAAAAGAATTGCAACTACAGTTAGTTGATGAATTCAATCTAAATACCTACAAGCGTTTACTCCATGGTACTACTTTTGGCATTCTTCGATGGTAATAAATGGTGCTCTCTACGTGTACTACACCACACGATTCTGCTGTGCTTTATTGTACTGTTAATGAAGCATCTCCGTCTCACTGATGACTTTTTACAAAACGTGAACGCTAAGAAACTATTCCCATCGCCATTCGTGAGTTTAATTTTTCATCTATTCTCTGGTCTGTCTAAGCAGCATTCCTCGGAATTCCTAGGAAAGTCGCCCATTTTGATTAGCAGTGGTTCTTCCTAAGTTCAAGGAAACTTATTGTTCGGAAATTGATAGTAGGATGCTTCGCATAACCTGTGCACTATTCTTTACATTTTACAAACTAATTAGGAGACCACACATCAAAATACTACAACAAACCTGCAGATCTAGATAATAATTTAATAAGAAATACGATAAACAAAACTACAGGAATCACAATTAAAAATGGAAATTGCTAATACAGAAGTTCCAATTCCAAAGTACAATAATATGACAATGTGCATTTTAGTTTTTCCTTGAAACTAGACTGTGATTGGGTACGCCATCCTCAAAAGTTTATTAAGATTAATTTTTCAGTTGCCTTGCAATTTTAATATTTGCTTTGATCATTTTCTGATAAAATCAGACATTTAGCCTGTTCCTGTTGCATGAAATTGACATATCTTAAATTCTTAAAGGCAAAAAAAATTCTTAAATAATTCTTAAAGATCTTAAATGCAAAAATGACATCTTAAAGCGATTGAAATTTTTCTGTTTTAGTTTGTGTCATCACATTACTAATTCTTTAGATGAATACTAGAATTTTGAAATATTTTATTACAACCAAAACAAAAACTAAGCTTGTTCTCTATCTCCTGTATCATTCAGCATCTTGCGAAATTGTCATTAATTTATAAGCTAAAGTAATTGTAAGTTAGTAAATTAAGTACGTAATTGTAAGTTATTCAAGTAAGGTTTCTAATCTTATTTAGTAAATTCAATAACCATGTGTATGTCTACCCAAGGGCTAAGAGCATTACTCGAAGGTGAACTAAAATTCTATGCGCTAAACAAACATCGAATTAGTAGCTAAAGATCATTATTTATGCAAACGTACAAATTAAATGACAATTGCTCAGCAAGTAATTAACTGTTTACTACTGGGCTTCTCTTACCTTGACAATAAGAAGCTATATAGCATTATCATTAACTTATTAAGGATTCAAAGCCAGATGAATGTAGGACAAAGTAAAAACTGTATGTGGGTGTTCCTTTCGTTCGTGTGACGAAAGCCTCTGAGCGGCACGTGTTTTTACTTCATTAATTGTTGTAATTTACAAAAGTTTCTTGATCAGACTGTTTATTCATTAGCCTTATTTGAAAACGACTTAATTTTAATACGACTTAAAAACAATGTAATGAAAACCATTTTTGAGGCTAAGAGCAAATTAGCATCCAAAGTAATTAAAGGGGCTTATTTTCTTGGCTTGTGTATGAGCACATATAATACATACACATAATATATGTGTATGTGCATATATTATATTATATGTGCTCATATAGGTACACATATGCCTACATAATGATGTTGATGCCATACCAATGTTGGTCCAGTAAGCTAGGTACTAAATTAGTATTGGACAGTTTGAGTGTGAAAGGACTGAAAGGAGACTTCTTCAGAGAAAAATGTGCTGGGAATTGAAAAAAATGGGAACAATTAATTTATTACTAGGGCCATCACAATAATTGGCCCATTAAATAATTAATTTAGGGACATTTAAAAATATTTTAAGCACCGAAAATTGGGCTGCCTTTTGAAATCAATCAAATTCTGTGTTAAATTTTTCAGCAGTAATCACCAAGTAAAATAAGGATATTAAAGAAAATTTAATTTTTAGCTGCACAAGTGGAAAATAGTAGATTATAGGATTTGGTAATGACTTTGATCGACTAATTATACATACGTTGAGGAAGAGTCTTGAAAGAAACGCCTGTACTTCAAAATGTAAATTCCTGGTTAGATTTCGCCCTCACTGAAACACCAGAAGTAAATTAATTCCCAGTGCGTAATTGCAGCAAAAACAATTCACGAAAGATGAACAGAAAAGGAAGCTACGTATTTACGTCGACGTAGAACAAAATGGAAATTTCGTTTGGTACTCGTACTATATTTGACTCCAGCAAAAACTTAGCCTCATTGTAGATTAAGTAGGTTTAATCTGGGAGCATTATGTTACGTGTAATTTATGATAATGGTAATATCTTTGATATTTACACGTGCTAGGATTTTTTGTGATTTTCTTGGCTTACAAACTACAACACACTAAATAAGACAGTTATGTAAAATTAAGATTATTTCTGTTGTCCAGTATCACTCATTGAATTGATTGTCATTGAGATTAGACCTGCTTTTACAAGCAATACTGTAAAGCAGTAAATAAAGAAGCTAGAGATTATTCAAATATCATTCCTACGCTTTAGTGTACCTTGACATTGTGAGAGAGATGAAGAAAAGTACAGGTAAACAATGGACGAGGATCAAATTCCTCTCCTAAGATTGAGTATCCATTGTGTACCAATTAAGGAATTATTCAACGTAAACTTACAAATTACAATCCTATCTGTATTTGTATAAATATCTATATACGTAAGTGTATTAAACTCATACAATTACAGAGAATATTAGCTTTAATGAAGTTGTGAGTACAGATTGGGAAACAGGTGCATCATTTGTATTCCTCTTACGTGTTCAGTCTAAATTCCAAGGGAGCAGTATGGGGAGCTATTTAGATAAGTATGCTTAATTTCTTGCAAATATTTTTCACAGGAGATATTCTAATCCAGATAAGTTAAGGTAGTAATACTTACCTTTGATGCTTGAATGTCTTTTACATTTTAGTATACATCTACTTCAAGTTAATTGGCAATGGTACCAAATCTAACACAATTTGGTATGGCAGTTAACATGTGTAATTGTAATTTAAATCTTATTGTTAATACATACCTACGTAAGCAGCAAATATTTCCAGGTTTGTTTCTCAAAAGCATGCACCAAGCAGTTCAAGAAAGAAAAATTCGAAACAACATGCATATTATGTCTGCCTACATGCAGTCGTGTTTAATAATGCATAAATTATAAAGCCGTACTGTAAGTTTGCATATGCATGTAATTCATTAAACATAAATCATAACTGATTACTTAGGAATACCAGTCAACAAGCCCACGAATTCTTATCTCTACAATATCTAACCCTTTCTATACTCAAATCAGACTAGTAGACTCCAACTCCAAACTGTGGAATACCTATCGTAATTGGTGTCATATATCAAAACAGAATTAAACCATCTTTGCAATACATACTAGCAATGTTATTTCATGAACCTCTTACTTAGTCATCTTTGTATCTACAATCTACAGTACAAACATTAATATGTAATAGTAATATGTATATAATATAGAGAACTCTTCCAAAAACTGTCCCACATTACGGAGTTGTGTTGTACTGCCGCTATTGTTCTCGAGAATCTATTGTCTTGGTGGTGCTGCCGAGGAAAATAAGCCGATAAGGATTAGCGATCCCTTTTTAAGCTAGTGAAGGGTTGAAGCAGGTAATAATCCCAAACCTCAAGTCACACAGGGAGAACTAAAAGACTGCGTACCCAGCAGTGCAGTGCAGTGAAGCAGTGCACATTGTACAACACATTAAATTGTACACGTAGTTACAATTTCAAAAAATGTAGGAATGTTTTCTATAGTATATCTAGTACCATTTGTACGCATAAAAACATTGTATACAACTATAGCTTGTAAATAAACTAAACTAGCATATGTTTGGTGTTATTTACATGTTATGCACACATGTTTATTAAGTTTAATTGTAATGTAATGCAAATATACAAATAATAACACTATTTTGACTTATTTAAATGTTTGGGAAATATAAAGAGAAAACAGTTTAAAATTCTTATAATGCAACTGCAATAAATAAATTCTAAGCTAAGCAACAATAAAACATTATTTTTGTTTTTCATTACAAATTTTCCTTCTTTACTAAAATTTTACCGCTTAGAATGCAAAATGATTGAAATAAGTTGGAAAGCAACAAGATATCGGGATATCTTATTGTTTATCAACCCATGTAGTGTATATTATTGGTAAAATAGAGGTTTAGAAATTGTTTGAAAAGTACTATCAATAAATAGTTTCTCACATATGCAAAGTAACTCTAAAGTTTTTTCTGTACATAGGATCTTTAGGAAAATAATTTATAAGTTTTAGTGTTCATTATGCAATATTGATTAGTTTTTAGTTCTTTTCTAAAATAGAAATGTATTTAAATTTGTCTCACTTTAAGAGATGTATCGTATTAATGAAATATAATGTTTCTTGATTCTTACCTTTACAAATTTTCTAGCAATTGTGATGCATCTGCTGTGATGCAATACCTAAGTATATTTAAGAACTCCAAAATTAAATTAATTTTAATTAATTTAATTAATTAATTAATTTTTAGCATTTATTTACATTACATTACAATTAAACTTAGTAAACATGTGTGCATAACATGTAAATAACACCAAACATATGCTAGTTTAGTTTATTTACCAGCTATAGTTGTATACAATGTTTTTATGCGTACAAATGGTACTAGATATACTATAGAAAACATTCCTACATTTTTTGAAATTGTAACTAAGTGTACAATTTAATGTGTTGTACAATGTGCACTGCTTCACTGCACTGCACTGCTGGGTACGCAGTCTTTTAGTTCTCCCTGTGTGACTTGAGGTTTGGGATTATTACCTGCTTCAACCCTTCACTAGCTTAAAAAGGGATCGCTAATCCTTATCGGCTTATTTTCCTCGGCAGCACCACCAAGACAATAGATTCTCGAGAACAATAGCGGCACAACTGAACACGTCCCACATTACAAACTCTGAATATTTGCTCAAGATTTACTTCGTAGTTGGTAGTAAAGCTGAGCTGAACAGCTGAAAGGTTCCTTATCCATCGAAAGCAACATCTACGCAAACTATAAGGCAATAAAGGTGCGGTGGCACATGTAAACGGTTGCCAACCACTCAGGGAGGTTGCAACTCAGGTTATCTGAACACAAGGATAAAGTACTCTTCACAAAGCTTCTCTTAACCCTTTCCCACTCTTTTCATTCAGAAATTGCATGCTTCGTTCAGTTAAAGATACTTTTTTACAGCAAGCAAATCAATCCTACATGCAATTTAAACTTGAGAAGAACCATCAACTCTTTTGGAATTCTACTTACCTTGGCCAACTAAAGATCTGAATCTGAAAAGAAGATGTCATCATCTTCGTAAAAACATTCGTCTTTGTTGGTTCTTGTAAAATAACTTTATGACAAACAAAGACAATATATCTACATAATAATTCTGTAATAACTACGTATATATTTTTATGGTAATTAACCATTTTACATGTGTACATGCAAAAACTAAATTATTGATCATAATTTATTTTTTGTATGAATTGCTTTTTAGTAAAAGTTGTGCATTAAATAAGAAGTTTGTGGCAAAGCTGTATTGAGTCTGAATATCAGAGCAGATGCAACAAACTCCATCCTTTACCCTTTTACAGAGGTACACAAGACATCAGTTCGTGTAGAAAACGGCAGATGAAAGGTGGACGACGTAACGAAAAGATGTGGCTGTGTTAATAGCAAAGGAAAGAAATGGTAGGTAGCATTTGCTTAGCTATATGATATTTGCAAGTAGATGTTTGTATTTGTGTGATGAAGAAATATTTATCAATGAGTAGTTAAAGGCTAGGTAAAACTATTGAGATTGTTAACTAAGAGAGTACTTGTTGCTCATTGCTCTCTATGGGCAGTGAATATGATTCTTCTTACATTTACGGTTGCAGCAACATCACACGCAATTTGTGTCCGAGCAAAATCAGACTTGCGCCATATCAGGACTTTGTATCCGCCAAAACGCTCCCCTTCCCTTCACTTCCCGCTGAAATCCTTCAGTTTCGCCGAGTTGCTTTGTAAAGGTACAATCTATACGTAAACTGAAAGGGTTATAAGTATTATACAGTATGCAGATATCTGAAACTATCCACGAAAGAAATACCTACAGCATGCAGAAGTGAACATACAAAGCTTAAATGGGAACTTGCAGCTGGCCTGATTCTGCTTCTGCAGGAATATGACAACGTAGCTAGAGCTAGACTCTACGATGACTTGATGACCATCTTCTAAGCGTAAAGCAAAGCAGTGTATTTCTGCTTAAACATTGTCAAAATTTACTTGTGATGACCTAATGTTTGTTTGTTTTTAAATATTTGTGTGTATTTCTATTTTTTCCTCCTTAATTACATTCTGATCTTACAAAGGTATGAAATATATTAGTTGGTAATGATTTTGTTGTGTCCCGGAACATGTTTTGCCCACACTTTCTAGGATGTATACATAAAAGGTTGCATTCATTCATTTAGATAAGGAGCACAAAACTAGTATTTTTGACAATGCTGTAAGAAACTGCTTTCATTTCAAGAATTTCATAACAAATATCAACACTGCCTCTGTTTCTAAATGTTTCTATAATGTTGGAATCATTAATTCTATTTCACAAAACGCATTTCAAGAATTGCTGATTGCTTGCATGTACATACGTACGTACAAGGTACAACTAATTGATAATTGCATTTTTCATTATGTACAAATGCACTCGAATTTCGAATTCGTATTTATTAGTGGTGCTTAAACTTTGGTTAGTCTTAAAATGCGATTTGAAACGATTGAAATGACATTATTCTGATCGTAAGCACGGATAATGATAGTTTTGCTTTAGTACAATTGCTGAACAGAATTCAAATGAATATTTTTAAGGGAATAGGAATTTTTAAAATACATAATATATTTTCACAGCTAAATGAATTTAAGTGTGTGTTTGTGGCTTTGAAGGGTTTTGTATTGGATTACGAATAATTATCAAAATTCACATTTCCAGGCAATAAAAATGAAAAATTCCTGTAACAGTTGGTCATCTTTTGATCCAAGTCGTGTTTACTTTTCACAAAGTACTGATATTTAAAATGATTAGGGATAATGTCCAAAGTTAGAACTCTAAAAAACAGTAAGTACAGAACCAAAGGTGCTAGTAAACTAAATTGAATCGGGTAACTGGGAATCGGTCCTCAACAAACTTCAATTAGTTCAATTTTAATCGGTCGTACTTAATTTTTCCTCGTTCCAAATATATTGAAGCAGTTATGAATAGTTAAGTAAGGTATTAAGAAGTTACGCGCAAAAAGTATTTGTAAAGCGGAGGTTTTGCCACCTGAATGAGGATAATGCGACCATACATAGGCACTATTTACAATGTGCGCTCCACTCTTTCGAGTTGAGAATGGATCACTTGAATTGAGCTGATATTTCCATGTTGTTTCCCTAAACCAATTTTATCACGTCCGGAATAAATCAGTCCTTTATAAGCGAAGGATGTTGTAACTTGGGAAAAGCTTCTCACGTCCGCTTTTTTGCAAATTATCAAATTCTCTATCAACAACACTCATAAAGTGACCTTACGAATAGATTCTACAACAGTGTAGCAGCAACAAAGAAGCCAATCCACAAGTCACAATAAGGGAAAACCAAGGGACATCGCATAGATCGAGAAATACGAAAGACTGTAGCCACGATCAATGCACAGTTGTATGTGAAATGTAATTTTAGGAACATTGCGTTTTTACACATTACTTTAGTGCTGTTGGTAGCACTTCCTCACAACAAAACTGTACTGAGCTAATATAATATTTTGAAAACTATTCCATCAAAGTATGGAAGTGGAAATATACTAAATACTATTGAAGCCAGTAAGTTTGTGAAACCAAATCTTCGAAAAATACTGCATTAAAGCATGAAAAGTAGAAATATTCTATTGAAAAGTCAGTAAAATGGTTGATGAAAGAGTATTTTGCTTACATGTGTACTTGTGTATATGTAGTGCATTTATCTAGTTTGTTGGAACCAAATTAGTTTAGAATTTTGAATTGTAGAAAAGCAATGTTAGAAAACTTAGAGATGAGCTGACTTATACTGGAAATGATTAAAAAACTGTAAAGAATGAATTTGGTTGGCTTTTGTGCACAGAAACTGTTGCAGCAGCAAAAGTATTGGTAGTGTGCCATAATAATATGTGTATGTGCACCAATCTTGTACTGTAAAGGACAAGTGCTAAGGCTAAGTGTAGTAGACGTCTGCATTGACATTGAAGTCATACTTTATGAAGATTTCACTTAGAAATTCAATTTGGTTACATTTAACTAAAACTTAGTAATGACGAAAAGAAAAGATTCTAAATATGAGTAAAGGGATGATAATGTTGAATATGTTGTGTATTGCAAAAGTAAGGAAAATGTTAAAAGCAGTAGTTTTAACCCTTACAACAATGTATTTGAGCACCTTTTTATATCAATAGTAAAGCATAGATTACGAGCACATTTGAATGATCAAAATGAATTTAAAATATTGAGAATAGGAGGAGGAAATCAGTTAGATTTAGAATAATATTGCAGTTGTTTGTACGATGCATGCGCTTCTACTACTATGGATCCATAAAACAACTCCGTGGGGACTAAAGTTGAACCAAAGTAGTATCCACACATAAAAGGAATTCGTAATACCTGTAAAGCTTCTCTTGTCTTCCTTTTCCCACCAAATGCACAGTCCAATTCCGAACTCCAACGATTCTGCTTTACTAAACACAGGCACACAAATACAACATGCATAGATGCAAACATATTCAATCAAACTCACTTTACTATGCACATGCAAGCCTATGATCTTTAGTGTCAGCTATATTACACCTAATGCTATGCAATTTGCAGTGCAATATTCTTTTGCTTATTGTTAGCACTCGTTATGCTTATTATTATTGTTATTCCTTTGCATGTGCCAATGCCAAATGTATGCAGCTGCAACCATCCTCTACATGTATTGTATGCACACAAATCATGCAGATTTTATTTGTTTATCTCTGTGTTTACATCGATTATTCTAGTATGCAAATTGTCTACGATAATAATTACGGTATAAATGACACTATTGATTTAGTGAAGTTGAATAAAAATACCTGCATTTACGGTAGTAAGTCGATTTAAAAATCCAATAGGACAATAATTACTTTTTTGTTAGCAACTTCGCATTCAGTATTTCGAATATTTATAGTTAAATTACTTATAAATGGTTCATCAGTAACGTGGTCAAAAGTCATGCATCTATCTACTATAAATTCATGTGATAATTAAAAGAGAATTACTTTACAAAATCGTAATGCAACTGCCTAGATAATACTATAATACCCCTCTCGATAAATGCATGAATATCATGGCAAGTTAAAGTATACTCGTACATATTTAGTGAAATGCACCTAAGTAAACTGCACAGTATTTACGTGCACATTTACCTGCTTTACATTAGGCTACAGTAAACGCATAAATTGAGATGCAGGATTATTTCGACGTGGAGTATTACCACGTATTACTAGCTTTTAGCAAACGACATTTTGGATTAATACCGGAATAATTCTCCCCCTGGAGCCTGGAGTATTACTCCGGTGGGAGTGTTATTTCGGTAAATACGGTTAAGTAAATTTAAAGTAAGGTTAAGCAAAACTAAAGTTAAGGTGAAAAGGACTTGTAGTAAATAATGATACTAACAAATTAGCAATCAGTTTACGTATTATTATTATTATCCGATTCCTAGTTGTAAACTTTTGCATTTCATTTTATTTAGAATTGTGTTCGTGTGTCCAGACCCCAGAGATTAAAATAGTAGTCACATATGGCGAGTGTTTACTTACCAACTCTTACCTTATTCAAAATGTTCTTTTTTCTTTAGTTTGGCTGTTTTCATCAGATAATTAATTAAAATCACTACAATCAAATGAAGTACCTATGTGAGTTTTGTAATTATCTATAAGTATACATTACCTTATAATTTAGCAGCTATTAAATTGCAAACTTAGTCATCATTTTAGTTGTAGTTGTAGGCATGTAAAAAGTCTGGAGGCGACATGGACAAAATGCCCATACAAAAGCAATATCAGAGATTCTGCGAATAACCAATGCAGGCCAGAAAGCGCCAGCGGGATGTGAGAAGCTTTTCGATGATTACAGTATCCATGTAAGAATTTTAGCTAAAGTTGGACTGACAGTGACAAAACCTAAAATAATACTCTATTCCACTACTATTCTTTGCGATTTCTAGCTGCGTCGTTGATGTTGTATTCGCACTGGTATTACGAGTACTTCCTAAAGCGTTCAAACGTAGAATGTAGAATAAATAGCTTGACTTTGCTACTTTGATTTAAACAGCTACTGTGAAGTGCAATAATACCTACCTACACTACCTAGGAAAAACTTGCAAACTTTCTGCATAAATTAATTTTAATAATATATTTTTATGTATGAGAATTTTATTAGTTTTTGGCAAAAGTAGGGTCATTGTATATTGTCCACTTCTTTTAATCAATGTCATTAATTTTAACCTTCGAAATACCTAATACCTAGACAAGGCACAAATATTAAAACTTTATAACTAATTTTAATAATATATTTTTTATGTATGAGAATTTTATTAGTTTTTGGCAAAAGTAGGGTCACTGTATGTCGTCCACTTCTTTTAATCAATGTCATTAATTTTAACCTTCGAAATACCAAATACCTAGACAAGACAAATATTAAAATTTTATTTTCATATTCTTGAAGTAAAAGAGCAAAACATGTCCAATTTAAAGACCCTTAAAGTAGGAGTATTTTCAAAATTAAGTTTTTAAGTTAATTAGCAATGGTGAGTCAAGGTCAAGAATTACCAATTTGATAAGAAGTTTTATTATTGGGACACCAATATTTTATATAGAAAACCTATTTTGGAACGAGCGACGAATTTAATGGTATAAAGCTATGAATTACATCAGGTTTTCAACACGGCAAATAGTTTTCATAATGATTTAAGCAAAATTTGTTTTTTCTCACAGAAAATAATTTTCTATACTAAAATATTGACAACTGGTAACATCTGAAAATGAACATGATATCATTGGGATTTCTTTGTATATTCTACTTCGTCCTTGTGGAAATGGGTTGGAAATATTTCTCAAAACAATAGTATAGCCATAGCTATAGCTGGAGTTGTATTGCACATTTTGTACCGATCGTGGTTGGATACTTTGGAAATACAAAGCTGCAACCACACACACAGCTTTTCGTGTGTGGCAGGACATTTGCAAAACTGGAAGCTGTGATAATAGTTCAGTATCCAAATGAAAATGTCAGTATGCGAAGATTCCACAGTAATGTGGCAATGGGACTGCATTCATTGTATGCATTCATGTCAGTCTTTATTCTTCTTTTGTGTTGCTAAACCTACTTTTCCTTCCTCGTCGTGGCCTATTCGATTTTAGTTCTGCACGCCTTGTCTGCAATATCACATTATGCCCTCTACCTACCGCTCTCTATGAGCTTTATTAAAGCCTTCAGATTTCTTACTAGTTTACTGGACATAGAGCTGCTATATAGTACTTCCTAATACCTATTGTTTAATGTAACACTTTGTGAGAAATATTATATGCACAATTAGCACAGGAGACCAAGATAAGAAATTTAGTTAAAATTAAACGTATTTTATTACGATCGATTACAAAATTTAATATAATAAAGAATCTTGACATTTCATTCATGAATTAATATGTAATCTTCTTAGTAGCAAGTACCTATGTAGAACGTCGTAATTCTAGTCTATTTTTATGTACACAGAGAACAAACAATTAAAATTGTACAGAGTTCATTCAACTAATTATTTAACATCTGTGCATCTGACTATTAAACGTATTTTGCGTATGTATTTACTTATTCACTTATTTAAATTATTTAAGTACATTTGCCCTGGTCTAAGTAAAACGAGGAATACTTGTGGAAAAATAACTCTCACACGTGTTCAGTTCTACCATGTACATTTCAGCAATACTTCTCCTTTCCATTGTATACATAACATGTAAATGTTAGCACCATGATCAACACCAACACATTGTACATTTATACGAATAAGCGTTTGACAAAAATTAATGATTTACCACAAAAACGGATATTTTTGGTTAACAACTAGATTTGACGATCATAATATACTGGATAATTGGCAAGATCGTTTTCAGTTTCCTTGCAACTAGACAAAACTTCCGCAGCATTCAAAACGTCGAGAATTACAATACTTCGATTCATAAGTGAGACTTCACGTACTGTTAGTCAGGCATTCATAGAAACAACAATTTAAATACTAATTAGCAGAACTATTCATCTAGAAATCGTCAAATAACTCCAATTCTTCGTCTGTGACACTTTTCATTCTCCAAGTATCTACAAAAACAATTTAGAAATATTAATTTGCCCAATGTAATTATTTGATGATAGCAAATGCATAAAAACTAAGCACATAGTAGTTTTACCTGAGTAAGTGTCGAAACATCGAGTATCTCCATCAAAAAACACCTTTGGAATGATGGGAGGCTGTGTAAAATAGAAATCAAAAGTTAAACCTTAAGTTGAAACTGAGTTCAGTGAAAACTTATAAAACATTTAAGTAAATTGTAAAAATTTCGTTTTTCTCATCCGGTACATACCGTGAGTTTGCGATTGAAAACCTCGTCCCAATCATACTCTCTGAAGTACTTGTGACGTTTTACCTCATCAGCACCATTCTGGAAATGCAAAAATAAATCGTAAAACTTTGTCCCTGTTATATAATAATGTAATGTAATAATGTTGTTCCATTATCTACTATCTACATTGTAGTACTTTTGTTTGGTACAAGGATTACAGAGTATCTAATAGTAGAACTTCTAAGTATAATATTTTAATTACTTTAATACTCCCAAGTCGTTTTGAACGATCCTGAACTAGTAATTTTCTTATCAAATCTTTTGTTACCGCATCCATTACTTTTGGCCATTCAACTTTTCCGGAGAGGATTTTTTCGTAAGTTGTGAATTTGTTATCATCGTAGAAAGGAGAGTAACCAGCACTCATTTCGTAAATCAAAACTCCTGTAAAATAACAGATTGAGCATAATTAATTAACTGAGGTAAATTACTGCTTTTAACATTTTGATTTCATTGCCATAAATCAAATAGTATTTGAGGAAAAATATAAATCATTAAATTCTGTAGGTATATCATCAGAAGCAAATAATATATATAAGAAATCTCCAGTAAAGGGTAGGTAAAAGAAATTGGTAGCAAAATTGTAATTACGGTCTAATTAATTCTGTAACTTACCAAGGGCCCACCAATCGACAGCTTTGGTGTAACCTTTAGACTGGATAATCTCTGGTGCTGATAGAACAAAATGGTTACAAATAAATTAAATAATCATCTTTGGAAAAATTAACCATAATATGTGTACTAGGATTTCATGCTTATAATCATTTACAACGCAAAACATAAGTAAATGCTATGTAATACACATTGCAGTTGCAACATACCTAAGTATTCAGGAGTCCCGCATAACGTCCATGTTCTAAAATAAATAAAGACACCCAATTTAGATTTGGTCTGACTGTTTCTCCCATGCAAAATAAATACAGATAGTAAATCTTACTTGTCTCGCATTCTCTTTGCAAAGCCAAAATCTGTAATTTTGAGGTGACCTTCTTTGTCCAGTAACAAATTCTCAGGCTTTAAGTCACGGTGTGCTATGCTTTTCCCATGAAGATATTCTAAGGCACTAACAATTTCTGCTGTGTAAAATGAACCTGTAATAAACAAGCACACAATTTATTAAAATTAATATTTTATCGTGTAAACTTCTAAGGCAGGGGTATAGACGACACTAATTGACCCAATGCTCACTATGGTGCTGGGCAAAATTCTGGAGATAAGGTAAATATTACTAAGAACAAGTCACCACAGGAAGTCTGCCTTCTGTAGGTTTGCATACAGTTATTATATATGGACTCATTTTTTGCATTTTTCTTTATTTCGGCTTTCCTGCTATAAGATATTTCTAATTGAATTTTGTTTTTTGCTCTTCAGGAAAATAATTTATGGCTCAATTTAAGTAGTGTGAAATCGCTACAGGCTTAATGTTACGTTGTAACCCTAAATGTCTTCTATTTTACAAAAATTTACTCTGATTCCACTCTAACCTAAGCAACTTGCCACCCACGTCGCCCATTGCTTTAACATTGTCGACGTGGGTGGAAAGTTGCTCAGGTTAGAGTTACTCACTGTAACATTTGATGAAGACCTAACCGGTTTCGAGATAAGAAGGTTAAACTTTAAAGAGAAATGAATAATCAGTTTCGGAAATTATAATGATCGAATTTGTCTATGTCCCCCGCTTAAGACTGAAAAGTATTACATATATGTTGCACACATTTAATGCACACTACTTATTAAAACGTGCAGCCGAATAGAATACTGTGATTTTGTAAAACGTATGCAATTTGCTTTAAGGAAAAGTGATGTACCAATATTAAAAAGATAAGCTTACAGGTAGACGCAGAAAACTTGCCAGCTTTCCTCAGGTAAGAGAAAAGCTCTCCGCCACAAGCATAATCTAGAAGAAAGTAGATGTTGTACTCGTCCTTGAAGTGCCATTTTCTATGAATCATACAAGATAAACAGATTATCAGCCTTTAAAGATAACACACAGACAGATTGACAGAAGCAGTCAAGAAGGCGGATAGTTTACACAGGCGATTAGATGTCAAGAGCCCGTCTCGGAATTTATGTTATGTGTGTATTAAAAACTGTATAACACATCATAACATACGTATAACTCATCTCTAGCAGTATAACTGTATGTGCTCTCTGAACATCATGTTACATGCTTGTCTTCACTACGGAATATAATAGAATTTAAGAAGTATTGCAAAATATAGTGTACAGAAAAACTTTAAGGTTTTTAGTCTAAATATACATCGATACACAAGTTGCATTCATCTTGAAACTGCAATCTTAACCTCCTAATGTTATTTTTAATGTAGGCTATTAAAACTTTAGACTAGTAACCAACTCATAAAAAGCAGATGTAAAAAGTACACACAGTACAATAATAATATAAACTTCTTAGTTGTTACATATACATACATAATGAAAAGGTTATTGAAAAGGGCAGACTAAAAGTAAATATCACAAAAAGAGTTTGAAAAAGAGTTGATTAAAAATGCTAGAAGGGTTTAGTCTAGTTGACTTACAATCTGACGATAAAAGGATGGTCGACTGCCATCAAAATATTTTTCTCATTTTTGACATGCTCAATCTGTTTTAGTCTGATGACATCGTAGAGGGAAAGGATTTTCAAAGCTCCATATTCTCCTGTTTCTGATTCTTGGGCTAAGACAACCCTCCCAAATGTCCCAGTTCCTGTCAAGGCAAAAAGAAAGATTCCTTTTATGCATACTATTATGAAAATAGAATGACTGTAGGTAAATATAGCACCTTCACTCATAGAGCACACTTAATTTAAAGCATTTTAAAGTCACAAATGAATCTCATTGTCATTTTCAGTTAGCATAGATAGGAAACGGAGCGAGCAAAAATAATTACTCTTACTTTCCATATATTCCTCTATGTTTAACTACACTAACCTTTGTGTGATGTGAATAGATACTAATTTGTAGAATGTAAGGTTGCTAAACTAACCAATAGAAACTACTAATCCTTGCATGTTTTCTCTGTTTACTATGTTCTGCTATGACGGAGAAGAAAAAGAGCCTTTTGTATTTTCCAGGACAGAGATTAATACCTTTAAAAGATTTAATCGAGTCGTTTACACATGTACAGATAAGGACGAGAGGATAATAATAAAAATAATGTTGTAATGTAATGCAATGGCAATAGCGTTTTATATTTTATAATGCAGGCAGATTATCTCTGCTGGATCAAACTACTTTTTCTCAGATCATTTTTTATTCGCAATGAAACTCATGACTCATGAATCACAGATACATGCAGTTAACGAGTGGGAAAGGTATTAAACTAAACTTAGCACTATTTATAAAAATATATTTAATTGACATACATAAATTTTCTGTACAAAGGATCACCCAATTCCGCCTTTGATTAACTAACTCGTTGTGAGTGATATGATAACTGTTAGTTATACTCAGGCAAGACTCATAAGCAACTCTGACTCTATTTTACAATTACACACAGAGTCAAGATTAAGTAGCAGCTTAGTAAGGTAAAGATATAGTATAATGCAACATGACTTGTATTTCTTCTCTTGAGTTCGTGCCAAATGATGTGGATCGCACACTGAATTTTTTCATATAAAAACTCTAGATAAAAAGATTTTTCCCTTGTTGATCATCAAACTGCCCTTTGTGCGACCTTCTTTTTGGCAAACTTACTCGAAAGAGTGCAGAGAATTTCAAAATTTACTACTCTTGTTGCATTTTAGTAGTTTCGAGTAGAGACATGGGAAAAATAGAATTCTCTACATACTTACAAACTAATGAAAACTATGAATGATGAAAAGAAAGCAATTGCATGTATGTTCCTAAGTACTGGATATATCATCTAATGAATATTTTTAGCTACTTTTACTATTAATGCGCATTTTTCGTGTGATATGATATGTTAGTTATTTGAGTTTCTGTCATACATGCTTTTAATTTTGTCGCGTTTCATTTCAGGTGCTCCAATTTCCCCGGGAAATCAGATCAGGTCGGCTTGGTTAACAATTTAAATCGCCTTACTTTCATTGCAGTTTACTTTTGTCATTGCTTTTATTACGCAAGTGCAAAGTGTAATGTTCTTCAATATTTGATATGTCTGTAACAAAAGTTTAATCCTACTCCTACTATATGCAGCACTTATGTTAGTTCACAAAAGAACAACAAGAGCAAACGCACATGCATCTTTAATTTTTGTTCAGAAACTCTCCCGAGACTTTTGCTATTGCGAAATCTGTTTACAAACTGGAAATAAAACTGTTTTACCGAAGGAATTATTCTGAAGGTTAACTGTTTTCATGGGATTAGCTGAAATAGTAGATTGTTACTGAAACTACGTTTTACTCAAGTGTACCTTTTTGTGCAGTAGTATTTTTCAAACTCTAATTAAGTACCGCCTTACTATACTACTGCACCATTACTACACATTAATTATTAACATGAACACAAATGTAAACAATTAGTAGAAAACTGGAACCGCATTTGCTGGTAGCTTAGAATAACGTGCTGCGTAAAAGCTAGCGTTTGTTATTGTAATTAGAGAACCCATCCTCAAGGTTTCCGCTAATAATTTGCATATCTGAACGATAATGTAGGTAATTTGCCTAAAGTGAACTTAATAGCGCAGCGAAAGGGATGGAAATAGGAAAATGAAATAATCCGACCGAGCCTCTCTGCTTTGTATTCCATTCACATACTCTACTGGAGAAACAGAAAACAAAGAAGTAGCTAGGGAAAAGGGGGACTCGCATTTTCCTCTTTGTTTTCCTTTAGTCGGAGAAGGAAGAAGGGATTTCTTGCCCTCTCTCCGCTGTGCTGTCAGTACTAAAGGAAACTATTCGTTCACGTCATTCTCTCTTCAGGATGTCAGTGTCAGTCCAGCTTTATGAAAATTCTTTAGCAGGATATTGTAGGAAAGTGAAAGCTTCCTCCTTCGCAGGTTACCCTCACTTCCCATACACAAACCGAAAGTGCAAAACTCAAGTCGTAGTACATTGCAGTGTTATTTTGCGTCTCCTTATTGTTTGCTTTAGATTTAGATAAAGAGGACCCAAAAATTACATTTCCCTTTTATTAGATGGAACAATTTTGCTGTATTTTCTTATTTTGTAACCAAATGAAAATTAACTTGTGTCGATTTTAAATATCCATTTATAATTGGCAGATTACTTAACTCCTCGTTAATGGCTAATATAAAATATGTAGCAATTAAGCAATATTTATTAAACCAAACAAGAGTTTCTCTTAAATAAGAAGAAATTCTCAATGAAAAAAGGAAAACTCAATAGAAAAGAGAGTATCTAGAAGATTTAGGCAAATCGCAAAATGATGAATTTCTGCATTAAGTGGGCTGTTATGATTCTAAAGTAATTAACTTAGTTTACTAATTATTCATCATTTATTTATCACAGTTTATAAACTGTCTGGTTAGAAAAGACAGAGAATTGCAGAATAACTTTGGAAGTCTTGAAAAGAAAAAACAAAGAAGAATTGCAACAGGAACCTGTATAAAGTATTCGTATAGGAAGAAGGGATTATCTAGGACACGGGAATCTTAAGTTGCCCAATAGCTTTGTACTCCATAAGACGAGAGTTAAGCAAAATCTTTGTTGGGATTTGGTACTCGGCTTAAAGCTTCTTACGACTGAGAGAAACAGCCTTGGGGACAGACTGCCCGCCCAATCGTATCATTACTATTTTATCTACGACTCGGTAGTTTTCTGTTTTCTCTCTCTATTTTACTGGAAACTCCCTAATGGAAAACAAAATTGTCACGGACTTTACGATTACTTTCCCGATTAAAGGGTAATTTGCATTACATTAGTATTTTCTCTTCAATTGCGACTCTTGCCAAGATCATCCATTATCCATATTTAATATTACACCCATAACACCAGCTATCATAAAAGTTCGTCACATCACATAAAGAATGCAATTGTTTATTAAGCTAAAAAGCATACACTTTCCCATGAAACATGTCATGAAATTTTGTAGCTGTGATGTATGCATAGGTGCATCTATCAAAATCCCGCTTGTGCATGAAAAGCAATCGTTAAGTATTTTTAGTACAAAGTTATTCCCAAGTTCACAAACACCTAAAGTGCAAGAATGAATTTAAAATTAACGATCATGTAATGCATGTGGACTGTAAGTAGTAAGTTGTGTTTTGAATTATTAAAATCCCGTCATAGTGTGATGCAGATGATAAAGATGCGGATTCTAAAATTGTAATCAGGTTTTCAATGTCGCTATCAGAGATATCAAACTTAAGCCATCATAACGCTATGCATAATCTTCTGCTTAGCTTTTTTCCGGTACAACTCATCTGTCAACTAGATTCATGCCTTGTTACATTTTACGGTAATAAAATGGGAAAAGGGTGTAATGTCAAGATTGAAGCACTGCTAAGCATCAGGGAAGAGTCAACTCAACTTAAGCACATTAAAGTAGCGGTAAATTATCTTTTGTACCATTTTTCTTTCTCAGAAAATTATTTATGGTTCATCTCTCCCAACTAATACTTAAAAAAACTTAGTTTCTATATACCTGATGTGATTTACCCTGTTTTACATGCAAAAAACCAACATTAAGTAATTCTAAGAGAGTATCAAAATGTACCGCTTCCCTTCTCATCTCCTTTGGTTTGGCGTGGCGTGGCATACTCATTTAGCTGGGTTTGGTTTCGATCCAGAAATATTTAAAAATTTAATTCCACTGTTTTACACTAAACAGAGAGGAGAAGATCAAGATTTTCTGTTTAACTTTAGTCCTAGCCCAATGTAATTTATAACACAAGATTACAAGATCACATCACGCCATACTATCTACAATATAAATCCCTATAACGCACAATCTTGCATAAATAAAGTGGTCCGACAATGAGTCTATGGAACATAACCTTATGTAACCCAACCTGGAAGCTTTCCAGTTAGTACTTAACGTAATTTGGAAACATTAGATAATATATACTTACTTAATGCTATACAGAAATCACATCCAAACATTATTTACTACATTTTTATCAATAAATTTCAGCAAACCCTTATCTGTTGTATCTGTTTGTTTTTTCACTACAATCTAGAATTCAGCTACCTCATCACATTTCCCTAACAAGTCTCTAACGATTTAGCTAAAACTGTGTACTGACTGACATCTTTCTCATTTATAACAGGGTTCATTTCTAGAGCACATAAATTTAATCTATTGCAATGGAAAACATTCTCGAAAATACATATTCTAATTTTCTGGTGCGGTGGACTAACACAAGATAAGATACCTGGCACTATATATTCGCTATTCAATTACAAACTAAAGTCTCTCTCAACTTCCGTAATCTTCCTTATGTAAAGCACTCTTACTGTTTGTAGTACGCAAATACAGAATTCATTTACATGTTAAACATAATTTATTTACGTTCAGTATCTGTACATCTTTGTAAATTGTAAGCAAGAGTAGGTAGGTTAGGTAAGTATTAACCATTAGGTACATATGGTGTAAATTACTGTCTCTGCACACTACACGTAATGTACATATTATTACAATTACTAAGGTTCTGGTATGTACCGATACATTGAGCATTCATTACGGTACGACACTAGTGTGCAAATATTTGGCACAAAAATAGCATTTTTCCAGCTAGCCAAGTCTGTATGATATCAACAAACTAAAAAACAGCATCGCTATAATGGAAAAGTACTTACAATTAGAAAGGAATACCCACAAAGGACGTTTTTTACTTAAGTGAATACATCTGTATACCTATGTACCCTATTTCTATTATAAGAAATACAAAAGCTATCGAAACTCACAGAAACGAGAATGGTGTATTCCGTATTCTTCTTATTATTAGCACCAAAATGCTAAAAAATACAAAGCACACATGCAGTATGTTAAGAAAAGAAGACAAGGCAAAGCACTCAACACCGTAGCACACGGCAATCGTCTGAAACAGAACTGGAACTCTTAGACTAACATAACTTGAATGTCATTAAGCGTTTCATACTTAAGAATCCATGCCCTACACTAATAGTCACTCTGCCATGGCTCAGTCTTGCAGAAAATGTAATTACAGAACAAACCGAATCCACCATTGTCATCCAATATAGACGAGATGCTACAATACGTCCACGAGATACTTGAAAGTTGAACCGATATTATTTCTTTACAACTATTTTGCTAGAATTAGCAATCTCATAGTTTATATGAAGTGACACTCCGCAGACAGATCTAGCGACAGCGCAACTATTAGCAGGTTTCCTCTGGGTTGATCATTACGTACCTATATGTTTGTGAACTTATTAGTACATTCGTTTGTTAACGATTAGCTTTGCTTTGCTGCATTGAATTCCAATGCATTAGATCTCAGTAAGTAAATGACGGGAAGGCAACAAGACGCAAGAAAAGAGTTATTTATTTGAGAGGAGGACAGACAGACAAGACAAGTGACGAATCGATGGTCTTGAATAACTGGAAGAGAAACGATACGCCCTGTCATGCTATTACTATCTTACGAGATAGAATTGAGTGATGAATACTACTCTTTACTGTATTTACTAAGAGGAAGAGAGAATAACGAAACTTCGGCACATTAGGCCAAAGCCATGGCTAATGATAATGTGCGTACTAATGGAACATGTTAATCCGGCTGTCGACGAGAAGTTCTATTTTAATTTTCACTACTACAATTTGTATACTAATACGAAATATGTACGATGATTAAGATGGAGAAAGATAAAATTATTGCATCCACAGTTGACACAAGCGGACCGAATTTTGTGTTCTGATATCTTCATCTTTAAAACTATTTTCTTACATTGTGTTTTCAGATGGTTTTACAGTTCCTATGTAAATAAGCAATGAAATTCACTCACTAGATTTATACGAACGTAAATGTTACGGCTGCATTTCTAATTTCCACTTAAATATATCTACCTCAAAAGAACCGGGGTAATAAGCTGGGATTCAATTTCCCCATCTTCTTTACAACTTGTAGCATTTATAGCTGATAACGTAATACATGACCTTAAGGATTCAATTCGCAGGGAGGCGATGCCAATCTGCATGTGATATGTATTTGACGTATTTAATGGTCCTTGCTTTTTGACCTTACACTTGTACTATGCATTTGTGCAGAAACCCATAAAGATTTGTCTCTCATCAATGCTACTCTACTATACAAAGTAATTAGGTATAACATCTTCAAGGATTTGCTTAACAGATTCTTGTATTTTTCTTTTTCGTCCTTCTTCATTATGTCATAGAATTAGTCACCCTGTTTTAGCCGACACACGGGTGAACATATCTAAATCTGCTTAACTTCTATATAAAAATTACGCAATTAATTACAATTCCCCGAAGAATATTTTTCAAAGATGAAAAATCTTGGGCATCTATTTCTTAATTAAGTTTAAAAGTAGAACCAAGCCGCAGGAATGTAATTTAATTTAACATTAGCATAATTCACCAACATTTTTATAAATATCGACTAATTAAGTTCAAGTACTCTTACCGCAGTACACAATTTACAATACCTTAACTATTTTCAACTGTATGAAGGCGTACACAGGCAGTCAGAATCTGAATAATTTGTAGTATATATCTACAGTATCTTATTATTATGTAGCGGAGCTACATTATGTAAACGCTCTGTCTGTCTGTCTGTCTGTCTGTCCGTATCCACTCCCCGTATCCACCGTTCGTATCCACTGTCCGTATCCACATTGCAATATACAATGCTGTCCCTATCCACCGTTCGTATCCACTATTCGTATCCACATTGCAATATGCAATGCTGTCCCTATCCACTGTTCGTATCCACATTGCAATATGCAATGCAATAAGTTAACTCAGCATTCTAATTCGTGCAATATAAGTTCACGCGGGTAATGAAAAGTCAAAAAATAGTCAACCATAATCACAATGATCAACAACCGATGATCAACTGATTAATAATCAACTGATTAATAAAATGAAGGAAAAGAAATTACGTAAAGTAAAATGACTATTATTTGTTTTTGTAATGAAAAGTCAAAAAATAGTCAACCATAATCACAATGATCAACAACCGATGATCAACTGATTAATAATCAACTGATTAATAAAATGAAGGAAAAGAAATTACGTAAAGTAAAATGACTATTATTTGTTTTTCTACAATTACAAGCTTACCTGCGAAAAGTCCGAAGGTTACTTTCAAAGAGAGATAAATGTGCTGTTAAGGAGAACTTGAAACGAATCCAAAAAGTATCAGGTCCATGCAGAATGCTTATGGTTGTGAATGTAATGCATGAACACAGTATTAATGAAATGCAGAAACTCTAAGCGGTCTCGAAACGTTACAATAATCCAAAAAGTATCAGGTCCATGCAGAATGCTTATGGTTGTGAATGTAATGCATGAACACAGTATTAATGAAATGCAGAAACTCTAAGCGGTCTCGAAACGTTACAATAATCAAACAATAATCAAACAATAATCACAACCAATAATCAACCATGATCAACCGATGAGCAACTGATTAATAATCAACTGATTACTCCGCTACATACTTACTCCGTGTTGCACCGCGGTTTATTATTATTTGTATAGACTTTGGAATTGCGATTTTATCTATTTAGGCCAAATTATAAATTAGGATTCTTTTCTGTGCGATAAAGATAATGGAAGTGTGTGTGAATTTTGAATAGCTACTTTAGCTACCTATTAACGATAGATAAAGGTTAAGCTTTTTGCATACGCATAAGTATTCCAGATTCTGTGTACTCATTTGAAGACAACGTATCTGGAAATAAATAAATAGGTCATGCGGTATTATTATGTACTACTTGACAGTTGTTGGTTAGAGCTTAAAATTGTAATGCATTAGTGAGGGCTGCGTGGTAATGCAATTAGTATTTGATTGTCGGAGATTTTAGAAAGTGAGTTGTTTCAAGATGCATGATGAGTAATAAGTACAAACGGGAAATAGAAGGGGAATTAGATGAGCTGACAATAACAGACTGTTTTCACCTGTCTTCGGGTAACAGACACAAGCAATGAAATTAGGTCTGCCTGGCCTCCTAGCAGTATTCTGTTTAACATCTATTGGATATAAACTAAATCATACATTATGCCAGAAAGATTTGCTTCGGAAAAATCTGGTTTCTGTGTTCCAGTGTCCTGCTGAGCTGCTCTTGTTATTTAATAGCTGTGGAACAGAAGTAATGTTGCAATATGGTGTGGTGGAATGGACTTTCTACAGGGGGGTATAGAGCATATAGCGTGAATTAATCTTAACTGAGTAGAAAAATCATCGTTAGTGAATTTAATAAATAGTATTATGATAAACGTATATACAGAATTTTAGTATATTTGACAAAGAACCCCGTACTTATTTCCAAACATTTGGCCTACAAGAGAATAACTTGAATTTTTTATATGTTGTAGCCCTTAAAATGGCGATCAATTTTTGTCCTTTGAATTTTTTTCCTAGGTCGCATAGTTTGACCTGTAGAGGCCTGCAAAGGTCAACATTTTGTATGTTTCACTATGTAAAAGTGTGCATAACTTCTGTTCTAATCAAGATAGCGCCATGAAACCAATTGCAATCGAGTTTTCTAAACATACTGATTATACTATATATGCCACTTTTTGTCCTACCCCTATTTGGGGGGAAACCCCCAAAATCGGATGTTGTCAAAAGCTGCTCATCTTTGGACACATTGCTCTTTAAAACACTAGAAACATCATATAAATCTTTTGTACTGATTGGTAGGGCCGTTTGACTTTGAAAGAGGCATAAAGTTTACATTATAAGTCAATATGATAGGATACTATAACTGTAAGTAGGGGTAGTCACACTTAGTCACAAAAGTAATGGAAATCGGCGCTCATGTAAATGTAATTCTATTCATTTAACAATCTGAAATATGTATATCCACAATATATAATTGCGAAACAATAAGTGTGATTTCCTAACTATGATTTTCAAACCTGTCTTGTTTATTTTGCGACATTTGAGGGTGTTTTCTTGAGGTTAAGTATAAGGTTAAGTCAGTTTTACAAGAGTTCCGGCAAAAAGCTTTCAGTCGGCAGACTAGATTGCATTTTTAAAGCACCAAGCTGGTATAAGCCATTTGAGAGCTTGCCGTTTTGCAAAACCTTATTCCTGCCTGGATACGGCTGGAAGCATTAGCATTAGTATACCACAAAATAAACATGTTTGAAACCAAATCACATTGTTTCGCAATTATATATTGTGGATATACATATTTCAGATTGTTAAATGAATTACATTTACATGAGCGCCGATTTCCATTACTTTTGTGACTAAGTGTGACTACCCCTACTTACAGTTATAGTATCCTATCATATTGACTTATAATGTAAACTTTATGCCTCTTTCAAAGTCAAACGGCCCTACCAATCAGTACAAAAGATTTATATGATGTTTCTAGTGTTTTAAAGAGCAATGTGTCCAAAGATGAGCAGCTTTTGACAACATCCGATTTTGGGGGTTTCCCCCCCAAATAGGGGTAGGACAAAAAGTGGCATATATAGTATAATCAGTATGTTTAGAAAACTCGATTGCAATTGGTTTCATGGCGCTATCTTGATTAGAACAGAAGTTATGCACACTTTTACATAGTGAAACATACAAAATGTTGACCTTTGCAGGCCTCTACAGGTCAAACTATGCGACCTAGGAAAAAAATTCAAAGGACAAAAATTGATCGCCATTTTAAGGGCTACAACATATAAAAAATTCAAGTTATTCTCTTGTAGGCCAAATGTTTGGAAATAAGTACGGGGTTCTTAAAATTAGGTTAGAGCATAGAGTAGTTTAATATTCCTTTCATTCGACAGATTTATTTATAGAGTATTTTGTATACCTAGACTCTCGGGAGTTGGCACAGAGAAAAGACTGAGCTTGTGTTAGTAAATAAATGCGTGTCTGTTCTCCAACCCAACTGACTAACTGAAATGAACTTAAAAACATCATGGTTCCGTTTCCTATATTAACTAACTAGTACTCGTAGTATTTACCAGTAGACGTATACAAACGTACGTAGGTATATAGCGGGGCAAGGCCTACAGGAAGGAAAATGCAGAGTTTTTGTCGTTTTCTGTGGCTGCTTCTGTCCTCCTGTCTTGTCTACTTTTCTGAACTCCCAGAGCAGCTTCCCTTCAACTTAACTACCCAGGGAATCAGTTCAGTAGAAAAGATGCGAACTCAGAGAAAGAAAAGAAAGACGGAAGAACTATATTACTGATACATATGTACGGGGATTGCAATTCAGTTGACGTTAACATTAATGTAGCGTAACAGTAGTATTCCGAATGCCCTCCTAAAACTAAACTCTCTTCTAGACTAAATACTCAAAAACACTTGATTTCCTATTAAGATCTGTTACGTTGCAATCCATTTGTCTATATCGCTCTATGTACTGCATAAAGGTTCACTGCTCAAAACAACATACATTGACTCACCTAAGTCAGAGTCAACTTCCCAATCCAAAAATCTCCTCAACTGCAATAAACTAAAATATATAGCACAACATACATTGCATGTACAATATATTATGTAAATTGCAAACGCTGCATTTCTAAAAAATTAGGCTTTGCTCTTGTTTTACTTTTTTGATATCCATCCTCTAAATTATTAGCTCACATAATCTACTTTTAAGATAACATGATTATTCTTAACAGGATATCCCAATAATCTGCTTGTACATGTCAATTAAAACATTAAGCAAATTTAAAAAAATTTCTACAATCTCTTTAATTAAATATATTATACTTTTTCAACAAAATTCATTAACCATCAAAATTCAAATGTTTACCATAAAAATTGAAAATGATAGCAACATACTGAAATTCTTTTCTCATAAAATGTATTTATCAGTATCATTAGATAGATGTCCATTGCCCATTTGTGTAATTGCAAGAATTCTCCACGGAATACTAAAGATTGGAGAAGTATAATAGGTTACGAAATTAGATTACGATTGGATTGGCAAGGGCTTCAGCTTCAGTGATTAATAGATTATCTTAATAAACTGCCCTATGAATTTAGATTCTTTTTTGTCACTGATGTCTTTGTTTCTTAACTACATTTTATGATATCGTCGCCAGATACTCCTAGTCTACTTGCAACATCATGATAACTCCAAACATCCTAATAGCACACAAGTATACGTGATGATGCATCCCATTTAATTATACCGCTTACAACCCATCTTATATCGTAATACAGATAAGGAAGTACATTAGACCTTAGTTCTCGTTATTAATACTATCATTTTAAATGTCTATCAAGTATACAGACACTAGTACGAGTAGAATGCTAAGGGTGTAGTTTAAGTTTAGTATTGTTTGTGGTTATGCCATATGTACTATTACTTAACAGAGTAATAGTTGCACATGTCTTATTTCCGAAGTCTGTTCAGTAACTGTCACGTATAATATAGTGAGGCATAGTGATCTAAAATAATGACACCGAAGTAAAGTCAACTGTAGTAGTCACATCAGATGAGACTAACAACTAAAGCGTCTCACTCTAAACTTGATTGCACTTGAGAAGAGACTTTCACAGACTATTTAGTTGTTGAGACAAGCCAAAGACAAGACAAACTTTGCGTAGTTGCTTTGTTCTGCTCCTCAGTACAAAATTACAAATGTTACAAAAGTCAAAGTTCTCTTCGATTCTTTTCTATGTATCTTTACTATATATATATACTCCATTATCTCCACAAACAATCTTGCGTCATTTCTATGTATATCGTCAGTTGATTGATTGCAGGGTTTCCACCATCACCTGTTACGCTGAGAATACATACAAATACAAAGTTCATGCATTCTACATATACTATAGTACTGCCATAAACTTTTTGTAAACAGACGAGCAGATATTTTTAACATCCTTGCAATTTCACTTCAGTGAAATTTGTACTATTGTTAAAGGATTCGTTTTTTACTGCTTCAAGGTTTTTGATTCCCCATGTTCTTGAAATTATATCAATGCCCTTGTACTTATTGATATAATTTACCCGTTGAAAATATGAACATTATTAAAGCGAAAGATGGCAGATTCACTTTAGTTGGAGTATCTCCGAGTCATTGTATCCTTAAGTTTGCACAACACAGAGTAGGTCATGTCTGCACTTATCTTTGGGAGATAAGAGTTTGATGGTATCCCTATTTCCATCTTAAAGTGAAATAACGGAACCACTTACTGTGTATGTAATGTAAGCCTTATTGCGTTCGAAATGCTCTTGCACAATAAAACGAAGGAAAAATGCATCGCAATAGGAGTTGGTGTAGCATACATACATAGGCAGATAGAAAGCTTGAATTTGCATATCTAAGCAAAGGGTAGAAGAAAGACGTAGCATGGAGCAAGCGGCAAAAGTAATGTATACAGGAAAGGAAATGTGACTGAAATATGAAAATTAGCAGAGGAACTTGGTAAAGTTACATCAACATGCCCATAAATGCAGTCTTTGCTTTTTTGTATCTCCCTAAATACACAATGTTTAAATATTGAAGATGGAATTGCGAGACAGTGAATTGGACTGGCTAGAATATATGGTGAGAAAAGAAAACAGAGTTTGTCTACATTGTGCATGAGGAAAGAGAAAATTGTAGAGTCAACATCCGAAGACTGGAATAAAGAAAGCAATTTGTAAATACATATGTAAACTCTTTTGAGCAGGAGGATTCTTAAAATAACATTAAATAGGAAAGTGGAAGTGGAGAGCTCTCTCATAACAAATAATCGCTCTTTGTTTTGCATTTACTTTATCCAACTTGGTTTTACTGCTAACTCATAGGTACTTTTAGTAGACACACAGATAATATGAGTATTTGAGCTCATGTCATTTATGTCATGTTCTTGGCTGTGTATTTAGTTTCAGATAAACGTAACGTAAAAGAAGGAGCGCCAAAAACCAGAGTTTTAGTATGGGGACGCCAAGTTTCGGCAAATTTATGACAAGATCATAAACATTTTGTAACATTTCATATCGACATGTTTGCCAAATTACAGCGAGAGCCTTATTAAAATCAGCGTAAGAGATAATAAGACTTTATTCACCTTCTATTACTTTTACAAAACTGAGCACAAAACAGTAAGAGTAACAAAAGAGGAATATGCAATATAAATTTACATTTTTGTGGTGATTTCTGTTAGACACACAGTACAACTGTAAAAAGAAACTGAATGAGAGACGATAGTATAAATTATGCGTTACAGAGAGATTTTACTAATTGGCCGACTCGTTTATGTAACATTTTGTTTTGTACAAAAATAATAGTTGTACTTATAGCTCGTATGCAAAGAATAACCGTAATGTGGCTAAGTAAATAGTGAATCCAAGAACAAAGAGGTATAGTTGCACCCTGTGCAATTTTCCATTGCTTAAGACAATATGAGAGCGAGTAGGTACGTTACTGTTATTCCTGCGATTAAATGGCAAACTTTGCAAATCTACTCCATTCTGTTCACTGAATCATGGTACAACTACAACCAACTATCTATAGGTAGTCGCTTACACTCACAACGGATCTGTTCTGTATCGTGATTTTTATCTTTCGCCATGAGATTCAAGAATTGCGAATTAAGAATGCGGTACGGTGCCATGAACGTAATAAAGAATTGCTCTGCTGTTCTTTACCAGTTGTTCCATTACGTTGTTATATTCTACGTACTAAATATTCTATAAGGCTTGCTTCTACATATATTAGCATATAGATTATATCATACGTAGTAAATACAGTATAGATACAGAGTAGATTGTAGTAGGAATAAAGAAGTAGTGTCTTGGGTGCGAATCTAAACTTAGACTCAGCCAGCTAGTTATTTCTTGAGCATTGTCTCTTTTGTATTTTAACATAATGTGCTATTATAATTCCACCTACAGAACAGTGGGCGACTATCGCACTATTTTATCGAAAACTGTGGAATACACTTTCATGGCATGGCGGAATAAGGAACATTACATAATAAACTCTTCCTGGACTGGATTGGATTTCGGATTACCATTGATTATATAATAATAACGTAGGTTACATATCCGTACATATTTGCGGACACACATTTCACACGCAATTGTTCAGAGAAATCCACGAAAGTCAGAACGGGAGATGTTTGTCGTAAGCAAACAGATGTTTTGTCAGTTTATGATATGCCTTGCTTACTTAACTTTATATTCCCTTCCTAACTCCTTTACGAGCTTCTAATGGAAACTCATTAGCTGTGTGGCTCTTTTTATTCCTGTTCTAGTTTGCATTTACTACTAGAATTTCAATTAAAAATACCCTCCAACCAAATACCCTTCGTTTTCTCAAATATGCAGAAATATTCAGTAATGGAAAACTTACCTATGGTTTTGATGATCTCTAAGTCATCAAGACTCATCGAATCATAGGAACGGGAGGTTTCTAAAGTGTTGGGCGCAATTTTGCCGGCTTTCACTACAGACGAGGAAATAACAGCAACTGGTCGGGAATTTATAAGACCGTCCTTTAGTTCAGTTTTCTCACACTTAAGGGTCCTCACATTAATATCTTCATCGTAAATACTCTGTCGCATCCTGAAAATAAAACGTTAAATGTCAGTTCAATATTGCCATTTCAACTCACTCCGTAAAATCAAAATTATACTCAATTTCATTAAGAATATGACTCTACAAACCATGCATTACACAGAGAATTAAAACCACTATTACTTTCCTTAAACCTAAAATAAATACTACAAATAGAAGCTTACGCAAGTTCATCGTTTAAAAACGTTGTAAATCTCAAAACATTTCCTTTATCGTTTACGTTTTTGTGTAACCAGTATCTAAATTTTCTTAGTTTCATTTTATTAGCAATGAAAGTTGCTAATAAATAACTGTATCTGTGAATACTATGTACCGTAAAGTGTGTATAATTAAACTATGCAAAGAATAGTGACAAAGTTGATGAACTAGAGAAAATAAAACGGATCCCAGTGTTATGATCCTCTAATGGTATTTATGAGTAAATGAATACTGTAGTCAGTGGGACAGTGACTAAAAGGACAACACTAAATATTCTTTTTGCTCTTTGATATCTTCCTAGTAATGTATGATATTGTTATTTACTCTATAACTCATGCTTACGATAAACCTTGTACGAAACCAGCGAGTGACATAACACATCGCGAAATATGGAACATTACACAGGTAATCGTGCAATTGCGAAGAATTACAAAGATTAGCCTTTGTATTTTTGTGATAATTCACTTTTTGCGAATATTTTACAAGCGGGTGCAGTTGGAAGTAGGTTAAAAATGATTACCGAGTAATCATAGTTAACGAAATTTAGGTGCATGTTGGTACATAAGAGTAAATGAATGATTTTACAAACTTACCCTAGAAGCTTAATCGCTACGGTTAATCTTTTTCTTCCCATACAGCTGCTGTTAATTGCTTAGTTGGAAAGTATTGAATTGACAGGTTAAGATTCCTTGTTAATACTGTTAGTATTATTAGTTTAGTAAGCACATGCTAATTGAAAATAAAGGTGGACAAAGGGAGAAATACCCAATGAAAGTAAATGTACCTAGAATCAGACCGATAATACTCTTTCTCATAGCGAGACGACGACACACACAGTGTACACAATTTCCATAACGAGGACACAATTCCAATATTGCAATCTACGGTGGAAACTACTATTGTATTGACTTCTTTTACGATTAAAAGAAAAGTCGTTTGCACACGATTTATTGTTTTATTCTCACCAACAATAGAAAACAATGTATTTGAAGAAGTGCTTAATGCAATGAAATGCGATCTTTGCAAAATTTGAACAGTATTGGATCTGTGTACGGTATTTGTTTACAGAAATGAGAGTTTCTTCATAACGTTACATTTACAGATATTTAATGTTACAGAATAACACGAAGTTAATGGTGCCTATAGCATGTACTGGGTTAGCATAAGTACAAGTATGTATTGAATGTAAACCTGTGTAAGTAATGTTTCCGTACATATAGTAGTGTGAAGCACTTTGTTGTAAGGTATGAATTTTAATCGCTACATCTGTATGTTAGTGGTGTGATGTGATTTATTTACGTGGTCAGAAAACAATATAGTACAAGACAAGAATTATTTTGATTTGCTGTGGCTACTTATTAGTTGTGAATGGAAGAACTAACAGATGTGTTTAAAAGACTTCAAGTTGCGGAAGATCTCGAGCAGTTTTTTCGCTTGTGAATCCGAACACAACTGAAATGTAACTAAAAGGGTAAAAAGAAACTCTGTCAAGTCAAAATACAAGTTGAATGTGCAAGTGAAACTGACAGGCCTAGAAGCAGAGCATAGAAACGCTTGAGTACTCCAAACCACGTTGCATAGCCATAGCCATCAACATCAAACATACCATATACTATCTACAATGTATTGTAATACAGCAAACAGTATGGTAAGGCACTGATACGATAAGACGTGCAAATCTACTGCAGAAGTGAACACACACTTAGCTAACTATAAAGTACAGAATGTAGTTAGTACACAGAAGTAGTAAGCAACGGTTTACTCTGTAAACTGTGTTCAAAAGAGATGAGCAGAAAAACAGTAGATCAAACTGAGAGTGGATGGAGAGTTGTACTCCAATATGTACAGTTCTGTAGGAAAGAGATAAGCTCAGTTTCAGTATCCTTACTAAACCAAACCAAAGCCAAGTCATGCTAAACTACAGAGTCTACAAATCTTCTCGTGCCAAATTTCCACTTCTAACCTTTATTTCATATTCTTTTTCTCCTGCCTGCCCTGTCCTGTCTCTTCTCTTAAGATCAGATGAGACAAGACAAGACAGGGTTAGGCAGCACTGAACAAAGTCGCAAACCGTAACCTGCCTTTGTTTCCAATTTTATTCTTCCTTTTGTTATGAGTTTTCTTCTATTTTACGCTATTTGTTGTACACAACGTACAAGAATCTCCAAACACCAGCTAAGCACCCATTAATAAAATATCACAATAGGGAATCGAGTCGATGGAGACCTCCCTGTCCTTTCATTCTCTCATTGCCTCATTCATCTTACAAAACAGAAAAACCTCACAGCGTAAAAATACAAATGCTACACAATCTCTTGTAGATAATGTCCCATTAGTTCCATCTACTAAACCAAAAATATTTCCTAAGCTACTCGTTTTAATACATACAACATAGTTCACAAAAAATAATTAGAACTTTGTATCTTAACTACTAAATTACAACTGCACATTAAACACAACTGATTATAAAACAAACAACCTGCAGCTTAATAATTGTATTATAAAGTATAATTCTTTATAATATTTTACCATTGAGCGGTTCTGCGTTGCAAATATAAAATTGTCCTGTTGAAAATTGAATTACTGATGCTGCACGTTTAGTTAAGAATTTGTTATGGATTTGTATACAAATCTGAAATGATAGGTATGATGTAAATGTCAGTTGTGATTTGCATTGCGAATTAGGTTTTAGTACGCAGTGTCTGCAAGTAAAAGTCTGCACTGGACTTATTTTTTCTTAAAGCGCTACATCCGTTAGTAATGCTTAACAAGAAAAATGAGTTTACAAAAGTTTGTAATGGTTGGTGATGTTGTTATGTTCTGCGCTGTGATTTGTGAGGGAATATTATACAATAGAAATATGTGAAGCGATCCGATTTCGTTCTAAGGAATCTCATCTGTATGATAATGATTCATTGAGTGGGAAGTTGGATTGCATTTGGCATCCACCATAACATGGCTCTGCTAGAAATGTACTATCTAGTTACAAATATGGTTCAAACGCAGCAGTAATGATAATTCAAATACTTGGAAACTCTTTAATAGAATGTATTATATATAAAAGTGATTTTCTTATCTTCCTTGTAATAGTAATACTTTTAGTTTCACTAGAATATGTTTGGTATGATCTGTGATGAAAATAAATTTGGATTGAAATGAACAGGAATTTAAAAAGGGTAAGTGACCTACTAAAACTTGTGAGTATTTCATTTGACGTGTGTAAGACAAACTAAAGTTGAGTTTAAGCACATACTTATTGGAAACCGACCCAAACGTTGACTTAATTTGAGTTTTCTTATTGCAAATAGAAATTCTATACTTATCTCTAAGTGTGTGCTGTGCTGTCAGGAAAGAAAAGAATTGAATCTTTCTGTGCAAATGCACAAGCAGCCTACTAAAGCAGTGAGGAAAAACGATTACATGAGTATTGCTCCCCAGACCTTTTGTTCCCCGGGAATTTTAGCTCCCCGCGTGGATTGCTCCCGCGTAAACTGCTCCCCGCGTTAGTTGCTCCCCTCGTTATTTACTCCCCTCGTTATTTACTCCCCGCCCCATTTGCTCTCCCCTCCGCATTCTTCTGACCTGGATTCTTCAATTATTATTACTGAGGAAAATTTAATTAAAGTCGAAAAATGGAAGGTTGGTGAAGGAAAGGAAGATGAAATTGGTCACGAAATTTATAATATGGAGAATATGGACACCATATTTTCATATTATCTTAACAAGGAAGACTATAATTTATAGCAATTTGAGGAGTGGCCAAGCGAGCGGGCTTCTTTTAACAAAAGTGCTAACTGTACGTAAGTATTTATGAATTTCGTGACCAATTTCGTCTTCCTGTCCTTCACCTACCTTCCATTTTTCGACTTTAATTAAATTTTCCTCAGTAATAATAATTGAAGAATCCAGGTCAGAAGAATGCGGAGGGGAGAGCAAATGGCGCGGGGAGTAAATAACGAGGGGAGGAAATAACGAGGGGAGCTAATCACGAGGGGAGCAACTAACGCGGGGAGCAGTTCACGCGGGAGCAATCCACGCGGGGAGCTCAAATTCCCGGGGAGCAAAACGTCTCGGGAGCAATATTCCGGTTACCAGGAAAAACACTGAGCTAGTCAACCTGACAAAATAATCCATGTTTCTAATAAAGCATTCGGTTGACTGATATATTCACATCAGCTTCTCTGTATTAATCAAAACTAAAGATAAGGATGCTCACACACTGCCGATTCAAGTCAAGGAGCCGAGCAGTTCCTGTTATTCTGTTTCAACACTTAAAACTATTTATCTATACTTATTTACTTACAACACAGTTGGTACACTGAAATTTCTTCATATCCCTCCGCAAGGCAAGCGTGGAATATAGTAAAATGATCAAATAAAAATCTAGAGATACTACTCAGTTTACAGTGTTATATGAGATCAAAGGGCGTATAGACATCCTCCTCCTAATATAAACTTCCTTCTTACAAAAATAACTGATTCTGCACATATAATACAACAATCTATATGGAAAATTATATTTCTTACTAGTAATATATGGTAGGTTAGGTTAGGATGAGTCAGATTCAATGCATAAGTTTGTGAGGAAAGATAAGGTACACTTATTGACTAAAGATATATATATTCCTTAGTGGTTATCTTTCTGCAGATTTACAATAGTTATGCGATGAGAGACAAGACTTGGATGTTGGTAGCCACACTGGCATCAGGAAGGGATTTCCCGACTTCACTATTATTAGACGGCCAAAATATCACTAAGTAAGTCTCCAGACACTACTCTGCCTTTGAAAAAATTCAGTGGAAAGACCAAAGCAAGTCAGTAGACATAGAAATAGACAAATCATGTCTTTTACAAGTATACACGATCACTTACATATCATCTCCAGTAGAAGCATTCTCCTTGCACTTATTTGTATTACGATTCTCCTTTTCCTCCTGTGAATTCCTTGTCTTTCCTCTGCGAAAAAATTAATTAAAAAATAAGCTAGGGAGAAGTTGAGATGTGAGCAGATGTTTTCTCAGAAAACATGGCAATTTATTTCGCCTTTTTGATTTGTCTCAGTACGGGTAACTAGTTTTCAAAGAAAGCGTGGGTGCTACTTTACCAGTAAATTAAGAAAAATTCATATCTCTGTCTGTTACACACTAAATAGTATTGATATCTACAAGTTACAAGTTTGTAAGCACCTAATATTCAATTATACAGTTTAATTTGTATTCTAATTAGCATACCTACGTAGAAATGGGTCTCTTAATTAACAAAAAATGAATAATTAGTGATGCATCGTAAACGCAGAGTTATTAAACGCTAACAACAAGATTATTAGCAGAACCAGAACATTGTGAAACTGATAGAGAATGCATGATAGTGGTTTGAGCAAGAGTAGAGTTAACTGTTGTTATTACATTTACCATAGAAGAGAAGATCGTTTAAAGCAGAGAACGTGAGCAAGCTTAGTTAAGCTTACGTTACAATGTAATTGTATGATTGCAGTATTAAATTAAATGTTCGCTATGATTATTGCTTTTAATAATAATTTTACAACATAGGAACGGCCTACACTTTTGATCTCTGTGTTAGTCAGTCAGTACGTATATCTGTACGTAGCGTAAAAATGTTGCCTCGCAGTCTGTGACCTCAGTTGTAGAGGAGATGCTCGACTGCCTCTGTTCTTGGCACTTCACTTGACTTGATCCTCATTAATTCTCTTAGTAGTGATTTCTATATTTTCTGTTCAATTACTAAATGAGTATCTATAAATCATAAGAGAATTCATATAACGTCCCTCTTACATACATTAGCACGTTTATTTCAATGTTCTGATGCCTACACTTTTGTCTTGTAATATACATTGATATGATGAGTCAGTTCCGACAACTATACCAATAATATTAGTATAAATAAATTCATAAGTAAGTTTTGCTAACTATAGGTTTAGGTATATAGTAAACATGTAACAGAAGCAAAGCAGAAATCTACCGTTTCCTTAAGAGTAGTAGTTTCCTGGTTTAATTATTTAGTACTACATTCTAGAGGTAACTTCACCTTCCAAGATCTCTTGCTTTAAATTTGTAAGTAAATATTAAAAGATGAATCCAAGTGAGACCCAGATGTGATTCTGTTTGTGTTTAAAATTATGAGTGCAATTAGAACTATGTACATTTTGCACATCAAAGCGTGTACCTACATGCATTACAGATGAAATCTTGGATTTGTAAATATAAACTTAAATATATAAATCCTCATGCATTTCTTATATTATCATTTTGCACACTTTTCCTTTTCTAACTGCCTTGACTCCCTTTTTTTGCTTCCTTGTTTTTCTTGTAGTTTGTATATTATGCATATCTGTAGTGTGGAGCGAGTGACGTGTTCGTGCCGTGATCTGAGGTGGAATACTTATCGTAAAATAGAATGCTTTCCTTGCTCTTTCCCTTTAAGCCGAGACGAGCAGATAACTACAAACATTACTATAAAGATCAGATCACCTTGCCTCCTTCTCCACGCTTACTTTTCTTGAGCTCATTTATGAGGACATTCATTGATACTATAATTCGCAAGTCAACAAACAGTTCAGACTATTTTTTCCACTTGTGCTTTACTTTTCGCACACGTGGACCTTCCCGTTTCCTTCGAAAAGATTTAATACTTATTCCTCCGAAACTAATATTAGTAGCACGTAACTACACCATCTTCTGTTATGGTTCTATGGATGATAGTAGTAAATGTGCTTTGTTTACATACTGAAACACTAAACACTACTAACACGGTACAAATGTATCTATGTATTTATATTTTGTGTTCGCCTAACTGCATTGTCTGTGTATACATCCTGTGGTTTGTTTTACTTAAACAATTCAAAAAAAGAAATGTTTTGCTTATATTTTACAGTACATATGGCCTTTCCTGCCTGTTTTTCGAAGAACTGAAAACAAGCTGCAGGGAATATGCTAAGTAGTATACATGTAAATTTCGATTTCATTGTTATATGTACCTTAACTATCGGGCTACAGTCCTTTAGGCAATGACTCTTTTTGTTTTGCCATTTCAACTAAGGCGGAATAGAACATCATAATGTTTCCGGCAATGCTAATAATATTTACGTTTATTTCCAGAAAACACGGTCTGTTTTTCAATATCATTGACTTTTCCAAAGCTTCTGTACATTTAGGTCTAGAATATAGCCCCTTATTAAACTTATTTAACCTATGAATTTCTAATAAAACTTTTCCGACTTTTAAAAATAAGGAAAACAGTGTTATCACTCTGATAATAATTCTTATAATAATTATTTACAATATTCCGCTTTGGAATAAAAATGTATTTTATTTGGAAAATTCTCACTTAGAACAATTGTGATCACATGTTTGAATCAAGAAGTCATGAAACTGCAAGAACTAGCTATTTCTAGAGCATTTTTATAACCACGATACGAAATGTATTAGATTTGTATTGTATTTTAGCTAACAATGTTAATCAGAGTAATAAATCCAGAACACATGGATTGTTTTTTTGAATGAGGCATTCGGTAATTGCTGACAGTTTGAATTCAACTCTCTCATCTCTATAGCCAACAAGAACGGAAGCATTGCACATGAAAGCGTATATCTTTATAGTAGAATACGCGTAGGAATTACCTATTTCTATTTTTTTATTGGAGTACACGTGTGTAGAAAATGTTACATATAAAATGCAACTGCCTAAGTTTGTGTGTAACTCAGGATTAGTTACATACTTGAGTTTTTTAGGATTTTAACGAGTCCTTTACTACTGTAACCTTCAACTTGAATTTAAAGTGAAAGAACTTTAACGATATGAGTTTCGCAATATAATATTATCTAACAGTGTCGATAAAGTTACGGAGTATCTACCCAAGATCTAAAGTTACAGTTTCGGTCAAAGTACACACACGAAAATTTAGGAGAAAGAAAAGTGTTAACAACGTTTGAAATGAGAACCACCTACAAAAAGGACGTAATGGCACACATGGGATCATTACTAAATATTGTTTCCGTACAGTTTACTCATGTCATGACATTTCTCATGTAACGAAGGCATTCATCACTGTATGGCTCAGAAATTCTGAGTTGTTCCTACAAATACCTATATAATACTAAAGATAAACCTTCGTTAAATATAATGGTGAATTTTGTGTGGTTGTAACAAACTTTAGGATAGTAAATTTGGAAAAATAAATTTAAATGTATATTCTGAAGCACGTACTGCGAATGTAAAACAGGGACTTTAGGAGTTGGACAGGAAATTAAGTAAGGATTGAAAATCCTAGAAAAATACGACGTACGTCGTCTTCTGGCCTATATATTTAGCAAGTTAATCCTTAGTAGCGAAATAGTTCAGTCAAAGTTGAGTCTTGTTTTATTTTTTCTCTTTGTACGCCTTGTGTAGAAGGTACAGAGTACTAAGAGCATATAAATGTACGAAAATCTATGTTAGTTTTCGCGTTTAGGTTTACTATGACTACTTTTTCTTATTCACGCAGTAAGAACCACTTGATCTGACAAAGTGGGTTCGACACGAAAATGCAGCCGCCTGGGACTCTAAGTTAGTCTGCGTTATGTTATGTTAGGGAAGAAGTTAAGTTTAGTGACTGTTGTAAGAGAAAGTATTTTTGTGAGAGATATAAAGCGAATACACGTCCACATTATACATTATGGATTGTATTGCAACCACATTGAGTCTCCCACTGCGACTTCACTTTGCCGTAACAAGTAAATACCTTTAAAACCATTAAATGCTAGCATTGGCCAAATTTTTATACTTTAAAGGTAATTCCTGAGGATTTGGCACTGACAAAAATTCGTCCAACTGCCAAAAAAACATAAAATCACGGACTTTGGCTCAACTTTTGCAAGGAGCACATGTATACTCTGGGAACAGTCGTAAAATAAAATCAATAGAAAATGCACTCCTACTAAAACCATTAAAATAGTTGTGTTATTTTTATATGCTTACAATTATGTGCATTACTTTCATTTTGTATTAGATTTTATATAATATTTCTGTCACGCTGCAAAGTACGAACTTTATGTGATGTTATAAATACATACTTACATAAGATGGCGTAAGTAAGAATAAAACGCAAACGTGAGACGAATGTGAGTGAATTGAATGATGAATCAGATTATCAACCTACTGGGTAGTGCATTGGCTTTGACATTTTTTCTCTCTGCTGGTCTGGATTTCCATGAGGAAGCAGAAGCACGAATGTAGGAAGAATTTCCCTCATTCTATTTTATGGACGCATTTCTTTCGACGTGCGATGCGGCCTTTAATTTCAAGTCAAGACACAAATTCTTTTCAATTCTAATGTTATTCAAACAAGTTTTCCTCATTTCAAATAGAAATACCTGGCAGAAGGACTTTCCTTGACAAGAAAAAGTAACTGAAGACGGAGTGTGAGTGAGTGGAGCAATGAAAGATAAGTTTAGAAAATTATGAGGCTAAAAAAACAAGTTTGAATGTTAAGAGCAGATTAGATTCATTCCAATCGCAGATTCAAATGAATTCACTGGTATTTCGGAAGATCCAGTCGTTTCATTAAGCTAATGGTGATAGCGATAGCAAAAGGGTTTCATAGTTTACTGGGATAAGTGCACAGATTACATACAATCGTATCGAGAGAGCAATTGTGTAATATAGGTTAAGGCTGCATTCGGAAATGAAACAAATGCCGTTGAAAGAAATTGGAACCTTGGTCTTATGTTGATTTTGACGAAATGTCGGCCTGGCCTGCTGCTGTCTGTCTATCTACTTAATTCTCCACGAATCGAGTCATCACGAGAATAGAACATAGAATGCAATAATGCCAAGATCCAATACCCAACAAAAGGGGTTAGTAGAATCTAAAACAAACATTGCATAATATTATTCAAGTAAATACAATCTGTTCGATCTACTTAAATCCCAATTCTTTAGCTCACTCCAAGTTGAAACATCAATGCTAATGCTAATGAGTTTGAAACACGTACCAAGAACATCATAAACTTAAAGTGCAATCCTAAGCTCCTTACGATTTTGATATTTTACTACAGCTGCAGCTATCTACCTAAATGTGCGCTATTCAATTTTCTCTCCACTTAAACTTTCTTCTCAACTCCTCTTTGTCCTTTGAGATCCTATTACGCTTCATTTCATTACAAATGATAATGCAATTGACACGCGGCTGCTTTTACTCTATTACTTAAACCAGCAGAATCATTATACACTTAATTGCTCAATCTCTTTGTTTTTCCAATCCTACTAACAAAGTGATCCATGTAGAATAAAGTGTAACATGAGATTTTGTTACATCATGTTAAACATGTCAAGAGATGAAAGAAACTTGAAATTTCAGCTGCTTGTTTATTATGTACTCCCTCTTCAGAAGTACATTCGGCCTGGCATGACATGGCATAGCCTGAGTAATTAATTCGTGCCTTTATTCTGTTACTTCAACTCGGAAAAACTCGTAACATTTTTAGATATATTTAAACAGTATGAAATATCATATAAAGTGAGTCTGATTACAAAGTATTATATTTATGGGTGTTCATACCTATTTATAGAGTAGAGAATAGGGAATTACGCTTCACCAAAAACAAACTTACTGGAGTACCTAATATATACTTAAATTACCTATGTAAATACTATATAAGTTTTTGCTTACGTCAATTGAGATAATATAGTGTGTATTATAATGACTTACATTTATCTATGTACGACTTAAATAGATTATGATAAGTTAATTTTTCTGCTTTACTGTAGATGAGAGATTACAAGTTGTTAGTACCAAATTAATCTCCGAGTGAAGAGCAAAAAAGCGTAAAACTTCGTGTAGATATGTAAAGAACCTACTAAACAAACAATACATCAAACCCAGTGATAATTTCAACGCATATTATTTACAGTGTAGTAAATATGAACCAATCGTTTATTATTCTTAACTATATGAGCCATTGCATCAGCTACAATGTAGTCATTTCTTCGTAATCTGGATCTACTACTTTACACGGATTTCATAATTCTTTGCAGTAAATGCGTCCTAATTGTTTTATATTGTGCTTTAACAGTTGTTGCTTTGCCTCGTAAGATTGTCTCACTCCAGTAGTATGCTAAATATAAACTGAATGTAAATATCCTCTAACTCTACTAATCACCATTTTAAGTCAAATGATGCAATATTCAGTGCTTAATACCCACTTTGCTTAGTAAATACGCACAAAATGAAGACTAATATAGTCTCTAATTTACTGTAAACAAAAATTATCTAGTAAATATTCTTAACATCAATTTATTTCTGAACCTTTAAATCGTAAAATGGTATATATTCGACCGTTTTATTAAATAATAAATATTAATTCTATTTCAATGTGTTTCTCTTTGCGCCACATTCTGAACTTCTTAGTTAAAAGACTTCTTACATGTAAATCGAGGTCTCAAGTAAATCTTAAGTCATAATGACGAGGTCTCTCTACATACGGAATTACCAAAGTAATCTAGGGTAACCGTTACTGATGGACCTAATGAAAATTGATAATCCTCTTTCGAAGATGTAATGAGAATTATGACCCTTATAGCAAGAAATTGACAATTTTGTGTTAAGATTGACAAATGCAACTCACCGAACTGAAGAATTAACTATGAATTTTACAAGCTGAATGCAGCCAGCCATATTCCAAAAAAGTTAATATCCGGTTCCAATTTGAGTTTGACAGCTGAATGAATTTTGCTTGTTTTGGAACTTTTTGGAAATGTTAAAGCAGTTATTAGAACACGTGTAACATTAATTGCCAAATTATGTGATGACCTATCGCGGATAGAAGTTTGAACAAAAGAACACAAGTCACGGTTAATGGCAACTGACAAGCAAACTTGGATGCTTCAGTGCATACTTGAAATGTTACAAAATCTTGACAACTTAAGCTTATTTATTATCCCCCTGGAATTATCAGTTATTAGACTGACCGAGATTAATGTGGGTTCATACCGTTGGTAAAACACTGAATTACTATTAACATTATCTCAAATAGCATGTTTTACAACGGTGTATGTGTGTATGACAATCCTGTACAGTATAGTATTGTATAGGTAGTATTGTCAGTATATGTTATAATGATATATGAACACTAAAGTTTTGTAACCAGGCAGAATATTGCCTGTAAAGAATGTCAAAAATTTCAAAATGCCAACGAATTCAAATATTGACGTATATCTGGTGTGTTGGTGTAGTATATCTACCTAATTCGGGATAATCGTATTTTCATCCACATGCAAACAATAATATTACATTTGTAATACCTACAATTCCAAAGAGGCACGTGATACCAATGCCAACAAAATAAGTGTACTAAGTGTACATATTTTAATTATACGCATTTACCAGTACAAACAGCATTTTACAAGTAAAAGCATTGCGTAAACCCGATATAACCCGATATTAGCAATGCAAATTAGCCGTTTAGGAAAGAAGAGATGAAGTTTTATATTCGCAATAGTATGATTTGTGACGTTATTAACATAAAATACACTTTTACAAATTACAGTTCACACATTATTCTGAGCGTTAAACTAGTTTACATGGCTCCTGGTTTTACGCAATTGCCTACAGGTGACAATAACAGGAGCTTTGCATCATACATCATACCATAAGTTATAATTTACAGTTATATTTTGGAGCTCATGGGTTTTCGGAACTTGTTCGACCAATACCTGAATCGGGCCAACAGAAAGCTCCACAAGGGTATAAATATTATAATCTTGGTAAATACTACTCAGTTGGGACTTTAAGAAGCAAATAATAATTTCAGAATGCATAGAATTCAATGCTAGATGCTTTGTGCTAGTGCAGTGATGACTGTACCACTAATTTAATCAGTTTTTCCAAATATACGAAAAATGCTTAAAATGCAATATTTCATACTGAAAACAGTGCTCCGTTTATACCAAGGAACGAGATTATCTCACGTTGCAGGTTTGTGAGGAATTTACATCATTGAACAAAAAGGTGAATACTTCAGCTCATATGCAATATGCAATCGTACCAACATTTGACGAAATTCTCTTTTGTCTTTGAGGTACCGACATTCACTGCAGAATGCATTAAGAAATTGTAGCAATAATTTAGTAACAATGTAGATTCCTGAAATTAATACCTTCCTAAAGACAACAAATTCTTTCAGTATTAAGCTGCACAGTAACAGTTTCAGTTTTAGAATGTTCAAACATGTTTTATTGCCCAAATTACGCAAGCAAGAGAAAACTCTGTCAAACAACTTAATCCTTTTTGATAGCCATTGGTAAACAGTAAAGCAAGAAAGGGAAAAGTCATCAATCGGTAATCAGTGCTTAGATATACAACACCCTATCATAATCACTGCTTATTGTGTTTATACAATAAATTATTTCTCTTTAAAATACCGCTGCTCTATGTTTTTTAGGTTTTCATGTACTTTTAGTGCACCTGGTAGGTACTGAATTCATGATAAGCAAGTGTCAAGTGAAGATCAACCGTTACGCTTAATTTTACAGCATATATGGTAAAGTTTATTAGCATTAGTACAGTACAATGTCCACACACATTCACCAACATGATTTTATATGTAGGCACCTTCGTATCCCTTACTGTTTATTAATTGCACATGCATATGTACAACTGAATAGTTCAATCTTATCATTATGTAATCCTTTAATACTTTATAAATCAAATGTTCATGACTTTCATTTCTTTATTGCGGTTTTTGATGCACTATGCAGTGGAAAAATAGAATATATAAATATCAATTGTCATTGTCATTACTTACAGGAAGCAGGATATGAAATAGGAACTATCCAAACTAGACACTGTCCCTGAAATACTGGATCAAAATGTTTACCAATGCACAATTTTTAAATTCCATCAATTTTTCATTACCACAAAACACGAAGACTCTTTCCAATTGGGCATGATATTTTCCTTTCCTTCATTCACAGCATAATTTACAACATAATACAAGAGTACGGCAATTTTACAGCACTGAAAACTTTTACCTAAAAGCACTTACTTTGTATTATTTATATACATTGCTTTTCTTCTATTGGATTTTGTATTACCCAAACGTTAATCACAATACAGCTTAAATGTACATTCAAAAAGCTTTGTACATGAAAAATAAAAGTTGTTAAAAGCCTCATTTGTCATCCAAATTGTTTACTGTGTTTAATGTTCGTGGATTCGAATGCTGTTTTCTAAAGCTATACCTGCAACTACCACTCTCTATGTATGTACTTGACAGGTATCTACCAATTATTTCGAATACCCTGACAAGTACACTAGAAAAGCTTGAAAGTAAACATCGGAACTTCATTTTACCATAAAGAAGTGATAAAGTGGGAAAACATGGATAAGGAAATGATAGGTGCAACAAATTACACGGAAACAACTCTTAATTACGCACTTCCTGATAGTAGTTTAGTAATATAATACATTTTAATCAAAGCTGAAGGACAGTTCCTATGTAGTAGGATTTGATTACTTAAATCATATTCCGCTCTAATGACTATTCCATGACAGTACTAAAGAGTCATTTCGGGAAGGAAATGAAAATTATTCCTGATGCTTACAATTATTTTTATTTTTCACCAAACGACGCGGCCCAGTTTCTCCATTTCTGAATTTTTTAAGTACGCAACACAAATAGATAACATTTCAAAAGAGTAAAATTATTATGTAATTGCAGTCATGTTCATGAAAACCATAAGGGTTTGCTTACAAGGTAAATAGATGAGTCTGTCCTTTCTAGACAGCAGGTTGGGGAAAATTGTGTAAATAAATCGAGTGACACATGAAATGTTATCGTTACATATAGAAAGTTAACATAAAAAGACAATAATCACGAGGAAGCAATTATACAGGCCCAGAGCCAGAGAAACAAAGTAAATGCTTTATAGCAACTGCTACTACAGATACTAGGAACTATTAACACATAAGGCATATCGTACAAGTTCATTATCATATCATTACTTGGATTACAAGATACGACAAAGACAAACAATTACCTTTAAAAATGGTTTTATTCAGTACACTGGATTTCGGATCGGCAATAATTTTCCTACATCATTTATTGTCTTCATTCTGGAGAATACCAAGGAAGGTTTACTGTTTAGTTCAGGTTGTGCCTAGAAGTTAATTTAACCTGTATCTAAAAATAGTATATCAATTTATGCATTGAATCAATCTTGAAATACAAAGGATTAAAATACTTACAAAAATACTTTTTAGTAATAATATTTGCAATGGAGAGAATTTTTTCATTTACCAATTCAATTTCATATTCGCCGAACAATATATACCTTGTAGCAGGTGAAAATGACCTTACAGAAAAAAGTAAAGAAACAAATTGTGAAATTGACTCGATTCGAAATGCATTCATACCTCTGGGTATAATTGCTAAATTATTTGGTCTCCTCCCGACTTACACAATATCCTTTAAATATTCCTCCAGGAGGAACAAAGGAAGCAAATGGAGAAACGTTGTGGATTACGGCTACACGAGCCTACTGTGTGCATTGATGGTTACTGCAGTAGTTTACTGTACCTGTAACCAACCTAGGTTGATTAAAAATTTAAAAGGAGGTCACGACACGACCGACTACTACGTCATAACATTTGTTTTCTACCTTACAGCCCTCGCGGGAAAGTTATCTTATTTAGTTTTCCCAAGAAAAGCTAACTTGTTTTACAATTATCTGGACCAATTCACTAAAATCGACAACAAATTAAGATTCAGTGAAAGTAAAAGGGAAAAGCGCTACAGTAGAATCACTTCCGGTGTATTGCTTTTAGTTTTCTTATCCTACCTTTTAGGTGGCCTTTGTCTTTTCGTTCTGGACTTAAGTCATGAAGAGCGTGTAACATCCGACTGGATAATGGTTCCAATTACTGCACTAGCTGGAATATTGCTCTTCATCCCTACAATTTTTCTGGTTTTCTTCATGCATGCGATAAAAATAAGGATGGAGTGCTTTAATTGTAAAATGCAAAATATAATAAATAAATATTCTTCTATTCTACATCACAGCAGTGCAAATTGGAAAAATTTCCCTGTTTCTACTGCAATTCAATTACAAAGACATGAACAAATGAGGTCGTATGCAAAGCAACTGGAGAAAATGAGGATTCTCTATGAAGATTTGAGGCTACTTGTTGATGACACAAGCAAAATATTTGGAGCTCATCTTTTAAGGGATTACTTCTATTCTGTAGTCGGATTCATTTTATTTACTTACTTTACACTTTTTCTCCGAGAAGATTTCTATGCTTTTTGGTTTCTATATCCTGTTGTTGATATCTTCATCATTTCTAAAATTTATGTCATCTCCACGTGTGCGCATTATATCGTACTGCAAGTAAGAATTTCTAATAACAATAATCTCAATTTGATTACTAATTTATATGTACCGTACTGTTATAAATCTGTATAATTATTTTGTGAACCAAGCTAAAACAATGATGTTTGTGGTTTATTAGGGAGAATGTCTAAAGCAAATGATAAGTAAAATTCCTGTTATGGATCTACTTCCGGATTGCAGCCAACAAGTAAATTTTTGATGCTATTGATATAGTCATATACCCATCTTTACAACAGTCTACTAGATAGTACATGTAATATATTAGTTGTAAGCCTACTACAGATATTTAAGTCTACAAATAGATGATGCAGAAGTTGTAAGTATTCTGTAAATGTTCGTCTTATTCTACATGTACTGTGTTTCGCTAAAACATTAAATTGTAATTAGTAATGCCGCATATGAGACTAATGTATTTAAGTGTGATCCCCCTTGACATTAACCCTTATTATAACGGTAAGCTAGATTTAAAGTTTTATGACTCAGTGTTGAATGACTAACGTACCAATTGATGCAAGTCATGAATATAATTTCATTTTACGCTTTAGATTCAGTTTATTTTGAGGAAATTAGACTTTCCGGTTACAGTAAGTGCAGCTGGATTCTTTATAGTTGATCGAAATCTTATGACGAAGGTATATAACCAGTAATGAACTACTTCAAGTTCAAGCATACTCAAACGTTAATGTTAATCATTAGAATTTGCTTTAAATTTTTCAGATTGTTGGAGCTATCACAACATATTTTGTTATCCTTCTGCAGTTTAAAGCTGCCGACATCTGCAATTAAAATTCTACTACAAGTTGTAAGAGAATACTCTTCAATTTTTTCTACTCTTCAATTTTTCACCTTTTGGTACTCGTTCTTCATTTTTTATGCTTGCATATGCAACTTTGTACTTTTAGGTGTAGACTTTTCCTGTTTTCTTTCAGCGCATTTTAAATATTGTTTATAGATAATGAACAGTGATACGATTTGCTCCATCGCTTTTCATGTTTACAATACAAATTTCCACAACTGTATTATTTTTGAAATTTTGTCATTGCAATGAAATAAAAAATGGTATATCATTTCATATTATTTATTCCTGTATAAGTTTGAAGGTAAAGATGACTTTTGCACCACCATCGGTATGGTACGTAGAGTGTAGGCCACCATTAATTTAGTTTAGTGTATAGTTTGAATCATTCTTTCTTTGAAATATTAGTTCACTTGAGTTCACGTATATAGTATGTAGAATGAAACCAAAATGCACGTAAAATCTGTGTAAAAACCCTAGAATTCCTATGGCTACTAATAGAGCTCTTTGATTTCTTGCAAAAATGATGTCGATAAAATTGGACATCCACTGAAATCTACCATGGTCTACCACCACATGGTACTTAGCCCCAGAAATGACGAAAGGTCCCTAAACGTTAAGTAAAAATGTTACAAACTCAGTCGGAATTACCAATGCCTTTCAAAGGAGTGCCACATACTTATACAGTGATTGATAATGGTGCAACAATGTCTCATTACCAAGCCTTATTGGTATGGGTGTTTATATTTCTTCTGTATTGGATGAAAGAGATAATGGAACTGCTGCTGAGAATTGTTTACGGAGTGGATCGTAGGTAGGTAAACTATCCGTGAAATGAAATCAGTTATCAAAATCATCTTATAAAGGCGACTGTATGGTTTTCATTTTTATTGACAGGTTAATGTACGTTCCAGTTGCACAAAATGCATATGTGGATTTTCCTTTTCTGGGAAATGTTCGCTATGATCAAAGAGGAGATCTATTTTACTACGTTAGTCATACCATTGTTTCATTTTGTGTCGCAACTATATTTTACTCAATATGTCTTCTTACACCACAAATCTAAATCACCCATTTCCCATTTAGTAATAGTAACTTCCGAAATGTAATTAATTCGTGGCAGAAGTTGTAAAATTTGAAGCATTAAAAATTATTTAAAAAATTCAAATGTTTGTATTTGAGAAATCTATTTTTTAACCAACGAAGCAAAGATTCTCGCCTAATTTTGTAACTCTGTTTAATTTCATCGGATTTAGTAAAGGATTTACGATAGTAGTGGCTATGTTATGCAAATCTTATGAAATAGTAAGCGTACGACTAATGTACTTGAAAGATTGTATAGTAGTTTACTTTGCAATTAGCTTCACTTAGTATTTATTGTGATTTTCTCTTAGGTGTGTACATACATAGTATTGCTTTACTATAATAATCTTATTTGCTATTTGTATATATATGCGCTAGCCAAAAAGGCAAGTTTATCTCCGAATTTTGCTTCGTTTATAGATGCGAATTTACGGAACTCATTGTACTTATGCGGTTAGATAGGTATGGTATGCAAAATTCATCAATATTACTACATTAACAGATGAGACAACAAGAAAATATTTAAAAATTAATTAACTGGGGAATTCAGGTAAGTGTTTAAGGCAATTTATCTGTGTTAGCTTCTAAAAACGACTGAGACGTACGTCTAGACAGAACTAGATGATTTCCCAAATAGTGATACATGGGTTGCAGTTTATAATTATAATTGAGTAGGATGAATAACGAATGCATCCGTATACATACATAAATCAATGAATATTATTATTACATCTATGAAGATAACGAAGTACATATTTCGTGGGTATAAATAACACCAGTTTTAGCTAAATCACATTAAAATCGATCATATTTCTCAAGTTTTAGTCAGTTATAACAAACCATAGTTGATTTTTATTTTAAATACACATTCTAATAAAATTGTTTATAAAATCATAGTAGTTTCGCTGTAAGATCAGTAAGCACATGGTATGGTAACTTGTATATTGTCGTGAAGCAACTTTGAAAGATTTGACTTGTGTAGAGAGTAATTGCAACAAGTCAAGTATTTGCAGACAATGCCTTGTTCTGTACAAAATGAAATTACATTAGGTACTAACTTTAAAAAACTCAAAAACAGTTACAGGTAAGCATGTGTTGTGTTTGATTATCATATTACATATACGCGTTGCTTGGGATGACTTGTCGACAATAGCAGATTTCATGGCTTTAACAATAAGCCTGGCTACTGATAGCACAGAATTCGTTTTATGTACAGTAAACCTGTGTATATGTCACAGGCTTTCAGAGGACATGGTCTGTGATATATGACAGTCAGAAACTACGTCCTCTGAAAGTCTAAGCATATAATATTTTATGTAATTACATTATGTTACTTTCTCTTAATTAGCGACATGTATATTGTAGGTATAATTATTACGTTGCTTATTTAACATACTCTTATTAATTTTCATATAATTTAATTGTCTGCTTCCCAGGCAGGTATATTTATAGTTTAAGCAACTGCAGTCTGTTTCCTTAATGAAAAGACAATATTGTTTACAAAATTGGGCTAACTACTTTTATTAAGCTTGTTTACTGTTACTCTTACTTTATTATACTCATACATAGGCTATATGGCTATAGGAAAGTCATTTATATGTTACTTATTTATTCACAATGATGCGACACATGATTTATCATATCAGTTTAGTTAATGTACCACTTTTACTTGAAATATAATTTTGCTTCAGCTTAAAAAGCTGAGGTTCCGACAACTATATATTACATGCCTTCTTCCTATATTTTATACATTATAGATGTACAGGTCTAAAGTCGGCGCAACCTACGACTTATTACATCCCCTACAACATACAGCTTGAATTAGGTAGTTTTTACACACTTTATATATTTTATGGTTAGTTGCAAGGAGATGATGTTCCAAAAGTATTTTCAACTAAACTTGTTATAATCAAGATTCCTGTTTTATCCGTTTACCTGTTGATTGAGTAAAAAGTTCCAGAAGTTGCATGGCAATTTTACATTGTAAATGTCATTTTCGCATTGCACAATGCGGAGTGAGTAGCTAAATAAAAAATTGAAATTGTTTTCTTGGTTAATTAATGAACAGTTTGAATATCAGTAGTTCACATTTTTTACCTTTCTCAGAATAAACATTCAAAGGTGAACACAAAAACAAAATAGGAATATTCACTATTCCTCTCTATATTTTTGAATTTCTTTCTAGTAACAGCTATATATTGTATGTAGTAATCAGTATTACGCTATAATATGACTGTAGTAATTAATACGAGAATGAATTTTATTTTTTGCCTAGTAAACTTCTGCTTGCAGAGATTAATGGCAACGATTGGTGAGGCGAGTTGTCTTTGGCAGCTCTAAAATACCAAATAGTATCATTTAAACTAAATTACTACAGAATTTATATCATGCTATATTTTATTTCAATCATTTTGTCACTTACAAGTATCTGGTCAAGTCTTCAATATCTACAAGCATAGAATCTTGTTCCATATGAAGATCATCGCGTTCCAGCAGCATCGACACTAATGTCTCGTTCAATACTATGTAAGTAATCAATTTATTAACTTATTTATACTGAAGCAATGAAACGAGTACAAAGTATAGATTCGATAGTCAATTCTTTCATGAACCACTTGAATCAATTACCTTCGATATGTGTGTGAAGATCATTGACAATAACTTGAAGCTGGGCCACATTCATTTCAGTTAGTAATTGTCGACTGACTCTTCGTCTTTCGGGAGGAAGATTAACGCCGACTTTACATAGAGAGTTCCTCACCATGTCAGTAATAGGTGAAGTTAGTCGAGATTCTTTCTCCTGCAAAGAAATTAGCCATCAATCATAAAGTAACCAAAAGTAACACATTGACTCTTAAAGAAATACCGTGTTCACTCTTAAGTCCAAAAAATAATTTTATTCATGACTAAATTATTGATAGTATTCATTACTTTTAGGTATAATATTTGTAACAATAATTCTGATTGCTATACAATCATATTTTCCTAAATAATAGAATCGATGATTTATATTTTACCTTATGATTTAAGAATAAGAATATCTTTTGAACCTCAGGACATGTGCAATATACTCAAGGTTCACCAAACGTCTAACTAGCTTTAATTGGTATAGTAGCAGCTTCTATACATTTTCTATAATATTCTTCCTTTCCAAAGAAAGAAGACAAGACCCAGAACTAATAGCATTGCATGGTCTATGGCTACTGATAACCTTTCATTTTCTTCCTAGAGGTTAATACAATATTTTACGCTAAAATGGGTAAAACGAGCGTCTTAGAAAATGGTAATTGCCCTCTCATTTCCTTTTAAATCTTGTTGTAACAAAGTGTAGGGTAAAAGCGTGAAGCACCCATAAAAACGAATGAATATTTAATTTTAACGTTGATGTTGATAACCTAGCCATGCCACTCATTACATTACTGTAGTAGCGGAACAGCGAATTGCTGGGGATGACAGAAGCTAATTATGACCAGTCAACCATGCAAAGTAACAGACATCGTATATAACATTCAGCTATCATGAAGTAACTATAGAAAAAATATTTTTCCATATTTGTGCCTAACATCTAGACTTTCTAGACACATGGTACAGTGCCGTTTCCAGAAGATTCACCTTCCCCTGACATTCCATTACAGACTAGCATTAAAATACTGCTTATCATACATTTATTACGTGGAAGAATTTCACAGTCTGCATACATTACGGAGGTAGTGTTGTTTCGTTGCATTGTTTGAAAGAAAAGGGACGTTGATCAATGCATAAAGGGTAAGAGGCGAAGGAAAAGAACGAACCTGTGCCATTTGCAGTCTTGCCATTTCCTTAGCTTGTGACAGGGCTTGCCGAGCCTCAGCTTGGAGTCTCGCCTGTTTCGTGTAGAAATCTTCTGTCGGTCCCGAAGTTCCATTAGCGTCGTTCCCACTCCCTGATTGAGCCTGAATTATTCAGTCCAACATACGTAATTTCCGCATTAATTACCATCTTCCAAGTCTAATATTAATTCCCGACGTTCCCCTCACTTCCTCTCTCACTTACTAAATCTATAACACGCTAAGTCTCTGCCACTGAATAGACTGTTTCTATTAATTTTGGTTTGAATTTTTACTGCGAATTTCACCGTCCTAATTACTATTGGCACCCTGCACCTCTCCCTACACAGTCTGCATACAAAGTGTCAACTAAACTCTGTATTTGCATACAATTTATTAAATACAACTTGCTTACACTCATTAAATCCTATTTCTTCATCTCTCCAGATGTGGCCTACTCTTATTTTGCACAAAAATTTCATTAAACACTTGTAAACTACTTCGTATTGAAATACACAAGTTAAATCTAAATGTTTGCATATTAATTAATTGCTAAAACTATCAAAACAAGAGAAATTGGGTCAATATAACAATTACGTAACCTACCCCTATATAACTACTAATCTTTGTAACACATTAAAATTAATGAGTTACGACTTGAGACTTGAAATTAATTAGAAACAGTAGGATACGAATATTTTGTATATAATTTGAAAGAATGTAATTAAAACTTGAAAGAATATGAACCTTAACGCAGGGAAGACTAGCAGGTTGTTGATTCTTCGCTTCGGAATCGGAATTCGGTGACTCACTGTCCGATGCTGTTTCGTTCATGAAACAAATTTGAAGATTCATGCCTAGTCAATTAGTTCAGTGCGTAAATTAAAAGGAATTGAATAAACAATACAAACCAATCATAATATAAATGGTGGTTGAATATAATGAAAGCAGGACGAGCTGTGCCAACAATACACTAAATCACAAGACAACTCAAGTGAGATTAATGAAAATACAAATAGCCACTGAAAAAAGTGAGAGCAGAAAATGGGGAGATTGGACTTACTTGACTGGAGACGGGAATGTAAACTGGGCTTCCGGCCCATAGGTTTATCATTTAAATCCTCCGACTCGAGAGCAAGTCTTCGTCGGATTTCTTCTCGATCTGATCGCCTCTGTTTTGTTTACGGGATAATAAACACAGATTAGCATTTTACACAATGGAGAATAAAGGCATGCCAAAGAATGAAATTCGGTGCAAATCTAAACTAACTTAACACAATTCTGTTTACTTTTCACCATCCTCCAGTTTTTCGGGAAAAGGTAACTGAGAAAGTGGGTAGTGTACATTAAGAAGGAATATATTGGGTTGAGTGTATGGGCTACCATAATAAAAAACTATCCCAGATGCCTATACCCTGTTTTTGATTGGAAAACCCGTGCTATAAAAATACAAAGTAGATTATATACACGATATGCAAATAATTGTTTCCTTTTGTGTTCAGATGAGAGCAGGTGCTCTCAGCTGGGCATTTTTCTGCACACTGGTGAAAAAATGTGCGATTATAACTCCTTTATCCACAAGTGTTGTCGACTTGAAAAAAGTTGAGCATGTGCTTTATTAAAAAGTTTAGATTTAAGTGACATATCGTATCTTAAGGACATTTTGTCATACTTCGGTTGTGCGGAAGACGTTTGCAATTTACAATAGATTATACCTATGCATGTGTTAGATAGATCATTACTACTTCATACATATATAGTGATCAATACGTTATACACACATGCCCTAGAATGCAGAACAATTTGAGTGGATGTATCAAAGGATCTCCATTATTATGAATATTATTATCATAGGTTTGATAACTACATGTTCGCCTACTCTATCCCTATTTCGTGTTAAAGAATAATGCATTAAATATAAGATTGTATACGGTATACTTATAATAGAATGCGTAATAAATATGGTATATGTGTATATAGGAGGCAAACTTAACCATAAAAGGGAAATGCATTATTCCTAGTGTATATTTAAGTAATAAAGGTATCAGCCTACTATTAGGTCTATAGGTACCGTTGTAAATCCAAATTTAAAGGTCATGGAAGGTATAACACTCATTATACACGTCGTGTACGTATTGTGCACCTATGGTAGAGAAGCACATTGCAATGGCATAAAACGAACGAATAATTTTATTATTAATGCATTACATTCCATGACAAACTACGCTGTGCAATTTTGTCTGCCTACGCTTTTGTTATTCGGCAGAAAAAATTGCAATAGAAATCCCTGTGTCAATGAAAAGTCCGCATCATGTTCATGGAAAGGCATGGTTTTGGTACGCCATAGCAATTCTAACTATTCTACACGGAGTCTAGAGTGACATGACAAGGAAAGTAGTGCTGGGCCCGCAGTCGTTTTAATTTTACTAAATGTCACTCGTGTATTCAGCCTGGGCAGACAAGATTACATATTTATGTATTACTATTAAATATGTATACGCGAAAGGAAATTTTCGTATGAAATGGAAATCGCGTTCTATGTGACTGGGATAGCTTACGATGCTTTTACATCATAAAGGCTGTCATAATTCGTAATAAATAGCGCAGAAGGAAGAGACTCAAGGTCCCACGTCCAGCCGTACAATGAATGAGAAGAAATGATTAAAATTGTATTGCACAGCGTGAGTATAATTACTTTGAGACTGGCTCTGATATCATTTTGCCCTTTATGGAGTCCCGAAACGCGTGTGAATCGATTGGCAATATCCTCATCGTCAGACTCGTCAGTTGGAGAGTCCGAATCGGAATTGTTTACATTATGATGATCAAACGCAATCCAAGTTTTACTTCCATTTTGTAGCAAAGGCCATTTCAGCGTGGGAGCCGCTCCACTTTTCCTGTAATTCGTTTTGAAGTCCCTGTGCGGCTTTTCCCTACTTACACTGTCCCAATTTCCATTTCTATTAGGATTATTGCCATTTCTTGCAAATTTTCCTCGCCAATGCTTCCTCTCCTCTTCCTGTACATCTAAGACTCTCTTATCACAATTTAATGGTGAACTCGAGCGGAGAAGGTAACTATTGGCTCTTGCTGCTGAAGTAGAGAAATAACCAGAGTCTGATTCTTCACGATATGTTCTCCAATGCTCCTTTACAGATTTTGTATTGCTCCTGCTGCTGTTACTTTCCTCCCGAGTTACAACTGAGGACGTGTTATTGAGCAAATATTGGAGATTCAGAGCAACACTGTTTTTAATCAGAACGGATTTCTCCACAACATTGCTTTTCAGTCTAGAGGAAAATTGCTGGATTTGCTCTGAGCTTACGGAAACAGGCCGCACGTTTGCATTTAAACTTTCTTTTAACTTTTCCGTCTGAGATTTCAGAGAAGAAAGAACTGAAGTTAAGCTGAACATTTTTCCTGAGTTATAGCAGCAGTTGCTCCTTCTTCTGTGAACGATAGTTATTAGTACGCAGCTATTTATATTTCCATTTGCGAGATTAAGCTAGTTAAATATAACTAACTATTTGCACTTTTTCTTATCACAGTTTTCAGTTAGAGAACTTGTTGTTACACATCGACTTTTACAATCGATTTTTCATTAACAGCTTCCTTCACCGGTTTATAGTAAGTAATCACAGTATTTCCATTTTTCTACGCAGCTACAACTCTTCGTGCTCTCATTTATTTTTATTGCTAAGTTTTATTCTCAAAAACCCAAAAAGCTCGCTTCGTTTATTGGCACTGTAAATATCATAATTGTGCGATACCTGCTTTTAATTACCTACTAAAAGACAATTAATACCTGTATCCATTGCCTCGTTATTAAAACTAGCGTTAAGAATCATTAAAGATAATTGTGTCGAAATATTAATAGTTTTGGAAAATGAGGAAGCCTTGTTTTTGGTAGTGTAGCAAGTTTGTAGAATATATCACATCGTAGGCAGATCAAGATTCAATCGCCCACGTCTATAATCCCTGATAATTTTGCACACATAAGTAATACCCTTGTCTTTGTAAATGAACACGTTAGTAGAGAAACTGGTAAAACAACCCAAAATCACAAATCTTAACTTAGGAACACGAAAAAACATTTGGCCCACGTAAACTATAAATTATTTGTTATCTAATGGTAGTTGTGTACAGGTTTACTGATTTCGGCGCAATTACTTGCATGGTAAATAATAATAAATTTAATTCTGTCCGCAACAAGTAGAAATCAAAAATTGTGAAAGTATAATAGGATTTAGCGCTTTTCTAAGATTTGATTGTGGTAAGCCTATTGTGAAGGAAGGTGACCAGGTGGGAAATGTTGAACAACATCAGAATACCTATTATATGTGCAGTACAAGTCAGAAATTAAATACAGCATTGTAAACTGAACGTGAGTGGGATTCTTAGTGCATCTCAGTCATTCCTATAGCTTTTCTTATCCTTGTTGCCCAGAAGCGATTTTACTTTGCTGTATGGGGTGTACATAAACATGTGCATGTCTCTTACTAATGGAGCGTACCGCTGTACATAAACATAAACAGTTGAGAAAAAACTTGCATGAAAAAACCTACGAGAAAAAGTACAGATCTAAATGGGTAGTGAAAAAAGGACAGTTAAACCATAATATGCTGTGAAGATTGTGTAATGATCATATAACACGCATAATTATCTTAAATTTAAAATCTTTCTGTGTATTGTATCATCCTAAAATGGACTACTGTTGTGAACGTAACATTTTCATGTAAAATAATTATGCATGTCATGTTGATGTACTAGTATGTAAAGTGAGAATTGACTTAAATGATCCTATATACCTCAAAATCTTCCCATTCCATTGCTTCTTCATTTAAGGGTACCTTTGGCATCAGGATTCAAGAATAATTGTTTTATGTAGACTTTGAAAGTTTAGTGAAGGATGTAAATTATAAATGCTTGACAGTAGATAGTAAGAAGTAAGTAGTAATTTAGACAATTTTAAATGAAAAAATGTAGTAATCATACCGATTCATGATTTTGCGGTTGTTGCTCGACATTTTCATTAGTGTCATAAGTGAACGTGTACAAGTCCATAATAAACCTCGAGTCTTTCTTGTAATGTCGATACTTGGGATCCAAATTATAGCGGAGAAACATTTTGTTGTTCACCCTTTGGGTATTAAACGGTGTCTTTTATGTAAATATATCCTTCTACTCTTCAGCGAGAGTTTAAAAGTTAAAAGTGTCAGAGGCGAAACGAAGCTGAGTGAGTTGACTTACTATAATTTACATATACAGTAAACCAACAGCTGGGAAAGAAGAAAAAAATTCATGTCACTTATTTTAAGTTTACTTTAGGTTCAGCTTAGTTCGCATTTCACATCAGAGTTGTATTGCTAAAGCTGTAAGGACGCTTTGGTAACGATACATACGAGTACACGAAAGATACACATGGACTTTCGCTAGTGCGGAGTCTGTTGCTTGAAATAATGTCAAATTGATATACCACGGTAGATATAATAACTTAGGAACAGGTAGTAGTGTTATGTTAGGGTAAGTTAAAACAACTCAAACTGATACTTCCAGACAGAAGAGACGTAAAATAACTAACGCAAATAAATTCACAAGAGTATACTCCCGTCTATAAATAATAGTACTAGAGAAGAAGCACTACAACAACTACAACGTATATTGCACGGCACAGTTTGAGTAAAACTTTTGTTTTCACACGAACAACCTTTATCATAGTTCACTACTGTATTGTATTCTGTAGAATATTGGAGTCACTGTAAAGTAAACTAAACCGAGTCAACTGAATGTGTCTGACTCAGTATATTCAACTGCTGAACTCAACCTGAGCTTGGTTGCGGAATCCCCAGAGATAACCAGAGAGAGAAAGGAAGAATAAAAAAACAACCTGAAAACTTACGTAGCCTGACGAAATGCAAGTATAACTAAAAAGCACACAGTGCAAGTCAAAGGCGAAACCAGCAAAACCAAACCAGGTGCACCGAGCAAATCTTTTCCATATTGTATGCAATATGAATTATGCATTTACCATCTTGTATACAGACACCGTTCAATTTCCACTTCACAATAGTTCACTTCGTAATACAACAATTCTGCTTCACTCGAATTTTTATCTCCTCCGCCTACCATGTATCTATTTTATATGTAATCTAATGGAATTCCTAAAAAAGTTCCAAATGAAGGAAGCATTCAAACACTTCTGATATGAATGAGTGACTGACTGACTAAGGATCTCTTCGCTGTTACAGCAGTCTCCGCTTTTTTGCCAAAAGGAAACCAAACCCTACCATTAAATATGGAGAATTTATTGTAAATAACACCATGGGCACACAAATGTACATTTCGACTCAAATTAACATTTCTATACCAAAGATATAGAGTAGTTAGTAACTACACTTACTACCTACTCAAACCAACTAAATTCTAACTCGAATGGTGAAGATTGGAAATAGTGTGAAACTATAAGAACCTCGACCCATTATAATAATACTACATTTTGTACTTAGAGTATTACTTAGACAGTTCAGCTCTCATGTATTCTAACTACTTTACAATGTATCAAAATCAACTTGTACTTTCAAAGAATATAAAGAATCGGACGTGATACGATACTTTATGTGGTTAGCTATGCTTCGTGAATGTATTGTACTAATATTGCACTGCAGGAAATTATAATTATAATGCTTAGCCTTAGCACAACAATGTTAACTTAACTTGCATTGCAAGTGCGTTCAAGTTTATGTTGTGTTACAAAATAGAACAAGAGAAAAGAATTATTCATACTTACAATACACCTCAGATTCAAAATGGCTCTATTGCATACACACGTGCTATTTACAATAGACGTTTCTATTTACGTACCTATATAATGTAAATGTACAATGTATTTAATGTGCACCTTAACTTGTATGCAGAATTTCTTACTTATTATTATTCTCCTGATATATCTACTCTAGACAAGTATGAACATATTTAAGGCTACGTATTAGGTTAGATGCAAAATAGTAAGCTGAGAGATCAGACTGTAAAATAAAAGGGAAATCTATTTGAAAGGGAATCGCTTTTCCACTCAAAAACCAGATTTGAATGCATAGCTCTTGAACACAGGATCGTATATCTTGAAATAGAGATTTGCTTCAGTATATAATGTTCAATTGCAGGTTGAAGCAATAACATTCATACATGCACCATATAATGCAGTATAACCAATATTAGTTTAGAGAATGGAGTAAATGGGTCTTTTTCTGGTTTGGCATAAAGCTCATTGTTAGCCTCTCGAGCTAGGACTAAGAAAACTCAATGCAAGAGTAGCAGACCTGAACGAATATCATCTAGCAACAAGCGTTCTACGTACGTACCACGTTATTATGTTACGTCCTCTGCTCTGGTCCCCAGTCGAACCTTTGCACAAATATAGATACCTACATACATTAATTGCTTATATTCTCTTTCTACCATGTAAAATCATTGTTTATGTAAATAAATTTCAAGGAGACTGTGTCCTATGATCAAAACAAGATTTTATAGAGTAAGTTTGTATTAATTTTCTGTATATATGTAACCATACAATTCCACATTGTGTTCTATTTATACAGTGTTGGTAATTGCCTCCATCAACAGCGATAGCAGTAATTGGGTTACCTAAATTATTCCATTTCATTCCACTATTCCTTGTTCTGTGTCAACATTATGAATTATGAATGCGACAGTAAGATTACTATTTACATGACTCTTTCCATTCCAATCTATCATCAAAATTTAAATATGATCAACACAACACAACACAATTTTCATTAAATGGAATTTTTGTTTTCTCTTAAATTATACAAGGTTCACTTCGATCAAGTTTGAAACTAGTTTATATTACCAACAATTGCCCGCATTGTAATTAGGTGCACTGCACTGTGTATTATGCATTGTACTATAACTTAGCTGTAGAAGCAAGCAAGTAAAGTAATAATGCAACTAATGTTCACTTTTAATATGCAATATTCGTGAATCATAAATTACGTGAAGAAATGCTACGCTGACTTTTAAGATTACTTATTAAGTACGTATGTAATGTTGTAGACGATGGCTGTACAGAATTTACTGCATAACAGATAAAGAGTATTAAGATGAGTAGCGAAGCCGCTATAGTCAGAAAATGAAGCCAAAGGTTTTGCGAGCTCCGACGCATAGTAGATTTCGTTTCGATCCGCTGGTTCTTCTTATTCATCATGATCATTTTCTTTTTCGTTTGAGTGAAGTCGAATATGGCAAAAAATGCAGCTGAAGGAACATTATGGTGGCTACACGCGGAAAGTTATATCTTCATTTTAATTTTGCCTTCATTGTCCATATAGCTAGTATATGTATACTTGGATTGCATTGCAGTGAGTCAAAATTTGTACAGCGAAGGGAACGGGAGAGCCAAGTTAGTTAGTGTATGTAGTCATTGAGCCAAATCAGTAGGAACGTCTCATCTCGATCTTTATGCACTGAATCTTCCAGTATCTACAACTTGGAATGATTGTGAACGTTGTAATGAAATGGGAAGTCAAGAAAGCACACAATCAGCAAGGAGATTACTTACATACAAAGAACATGTTAGATCTTGCCCACTCTTCTAGTTAACTTGGCTCTGCAGCACAGAGCGTATTTGTCTTGGCTAAGAATGAGTAGGTAGTGAGTAGTCTTCTCTTTATTTCCACTTGTAGTTATATATTATTCTAGGATGGAGTATCTACTCATACTGATAGAGAAAAACAAGTTGGAGTTAACGAAGGCAAAGGAGTACGTCTCGTTTCGCTTTCTTAGTTCGTTTCTTATTGCACAAAGTGAAATGAAGTTTGACTCGATAGTGCTGAGTGTATAACATCTCCAGTAGTTTGTTAGAGTTGACTCATTTCGCAAAAACCTTAAAAAGTCCTTTGTTCTTCTCATAAAAGAAACTGGTATGGTAGAAAAAGTGAGTCATGAGATGCCGAGTTAAATTTCTTGGTTTACTTTGGCTTAGAGTTGGATATGTCTTGAGAGTTTCTAGTTGTCTTTAGTTTTTCCATTAAATATGTAATGTAATAGGAGAAAAAAGAATAACGGAGCATTACAGATAGAATTTTGAGTGTGAGCTCCATATATTATTAGTGTAGGTAGGTATTATGACATGGCACGCGGCACGCCTTACTTTTTCTCCTAGTTATGAATACAGTCTGAAAGTTTATGGCTTTTTATCTAGCATTTTAATATGCAGTTTAAATGCAAATCGGATGGAAAAGTGGATCTGTGTTGTGCGAGCACAAAGCAAAAAGTTATATTTCTAATGTAGAATGTCTAATATGTAAATGAAGTCTATGATAGCGCTACTTACAATTGTCAGGAAGGAATAGTCATGAAAAATGATAGCAAAAACTCTCCGAGAAATGTGATAGGAAGTTCTTTGAGGTGGATTCGATGCTCAGAATATGCTAAATAAAGTTACGGCTCTTTTCAAACCGAGCGTAGTGTGTACCGAGTGAAATAAGTAACTGCCTCTCTCATTCCCCTGGGTATACCAAAATACAATACCGAGATGTGACAGAGTATAAGTGTTCGCCCGGCCTTTCTACCGTACATGATGTATCACATTGCATTACATATAAATACATTACGGCCCATATTACACAACACTTTCAGAATATCCATAGTACACCCCATTGTCCTTATAACAAATAGGTAATCGCAATTCTGACAGTATGGTTATTTCCCTAAAATGCATTATGACATAACTCGAATTGTGTTGACGGAGGAACTTTCACAGTGTGCAAGGAAAGGAAGATATAGTTAATGTTCCTAATAGTAGCACTAATGGAAGATGGTGATGAAAATGATAAAAAGAGAATAAAATGTATTTCTACTGTGCAGATAGACAGACCTTTCTTTCTTCCTCACGTGCCAGACGCAAATGGTTTTCAATCGCTTCCAAGTCTATCCTTGGCAGATTCGTGTCAAGATCAGAAACGTCTGTAAGAAAGCACATCATTACTTTCATAACCATAATTTGCTGTCGTTTACATTTTACGTGGGAGACAACGCATGTACTATTTAGATAAACTTCATAAGTATCCAGCCAAGCTCATAAAGAATGCGTACTTTAGACAGTTTCATAGCTGATATGAATAGTCGTACCATATTTCTGACAAGTTAGTATCTATTTACGATTTCTATATTTCTTCAGTCAAATAACAGAATCAATACTTTTTAATCATTATAAACTGCAAAGACACAGAAAACCCAAACTTTAGGCAAATTAGGCATTTTAATTAATTATAAATTAAGTGGGTTGCCAGCAATCTCATAAAATTACACTCCGAGCAAAATGATTGCACAGCTAGGTTACTTTGTTTATATCTTATACATAACTAAAAAGCTACTTTTTGTACTCCAAGGCTACTTTGTCAGCTACGTAATTTCTGTGACCTTTTATCTTACTAGTCTAATTTACAATAATTTTTATTTCCAAAAAAATTAACATTTTGAATATGAAAAGCTACATTTAATATCAAAGTTTATTGTTTTAACCTACTTTAACTTGACATAATTTAAATATGATAAATTATAAAAACCATTTGGAGATTAATAATTAAATTAAATCTTTTTATCCTCTAGTAAAGAAATCCAAGTAGATTAGCTTACCAAATTTTTCTCGATAGCGGTTTTCTAGGTAAGGTCCAGGTATGGAACGTCTATTAAGAAGAGTAGATTCCTTCCTACTCCTGACACTGGAAGAGCTTCCAACGTGCCTTTTGTTAACCATGACTCCAAGTTCCCGTTGATCATGTCCAGCAGCAGATCGTCCATGGTATGACAAAGGTCGTCCTTCACGCTCACTCATTTTCATCATCATTTGATTGAATTCCATCTTTTCTTTCTTAGCGGACGCATGAAGAGAAGAGGACATTGGGTCAACGCGGCTGCGAAGTAATTGCAGTTGTTGCTTCCTCATGGCTTCTGGAGTATTTGGTGCAGACATAGGACCTTGTCTCATATTGTTATTGTTATTTTTCAACATATCCGGTTTCACTCCAGATAAATAAGCATCAGACATTTTGCTACTATTGCTACAGCTAAGACTAGTGACACTTTGCAAAAAAGAGGATGCTCCTATCTGCAGTCCTGACTGAGAGTGAGGGATGGGTAGTGGAAGCGCTGGCCTAATAACACTTTTGCTGCTTCCAGGAATCTGCTGACGATTGCTAATCAAGGGGTACTGCGATTGTGAGAGAGGAATCGAAAGAGGTACTTCTTTGACAAGATTGCTAACGGGTGTGCTCGGATTATTGATTACAGGGATGTCTGCTACCAGATCAAACTCACTCACAATGGGATTGTCGGCCAGGAGAATTTCATTGCTGAGGCTAGCAGCATTTGTATTCGTATTGCCACCAAGGCCGCTACAACTACTATTAATTGATAAGGAACTTAGACTATTCCGGAGATTGACGGAGTTATTATTATTATTAGCACTATCACTTTCGATGGCTTGTGCTTCGTAGTTTGGATTTTGATTGGCACTGGGTCCAGAGGAGAAATCGCGAACGGAGATGCTGCAAAGAATCAAAATAACAAAACAATCTTTATTTGGGTCCAAATTTAGGTCCAAACAAGGACAAGAAAATTATTGATAAGGAGAAGGTCCTAATTAATTACTGTTAACTTAAAAATTATAGACCAAACTGATTGTAAGAAATACCTTCGGCCAATGCTGGAATTATCTTGCACAGCAGGACTAGAATTTTTCACAGCCTCGGCTTGTAAGTGGTTTCTGTTATGGCAGCTCTGAACCAACATTTTCTACTTCTGAAAATAATCAAAGAGAAATCAAAATAAATTTATTTAATTTATATGCTAAATGATTTCTGTACAACATTAATATGACCTATCTCATAGCTAAACAAATAAAATATTCATTCATGTTTACTATAAAAGGCTTCAATATTTATTTAGGCACTCTAACTTACGCTTACTTGGAACTTGGACCCATTACTTAAATAGAAATAAACTTGATACGAAAACTAAAATGTGAATGTGTATTGAAAATGAGTATAAAGTTGATAGTCAAGTAAGTACAAACGCAATCGAGTCACTTTTATACTATTCTCTATAAATTCACTTTGGAAACTGAATGAAATGGGTTTGAATTGGAATTTTCGATCAGTGGAAATATTGAGAGCTGAGAAATGAGCTAGATTTGGATCAAGAGACTTCAATGGGATCAACATCTTCGGATTTGTTGAGCGTTGCCTGCATGCAGTACTCTCTTAGCCCCAGGTAATACAAACACAAAATGAGTCCAGCTAAAATACTTATCACCAGGATACTCAAGATGAGAAGATCCATAATGTACTCGATAAAAACGTAAAATAAGACAGAAAAATATGCAAAAGAAGCAATAAGTTGTTTTTATTATAGGAACTATAAACTTTAGGAAAATACGGTTAACTGTTGTAAAGTGCAGTATTATATACTGATAGTGACGTGAAGGTGTATGGAAGACGAGCACAACCTAAGCACTTTTGTATCTGCGGATATGATATATATAGATTATGGAACATAAACCGTTTGGATGTATAAGATTCGCGGTTGGTTACTTTACACGTAGTACAAGGTTATGTAAGTAATACAATGTGCTTACACACAGTACATAAAAACAGCGGAGACATAGAATATGCAGTGTATACCCGCTCTGTACATATTTACAACACCCATTCTCGTTTAGTCTCCACCGTCACAAATATGTATCCTGAATTTGTTGCTTTATACTTCTAGTACGTACTATATTTTCTCCTTTTCTCCATGTACAAACACAAGTGAATTGTGAAGTGACAGTAACTTAGTTGGTTTACAGAAAAATCAACAAAGATGTGGAATCCTGGCGAGTGCTAGGAAGAATCATGGGAAAGTATCTTTCATTCGTAACTCAACTCTTGCCAGACCAGACAGACAGAAAACGCGTGTTAGTTACTTATAATGGACCAGATAGTGAGAAAACCAGAGAAACAGATTCTCTCATAGAATATAGATAATGATAATATTCGTTCCACAAACACCATAGCACAAAAGTAGTACATATACATGTACCAGATAAAACACAATAGAAATGCATCAGCCCACACAGATCACAACACAGCCTCCTTCGTCAAGTCAAGTCAAGTGAAGACAACGGTACAGAACATCCGAGCAGACTATTAGAGTGGTAGTGTTATAAAAATCTCCGAAAAGCACCAGAAACTAGGTAAACCAAACCAGACCGCAGCACACGATGAAATACGTCAAAAAACACTTAGACAGAGCAGAAAATCTCACAACTGAGATGAATGTCTCTCCTGCCTTTGAAGTCTTGTCGTGTTTCATGCGTTTTGTTCTCTATCTGGCCTGGCTAAAATTGGTTTTTGATGGCATGTAAAAGAAAAACGCAAAGATGAGCTATTTTTCAATTCTCGTTTATTTTTTCTGTAACCCTACAGCAATGTAATACAGATAATAGAGTTTATAGATATACTCTGTTATGAGTTATGTCATGTATACATATAGGAATATTATGTATTTCCTCAACAACTTCCTTTTGGTTACTTATTCGAAGAAAAGTAGGTACAAGTGTTGTGAATCTGTCAGCTAGAGAAAAACTGAGCTAAATATGTTGTGTTCAGTTTAGAAGAAAGTTTTGTAGTTAGTCTGTAAGGTAATGTTTGTAAGAATGTGTATAAGTGGGTTTCTGGACCCATATATGTTGCGTCTGTATTGTAGTAGAACGAGGATATTTGTCAAGATTATATGAAACATGAAATGGAGGAGCAGAAGAGAATAAAAACTTTTTCTGCTGCGTTTGTTTTCTGATGTGAAATGAAGACTGAGAACTGTATTTGTGAGTATTTCTGTTACATTGTGGTAGTGGTGCAATATGAATGAGGCTTTGATGTATTATCTAGCAGATAGAATGTACAGAACAGTACTGCACGTCTCTTTACGACCCGCGTGTGAAATGAAACGCAGAAAATATTGTTACACACATACTACTAGCGAAACGAAGAAAAAGAATGAAGAAATAGAATGAGTTGAGTGAGTTCAAGTCAAGCAAACACAAGTAAAGGATTCTAAACTGTATCTTTTTTCGGATCCTGAATCCTTAACCGTGTTTCACTTCACGTAATAGTATGGAGAATGAGTCAAACTATAGTATAAGTAGTGTAGTGTGCTCTGTAATGTACATAATACAATGTTGTATGTATTCTGTCGTAATGAATTTGTGTAAGCCATAATACGTACACATAATATGCAGTATTAGTAGTACAATGTTAAGATGGAGTGTGTAAGTACGTTCAGTGATAGTTATACCTACTGAATAAAAGTGAGGACAGAATCTAGAGATACGTTCTCACATATGGTTTCAACTATAAGAAAGGAGAGTCAAGTCTAGAAAAGATTCAGAAGAGAAGTCAAGGCAAGGAAAAGGGAGTCAAACGAAAAGAACAGATCACCGAATAGTAGAATGAAGAGCTAAAAATATGTTTCTGCTTTAATACACAGTATTACAACTAAAACATGTCTTCATGGATGTTCCATACTGTGCTACGAAATTACTCTGCTCTTCAGTACTGCAATCTACTCTGTTCTTTTCTTTTTCATGCGAGGGGAATTGAGATGGACGAGTTAGATTGAATGAATGAGCTTTAAATGAATGTTGGCTTGCAATAGTGCATTGCTTTGCCGAAAACTATATCCACAAACATATACCATATCTACCGGTATGTAAAATAAGAGAACATACACACACATCTGCATATTCCAAGCATTCAACTATTCACTGCAATATGTAATGAAATGTGTAACTAACGCAAGTACTAGATATCCCCTAGACTGCCACACTAATGTAAGTTAGATTGAAAATGTAGACTATGTGCCTGTACGAACGATGGGCTGCCTAATGTTCAATGTAAATACCGCAGTCTTGATGGTTGTGTGATGTGCTCTGCTATTGCTCCTGTAACTAATCTGGTTTACCAGGGCAAGCCAGGCCAGAGCATCTGCTCTGTAGATTAGTAGAGGAATTCGGGAACGAGTTCTCAAAGCAATATTACCCTGCACTCTACACTTAACACTTTTTCCTAAGCTTTAATCCCTTACTTAATTTTATAGAGTCTGCCTATGAAAAACCTAAATCCTCTATCAAACTACAGACTACAGTCCTACATTTCTATCCGATACAAAATTATTAACACGATTACAATCTTATATAGATTCCACACATTTACCTTAAAGTTTTACCACCATGAGGTACATTATAACCGTTTCAATTCTTAAAACCCTCCCAGAAATACACATACACTTTTACAGCCAATACAATAACGGTGATGTGCACTATTAAGGAGGAGCAATTGTTGCAATAAATATAAAAACTCATTATTGCGAGATTAACGTTGATTTAGTTACGTCTCCACACTTCTTTCTAGAGCAATGCTAAAATAAGTATGCAATTAGTTGGAAAATTTTCCGCACAATTTCTATTTGAAAACATTCTTTAGATCGTAAACATGTGTGCCTCAAATACTTCTCCATATTAATAACTGTGGTCAACGACACCATGAAATCTGCACTCATTTCATTCATTACTAAATCACAACTGCTACTAAATCAGCGAATAATGGTGGTCAGGATTTATAAAGTATTACCAGCTTGACGTATGCTGTCATTATGAAGTCCTAAGTTGGTAGCGTTATAAATAAATTTAATTGTAAGAGGTCAAGCATCAATTTATATTCTTTGGTTTGGTAGCTCTATTGTTGTTGACGTTAGTAGATGGGAGACAACATTTGTTCACATGAACCCATATAGGTTGAACAAAAGAGAAAATGAGTACAGAGTAGAACATGCGGGAGATAGATAGAACCTATTCTGTAGTTAAATACTATGTTTAAGTGTAATATGTGCCTGTACTGTACATAAGATGATAAGAGTAGTACAAAAGAATTGTAGAACAATAATAGGATAACTGCAACGTAACATAGGATAAGTACTTCACAAGTAACGAAGAAGACAGGAGAAGGAAGCTTGCCAAGCTCAGACAACTAACTCCAGTAGTGACTGACTAGTAAGTCGAATCGAAGCTAGTCACGGCAAGGCAACTTACTTCAATAATTTAAGTTGAGACAGGACAACAGACTTAGCAGATACAATAGCAGTCCCATAATAAGATAGGATGTACTTTTACAATGGATGTGCATGCACTAACCATACCGCCCAGCTATATAATACGTAATGTACACACAGGCACAATCGTATTATATTCTTAAGTATAAAAGTAACTACTTTGTTCACAACATCCTTTTCCCATACTAAGACAGACTGCAGTTTTCTATGAAAAGGGAAGGGAAAGGCATAGAAAACTTGTGAAAGAAAGACAATAATTTCTTGAGCTTTCGTGTACTTCTTTCTACTTTCATTTCGCTTTCCTTCCGAACGTTTACTACTTATTCTTGTATTTGTTACGATACCTATTTCTCCTTTGTTCTCAAAACCCCAGTTCGAGCTCCTTATTGTGCTCTGCTTACACTTACACATATAGGGATGCACATTCACCAACATGACCTTATTGTACTTCCACTTTTATTTTCCTGTAGCCTTCCTATTTGCTATCAATTCTATTAGTCCCATACTGACTACAGTTGCATCCAGATAGGTACTTTCGTAGTTACATGCAGAAAATACACAATCACTCTTTACTCAACATAAACTTAAGGTTTCCTATACCTTCTGCGTGTTTCCCTTCACTTTTACAATACAAAAATTCCCAACCTATTTTCAATAAACGAAATAAAAGACTTTCTCAGCTAACTTACGATTTTACGATTTCCGAACAAAAGAGAACCTTTCACTCCGCTCCCCTTTTCCACTTACTCAACTACTATTAGCGCAATACACGAAAATCTTTTCCTATTTTCTTCCTGCTGATTTCTAACTAAACTCTATCGTCAATTGTGATTTCTAATGTACACTCCATGTGGCACATGCAACGTAGTACAAAATTTTTCGATCGGCCTGCGTTGTGAAGCCATATGTACTCTCAGTTGCTTGTGATGTTTTGACAAGAGTTTGCGGACAGGAATTTCATTGTTCCAGCTCATGCATTTAGTATTTGTACGATTAGCCGACTTTTCGAATCGGAAGACAGTTCAACTCATTGACTTTTCACCTCATGGACAGTTCACATCATGACTTTTCACCTCAAGACTTTTCGAATCATAGCTTTTCACATCACGACTTCTCACATCACAGACTTTTCTAATCGCGACTTTTCGTATCTGAATACATTGTGGGAGTTTGCTAGCATTTCTAATGAATGAGTAGTAAGGTGTACATTTACGTTCCTCAAAAATTGTTTTCGCGAAAACTATTCCCTTCAAAATGGATTTTTATACATGGGTCCTTGCAGTCACCGATTTTTATAGAGAGCGTGCTGTTATGTTTTATGTGTTGCGAGTTATTCTGTACGAGTAAGTATTTATGATTCATTTTCTCGCTGCTTATTGAATATGCATTGATATAGTAATAATAGTAATACTACTTCAACATAATGGGCAGAGTGGCCACGGGCAGGCTGCGATATCACCAAAAGCACAAGCTAATAATTTTTATATATTTTTATATATTTTTTTAAATAAAGCTATCCTCATAACGGCTATAAAGCTATGAAAATGACCAAGCATTCTCTTTTGCTTTTACACAATGTTTATTAAACCTAAACGAAGGGTAAACGAAATGATACTAGATTCCATTTTCTCGTAAACTTTAATTCTCTAATAGAAACCATTTTGCGTTTGCAAAAAGCTGAAATTCTTTCAATCCCACAATGTATTCAGATACGAAAAGTCGCGATTAGAAAAGTCTGTGATGTGAGAAGTCGTGATGTGAAAAGCTATGATTCGAAAAGTCTTGAGGTGAAAAGTCATGATGTGAACTGTCCATGAGGTGAAAAGTCAATGAGTTGAACTGTCTTCCGATTCGAAAAGTCCTGTCACCATTTGTACAAATGAGTCATTTACATAGGAATAAATACATGTCATAAATAAATACCTACCTATATATAAAAAAGTCTTTGAAATAGAAATGTTTTGACTTCCTAAAAGTCATATAAGAAGAAACTCCATTTTCAGATTACCTCAGCTGTTTCCATTACCAAATTTTGTGAAAGCAGTAACAGTTTTCGAACTCCATAATTGAAATTTGTACTTAAATAGTTTTAAGGTCAAGGGAATTACTCTACCTATACTATTCTAAAACTTTGTAGATGATTACATTGAGGTGATATCTTTATATTTTAATTGGTGATGTGAGACGAGAACTAATGTTACCTAGTGCAACTCAGGCTAAACGGAGTACAAACTAAATTACTAAAAGGTCGAGAAAAAAACGATGTTGTTGTAACTCCTTAAATTGACAGATAATATAATTAATTGAATTATTTCAACAATATTCGTTCCTCTTAAGGTGGGACGTGAGTTTTCTCATGGGAATTGCAAATGTCTACGACCACCACAACACACTTTTTAGATGTTGTTCGGTTGGAAATTGGTCTCAGTCTCTCGAGTATCTTTCTTAAACTCGCTTTTCTTTCTAATTCAATCCACGTCGCCAACCGTACTGGTACGTAGGTCTAGTATTGGAAATTGTCCCATCACGGTATACGTATTATTTAAAGTAGAACTTATTTTATTAGAAATATTAAATATTTCGATTGTAAAATTTCTTGAAACTGAAAAAAGTTTACAAGAAAGGAACAAGTAAATATTTGAGACAAATAATGTAGGTTAGGTCCACGTTCCTATTCATAACCCGTAAAATCAAATTAGATATTACAAGGAAAGTTTTGATTTTACAAGACACTGAATTCGCAATGAAATAGTAAGAAAATACCCTAAAAATCAAATCAGGTTATAGGTACGAAATCATGTAAACAAACCACATTCACATAAATGTGACGCATAATTAAAAGCAATCCAATTCGTTCTATAAAGTGTAGCCATCGTTTTGAGCATGTTATTGTATGCTGTAATCCGAGCATTGTTTATGCAGTATATCACATAATTGTGCAAACATAACAGTGCAATATGTGCAAACTGGTGTTACACACAGTTGTTTTAAAAAGGACAGGCTTGGTGCTTTCTCCATATTGAATTGACAGAAACTACAATATTAGTAGCATAAAAGTAATGAAGCAATGTCATTTGAAAGAAATTCCCCAAACAAGTATTATGAAACATTGCATCGTATCCGTGCATTGCATTACTTTTAAAGAAAGTGGAGAGCGAGAGGAAGGACCTCCTTTGAAATATCCATCCAACTATATGGCATTGTACAAAAATAAATATTTAAAAGTAAATCCATGAGGGAAAGGAGGGAAAAGAATGGAGTATAGGACACCAAAACTGCAAGTAATGCAGAACAATATCATCAGGAGTTAAAAGTACTATCACAATCTAGCCTTATATTTAGTGCTCCTCCATTACTATGTTTAGTTCTCTTACACAATGCAAACACGAGGAGAACAACGTAAAATAGAATGCACTGGAACAAACTAACTATAACAAAGAAAAATCCCCTGCATGCATGCCTAACCCAAATCAAATGAAAGGAAGCAAGCATAATAAGAAAGTTGTGGAGAAGTGAAAGTAGTCAAGGCAGTATAATCTAATCTCATCCAATGTAATGTTTCCCAGTAAGAGCATAAAGCAGTCTACTTGAGATCTGAAAACGTGGTGAAATGCAATGCAAACTGGAAAAAATACAATAGAATAAAATACATAGAAATCGTTTCAAATAAGCCTTTCTGCACTGTGAATGTACCATGTCCTTTTTGGTACACTTCCTTGCTTTCTCTACTTTCCCTACACTTAAACTTAGTCTCCTTTAGCATTCCATCCTGCATTTCCATGTACTTATTATATAGGGGAGAATGTAGCTTTACTTTTTGTGTTAAACTCTGTGTATTGCCTTGTGGAACTCAACTATACATATGAATAGCAAATATAGCTTAAATCTACACAAATATCCATCCTTTTAAAAATTTTTACAACTTTCAGAACAAATTCAGCAACTCTGTCCCTCCATTATAACATACTGCACATAAAACGCATACATATAGAGAAACACATAGAAAAGTCAACACCCCGTCATAAACATACGTGCATGCTCACATATACACGAACATGGCGAAAGAAGAACACATACTCTCAGCAATCCATTTTAAATAGCTTTTAAATAAGAAATGACTCTTAGGAGTCGCGAGTTGAGCTGGAAACAACGAAAGGGTGATCGTGAGCAAGATTCTTTTTCTGGCCGACAGTCACTTTCCTCATCCAATTCTCCCACAGATATCACTCCTTTCCATCTTGCAGTTTTTACCACTTGTCTCAGTTTTACCACAACTTTGTCTACGTTTGCATTTATCGCGACTCAGGACATTTAGCGCAGATTTTGTCTAGCAAGAGTGAAAGATACTTTATTTAAAAAGTCAACCAGACCGAATGTATATTATGGAATTCTTTAACCTATTGCTTTCCTCACTATTTTATTACTTGTTCAATAATTGAATTTACCGACAAGAAACTAACGAAAATATTTATTTAGAAATTGTTTCTTTGCAATTACGCATCGAAATCGAAAATATGAATCTAATAGTTATGCATCGATTACAGAGTGTTAAATCACAAATTTATAAGAAAGGCCGTTTTGAAGCATTATTTAGATAGTTTAATTTAAGTAGCCCCCAAGGAACCTAAACTATAATACTCTCATTCCCTATAAGCTGCTTAAACATAATGTGTTGGTTGCCAGAACTCTCAGGTTTTCTATTGCACAATCTGCTTTGTAAGTCTGTCCGGGGGCAAAACTGATATGGTGGTAAATGATTTTAGCGAAGAGACTGTAGAATGGAACTTCTACGTACATACCAACTCAATGGAATTGAATGGAATAGAAATGCCAAAGCAAAGTGCCTCCCGGTTGGTAATCGTAATAGAATATTTGTTAACAGCTTACTATAAGAATATAGTAGTGTTTAGGAATATAATGTAGGTATGGACACTTCGCTTGTTCAGTGTCTGCCACTGGTTTTCGAAATACGCGAGAATTCTTTGAAACACGCAGTTGAACACGACAACGTGAAGAAGATAAGCGATTTTGCATCTCATTCCTGCTGTGGAATTCAATGAATGTTTCTCCTGTAGAATTTCCTTTAGACCCTGAGAAGCATTTTGTGTAATGGTCTCGTCTACTCGAGTCAATGAAAACAAAACGCTTGAAGACATCATGTAAATGCCAGGGAAGACTCTTTTCCATGCACATACTTAGTGCTGTGATCAAATAAACTTGAGAGCTTCCAGCCTTTCGAACCAAGCCAGATCAGAGGAAAATTACGAAAGGAAAAGAAAATCTAGAAACAAACAAGGCAACTCAAAGAAAAAGTAGGAAAGAATACTTGATGTAAATGTAGTAGAAGAGTGAAAAATGTGGTAGAGCATCCTAGCTTGGGTTCTGTAACTTTAGTTGGCTTCACTCGACTTAAAAACAAACTTATTTGTATTGAGGGTGCATTCCAAAATACACTAAAGCAACGAAAATAGTTAAGTAGGTAAATGTAAAGATAATATACGAGTGCACTAGCAAACATTTGAAAAGTAAATACTATATGGGCGAAAAAGCGTGAGTTATAGACAAACATGTTTAGAATTTAGACTTTTTAGATGGTTAGTTTGTTCTAAAGCTAACCTCCATACTTAACTTACCTTAAGTCACCTACCAACTGCTTACCCTCTTTCCAATTCATTCTCGATTCAGAATTCACTTTCATTCGCAATATCCACAATGTAGGAAGGGCAAAGGAATGGCCACCATGGGAAAGCGAAACACACACACGTAGATCGCATTTTAGCAAAAGTAACTGAGGCATCTCAGGAAACCAAGACAGAAGCCGTACTAAGGCTATATTACTGTTCTACATTCTTGGTGAAATTTTTTGTGTACATGTTTGTAAGGCTTAGGCTTGCCACATACATTTATGTATCTGTATTGTGTGTATCTTGCGCGTAGTTACAGATATGATCCCTTTTTATACCAGCACTAGCTAGAGGAACAAAGGAAAGCAAAGAATTGAGTCAAGTCAGTCAAACCTTTATATATTATTCTTGTACACTTCACCTTTTGGAAACTTAAGTCTATTTATGAGATAGACAAGACAAGAGAAAACTTGAGCCTAGACAATCCAGGCCGACCAATGGAACTGGAGAAAAAGAAACTTCAGTTGAAAAGACTTCAACTTGCATACTCTGGGGCGACGGCTACTTTTACTTTAGTACGGTATCTCTACTTCTCCATATCTCTTTATAAAATATAACTGAATTCTTTCCTTTTCTTACTTTATCGGTTGTAATATGGTTTTGGGTTTATCTCTAGGGCTCCCTCGGATTTCCAGCTAAAGACATGAAATGTATGTATTTACATGGATCTTTCTGTGTATTCTTACATTTGCAGTGCATTGTACTGTGTGTATGAATTTAACAAACTACCTATATTGCATGCAGCTGAGAACCTAGGAAAAGGACCTATGTAAACTGAACTAAAAGCTAGCCATGCAGGAGGGCGGTATTTCCTTTTCCTTTACAAGCCTTTCTATTACTATTTTTCACTGTCTGAACTGAAATGAACTGAATCTAGCTTTGCTATCATACTCCTTCCACAAATACACTAGCACCTTTAGCTTTCAGCTCCTTCTCTCTTCCTACTACCACTAGTAGTACGTAAAATACTTTTGTGTCAATGCGCTTTCCATGGAGCACTAATACAGCTTTTATTATGGACATACAATCCATACATAAAACGTGCTAGTGCTACTTCAATATACATTGTGCGATATTCCTCCTAATACCACTTCTATTTGTTATTTTACTATCATCTCTATATTCCTATATACGATTTATGTAGTTCCGTGTTTGTTATACATTATTTATTATCCATACACACTAGAGAAGGGCATCTCAGAAAATTTTAGGAACCAGAACCAAACCGGAACCAGAAATTCTGGAACCGGAACCGAACCGGAACCAGAAATAATTCAAATTTTAGGAACCGGAACCGAACCAGAACCAGAAATTTTGGAACCGGAACCAAACCGGAACCATTCGTGTGCTAAATCAAAAATTGTGTTATGTTACTACAGTTATCTTAAGCCGTAGTTTATTAGATAGTTGATTGAAGGCTTAAAATCTCCTAATTAGAATACATTATAAAAAGTACACTACGAAATGGGTAACTCGGTTTGGTAAATTAATTGCATATTGATGTACAAATTAATGCAAACAGAAAGCTTATTTTAAAATGCAATGGAAATAGTCCGCTCTTCTATTACTTATTACACATAGCAGTTTCGAGAATTCTTTCTGCTACCAGTTAGAGCAATTACTCGCTATAGTAAAGCCATTCTTCATTTAATTTTTCATTTCGAACTAGTGTGCTTTCCTATTTCCTTACTGCATCTGCTTACTGTGCAGTGTAAGTATGTGTTGAGTTTGGTGTAGCATAATAATAATTAGTAATGCTTAGTTTCAGTACAGTTAAAGTTGTAAAGCAGACCACCTCTGTACTTTTTACTTGTACTTCTCAGAAAATTTACGAAACCAGAACCAAACCGGAACCAGAAATTTTGGAACCGGAACCGAACCGGAACCAGAAATAATTCAAATTTTAGGAACCGGAACCGAGGAACCGGACCGGTTCCGGTTCCGAACCTGGTTCCGGTTCCGGTTTGCCCTTCTCTAATACACACCTAACTTCTTGCATATACTTTCAAACAATGTATTTCTATATGGACAATGTAGGATAAAGTAGCTGTAGGAAACCAAAGGTGCTTTCTTCTACTTTCTCTTCTGTTATTACTGCACGTGCAACTTATAAATCTCTACAGCACCTTTTAAATGGTTGTCTATGTCGCTGGGCAGGCCGAGAAGCCATTTGTTACTGCCTGGAAGTAGATAAGAGCAATCTAATATATACATCGTCTTGTTAATCCATTAGCAATTTCATTTTACTCAGGTAAAATAATAAATCAGTCAACTTCACATGATAAAACCTTATTTCATAATTTTAAAACTATTTTCATTTTATTCCTATTTGTCGACACTAATTAAAGAGATACCACCCTACCTGATTAATTAACAGTCAACCTTCCCTTCCCACTTCAAGAAAACAAATTAAGTAACTTTACGTCGTTATACATCACATCATTCTTCTTCATTTACAGAAAATTTCGATCCTTCGTTTATCTTAAATCTTATCGTAATAAATACATTACCAATACCAATACTACCAATATGGTTTACGTTTGATTTCACTTTCGCTTATGTTGCACTTTTCATTAAGTATTACATCTCCACAAAATAAAAAATTCTAAAAGCCTATTGCTCTGAAACGTATTATATCTTTACATAGCAAAGGCTGAAACTATTGCTGCACAAAAAATAATTTTTGAGTAGGAAAAAGTTTTAATACTTCTACAAAATCATTACATTATACTCTAAAACCCGCTGTCTTAAATGCAATCAATAAGTTACTGCTAGACTGCCAGAAGCCAGATGTCATTTCTACCCTTAAGCCATAAGCCACAATACAAATATATAATGTAGTATACGGATATAAGGAACTCCTTTGAGGTTTTATTCAGTGAGAAGTCGCATTAAGTCTTAAGTCTAGTCCTATTAAATGAGCAAATGTACTTAATTAGTTTGGGAACTGTAATTCTCTTGTACAATGATGTAACAGCAACTGTGGGAAAGCCTTGGTTGATTTGCAGTAGGTAAACTTTCATTTGAATATCTGTAACTTTGTAAAATTCTCATTAAGTCTGAAAGTGAAAAGGTTCTGTAACAATATTATGTTGCATCAGACAAGTTAATTACTTTAGATACATCCAGTTTATTCTATGAGAAAGTGTATTCATTATAAATCACACAAATTAGATAGGATAGGGGCACATTCAGAAAACCGGTTGCTAAATTTTGCTTGCCATTAGAAGTCTCCCAATCATGCGTAAGATTAGCTCAGAATTTGAAATAAGGTAAGATAAAGAGGCTTGTCATGTCAAATCCATAAGCGTTACTTTCTCTGCAGAGTAACGCAAATGGTGGTAGTTAAGCAAAGCAAGGACAGAACAACGTTGTCAGAATGCAGTCCATTACTCTCACTTTACAATTTCTCATAGGTATGCATGTTTTATAAGTAGCAATTTCAGATGTATGTTGTGCTTGTTTTCAGAGGACTGCAACTACTTACGAGAACATGTACCTTGTTAGCGACTGCTGGTAAACAAGGCTATGCAATGTGTTTGTTTGGGACGATGTACGATAGTTGATGCAAATAATACTAGAAATGCATTGAACCGTGTTACATTGTAAGCCAAGCTAAATTTAAAGCTTTTCTCCGACATATATTTCATAATTCATTGGCTGACATGGCAGAAACAAAGGAAATGACTAAAACGAAATACATAGTATACAGGCCCAAGTTTTATAGTAGCGAAATAGTTTAAACAAGAAGTTTCAAGTGTTCGTAATAGTATGTACTTTGTAAAGTAATTTAGAACTGTAGTGACTTGTCTTGCTTGACTGTGCAGTAGTAAGTATAGAATATACAATAAACCAGTGTAACACTGGGCGTAAAAATGTATCGTAGGCAAATACCTGCCCCGCAATTGTCACGTAAAAGTCCCAATTAACAAAATGGACTTCAAAAACATCAGACTACGACACTACATTGAACGATCCAGTTAAACGATCCATTTTAGATATGCTTCTTTGAAGATACTATGTCAAACCGTTCGAGGGTTATCCCAAGTTGGGCCGGCCAAGCCGGTCCAACTGTCCAACAACTACTACGGTCTGCCATGCAACCGCCACTGAAAGAGACCACTGTTTCCCAAATTAATTTGGACAGCGAAAATACATTGAACGAGTTAACAGTTAAAGAACTCAAATTCTTGTATTGAAGGCCTGCTCTATATTTGAACCTCTATTTTGGAACCGACCGACCAGTTGATACCATCTTGGACTTCGAACTTGGTCTTTTCCTGAACCTTAGCTTGATGTATTCCAATTTTGAAATATGTCAATCCGTTCCGAAATTATATACGGGATGGACGGACGGACAGATTGGACATTCCTATAATGCATCTACGATACATAATAGTGGTGTATATGAGTTTCACGTAGTGAAGTGACTCACACGGTGGAGAAATATTCCGGCTAAGAAAGAGGACAAATCGATAGCTAAAAACCTGCAGGCGCTTTATCTTCGGTGTTTCTCTTGAATAATATTTATTTGGTATATCATTCTCCAGAAGACTGCACAATACGAAAGGTACTGTACAAAGTAGAACCTGTAAATAACAACGTAGATTTCCAACTAAACTACAAAATTAAGTACAGAGAAGCACAGCCGTGTGCTTTTGGTGTGAGATACGAGAACGAGCAGATTGTACGTGTCTAATATTACTTTACTTTTACTTCAGTTCAGCTCAGTACACCACATTATTTTAGATTCCCTACTAGAGTACAGAATATGGCTCAGAGTTTGAGAGAAAACTCAAATCCTATTCGTAAAGTAAAGCAAAGTGGAATAAAAATTTTCTTTATTCCTAGCAACTTTACTTTCGCCACTCAGAGTAGGTACAGTTCTTTGACTAATACTTTGGATGAAAGAAAACGACAAGTTGAGAACAAATGAAAAACATGACTATGGAATGAAGGGAAAAAGTAAAAGCGGAATACGAAATTCAGCGGGTAATCCAGTTATAATGTAAATACTTACCTACTTATTTACTATTGCAGAATAGTATTAAAGCAGAATTCTAGTAGTACTCCTGGAATTGAAAACGAAATGAAAAGTCGCGGTGGTACGGTATATGTTCACACCACGGAGAAACACTGAAACAGAAATGGAATGAAAATCATAGATATACAAATACAATTTTTAAGTAGCCGTAGTTTTAGCACAAGTGGAGTTACACAGTGGTGAAAACTGGTGTGCTGATGAGTGAGATGAGAGCAGAAGAATTGAATTGGCAAGAATGAGTCTTTCCGGAGTTGTATACTCTAGAAACAATTGCGACGGCACTTCTCAACTGTTATAACTGTCCAACATGCAAAGTTTTATGGTGAACTCACTCAAGTTGAGCTTTACCATTACACATTATATTGGAGATAGGTAGCTGTCGTATGGAGCACTGCTGCGAAGTTGTTTGCCTAACTTTTGCTAAGCTCCTATGCAAACACATATAAAATACTAGAAAAAATACTAGAAAAGTTGGACAAAGCAGACCCAAAGATAAGTAAACCAGTAAAGTGCAGTAGTTAAGTAGCTAACTAAAAGTAAACGTGAATAGAACTAGGTCGCTCGCTCGCTTCTCCAAACCAAACTACAATTGGAACTTGGGAAAATGCAATTTTGACGTATTTCCCCACATTATTTTGCTTATTGCTGTCGTAACTACGAGCACCTACTTAAATGTTATGTTATGAATCTAACCGAATGGTACGAGGAAGAGAGTGTCGCTTTAGGTAGTACGTCAACGGCGACAACCAACCCAACACTGGTCTACATTTCTCCAATTCTACATTACATTCAGTTTTTGCTAGCTATAAATACCATGCACCAAAGCAGTGTAGTAAGTGTGGTAATGTAAGTCCAGTTAAACGAGTTAGTTGATTGTGGTGCATTACATAGCGCCTTTTGTTTCTGCATGAATGCCTGCCTTCTAGTTCTATCGATTTACGTATTTTATTATTTGCAACGGGAGTCGTAACAAACTTAGGCTCCTACATTATGGTTCACTCGACTTGATTTCGAATGGTTTGACTCATAAAGCTGGGGTACCTCCACTATAACTTGCATTATTGTAGGCCCCAAAACTTTTACATGCCTGCCTCCCTATGTGTGTGGGCGCCGTAGGCTTTCTCCACTAAGTAAGTAAGTCTTAACTTAACTTGACTACACAAAATTTTACTTCAACAAAGCCAAACCAAAACAGAACAGTATACGATTGGAATGCTTCATACACCGAGGCAATAAGATTTGGGAACTCTGGTTAGGGAAAAGAAACAACACTAAATACTTAGGTACTTATCTAGTTCTTTTGTCCTGCATTTATAAACTCTTATGACTATTACCTCGTGTCTGTGCATTATTAAGTAGGTAAGTAACTTAAAGGGTTTGACGTAAGAATTAGAATTAGTTTCCTGTTCTACTGTACGTGTAACTACTTGGCATGAAGCACATAGGTAAAAATGCATAAGAAAAATACAGGTACAGCCTATAAATCAACTGGCATATTTGTGTTTGATACTGTAGGTGGTAGTTGAGTATTCCATGAGTAATGCTCAGGATTTTTTATTATACGTTGCAATACTTCTGCTGGAGAGAAAGAAAGTTAAGGGATTGAATGGGATTTCTGTTGGGGCGACTAGTAATTATTTTATTTTAGTACTGCAGAGTGCATGGAAAGAGACAGGCGAGGCAGACACGCAGACCAAAAGCAAAATGACTCACAGTACTTTATTTTACCAACCAAGAAAGTACCTACCTCTACAACATACTGCTTTCTTATTGCTGTTTCTGCTAAGGAGAACTACATGTACTCATGCATACCATAAATACATACATTCAACCCGACGCCAGATCGTAGCTAGCTTACCGGATCCTATACGAAGTCGACTATGTAAAATTTCCACCAAGACGAATAGAAAACGGAACAGGCAGAGGAGAAAAGAGCAATTCAACTCGACCGAAAGAAAGTACCTACACAGTACGTACTTACTACAAATATAAGTGCAAGACTGCTTCAGAAACGGAACTCATGTTGAGTCGAACTGTAAAACTGTCTTGGAAAACAGAAAGAGGAGTTTTGCCATTTATTACACTGATTAACCCTAATCTCGCCTCTGAATTTGCATTTACATTCCAAAGTTTCTCCTTGCTGTCTCTATCACTTGAACTACTTCTCTGGGAATCGTAATGAATTCAATATAATACAAGTTGTCTTATTCATAATAGGCTAGCCATAAAATCATTTACGACTTTCTCCTAAATTTTATTTGTTGCCTTGTAATGACAACGACAACTCAGACGAAAAGACAACCTCAATTTTCTACTTAATTTCAACTTTCTCTAGGCAATCTCATCGGCAGACCTTTCAAATTGATTCGATTTCAGGAAAAGTATTCGAAAACAAATAAAATGTAACTTACGTTGATTGGAGCATTATTCATCAAAAAACTCTTGCATTGATATGGTTTGCCTTGTCTCATTCGTTGATTAGGTTAAGTCATACAAACAAGTTTTATTCAGGACACGTGAAAACACGTAGTGTCACTTTGACGCTAGTCCTTTGAATCCCAATTGACAATTCCACTCGAGTCCTTATAGGTGAATGTAGACCAAGAGAGGACAGAACCGGATAGAGATCCCAAGTGAACTGCAACTCTTTTCTTTTCTCACTAGAGCACCGACAGAAAATCTCTTTGTTCTTTTCCCTTAGCAGTTCGCTATTAGATTTGATTGATATTGGTTTGACACAGTGCTAGTGGTTGTTGTGAAAGTTTTCTTCTACGTATCTATTTCCCTTATACACTGTGTATTTTCTAAGCCTTTCCTCCTTCTTCCCACTTTTACATTGGTAGGGTGTTAATGCATTGGTATACTGTTACTACCAAAGTGTATGGGAATTGTTTGACTACGGTATACCTATGTGAAAAGAGAAAAGTCAAATTTTCACTGTTACATTTCAGTACCTTGTAGAAGAGAGCGCCGTAATAGATGTTATAGGTATTAAGTAAAGTAAGGTATTTTACTGAATGTAGTATTTACTATCTTTATTACACAGCAGTATGCCACAGTAGTAGGTGTACGTTATGTAGCAATGAAATTTTTATTCCTTAGAGTGCCATGTAAGAGTATGTATTTCACTGGGAAAAATACAATGTTCTGTCACCAGATAATAAGTTACTGGAGAAAAGTGGTGTATTTCCTCTCTACAATTGAGTCGGATAGAATAGAAAAGGATAATACGATTCTTGTTTGGTAGGCAATAAAGACGCTGTCGGGAGACCGGATCGGACGATAGCTTATAGTCAGGTCAAGACTGAACCGGACTGAACTGAACAGTTAAAATAGAACTGACGTAATATCTACTACGATCTACTATTGTGCACTAACTAAACCGAAGGAAACCGAAATCGGGAAGGAGGAAAAGAAGGCACAGAACTTGAAGAAAAGTCTGCCGCAAAGGCAAGGACCGGAAAAGAGAGAGCAGCCGACGGTAAGTTGTTTTCTATCCTATTGTGTTGTATTGCAGGATAGACAGTGCAGAACAAGACAAGACACTCAGAAGACTTCGCTAACACCACATATAATGTACTTAAGAGTCAAGTCTATAAGAAGATACATACGCACACAATAATCGATATCAAAGGTTTTTCCTGGACTTTCATTCTATCGATTTCAGATTTGCTAGACCAGACTAGACTTTACTAACTTACCGGAGTAACGGTTTAACCGAATTTTACTAGTCTAGCAGTAGTAGAGTAGTACATTAGGAAGAAGGTACTCATCGCTTCGTTCTGATAAGATAAGCTCCATTTGGTCAAGTCAAGTCTTAACTAACCAAACCGCACCGGATTCCACCTCAAATCAGTTATTGGCAGCTAATCTGTGTTCCGCGAATCTTTTCGTAAATAGTACACAACAATGCTTTCAGAACTCACAATAAATGTACCAACGAAGAAAATTCTCAGGGTTGTACTGTTTTCCTTTGCACTGGTATATTTAAACACTTTTAGTACATTTGGTATTAGTAGTGCGATTGTCAAAGATGATTTTCGTTCTCTTCACAGCTCAAGAAACCCGAGAAAACCTGTCTACAAAGATGAAATGTAATACTATGACGTAAACAGCTGATAGAGTTAGCCGCAACTTGGAGAAATACAAAAGTTTCCGCCAAAAATGTTCACTAAATATTTTCTTTGTTTCTCTGTGATTTTCCGATCAGTTATTATTGTCGAATATTTTTCTGCACCTGATTTTAATTACGCGTTTGCATTAGGTGCTGTAATAATATTCTTTTCTTTTTTGTCCAGAGCACACAGTATAGGGATAATCGAATAATGACTCACCCTTGCAGCAGAAGCAGACGAGACCAGTTCACTCCGGAGCAGATCCAAGAGAAACTACTCAGAACACTGATACCTAAAGTTTATCAGCTTATTGCTGGAGTAAGAATAGAGTAAGCAAATAGGTAGGCACCTAAGAACCGTACCAAGGAGAAAGAAAGTTTGTTCAACAGAAAACGAACGACAAGGTTCTCTTCACGAACAGCTACAAGGAAGAATGATTCTTCGAGGTAGAGTTCAAGTCAAGTGAAAGTCGCTCGAGTTGAGTCTCGCCTATTCCATACCAGTGTAGTGTATCCTTGCTTTTCTTCCAGTCGCATCGTGGTTCCCAGTTGAATAGCTAGAAGAGTTCGTGTTCAGGTCTGGAATCCAAGTCACGAAGCAACATAAAATGCGAAGGCGTCGGTATTCTTCGGATTTTCTCGGAAAATAAGGAATCCCCCATCCTTTCTCTGTCGGCACAGCAGTTACGTTGTATTAGATGTATTTGCTTCCCTCACTTCTCCTTTTCCATGGACATAGAAAAGCAAAAGCACTGTAATAGTCATATTAATGTAAGGTAAGACAAACCCGGTAACTTGCTCTTCTATGCTTCTCCATTCTCTATCTACTTTCCTCATATCACATTATAACAAAACATAGTAAGCCCTAGTGTATTTTCCAGCGCATGCCTTGCCTCTTTCTCTATCGATTTTCTCCAGTTGCTTCCCACTCTAACGGTGTGGCTTTTATTATGTATACACTTGCTACATGTGCACAGCCCAGTACAATATAAGCAAGATAGTAGTGAAAGCAATACCTAAGTATCTTCTACACTATGCTTTCCAATCCTCCCTTCCTTATAATATACCTACCTATATATTATTCTTACATCATATAAACCACAAACAGTAAAGACCAACCTTAACTTCAGACTAAAATGACTAGTCCTACATGTTTACTAGTACGTATAGTATTAGAGACCTAGGAGTAAACTTCTGTATAATGGTATTTGCTTACATGTTAAATAGTACAGAGCTCTTGTAATGAATACTATTGTACAGTTCTTGTATGTGTTTAGAAGATGAGCGAGTCGCCTGGAATAAATTGTATACCTTCTTTGTGGTAAGCTTAAGCTTCTCTAACGGAATTTTCCAAATATGTCACTACTTGTCATTCATTGTAAATAAATTGCTAATAGACAACGATAGCGTGTAACACACAGCCCATTGGTTTTGCATAACTGCCTCGTGCACCCTAACCAACAATGATAGAATGTATGCACAAGAAATTGGAAATGTGGAATAGTTGCGATAAAAGTGTAGAATAACTAAATATGACTACTATGTCACGTCTTGACAGAAAATTACTTAACGGGATAAACGGAGGGATAGAGACATAGAATAGATACATACGAAATAGATGGATGACTGAATCTCCGGATCCGGCATTTGACTTGAAGAGCCTATTACAGCATGGCATTCGAAGCACATTAGGTAATAGCTTGCTAGCTTGCTGGTTTAGATTGCTTTGGATTGGTTTACTTTGGTTCGGCTTAACTTACATTAGCTCTACTTACATTAAGTTAGTGTACCGTAATGTTACCGTAAGAGATCCTAACCGGCTTTAGTGTTTGCCTTCTTTTGCTTGCGTTGTCTCTTCCCATGTTGGGAATGGTATGCCTAGAACTATTAGTGCTAGAGTATTAAGAGTATCAAAACAAGATATACAATAGTAGTGTAGAGTACTGTACACAACTTGAGTAAATATCTGAGTGAACTAAAGTGAAGATGAACTTAATACAGATACCGGGATCCTTGGAAGGCGTATAAACACATATAAGACAACAAGTCACTCTGTCTGTCTGATCTGATCTGATCCGATCGTCTTTCAAGCTTCTCTTGACTCTCCGGAATCTCCATCTCTCTTTCTTTCTTTCGTTAGTCCGAATCGGATTCCTTCTGGTTAGGTGAGATAGAAAAGCAAAGGAAACCAAACCACCGGTGTTTTTCTCCGCCTGGTTCCACTAGGGCAAACGAATGGCAATACTAAAAAAGTGAACTTGCTTATATCCTAATCCAATATAAGGAACCAAAAATACCTGCTTACAATTTACTCCGTCTCCTTGGCCATTTCGTGCCGCTAGTACCGTAGTACGTCAGTCTGCTTACTTATCTATAAAATACGAGGTAGTTTGCCCTGGCTGCCCTGACTTGACTCTCCTTGACTCGCCTTTAGTTGAATCTCATGTGTGTGTGAATGTGAATGGAGTTTACTTACTAAGTAAGGTGTGTTACATACGAAGCATCTATATAATAGCGTATAGATGCGAATTCTATATGATAGTCCAGGAAAATAAAGTAGATTCTCTGTATGTACAAGAAAGGAAGTGTAGGTGACGGTTTGGCTGTTATGTTGGGTAGCCTCGTGCTTGGTACATTACAAATGTATGCACCCTGGCCTGCCTGTCTTCCCTGGCCTGTGCATTACTTGAGAGTTTTAAGTTGAATTCCTTTTCAAAAGTCACCACAGATTACGGTGATACGGCGAGGGCAGTAGCCTCTTCTGGTTGTTGCCTCTGCCTTGGCCAGTCGACTTTCTCCTTGCGTTGCATCTTTGCCACTGTGGCTATCATACTTATCGTTAGTACGTGAAAGCTTGATCTGATTTCTTCTAGACATTAGAATTTCACACAGCATGGTGTGCTGTGTGCTGCTACATATGGTTTGGCCTGGCTTGGCCACGGTGCAATGTAGTGTACCGTGGCAAAGACTTCTTTTCTTAACATACTTTGTTCCGCTTCTTCCTTTTCCCGTAGAGAACCAAGTCTAACTATATCAAACTAAGTCTAGTAGGACTTTTTCTTTTGGTTTCGTTTCATTTCGGTCGCAACTAAATTCACTTTAGCATCCTGTTCTCTGTCCTGTCCCCTCTAAAATCTACTAGTTCACTACATACGACATACTTGAGGTCGAGAACATTTGCTGAACAAGCATTTCCTTTTCCCATACTTTCTTTTCGAGTACTTTGCAAACTGGGTAGATACTCCATACACAAGTGATACTACTGTATGGTTACGCTGCCATTACATTACTGCTTCACTTGACTTTTTCCTCCACATTATGATTGTAATGCTGGTGCTACCACGCTATGCCATGCCATGCGAGTCGATGTGATGGGTGTGACGTGATGTTGAGAGTCGGCATTCGGCTTCTCTCTCTCTTCCTCTCTCATGTCTTGTCAAGCCCTGTCTGCTTATTCTTCTAACTGCATTTTTTTGCAGTCTTCTTTCTCAATACATACTTACCTATTACAGTCACAGCGGTATGCCTCCCCTTTAGCTATGGCTCCTTTGATATTGTGCAGGCATACACATTTTCTATGTACATAGTATCTGTAGAGCATGTATCGATGGTTATATATAACTTTACTCACTTCCCACCAGCCAATCCATCCATCTTCACATGGTTAAACTCCAAAGTTAACTCTGAAGAGAAGTCTGAAAACGAAGACGAAAGACTCCCACCACCACTTCTTATGCCTACCAACTACCAGCAGTCTCCATCAAATTCATGTCTGTTGTCACGAACTTTCGCCTTCGATCGACACGACGAGCACTTGTATACATAGACGGATGTATGTCTAACGTAATTCATAAGTCGTCTGCCTATTCATTTTACGTAGGTACCATGTTCCTTAATGTGTTTGTATATTGCACTAGTGTTTATAGAAAGTACTTTGATTCTGGCTTAAGTGTAGTCGCCAGGAGAATGTGTCTCTTATAGTAAGATTATATGGGCTGTTACTCAGTTTGTTCTTTTTATATTGGCAGTCAGAATTCAGAACCACCTATATACTTACTCTCAATGCCTTTCTCCTTGATTTTCTTTTCTTTGCTTTCTACTGCACAGCGGGAACTGTCATGACAAGCCTTTTGAATGGAATATACTACTGGAGAAAATAAGCCCGGCACAGTTTGGTCCACTAACTTTACAAAAAAGAAATCTAGACGAAAACATACTACTTTGGTTTCGACTATTAGCTCTTGTCTGCTTTGCTGTGTACAGAAAATATAGTTACAATTGCCAAGTGCTTTTGCCTTGGATGTATTCTATACAAAAGTACCATCAAGAATCTCTTCTATTTGTATTTTGCGGACCATGGTCCAAGATACACGATAGACAAGCTACTTACATACTATAATTCAATTCTTCTCGGAAGCGTAATTTGGGATACAGTAAAATATTTCTTTTATTTACGTTCTGTTGCAATGCACTACTTAACTGAGAACTAACCAGCTGTCCTTTTTAGTTTATCGAGTTTCTCCGCCTACTCTTAGTAACCATTCTTCGTATGTAGGCATTCATGCATTCACTACGATATAAAAGATACAAACCATGATTAGGTACACATCTTTACAAAACTACTTTAAAGATACACTTATACTGCTCTAGGTTTTATTTACAGAAGTTCTAGTTTCATAGCGTAGCTACTTCTTGTGCTCGTCTGTCATTATTTCTAGTATCTTGTAGTATTTACTGTATCACGTTCACAGAAAATGGGAATTCAGTACACATATACTTACTCGTTTGACATTATTATTGGGTAGCGTGGCTGCAGAGAATAGTATGATTTGTAAGCCTTTCCTGATAGGAAATGGATGGAACGTCTATAAACACAGTCGTCGTAGTTCATGTTGTACTTCAGTTACACTGTGGACAACTCTACAGATAGAACTGACTGATGTGCTTTACTGATGATTACTTACAGGAGAAACCAAGGAACTATACGCAGTATGATACAAGGTTCAGCTTCATCTGTATGTATTGCAAGAATATACAATTGACAACGCTTCAGGATATATTGGTAAGGAGGATCCTACATTACATAGTAATGTAGATAGACGTAGTGCATAACCGAGTAACCGTATATTGGATTCTCAACTCGTGATACGAATTTTTTGTCTATCTTTTACTTTCTTTGTGTGGAACAGGATGTTTTTTCATGTCATGACGAACTGCCTTCTCTGCCTGGCCTGTAGTTCGGTGTCTTGTCTTGTCTTCGATGGCTGCTCTTTTTGAACTTGAAGGTTAATAGATGCGAAACTTGGCCGTATTGTATTCTATTGTGATTCGCAGTACTCCACATCCATACTTGTAGCTGTATATTATTATGTCAAAACGCTGAGTGCTCGTAGGCAATACCCATTGTTACGGCGTTTTACACAAAATGCTAAAATTATATGATCTACTCGTGTATAGGCAGAGTAATCGAGTTGCTGTATATTTCATTGGAAGCTTTTCCTGTCAATATATCTTTTCTTGACTAGTGAGTGTGCTTTTGCTTTGTGAATAAGTTCCTATATTTTCTTGTAAACGATGGCTACGAAATAATATATTATAATATACGGTCCTGTGAAATGAAGCTGGATTTCTATTGCCATTCTAGAGAGTAGCTAGATATATTACATAGGGCAGAATTGTAAAGTAAGGTTTTAACTATAGCATTTACTGTATTTGAGACGGGAGCGTAGTGAAATGCAGAGTAATAGGGAAATGTTGAGTCAAGAAAAACTCGTGATGTAATGTCGTGAAATGCAAAGCAATGAAGAAATAGGTTAGTTTTCTGCCGGTGTCATGAAAGAGAGGTACCTAAGTTGGGAAACGAAGGTGGCTTTGCAACCAATGTCATGTAGTGTTTTTCCGTTCGTCTCTTTTGTATTTTGTACATGGAGGAACACAGTTCGACTTCCCTTTGCTTTTCCTTGTATTGCATTTTGCTTATTCTTTGCTACGTTGCGTTGCCTCGACTTGGGTGTATTGTGTTGTATTGCGTTGGGTATTGCTTCAGCTAGCTGGTGACGTGAAGTAATGTTTTCTATAATGTAATCGAATGTGGCATTCTTGGAATTTTATAGCTTGGCCATCTCTTTCGTAGCACAGTGTTCAAGGATGCGCTTTTTCAGAACAGTCGAAGAAATAGAGGATTAAGCCGACACAGGACCAAGAGCAGGCTATGAATCTACATCCGTCCGTGTGGTGCAATGCATAATGGAAACTATGCCGAATTCCAATACTCGTAGATTTCTCGCTTAGGTACGAATAAGTAGATGTGGAATGGTGAGCTGACTTAAGCTCGTTATATCAATTTCTGTGAGTATCATCCTAAAAATGCAAGTGAAATGAATTCATATAAAGAAGATAGCGAGGGAGCTTAGCTGCCTACTTATTTATGTGTATGGTGTGTATGCCAATAACACGGGAAATTCCTGTGAGTATTTTACAAGTTCTTATTATTAGATGGGAGTGCAGACTAGAAGATCTTGTCTCAGACAGGAGATGATACTTTTCTTGGATTTTATAGATAGCAACTTACACGGCCGTATAAAAGATGTAATGTCTCAAAAGGATGGATGTTACTTTCCCTGTACATGGTCGAAAAGTCTACTTGGAAGGAAATGACGTAGATCACTTGGGGAAAGGAAACGGGATAGCTGACTGACTTGTTGGAACATAACTTGACTTTTTGGCTTATGACTTGACTTGAATGTTTTCCGTACTTTTCCCTCTCTAGATAAACCTAATGGCTAATTTTACGTTATAGTGGCACAGTGTCGAAGCATTTGTCGCCGTAATAGCACTTTTTATGAGACCCATCCCAGATGACGTGACTCATTGTCCCGTTGTAAACCTGACCTTTGGCATTCCAAAGAATGTGGATTGTGTCATTTATTGGTCGAGTGCAAGAGAAGCGGCCACTTCTCTTTCCCACTTCGTTTCATCATGTACACATGCTAATTTGCAGTTTATGAATTTAACTACGTTCTTATTGTTCAAATTGTTTACCAGCAAAACTTAGTTTCAAGGTTTATTGCGGTATAAAATTGGGCAATGAAAATACAAACACTACAGGAATACTTACATGATTTCGCAAACTGCCTGCTGCATCGCATAATACTAATCTTTGTAGTTCTTACTCGTGAAAAATAGCTATCGCATTCCGTTTTTAAATATTTAGAAATGCGGAATTTAATTTTCTTAGTGAAAGGGCATAGGTAAGCTGTGGTGAGCCTTATTTCATCATATTCGTGTGGGACACTGTAAGGTTAGCTTCGGCTCCTACTGTTATGCTTGATAAATTACCAACCAAAATACTGCGTATTACCTAATATGCATCACTGACACGCAAAATATTTTATCATTAATTAAGCAACCACTGTTTAGACTTGAGAGATAAGCATTTGTTCCATTATTAAAGCAAATAGAATTTCTTAGCCGAATGATTTGTCCCGCAAAGCTTCTGCGGTTTCTGCTTACTCCTGATATTTACATTTATTTTCACAGCGGTGAGCCTGAGGTACACACGAAAATGAAATAATTACATTGAGAACGCCTAAAACGCAAGCTTTAAATAATGAAGCTCAGATGCAGAGCTACTAGCTCGCTAATTAATGCAATCATGAAAGTTGTGCTTATCGTTACTTTGTTCGTTTTACCAGAATCTCCCAGAAAACACAAACTGTTTGTTATCCTCGCTAAAGAATAGTTTTTAACTGATGATGGGAGTCAGAAGCAGCCGCACAACAGTCTTTGAAACATTTACAAAGTATTTACCACACGGAAAACCACATGCAACGTAACAGTGTGGATTTATTCCTCTCAACTGCAAACAGAAGATGCACTGGATTAAAGTAAACGATGTTCTTGCACAAGACATTTTCGTGTCTGCAACTTAAATACCTATATTATGTACTATAAAAATGTAGGACGAAGAACAGATCAGGTATCAGAAACAAATGACTGTCTATATAAGACATGAAAGCAGAAAACACGCAACGTATATTGGAGAAAGGCATAAAATATAGCAAGATTTGTTTAGCTTTCGTGGTAGACTTTCTACCTTAGATATATCTTACCTATTGGAATTACCAGGCCAGGGAAGCCAGACAGGGCTGGAAAGAGCAAATAAACTAAAGTAAACTTAATTACGAGCTTTAGTTGCCTTTCTGTTGATTTAGGTCAGCTTTAATACGGCATTTATAGTTCAGGCTACTTATAACCTTATTTATTAAGTTTATAAAGTACATCTCTTCGGTTTCCTATAACCGTATGCTATATATTTACATTACAGTTCCCTCTAGTAGTTTCAGCATTTGTTCGCCCCCTGCAGTGTGTATATATTGTAGCCAAAGAATAAATGCAATGTAGTCGCTAGTACAAATAACTAACATGACATGACATGACATGGCACGGCACAGATGTGCAAGAGATAACGCTAAGAAGTAAAGCAACTAATGCACTATGTACTGATACAAGATATATGTAGAATTAATAGAAGTTAGACTATATTAAGAAGAAACGAGACTCTATTGTTCTATTTTGATATTAGTACTACATAAGTAAATGTACAACTGCAGCCATGCAGCAAAGCTATTACGTATAATGAACCTTAACTCTGGAACAACTTTCCGCAACTTTCTCGCCTCTTGTAGCTTATTGTTAGCTTAGGTTTTCTTTTGCCCTGCATTTATTACTTTCTCTTTTACTGACATCCTGTCCTGCTCTGTTATTCTTGTATCTTTATCTAGGTATTTTGATAAGACAAACTGAAAGTAAGTTACTAAGCCATGACCTGTCTTCCAGTTTTGTGTCGTAGTGTTTTCTTGCCCTGCTTAGTCACCATTCGGTCTGCAGTCACTGCCCTACATTCTTTACAGCTTAGATTACATAGAGTCTGGTATATGATGACTTTGTGGAAATTGGTTATGTAATAAGTTATTCTTAAGTAATATAGTAGTTACTCGTAAGCCTGCGGTACGGAGCAGTCTTATTGTCAGACAAGGAAATGAAGCTGGCGTCACAATTAAATTGAAACAAAACACGTTGAATCTTTCAGGGAATTTAATTGAATATTATATAGTGCGGCAGTGATGGAAAGTGTCACAAGAGAGAAAATCCAATGAAATGACTAGTGGAGGCAATAAAATGAAGCATGGAGACCCTATTGTGCTCTGTTTGCCACTTTTAGTTATTGTATGTAGCCATACTGTACTAAAACATTATTTCTCTAAGTGCCTACAACAGTTAGGTCACAAATTATGGAACAAGCCCGAAGTAAGCGGGCGAACAAGGAAGTATGGTAGTAGAACTAATAGGACACAGTTACAATACTAGGGGAAAGTGTTGGAAAGTGTTTAGCAGTCTTGCTATCGGTTTGAAACCAGGAAAAGAGAACAATGGAGTGGAAAGAGAACTCTCGCCAGGAAGGCTTTCGACTACCATAACATAAAACTAATTGAGTTATTTCATCCAATATCCATTACATTACATTAGATTCAAGAGGTACTATACCTAGTGAAGTGTACATGGAAAACATAAGGGACACGACATGAACAATACAAAGGAACCACAGTCAACCAGACGAAACCAGACAGTAGAGCCGTGCAACCCGACCCGAACCCGTAACCCAACCCGAACCCGACCGGGTTTCGGGTCGGGTCGGGTCAAAATATTTAGATTATCAATCGGGTTGGGTCGGGTTGGGTTGCATTTGAAAAAGTTCGGGTTGGGTTGGGTTCAGTTTCATTTGGCTCGTGTTGAAATTAATCCTCTTATAAATACGTTAAATACGTAGTATCACACTCACACCGTAATAAAATATGTAATAATTGAAATATATTCGTTTTCGATATGCATTTTCTAGCTAAAAACCAAAAAAAAACTATCTTTTAATGGGAATTAAATACGATTCGTATTTATTTAAAGCTCAATAATTTGCAGTCCTTAAAAATCGGGTTGGATTTCTTTAAATAATTCGGGTTCGGGTTGGGTTGGGTTTATTAATATCGGGTTCGGGTCGGGTCGGGTTCGTAATTGGCTGAGTAAATCGGGTTACGGGTCGGGTTGGGTTAAAAATTTTTAGACCGGGTTGGGTTGGGTTTTGAAAATTGACCCTATTGCACGGCTCTACCAGACAGTTACCTAAGTTTGGTTTGGATTTGCCTGCCTTGTATACTACAGTGTACTTTAACCTGGACCTGACTGGTCTTTAATGTACTTATCTAATGGACATTGGACATGGCAGGCCATGACCAACAAGAAATCCAACGACTCTTCTTCTTCCTCATCCACCCATACTGCTCCTGCTAGCTACACTCTACACTCTTTTACGTTTTAACTTTCTAATCGATTTTCTTGTATTTTTCTCATTTCTTTTTTGCTTTTCTCAACAGGATAGTTGAAAAGGGAATATTGCCGAGTTATCTTGTCTTGTCATAGTGTGTGTGTCGGGACCACTATCTGAATGTTCCTTGTGAAGCTAAAGCAGTTAGTATTCTGTCAAGCCCAGCCAAGTGACTTGCTTACTTAGGTACTTCTGTGTACTGTACTGTACGCAGAGATACTTACTTGTAGGTAGTTATGTTAAGAGTTCAGTGGCAATCAAAAGGGTTTACACTTTTACATTCTTGGTGGACTAGAAAGTTAGTCTATTCTATAGAATGTACGGCACTATCTTTTTATCTACCTAACTGGTTTGGTTTGAATTGGGAAAGCAAAAGGAAAGTAAGTCAAATGCTGGAGTCAGCTTGAATTGAATGTAATGTATGTAAGGAGTTGATAGGTATGTAGATACTGGTATGTAGCTGAGCAATAAGGAAGGATCTACTAAAAGAAAGAATAGGCGAATTCCATTCCTGGGGATTCTATCATGTTGATACATTAAGAACCCACCTCTTTCATGTTGTTAGGCTAAGCATTCCTCTATATACTTCATTTACCTCCACCACAATGTATATTGCATTGTATTTGGAAGGCTTAGACTCCATAGCGTAGTTAATAGTGTATAAGTATGGAACGTTAGGTTAGGTAATGTAATGTAACACAACGTAACATAAGTATGCGAAATAAAAGGAAACGAACCGATTTGAGAATCGCAATTTCCCAACATCAATTTGAGTCGAGTTGAATTGAATATGGCACATGTACCGTTACAACTTTACAGATAGACTCTCACACTTGTGCTGCATTACTTACGTTACGTTACATTACATTACAGTTACGAGTCATGACCCGAACACGGGTTATCGTCATGGACTCTCTTTCTCTCTCAGTCGCCCTGGCCTGGCCTCCTCTGCTCTGTTCTCCAGAAAGTCTTGCTTCCACCGCCAAGATAGTAACATGAAAAAGTATACTAAGTCTGATTCCAAGCTAAGGCAGGACAACTTCATTTCATCTCATTTTAGGCTTTCACTTCACCGCGTGCTAAATCTTTAATGGGCTCTATTTACTGGTCTGGCTGGGTTTGGAATCATATTGGTGAAGCATTGCCTGGAGTAGCTTACTTATTGTTAGTTAGCTGGCTTGCTTTATACGCTCTAACTTGCTCTGGCGCCTGATTCCATTCCATTCCATCTACCTATTTGCTTTTAGTATGCATGGCTGTACAATGTTGTCCTATTCACCAGTTCACTCAAACGGAGCACCACACGACATAGGAAACCAAGGCAAAACTGACTCCTTTCTTTTGTCAATTTTGCGGCATCGTAAATAGGTATAGGATTCAACCGTACTATATGTAGCACTTATGTAGTAGGTATATATATAAATAACGCTAGTATAAAGCAAATATTGAATTGTTCAATCACTTTAGTATGGAAAACATTTTTCTGTCTGCTTATCACGGGTTTGCAACAAATAGATACGGTTTACTAAGCTTGTCTTCTTAGAAAATTTCATTACTACACCGTTGTAGGCAGTATTTATTCAGGTTGCTGGTTCGCAGAAAGAAAGTTTGATAAAAGCAGGGAAAAGTAGTGCACAACTGTGATAAGGAAAGGTAGTGTTATAGAGGTAATAGTAATTTGCGTCATGCATGCTTATACATTGAGAGGATAACTTGTAATTTAAGTAGTCAGGCATTTATGTTTCTATTTAGCGTAATCTTACTTATTGGTATCTATTTAAGTTTAGCATGGTTGGTATTACTAGTCTATTGTGTAAATGGTAAAGCACTTTGGCATATTAGGAACTTGTTTTCGGTTTTATACTAATAGTAATAGTACGTATAGGATTGTACATACATTCGAGTCAATAATTCCGTTTCCACACTCCTTGGAGTTTCTTTGTGTGTTGATGGTGACAATATGGATAATAGAGGTGGTTTGTATACTATAGGCTAGTCATAGTGTCAACTGCTTTTACATTGATACTGTATAGCTGTAGATACGGATGCTACTTAGATTATTTAGCCAGTCTATAGTTCCTTTGTTGAATGGCTGGATGCTCAAATTGCTTCAAAGCTATCGTGAGTAATGCTATGTGTTAATTTAGTCATGTTACGCTGCGCAGCGTTGCGTTACATTACATTTCGTCTCAAGGGATGTACAAACGAGTTTCGGAATTTCACTTGCAAACTTGCTACGGAAAATAGACATGCGAGCCATGCCTAAAGGAAGTCAACGCAAGTAAGTTATTCGGAGGATGGAATTACACGTGCGTTAGCCATTTCAATGGTTAGTTCATTCTAAGGTATCGGGACATTCAATATGCAAACATCTATGGTTTGACTAGATTTGAAATTTAATTACTGCATTTAAGCATAGTGCGGGGCTATGTTTGCGGCCAAGTGGAGAGAATCCATTTGGTTAATTATTGGCATTTGGGTTAGGTAGGAGTATCATTGAATTCGATCCAGACTCTATACCAGATGAGATCTCTTCAGCTTCCAGCTGGCTAAAGTGTAAGAGTTCAATTTCAACTCTGTTTAATTTCCCCAACTTTTCCAAACTACTAAAAGCTTGTCTATCAACTCGCCTTGGGCTTCCTACGTAAATATTAATAAGCTCTCCTGCCATCCTCATTTATTCTGAATGAAAACAGAGTTGGCCAACAGGAAATGGTATTCATGGATGCTCCCAGTGTCTGTTTCTTATGTTAATTTAAAAAGAGCATATACATGCAAATTAATGAAAAATAACAATACAACAGGATAGTGCTATTGTATTTGAAAAGGTTTACTGAAATATCAGAGTTTACATTCAAATTGTATAGTTTACGTAGGTATTACTTTTTAGCCTGTGGTTGTGGAACAGTTTGCTTCCGGATTGCTGTTACTAGCAGATTTCTCTGAGACGCGGAATTGCAGGAGCACAATGATATAGGTAATGATGACGCTGACAATCTTTGGAAAAACATATATGCAGTAAGCAATTACAATAATGATATCTTAACATCAATTGAGTATCAAGTAAAGTAAAGTATTGTAAATGGTCATTGTTGTGTATTAATACTTACGGATGTGAGATTTTGTCTGTTAACATAAAAGAATCCAACTGCACTCAGACGAAAGGGAACTGTCGAGGCCACAGTCAAGAATCGTTTAAACTAAAAATAGTAACAGACTCACTTAAAAATAGCATTTCACTATGTCAAGATGCATGGTTTTGGTTTTGTGTAGCTCTTTGCAGTAATTAATCTTTGTAAATATAGCCCAAGTGTTGAGAAACTGTTTTCGCAGTGTATATGTGTAGGCAACTCAGGAAATGAATTAGATAACCAATAAAATAAATGAGCCTACATGCATAAAAATGAATGATTACTAGTTAACAGAACTGCATTCTCCTCGGTGTGTTTTATAAGGAGCGAAACAACAGAGAAGATATTACTAGTTGAGTCTAGACCAGACCAGACCAGACACAATAGGTACCAAAGACTTTGACTTTCATTTGGTTTCACGATTTGCATTGTTAGATTACGGCTAAATTCAATTAACTTCAAGGTTTTCTTTCATTCGTTATGTTTTATCACTGCGGCTTGACATGCAGTCTCGATAAAACGAAATCCGACATTCGTATAGGAACCAGCAACACTTACCATTTTTATTATTCTGCTACTTTCATACTCTCTTCTTGTTACTGATAGATAGCTCTTTTTGTTTTGTTGCCACGCTGTATTATATGCAAGAGAACTTAAATAGTTGATGGTGCTAATAAAATAAAAGGGGACGCATAAAAACTGTCCAATGCTGTAATGCTTCCCATCTCCATAAAAAATTCCATTAGTTAGCATTACTTGATGAATGTGTTATAATGGTGATTACCTACCCATGGAGATAAATTTAGGATCTTCATTGCTAAATTGGTAGGTAGACGGCATGCATACAAATTTCCCTAAACTACAACACATGCTGACATGACTTGTGCTAAAACTTGCTAATTTCGTAAATGTATAATTATCATTGACAACGTTTTTGCTAGAAACACCAAAATTAGTTGTGTAATAAATAGGAATTAGAAAAACTGTAAACTAAATTCGACGTATGTGCAATCAAAACAAAAAAACAAGGTCATTTCGATTGTTAGCAACGCGACTGGTTTAAAATCCACTAATGAATTATGTGTAGGTACTAATACTAACTAGTAATGGTGTAATATAACTTCACTGTTACCCATTACCTGCAATTAATCTTTTACAGGACTTGACGGAAGGCTTTAATGTGTACATTTATCATTTACTCTTTGCTAATTATTTTGACAATGGCAACCGAAACCTGTCATTGCTTAATTACCCAGGAAAATGAAACGGAGCAGGCTAGCAAAAGCAATCGTATTAGTAGTCTAACGGAAGACAAGGTTTAATGGGTTGTTGTAATATTGCATGCTAAGTAATTGAGTTTACCTTGGATATATTTAGATTTTCTATATTCTGCAATACAACTGGTATGCAAACCTTTAATTTCGTGCTAATAGGTATTTCCCCAACTATCCAAAATTACCTGTTTCTTGTCATTGTCAAAAAAATTGTCTTGTTGGTTAATTCGCATCAAAATTCTTAAAAGGCGATTATACTTCTTCTCCATAGCCTCTCCGCAATTAGCAAGATTGTACATTCGGAAAAGTGTAGCAAAAATAACCAAAAAGAGAAGGATTTGTATATGAGTACTTCCAAATAGCGGATGGTCATCGTTAGTACAACAATAGATCAAGCAAACTGACGAAACTATATGACAGGTGTATAGAACGATAAAGTAAGTTCCCATATAATCTTGAAAGCGGAAAAATAAATCGTGAAAATCCATGTATTGCTTGGAAATTGCTTGCCAAGACTTGGAACTGAATTCTGTGTATTGAGGTTGTAATGGATTACTTGGCTTTTCCGCCTCCGTCGAATTCCATGTAAATTTTCCTGAATTGAAAGTAGGTGCACTTCTATTGTAGATTCCATCTCTTTCCTTTTCCTTCGACAGGATCTGATCACCTAGAAGAATGTGAGATGAAGAAATTGATTTTCCTTCTATAATCCCGATAAGATTTTCCAGTCTATGACCCATAACTCCTGATAGATATTGAATCTGTACGTACAGGAAGCTAGCTGGGAATTCAATGACAATATACGCAAAGGTGAAATAGACCAGCTGTACGATTGTATTCTTTGAGCCAACAACAAATATTAAAATTTCCGGTTGGAAATCCTGTGTAAACACTGCTTTATACATAAGTAGGTTTGGAGTGAGAACCATCACAAAACTATTGACAATCGCACGTACAGTTGCAGCTGTAAAAATTTTTGTTTGCGGATTACAGGGGTAAATATCATCAAACTGGTCGATGTATTTTAAAAGTGATACAAACTGTCCCGAACGTTTCATTAAAAGAGATTGACAAATCATACCAAACGAAAAGGTCATTGCAAAACCTACAGTTTGAGCCACAGCGTCAGTAATTGTTGAAAAGTAATTATATTGCCTTTCTACTAATGCTGATAACAGCGCTGATTGATACACTGCTATTATTTTGCAAATTAACTGAATCCACCTAAATAGAAATTAAAATCAAATTACTCAAATTACATTCAATCGCTAATTACTACCTGAATTTTAAAACAATTTAGATAATTAATTTTCAGAAATTAACATTCGAGATAGTAATTATGAAAAGATTGAAAAGCTTACGATAGTACATAAATGAGGGAACAGCGTTTGTAAACAAGTGCGCCAGCACTAACAGATCTGAATGCATTTTTAATTGGACATGCACCCACAATCATTGCAAAAATAACGAATAATTTCAACTGAATGTAGCAAGAAGTAAACGTCATAGTTTATTATAGGTTATAATCGATGTTAAAGCACTCACTCCTATTTCTTGAAAAGGTTCTGCGATAATGTTATATGGCACACGGTATAGATATTATATAATGCTCTACCTTAATCCGAGTCAAAAGGTGTCTGTGATCATACTGTCCCTACTCCTGCCTTTAACGATTCTATTCTCATTTTCTTGTAAATTGTCAAGAACGTCTGTTAGATTTCTTTTGGACTTTTAGAGACATAATGGAACGGCAGAGCCAAAAAGGAGAAAAATATTTACTATTTTACATGAATAGGTAAGTAAAATTGTAATTGCTTTCCATTATTAATGCTGGTCTACAAAGTGCATGAATGTAGAATTTAGTGTACTAACTACTAACTAATCACAAGACAAATAGCGTGACAGTGTTTCCCATTAATATTAAAAGTGCGACAAGTAAAAGTCTTAATGGAAGTGTACAGTCAATAAATTGTTTTGGTTTGGTTTATGGAATCCTAATATTTACTGATTCTACAAGATAGAAGAAACCTTTAGTTGCTTTTAGTTTGGGTGGAGCAACCTTTCTTGTTCGGTCAAGCAGTATTATAAATTACTGAAATAGCTAACAAAGGGTAATGTACAAATTGTTTTGGCTAAGTGTTCGTTTACCTAAATACTATTGATTTTACCCCTAAAATTAATTTGCGCAATAACTGCGGTAGAACTTAGAAATGGCGTTGTTAACAATTCGTCTTTTCCAAATTACATTTAAATTACAAATGAGTACGAGCGGCGATAGCAAACAAAAACACTCAGATTGTCTGCCTTTGTTTAGAAACAACTGAAAACATGATAAAAAATCTCTCTCATAAAATAAAAGATATTAATCAAATCTTAACTTTTCTTTTTCTATTCGTGGTATCAGCAGTCCAGATTTCTCCGCAAGCTCCATTTTACATATCTACTATACTGTCAATTTGATAGAAATGCGGCGGCCATTTATCATATTGACTAACAATGAGTTATAAATCCGGCCAGAACAAAATTATAATGGGGATGCTATAGCTTTACGGATGACTGTTTTTAAATACCATTTGATTGCACAATACAATTCATTAAGTTTGTACCTTAAAGTACATTTGAACTTTGTTGCTGAATGGACAAAGTAAGTTGGTAAAATTTTGCCTGTAAAATACCAATACTAAGAATACCGTAGTTTGAAAAATATGTAATGGGGCAACATAAAAACGACAAAAATGACTGCATATTCGTTTAATGACGCTAGACGATAGACAAAGAGATCTAAGTTCACTCATCTATCGAGTACTCAACAGGAAAGCAAGGCTTTAATGTATTATAATACAAAGAGCAGTAGATGCTATACTCTAAACACTAAACATGGAGCAATTCTCGTTAAATGTAAATAAATACTGTTTTTAAATAAAGCAATTGAATTCGCATTGTAGACCTGTATCTGTTTTAGGAAGATTCCGTTCTTAGAAGTTGATGTGCCTCATTACCTTTGCAAAGTGCAAGAGAGGAATATTGCGGCGTTCACAAACAATTGATTCAGTTAAAGTTGAGGCTTTAGGCATTTACCGAGAGGGAAAGCGATAAGCTTAGTGAACTCTAAATAGTTACATCAAAAGTGAATCAAAGTAATTTTCTGCCATCAAATTTATAAGCAAATGAGCCAACAGATTGACAAAGCTTACTCTGCCAGTTACTCAGTGATTCAGCTTTGTCTTCACTATAAACACCAAGTAACTAATATGCATATTCCCAAACTACAAAATGGGTCAGCGAGCTAACTCAAGCCAATCTGATTCAACTGACTCTATCTGAATCGGAAAGCTGAAGCCAAACTACGCAAATATTCGAATAGAGTTAAGAACAGGCAACATTATTAGGTTACCATAAAGTGGTATATAGGTAATACACCACACGAGATCAAAGAGTATCATATAAGTAATAGGTTTATGCTGCCAGCCATGGCTTGCCATGTCTAGATATAGATTATAGTATTAGGTATAGGTAAATGTGATGTGCCAAGGCCAATTTCCGTTTGACATTTGACGGTGAGCACTTGCATTTTATGGAAAATTATCTCGACGTTTTCAATCCACTTAATTTGATTGTAACCTCTTTGCATGGTACGCAATACTCTCGAAGTATACATAATAGTAGTGTAACTCCTATATACATGCTAGTCTAGAATCTAAAATACCTGCCTGTATTTACGAATGTGGAGCGGAATATCAAATTCTTATATGGATTTTACTTTTTTGTACATTATGGTAAGTTTGTCTTAAAAGGGAAAATATATAAAATTCGGAGCAGGTCAAGTGCAATAAAATGTAGCATTGAAAATTTCATCTATTCAATATCAGTGGGGCTTTTGTAGGGGTATAAAGATGCTCTAGTTGGCGTAGTTGGTTTGTTGTCTGCTAAAATGGTATAAATAATAGGATTACCTTATTTTTATTCTATTTTCGACTTTTACCGAGGCGATTTTCTCAATGTGTAAATATATTTCACGATTGTGCATAGATAAACAATTCATCAGGCTTCCGTCGCATAAGCTTACAGACAATTATTTATAGAGTAGCAAAACCTTTAGATAGGTAATCTGTCTTTAATATAAACAGTGTATGAAATATGGCTTTTCATAAGCTACTGCACTTTATTGCATGTGCAGTAATGACCATGGGAAATTTATAATATATTGTGTATTGTATATCCGTGATGCTTATTTATAGTTTTGTAGTGGATTCAGTCTAATGACTGCCAAGGTATAGAATTCTCATTCCTATTGAGTTGATAGGGACTCGATGTTTATCTTTTAGGGAGGTAATTCGCGTCTTAATATATACTATTTGACCAAACCAATTTGTTCTGTAGACCAAATGATGTCAAGGTGGTCATAACACTACGGTCGAGTATTAATACTGTACTCTCAAGTGTATTGATATGAAATGAATCCACGTAGACTCGCATTTTAAGGCTTACCGTATTCAATGTAAGTAAATAGACAAGAAAATATTGCACTTGAATTTGCACATTGGTACTAGTAAGTGGCAGTAGTTACAAATAATGCATACAAAATTATTTATTTGTTAACCTTCCCCATTAATTGTACTGGTAAGCAAACGGTTATATTGTACATGACTAAATACCTACGTAAGATAAGCAATGTAAGAAGAAGGAATAGTTTTTATGCTTTGTATGCATCTACTGTTGATTGCTAATTTATTTGAGTGATGTTCCTTTTGGTAATTAATTCATCGTGTATTATAGTGTGGAAATACCTGTACACACAATGATTAACAGCCGCAGCCGTAGTGAACAGTACACCATACACTAGCGATTTCTACAATTACGAGAAAACTTTAAAGAGGATTATAAGGAAGGATGATTTTTCTTTCAAACTAACTAATTCTTAATCGCAAGGAATAGTATGAGCAACAAGTCGTGAAACTTCAATGATTATGCAAAGAATGTTTGGAGTAAGATTTCAATAGACACAGTAAACTGAGGACCTACCCCACATTGACATTACATATACTGGTTTTTAATGAAAGTTCTTATTCAGAAAGTACCATAACATGCATTTAAGTACAATTCCTTGACATGGCTAATATTACATGTGTCTGCCTTAATATTCATAAAAATAGTGCTTTTGTTGCAATGAGTGATAGTTGCCGACTTTGCGAGGACGACAAAATTCACTGTGTAATAAAATCCCGAAAGTTGGTAATGTATGTATTTATCGTTTGGCTCATTTACATAATTAAATTAATCCTCATTTCTGTGCTCATGCCTATTACCCAAGTTAATTTTTGATTCTTTAAGTTTACATGTGTGGGAATTAGCGTTAGTTAGTATGTTAGAAATCGTTGGAGAATATTCGTCTTAGCGTTTTCAATGTTGCACTATAGTTTTTCATGTATGTATATAGTTGGTAATGATAAACAGTTTCTGTATACCTTTGTAGGTCATTGCTAGACAAATTCTAAATTGCTAACTACCGTATCATTGGGTAATAAACCTGAAATAGCGCAGTATGTGTGCATGTACTAACGATACTAATAAGCTTACATATGCTTACATTTAATAGATTAGTTACATAAATTTGTCTTTAGGGAGACATAGAAATATAATGGAGGCATAAATAGAAAGGTCAGAGAAATTGCGTACCTACGTCCCTCTTTGTTATGGTATCAAAGTGCATATTATCTACCCTTATATATTAAGTATTCTGAATTGGTAAGGTAAAAGACGAGACTTGTGTTATGTTGCATATATTATTCATAAAGTTTGCCACATCTTGTAGTTGCTGAAGTTTGAATTTTCGTTTGATAGTGTTTTTAGTGCTAAAAAGACTTATCGCTTTAAAGTGAACTAATTTCCAGTTCTTATCTTTTGTAATTTTGACCGAAGTTTCGTCACTGTTCACATGACCATTATTTGTATTACGATTCTGTTTCTCTCTATCTTGGGATCACTATCAGAAACCAAAATTTATCTGACCATTACTGACAATGAAAGTATATTTACATAAAACTGACTGATAAGTCCAGATTAGGTGAGACGAATCAGGTCAATATATTACCTCACAGAATTTAAAGTGTCATCCATGTACGTAGGTACAAATATTTACTTAGGTATGAAGGAATTTAGTAAATAAAACAAATTTTGCAATACGCTATGCGATCCATGTACACAGTGGGTGACGTAACATGACATTCTAAGATAACATGAAAAATTGCTCTGCCTTACCCAACAATGAACCGTGCTTTACCATATATCCTTCGTTAATCTATAGCATATCATAACAAAACAGTCATTTATAAATACTAAGTATTGGGGACATGTTCAAGTACTAAGTTTGGTAGAAACACCTTATCATCTTTTCGCCAGTAATGGTTAGAATTCGCGTGAATTAATTTCAGAGCTATTTTAGTTCCAATATTTGCGAAACCCAATTATAAGCAAGTTTTCGGAATAGGTTTAACGATTTCTGTGCAATCCAAAAATAATTCGGCTTCTGACAGTTTAATCAATTGGGGATTTATTAAAATTGTCCACAAGGCTTTTGTAGGTATCAATTATAATTGGTTTAGTAGGTTAAACTCGATAATTTAGGTTTTTAATAAGTCACTTATGGATTACTCAAACTACGGAGAAAATTGGTTATCCTTTCATGTACTACATTTGAAATAATTTTTACTTTTCTACAAACAGTGGCAGTAGAAGTATTCAACAATCTGCTATCATAAATAATTTCAGTTTCTTTTCATCGTGTTGTATTATGCATAATACAAAGATTTGTTTGTTGTTATCACCCCCTAGGGCTCTTCCTTTAGATGTATGTCCATTTTTTGACAGAAAAGAACGTTTCTATTTCAATGCTCGATCTTTCACAGTGCTCCTGAACAATATAGCACCACACAGTGTGACTGCAATTCAATGTTCAATGTCCATGCTGTGTGTATTCAATTGATTTCAATGAGAATTGAGAGTTAAAGCTCGAGAAGGAGCTTATATCGCTATATTAACTTTCAATCCAGCTTGAATCCGTTTGTTATGCGTTTCTTTGTGTCAAACGCAGATTGCTATAACATTATATACTTTTAGGCGTAACATATCGCGGCACAGTTTATATTATGCTTTGTATGCAGTGCACACAAAATAATCTTAATGCTACAGGTATGTAAATAGCATTTGAGAAAAAATTCAAATAATGGCAGTGAATTGAATTAAATTGTACATTTACCAATAAATGATGCGAGTTTTGTTATCTTCTGTATTTTCGTATAAGTGGTGCAGTGGCACACTTGGCTTGCAGTCCTATTTTATCATTTACTCAAGCTACGATCGGAATAAGGTGCTTCAACGAAAGTCTTTATGAAAGTACCCAAACTTAATCTCTTCTAACATACCCATTATTAGACATTAAATACAATTAGTATAAAATATCTATATTTAATACTACTTGTAAACATTACAAGTTAAGATGGCCTGGGATGTATACTTCATTACAATACAATTACTTTAGGTATTGTTATTGAGAAAGTTTGAAATTAATGTCACTGTATTATGTAGTTAGGTAGTCCTTATTGCTATTACCTTAACCGTAAGTTTACTTTTAATACATACTTAAAACTCTTTATGTTGTGTAAAACGCATCATAATTGATTGTTATATGCGTTTTCCTTTGAATTTTAGAACACTGTATACAATTACATACTTTACAAAATACTAAGCTCATCGATGATTGTAAATTCATACCGCAGATCAAAATAAAAATATGGGTAAAGTTTATTTCAAGTTTCATCCAACTGCAGATGTTAGGTCTTCTTGAACACAACTGTTATTGTTTTCCAACTTATGCTATCAAAATGTATGCAAATTGAAAGTGGTGATCTCTATTTACATTCAGTTCAACATTTCTGGGCAACTAACCCGTAATTACGCACGTCGTTACTTTATGTTTGCTTTTGTCGGGCGATTAAACTGTAAAATTACAGAAGGTAGGCTTGTACCTCTTAGAATAGAATGGACATCTATTCATTGTTTGTTGCCAATTGAAATTGAGAAGAGTGCAGTGCACTTTAACCCCCAATGAATATTGTAGAACATACAAAACAGTCACCAGTTTAGTTATTCAGTCAACTACCTACGCTAAATATAAATGGTTACAAGTACTCAGCGTAAAAATATCATCTCTTCAAGAATATGATTATGCATACCTAATGCTAAAAAGATGGTACAAGTACATGTAGTGCTTTGCTTACGTAGATTGCAGTGCAGTGCAGTAAATGCAAGTGCATACATCAACAAAACAATGCAAAGAAATTGGAATTTTTAGGTACGCATTACAATGTACAAGGATACTGTTAGAGTTTATGTGCACCTTTCAGTAATACACACGCAATATTCTGCAGTAATTGTTTCGGTAGCACGTGTTTGTATTACATTTATTACTTACTAGGTATCTCAATTTACAGATGACTTATTATCTACCAATTAGCATTTATAAGCCAAATTACTTTCTATATTATTCCATTTTTCCATATAGTAAATATATTGTGACCTGCTCTGAAAGCTTAATGCGAAAATGATCTAATCAATTGTAACCTTAAAGATCTTTGACGCAGGTCCCCAATATAATTGAGCTGGACTACCTAATGAAATAATATATCCATCAAGTGATTAGTTTACTTCATATGTGGAGGTAACGCCGTAAATTAATTTAGGTACAAAGAAATGACTGAAAATGTTCTACATCTTACGGTCAACATAGCACCTATATGCTGGACCTTCTGATATAAGATCAATTACGATTAATTTCCGAAAGCAGTCACCCATTGTTTTCGCAAACAGTCACCCATTGTTTTCGCGAACAGTCACCCATTGTTTTTGCGAACAGTCACCCATTGTTTTTGCGAACAGTCACCCATTGTTTTTGCGAACAGTCACCCATTGTTTTCGCAAACAGTCACCCATTGTTTTCGCGAAAAGTCACCCATTGTTTTCGCAAAGTCACCCATTGTATTTGAAAACAGTCCCACATTGTATTCGAGAACAGTCACCCATTGTTTTCGCGAACAGTCACCCATTGTTTTCGCGAAAAGTCACCCATTGTTTTCGCAAAGTCACCCATTGTATTTGAAAACAGTCCCACATTGTATTCGAGAACAGTCACCCATTGTACTCGAGAACAACAGTCTCCCATTGTATTCGAGAACAGTCACCAATTGTATTCGAGAACAATAGCCACCCATTGTAGTCCAGAACAGTCACCCATTGCATTCAAGAAGTCACCCATTGTATTGGAGGACAGCCCCGGCTAACTGTAACTAATCCCATTGTTCTTCAATTACCAAAAGTCACGTACACATTTTGAAGCTTCCTTGTTACTTTACAACGGCAGTACAGCATGACTGTAATCTGTAAAGTAATTGAGTGGTAATAGTGTAGTTGTGGATGTAGTAAGCACCAACTATAAAGTCTTAAGGATTTTTAGTTTAAAAGCCTTTATTAAGTAAAGCAGATATTTACCGCATACGATAAGAAAGAAATTGCTCACAGAGATTATCATGTATTTAAATAATTATCGGTAACAAAGTCTAATAAGATGATATAAAATGAAAACCGAATTGTTTTTAAGCTTGTAAATAATCTGTCTGACAATTTTTTTCGACAAATTCGTCAACTTTTGCTTCATGGTCTTCTTATTTCTAAAAATAAAATATCGTTGCACGCTGTTGTAAAGGTTATTAGTTATGAAGCTTTAGTAATTGTGTACAGTTTTGATGTACATAAACTATCGCTAACAGGTGTATTATATTAACCTGAAAGCTTGAATGAGATATGCAGGGGCTAAAGGTAGACATGAAACGAACGCTTTAGCAACAAGTAACCTAAGACATACATATGGTATCTTAGTACAATAGAATACACATAATGCTTTACGTTTTCTTTGCTTACAGTAGTAACGCTGTGTAAAAGAAGAGATGCAAGTACTAAAACAGGGCAACCCTCTCTCATGCGAATTCCCATAGCCAAATCCACCCGAGAGTAAGAAGCAAAGCAAGACAAGTCAAGACACCCCTATCCTTACAGAAAGTTACTCACATCAGCTACTAACTACCTTATCTGTGTTGAACAACCCTTTATGCATTGAATTGCATTTTACTCATTTACTTATATTAGTATTATGGTGTATTGTATGTACATGTTATGTTACAATTTGCATTGGGAAGGATATGGGCTGGTTGTTGCTAAGAAATGAAATGAGTAAGTAATGAATGTGAATGTGAATGAAATCCAGTCTCACGCTGGTACTGCTAAGCAAAGCACAGTCTGGCTAGTCTCGCTGCTGGCCTAGGCAATTTTCCATTGAATTGCAATTGTGTTTCGTTTTTGTGTATTGCATTGGATTTTAACAACCAAACTGTAACAGTACAGGTAGATCGATTGTAGTCGTAAGTAGGTAGTCAGAGAGCAGATTAGAAGAACAAAACCAAACTCTCTACTACATTACGTACAAATTACATTAAAATTACTTTACATTTACAGTCTACATTAAAATACAGTATATACAACAACACCGTATTGTCTATGCGATACCATAACATAATACCATACCACACACAGCTTCAGCTATCCAGTTTTGAAAAGAGACGTTTTTATGAAATAGTCGTTTTGTGAAAAGTTCTCAGAATGTATTTGTTCTACTGTTAGTGTGAGCAGATTGAGTAAGAAGACGAAAAACAAGCAATAGCCGCAAAAATCAAAATCAAATCACAACATAACACAACACCGTTACCGAGGTTAGCCTTTAATTATCGCTAGCTAAAGCTTAAGCTAAGCTAAACAGTACTACTGTTTATAAAAGTGCCCTTCTGCATGAGATCATTCCATTGCAGCTGAACTGCACTGTTATATTATTTGCATTGCGTACCTAAGGAAAGAGTAAAGACAAGTGTGAGTGAGACGAGGCAACCTTAGAATACATAGAAACTTGTTTGGATTGTAAAGACAGAAAAGTATCGAATTGAATTAAGCTAGTGATACTAATAAACACTTGCTGTAGGTGCAGATAAACTCTCAACTCACCAAAACAAAGACGAAAAGTTTTTCGCCTACTCTGAAACACACTTATGGGAATTCAAAGTTTATTACACCTACAACAATACAATAGTAGCACAGACAGAACAGAGAACTTTGAAACTAGTAAAAGTATTATCGTTCATACTTGATACTCATACCTAAGCAATTATCTCCATCCCAAATCAAAAATGCTATAAAGGAAATAGTAACCAATTTTTCCTACTAATTATTCGTATCGTTAAGCGAAATTACATTGTTATTATCGATAATTATTACACACTAAGGTACGTGCTTACAGGACTCTAGACACTATCATTCGCACTGTTATTTATGCGATCATTTACAAACGGAAGTGACAATAGAATCTAAAGGACTTGACAGTTTAGCCAGAGTGCAATTCTGTGAAGAGAGAAAAAACAGCAGTGAAAAGCCACTCTGTTTGGTTTATGGAAAAAGACAACAAAGCTCTGGATTGGATTGGACTGGAAGTCAACTCAAAAGACAAGTCAAGTGAAAAAGACGGAAGTCCATTTCACTCTTTCAGCTCAATTGCATGAACACTTCAATTCTCAGCTTTTGTAATATCAACATTGAAAAGTCAGTGCAACTTGATACTACTTGTTGATTGTTGTTCATTATAAATAATTTCCAGTATAAATAAACTTTCAATAGACTCATTCAGATCAAATCGCTTGTGGACTTACGTAGTATTAGAGAACTCTACGGAATTCCCTTCCCATACTACGGAACGGCTCAACACAATACAAATCAACAGGAACAAACGAAACAAAAGAGTGACAATGAGAGTGCACTATTGACGAAGGTAAGGGAAGCTTTTCATTTTCCATCACAATGCAAAACCACTTTTATGCTCTTTTGCTTACTGTGTTACTAGGTATATCTGCACAGGAGACACTTTTATTACCAATATTCATTATTAGATCAACCTTTTATTTAACTATTCATTATCAAACCAATATTCCTCAATTTTATCCCTAATTATATACTTTAATACCTTCATAATGCAATATCATTCAATTTTTCATTACCCTAGAACTATTTTAAGATTTGTAGAAGTGGTAATGCCCGAGTATACCTAATAGTGTCTTGGCTGGAGTATGCCTATTTTGCAAGTACACTTACAATAAATTTTTGTAATTCTATCTCGACTGGATATATAATTGGGCAATTCACTTAGGTTGTCATTCAAAAGTTAGGGAAAAAGTTAGTGCAAACCAGATGCATCCAGTGTAAATGAATAGGTACGTGAACATTAACACCAGGATGTAAGCAAAATTATAAAATAATTTCATTGTTCACTATTAAATTTTATATTTTCATGGATGACCAAGATAGAACGTAAATTCTGTTGTTTACTATCGTGTACCATTGTCAATTAGATATCGGTATATGTACCATAGACTATGACTTTTATTGAGCAAATTAAATTATATCATAAAAATGGTACGAAAATAGACAATAAATGAAACGTATTCAATTCAGGTACTTCTAGTCATCTTTCATTATTTTCTTATAGGAAACGTTTTGATATTGTGTTTATAGATGGACCGCCTGGGTATACATCTTAAATGCAATTAAATCACTAAATAGCTATGAAATTGTACTTATGTATAGTTTTCGTTTCATGAATCATTAATTCGGGGGGAACCTAGTAGGAAGAATAGTAAAGGGTTTATTATTGCTTGAACATTATGTGCACATATTTACAGCGGTCACAACTCACAAATCATAATGTATTTTTTAAATAGAGGCAAAGTCAATGTTACTTCTATGCAGTGTATTTTTAGTTTATAGTAATGATAAATAGCGTCGCATCTCTTGCTATTTCGTTATCTTTGACATGCGATTGTTTAATGTTTCCTCTTTATTATGTAACCTATACCTTATACCTACAATGGAGCTGCGCTATTTATATCTATGTACATGACGTATGTGCTTCATTTATCTTTAGTGTTATTGTTAATAAAAGACCTTTTCTAGCCATAGGACTCCTCAGTGTCCTTCTACTCTTTGTAAGAGAATGTCATCTCCTGAAGTTTAATTATAGAATCTTAGCCTTAATCGTACTAAGAAATTGTCGCACCTGTATTGTCTATGGAATCCCAGTTATTAGAATTCAACGAGGCACTTCCCATTCAATTGCCTAACCAAAGGGAAGTCCACGGACAGAAAGCTGAACAAACATTGATCGTAGTTCTGCTCTTGCTACAAAAAATTTCCAGGGTTAATCTACTTAGTAATTTAATTGATTATAAATGCAAGCTTAGACAAGTGCTATTTAAGTGGCTACAGGTTTTGGTTTGTCATCGACTTGAATTTTAATGTTAAAAGTTTTATTGATTATGAAATGTAGGGTCAATATGGATTAGTATGCTGTGTATTAAGCATTTCATTTCTGTATCTTAACATAGTCTAAAACTCTAAAGTATTCCAAAGTCTGGAAATATTATTGAATTTGTTAAGTTAATGGAATTGTTCTAACAGTTTTATAGTGCAATGACTTTTAAAATTTCCTGTAATAAATATTTTAATTGTTACCCTGAAGAACACCTATGTAGAATTGAATTTTAACTAAATAGTGAAGAGAATTGCGGTGTTAATTTCTAAAATGAAAATTATTAGAATTTTGGTTTACCTAAAAATATTTAATTTGTTTTCCTTTCAGGTACATTTACAAGTGACATTGATGGGGCATTCCTCAGGAAAATGATCTAGAATACTGAGTTGAGTTAAAAATGTGCATGCCTTTATTTGTAAACAATCCTTCGTCCAATAAGAGTTCAAAGAAAGCCATGGGAAATAGCTTTGTTGGAATTATCTCAAAGAACTTCGTTCCAACTATCAGATGACGCATTCCTGTTTAGTAAATAAATAAAAAAGTACGTTAGCTTTGGAAGCTGTAGTACAGTACGTAGAAAAAAATCAGCTCTGAGAATCGTTTGTGCCATAAAACACAATTGATCACCAGTCTAGTTTCAAGTCAAGTTTATAAAAAATTTAAACCATCCATTGAGTACAAAAAGTGCATCACCATCAAGGCAAGAGAGCTATCAACTAATACCGAACCTACCTGTTTATAAAGCTTCTTGAAAGAGTCTCATTAACACGTTTATTTGATTGAACTCGAAAGAATATCTGTAATACTCGTGAGTAAAACAACATTATCAAACCACACTGCAATACAAGCGACCATACAACTTAATACCAGGAGAAGAAACTTTTTTTGATTTACAGAGAACTTAAGTTGACGTGGACTAGAGTCAGTCATCATCTTCCTCTCTATTAAATCTCATAAAGACAACTAATCCTAATACAAGCAGTTCGTGTCTTGCTTGTCCCTTATATTAAAATAAAAACTGTGGACCAATCCAACAACTATTGAATTGTTATTCATGCTTATGGTTCAAGTCAACACATACTACTAAAACTAAAACTCACCTCAATTTTACAAAGATTTTGTTTTAGTTCATTTTGATTTCATTTGACTGCAACTTTCAGCTCCAGTGGCTTGGCTTATCAAAATGAATAACTTACCATTATCAACAGCATAAGAATTCAAACAACTTTTCCACATTAAATCGTGGACTATATCTCAAGATCGTTTCGATATCGAAAGAGAACACAAACAATACTTTCATCAACCACTAAACCATACAATTCTTATCCACTAGATACACAATTCTAACCATATAAACATTTACCAGAAAAACTTGTGCGTCTGGTCATCCTTTTGCTTTGTCTTTATATCCCATGAACTCGTGAGTACATAAATAAGCCTTATTGGAAGAACAAATTGTTTAAGCAAGTGTTAATATCTACAGCAAGGTCAATTAATAAACCATCAACCTGGCTAGTGCAAGTTATAATTTGCCGGCCGCCAAAATGCTTCGAGCGGTGAACTGGGGTGAGAAACTGGGCCATCTCTTTGGTGGTCATCATGGAAGAATTTTAAGAATTATGATAATATTCCTGTGTGCTCTCGGGGTTCTTGTCGGAATCTACCGCGCCCGATCTGATCGTATTCAAAAGGAAATCAGTGTCAGCAACAAACATCAACTTAAAAGGTCAGCTAAATACTACCACTTCTATACTCTAAGTAGCGGCATAACAAATAACCACATAATTTACCTACGGTAGGAATGCCATTACACAGGAAAAAGGCATAAATATCATTTTTCAATAAGGTTCGCTTGAAAACGTATTAATTTATGGATTAGTCAATCTAATAAAGTAATATAATTATAATATTAAATCTAATATACAAAGTTGCTTTACTTTTCAGCGACAAGTAAAATTCAATACTCCTTAACGTAAAAATAAATATTTGTGTTTTATCTTTATCCTAATTTAATACTTAAGAAACTTGGACCATCTACGTTACATGTGTTTGACATACAGCACTGTATGTAGTTTCACAAAGCGTAAATAAATATTTGCTTTAGAAGGTATTTTGCAAGTATTTACTTTTAGAACAGTAGAAGATGACTACATAACTGTATCGTATCCTTATCCCAATTACCCTTAGTTTATAGTTTGTCATAGCAAGAAAGCTTAACGATGGACAGAATTCATGCAAGCAATGCTAATGCATTAAGCAATTTTGCATAGTAACTATTTTTAATATGATATGCATGTAAATACATGACAGCACTTTACACATAAGTGAATATACTGACTTAAGTTATAATACATTAGGTCTTATTGTTTTTAAAATACAATGCTAAGTACCTAAGAGACAAATAACAAGTTTTTGCTTAGTTATCTGCGGTCGTAATGTCTTTACTGGTCATAATGTCTACATAATGGAATATTATAAGTAGTAAACTTATGCTTAAAAATTCCGTGAGAAGGTGAATTGTGCCTACCCAAATTAGCAAATACGTTTAGGTGTTTTAGGTATTCATGTAAGCAAATAATTAAAGGATTTAATGTGAGTATGCGTAAGTAGGACGAAGTGACTTGCCTTGTTTACTTAACTTTAGCATTGAAGATTTTCCATGAGGTTGCCATAAAATGACACATAAAAGATGTAAGGATGACTTGATTTGATTTCTTGTACTGAGGGGGATCACCCAATTTTAAATGTGTTAATGATGCCTTTAGAGCTAATATATTTGAGATCGTATTAAGACAATACGAGCGACAAACAGAACGATAATATCAGATAAGGCACTGCACAAGTACAAACAGGAGATCACAATTCCAAACTGATTTCACCTTCGCACCACCAATGAGACGGAATGGAATCGTTTAATCAAGGATAATCCCTAGTATTGTTATACAGACAAATCGAGATTATCTCGTGCTAACATAGGGAATTTGTACAAAGATATAACTATAGATAGTATAAAAGCTATGCAGTTTCAAGTTTTTATTCCCTCTAGTAGTGTTGGGTGCAAGAATATTTTGAAAAATAGACATAGCAATGACATTGCATGTACAGAACATGAATAACATTTTAATGTGATTAAAATCACTAGTACACTACTGCCCACAAATCAATCCTTGTAAATACACACATTAAGTAATATATCTAGCTAATTTCATTTCATTGAACTTCATATTATACAATTACGCTGATGTACGGAAAGACAATCATAAATGTGCAAGTACAAATAGAAGCAAAGCAGCCCTCTAATTTAATTTAAGCCTGAGGTATAGACTATTAACTGTCTTCTGTACCGCATGTAATACATAGTTGTAAAATGTATGCGTAAAGGGCAACAATGGAAGGTAATTTGTAATTGTACAGAATTATTAGTGTAAAATTGGAAAGTGACTGCATGCATTGTAATTACAACGAAGGGTCACTCGCTAATTCGCTGAATTAACTCATAGTATAACTAAAATTATAAATTACTCGAATTGCTCACATTAGCAAAGATACATAACGATAGTCGATGGCCAATTTCATTATGTACAATTTCAAGTACAAATACAGAATCCTAATGACATTAAAAATACGATGTACTTGCTTTGTGGATTGATTAGCAATGCAATGGGAAGTAGGGATACTTAACCTACGTCTCTAGTCTTTATTACATTATCAGGACGATCCACATAGACAATTATTCTAATTTGTACGATGAATGTGTACGATTAAAGTTTGATGTTGCATTAGCAATGTAGTTTAGTTATGGTGTTATACTTTATGTTCTGGTATACCTACGTAATACTTTTGCAATGGAGATAATACAGATACAATTGCTATGATATTATAGTGTTGGTGTGGTCGGGTAAGAAAATCCTTTCTTCTTGTAAAGCAAACTTGTTGCGGCTAGCGAAGTGAAGAAGGTCACTAGAATTGCAGTTCAATTGACTTCAATTCTTCTTTTATTACATATTTTAAATGCACCAGGTGAGCATAACACATTGTTAGTAGTTTATTATTGTGTTTGCAACTAGATTAATTCTGAGATTAATTTTTCTCCTCGTTATTAGTTTCTGCTTCATTTACAATGCCCTTTACTAGCTGTCAGTCGCTTTGCACAGTGTAATGTCAAAGGGCATCTCATTTCTGTAGGTCCATTGCCACGATCCTATGAATGATAATTATTATTGTATTTACTTACTCTGATAGTCAATTAACATTCTAGATTGCAGCAGGGATATTCAATTGTTAAGGCTGACTTGATTAATAGATTAACACGTGGATAATACGTATGGACACCAGAATGTTTCTAAGAGCATTTTCTTAATTTTTTCACAAGAGAAAGTCACGAGGACTTTGACTTGACTTTTTTTACAGTATCCTATTTTAAGATTTGATCTGATCATGTTTGTTCTAAATTCTAACAAAAGAAATACTTGTAAATAATTTACTGTGTAGGTAGAAGGAACCTTTTGGATCTCCGGTGCACTTGATGCTTCACCAATAATTTATAATTGTTGTAGAATGTTGTCTTTTGTTGTCAGAGGCATTGTTTAATTGAACTGAGCTGAAGGTCATGCTGCATGAGTTTTAGGGACAACACGATCGATATGTAGCACTTGATATTTACACTACTAAGACATTAATAAAAATCAGAGACTTGGACTGAGGCAATGTCAAATGAAAAGCTAACCAATAGGGTTCGATATCTAGCATTGATTCGATATGATACGAATCATTTATTATTAATTGATTTCTGATCAAAGTCAAACTAGTCTTTACATTTGCCTCAAAGGGATATTTAAAGTGAGATTACGACATTGAATTGACTTGATTACGATAATTAGAGCAAATGAAACACGCTGTTGGAATTCTATCACTTTTTTAGGTTAGGTTCTTTAATTCTTTAGCCGATTTGCATGAACCGATGCTGTTCTCACAACTGAAAGGAAAAGTACAACAAATTGCCCTAGGATAATTATCTAGACGATATATTTGACCTACATGATACACGTTATGCTGCTATCAATAAAAAGGACCCTGTTTGCATAATTTGATAAATGATCCTAGAAAAATGGATATACATTCACGCAAATTACAAATACAAATAAACCCATTTCATTAAACGTAGCCTTTCATTCCTATCCTTCGTGATCTATTCATGCTTTCCAGCTGTATAATAATAATAATAAATAAATGTTTACAATGATTCAGTGTTCATTTTAATGTGTCTGCCTGGAGTGTTAACTGATAAAAGGAAAAAGTAGTGGAGACTGTGTTACACATGATTAGCTACTAGATTGATTCTCTACCTCTTTAATGTAAACATGAGATATAATAAAATGAAATCGAGCCAAAGCAAAGCAAAATACAATGCAGGTGTGTTTGCATTACTCAATGGGTGGGCTGAACTCAAGTTCATGTTTTGTCCATGAAATTTCATTCAATTACTTAAACCAACACTCTGTGTGACACTCTGACACTACAAGAGCTAAAGAATCCTTTATGAATGTTAGTACAGCATGATTGGATTGGATCAGGCTTTAAAAAACATGTCAGGAGACTCGTTGACTGGATTAGTAGGTTAAACAAGGCATACACGTAATCGTCACATGGATACTACTATAACTATGTACCTAAAGGCGCCTTTGCACAATAGCAACGTGGAGGTATTCTCTTACTATAGTGTCGTGTGAATGACTTTAAATCTTTATTTACAAACACTCTTGTCAGCCTTAAGCGGAAAGACAAACAAAAAATTGCCGAGGTTCCTCTGCGGGGTTCTTAACTCTGTCGAGTTGATGAATCTAGAAATTTGAGATAAGCTAAGTCAAGATCCGAGTGAATTTAAATAGTTAAGAAAAAACTCGTTTCCTTACAAAGAATAGTTACTTATCAAAAAGAGAAATTTAATACTGAATATTTCGTTTATAACTTACAGCATAAGGTTATCTTGTATCTATATCTGTATCCTTCCTAATTGAAATGCAAATTATCGCGTGTTTAAAGACAACTAGACAAAATTGCGTTGAATATGACATGACATTCTATACTGTACTTGTGTAAAGGGTAAAATACATTAGTAGTTGATGTATTTATCATTAAAACATTTGATACCGCATAGGTACATAGATTAGGTAAACAAAGAAGTTATAACAATACGGAAGGAAGGAAATTTATCTGGAATCCACTCGCCATGAACTAATGTGACTGCTATGTTTCTATTGACAGTTCTTGTGCTCTATTCCTTTGTACACGATTACTGTATAAGTGATACAAGCCATAGTGACAGTTAGTGAAATATTGACTCACTAGGCCATTCCTGCTACTGGTCTCCGTCTTGTCTCATTTTGTCGCTGCAGTTTCCATGTAGAAACAAGGAGTGTGCAGCGAAATGGAGATAGACAGGATGTAAAGTAAATTAATTTAGGGTGTCACTTATTTGCTTGGCTACTTGCAATACAACAACACAATTACGCGAGTCAAGAAATGATATGGTAAGATACACGAAGCATATCTTGGTGAGGTTCGTTCTAATAATGTAATTTGAGTAAGTTTGTTTTGTATTTGTTACAGAGTGCTGTTATTAGTTTGTGAATGTACGAGTTGTGTATATTGTACACTCAGATACAAGTTATAGATACTATTCTTAACAAAGAAAAGCAGCAGACGTAGATTTATATCTCTGCGTGTAGCTTATCTATATGGAATTGCTGTTGTGTATGTGTATTAATAGTTAAGGGTGGCTTACGCAAGATTCCCATGCAAACCAAGCATTAATTTTTATTCTATGATATTCTCCTCGCCTATTTTAAGTTTACCTTTGTTGTGGTTCGGATATATATTAATCTAAAACTCATGAACTATATTTAGCACAGAACAGTACTGCAATAAAAGATTCATTAAATAAATTTTACATATGTATTATAGTATTTGTTTATACTAGTAGAGTTCTAGAGCGTTTGCACTATTATCCAACGTGTTTACCTTACCTTACTTTACTTTATTTTACATACTCCCTACAGCTTTCCAAAGATTGTTAACTACCAATAAATTACAATGGAGTGTAGACTGTATTATAGTAGGCACCCTAACAAATGTAAACTAAAACATGTTTTTATTTCTGATAATATGTAGGTACAGAACTAACAATAAGCAAATGCGATAATTAATAATTGCATGTTAACGTAGCAGATTTGATTTTTACTATGTAAGTACCTATGTACTGTCAGTGTCACAAATGTCGAATCTTGATAGTCTTATCAGCTATATTACAATTGTTTGTTCGTACATTATTTTTATTGTTTCTTTCGAGTAAGTGCTTGTGAGCCGCAACATTTCTGCTTTTGTTTTCCTCTCCATATCCGCACTAGTTAAATGTGAGTATCTTTACTTATGCATTATGTAATTCAAGTAGTAAATAGTTCCGACTCCACTAAATACTACTAATGAGTTAGTCTGAGGTGAACCAAGTCAAGATTTCAACTGATTGATCATTACGTATTAGTGCACTCACAAAGCAAATCATGTTTTTTGCTTTCTATCATTTAAAAAATATCTTTGTTTTATCATTGAATGAGGAATGTATTGAGTTAGTTTTAGTATTATTGTACTGCACTACAGATTGTCTATTGTATTAAGAGGTACAACTACACAGTACCTCGCCCAATGGCAAAATATTTTAATGAAAGCATTTTTGAATGCCATTTTTACATCATGGCCAAATGTCAAGTGTTTACAATTGTCTGACTAATGCTCTCATTAAAGTATCAATATACAATATTTTACGATTTTATTTAACCTGTTTATACACAGAAAATGTTCACAGGTACCTGTAATCACACTTTTATTAGTGTTGGTGTCTATCGCACCTTGTAAAACATGCAAAATACACTTAATACATAGTAAAATTCAACAAAAACTTGGAGCATTTACTTTTGCATGTATTTTGCATGTTGGATAGTTTGTAGAACATTAGAAGTAGGTCTTCTGTAAAGTCATGCATTGTTTGCCTTCCGTTTTTCAAAGGAAACCAATGTAGCACATTATAGATTCATAAATACTTTGGTTTGATTGTGAACTTCCGAATTACATTTGCAATTTAAATGATGTGTGGAGTGGAGAGGAATGAAAAATGGAAACTCGTTCCATTTGTATAGAAACAATGCAGATCACACGTCAAATTAATTTATTAATTCCGTATGCATTTTGCATACAAAATTATTTACTACTGTCTTATCTATCTTTATAAATTTAATGAATGCGAGAAAATTATCAGGGCACCTATTGTACTTCAAACTATTTAATTAGAACATAGACCTTATTAGGTAATTCAGGAATCAGTAATGTCAGTTTATTTGATGTCACGGAACCATTGTAGTAATGTTTATTTGATATACTAATTGCAGGGGGCAGGAGAATGCATAATTTTATAATATTTGGATTGGATTCAAATGCAACAAGATTTTATGTCATTGCACTACACCCTACCGCACTCCATATTGTGTTACTATTCATGTTCAAAGGTAAATAGGAGTAACAGTACACACGATGATTTCTTAAGGTACACCTATGTGTTCATAGTTCATAACCTAATGGGAAATAAGTACAATACCGTGTAGGTGGAAAAGATTTATTTATCAACAAAAGCAAATATTAAACCTAAGTTTTTAATATTTACTTGCTATATTGCCAAATTATGTATCATACTTACATATCATAATTATTCCTCCCTTTAGTTCAACGGAGCATTATTCAAGCTCTGTTTGCTTTGCAGGTGCCAATATTTCCTAAACATGAATTATTAAAAAGGAACTGCATAATGTTTGTATAAATTATAACTATAAATGTCACAATTCATGAGAACCAGTCCATTATGCCTATTAAACATAATATTATGTCTGTACGCATTTATTTCAAGTCTAGGTAAACAACTGCAAAGAATCAGATCATTTATATACATTTTGGCTTAGATTCCCGGAACTTTAGACTGCAAGAGAATTACGAGAGATTTTACACTTCCTAAAGTGAAATATTCATTTAAGGTATGTATCATCATACAGTTTCGTCAGTATCCTCTAGCAAACAGTAAACTTAGGAAAAAGTAAATAAACACAAAGTAGTAAATTACATGCCTTGTTCAGATTATTTTCTCATTCTCTACTATTAGTTAAAAGATAATCTTAAAACATTTAACATTTCCTGTTAAATGGATGCATAAATAATTTAGGTATTGAGTTACCTGTTCCTTTTGCTAAGCACGATTTTGGATTTGTTTTGTTTATGCATGTCTTTTTGCAATTTTATGTAAATAGATAAATAGTACACATGCACTCCATTTCCCAAACTTCCCATCTTTGCATGCACTTAATTTACTTTTCTGTTGTGTACGTAATCGTCCTACTATGTAAAAATGTAAAATTGCGTTGGCTATGCGATTAAACGGTATTTAGCAGCATGAATGAAGAGATAGACATGTTTTGGGAAAAGGAAGAAGGATCGGCCACTTGAATTCTTGCAAGTACCACAAAATAGAGTTTAAAAATTGGTGGAGATGCTATATGGATACATCTGCTGTGATAGTCATTACTTACTGTCTACATTTAATAATACAGTACAGAAACCCTTTTATGGGAATTAGTTTTATTGACAAAACTCTCATAAATCATTTTAATGCAGATTTTTGTCTACCACATCACATGCATTAGAAATTCTTTTCGTATTTTAATTCTCTATCCGGTTTGCTTCGGTTTCCTTTTCATGAGTGTTTTTATCCTGTTGTTATGCAATTGGAAATCTGTTCAGTTCTTTGAGTGTATTGTACAGTGTACCATAATGTCACGTCAGTCATTTCGATTCATTCCACTACATTACATAGTAGTCTCACTCACGGTAAACGACTTGATGTTTACTATGTTACATTAAACATTATATTATATCATAATGTGTATACTAGCCAGACTGTTGTTTCCATTTGTATTTGATGGAAAAGCGTACTTCTGTTAGAATATTGGATAGTCAACCAATATACAAAAAACACAGAGAGCAGAGAAAGACAAGCGAAGAATGGTAGTGAGTGGGTTATGGATCAATGGATCTTAACAGGAATATTATGGCATAGCTCTCAGTCTCTACTGGCATCCATGTATGTGCAAGTATTTTACAATAAGATGAACCTACGTCACCAACACCATCAACGTCAACTTTCAAGAGCAGGCAATTCATGAGCAGAGTCGAGTTACTAAGAAAGTATATATCAAAGTATCATCATGGTTGGAACATACATACAAATACAAATGGTGTAGAGTATACCTTCTGCCGTCAGAAACATTGTCAAAAGAGAAGGGCAAAGAGCAACACAATGTGACTTAGGATAGGTTACATTGAATAGGAGCAAGTCAGCTATATAATTCGAAGCATGGATTTTCTTGAAAGTGAAATCAAGCCGAAAAACGGGTTCACTTCATCTTAGCCATAGTCTCTCTGTATATTATCACCATCAGTGTACCTATAAGTCTAACTGTTCGTGTATACCAAATAGAATTATTAACATCTCTTCTGTAGTCTGTAGCATCCCTCACTGTGGAGTGGAGTACAGAGTGTGTATTCGCTGTGCAAATATTAGTAATGTATGCAGTAAGTTTTCTGCACTAGTACATAGTATAAACTAGTGATAACAAAATGGATCGAATGGGTTTGTAGGTACTACTAGTATGTAGTAGTTTATTTATTAGCATTAAAGATTTACACACATACATTCCATTAACTGATTGTAAGCTGTGTGTTATGTTATGCAGGTGCTGTGCTACGCTGTGCAGCGTACTTATTTAGTTAAACTCTCGTAGTAATCTTTTCCTTCATCTTTATCTCAGTCATCCAATCCGGCCGGTTTACTTTATTTCAATTTGGTTATGATACTCTATACTTTTATGTGCATTTCATGTACTGCACAGAGTATGCACTGCATCGGAAATACTACTGTGGGGCAAAAATCAATTACATCTCAAAAGATTCCTACTCAAGACGGTAACTGTAGTGTATAGTAGTGTGTTATTATAGAAATGCTAATGTTTACGTTAACATAACACTTTCTAAAATATGACTCATAAAAATCATTCAATACTGTAGGTTGTATTTGTATTTGTAAGCTGTAGCTAGTGTCTACTTGCTGTTCCAAATGTCATAGATAGCATAAGCGTCAGCAATACTAATTTACGTATTTATCATTGTATGTAGAAGCATTTAGTGCATAAAACGATCATCAATTAGAACTTTAAGTTCAAATGTAATGCACATGGGTTGGGTAGGCTGCAGATTGTGCATTGTGTACAATTACCAATCGCTTCCTATATAGATTTTTCCATTGTACAGATAAAAGCAGGAATTGGATACAAATTTTCGTTTTCCTTTTTTTAGTTAATAAAAGTTAATTGCTAATTGCAATGAGCTAGAAAGTAGAATGACAGTTTGTACATTACATTGATATCCATGACATTAGAATTAGCACTGACTAGGCAGAATTCAAGCGATGATACTGATACGGCGTGATAAAATAAATGTTGTGGTATAAATGGTTTCTTTTAATGTAACATTAAATTGTTACATAATAACAATGAAAACGTAGCTACAAGAAAATACATAGTAGTGTACTTGCTAAAAATTCAAAATCGCTTAAGGCTAACGATTAGAGTGCACTTGCCAATTTCAGTTACGCAAATTCTACTACTCAGTACACAAAGAAATAGTCCTATCACATCACATCACTGCATCACCGTTCACAGTAGTTCTACTGTTACTACTAGGTAGAATGTATGGCTTACACGTATTTGTTCAATGTTGTGTTACTAACAATAAGTGTGCTGTAAGCCGAACTCTCTTCTTTTCTTTGATGTTTAGCAATGAATGGAATTAGTATTTTTGTTAGCTCATTGTCTTGTGTACCGACGGAAAATTCAGTTGAGTCTACCCTTCATTGTTTATCTATTGCACTACTAATATTACGTATTTACTTAAATACTTTAGATTAGCATGGTAGCTATCTTTCATTTATGTATAATGCTCATGGTGTAATACAGCATAGCAATCTAATTCCCGTATATTTATGAGATGTTTAGCCTTGCTACTCTTGTCAACATTTTCTTTCGATAATACTTTTACTTATTTTACGTTACGTTAATATTAACTAGTACTTAGTCCCTTCTCTATGCAAATCAAACTCAAACTATTATTACTTTATTTTTCCTTCATAATAATAATTTAAAATGCACGCTTTGCCCTAGTATTTGCTTTTAAAGTAGTTTCGGTGAAATTAAAAGTACATTACTATTTAGATTGATTTCGTGTGTAAACACGGTAAGTGCACGTAGTTTACAAACTTGCAGGCAATTTCGCTCCTATTGTTAATTCTATATGTTATGCTCTGTTAGTTTAAGTGTAACAAAAGGGGAAATCCCATTCTATGGCGCTCGTAATAACTTACGGCACTTCCATGTTTTCTATGCAAATTAAGTTTGATTTAATCATCCTTAGTCTTAGTGCACTGCCTGTTTTGTTTTTCAAATGTAAATTGTAGCGTACTACCTGATCTCGCCATTCTAAGCAGCAACGTAAATAATAAAACATTTTATTACATTACACCGAGCTACTGACAAAGCAACACGAAAACACATTTAGGTACCAAGCTTTCGAAGAAAATTGAATATCTCTTAGTAGTTCTTCCAGTTGTACATTGCAATTTTTAAAATTGCGCTATAGATAATGCATATAATGAGATATTAGACCGGTTACTAATTATATTAAATATTCTATAACCACTGTCACGTGACGTAACTATTTAATGATTTTAATCTTGCGTGTACTAACATTGCTCGCTAGAAATATTCGATAAGTTCAAAAAATGGACAATGAACTCAAACCGAAAAGAAATTGCACTATCAAAGTCAAAAGTCAAAACATTTCCTTGATATCGTTGTGAAACCTATTGTAGCTAAAGCAAAAAATCTCCTTGTAGTATTGTCAGAACATCTTGGATGTTTGCCATTATGGTAATTTGTAGATATGATGGCATACTCCAGAAAAATCGTTTCACAAGGGAGTTTTCAGATTTACTTTACACCTTCCCTTTGTAAGGGCAACTTGCACTACTTGCTTTTTGGAGTTAAATGCCCTTATTGTTTGGGTTCAAAAATTTTTATCGTATCTGTATATAATCTATTGAATGGTCAACAAAATTAAATTCGCGAAATTGTGTTCAAATTTTAAAATTCGAAAAAAATCTATTAACTCTGAATGTTGTGGTGGTATTGTCAATGCATAGAAAGGATGGCAAGAATTTGCATGATTGCGTCAATCCTACAAGAATATAAAAGATGTCGTGTTCTAAAGTAATTTTAATGAAATTGTATTGAATAGAATGACATGGGTACTTATTGCGTATCTCTGCCTACATAGACATGTAATTAGATTCTATTCTTTTCTAAATTGTCAATTAGTGAAACGATGATGTTCATTGTACGAAAATAGTGGTGTATAGAATAGGGTCGGAGGAAAATGAGTATTTCAATTAGTAAGGAATAAAGTGAACACAGATTTTGAATTGACAATGCAATAGTTGAGTTGCTTTGATAGATATTGTTGTTCGTTTTTGCGCAACATTTGTATTTTGTTTGCTAACAGAATTTGTCATGGATTAGGGTTGCGTGATAGAGGAATGCGATTGATGTTTTACATACACTAAAAAATTATCATAATTAATTACTAATTGCTATAGACATTACTTTTTACACTAAACAGGGGATCGAGATTATTGAGATTATAAACTTGACTGAAGTGAATAGTTGAACATGTGCAGTAGAAACAATAAAATTACGTTCTAGCGATTTAAAAACAAGTGCGGAGATGTACGATGGACTATTCGTATTCACCAAGTTTGTGTTAATGGTAATAATTTTCTCATTATCACAAACAATTTATTTTTATAGTCTATGCTAAATAGCATGTGATGAAACAGTGCTGATATACATAAAGTGTACACCAAAACTTGCGAAATTTTCTCATGTAAGCTGACTTGACTCTCTCTAATAAAAAAAATATGTGGGATTTATTCTAATTTACGACTCGAGTTTACAAGCATATGAGCTGATGATGAGAAGCGAAACAAAGCTATGAATTTAATGTAGTTAGAGTGTTTGTGCTTTATATGTATTATAGCATTAGTATGCAAAGATATTTATTTGTGGCATAAACGGAGAATATAAGAATAACTCTAAAAGAAGGGATACATGCAGAATAAAACAAGAAAGTGCCACATGAGACAATATAGACAACAGGGAGGACAGGCCAAGATAGAGCAGGCCATGTGTAACTCTCTTAACACAGTTATGTCATCATTGTCAGTGGATTGTCACTTGCCGTCGTCACTCGTTGTGTTCATGATTGCGTCTGAATATTATATGATCGAATCTTTAAAGACTGAAATTTGTACATACTGCATTGTAGAGCAGGGTAGTTATACTTGATATATTTGGAGTACAGAGACGCGAGCCCAAAATACAGATAGAATTGTTTTATGCAGAAGAGAATGGTGCACTATGATATAAATGATATGATTGCTTGCTTTGCTGGTTTTATAATGGATTTTGCTTCCGTATTGTCTTTAAGTTAATTTAATACTGAGTCTGAAATGAAAGAGGGAATGGAATGCAATGTAAGTTAACGCAGTACAGTAGAAAGACAATTTATTCTTACTAACATTAATGTTATGTAGAACAATGGAGCTAGAACGAATCCCAAGATAATATACAGAATAATATGTAATCCTTACTTATTGCCAGTAAGAATCTTTTAGTAGTAAGGTTTAGTCTGCTCACTTCGTCTGATGTTCAGTTCAGTTCTGTCTGTTGTGTAGTGTTCTGTTCTTATTACATATTTACATTTACTACATAGGGATACAAATAGTACGTTTTATATACTTATCTATTATTATATAAGTGTGTGATGTGAGTGAAGCATATCTTTGCAGTATCTGCAATCTACACAGGGAGAGAGAATGAGAAATGCGTAACACTTTTCAGTTTGAGATATTAAATCTTTTGCAGGTATTACGTGAATGACTAGACTAACAATAAACTACTCTTAGGCTACTACTGTAGTTAGGCCTCACAGCAAAGTTGAAGTTAGTGTGTAATATTATCTTATCAAAACGAAGGAAAGAACGGCTTGGCTTTGATATTCGTGACTTTGTTGGTTTACTTTCAGTAAATGTTATTTTCTTATCTCTTCTCTCCTTAGTGCATATGTTATGTTATATAAACGTGGTAGGTATTTATATCTTCACTGTTGTTATCATTGTGAACGATATGAGTCATGTGTATTGTACAACTATGACATGATACGAACACGTTATGTTAATAAATCATAGATGAGACAGAACACTGCTGCAGAGCTACTGTTTTTATTTACTATGCAGTGCGTATTTATACAGGATGAGTTATGTTCTAATTGTTCAAATTTCTCGGTACGTTTCACGACCATTACATACTTCAATCTATTTAGAAAGCTAAACACAGCTCGCAGTTCGCGATTAGATGTTTCTGGGTTGCCTTTGATTCTATTTATTTGTTATTTATGGGAATTTACGATATTACTGCGACTTTTTCTTGTCTTGTCTTAATCAAAGGTGACATGGACATTGTAGTTTTTAAATAAGTGACATTGATGAATGATATCTCTAATAGAACACGACCGATTTTTATTTAAATCAGAAAAACAATCTAACGAACCATGTAATTGCTATCTGAAATAATTAATACAAGACATTTACTTGCTCATTAACGTTAATACGTGTTGTAGAAACATTGTACAGATTTGAAAATTACACAACCTCATTACGGCAGGTTTTACAATAGAAGTAAAATCAGATTCAGACGAGTAAATTGTGATATTTTAATATATTTGGGGTTTCTGAACATTTTGAATTGTGTATGTACTTTTGTAAAGGTGAATTACCTTATATAAATCAAATCTTGTAATCAGGTAACCGTTATCGATTGAGTGAGCAAAGGCAAGCATGTAAAATCTTAACTTTGTTCTACTTAAATTTTTTAAAACAATTGCAGGTCCATAAAATACAAATATTATAACATTTACGAGTTTCATATAAATCTGTGGCTCGCAAAATTGATCTACTTAAGTAAGTAAATTTTCATTAGGAGGTTGTACTTGTTTAACAATGCAATAGTGTGTGTATGTGTAATGCAAGAGTTCAACTTTGCCGCTTATTAAATTGACTGAGTAAAATGGGCACCTGTTTCTTACGGATGTCTGCCACAGCAGAGGAGATAACAGAAAATGGACTAATAAGACCAAATATTATATACATTACGAGATTGATTTCTGGATAAGATGGTAAAGATTAGAAATGAGGATAGCCAGAAAAGAAAAGGCAGAAATAGAAATCATTTCAGTAATATAAACACAATGGGTACGCAGGTAAGTCAACTCGGCTAATAATATTGATAAGTTTTGCTATATAAAGGCAAGTCACTCCTTCTACAGTTCTCGTACCAATTTCATTATTACATTGATGCGAGCAGCTATTATTACCTACATTAACTCATTACACATTAAGAGAATGCATTATTATGTGTACGTATGTGTTACTTGCAGTATACTTTTCGAGTTATTTAGGTATTTAGTGTATAGAAGTACCTTATAGAGTATAGAATAATAAATGTTGAATATTGTGGTTATACAATATACGCTACAGTTATATTACACGTTCAAGATTTTATGTTGATGTAAGTAGGCAGGACTGGCAATGTAGCAGAGAAGTACACATACTATAAATATTCTGTATTGCAATACATGCATTCGCAGAAAAATAGCGAATGAGAGTATGTCGCAATAAGAATAAATGCCAATGAGATAAGGTTACAAACTGATGCACTGGTTGGAGGTATAATTTGTTATAGGTAATAATATTATTGCAAGTTGTACACTATAAGTTCACATAATGCTACTATTGTACTAAGTCGATACAAACAGTTAATGAGATTCTATAGAGACAAAATTTACAGCACGGCAATCAGATAATAAAAAGTGCAATTTCTTACTTATGTTCTATATACTCCCAGTAAACGTTCTTTACACTTCACATAGGTGTAAATTAAAGTGCAAAGAAATATAATTTAAAGCACTCCAAATCTGCATATTAGCTACCTATTTATAGTTTGTGACAAGTCGAAAGGAAATGTGAGGGATGCCTTCTTGCATATCTCTAGTTATTTCTTGTAACAATAACAATTGCCATTATACTATATATGCAAATGCAATGTAGGTGTGTTGTGTTGTAGTTGTATGTAAGTAACTACCTGTGTGTTTGTGTGTTGTGAACGGCTATGTAACATGTAATCAGCAATTTCAGATAACTCTTCCATCTGCACTCCTTTTATTCGTTTCACATACAGGGAAGGTAATTTACTGCAAGAATGAAAGGCTAAGTAGTCTATCTCTGTTTCATTGATTGTGAATCAGTTTGAATTAAGAACGTCTCTAACTGAGTAATAAATTACAATAACATCGATGATCAGTTCTAAACGTTCATAAATAATCATTCCATTGATAGTCTACTCAAGTATTTTCTCTCTTCGTAGCGGCTGTGAACGGCGAGTGTCAAATATTATCTCAACTACCTGTGTGTATTAGTTAGTTAATGGAACGCTGTCTCTTTGACTCCACAATTTACTTATCAATCATTCTCCACTATTAATTCAGGACGAAACAACTGATCTCTTTCTTTGAATATTTATTACTATCAAATGAATTGGTTGTGGTACGATGTCCCAATACGATATTACATATCCATAATACCAATCCAGAAAACTTTAGTGTATTATATCACTCCGTATTGTTTTTCATTATGTATTACTTAACAATACAATTCCCTTGATCGAGTGACATACAATGTGCAAATATATAGTGCTTTAGTTCTCAGTTTTCTATACTTTATTTAGTAACTTTATGTACTACACAAATGTACAACCCTAAGACATTTTAGTAAACTATTGTGCAAACAATATGCGTACTGTAATTTCATTTTATTTTCATGATTTACTTAGCTTTGAAATATTGAAATTCCGCTTATGCATGATATCACATTTAGTTTTTCTGAGAATAAAAATGCCTTTTTGTTTGTAAGTCATAAAGCGTTCTCTGTTTCATTGATCTATTGAATGTAGTAAGTTTAAATATTATTATAATTGATTTACTATGTGACGTATTGCTGGAACTAACCAGCTAGCAGCTCTAGTAACAAGTATAAATAATAAGTATATTATTATGACATTTTCAATGTTCAAATGTTCATTTAGCGTTGTACATGAATAGAAATTTTGTATTGAACTAATGTACATAAAACTGAAGATTTGTGTAAGTCGGTATAAACGAACTGTCTGAAAATCAGTATGTACCTCCATCCGATTGTGAATCGATTTGAATACGCTTAACCTACTAAGCAACTAGGAAATGAGTTCTAAAGCTTCAATTTGAGGTACTTTAAAACATAAGATTCATGGGCTAGTCTAGCTATTTACCACATTTTCTCATCAGTAAAAATGTCTTGAAACCGCAACAATGGCTAAAGAGTTCCCTAAAACCCATTCACTTCATTCTTGCACAAAGATTGCCTGACAAACTGCCTGAAACAATGGCATTTATGCACAATAGTATAAAAGCTGAGTTTGATACTTATCCTTAGTTAGAGATTCAATTAACCTTATTACCACAATATTATGCACACGTTTTTTACTGTCTGCAATGTTAATATTACATGTGAGATATTACAGTATGAAATGAAAGGAAGATAGTAATAATTATAAATACATAATTGCAATTAGTCAGATATTATTATGCAAAAGGTAAATAATCTTTACATTGATTGTTATTTTTTAAATTCTGATTCCTGAAGTTTTGTATTTCTAGTATTTCTACATATTGCTAATTAGAAGTTGACAACAGGTATTTACTACTGTTTGAGTTTACTGCTACTACTGCATGAAAATGAGTCACTTGTACTACAAAGCTGATGTCAACGATATTTAGGTGTTGTTGTTTATACAGCATAAAGTTCCGTTATGTTTGATACTGCTAACTAGCAGTCAGCAAGCTTCCACATATACCTATTAACACAACACCGCAAAGCAGGTACGTACTACGCTACATACCCTATGCATACGTAGTAAATATTTACGTCCATGTGATACTTATCTTTGTGCTAGTGGAGAAGAGAGTGTTGTGAATGAACAGCACGAAATTTTAGACTTGCAAAAATAATTATTTAAAGCATTCTCTGCATTGATTTCATGCGTTGAATTCAGCAAACTAAAGTTAGTTGGCTGACTCTGTGTGAATCAAGTGAAGAGAGGACGAGTTGACTAGAAACGGAACAAGTTATTGTAAAAAATGCAGTTGCAGTGCAAAAACAGAACAACATCATTGTCCACTATATACCCTAGAGCAATAAGAAAGGGGATTACACCCGTTATTTACATACAGGTGCAGTAACACAGTTCTTATATGTACGCATTGCAATCCACACATTGCATTAGCAGCATAATAAAACAGATGAGTTAATACTTACAACCAATGATAAAAGTTATCAATATAGGAAATGCATACAGCGACCAATGCAAAGCACTGTTCTCAATATTTGTAAACTCACTTGCAATTCTAGAATCTAACATGTATTCGTTGTGCAGCGTAAGAAAACGTAAATGGAAAAGTTTTTTTCCATATTTTAAATGATCACATGGATCTGTAGTCTTCTTTAGATTCCACCGAAAGCACAAAATGCTCCGTATTTAATAATGTACTTTGTTTAACCAGTACAAAAAATACTTTTCTTGAAATTTAATCTAAAGTGAAATTGTAGTGCATGCTTTCGAATAGATTATCCTTATTTCGCGAAATTGAATAATGATTATAATTCAGCAGGAGCTGATTTGTATTTATCGTGCAGATGAGTAATGTTGACTAGTTTTGCAAGCAAAAGGAGATTGAATTAAAAGAACATCAATAAAATTCATCCTCTAATTTGTCTTCATTACAATAATTAATACACATTTTTCTTTCAGCCAGGCTACTTTGCCAAGTACAGTATTGAGCCAACCGGTTCTTCGAATGAATACGGGAGTAGAGAAAGAAGCTTTAAACTATACTTTAAAAGATAAATCTGATCCCATGCAGAGAAAAACATATATTTTAACTAATTTGTCTTTTCTGTTAAACGAATACGTATGGAATGAAAAGCATTATGTGCACAAGCCAACAATCTTTATGATTAAATTCATTAAAACTGTCACAAATACGTAATTATATAGTTGAGGAAAAGTACAGCGTTTGAGCGTAAGCCAAAATTTTGTCGTGCATGTAATCGTTTGGGTGGAGAAGGAAAACATGGTGTTTAATAAACCGTTTGAATGTCCATTTCATGTTTTATAAATTTGTACATGCCGCAGAACGGGTCTAGGTCTAATTGTAAGTATACGTTACAGTAGTGGTAGGAAGTAAAGTAGAATATTCTTACTCGGAACACATTAATTAACAGTTTTTCCAAATTGGATTAATTACCTATATTTTGGTACCATTTTATCCGCACATGTATTTTCGCTATTAACCATAAATGGTAACCTTGAAAATTGACATTGCAAAATTACCAATCGATTTATGTGTCCCAAAAATTTCTGTGTATATAGTCAAGAGGGAGAACACGATTTAAAGGGAATTGTTATCATTAGCGTAGTTTGTTGGTCAAACTCAATTGGGAATTCGATTTTCTAGCCTTGAAATTATTCATCCTGCGCAAACACTGTTATTTTCTGTATTCAGTATATAGGTAAATCGAATAAAGGTTTTTAAAGTGACGCAATGGGATTGTGTATAGCATTACGAACCTAGTTTTGCCTTGAATTCAGTTCAGACTTGAATGCGAATAACTCATGGGTAGCAAGATGAATTTTTTGACAAGGCTTTAACTGTCTAACCCAAAATTCCGAGACCAAAGTGCTAATAAAGGCGAACCGAGTGGAATATAGGTATACACAAGAGTACAAGTTCAATGCAGAATTATCAGCAATAAAAGAGAATAAAATAAAGAAATATCAGTGGAGGTACATGTACATGTCAGCAGTTTGGAACGATTACATTTCTTAACAAGGACTAAAGCCAATGGCAACTTAAGTGAAACAGGTGCATCCAAACATGAAAGGCTTTCAGTACCGCCACCAACAAAGGCACACCATTAAACATAAACATATCACCAACATTGCTCGCTTGTTTACAATTCAATAAATCATTATATGTAGGTATCCAAATGAGTAGATTAATGAATTAGGTTGATTCTTGTAATTTCGTTTGTTCACACGTTAGGGCAGATTTGCATTAGTCCCGTTTTACAGATCGATACTTTCTTCATGTTGTACGAGGAGAATTCGAATGCATAATTTATACCTACTCTGTTGTGTGAATGAATTTTCAAGTACCCAAACACACATGATATCGTACCAGCAGATGTGTTTGTATTTCGCATCGTACACTTCACATAGGCAGAGATGCTATTGGTATTAGCGATGTATGCTGTTGCTGTGTATATGGAGTTGGAAGCTGGATGTATAGAATTCGCATCGTAGTTACATTTTATTGACTAGACTTAAGATGAACATGACATGGAGGTTCAAGTGGACTCAATGAACTCACAACAACATTGCACTACCTGTATAAATCTAGTAAGTAATGTTTTATCAATTGAGGTTATCATTAGTATTCTTTTGCAGTAGGCTTTATAGACTCTGTCTTGGGCTCGGCTCAGTCTTACTCTCCTTAACGATGTAGTTTAATCTACGAGAGTATTCGACGTGTGCAGGTCCAATTGAATTTTAAATGTCTAACTTCTGTCAATCCATTGTTTATTGAGTTCTGTTTTAAATCTAGTAAATAATTGAACCTGACCGACTGACTTAACTAAACATAATCACAAATTAAATTTACCACCTTATACCAGTTACCTATAGTACTATGCCATGTATGTACAATGCCATAACCGAATTCCAAAACTTGATGCGTAAATGCGAATTCTTGAGTTGCATATACCTGTCTCAGTTTTATTTATTTATTTGTGTACTGGTAGGGTTTATAAAGATTTAATATGATTCTTCAACCATATACAGTGTGAACATAAGTTTCAGGTTCACTTTTGCATTACAGCGCCTCATTTATAAACGGAAATTTTGATTTCTTTAGCAATTTTCGTATGCTGTGCTGTATGATAACGGTGAGGTGACACTAAGTGAAGCCTGTTAAGTGAAAATTATGTATTAATTTTAAATAGTAATGTAGATTTAGCTTAGAAAAATAAATACCAATACCGATATCCTAGAAGTGGACGAGTAAACGGAATATCATTGAAAACACTTTTTCTCTTCTGCATTGTGCATCTGCAACTCACTGATTCTTCTACACTAGTAAACATTGATCTAAATAAAAACTAGAACAATCAGAAATTGCTTTGCACACGTAAGTATATTAAATATGTAAACAAAAGTAGCTTCAGTTCAATTCAGTGTAATTGTATATAAATTTTACGCTAACAATAATCACCCTTCTAAGGAGAGGCTGTAAAGGCTATGCTTTAAATTACTTATATTTAACGACCATAGGCCATAGATAACTACAGTGAGATAGCACATTACACCAAAGTAGTAGTGGTAATGTGTGGTGTGGTGATAATAAAATAGCTACCTATGTGTATATGACCTGTGTAAACTAGTAAGCTTCTCTTGTAGGTAATAACAATAATATTACACTTCATAAACTATAACAAGGTATAACATTCGTTTAAACCTTTATGGATTGATTTTGTATGAGAATTAAATTAGAAATTAATTTATACTACTTGAGTAGATGCAGCATAACACATTCATATAGAACATAAACCGCTGTGCTTACATACATTTCAGAAGACTAGGATTTACTTGTTAGTTATTGTTATTATATTAAGCAAAGATTTGCAGATGCATGCAGTATTCATTTAATCTATTTTGTTAAACTGTGGAAGCAATGCTGTTACTATGTATTTGAACTATAAAAGATGCTGCATGCAGTAAATCTGAAATAAAACTGTTCCCCTTGTTAGGCATAGTATTTGCTGTTTGGTCGGCAAGTCGGCATGGGTAAGTCTTTTCGTCTGCTCGTCTGGCTGTTGTTGTTATATCTGTAGAAGTTGTAGTCGATCCTGTCTGGCTATGCATTCTGACTAACGAGTCCCAATTTTTGCTGCATTGCCGCTTTTTACTCTTAGCAAAGTAATAAATGCAGAACACAGTTAGCAAGCCAAAAACTCGTTTCTTTTTCTTTTGATTCAAAATCAAAAGGCATAGTGCATCGTTGTCTTCGTCTGAACGTCACGGTAGCGTACTTTGTATTTTTTATTATTCTATATTACATATCTATCAGTATCAGTACAAAAAACCCATAAAGCTTCCAAAAGAAACTCTTTGTTTCTCTGATACATTTTATGTTCCTCTGAAACATTGCCGCGTGCTGACTAGTGGTGTAGATACTTTTTTATTGTACTTCCCATTATATATTTCACTTTGATTAATTTAATCGAAATTACGCTGCTGCTGTACTCTCTTTGACTGAAATGAAAGAGCCAAAATTTAATTAGCTAGAATAAATATGTTCATATGATAGACAAGACAAAACAAGGCTTGCGTGCTCGTGAAAAGGAAAACTTTGGCAAGCAGTAACAATATTCAAGATATAAAAATGATTATTATGGTAATCAATAGCAATTGCATATTCCTACTAATCGTAGTGAATCATTGCTATTAGGAATGGAAAATGTTCTTGAATCATGGTAATTCGTGTCATGTCATGAATAAGTCGCTACTTATCATTCTCCCCAATAAACTCTTTCTATCTCCATAAGGCAGAGTCAAGAAAAAAAAAATCATTTCAAAGTTATCTGGTTAATGAATTTCGAATACTTTTGCAAACTGGAAACAAATACGTGGTGAATGGTGAATTGCTATACCCCCATGTAAATACGTGTTAATAAATCTGTATTCTAGTTCATTATGTTGATTTGCATTGAAGTACCAATTTGTGGAGTTGTATGTACTACTTGTGCAGAATTTTTATTTTTATATCTTTCCTTAATTATGCCATGTTGCACTAATAATCACTGCAGTGGTTATGCTGAGTGTATTATTAAATCTTACTAATTATGTAAACGGTAAGCTTGAGTTTAAAGAACGATAACATTTAATTATAATTTCCTCGTCAAAAAGTACCTGTCACGTATTACGGACATTCTTAGGGTTAGTAGGTTACGTTGGGTTGTGCATTAGCAGTGTAAGAGTGTAACCGAGTTTGTATCAAAATAGGAACTACATTGCAGAGATAATTGTATGCAGTGGATAAGCAACTGATGAAAATTTGACACTAATTTCTACATTTCAAACTGCAATTTAATAAGCATCTAACAAATGTTGATAAGGAAATCTAATAGTAGTTTCACAGACAAATAAATTACTACCTGTTTTTATCTAATACCAAATTGCATCTATTCTTGACACGTTTGCTGAAATATGTATAGCTAGTGATAAAAAAGAACCTTTTGTTTCTAGTATTTTGTAAGCAGTACCATTGCAAGTGATCTAATAAGTATATAGAAGTACCTACCTGTAGAATTCAATTATTAGAATCACAATTTCGTTCTGTTGGACATTCTAGGAGATAAGTAGTACTCGTATAGGTACATATTCAAGGAAATAGGTATAATTTCTTTTTTATTATTAGTGAATTCACGGTGAATCTCTTGGCTTATAGCCAACAGGGTCAAGGTAAAGTTTTTGACCCACATTTATTGCCTATTCGTTTATGTTCTAGGGTAGACTGATATTATGGGAAAACGCAGAGTAGACTAAACAACATTTTGGTCCACCTACCGCAATTGTCTAAATGACAAACTTTATTTGTAATCTGTAGAGACTTGTACTTATTGTTAGTAATGCTTGCAGGCTCGATTTAGTATCAGCAGTTATTCAAGTTGTTTTGTATAGTAACTCTATTAAAATAATAGTTTATTACCAATATTAATGATTGTTCACGCCAAACTGAAGGAAAAAGTTATTGAGTACGTGAATGCTCTAAGTAAGACTGGAAGATTTTTGTGGAATTACAATTAAAGGTGTGTCTATGGTAGTTAATTTAAGATTATAAAGATGTAATAACTAATAAGTGAGGCTTTCCTTTAAAAATTAGGTAAAGGTAAAGTTAAAGGTAAGGTGAGTAGAGTAGTGTAATGTTGTTTCGTTTGATTTGATCGTTTCTCCTGCATTGGGTAGGCAAATGAATTTATTTATTTTCTGTGCCTGACATTATTATTGACATTTATTACAGAGAGAGGAACATAACTTTTTTTACATGGATAGGACTACAACTACAACCCCTGAAAATGAGATAAGATATTATTGGTATTGAATAACAATAAGATGAGAAAGTGATTTGTTTTCGATTTGATTCGAAATGTATCAATGGAAATTAAACTCACGAGTTGTAGTAGGTACGATCCACTCCACAATCAATATTAGTTGTAGGCAGCAGTAAAAGAGGCAAGCAGGTGTTATTGAATTGACTGTGAGATGACTTTGAGAATATAAAAGACTTGAGACTGCAGGCAGTAAGTAGCCGACTACCGTTAGCTGACATTATCTACTTATGCATTACTATGTGCTAACTAAATTGGATGTTTACAAAATTAACTCTGACTGTGAGCAATAAAATTCTGGAGGTTTTTCTCATCTTGTTACACTAATAACAATCACTAAGGATAACTAAGAAAAACAGACAGGCACATCCACATGAATTTTTGTGTAAATTAATATCGCAAGGACATGGCGTGCTTTAAGTGAACTTGTTTTCCATGTAAATGTGCAAAGGATGATTTGTGTGAATGGAATGTATGAATGCTTTACTTACTGTTGTGATTTGACTTTGTGGAAATGATATTCTCTTTTTGAATACGTGAGGTATTAACTTAAAGGAACCTACTTTTCGTTTGGGTACCTGCTCATGCTCAGCCTCATATGAACCTGCCACTTATTCTATTACCTAAAACATTAAATCAAACCATTAGGGAACATTTTCCTTGCTTCGCTGGAGTACCTTATTTAAATTCCCACTGCGATGTAATTGTTATTTAAGTGTGTCTATTGACACCCTTGTACTTTTCAATGTTTTCATGCAAATTTTAATATTAACGAATCAGGCAAAACCTCACTCTGTTTTTTGCTCTATTTATGCTAAGAAAATTGAACACAGTTCAGTGTTGTTTCCCCTCAAAGCCTGTTAAACACAAATTGTGACAATGAAGGGGTCAGATGAAAAGGTATCGTTTTCGCAATTTAATTAAAAAATGCAAAAACAAACAAAGTTTGGAGGGGTCATCCAAGAACTTTCTTATATGAAATTACTCAGTCTTCCAAATAGTGAAATAGTGTGACACTTGGCAAACCCGTAATATACATTGTGCTTCACCCAAGGTAAACAAAATCTCTCTGACAAACTGATTAGCAGGTGCAGACATCCCGGACGTAGCCAAAACTGCACCCTAATTTAATTACATTGGAAAATTTTAAACTAAGCTATTCTATTAGGTACTATATAGTTTATGGGCTTTGCACTTTTAAACTATTTTGACCTGCTCATTTATGAAGTATTGCAAATTTTACGGTAATCTATTTACTTTCATTTAATACCATTTTTAATATGAATTAAATTTATATGCCAATGAATTTTACTTTTTAAGAGCCAAAATAAGTACTAAATTCGGATATGAAAGCGGTTCTTTAAAATTTTGGAGTCAATTTCGAAGTTAAATAAAATGTAGTTCTTCCTGTTCTAAGTCTTGAATAGGTAAATTGGAATACATGTGTTTTAATGTAACTTTATTTTCGGCTGCTTTGAGAGGAAAATCAAAACTGAAATACAAATACCTATGTCAAAAAATTGCAAAACAAATTATTTCATGGCAAAGAAAACAACATTAGAAAATCGTAAAATTACTTTCCTAGTTTCAAAGTTACAGTATGTTCAAGGTGCCCTAAATAGTCATGGCCCCTATTCTTGGGGGCACACTACGACCTTTGAAACTGCTAACTGGTTTCTAGCTGCCAGTTTTGTCAAATCAAATGGCTGTCAATCTCTGCAAAAGAACAGGCAGCTAGAAATTTGTTATTTTTTCATCATCTGGTATACATAAGCTTGAGTATTTTTGGGTTTTAAATTTTTTAAACATCAATTTTAGCAAAAAATTTAGAGGATAAAGATTAAAAGTGAACTTATTTAATTGGTGAAGGGGTTTAGTATGAAACAAAACGCTCTTTGGAAGGATGCTAGCCTTCCAACCAGAATTTAGACTAGGTAAAACCAAAATGCCTTGACAACGTATCTAGTAACAAAGCGATGATTGTTTGAAAAATACATTAAATAACTTTTGTAGGATGAACAGGGAATATTTTCTAGCATTCGGTTGTCGGATGCTATAGCTATGGTTTATTTATTGAATATTCATTCCCTTTTATGTAATCTATTTTTCAAACAAAGTATGTCGTCACCTGGTTATAGAAAAAATATTTTGTCAAGTAATCTTGGTCAACTGAATTTTTAAACCATAAAGAAGTGCAGGACAAGAATCAAAGCAATAAATGCATCGTGACGTATTCGGCTAACATGTCAGTTGCTTTTATAGGAAACACTGTATAGTTACGTTTATTAAAACGATTAGCAAACTTCTATCCTTGCAGGTTGTTTTGTCATTATATTTTAAAGAATGGTCAAACACGACAAATATATATAGTGGAACTATGGGTAACAGGGTAACCAAAGAGAAAAGAGAATGAGTTTCCAAAAAATCTCGGTAAAAATGTCAATGGTTGGCCCCTAAGTTTTGCTAAAATTTTGCTAATTTCTATGGAGATTTTGGGGGGTTTGAAATTGATACTTTTTCATCTGACCCCTTCAATTCTAGGTCAGAACTTACACGAGGATGATTTATTGACTATGGACAAAAAATTATTTATTCCATAAAATGTTACACAATCACTGTTATTATTCAACTAATATTCTCTGATTTTAACACATTATACTATTTACCTCTAACAAACCTCTTTGCGATTCAATTTGCTAAATTAAAAGTCAACGCCCAAAGTTTAACAACTCTGGAAATTAGGAATCCTCTCTTTTTTGACGTGGAAGTAGAAAAGACGATTTCTCGTAATGAGTAAATAACAACAAATTAAATTATACCAATCCTTGGAAATCAACATTATTTTGACAAAAATTTGATTTGTAGATTAGAGCACCTTCAAATTAAACATCTTACCACTTTTATGGACAAATAAAAAACATGGTAGCATTGGTACCATTAAACATGATTTTTAAGTTATAATTTATTAGTATATTATTGTATAATAGATTTGTTAGTTTTTTCATAGTTTTTCAAAGAAAACTGATATCATTATTATGCAAAATGTATTTACTAATTATATGCCCTTATAAGGTGTGTTGCCCTAATGAAACCAATTGGTACTGCAAACAGCAACAGAATACAATTGACCTGCCATCGCCTTTTTATAAATATTTGATAGATTACGTGGATATTACGTCTTTGGTTAACTTAACTGCAATAGGAAGGATAACGTGTACAAACTTTCGTTTTCTTCTTTATGCAATGCACATATAAATTAGAGAATGTACAAGTATAATCTGGTTTTTATTGCCATCAATCAATGCATGGTGCAAAATAACTTATTTATATTGCGAGCAATCTTCGTTCTTGTCGAATATTTCTGTTGGTTGAGTGAAGAAAACTGTCAATACAATGTTTACAGAGTAATTTTGAACTGTTTCAATTTAGTGAAGTCAAAATAGCCTAGAACAAAAGGGAAACAAACTTGTATTGTGCCGAGGACAGAATTTGCAAGTTGCTGATGATTGTTTAAATATTTACATCACATTCTATCAATAGGTATGGTACACTACAGTAGAATCTAATCTACCTCATCGTGCACAGTCAAAGTCTATTGCGTGATGTTTGGCCATGCAACATAATTTACTTATTCTTTAAATTCATGTATTATAGATCTCTAACCAGATATAGTTTACAATCATATACGTCATATAGGAGGAACAATTAAATATACAAGTGAACAGTGCTATATAATGGAATAGTGAATAGGAATGATAAAAGTATGCAGAAGTTTGGACTTTGAAATTTGAATGTTTAGTGGAACTCTGCCTAGAATTCTATTTTGATGCATGCAAAGGAAAATCTGCGCAATCAATCAGCATAAAGGACAATTGTTTACCCAACTATTTTACGAGTACGCCATAAAAATACAAATTCTTGTGTTTTATGTTTTTGGTTTATTTTATTGCTTGGAATAATTAGGGCTGCATTAAAAAACAGCAGAAAATGACATTTTCATGTATCTGCGTTCTACAATGCTAATCTATTCTCTTTTAGCCAGCCATTAGCAATTCCTTTTCCAATCAATTTCATAAATCCCTAAAAGCCTTAGGTTCAAAAACACACCAGCCGTAGGTACTCTAGTTAATTTAGCTGGCGCAAGCTTGTGTGTCTTTCTCATAAAGGCTCTCCTAATGGACAAAAACAAAAAGTTTTCTCCTTTCCCTGACAGACAAATCTGAAAAGTTAATCTGTGTCTGTGTCACAACAGCATTTACCGTCTGATATATTTACACTAAATCTTGGGAATGCTCAAGTTGACAGTATAATTCCGAAAGTATATCTGAATTATAGAAAAGATATAGCCAAGTCAGGGAACTGTTTTGCTTTCCTCATTTCATGTTGACTTGGTTTGCAGATGAGAATTCTCAAGAATTGATGTGCACAGACTACTTTATAAGCTTCATCTGCAAGATCTACCGTAATGTAGTATTTCACTAAGCTTTTAGAGAATTGCCTAAACGATCTTACTGCGAAACTATAATCTGAACGACATCTTTTCCTTCTTGAGTCATTTCCCCATCTATAAAGGCTTCACGAGTCGCCAAAGAATTATGAACTAGGTATACCAAACCTCTGCGTCTCAATTCAGTCATTTGTAAAACTTTAACTGTAGTACTAAACACATTGCACTAACACATTTTCAAACTATCTATTTATGCTATAAAGATTAGATATTACTTTATTAATAATTTTTACAAAAGTAGTGAAGCACATTTAGAGAAATGAAAGGAAAATACGTAATATGGAGTTTGCGCTTAGGATTTGCATAACTTTAGAAATGAGGGAAGGAGATCGGATGTATTTACACAATGGAGCATTAGATAAAAGTGCCTCTGTTTTTTTGGGGAGGACGAGCTAGCATTAGAAGTGAATGCTTTATTCTCGTCTGTGCATTAGGCCTATGGCTATGACGGAAGAATCGCAGCACAATTTGATTAAGCTCATTTATTTTACATGTTGGATTACACATACTTCAAGCTGGAATAAAAAAAGTTACACTCTCGGAGGAAAAAAATGAAGGAACTGAGTAGACTTTAGAGATTTGAGAATAATGCCTGCGTTCCTTTTCTTTTGTAATATTCTCCTGCATGTAGCTTAATTCTGGTGTTTATGTGGACTGCATGGAGAAGCATACCAGGAGGTTTGTCTGGGGTATAATTTTTAGTTTTCATAAAAAGAGTTAGTGCCAAAACCAACGAAACTAACGTCGCATATACGAAAGTTGCTATATATAGGCCATAACTTCACATCAATAGAGTGTGAAGTTAAAAGCGAAATCTTTAGCGGATTCTTCAGAGGTACAATAGAGAAGCCGTTAGAACGATATGATGTTATGACTTAAGATATTGCATTGGAGTGGAGATACATCAGCGAATAACCTATAAAAAATACAAGAAGCGAAAAAACGTACATTATCAAGTCTGTAAGTAAGTGAGTTGACTGAGTGTCTCTCTTGCCCTTGTCCTTAATATTTTCACTTGCAGAAAGGTTCTCTCTGCTGGGCTGCAATGCTCTTCGTCCATTCAGAATTTCACAGTGCACTTTGTGGTAGTTAAGTTACTAGACATTTCATATGAGTAAATACATGTACTGAATTCTAATTTAACTAACTAGAAAACGTGCTCTTTTGTGTTTACAATGTACATTCTATCCGCATTAGTATAGGTACATTATCCACTCTACACAGAATGCAAGATTATAGAAACCAATTCAATATTAGGAACAACACAATGCACCTTTATTTATTAACTATAATCAGCCTTAGCGTGCATATAATTCACACATCCTCTATTCATTCGTTTAGTAGTAATATAATATCTCCATTCTAAACCATCAATTTAGTAAATGTATATAGGTATCAACGTTTTTAGTGCTTTGTTAACTGTAAAGATCCCACACTAAGTGTGAATATTGTATAATCTTAAGTGTTTTTATCTTCGCTAATGGAAAATTACCTACAGCTATTGTTTCTACTGCTTTTTAAATTCACACTTGATTCTGGATAATAAAGAAACCTATAATTATCCGAAACCTTACCTGGATAATTGATTTTCTGCATTTTCTACTACAAAGCAGTAGTTTTGTTCAATGTACCTGTAATTTCGATTCCACGTGTAATGTGTGTAGTATGTACCTAAGAAACAATAGAAATTAATAACAATAGGTAGTATCTACTATCTACGTAATAGTAGTAGATGCTTTAAATTTTTAATTCGCCTGTAATAATCACATTATAAACCCCTCTCGGCCACACCATTATAAAAATGATAAATACGTACAAGATATGTAATGGACAATCAGTAATATCCGTATATGACTAATATGTGTTTGGTGTAGCATGGGCTGAAAAACTACAACGTATAAATATTATTTTATTGATCGTTATTGGTCATTTTTTATATATTGTTGTATGCAGTGTGATCAATGTCATCGCAATTAAAATTATAAAAAGAACAATAACATCTGTGGAGATTTCCTTCAACAACTTTGTAATTACGATAACACCTTAGAAATATATGGCATTAAAAATCAATTTCTGCATTTTTAGTATATTGGAAACGGTAGTAGTTGAATTTTTTTAATTATTGCTGAAATTACCCAGTTAAGGGTTAATTGATGAAGTCTAGATAATTACAAATTCGAATTAGCATTGACGTTGTACCCTGAGGACACGGTTGTAAGTAGTAAATGTTGAGAACAACAAAGGAGTCACTCGCTTTGTCAGAATCTAATAATAGGGGAAAAGTGATCAAAGGTGATAATTCCTGTTTGGACCAATTACAAATGTTATTAGTAGATAAACTATAGGAAAATATAGGTTAGGTAACACATTGGATGTGCATTTGTTTCTCGTATTTTTCCATTCCTGTGTTATCCATAAATTAATACGTAATGTCATTTTGTTCTTACAAGAGCATAGTATAAGTAACTGTAAATATGTATTTTATATTCTTGGTATGATGTTCTCTTGAATTTTTTTCTATGCCAAGTTGAGCTACCTTTCTGGCTGTAGTGTTTATGTTTGATTTGATTGAAGTATGTACTTGTGGCATTAAATGACGTGGCATTCTCCTATGCTATTGTCTATACTAGAAAGGAACTATTAGTATAGTCTTTACTTAAGCATATTCTATGTCAGTAAAAAATGATGTATACTAGTATAATGTGCCATTCTCATGTAAGAGTAACAATGGATACAAATACTTCATTAGAAAAGGTTACTGTGAGCTTACTGTCTGTATTTGTATAGGGAACACATGTCTATACACTTTGAGTATGATATTATCTCGTTAAGTAAATACATATCACTTTCGACTTCTGCTAAATTGTCGTAAAGTGTTCAGTTTGCATTGCTACTGCTTTGCTGCTGCAATTCAATCAGCTTAATACGATAATGCAAGGCAGACTCACCAATGCAAATGGACGTCAAAGACATTATCCTTAGCTTTTGGTTGAATGTGACAGACCTAGACCCATTTTTTGAATTATCTCTATTTACTTTATATCTGCTTTGCCCTATCCCCATTTTAATTCTTAACTTGTCTCATTTTCTATTCGTCGCATTGTTGATGTGCTGTGGAATTTAGAGAACCGCTAGTTCAGTAATAATGTAATGCACGGTTGAATGTCAAACGAGCGAATAGTAATAGTAGTACTCATCTGGTCTCTCTTTATAATATATGTGCAGCACAAACACATTGTCAAAAGATATAATAAGTTTAATTATTACCTAGATCAAGTAGATAGACCATCTAATGCTGAAAAGTCATATAATCTGATGCTATTACACGTAATCGTTATGTAAATACAGAAAATAATGTTGTCGGAGGAAGGGGAACATTTTATGTCAAGATTGCCAACTAAAGTAAAGTAAACAAATCAACTATGCGTGAACTTGGCTAGGGGCAACAAGAGCAACAATTAACTAACATAATACCAACTGCTGCAATTTAATTGTTCGCATATGGCAATTAGCCATTAAATACTCTTCTAGTAGAGCATTATTTTTTTACTTTCGCTTTCTACTAATAGTGTCTTTCTTATCTTTCCTCTCTGCGTTTTGTATTGTTTGCTTTGTCCTAACTTGACTTGACTTTAGCACTCAAGTACTTATGCATTTCCATTACGTGAATTATAAATTTACTTTTACATATTACATTGTCTTTGTCTATTACATCCTAATTCCATTTGGGTCACTGTCATTCAGGTAGTAAGAATAAATTTTCTGTTTTCAAGTTTTCTAACTTCTATCTACGTTTCCGTTGACATTTACTAGAAATACAAACGCAAATCCATTCTTATGCAAACAATTACCAAGCAGATTGTACTTGTTACAATTATAATGCAATTTGCTTTCATTGAATTTACGTTGTTTGCAACTAAGTGCCATTGTGTTTCGTCTTGTTCATTTTTAAAGCAAACATCGTTTGTATCCTACCTCATGATGTATGTTTAGGTAGTTTGAAGGATTATTGTCACATAAAGTTGTACCGTTGGACGCGTGCTACAGGAAGATATCGCATATCACATCACATCACGGTGGTCAATTTAAGTGCTACTACAAATTAACAGTTACATTGTTTACTACAAAAAGGCGTAACTTTATGTCATTTCAGTAGTGTCATTGTTTTCTATGTAATTCGGTAGAAATGGATATTCTTCTGGTAAGTGTACAATTGTGTCTTAAAGACTGTTGAAGGATGTTTCAAGGTGTGACAATTTATCACCTATTGTCACGCATACCCCATTCATTTTCCGAAAAGAAATATTTAGAATGCTTGTAAACACATTTCGTAGCAGGACGATTTAGAAATCTTCCATTGTCCCCTCAGATTTCATACGCACTGAATGTAAATACCATACCATTGACTGTCAAAATTTTTGCTAATTGTTATTTTCCTGTAAATATTTACAGGAAAGGTTTTTCCGTTACAGAAATCAAAAACACTTGTTATGCATTATTCATTACACTAAATACACGGAATTGTTTTAAGCTTTCAAATTATTGACACAACACAGCACTAATGTTCTAAGTTTACGTCACACACGGATGAACAATAGGTACATATGTTATCATATCATTATTCTAGAAGATATTAACCTACGATGTAAAAATAGATATTTGTAACCGAACTATCTACTCTCACATTATTGTTTGCTATCAAGGATGTCCATGTAATCTTAAAGAATGTAGAAGAATTCTATTTTTAAGCTATACGTCTATGTACATACAAGTTTAACTTTTGAGTAGCGCAGGAAATATTATTATGTTAAGTTTCTTTTTCTAACGAGAATGTTAATGCACTTATTTATGTTTACTATTTTTTATGCTTGCAATATAGGTACACATGTTTAATGTTTAATAGATATGTTATTTTTTTTACTAATGTTCTGTAAAATAGCATTTGAAATATGAGCAAGTATCTACAATATGAAAGTGATGCTGAGTTTTGTATACGCTTAGTAAAAGTGAAACGTAAATCCGTGTGAACTTAACGATAGGAGATGTTTGCTGCGTAAATGGAAAAGTAAATAGTAGTGTACAAGATAAACAAAGTATCTTCCTCATGCATACAAAATACTTATAGTTATGTATACATTTATGATTAAAATGACCCTTGTGAACTCTTAAGGAGAAGTTTGCGTTTGTAAATATGCGTAACGCCCATTAAACGATCTTAACGGCTGATCTCAGTCATACTTGATCGATCGAGACAAACATGTGTAGATCTCGTTACACTTCTAATCTTTTCATTATCTATTTGCTTTTGAACAGAAAATGTTATAACTTTTAATTGCTCAATTAAAAGAAGAATTTCTAACCATAATTGCATAAAATTAAATTATTTTTTAATTAGTACTTTTGTTTTTGCTAACTAGATATCAATTGCCCACTTGAATTTTCTAGTGTTTGCGAATTACTACTAAGGACATGGTAATTGGTTTGCCATTATGTGGAAAGGTAATCCTGATCATTCAAAATTTGGTGAATGATATCTTGTTAAAATAACACGAAGACAAGCCCTTTTGTATTAGGAGAAAAAATTATTTGTTAGCCTTCTTTTTTACAGATGGGAATGACTAGGCATGAACATGAATTAATTATCGGAACTGCTGCTGTCTGGCTTAAGATTGATATATCAAGCTACTTAAAAATTGACCATTTCCTCTATACACACGTTCACTTTTGAGGTTCCTCTTGGATATTAGTGTCTATCATCTTAACAGCAGGGGGAAACTTAATATTGCATTCTCCAAATTATATGGCTGTTTTATAGGAACTATGACCCTAGTGAAGTAGCTTATAGTTTATGATACGATCGTAAAGAAATCATGTTTCAGAAAACAAAACAGAGGATATGTCAATAATAATCGATTTGCCAATTCCTCACGTACTTTTCGTAGGAAGGAAATAATGTGAGAAAAGGATTACTTTTGTTCGCCAATATTCTAAGTATGTGCAAGTCAATATTTCCCATATGATTCATATTAAACTGTCATCAGCATTGATGTAAAGTCACCAGAAGTTCCTTATTGTCATTTTTTGTGCTCACGATAGGAATGGTAGGAAATGCAAATATTTGGGAAGTCAAAAGGAATTTCCTTAGAATGCCTCTTGATATTCGCGTAAATTGATGAATCATGCTGTTCCTTTGGTACACAACTCGTGTAAACACCTAAGCGCTGTGACTATGTATTTGGGATAAGCAGTTGAAAATGTGAATAAGTAACGCTGAAGGTTTCATCTCCAATCCTGACTACAAATGAGTGCAAGTGCACAAAAGTACATTGCCGTCACTGTCACCATTTATATTTTATTGGCAATGGATTTATTTCCCCAACTGTCCGAATATAAGATTTTTTATATCAAATTTGTCAACTATTGCATTATAAAAAGCAATCATGCTTGATTATAATTTGATAATAGTTGTAATCGTGACTTTTATTTTGCAAACGTGGTAATGTTATTTTTAAGTATCGGAAGTTTTGTGCTCCATATCATACCATTGATCGCTTTTGATTTTTTAGTATTCTTTGCGAGTAAACTTCAAACAATCGGAAAATTCCACATCCACAGTGGACACTTCCGCTATTAAAAGGTGAACTGCAATTTAAGTCAGGGAGATCAAATCTGATTGCGTTGACAGGCGTTTGAGGACAATTTCCTAAAGTATTTATGCAAATACGTAAATAAAATGTTGCGCATTGAGGTATAGGACAAATCGAGCACACAAAGCATGTCATTTCTTCTAAATCAAAAGCGCTTATCTTGTAATCTAATATAGGCAGTCTTTCTTTTGCCCTTGTTTTAATTTGCATATTATTTTACTCTAATCTACGTAGGAATGGGAATTCGTCAGGTACATGCTCTCTATACTTATGTACGTTACATAAAATATAAGGTGACAAAAGGATTACATGCCTGTGGACAAATATTCGTCAGTTTGGCAAATGTAGTTCTTAGTCCAAATGAAACAAGGAACCTAATTGTTAGTTTCGGGTTGGCCAAAATCTATATATAACATTAATGTTTTAATGTTTATGGGTGCCATTTATAGTCTTTAACTAAGAACGACTTTATTTTATGCTCGCCTGGTTTCCTGTCCCTAATAAATTTACTACCCCATTTATATATAGTGTAAAATAAATCTCTACCCCAATAAATAATATATTTAAGTATGCGCGGGCTATATCTATATCCGTGTGAAAGAACTAAACTCTTTTCGACAACCTCGTACATTATGCATAGCAGAAACTTTGTTTCTAATAAATTAACAGAGTCATTCTCCTTCATGCCATGCTTAACAACTACTGCAGATATATAAGTAAGACGCATTGCTTGGAATAACGCACAAGAATTTCAGCTCCAGCAAACAAATCTAATAATGTCTCTTTCGCTACTATATTACCATAGCATGCAAATTCTTGTGACCGTCTCCTCATTTCTCGCCACCGTATCTGATTATTTACAGGAAATTGGCTCAGATTTGCATGGAAATCCAATACATTCTATCTAATGACCAAGTTGATTTGTTATATGTCATTGTTTTATACTCGGACTATTTACTATTTTAGGTGTTCACTCTTTCTGGTATCCCTTACGCGGAAGTTACATTCTTCTGTGGCGCTGGTCCCATATTTTCAGAATTAGTTCATTGTGTTAAAGGTTCTTGTGTAAAATTATAATAGTTACTCAGCTATTGTCCTCCTGTTATTACAGTTTGGCAAGTGGAACCATATTGTCACACTTAAAACTGATCCTTATGGTACCTAGCACTCACAATTATTCTAGATATTGTTCTCAACGACTGCTTTTGTGCAGCACTACACCTAAAGTCATTTATTCAAATTGGCAAAGGATTTTTTATCGCAGACGATGATATAATGCTTCCTTGTATACATTTCTCACATTCCCACTCACATAATACCACGTTTAGAGTTTTAAAAATAGTGTTCAGCTTTTCTTTCGGATAAAAAATATTGCCATTGTTCCTCAGATGATCGAATGAATCTCAAATTAAATTGACTTGGTGACGAAAGGATATTTACAATAGCTGATTGAAAACGCAGTAAAAACACATAGATGATACGAATGAAGGATCAATTTCTTTGCTGAACAAGATAAAAGCTGATGTGGTAGGTAAGTGTACGTACCATATCCACATCACTACATGAAGATTAAGACCATTATGGTTAATGTGTAAATCGAGCGTGGAGAATTGCATTGGTGCACGTAAAAAAGGAGTAAGCAAGTCTGCTGTCGGAAATGTCATTGATTTTTTGCCCACAAATCAAGTAATCAGTGTCTTAACTTGGGTTTTTCTCATTCTAGTACAGTTTGCAGTTGATTTTTACAAGATTTGATTTTCCGGGCTAATAATAATTTATGAGAGACATACAAATGTTATGATACCCACAAAAAATAGAAGAATCGCAGCGTAATATAATAAGCATGCCACATGGAAATGTACGAATGACTGAACTCGATGAATAAATGAGACATAATGATAATTTAACAAAATATAAGTACCTAAGCACTAAACGTACCTATTTAACTACTTTGTAATACACAAAGTCCTTATACTACATAAAGGCATACTATATTTGTAATACAAATACAATGCATATCTCTTCAAGCTTACCTAATAAAGCGAGCAAAAAACTTTCCGCACAAAATCCATTTGTCCGTCAATGTCTCAGGTGAGATTAGCAATGTAAACCCAACAACTTAGCGATAAACTAAAAGAAACCATTCAGGTACATACTTATTAGTGAGTTTCTGTGCAGAGATACTGACACCATTTACAGCTGCATACAATAGTGCACACCTCACTACAATATTCTAATCCTCCTTATCTCTCTTTTGCAATTGCACTGCAAAGCACAACACACAAGGTTAACACAGTCATCGGTAGACATTTATTTCCAATTTGTTTTCCTACATGCTACCCATTAAGCTAACTTTGCAATGAGGAGTTTTGTTCTTGTCTCATAACTGCTATTTCATAGAGCCAATTGTTAAATCTCAAAGAATAAGCTGACAAACATGTGATTTACTACTAAGCAGTTAGTCTTACAAGTAATTTAAGTGTTTTACAGGCAATTCCAGAGATCACAAGAAATGAAACCGCTAATGACATTGTGAATTATGGTCTCTAATTTTCGTCTTCTTGCACAAAATGTTTAGGGTACTTAATGTACACAGTACACTGTTTAATGAATAAATAGGGAAATTAACCAAAGCTACATTTTCTCTGAACACCTACCAATTTACATTGATTTACAGTAGGTAGTTCCGTAAATTAAAATACAATAATAAAACGCATATAAATTCAAGTTAATTACTTCTGTCATATTCTAATTCATTTGGTATTCCCCTCGTAGGTTAATAAAAGCAAATTGGATACATTCCCAATTATCTACATCTCGGTAATTGTGACACATGTGTGACACATTGTGACAGAATGACACATAAACAATGGTAAGAGATGGCAATCCATTAAATATTTTAAAACTTGCTGTTGCTGGACTGGAAATATTAGTTTTCATTTCACTTTCGGTAAATTAGTACGTAAATTACGCAAAGTTATATATTTCAGTAATACAAATACTGCATTGTTTGTAAGTGATTTGTAAAAGGTAATTTGTCATGTAATCATGCATGTAATAAACAACATACAGGAAAACTCGTGCATTTCTGTACCATCCTTTCCTTACTTAGTTCAGTTAGTTCATGTTTGCAATGATTGTCCTTTAAACGTAGCCTAGAGTTGTGAAATCGTATATTTTTTCACGAAATGTGCAAACACACCTTCACATAAACACACACACACTTGTCGCACTTTGGTGGTGTGGTATGGTGTCTATTAGTCAATGCACGTTTTGCACTTGAAGTTCCTGCATTCCTCCTTTTATATTTATCTGTTGTTTTTAGTGCGTTTCGTTCTCTTCCGTATTAACAACATTGGTTTTCAGAAAGGTACTACTTATTTATAAAGTGTCGTGAATAAATTCGATGGTTTCAGATCAGAGCTCACGTACAGATCGCTGAATGGATAGCATTGCATATTGCATTGGTTCCGTATGGCTCCTTGACAATTATCCCGTGAGTAATCCACAGCTAGATTTTATCTTTAGTTGCAGCAGTATCCATTTCATTGTTTTTGGTAGTTCTTGTTGCGTCTCGTAAATCTCCATTCAATCACATCAAAAGGAATTCAATGTCACGTTTATTGCCTATAGAATTTAATAGTTGGCCGTTTGCATTTGTGTATGTCAGTAACCATTACGCAGAACTAACCGCTCTTATTGCTAAATAATACAATACATTAAACTAATGTAATGTAACCCAACAAGAAGCAAAGCAAAAGTTAGTTTCACTTTTTTCTTGAGTTATGTCCGGCCCTCATAAATAATGTATGGAAGCATAAGTCTTTGCAACAGACTGTTAATATTACACAGTCCTCTGCTTTCTGAATACATTTACAATATTACAGATACTTGCTAGTGTATAAGCAAACTTTTTTCTAAGGAACTGTTATGTTATTTCAAAATCGACCACAATATATTTGCAAATGATATTTTTTACTCGCTTCAGCTGAAACTATATATCTACCTGAACACTTAACGTAAATAACGGACTTTTGTTTTGATCTTGTACTTGTGAGTTGTGGGTACGTACTTTTTTCCTAAATTGACACATAAATTACAGTACGCACATTGGCCGTAAATAATAACCTTTAAGAGAATTAAAAAACGCACATTACTTTACATTCTTATATAAATGGACATCTCTTGTTCTAAAACACTTTATAGAGAAAGAGATGCTTACGAGATGAATTACAGAACGACAAGGTGTAATTTCTCATTCAAATCACAATTTTCCCTTGCTCTTGAGATTGATGAGAAAAATTATTGGACTTAGTATTCGAAGATCTACCTGTGCGACAAAAATTATACCTGCCTAACTTGACCAAGTGAATTCTTTTGTTCTGGTTTTATCTGGTTTGGTGTGTTTTGAATTAAAGTTCATCTATCAAATGTAATTCCTTCATGTTACACACGTTTAGATATCTGACGAGATAATTTAACCCCACCACTTACTATCCCCGTAGTATTTATTAACAAGCAGTATGATTAAAAGCACATGTAACTATGTACCACGTAGGAGGAGATCAACCCGTTTAAAAAAGGAATTAGCTTTTGCCCATAATATAATAGTGAGTAGAGAAACTTATATGGATACATAATAATAGGATGAAGAGCGGACCGTGTAAGATATATACCGTTAGATTACATTACAGCATCCTCGGCGCTGTTAATCTGAACGTATCTGGCAAAGCTTGTGAGAGAGTTGACAGAGTCAGAAAGTCAGCGTAGGATAAGCACACAAAGAAGAGGGAATGATTTTATTTGATAAAAGTATGGAAGCATGCAGAAACTCAAGTGGAGAAGCTAAGCCGAAGCAAGTGAACTCAAACATTGAGTTTAGTGGTTAGCGAACCCTTTTTAGTTATCTCAACTGAACTGGAATAGAAATTACTGGTAGGGTTATGGCCTTTTGTCGTAGAAAAATGAAATGAGGGCAAAAGAGAAGATGACAGTGTCACATTGTGATTATACATTTAAAAGTTGAAAAACCATGAAAAATATTCCATGGCTCTTGTGGAATTCTAAATGACAAGTCTTGTAAGTTATGTAAGAAGTCCGCAATCAAGTCGAGTCACACATTCAGCTTTTATATATCCGTTCTCTATATATGACCGTAAATAAACCTTCCCATTCATATGCATTCCAACTTAAAATATAAATCCAGGCATTTACTTCCTTTAATAAGCAATATGATAGTGTAGTAAAGTGGAGGATCCTATTTCCAAGACTGAGAGAGGTGTAAGAAATATTCAACATTTTTCGCAGCAGATACTACTGAATAGTCTAATAGTTAACCAAACCGAAACTTCACTCCGTTTCGGGTTAAAAGTCTATTCAATGCCTTTAGTAGCTTTCATTTAACTTCCTGCCTTTCTCCTTTAGATAGCAATCGTCTCCTACTACCTAACTGAGGCCCTATCCATTCCTAATGCACATACTTGACTTTATTTGAGATTGGAAGAGAAGAGTGAGTCAAACGCACGCCAGCACCAGACAAGACTTCGTCTCTCTAAGTTGGCAGAGTCATTTGCGCGAAAGCCAAGATATTTCTCAACACTTCAGCTCTCTCAATGATTCTTCTTTTACTCTCCGAGTAATTTCCTCCCTCTCTCATACACTTTACCAGAGACTTTTCAGATATTATAGTTTGTTTGCTTCCACTTCTACTATTTCGTTAAGCTTACTCAAACGATACTTGGTTAGCGACCTTCCATATATCACTTATTATTATATCTCGGATGACTCTTTAGATCTCTTAATTATTATTTTGCAGAAATGTTATGTTTGCAAAAATGCAGTAAAGATCTATTTACTGTTCATTTCCTTTGAAGGCATCTGTGAAATGCGAAATATTAAATATTCTGTAGAATTATAATTTGACTACTTAAAAAACTTGAAAAATACGACTTTACATTTCTTTTATTTATTCAATACTTGCCCTTTTTATTTCATCCTTTACCCAGAGCCAGAATTCTTTTACGTTTGTAGAAGCAGTGCCAAACAATTTAATAAAACTTAATGGAAAAAATATGTATATTCTAGATTTCATAGGTTGCAATTCATCTTGTAATGCTGTATTTCCAGAAAATCACACTACAACAGGATAATGGGAGTACTTTCCTTTACCAAACAAAAAATAAAATTCATCATCATTCATAAAAATTGTAGAAACTTGTTATTAAAAAAATTCACAAGTTTCCAAATGTGTTGTGTTGTCATTCCTGGTATTGCAACTGGAGCTGAGCTTTATTTCTCAGTGTGTATTATTTTAGGTTTGATACCTGAATGGCATCCTGCAAATTGTGTGTGTACTACATGTATGTAATTACAAAGCATTATTGATATAATATTCTTGCGAACAGAATGCACTTTGCTTATTTTACATTCTGGTTGTTTTGTATACCTATATTTGTTGTTAAGAGTTGATTTTTCCAAGCTTGAGGAAAGGTAATCTAAGAATTCACAATTAGTGTAGATTACTGTTGGTTGTGTTGGGAAGCTGCATATTGTGGGTGGTTGTATAGTTATTTACTGTACAGTGAGTGCATGTATAGTGTAGATTGTAGAGTATACTAATGGAGCTATCTGTTAGTATGTATAGTTGCAGTAGTTTTTGTACTCCTTCCTATCTATTCTCTGAGAAGTAAGGGTGAAGGCTGATGTGAGTTTTTAATTGAGTTTTAAGACGGGAGCAAATCCCAGGCTTAATTTCCGCGTAGGCAACACAAGGCAAGTTACTGCTCACTGTCTACCTTATTAACGCTTGATGGTTTCTTACAAAAGCAAACTATTCACACTATACCTGTGTAACTACGTAGTAGATATCGCAATTATACTAGAATTTGTATACCATACCATACATTCCTTTTAAATAGCATCTCATTTCCGATAGTCAATATTTTCCTTGTGTATGTATGTACTGCATTTTACGAAGATGCATTCATGTAGCCGTGTTATACTATTTCCAATAACATTTTCAGTCAACCTACGAAATTACCTGCAATTATTCACAGAATTTGTAGATAATGTTTAAAATAAGGAGACGCTTATACACAAGTTTTGAATGGCAATATTCTCAGGTACTTAGTTAAAATTACATGAAATGTCTGCATACAAAAAACTGTTTTTCATTTTTGTAGATTTTGTGCAATTTATATATTTTGTGGTCTTAAATACTAGGACTTGAAACTGAATTCTAATCCCTAAAGGACTGTTTTCAACACAAGTACACTTTATTTAATCACATCACTTAAATCGTAGCCTTCCTCTGCACACATTACCATATAATGTACAAAAATATTTGGTATTAGTGTCAACATTATTTACACATTAGAAAATCATTAAGGACATTACTATTGCTGGAAAAATAAATTTAAAACTCGCCTGGTAAATCTTACTCTAAGCTTTTAGAATAACAAGCAAAAACATCTTTCTGTTATGAAGGAAATGCAATTATTGCAATTTTAAATCCACATCCACATGTTAATTCTCAACGAAATTAAGATCTGATGGCTAAAAGTAGTCGCAGACCCTGCACACATTACTTACTTATAATATAGTGTTATGACGTATGATTTCTTACGATGAATATAATACGGTTAGAGGCAGCAAAGAATACTTAGCACTCTGCACTGTTTTAATAATGGGATAAGCATACTGATGTGATATACTTGAAATGCAGAACAGCATTTCATGTGTTTCCTTATACAGTTGATTGCGTGAACACACATTGCCATTTTGTGTACCACAGTAAAATATACAGGTATGGGCATATTTACCTTACACAAGGTACATGTATTTAAATGCAAAAAGCAATCCTTCATATTATTATTTTTTGCCGTGCAGTACAGTGCATGTAAACTAAACAATAAATTAATGTACTTAACAAGTTCTAAAAGTTGTTTTTAATTGTAAAAGAGCGCGACTACGTAACACAATCTACATAACGAGCTAATATTAATATTTCTTAAGGTTATGTTTTGTTTTTGTCCTACGCTTAGGTAACTGATGCGATTCACATTAAACTGTATATGAAATTATTGCGTTTGCATGCAATGCTATGTGTACACTTTGGTCAGCGTCATGACTTGTCGGTTGGTTTTTGACTAATGAATATAATCGATTAATGAAATATAGAATTAGACACCATAAGACAATAGAAAAGGATAACATGTTTCAAAATAGTGCATAAATTGATGCAATGCATGATCAAATAAATTTTGCATTCATTTTTTCCCATTTACTTTTCAGTTCTGAATGCTTTAATGCATACATTCTAAATTTTGTGAAGTTTAAAAGAATTTGTCAGTTTTGTTTTTGAATTCTTACGTTGAGAGAGGTTCCTTTCTTCTACTTTGCATTTATTTTGTCGTGTCTTGGTCACGTCATGATATGAGTATACCTCTCACTTGACGTAATGCAATAAAGTACTACTTGTGTACCTACATTTCTACAGAATACATACTACATAATACTGACTACATAAATAACATGTGGGTGTATTTTATGCAAATGTACCTAGTATGCATTGAATATAAACAAGAACTTACATTTTTAACAGTGTTACGTATTATTTACCATGCGACACTGGATTTTGTCTTTGTATTGCTCGTTGTTCGTGTTCAGCCGAGCTCTTCACTTATTGCAGAATTTTTAATCCTACATAATATTGTGGATTTTTAGCTACATAGGTACTTTTATTATTACAGAAAAGAGATAGCCTGTATTGAAATTACGTACTCTGTACATCAGAGCAAATTATATTTTGCACGCAAAGTACCAAGTACCATCTTGTTATCGAACCGTACTGGTGCATCAGGGCTGATGTATATTATTATTATATCTAAAATTCAGTATACTTATATACAGGATTTATTGTAACGATTAGATAGGTACACTGATAGCATAGAATAATAAGGTGGATGCATTGTTTACTGTGTACCTACAACCTAAGAACGAAATGGAATTCCTGAGTAAAAGAGAATATCACTGCCGCTTCCTACATGTCTTCACTTCTAACCGTTCTTGCTCCCACGAGCAAAATCCTTTAACGAACATTGCCATTTATTTGCAGTAATCAATATTTGCTTAGGTAATTCTTTCTGACTGCGACTGGACTCATTACATGCAGCTCGTTGTGTTAAATGAAGTGTTACACTAAGCAATGAATCTAAAAATCTGATAACTTTTTATGATTTCCATAAATTACGGTAACTTATAATATTTGCATTTAATATTACATAAAGCTTTGCCACATTATTGCATACTTACGTCAAGGTACATTATCTCCTGTCTTTGCCTACCAGAACTATTATAATTATTGCAGTAGTGATTTGTATACTGTACTAATACTAATTAGGTACTGATGAAACAATTCTGCTTCTGTGTATTACAGTAATAACTACCTTTGTTTCTCAGTCGTTAATGCTTAGTGGTACGCAATCAAAATTTAAATTTGATGAAGCATTACTGATCCTGATCAATAGTATTTAATAATAGAGCGCATGCATTGGACTTGGACATTTACACTTGACCTTCGTCTGTGATTTATTTAAATATGTATTTTGGTGAGGAATAAAGTTGTTTGAAGTGCAAGAAAATGTGTTGGTATTGGTTTGGCTGCATTGCATCTGCATTTTGTTTGTTTCGACCACAATTGCTCGGAGAATGTTAAGGTCCGACCAAACTAGAGTGTTATAATGTGGCATGCAATGCACATACACACTCTACTGGTATTACATCTTTACTCTCCAAATGCATCATACAACAACAGTAAAGTAAACTGTGTAAGCTTAGGTTTGTTAGGTAGCTGAAGGATAGTTATGGGTACTGCAGTGAGTTTTATATTGAGTAAACACACAGAATTCAGAAACGCTCAGTCTACATTAGAAACTAGACAGTAGTGGTGCCCAACAAACAGACGCTGTAATGTAAGATGCACAAAAACAGTTCTGCTGCGGATTCCTCTTTCCTTCTTTCTTGCCTGCTCTGGCTGCAAGCAACGTGCTTAGAACATCAACGAGGCAAATTTACATTTACTTTTGTAGCATTTCCATGCGAACTGACAAAAGAGGGAACAAAGACGATATGTAGTGTGATAGTAGTGAATCGATGAGATTTCTGAGAATCCTGGCTATCTCTTGTCAGCTTTTTGATAAAAAGCTGTCTCAGTATCATATAGTAGTGTGAAGTGTAAAACATTACGTATTGATGCCAGATTCTGGTTACGTACAAACATAATTCACCACAACCTGTACGGATAGGGCTTCAATACAAGCATCATACACTAACTATGTATATAAGTGCTACGTAGTTTTTGGTTATAAATTCAGAGCGTAGTAGGTGAGAATAAGTATCATTTTCACTTTTTATTCAAATGATCTAATCATTAAGTGATGTCTGCTTCAAACTTCCTTATTTTATTTTAATGTTTTGCGTTATGGCCAACCAGCTCTTTATGCATTATATACGGGTATAAATAAATTCTCACTTTTTATGAACTTAATTTCATACCTATATGTGAATCCAGTATATTATACTTTATGTCATATCTGTACGTGCTATTATTATATGACAGCCAGAAGAATACGAATTTTATTACTTGAATAAAGTACTGGAAATCAAACACTGAGCAACTTGCCTTGTCAGATTTTATGACAGACAGATGCATAAGAAGAAGGCGTTTCATTCTGAGTATACGAAACAAGGAATATGACTACACAGTACACTGTAATATCCATACCGCAAATAAATACTGTCTAACTTGAGGAAAACCTTTAAAAGATATATAAATCATCTATTTATAGCCCAATAATTGAAACTGGTCCATTTAAATAGGTACTGCATTATTTAGCTAAGTTAGTCAGTATATAGATATTATAACTTACAATATCATGCAACAGTAATGTAATTTTCAGTGGAAATATCGAAGTATTATATAACTAGGAATACCGAGTAAAAAGTTCATTAATAATCTCCTTGGGTGTAGATTCACCTGTCTGACATGACAATATAAAGCAAAAAGCATACGTAGACCTCAAAATAAACTGGCGCTGCAAATTATAAACGCAATACGCAAATTACAAATGCAAAACCTATTCAGTAAATGTGTACGATTTAAATTTTCATCTGCAATGCATTGGGAGGTATTACAGTGTATTTGAGTGAGGCTAATTAATTATAATCGATTGTGGATGACAAACTAAACGGGAAAAATGGATGGACCTGACTTTGCATTCGTAAACATTTGCTTTAGCAGCAATAATATAAAATGCGGAAAATAATCATAGCGTTTGCTTCGCAAAAAGAATTTAGTTTGTCATATAAATATGAATAGTTCTGCATGGATTATCGTGAGCTTACAGAAAAATATCTAAAGTTTCTCTTTAGAATTATTAACATTCTGCATCTTTTGTAATTTGCTTTTCAAATATAGGCCGCAGAGATGTTAATTGGGAACTAATGAAAGAAATCTGTAAATGATGCTTGATTGATGTAAGATTATTTAGGGACCTAAAAATTGGAATCACGTCTAATAAATCTTGCAATTTTTAATCTATCAAAGCTGGAATTGTAAATTTGTTTCGAATAGTCATTGCTGAGTAAATTTACAAATAAGGAACTTTTGACAAGGCTAAGAGGTATAGACAATTATTATTCGTGTTGTTTTGTGTAGCGGCATATTTTTTATACTATTGAAATATAGAATCTCGATAAATCTGGTAAAATCTAAAGTTATGATAGACGCCATAAATGCTGTCTATGCATACATAATAAGGGATGTCCAATTAATTATGCATGAAACATGCCGTCGTTAACTAGGTGAACACAAACTAGTCTCGATATATTCATATTTCTTTTAAAATACATATGATAATTTTGAAATATTCAGGACAATAAATAAGTTTTTGTAATATCAAAACTACCGCAATTATGAACAACTATTTATTAGCTTCACTCGTTGATTTCATTAACACTTGAAGTAGCAGTATAAGATATGCCTTCTTAGAAAATTCGAAATAAGACTCTTCCCCAATAAACTCAGTTTCTGGTAGCAAATTAGCAGCCTAGTTTATGTATCGTGCATGCAAAGTTAAATGTAAATACAGTAATAAATATCATTTCGTTTATGACTGCAGTCTCCCTCAGAAATGTATACTTATTATGCTGAAGCGAACTCATGTAAAATTGTTTCCGGTTAGCCTTCAGAAGGACAAATTTCAGTTAGTACCTAGCTTAGCAAAAATAACCACATAGAAAAGTAATATACCAACCATACATAGTATCTACATTTCTCTCTCGTGTAACTCATCACATTTGCAAATTGCAAATGATACTTTACTGTACTATGCACATCATACACAAAGTAATTGTGCTGTGTCATGAATTATATTTAGAATCGTAAGTGAAGTGCACATCTACGAGAAGTGCAATGGCAATAACATAAAAAGAATAGCTGCACATCATCAAACTACTATAATCCCTCTAGTTCATTTAATAGGTAACCCATGATTTGATGCTACAGCTGAGTTAATGCATCCTCACAAATATCTATCATACTGTTACTATTATCTGCAAATCGATTTACAAAATGACCATTCGAACTTTATACAACTTTATCATGCTAAAAGCAAAGAGCAAACAAAACCTATTCCCTTATTTACTAAGAGAAACCGTTTTTGTGCACTCTTCAATACAATGTTTATTTTAGTTTCACATACAGCTATTCAGGTTTGTACATATGTTGTACGCTTTGCTTTGTGTCCCAGCAAATCATACCCTTTAAAATAACGTGCTCTCAGTACAAAGTTTTAAATTTTATTTATTTACCTATATATCTTCAGGAACTTACAATTATTAGGGCAACGAATCACCTCCACTCGAGGTCAATTAAGGTAGAAGTACAGAGTTACAATAACACTAGAAAACACCTTAAATCACTAACATCAAATATAGGGTGTTAAATTAATATGCTTCTTTTAAAAACTTATCTTTCAAATAAAAAAATTCCAGATATATATTAGTATACAGGTTATGGGGTGTTAAAGAGTTATGTGTATGATGTTATATATATGATGAAATCTTTCATTTTCTGTAATTTTTGCATATCACTATTTTAGGAAGCATTGACGGATGTATTTGGAAAGAGTAGGCTTGAATATCTTAGAAGTTGGCTTCACTGGTCATACATTACTTTATACTGCCCAGAGAGGAAATTCATTTAGGCAATGTAGGAAAAAACATCAAGCATTCACAGTAACTTCTTTGACTTTGGCAATGACACGTGCCTTACCGTGTTTACTATCTATTCCTCTCTTGATGAGTCATGACTAGTAATCTTAAAATAGCCTGCAAAAACAGCGGTACAATAATACTTATTATTTTTGTGTTCACTTTACTGTTACTTGACTACATATTGTATGTAAGCATAATTTGCTATTTAAATGGTCAGAAATTTTAGAAATCTAGTATTAGCATACATTGGAATATATTACCGAGCCAAAAATAAAATGAACTACTAGTAGGTATACCATACCTACTAAAACTGATGTTGGTAAAAGACCATCAATTTGAAGTGAATAACTTTTGACCTTTACTAGACCTAGACTACATTTATTTTAATACTTAAAGAACTGATTTTAAATATGTTATGTTAAAGCTGATGATTTTAGCGTGTTTTTCTAAAGGAGACTTATTCAACGTCAACTTTAAGTACTTGTTGTGAATAGGAGGCGACACAGTAAATGACACAAAAAATGAAAGAGTTTAAGACTGCGAAGCTGGTATGGTGTCTCCGACCTTGTTTCGTCTTTGGTTGTACTCGTGCCTCCACTTAATATCAATATTACATTTGAAATACCAGCCATAAAAGTAAACAATGGTCATATATACAAGACAGAAGTATAGAGGAAAAATGATACAGAAAAATACACATAAAGTATACTGTATAGTTTGTACATTAGCGAGGGAGCCAACAAAGCTAGGAATCTGCACTTAAATAATGTAGTTATATGCAGAATTATATGTGTAAGTATAGCCATTGGTGAAAATCCTTATTTGTACGGAGCAAACAGGAAGCGAAACTAAATTGCCGGGCGTTCCAGTCCAAGTCTAAAGGAAAGTATGCCATGCTAAGTTAGTATAAGAAAGAGGCCGAGGATTCCATTTGGAGAGTTGGACCCTCATATATCAAATTAGTGAAGAGCGTCTTCCCTGATTTTTTGTGTTATTGCCAATAAGTCAGAATTAGTTTTTTCCTTGGTCAAAATAGGAAAACTAATCAAGAGGGACTTTTGCTTCTAGTAGCGACTATGAAACGGATTGCTCCCGAAATTACACTTGATAGACAAAATAACAAAAGGGATAGTATAGTTCTTCCTTTCTATTGCTAGAACTGAACTCTATTGCCTCTATTACTATTTAATGCATTGTTTTTCTGTGAATCCTTTGGTGCACTATTATCTGTATTTGGCGTGACTTCCCCTGTCGAAATCCAAATGTAAGCGCTGCACAAATAGAAATAAATTAAGTGAAGGTACACAAGCAACCAACTACTTGTGCAGGAACTGCATTTACGTTTTATGCATTCTATTTACACGGCTGTTTGTACAAATTACTGTTTTAGCGCAAAGCAATAAGAAATGATGAAAAAACTCCAGTAAACATCTAAAACTTTGTTTTAATGGGTTTGGTCTTTACCGGTATGAAATGCATTTACATTTATCTGCACTACTAATATTTGCAGTTTGTACGCTTATGCAATTGCACAGAATAATGCATTCAGTATTTAGGTTAGATATTGTTAAGGTAATGGGGTACTTAGGGCTGCAAGAGAATAAGCAAGAAAATATTTATACCATGCAATACTATAGGTAATAAACTAAAGCCGATTGCTCTTCCTTGCCATTACGGATAAGAAACGATATCGTCAACTTGAATATGTAGTCCATTACGTTTACTGACAATTCCTTAGGCAATGTCTCTGAGTGAGAGTTACACTGTATATACTTTCAATATAATACGAACGACTCTAATAAATACACTGTGTAAACATAATATTGGTTAGCGTTTATTGTACTAGAATACGGCTACTATACAATAGCTATAAAATATTTAATCTCTTCTAGTAGGATGATCCTTTTAGTGACGTTTGTGAAATGATGCAAAAATTCCCAAGTGAATTCATGTATCCTGAAGCTATAGTATGCAGTAGCTAATAGTAAGCAGTTGAATTAATTTTGTTTTGATGATTGTTTGTGACTGAAAGCACTGTGTTCAATTAAGAAAGAGTAGTTATCAAGAAGTGGAAATATTTATGCAGTCTCTTCTCTAGTTGAGCTTTGAGTTACCATTCAGTCGAAATAAGTATGTGAATTTAAGCATCTTGTTTTGATAAAAATTAATGGTTTGCATTCTCTGAACAGTGCAACAACCATATGATTCGATTTGGATCTTTAGAGACAGGATGTCATACAATATGAATTCGCTTTCCATTTAATTACTAAACCTGATCTTCAGTTCCCACTTCTCACCACTCATTTCAAATTGAAACAAAACCAAAGATGGTACAATACAAATGGATGGGGAAATCTCCAGAAAAAATAATTTGTGCTTATATGTACCACTACATTGATTTTCTCATGTATTTGTTCAAGTGAGGATAAATGCCATGCCACGTGTGTATATGTTCACAAATTTGAGATAGACAGCTGAAGAAGATTTCACAATCTCTTGTCATTTGTAATGCAATTGATTAATCTTGTTTTGCCTCTCCTGTACTTTCCTGCTCACGAAAAGTTTTTAGTGACTTATTTTGTGTGAGCTTCAGTCATATCAAATGCTCTTATGCAGTAAATGTAAAACTTATCTAAAGTATAGCGATGTGCATATAAAACGCATTGACCAACCTTATGCAGAATGAACTAATGTTTTAGTAGTATTCCCAATGTAGCGTAGAACAAGCAGACAGACTTTCTTTTGATAAACTATCAGTTTGCCTTAATGCAATAATTACATAAAGCATTCGTAATAATGAACTTTACTAGCTTTCTTTTACGATAAAAACGCTCAGATTTGTATTACAGTGCAGTGTAATGACTACACACAATGTATAAACTGACTTAATAGTTAGAACAAATTCGCCTTATAAAATGTAAACACGGATGCTATGTGAATTTCTTTACAGTTATGCACAACTAGTGGCATAATATTCTACTAGTATACTTTACAAGGCAGAATTGCAATAAAAATGAGCTTTTAGTTTGTTTGGATGTATTTAACTACTAAAGCTTATCTCATTGTCAGTTCAGTTAGAACAGAAATACATGCTAAGTAATAAGCAGTGCATTTATTGTTTGACATTACGTTTAAATTACTATTGGCTTCATTCCAGTCCTTTTGTATCACTAGTCTGTAAAATAGAAATGCAAGTGATTGTGAGCATGGAGAGCATGGTGAGAGCCGAATGTTGCACTAACTCATGATATAAAATAGTTTACTACGCCTAAAACGTGTAAAATGGCTGCAGTGCCCAGGATAATTCTTGTAGCGGACAAACCTTATATGTTTTGCATGTAATTTTCTCATGGCATTAACTTACGATTAAACTCAATTGCTACTGTCTATTCTATCGTTAATATTAGTATACGATGCGATGAGATGTAATCGGGAAGTAGCAGGGGAAGAGCTAAGGAAATGGAAGTACTCTGCCAGTTATTCTCTCCAATTTATCAACGCAAAATAAAACGTGAGATAAAACTTAGCAAAATCAAATAACAGTTTGGGCTGCTACAACTGAGGGTGTTACAAAATAGAAATTTTAATTTTAATTTAAAGTTCTATGACCTCTAGGTCTAATCCCTAATTGATATGCTACGTAGTCTAGTACATACTAGACGCAGGTCTACATGTGTTACCAGTTAATTAACTTACTTTAAACTACTTGCGATAAGATAATTTACCAAAGGGTTTTAACAACTAATTAGGTTACTAAATGATTATCGTTCAGCATTATTTTTAAATTGCAACTAACTACACGAAACATCCATCCATTTTATTCGTAATAACTTGTAAACTGAAACTAAAGGTTAAATACGACTTAATCATGAAGATCCTTCTTTAGCAAGTATGAATATGATTTAATACAAGTCAAACCACATAATAAATGCTTTCAGTAAATCTATTAACTGTATATTATAATTCGTATACATAGGAAGTTAAAGTAATATGAAGTGGAGCAAACCCGTTACGTTTGTGAAAATATTATGTATGTTTTGATAGTTTTTTAATAACTGTAAAAGAAATACTATTATTAGTTTTCCAAGAACAGATTAACGACTTTAGTTACTCAGGAAAATAGGAAATCAGAAATAGAGGAAATGCCTACGTAATATAATAAAGTTAATGATTAATACCTAAGAATGAATATCATTCTGAAATTCAGAACGTAGAATCCATTTCCTACCGCATATTATAGAAACTAGATAAGGAAGATTTGTGGTATTGTTAGTACAGAGCACATGAAAAATATTAATGCATTCGATTTAATGCTTATCACTGGTTATCAGTGAACCGTTGTATTATTAATAGGCCACCTCATTACTAGTACTACATTAGTACGTCAGTAAAGTGCATAAAACAAGAAATATTTGCCTATGCATTTTAATTAACTCCATATTCATGTACTGCAAGAAATGGATCAGATTTAATGAGTTGTTGTGAAAGATAAGTTTATCAGTAAAAGTATTACGATTTTACGCCTAATGCGTTTACGATCCATGGTAAAGGCAATTCGCAATGATACCAAAAGTTTATTGTTGACTGTTGACATATCTTATGATAAATTAAATGCGCGTAATAAGGTGTTAGTATTCTATTTTGATTGCAGAAAGTACTCAAACTATGTAGGCACTTAATTTACGAGAGGCAAGATTAAAGCAGACATTTTAGTAGAAACGTTTCTATTTTGCTTGCAACATTTTCCTCCAATGTAACTTATTTATTACACAATTGCGAATTACATGTGAATTTTTTTGTCTGCTAAGAATTTCATTCGGTCAAAAATAGTTTCGACTAGCGGAGATTAATAGTCTTGTCTTGTTCTATCGTTACTTTTATTATAGCTGTTTGGCTTGATCCATATCTTGGATAAGTATTAGTGGTAATTGGTCTTGTCTAATAAAATTGATTAAGGCCTAGTAAAAATATCCATTTATATTCCCAGTTAGTGTATTAAATAAAAACCGCGTAGTCACCTACGCTTAATACCAGTACCTACAGGTATTGTACTTGGTATGTGTACCTATGTTTACTGGTAGTATTTTTATTACATACATGCTTTACTTTAGTAGTGAATTACGTAAAATCTTTCATGCAGCAAACAAAGCGCGTGTACATCCGCCATGAATACAAAAATAGTAAAATCTTTGTTCAATCTAAATGCAAAACGAAAGCCAGCCACCAAGGTCACAATCTCTAATATAATACCTCATCCTCATACCATTGCATAATGATCAGACAAGACTTTTATTTTAGTATCACACATTTTTATTACTCAGTTCAAACCTTCAAACGCGTATTTTACGGAATTTTCCATTGTTCGAATTTAAAATGGGAAAGTACATGGAAAACCGATGTTTATGGTTTCGGTACTTGTTAAGATTGCATTTCTAAACTACGGCTTCGTTATGATCTGGTTATGATTATCATTTTGATTTACTGCAGCAGAACTACCTGTATATCATTCATAATCGTATACATGTCGAATCGGGTCTACCTATCTAACAGCAATTACAATTAAGTACATAGTTATTGCTACCCTATGATAAAAAAGTAATATTTACGTGTGTTGGCGATTTATTATTATGTTCTCTTAAATATCTACCTAATTGTAAGTAAAGTACATTACACAGAAATGCGTAACCTTTGCTCTGCTCAGGTACTTCAGTTGGAATGTACAATGTGTTATAGAAATCTAACCTACTACTGTATAATTTTCTATTGTATAATACATAATAAACCTGACATCATACATTGTCTTCCTTATCATTAAATTATTGTGTTAGCACTAATGCTAAATGTCAACGTAAACCTATAGTAAGATCAAGTCACGACACTGCACTTGTGTTCTACTAAATTGAACGAACAACTGTGATTTCATTATCGATTGCATTATTAGAGTTGTAGCTACTAACTCAGTGCGTTTGATTGTCGTCCAGTTGTATGCAATAGTAAGTATTGACTGAGTATAAATTAATTTACTGTTCTTGCAAATCTATTGTGCTCCTTCTGTACTAAAACAATTGATTGTACTCTATAGTAAGTTGATTTGCTTGTTATCCACAAACAAACATGAGTAGTGCATAGGTACGTTGTACTTATGACTATGACCTAATGGTATCTTACATATGATTTAATAGTGCGATATTGCGTATAGTATTCCGTGGTTATGGTATAGTGTATTATATACATTACTGTATTTTCTACGTTGGAGTAAATAAATATGTACCCATGTAAATTATCTATGCAAATTTTAAGTAATTTATGATACATTCTCATACTCTTTAGATGACAGATGCATTTCATGGTATTTTGTCATCGCAATAATTGATATGTTATGTGAGGGATGCCAATATATTAGATAGGTATTACATAAATAGGGGCATTTATTTTCTCAATTTTATTGAGACATTACAAACACGTTACACTTGAATGATATTGCAAATAAAGACAACATTTAAATAACTGGCAGACACATCAAAACCTGCAAGGTATTTCATAGGTTCTTAACTATTGTATTTGTATTTGCTTACAATACAATCTTTGCTCTGGTAAATTATGTGGATTGCATGCTTTAAATTCTTAACTAAACACAAACAAATGGGTTTCGTAAGACAGAAACCTAAATTTGCTATCATACTAATAATCGTGTGTTTTTTGATTTACAGTGTTGGAGGGCATGTTCTTCCTGCTGCATCGACTACGAAATGGGTGGTTGTTGGAAATCCCGACCAAGATGATGAATTTAATACTGGACAGGGAAGTAATTATGTTTGCTCCGTTGCGCGAGTTGCAAGAGAAGCTGGATGGAAAGTTATCATTATTGGAGAAAAACTCACGTGCTGCCGGTATGTATTTCTATATTGCGAAAATTGATAGCATATCTTTATTCTTCGATGAACACGCTAAACACGGGTTTAGATATAACGTTTCGAAATGTAATATTTGCAAATACGAGCTGTGATAAGTTTAATTACTGCATTACTGGACAAATGCCATAATTTATGGTACGATGTAATTACTGTAGATTCAGTTTTTATTTTTTATTCAGTACTTATCAATTTCTGGAAACATTCCCATTTTATTTTCACTCTGAATTTTAGGTTTCTGTTTAAAACCGTTTCGCTATAAAACATAGTAAAAAAGGTAGGCTGATAATTCATGTTGATTCTCGTCTTCTCTAATTAGTCAAAGAAATGTTATCGGATCTAGTTTATTATTCATGTCGGGTAGAAATAAGACAAGAAAAAATTGTAGCGTATTATCTTTACCAAAAACCATATCATTAATTCTTTGCAAGGGCAAATATATAATCTTTTAACCCAATCCAAATCTATTTCGAAAGGAAATCATGAAACTGTATCAAAATGAATTTTTTCTCTTTGTACAGCGTTAGTTACAAAGTATTAGCCAATGGAAAAAATACCATAGCTGACGTAGGTCTCGTGTCTATATACTTTGTTTCATGAATAAGATTTTTATTTAAGTGAATCATAAATTTGTCTGTGTGGGTGTAGTCTACACGTCTAGAATAGTAAAATAGTCATGGAATGGAACGTAACTTGTATGGCAGGTTTAATGATAAGTTGATAAGATGGATTCTCAGTTAGATTTTTATTGTCTTGTATGGATTTCAGATAAAAGTTATTTATTACGCCATTGGAATGGTCTAGAATGTAGCGTCTGTACTGTATCTGAAACTGAAGCTGCTAAGTAGGAAGCACTTTTTATTTGTTTTACGTAATATGGCGCAGTTTCTTTATATTGCTTTTGATAAAGACCCTTAGATCCCATAACGCATTACCTGATTAGTGAGGTAATTAAAACTTTCGTTATACAAAGCATGCGAAATAGTAAACGAGAAAATTACTCAAATGGGTTTCATCTGCATTTGCTAGGAAAAGAAATCGCTGAAGAGCTGTTCCTCATACAAGATACAAGATGATGTAAAAACTACTGTAGCTTCGTATTAAACAAAGAGGAATGTTAAATGATAATCAGTTATTGTGTATAATTATGTATTTAATTATTGTGTATTTCACTTTTTAATTGCACTTGACAGTACAATAGACTTTATACTTGTGCTGTTTATTTTAATTTGAAGTAAGTATTTGTTTATGTCTGTATATATTATTTTGCTAACTATATATCTGTAATTGTGATGTATATGTTAAGTATTTCGTGATCATTTTATACGCATTACAACGAAACATGCTATTATTGCCTTACGTTCCGCATACTTACAGTTTGCAATAATGGTTAGGTTAGTAATTCATTGATGCAAATTTATTCCATTGTTAGATTCCATGATGGACAAGTTGCAAACTAACAGTAGCGTGAGCTTGTCAAAATGATAACTTTTGCTTTCATTAGCTGACAGGTGAAAAGTGTCAACTCACGGCAAATAATTTTACCTCCGTGATAGTAAAAGTTACGTATACCTACTTACATAACATAACTCATAAGATCTCACGAAATGTTAAAGCATTGAAAACCTACTTATTTCAGATACACAATAACAATGTTACTGTCATGTTCAGTGTAAGTAAGTATCAATCTTAAAATTTTAGAAACTGTAGGAAAAAATTGCAAACATAATGTAATGTGTCCCATTGTACTGTAAAACAAATAATTATATTGCATGTATGAATATGACTTAATTTCTAAAACACGAAGACGTAATTTTCTTATGATACTTGAGGCGGATTTCAAAAAAAATTGTAATTTATTTACGGTATGACACTACATAGGTTTTCTTCAGGTGTGTGCTCACAAAATGTAACACAATTTATTAGACATTGAATGACGATAATTCATAGTTATTTAGTTTGTGAACCATAAAGTAATAACTATTTATGCTTGCTATGTTCATACATTTTTTAACTGAAATGTAATTTGTGTTTGTTGTATGTGTGACAGACGTTTCCTTCCTGTTATTGTTTTTTTGTAGGGACGTAGGGAGTATGAGCATTTTATTTTATTGTCAATACAAAAGGAAATTATTTGTGTGCGGATAGATATTATACTACAAATTGAATTACGTAAGAGTTAAATAATGCGGTAATGCGTAAATGGTATGACTTGCAAATGGTAAATGGTATGACATGTAGTTTTCGACATAAGAATAGTATTATCATAGTATGGATAAAGCTTTGCTATTGAAAATTTAAATATTTTAATTGGGTTAATTTATGTTTATTTTCAGAATGCCTGACTGTTACCCAATCCACAAATCTCAATTTTTGCGGATGTCGTATCGCACAGCGTCTGTACTGAAGTCATTAATGGAAGCTGGAAATCATCCACAAGCGTACAAAGAAGCAATTCGTAATTTGGCTTTCATCTGGGCAATTCATCGAGGAGCTCGCTATGTATTTGATGCTTATGTAGAAGAATATCAATCAGCTGGGTGAGAAATTATTTCCCAGGCCATGCCAGACTTTTAAATTACACCATTAGTGTCGAAAGAGACATTATGTAGTCGAAACGGAAATTTGTCTTATGAAAATATTTAAAGAAAAGACAGGCCCTCACTAAATTTCCTTTATGTGACTGAAAAAGCCATTTTTGCTAACATATAAGTTGAAAAATGTCTTTAAGACAATAGAATAGGAAATATTTAAGTTGATAAATTGAGTACAAAGGTTAGAGGGAGAGCTGGCTAAATCTGCCTTAAAATAGGAAGGATCTTAAAGAAACATTTGATATAAGATCGAGCCAAGGTTTCCATTTTTATTAAAAGCCGGAAAACAGCAGTGTTGTTAGCACTTTTGCAAAAGTATAAACTGCAACGTAGTAAGAAAGCATAAAGCTGAGTCATCCGCTCATTTATCTTTTAGCAGCTTAAACTTTTGATGACAAACTGTCAAGACTCTTTCTGTGGTCTAGCCTGACTAACAATCCTTTGTGTTCACCAGGCTTCATGCTTTCTGTAGACGTACAAAAAAGAATTTTACAATTTTGCCATGCTAGCTCATAAAATATATGTATTAAATGTAGCGTTCTTATTTTATAGCTTTTCTTTTTCAAAGTTCACCATGTGCATGGGATTAAATTACTTAAGTTTCATGAAAGTCAATGATTTGTCCCAATTTCAGTGTCACAATCCCGAAATTCGAAGAAGAGTTGAATAGACAACTGCACACTTTGGCATTAGACGAGTCCTTGGCTCTTGTGGAAGAAAGAAGTCGCAGTCGAACGAGTTTGTTTAGGAATCCCTACAGTCATTTCGGACGTCCTGATGTCAGATTGCTTCCCAGTGGTCCTGGAACTGGCTCCGGCTCCAATAGTCATACACTCCATCATGCAACTTATCATCAGTACAGTACCTTCAACCTTGGACACTCTCATGGTCATGGCCACCACCACAGTCACACTCATAATACGGGAACTTCTGCGAATCACAAAAATCAAGATTTTCCAACCTTTCGGATATGTGAAGTACGACCGCCATCAATTGAGAAGGTACCATTACTTTCAATCTTAATCTTCTTTTAAAAGCACCTCTAGGGTTAAAACGCTAAAAGTTAAAACAATTGTCACTATCACAGTTCTTTAGCAATTACATAAAGATCGTAGATAATCCAGTTGTACTTCTAAAATGGAACATTAATCTGTGTCATCTTTTTTCCTTTGTTCTCGTTGCGCATCAGATCATGATTAAGTTATAAAATTTAGGATTTTCCGGAATAGAACACAACTTTTTGGCTTTATTGGTAATAAGTAGGCACTTACCTGATTTATGACATTCTTGCTAGAGTCATGCATCACGGCATTTCTTGAATTCTCCGAACTATAACGTTTTTTGTTGGTATAACTTACAAAAAGGTTTTCTTTTTTATCCAACATTCTTACACTGCTTTTACTGTATCTAGTATTTCTACTTTGTTCTAATGCCTTCAAATGTACGTCTTTGTTTAATTATTTTAGAGTGAATTTTATATTAGATTCTAATGATTGTAGGTAAACTGCAACTGTGAGTGTAATGACAATGTAATGACGGTTTTTGCAAATACTGGACTATTGCGTGTATTTGCAATAATAGTTTCATTAGCTTGTTAATGTGGAAGTAAATGATGTTTTAAAAAAATACACACATAACGTCTTATTTCTATTGTTTGAATACTATTTAACAAGCGCAATTTTTTCTGTCCATTGTCATTGTCCTAGAAAACAATTCGGATTTAGTGTAATACAATAGATGACTAATACTATGAGCGATTCTGCGATGCTACTAGAATCTATTGCGTGTGAGAAAAGAATAGCTAGTACTCTATGCAGTACCTCTGTTCTACTAAATTAGATTGGAATGTTAATTGTAGTGTAAGCAAGCATTTGCTTGCTATCCTTTTATTTCCTTGTCCGGGTCTCATCATTCAACTGAACATGCCATATAAAAGGTTCTAATCTAAATGAAACTACCGGCAAATTAACTATCTATATAGACATTAAAATTCCTTGTCCATATGCCACAGATAATAATACCAGATTTATTGAGACTTTCAAGCATAATCAAATTCACCTTTGTTTGGCATTGACATTGAAACGGATTTCTGCTTTGTTTAACTTCAATTGAAATGTGTATGTGCATGCAACTAAATAGGATTACATGCCTACAATATGTACTATAATTACAGCGCAAAGAATGCAGACATATCATTTTACGCACAAAGTAATATGCCTATTACTAGTGCATTTACAGGTACGTACAACACGTGCATAAAGATAAAGAGACAGGTTTGGTAAGTAAGGTTAGGGTAGTTTTAGCTTAAGGTAGGCTTTAATTTTATGTAGGGGGATTACAATTTGCAATAAGTATGAGTTAAGTTCCTTAAGATAGCGAATTTTACTTACCTGAGAAAGATAAGATTAAAACCCCTCCCTGCCGTGTGCAAAAGAAACGAAATAGTTCTCTTAATTGCTGTGCAAAAGTGGTTTAATTACTTGAACCGTATCGTATAACATTTTGCTAGGTACACACAGTTGCGTCACAATGTCGTTCCAAGAAAGATGCCTTACAGACTACAGCTTCTTTAAAATTTTCCATGTAATCCGCTTTTTATCTACCTACCAACAATGTCTTACATGACTTGTTTGATTTTTCATTAAAAACCGAAAAAGTCCATAAAAACTTAATAAACAACACAGAAACCACTATTTTAATGTTTTATATCTTCCACGTGACTTCCGTTTGTGGATTCTTTTAATTGAATTAGTGCATGCGGATATTTAACACTTACCTAGCTACTAATTGCATTTCTTAAGTCTAAAAGTACATTTTAAAAGAATACTACTGCATCACATCTTTTTGGCGTAATAGCATAATGCATAGCATAATGCATTTCATTTTTTTAATACATTTTTATTTGCATGGTATTACAAAATTCTTTTACAGAATTTCCTTTGACCATAACTAATTAGTTGATTTTTATTACACTATTAAAGTGAATGTCAATATTACAGTGAGTTTTTTAGGAAGACAAATCTACGTAGATAAATCAAATATTTATTGTACTGTTTTTTAAATTATGACCAAGCTTCTAATGACGGTTCTAAATTTAATAGCTGTGTTATGAGAGTTAATGTTCACCAATTACAGAACTAAACTAGATATGCTCTTTAAATATCCAAATGGTTGCAAATACAGCAGTAAATAATTGTACATTTCTAATCTTACGTAGCCTCATCCAGTTTCTTTAGGTAGATGTTAAGTAGGTAATTATTAGTACTAATTTATCTTTATCTCTCTAAGTTGTATTCTAAGTTACATATAGGTACAGCTAAAATAAGGAGCAAAGCAATACTCGAATGATACTACTACAATCATTTGTTGGTGCCCTACTGACCAATAAACTCAACATTAAATTCTCGTTTCTTATTCTGTTTAGTATGGTTATTCTCTTCATTAGCTTGCAGATATCTGAAAGCACTTCTTGCAAAACGATTCGCCTGTTTCTTGTACGTGAATATAAACAAAGGCTATTGCATTAGATACTTTTGTTACCTATTCATGTGTTTGCAAACTATAAAACTATCCGCTTAAGATTAGTGTGCATATTTTTACATGCACGCTATTGTTATTACAGTGCAAAGTCTGTATATATAGCACGGAAAGTAAGAATAATGAATATAATAGCCGTAGCTGCAAATAATATATTCATATCATTCGTCTGAGGATAAGTACACAAGTAACAAAAACCACATTAAGATTTTCCTTGGATATTTAGTAGATAAGTTAGCATGTGCAGCGAACGCTGTTACTACCTTCGTTTTAGTTCCTTTTCACATACTAGAAGCGCCTAGATTAAATTATAAAGCTATTAAGATTACCTGAATTTCCATTATAAGTGCTGAATAGTATAAATAAGGTAGATTTGCATTTTGCATTGACTAGACTTGATGGAATGACATTCATTGAAAGGTACATTGTATTCGCAAGCGTATACTACAATTCATAGTAAATTCTAACTGAAGAGCTGAATGGGAAAAATAAAATAGAAATCCTTTTATTTTGCACAATACTCACATGTGTAAAACTTGAGATTTTTTCTATAACGGAAATAGATCTCAATTTTTTTCTGCGTTCCACTTTCAATTCTTCAGATAATAACCAGCACTTGACAGCTCATCAAAGAAGTGTACATTTTATTTGTACTTAGATAGTTTATATACTCCTCATGTAATACCCTCTTATCTGTCAACAGGAAGGAAGAGCACTGTACTGTACTGCAGTAGTGTATGCACTAATTGAATAGGTACGGTTGCATATCTCTAGGCAGAACTACTAAACTCTCATTTTAAAGCTGACAAAATAATACACGAATGTTATCTACGTCAGCAGCAATCACAACTGGTAAGCAGACATTGTCATTAATGGTCTACCGAGCATTTTCATCTAATGCCTCTAGTTAACCACAATGCTAAAATCAACTATTTGCATCGCAATGTGCAATTTAATGATGAGCTCTTCCTTTCTGCTGTAAAAGTATCTGCACAGGCAAATATGTGGTGTGCTATGCTAAACGAGTCGCAAGGATTTACTTTGGATTATTATAGCCAATTTTAATGCAATGCAGTGGCCATTGATTACTTGCTTTGATGTAGATGAGCACTGAACTTGATTTGATCGTTATTGTATTTTCATTTTCATTGTACTTTTATTGCAAATTCTCATGGGTCATTGTTAAACTGTCATCTGTGCTATGCTACATCTGATATTTATTTGTGCTCAAACAACAAACACAATAATAATTTTAGTAGAAGTTGTTACTGATTTTTATCGTGCAGATTAAATATGTAGAGAAATTGCCGTATTGGATGACATTATGACAGTAGCTTGTAAACGTAAATGGTTTCATAGAACACCATCAACAGAAGTGGATCAGGTATTTAAATCAATTCCTCTTGCATTCCGTTTCCAAATAAATCAGTTGTTTCATTGTTTCCCTTTTCCTTGTAATAAATTCAGAAAAGTTCTTGACCATCTATTTCTACTACTCTGCCCTAGAGAACTAAAACTTATGAGAGCACAATAATTTCGATAGTTAGCGGTAGATTTAATGCAGTTTGTGGGGCTCTTTGAGTACATCAAAACACCAATGCACTCAATGCATTCTTGGGAGTTTTTTGTACTAATACCCACGAACAGACAGTCAGACGATACAAAAACATAAAGTGCACTTTGTCCACTTAATAAAGCCGATTTATCTAACATTTAATTTCATTACTATATAAATGCGGGCAGAGAAAAATATTATTGGAATGGAATTATTTTTTTTCGATATCATCTGAGTAACTACCTAAATCTGTTAATTGCATGCACACACAGTACAATTGCGCTTAACTACCGATTGTCTTTGAAGAAATTAAGTACTCTTTAATTACGTAACATATCGCATTATAGGGAACAACATTAATAATGCAGTAATAAGTAAAGAATTCGTCGGAGGTGTGAATGAATGGTTTAATTACCATTGAATATCACAATCTCAATGTCTTATGGATCCATGCTGACCAAAAATTAGCACACGTAATAAACTAGAAATTATTTTGCATGTCTGTACGATGTGCATAAGTATTGTTTGTCTTGACATACTAGGCCCACGTAAAATCCCAATCGTAAGTGGTCAGGGCAATATACTCTACACATTTATATTCATATGCAGATACGAACAGATATGTATACATAACTAACTACTTGCAAAGAATGGCCTTATGCTCACAATTGTGTTAGATAGCATCTCATGCTGTAGGAATAGGACGCAGACATGTTATTGTGGGCTATTGATACTTTGTGCATAATAGTTTAGCACATGCATGATACATGCACTATGTAACATCAGAGTTAACATTGAAAGCACAGTAAAGTTATACTCGTAGTTCTCAAATGGGAGCAACATTGTAGATTTATTGTAATAGTGCAAATCGTAGTTATGATTATCAATTATAAATACTAGTGCATACATCCTAGATAAAAATAAATTCAAAGTCGGTATAGGTATAACATACGCTCTGTTTATATAGACATACACTATAGTGGAGTATAGATAGATATGTTCTAGAACATTTTATTTAAGTACCTAAGCAGAATAAGGTAAGCCAAGGTAATGAAGTATTGCGAACTCATAATGCGCTTTTATCTACCATTGAAAGTTCAAATGGACTAGTCTTAAGTATCTAATCTAATACCCAATTACAAATTACAATTAGCAATTAAATAGTATGCTAATCTCACAATAGCGTTGCGAATGGCTTATTTCATGGTGTATTTATTTATGCAAATTTCGAACGAAAATTCTAAACGCGTTACACATGCGAATGTAATGTTAACTAAATTCTGCAGTTGTGTAGTTTGCCTTAAGCTCAGTTACAAGTACAACTGCAGGTTCTGGGTCCATCTGCCTACATCTCATGATCTCATGATATCACTTAGGGCAAATGGTGTTGATCTCAAAGAAGAATTTATTTAGTCTCTCTAGAATTTTCGTGTCATGACTGTAGTATTTCTACTCTGTATTATAATGCGTCACTTTAGATAAGAGCAAACTACTCTTCAGACTTCAGAGTCAGACTGCGTTTGATGTAGAACTTCCATAATAGAAAATGCAGTAGCTGCAGTGCCACGTAACCCGTTTCGTTGAGTCAGTGTGGGAAGTACTAGGAATCGATTCTGGTTAGGTAGCACTGTTGATTGCCATTCAACCATTGTATTGCTACACTTCTTACATGCAAATCTTTTGTATTTTGCATGCTACTTGAAATGCAATTTGGGGAGATGATTCTTTTTCCATCTCACACAAATCGATTTCAAAATATCGAAGACTCAAATAAATGAAACGAAGTGAAATCTTTGTGCTGAATTTTGTATTAACGTTGGATAGAGATAGGAATCTAGAAATAGATTCTTAATATTAAAATGTGTCCTTATGTAACATTTTCATTTTCTCCTGGAGTATATTATTCATAAACCGGCTACGTTCACGCTCAAAAGGAAAATAACCATTTTATGCATATACGCAAGCTTAGGTAGTTTTTATCAAGTTACGGAAGTTTACTGCATAAAATAAAGTTGTTAGCAATTTTTTACTTTTACTTAAGTGGTAACACATAAGTTCGAATTTAGACGTAAGGTATTCTTTTACAACACATGTAACGCTTGCATAAAAATGTTTCTTGGTGTACTCGTACTTTTTACTCACTCATTAGTGCAAATGAACTTTTAACCTTTGAGGTAGAAACAATATAATATGGCGTTTCCAAGTAGTAAATATTTAATGACCTTTTATTAGCAGGTATTCTAGGTACTATTGATAAGCAGATTACTTTGTAGCTAGCTACGTGCAGTCTTTGTCGATTTAACGCTTACATGGATTTTATTCCATTATTGTTAGATTACCTATAAGCAATTGAAGACCATTATATTTTCCTCGTGTAATCTGATTGCACTTTGTACTTACACATCTCAATTTTCAAATGTCATGTGCATGTACGATGTACAAAGTACAAGGTACAAATAGCTTGACAACAGAGGCAGAGAAACCCCAGAATACTGAAAATGCCACAAGCTTTGCGTATATATTAGAATTTTTATCGAGGAACATAAAGAACAAATTAGAAAGTCCAAGAGCTTCACAATCAGAGGCGGAGGAAGTTTACCTGAAATGCGGAATTGCAAATTGCAGTTGTTTTTCATTGTGTTTTCATTTTTATTTTGTAATCCCCTTTCCTGACATGGAAATCAATTCAAAGCAGTACTATTCATATTCCTACTATGTTATTACCATTATTATGGTCACATTATTATACAATTACGATAAACAATCACTATCTCTAATTCTACGTACATGCAAATGCATAGTACACTGGAATCAGGTAGTTATTTAGTTAGCGTGTATGAAGTATTATATAGTGTAAAGAATAACTTGCGAACAGAAATCTTGAGTTATATGAATCAATTGACATGACAGCAATGCAATGTAATAATGTGATTAACCTTACTGACAATGAGAAAATGAGTTCAATAAAAACTTCAATCGACCATGAACAATACACACGAGCGAATTTCAATGAAAGGGGAATATTAAATGTTCCACACATCATATCACACGCATAGGAACAGGTACATCCCACATTAAAGTGACATTTATACAATATCTTCCCTTTCAGAGAAGCGTAGCATATACAAGCTAATGTAACAAATAGAGCAGAAAAAGCTAACCATGTTCTGTCATTGATATTCAGTGGCAATGAAAACGAGGAGTCATTTACACATAAACAAACTCAATGTACTCATATTATTATGACTTACTAACATACTAGCATTTCAGTTAAACCGGGTCCAGGATTCTCCAGGTCACTTACGAGGTACAATAATTAGATTAGGAACAGAACACACTAATTTAAATGTGATGAAGCACAAACATACATTTTGTTTTATTACTTAAACGCACGCACACTTCACAGACTGCAAACCAATTGCATCTTAGATAAGAGGTTTTCAATGTAATGCAGTATAGAAGCAACCTTAGCGTAAATTCACATTTCTGTATTAATTAAGGTGTGTACTTAAAAGTGACACTTATTACATAACATAAATCTGAAAATGTAATTTGTTAGTGCAGTTGTATTTTATTCTTCAATCTTTTCAATAGCCTGTAATTATCAGTCTCTTATGTACTGTTTGTGCCTCTCAGTAAACTGAAATGAACTTGTGATTTGTATATTCCCATGTGTAGTGCACATGGTCAAGCTAAATGAGTTAGGAAAGTTAATAAATAATTTTCCACATTGATCATTTCTACAAATCTATTATTACGATTCATAAAGTTGATTGAAAATGAATTATTATTCTGCAGCATGGCATTTAATTGTTATCGCGTTTGTATTTGGTTTTACTTAGGTTGGACACTTTGCAATCACAGTAGTAGTGCGCCGTGAACCGTGGGTTGATTTTGATTATATTTTTATGAGAAGCGTGGCATTTCATATTAGACTGAAGGCTTTGAAAACCTCGCTCTTGTCATTTATGCATTACACAGAGCGAACTTAATTCAGTTTATTAAAATGGTGTAATGTTAACAACATTATGTTGCATTGGAATTCAATATTCAATTGCAATTTGCAATTAAGTGTAACATTGAGGAGAGGAAAATACAAGTAGTAGAGCAAAGGAAAATAAATATGGAAATGAAAGTGTGGTTCATTTGGTGTGGTTTGGTTAGTACCTAAAGATTACTGCAACAACAGTGATATGATTTGATATGGGTTGATAGAGTTGGAGTGCGTGTGTCAAGTCAGTATAATTTGTATTTTTAATTTCTAATGAAGGCAAGAGGTCATTTGCGGTATAGAATGAAACGACATAAGGACAATGAACATTATATTACTTATAAATGCAGTCAACAGCCTACGTATTTATAAAAACAGACTTGTTCATTCCTATTTCCATACAAATGCAGACAATAGAGTTGAAATTGGAATCTTGGTTCATTTAAGTACCTAGTAAATGCTACTATTTGCAGTGTTGCGGCTTAATATAGGGAGATATTCCTAATTTGTACATTAGTAGGTGGCAAGACAGTGGAATGACATTAAATTATTGAGAAACTCTTCTCCCCTGTAATTTAAACTAGTTAATTGTGTTTTTTTAAATGTAAGAGGTCTTATACGTCTGTAGTTCGGAGATCGACAAGACAGCATAAACATCTAACCATGTAAAATCTTAAGAAAATAAAATGAAGAGTGTAGTTTGACTTGAAGTGACATGAGATCCCTATATGTCTAATGATGACAAACTGCTTTGGGATGTGGTGTGATGCTTAGCTGGCAAAATAAATATTATCCCCTACGCAGTATTCATAAATTGAACAGAGATGAATTGTTGTAGTTGGTAGAATAGTTTCTGACTCATTGTTGTGGCTAGCTTTAGATTAGATGAGAGTTTCTAACGAGGAACAAAAGCAAAACCAAACCACTTCAAGAAGCTATCTAATGTTAGCCGACGCTATTCTTTATTGATCTGGTATGCTCTGTCAAGTCAGTCAGTCTGGCTCCTCTCAGTTCTCGCCTCACTTTCACTGCCGCTCAAAATTGAGTGTCTCACTGACATTTGACTCGATTAACCTTAGAGAGCCTATCCAAACGACCACAAGTGGACATCTCAATTATCACATTCCTTGTGTAAAATAATTACAATAATTACCTCTGTCATGTAGGAGACGTTTGGACATGCAGTTACTAACGTTGTACTATTACCCTAAGTAATTTCTTTGTGATATTATGATTATAAAGAGTTGTAAAGAAATAATCTAATATATGTAGTATATATGATTGGACAGAGGAATGAAACTAGATTATTGGCACTTTCAAAATCCTGAATTCTTGTGATAATAATTACATAGATCGATTCGATATTCCCATCCACTTCTGGTTCGAGAGTTTTTCATTCATGTGGCTAACTCGAGTAAATTAGTGTAGAGCTTTGAATAGAATTTTTAAATTGTGTGTTCCCAAGTAAGAATAGCAATGTAATAAAGTGGCTACCTAAATAAGTATGCATGCATAGAACGTGGTAAGTAACTAGTCAGATTTTATTAGAAAACAAAAATGAAAAATGACAACGAAAAAAAGTCGTTAGAATAAGTAAGAGTAAGACGAAAGTACTTAAGCACACTACTAACAACAAATAAGATACGTCAGTAGTGTGTGAGTAAAAGATAATGCATTTAGTATTATGTAGTTTAGTAAATGAAAGAAAAGCTTCTTTGCTTACATTGTGTGAACAGTGCAGAGCAAGCAAGTAAGAGTAAATTGAATTGAGAGCGATTTGAGATTAGATTTGGTTTGATTTTACTAGAGGAATAGGTAAAGAGATGAAAAAATCGCGTAATGCTTAAGAACGGAAGGGCTGGGTCACGGTTCCACTCACTTTCTACATTCTATCTCTCTTGTCATCCAATTCCACGAAATTAGTCGCGGTTTAGTTTGTCTTTCGCATGCAACTGCATTTAAATACACACAGAGAAAAAGGTGGCGACTTGGTTTTGCCTATTAGTGCGTTGCATTTTCCATTGCACGGGAAGGTACATACATATACTCTTCTTTTTCTCTGTTTTGTAATCTTTATTGCTACAACTGCGAACTGCGAACACTACGATGCAAAATTAAGATTGTGAACATTTACATGACCTGGCAGTCACAAATCACACTTTAAAATAAATTTGAAATACAACTCAATGAAATACACTTTAGATTAAAATTTAGTTTACATTGCGTTACAACACAATAGTGATAAAGAGATGTGGAGAGATTGGATTAAGTGTGATGGATGTTACATTTTTACTATTACCTATTACCACAGTACAAAGCAACCAGTCACAGGTTTTGTAATACTAATACACACATCAAATCCCAGGGCAGTGATAATGCTACTACCTACGCGCATGTTATGCTTTCGTTGTTATCACATACTGCTCTTACTACATGAATAAAAGACAATGCAATTCCAATCTCTAGAAACGTGAAAGTGTTAAGTTGTTAAAGAACAACAGATCATTTATCACAAAAGCCGATCGTTTTAACTGTACAGAAGCATTATATAACTATTCTGCAAACACATCCTACCTTAACTTTTATTTGGTGAAATGAACATCAATAAACACATTAATTTTCTAATTTACAACCATTATTATACCATTTCAATTCTATTATGCTATTCTTGACTTTATATTACGCAGTAAATGGTAAATAGTGAACTATTTAGTTTGTTTCCGAATTACGTCATCAAAATTACTTCATTTTTTGTAATTTTCATGTGAAAATATTATTAGGTTATCTTCTGAATTTTTTTTGTTTTCCCTTTCGCAATTTTGCAAATCTAATTCAAATCCTTTACATTTCTCTGCAATGTAAAATTGTTAGGATAATTTCTCGAATCTTTAATTTTATGACAAAATTTTCCTAAGTAAACCTTCTAAACCGAAATAAGCATCGATCAGATTATTAGCAGGTAAAAACGTAAACTGGCGATTATTCATGCCGTAAGAATGCATTAACTAGTAACTCGACACCATAAAGTGTTTGCTATTGATAATGAGAACAGTAAAATTTTTATATTTGTAATTGTTTTTGCGAAACAGTTAGCCTTAACGGAAACCGGACGGGTGTCACCTTCGATAGTAATAGTCATGGTATTGGAAAACAGAGTACCTATTTGTAAGTTGTACTTGTATGATATGACGTGTTAAAATTTCGTGTTGCTCTGTGTCCATGCAAAAGTTATTCATGCACAGTCGGCAAGATATTTGTATTTCCGATAGGCAATGTAATTTGAGCAAAAGTGAGTGCAACATGACATTAGAGCAGGCAGACAGAATCAAATTGAAACAAAAAGTGAAGTATCATTTTACTCGAGTATTCCCAGTCTTTGGTCGCCTTCCCTTCCTAACCAACCAATCAACCCTAAGTTTACCTTGAACCAAATCGAAAATGACTACCCATATTGACACAGCAAGCGCAAACGTTAGTTATCTGTACTTAAAATACAATAAAACATAATATAATATGCAGTAACTAGATTTAGGCCCAGGGTAGTCCAATACATGTTCATTGCATATTCATTACAAAGTTATCACTTGCGCTCCACACCTTATGCATAGTATTTATGCTTATTATGGTTATGGTTATGTCATTAAATCTGTGCTGTTATTTTCTGTGCAACTGTTAAGCAAATATAGTAGTACCAATACCTACAATAAATAAATAGTAAGTAAGTAAGTTTGACGAAAAGGAAAGGGATAGAATGAAATGACACGCCAAAACACAATAGAGTCGAAACCATATGTAATGTATACCATGCTTAGCTTATGTCTGTCTGTCTGAAATATTGCATGTACTAGTACTCTGCATTTAAAAAACTGAAATGATTGGTTCTGTTCATTAGACAAGAGCAGGACAAAGACATAAAGATATTTACACACGTACACACTCTCTCAATCAAATGACTTCTAAATGTAAACAATGCAGATAATGGACACTTTTAAAAATACATTGTTATACCAGTTGTAAATGGTACAGTATGCATTATACTTATTTTTAGTTCGTATTTATATTTGCATACAATAGTTAAACTTATACCTATGTACCTCTGAATAGTTCACTTACAGGTAGTACTACTACAATAAAAAGTTATCAAAGAAGTATAGTTGTCTTTGCGAAGTTCATAAAATTCCTTGAGGCAAATTAGGATATTTATCTTTTACATTTGTACTTAAGCAGCGGTTGGTTGGTGGTAGGTCGGCAATTGGCATTTCGCTGGCAGCATGTAGGTACAAGTTTAAAATTGTAAATTACATTCACAATCAGTTACACACTTGTTGTATTAATTAATGGCAAGGCGTGCGTATGACATCCATCAATAAACACTGTGCTAAATGATATGGTGCTAAGGTTAGAATAAGAAATCGCGCAGTGTCATTTGCCCCTACTAAACGAAAACCAATCAACGAAACAAAGGAATTATATCTATGATCTAGTACGAATGTTTTCTTACCTCACATCCAATGCTTACGTGATTTAGTCTTCAGAATGCCAAATTCATATCAGCGTTTAGTAAATCAACCGAACTGTACATACAATTAAATATGTACTACCTTTTCCTTTGTAGATTGTCATATTTGCATGAAACTACCTAATAAATACTATCCAACAGTCCAATACTCCAGGCAAGGCAGAGATGAATGATAATTTCAATAATAATAAACTGACAGTCGTAGACAAATAATGACCATGTGCTTCTGACCTATTTTTAAATTAGAAATGAAGGAATTACCAGAGTAGTAGTACAAATTAGTTATTATTTAATGTATTTTAACTATAATGGGTATATCTAAATGTAATAGCTGTAAAATTATATTATCATGATTAAAATGCATCCAGAATATACAAATCACTATAAAAACTATTTTCTGTACTATTTCAGTTTCTGGAGATTGATAAAGGTTGGTGGGATATGCGGGCACCAGCTCTCGTCCTTCCTGGGGATACGATGCCACCTTTGTGCACAAGGAATACACTTTTCTCTCCTGAAGTTTTCTGGGCTTTACCTTTGTTACCTGACTATTCTGCTGGTATGAACTATTTAAAAAAATATTCACTACGCTTATTATATCTTAAAGTATAAAATTCCCTCAGTAATGTATGTGCATATATGCATGGACTTTTCAAAAGTTTCTTTACAAGCTTTTATGAATATATATTTTTTGTATTTGTTAAAAAACGAAGTTTGATTTCACAATTTTATCACAATTAGATCATGCAATCTAGTTAGCTTATAATAAGAAAATAATACCATTGTAACAAAATGGTGAATGGTGGTACATATAAATTAGTATCTACATAAAATACATGTCCAAAGACCTATTTTAACCGCGTTTACCAGCTGCCTTCCTGCTTACAAGGTAAGATGACTAACATTTTCGTCCTAAACCGTAGTACGCAACTTAAAACTAACAAGAAAATGAGTGCAGGTGAAGTTAGTAGGTTTAAATGTGTTCTGTTGGTTAGGAGTTAATGAATTGTTGGTTTTTATTTGAAGGAGAGGGTGATGAACTTCCCGAAGTTCCACAAAACGCTTCAAGAATTCCTCCTTGGTACATTCGTGGATTATGGAGTCAATCTCTGTTGGGTGACTTAGGTGGAAGTATTCGCTTGACTCTTTCTAGAGTCCCTACACTCCAATTGTAAGTACCTATGGGTTTTTCACCCAGTTTGACAAATCGATCTATGTAGTATAACATGCATTTTACATATTATTAATGTATCTATTCATTACGTAACAGATTTATTCTTACTTTTTCTATTGCAATCGTTTTAGGGATTCACAGGTAGGTACTTACTGTAAATACCTAATTATAATTCCGAGTATTCCATAGAAGGTCCAAGTCCAGATTGCATTTTGCACTCACGATCCAATATTCATTTAAAGTATTTATGCTTCGTTGCTCACGACCACGACGCATTGCAACTAGCATTACACCGTGACGGAAGAACCTGGGGATTTACTCTGATTTTTTTAGAATCTGCTTATTTCTGGTTATTAGCTGACGCAACATAATAGGAAAGCTATGATATTGGTTGCCATTTGGTAGGAGTCGAAGTCCAATACAATTCATTACCCTATTCCTGTTAGATAACTATTTTTTGTCGTACTGGTTAGTTAGAATGCTGTTAAATCCTCCTTAGCTTTATGAACAATGACAAACCAAACACCCATACTTACATAATATTGCAAGTAAAAGTTGCAGAGAGTAAGTCCTAATTGTGAGAATGAGAGTCAGTGGAAAAGTACAAATAGAATGAAATTGAAGTTTCTCGTTTTTAGCTCTTTAACCAATTATGTTTCTGCTCTGTCAGTATTGTATTTGCACATAGAATGTGAAAAGGCAATTTTAAGTTACAGATTAAAATTTTTTGCTCCTTTAAAATGAAAAGAAGCATTTAGAGAGAATGAAGAAAGGCTTGCATAATGAAATCCTTTCGTTTCGTGTAATTGCAAAAAAGTTTTTACATAGAGACAGTAGAATAAAAGATGTTTAGCTCAAGTCGAACAAAAGTATGTCGTCCATAGTTAATAGCTAGTTGATGTACAATGTGTCCATGCACATTGAAACCCATGTAATTCTTACATCCGTTTCTTCATAGTTCATACGGATCGAGATTTTCATGATTTAGAATACGTAAATTATATACACAAGTGTATAATAACTTACATAAAGCAAACCTTCTTACCTGTATACTAAAGATTAAAGACACTACTGTCGAGATAAAAAGTTATTTAGATTGTACAAGTAGGTAGTAATATGTAATTCAATTTATATTTTTGTTTTTATATAATTTGTTGAAAAAACTTCTTTCACGAATTTAAATGTGTACAAAGAAGCTATACATGTAGTATATAGTAGTAGTATAGGTACAGTAGGCTTTCATTGTGAATTGAATATACGAATGATAGTTAATTTCTCGTGACAAGACTGACTGTCATGCAGGATGAATGTGTCGCAAATCGGCAAAGTGATTTGGAAGGCAGAAAATACTGGAGTAAAAGAGATTTTCATTGTCATGATAGTACAATGTACTTATGTCCTCTACTGCGACGTTAATGTTCGATGGTCAAATTTCTTTTGTGTAATATCCGGGGGCATGAAAATAATTTTGTTTTTTATGCTGGCGGAGAAGAGTTTGGATGCTGATGTATAGTTTGGATTGTGATATTGTATTTTTTGTGTCACTTAGGAATCAAGATTATTTTGTCGGAGGGGATTACGAACCGAATTTGAACCCATCGAGTCAAGCCAACGCAAATAACAATCGGACAGGCTCTTCGAAGCTGCTTAAGCGTTGGCATTGTCGTTCTCGTTCTACTTTCCGTTGTCTGTCGTTAATGTCTAAGGAGCTATCGAAATCAGTGTACTTGAAGAAAAACGACTTGTCTTTAATAGATGCTTGGATCATTGATTTGAAAAGTATCCATTACGCGGAGCCCCCAATGTTGCCTCGAAGAAGATCCCACACAAATCCATGTTTAGGAGCAGATGGTCTGCATGGAGTGTCCTTCTACCCATCACTAGAGCCTAATGATGATTTCGGACTGGAAGAGTACATTGCGAAAAGAAACGACACTCTGAAATCTATTGTTGCGAAAATTGAATCGACAGAGGCAAAAGCCTTGAGGGACAAAAGGGAAACGGAGCGGCCGATTGATTTGCCTTTGTGGCAATTGCCTCCTAATGAAAATTCTACGTATGCTCCAATAGACTGGTCTGCTCACGTCCCGCAACTCGCCCCTCCACAAGAAGATATTTCCGTTGAACAACCTCCTGTCAACAACGCTGAGGACTCCTATTATTTACAATACAAAGAATCACAAGCACAAAAGTCAGCGGCAGAAATTCAGCCAGCAGAAAGTCATCCCGACGATTTTGTATACCACCATCATGATATGTTATCGAATCCGTCGACTTACTCAAGAAGGACATTACCATTAGTTGACAAGTCAGTTTATCCTTCGGATTCTCGCTCGTCCTATTCCTCAGCAACAAGGTCAGCTAAACAATTCAAAGCTTTTTTGCAAGAAATTGCTGCCAAATCGGCTGACGCTAGTGCCGACGAATTTCCTATTCTCAAAGCTATTTCCGAAAATATGTGTCCCGGATTTGGACCTTTAATACCATACCAGCCAAGTAACGTGTATAAAGATGCTCTGCTTATAGTCGTCTTTACAAATCAACACTACGACCTCATTCCGACTTTAGAAGTGCTCTATCGATCTGCATTCCCCAACATTCTCTACTGTGGACATCCTCACGAGTCAGTAGAGATATTTCTCAGAAAATACCAATCTGTTGAGCATCGTTCTTTCAGTTTCTTACCAACTTACACAAGAGCAACATATGAGTGTGTTCTAGGAGCGATGGAAATGAATTACGAGGTTAAAGGTTACATGGTTGTTACTGACGAAACTTTAATGAAAACTTGGAATATAGGGAAATTGGATATGAATAAAATTTGGGTGAGTTCATCTGGACACGATGTCCCTGTCACCAAATCATCCTGGCCGAAATTAGACCCACGAGGACAAAAGCTTCCACGGCTACTCGATGGTATTATTGCCACCTGGAAACTTTTTACCTATATTTTAGTTGGACAAGATTCTTGGACTTTGGAACCTAGAGGAATAAAGAAAAGAAGTATTGATGACGATGTCACCGTACCGATTGCTTCGGAGAGCGCTCCCGCTCCTGCAGTTTCATCCGCCACGGGAGAAAGACACAATGTAGAAGAAACTTTAGATACCGGAGAAACTGCTTACATTCCACGCTCTATTTTCTCTTGGTCTGATAACCCTAATAGTAATAAACCTAAGAATGAAACTAATAACCCAGGAAATCTTGACTCTGTTGAAGATATTAAAGTTCCTTCCCAAACTGAAGATAAAAGCTCAGATTTATCAGTGTCCGATTGGGACTATGTGAAAAATCCAAGTTTCGTTATTTCCAAAGGTAAACTTTTGGAAGACCTTTCCCCAGACAATGAAACGGAGAGCGGAAGTGATGATGCTGCTGGAGTTGATGAAGAAGTTCTTGTTGGCGAAGATTCTGAAGACGACGAGGTTGCTTCAGATATCATTGATCATATTCCTGCTCTTGGTTCCTCTTCACCATCACCAAATAACGACCAAACAACTGATGAAAACGACTCCTTAATTTTGGCTACGCCAACAGATGAAACAATTTTGGAAAATTCTACATCTTTATGGCCAATTTCAGATTCTCCTGGAAGCAGTACTAATGGAACAAACGGAGAAAGCTCCGAATCAGCAACAACCGCAGGACCTGAAAGTTCAGTTGGGGTTCCTCTGTACCACGTGGAACACATTGAGCCTCCGACAGCCCCAACTTGGCACAAACCAGAAGATATCTTGTCTACATCATCTACCGAAAGACTAGCAAACAATGGAAAAGATGGAAGCTCTTCTGCGGAAGTTTCTAATATTAACAGTGGCAGCTTTTCTTTCAGTCCTTCAGAAATTCCTGCTAACCCAAACAATGATGGTCACAGTAACAAAGAAAAAATAATCTCCAATTCTAATTCTCCGTCGTCTACTAATGCTCCAGCTACTGAAAAACAGACTGAACAAGAAAACAGATCTTCCACATCAACATCTCCCGAATCGGCCTCTGCTTCCTCTACTACTGACGGAAGCAATACACTGACAATGACCCATCAAGATGAATTTGAGCAAATCTTGAAAAGAGAAGTAGACAGTCTTCTCGATGGTCTTCATAACGCTTATCTCAATATGCTTGGAGTCGTTGCTCAGTATCAAGAAAGTAATGATACAATGCGAAATACAGAATACAGTTCTGAAGGTATTATAATAACTGATATCCAGCATAAAGCTCCAAATAGACCTGTACGATGTAATAATAATTTATTACCTAAAACCATGAATTTTTTAAATAACATTGAATATGTTAATATTTAGGTGGAGATACAAGTTTACTCGAAGATGCCAAATCACACCGAATTTCTCCTCGGGAATTCCGTCATATTCGTTGTACTCTTCAGGATGACGGTCACCAATCCGAATTGTGTTCCACGCTACGATTATACATCAATTTACTAGGTGTAAATCTTGGACGAGATATTCGTCTATTCCACGATACAGTACCTATGTACTATCTTCCTTCGTGGACAACAAAATCATTCTACTCAGTTGCCAATGTTTTACTCCACTACGGAGTTATGGATGAGCTAGCTCTACCTTTACTTTTCAGGGGTCTTGCTGAAGACACCGATTGGATTAATTTGAACAGAAGTTCAGATTTACTTGCTCAAGCTGCATCTCCGCAAGTTCCAAGTGGAGATTCGGATTCCTCAAAGGAAAACCTAGTTTCGGATGGACACTACCTTCATCCGTTTAATTTACATAAAGTGTACAGTGACCCTGTGGTTAGACATGAATTTTGTTCAAGATATTTACTGCGGGTGCTCCAGATGTAGTACTTTAAAGATATTTTAATATCTATTATTACCTTTTATCACATTCTGCATCGGTGCCTTGCCTTTTGCCTACTCAATTTAATTGTTAAGTAATAATTTGAAATGTTAAGGTCCACAATTGCCATTATCTTGAAACTTTTATAGATAAGAGGTAGTTGTGTATTTTTAATTGTCCATAATAATTTATTAGAGCCCTATAAACCATATTTACTTAAATGCTGGATTCCTGGATACAGTCAATACTAGTTAATCAGCAGTAGGTATATTAGTTGGTGGGGATCTATGTAGTTTCCTTATAAATTCTATTATTGTTTCGATTCAAAGGGAGAAGAAGGGTATTAATTGTACTTTACAATATTCCACGATTAAATACAATTAAATATATAATACCGAACAAATAATTTATCTCGAATTCAGTCTAGAGTTTTCTTCGATTAATCCATGGTTTATTTTTCTTTCTATTTAAATAGTTGTTATTGTAGACGATTTTAGTAAAAAGAAACTTCGATTTGTTTGATATGGTAAACATCCTATAATACTACTTAATATGAATTCCTACTACGTTTGCTATCATAAGGAACTAATTGAAAAAGACTAAAAATCGGCTGATATATTGAAGACTTGTTCTACTAATGTTCCGATTCATCCGATGATCAAATTGAACTAACTATTTAAATACTGTAAGCACAATCCTACTAAATAATCAGACAGAATGTTTCCATTCAGTATTTTGTTCTGTATAAAGAACTCGTTGTTTTTTATGCGTTTAATTAAACTAATAATTTTAGACTCTCCCGATAATACAATGTAATATATAGTAGGAGTAGAAATGAGTTAAAAAAGAATTATTCCAATTAAATCTAAATTTTTCTTTAAGAATCATAATACAAATAAGGGAGAGGATTTTGTAAGGTATATTATTGTAATGTAAATGTAATGTAACCCGGTACTGTGCAGTGCTACTGTTGTAGTGTACAATATTTTACCTTTATTGTGATATTATTCATGTAGTTGTAGCAAAAAGAAATTTGTAAACAAAAGGGGTATTATAATGCTGTCTCTGTACTTTCATTATAATATAGCTCGTTTCGTTACATTATTCAATGCTTGTCTTATTATAATGAGTTAATTACTATTACTATTGCATAAGGGGATTTAGTTCCTTGTGAGCGTCAAAAACTTTTGAGGCAAAACAAAATGTTTCAGCCTTAGATTTCAGGTAAGAGAAAACGAACAAACAATTTAAGGAAAGATTTTATAATATATAGACATGTAAGTTTCCTTAATGTTAGAAATAATAGTGAGATATTATTCATGTTGTATTGTAACTTGTAATTGTGACTTCTTGTTGCTCTGTTGGTTTACGTTTAGTCAAGTCAGTGCTTATGTAATATTTTTAGCTTTAGTGTTTAGTACTTTTAACTAAGTTAACGGTAATGTTAAAAAGACGGTGTGTACATTTATTAGTGGATGAATGCATGAATGTGAGCATCCTACAATTTTACTCAATGTTTGAAATTAGGATGAATGAGTGTGCATGTAAAACTGAGGAGAATTTGTGTATTTTATTGTTGTCATCTGTGTGTGCTGTGAAATTGTGTTTTGTTTTCATGTATAAATGTGTGGGTCAATTATTTGTAACATTTATCTCTGGTAATCCATGTTTATGTCGGAAGGATAAGAAAAATTATTCATAATCTAATGTATTTTAAAAGTAAGACTAAGTATGCTTAAAACATCGTCGGACTGGGTTGGGACCAGTTTCTCACATTACAAACATGTATACAAAAGCTTTCACATACGAATACGAATTACAATGTAATTAAGTAATTAACGTAACATGAAGTACCTAAAGGTAACTGTTGTGATAATTCCAGCAATAATTCTGTATTTCGTAATTTTAGTATAGAGAAACTCTGCTGAAAGGGGAAAGACAATATAATGTGTCCTTTTCTATACAAACCAAGAGAAACAAAAGTAGCAATATCTGCTACTCAATCTTGAATCTAATAAAGTAGGTACAAATCTGATTTTGTAAAGTCTGCAGAAAGAAGAGTAATAAATACATTAGCTGTAATAATCTTATGTAACAATTATTGTCAATTATGATATTATGAATGGTTAATTTTTGTTTGTTGACTAAATAAAGGGTTATCCAGATGACTTCAATTAAAACATTTTTATTTTCATTTCACACAAGACACAACACAATACCTTAATATGATATAACAAACCCGAACTTAAATACAAATAATACTGTAAATGCGTTTTCATACAGACTTTTCTCAGATAGCACGTTAAGCCATTCCACTTTCTGGTATCATAGAATCCTTTCTTGCTAAATCCATACTTTGATTTAATTTATAGTCCCTGCAACACAGACTTAGGGTTAGAACAACAAGAACGACCCCGTCCACGAAAATCCATATCCAAAAGTACATGTAATGAATTTGCGTTGATATGTTCAGAGAAACGTAGATAGTTGTGTCCAATAAAAGAGTGAAGCCCCCAATAAAGTTTACCCACTTCCATGTTGATCGGCATAAGATCTGAAATGATACCGATTTTATTTTACATTATAGTCATTTCTACATAATTAATCATACTGTATATATATATAACTCATTTATATACTTGAATGAATTACCTTGCACACAGGCAGTATAGAAAAAGAAGTTTGAATAATTCCGACGAAAGCTGCGACTACAAAATACAGAACCAGAGAATCTAGGTGAACTCTGGTTTTATCTGACTTCTCATCAGAGTCATCAATGTAGTTTAAATTTACCATAGAATAGACAGTTGTAATTATTCCCAAAATCTGCATCAGAAAAAACAATGCTATAAAATGAATGCTAACAACTACTATTTCTGTTTTTGTATACAGAAAGGCACAAAATGTCTATTTTACTCACTGCTGTAATTCCAGAGATCCATGTAAATAAATTGTGTTCAGTGCATTCGTTTCTTTCTTGATTGCTACACATTGTGTCGGATGAATTGCATGGGTGAAAGAAATTCAGAATTAGTTAAGTAGAAACAAATCTTTTAGTTCAACAAATCAGGGGCATGAGTTACGACGTAGAGGAGACAAACAGTTATGTGGAAATTGTGGCTCTGTGAGCTAGGGTGATGCAAAATGTACACAATTCTAACGACCTCAAAGAACTAATAACTAATTTTTGGTTGCAGTTTCCTTATATAACTCTTTTTATCCTTAGTAAGTAAGGAACAAACATTCACTTGTTTATGCATATACATTCTTGGATTTCTGTTTACGAAAAGACAGGGGAATTACCCATATTTAGAAAACAACAAGTAAATAGTTTATTTTCCAACTTACCTACTGTTTTCACGCTTACAGAGTTTAAAGCAGGTCAAAATCCACACTAAACTCGTGGTAACAAAATTTCCTAATTCGCCAAGAACCGCAAGCTCAAAGCTGGCAAGCAACTAAGTCAAATATAAAGTAAACATAAATTCACACATAGAAACAAATATACAAAGCAAAAGTTTTCTAAAGTTGTGCGCAATATTATTGATAATGTGTACGTACAGGTATTTTATTGCAAATACTAAATAGTAATAATAAAGTATGACGTCAGAAGTAAGGAAAAGTTTGTATTAACATTTATTTTTAACTTCGAAATATTTACTGTAAACATTAATAATTACTTAATCAGTAGTATAAGGTTATGATTTAATCTTTGATTAGTGATACCATACCTCTACCTGTTTCACACGAAAGTACACTCTGTACTATATTATCGTGTAAAACGTTTGCATTTCATATAATCGGGCATAAAACATGTAATCGTGTATAAAACGACGTTACATGTACTCACATGTATAAGATGATGAATTAACGAATCTCAACAAAAATATGTTGGCACGCTTTTAGAAATGCAGTTAATGCAAAATTTTAGATTTTACAGTCAAACAAAACTAAGACAAATAAAACGACCCCGTGCCCTCATTTTTTCTTAGTTTCTCCAAAAGCCGGTACCTTTTATACAAAAGTTCCGGTGTATACAAATGTTTTATTGTGTCATTGGAATGTTCCCCAAATACGTAACGAGTATAGTAAAGCAGAAATTAAAATGAAGCTATAATTAATTTTAATTAATTATAGCTTAATAATAATTACAATGAATTTCCCATTGGGCAACTGAGTTAAAGCCCATTGAAGCGCAGTCCAGTAATTTAGTATCGGTTGCAATGCAGTGGGAATTCGTAGAAATTTTAAAAATAACAGTGCAAAATATTGCACAAATTGCTAATGATGTTAAAACAATTTTGTAAACATGAAAGTTAAACGGAAACGATTGATATTTACGATTTATTTTTACTATACACAATTTCAACAATTTATAATAAATATTGTAGATTACATGACGTAAGTTTTATATCTAAATCCGAAACACTTTCCACTAATGATTTTAATAAGCAAGCTATACCATATCGTAATGAACAGTTGGTTATCTTATTAATCTAAATTATTATCTCACTGGTTAAAATAAAAGTAGGCTCTGAAACAGGTTGCTTATTTGCAATCGCAGGAATTCGGTAACAATATGTTTAAGAGTTTTATCGAATGCATGCATTGTTCTACATGTTTCAATTTTAGCTACACATGTAAGTAAAGTAAACTGAATAAAAAGAGAAATGGTTTGCGAATAAAGACGAATGTGTTTGATGTAATATAATAATGGTATATCCGCCTACGTAAGTAACATGTATAAACCAACGTATTGATTTGGCAGAATAAAACTTTACGTATTCTAATCACACGACGACACCAATATCTCCAAGAATGTTTGATAGTCTGTTCAGGCTTTCGTCCAACATTTCAGGCTTTAATCCAGGTTTACTCCTGAACAAAAGTTTCAAGGCAGTGACATATTCGAGCTCTTTGAATTGCGGACCTTTCTCCAGAATTGCATTCACCAACTCCTACGAAGAGAAAAACTGTGTCAAACAATCTGTCCTACAGAATATTAAAACTTTGCAAGTATGTAGTTACAATGAATGTTGACACCGAAACTAGATATATGTACTTACCTCTGGTGACAACAGAAACAATTCATAGTATTGTCTTGCATGGTCCATAGCATGTTCCGGTTGGTTTGTGATGCTACATAAAGTTTGCTGGATAGCATATATATCACGACACAGTTTCTTCACCCCATTATCATTTATCCTCTGAATGTCTTGAGCTGCGCCAATTAGCACTGTAGATATCAATTGACCAACGCCTTGGAAGATGTACTGAAAATAAATTATAAGTAATGCAATTTATATAGCTATACGTAATAATGAAATATTACAGGAAATTTTCTTCATTAGTGAAAAGCAGCTACAAGGTAGATCAATACAACAATAAAGGCAAACTTACTTTGGTTTTAATTGGTTGTAGTGCAGAATTAAGAACATTTTCAACATCGGCTAAATCTTTGTTAAGCTGTACAACTTCTGGATCCGGAACTTGATTATCAACTCCAGGAGCGAATTCTCCTTTTTTGGCCATTGGTAACAGAAAGTAGAAACAATGAACTCGTACCTGCAGAAATAAATGTAATCTTTAAAGTTTTAATCCTAGTAAAAAGCAAGTTACTCGTCTAGCTAACATTGGACAACAAGAAAACAATACTAACTTCCAAATGCAAAACTAGAAGACAGATATCAGCTAAATCTTGGAATGTAGATCCTATAGAGTAAAGTTTAGCAATTGCATCTTTAATCTCCTTTTCAACATCTTGTATTAACTCAAAGGAACTAGCCACGCCGCTAACAATATCAGCGAACCATTCCTGTGTAAAATAATAAGATTTTATTTTTCTGTACATGTACGACAATAGAGCTTCACGTCAGAATTAGTAAACTTACCAAACTTTCTTGAAGATGCGAAAGTTGTTCAAGTTGCCTAACATCCGAAAGAATTTCATGCTGCAATACAATCTTTCCATTAAAAATACCACTGAGAAGGTCTGATTCTCTGATATTTTGGGCACGCAGATCCTCTGGACTTTCATCTATAACTTCAGGTTGCTTTTTATCCTTGGCTTTCTGCAACTTTGCCCAGTTAGGTAAAGATTTCAACAATCGTTCAATATCTTCGTCTTTGACCCAAGTTGCAGATATCACACCCTTATCTTCTGCATCTGGCTGCACAATGCCATTATAAGCGTCTTGACATGTTTCTCTGTATTGTGTCAGAAGTGCATCCAGAATGCGTATGAGCTGATCCGAGTGAGACGGAAGATCTTTTGACAAGCTTATAACTTCTTGGATGCTGCGACCAATACTAACCACGCTCTAAAAATTCAATGAAGTCTTCCTTAAAGTATCTTCTTGCACATTATCTAGTATGCTGTACTCTAGTAGTAATAAATAATGACTACACTAGGACTGTCCTCTACTTTGAGACTTACCTGAAGAAGCGGTCGTTGACATTTCAAAGACTTTGCGACTTCAATAGAAATCACGTCTCTCCAGGAGTCTGGATTTTTCTTTGCTATTTCTACTGCGTCTTGCACTTCTTTATAAATCTGCTGCACGAACACTCGGTTCACGTTGTTTCCCATAAATTTTCGTAATTCACATTTTTTCCTTTTTTGCATAAGACAAGTTAAATTGATATGTTTTACAATTTGACAATTGACAACTTTTACAAATGAACTCTCCTGACCCTTACCCATTCAAAGCTTGTTCTATCTCTATTACAAAATCCTGGACAGATCCATAAATCACAATGATATTTCTAGAATTTGGCTTGCATACTAAAAATCGGTGTTTGTCCACAATACTCCTATCCACACCATCCTGAAAATTCACACATAAAACGTAATACAAAAGTAATTAAGTGGGCTATGGAAAATTGGAGAAATCTGCCTAATGATCTTTAGAAATAAACTACATCTTACTTGATCAGCGACGTAATCATTGATGTTTAATCCATGCATTGAGTATTCAAATTTAAACAAAGGAATTTTCTTTTGCCTAAAGGATTCAATTAAGTTTAACCAAATATATTTTCAGAAATATTGAAAATAGTTTTTATTGGGCAAAGGGAATAAAATATCTTGTGATTACAGATGGTACTTACCTTGGCTGTTTTCTTCTAACAAAGTAGCTATTAATATCTGCATTTAATGTATTTCGATTCGCATTACCAATGCCAGCAGAATGATTCGACTTTGAATCACTCAGGTCAAAATATATTTTTAATGTTGATTGCAACTGAAAATACAGATTCAGTAATCTTAGTATTACAGTTTAAAATGGAAATATGCAAATTGGCAAGAAATACAAGGTTGTCTCTATGACTTACTACTGACTGAATTTTGGACCATACGAATTCTTCACTGTACAACTTAAATTCTATGGAACTAAATTCAGCTGCTGCTTTCTTCATATGGTTTATTAGTTGCACATGTGAACGAACGACCCACCGAAATTGGGTAAAAGTAGTCTACATAATATGGAACACACAACATGTAAGGTAAACTTAAGTAATGTATGTAATTAAAAAATAAATAATTACATCAAAACTTTTGTTTTGAAGATTACCTGAAGTAACTCTTGAAGAAGCGTTGCATCGGTTTCGTTAATTCCATTGGTGTCCCCATACTCGATAATTTGTTGTGAAGTGCTGTTAACTACCGTAAGTAATTTAGCTTCCATTTGGTGTCTCAAGTCATGAGAAAACTTTGGTAATTCCTTTAATAGTCCAATGCATCTAACAATTGTCGATATTAATGTATCCGACTCCAAATTTTCGTTACTTAACATGTTTGGTCTTCCTCCGTAGCCGTTAGTGTTACTGAATTCACGTAATAAATATCACGAAATATTAAATTGATTTATGAAAACTGAAAACGGATGTAAGGAAATGTTGACAGTACTTGGCAACTGAAGGGGATACATCTAGAAAGATTTTTCTGGCTTTGATTTGATTACTCCTGTTTCTTCCCGAGCTTCTGCGGTCCGAACTCGATCTCTGAAACGCCGAGAACACTCCAGAACCTTGACGTTTTTCTAAATCAACTGAACAGCCTTTTTGGTATATTTCATTGTACAATTCTTCTTTCAATGTCTCGTACATTTTCTAGGATCAAAAGATTCTCTTTTAATGCAGGCAAAATAGTGTAAATGATAAAGTCCATGAATTAGACTTACGTATTTCTTTGACTTCAGATCTTGGTACACATCTTTTAATCCTTCAATTTGTTCCAAACTGTCATTCCAACTATTCAAACAGTTCATTAAAATTTCTACAGCTTGTAAGTATTGTTTTCGATTAAGTAGCTTATTGAACTGATCACTTCCAGATCGCAATCGATCTCTAAATAACCAACAAAGATTATCAATATTTCTTTACATTTTCAAATTTAATTTTCAAATGTACATAAATAAAATTCAATCAAATGTACATAAATAAAATTCAATCAAATGTACATAAATAAAATTCAATCAAATGTACATAAATAAAATTCAATCAAATGTACATAAATAAATAAAATTCAATCAAATGTTTTACATTTGGTCCAGAATCTCTAAGGCGTGTTTATGTTCAATTCCTTCAAGCCATAGCCGTTCCAATTCTTCCCTCCTGCAATGCAATAGCATTTTACACTTTTGGAGATTACTTTTTACGTTTTTGAGCCTTTGCTTTGCTGAATCCACTTCGTTACAAACATCAGAAAATGTCTAGATAAGCAAAACATGGGAAATAAATTTAACAATTCTATTAGTAAATTCATCTTATTAACAAAATCAGAAAATGTCTAGATAAGCAAAACATGGCAAAAGCAGAAAATGAAAAATGAAGAACAACCTGCATGACATTGTTGAGATTGCCTTGCCGCTGTGAAATCAGGGAATCTAACTTTTGGTCACTTCTTTTAAATTCTTTTTCGAGTTTAGATTTCTCTCTGTCTCGAAGATCCGTTGAAGCCGTTGCCGAAAGCGTTTTAATCACGGTCATAAGAATTCCTGTTTCTTTTCCAGATTTTGTGCCTCTTGGGGGCTTTGTCGGTATCGAAATATCCGACATCATAATATCAAATCTCCTTTGCTGTTAATTCTTTCTTTGTTTATGTTCGTATTACTTGGTGCCTCCCACTGGCTATGACTCACGTATGTATCCTTTCAAAAAATACCTAAATTAAGATTTTTATTTCGGCTTGTCAGTGTTCTTCAGTAGTTAATAATAAATTATTAGGAATACCACGTTTGTTTTACGAAGCTTGGTTTAAAATACTCAATAATAAGAACTTATTTAAGCTTGCCATTTCTTAAAAAGATCTTTAAATACTGAAGTAAAGGCAAAGGTCTTTACTTTACTGCATAAAATATAACCACACAAAAACAACTACTACGGTTTATTGACACAGATACTTTGCAGACTTTACACTCATATTTCGTGCTTGTAATGAGAAACATCATCGCTTCTATTAGTATCGTCTGCTGCTACTACTGACCGGTCTCACTAAAGTACACCCCCAAAATGGATTTAGTTTAGAACTGTAAAAATGACGTAGTCGACGAACCCCTTGCTGATAACTCGTGTTCACTTTATATTAAATAAGATGGTAAACTGGGGATTAGGTTATATATATATATAGGTGTAAAATTTGGCAGACATTTCACATTGCTTTTAGTCTTTTGTTAGCGGGGTAGCAAAAAAGTTTCTACTTCGTTTCTACTTTATGTTGAGTAAAATACTTAAACAGTGTTTGTAAATGTCAAATATTGTGCACCACTTCCATGATTTTCTTAATTGTGATTTCCAATTATAGGAAGCTGACTTTTGTTTCTCGTTTAATCAAAACTCAATCCATTTTGAGGGAAGTCCCTTAGTGAGACCGAACCACTGACCAATTACGGCAGCTTTAGATTAGAATAGAAGCAGAAATGTACAACTACAATTTGTAAAAGAATTAACTGTAAATTTTAGTAAACAGATGCTGTCATAAAAAAGTCCCTTTACTGTCCCTTTACATGTACATATATACATAGAATGGGTATGGCTTGTTGCTCTTCAGGAGTGTGTTTACACGCTTGGAAAAATGATTCTTTTACTTATGACAATGAACATGAACTTCATATTTTTGCATATAGATATTCATCGTGTTTATGCCTCTATGCAATGAAAATAGTTGTGTTTATCATTATATATTTCAAAGCATCTTAGTGTCGAAAAGTTAAGTAACATGGAATAGCTAATCGTAAAAGTACTAGAGTAATAATTTATTTATATACTAATGTATTCTTATTGATGTACACGGTGCAGTGCACATAAGTAGTACACGCATACACTCATACAGCAACATATAAGTAGCATTATTTTTGTTAATTGTCAAGTTAAGTTACATAGATACATGAGAAAATATAGATTTCAGAAAAACTGATTACTTCTTCGCACAGGCAAATCATATTTACTTAACTCGGAAGACTGATGAAGGTCAACACCTAGCTGCGGGAACTGAAGGCATAGTGAAAGAAATACGGTTAAAATACAATTGAGAGAGATAAGTATTAAATAGTAGAGAAGACAGATTTCCCACAGAGTTCCTGCAGTCCGTTAAAAACATAATCAGAGAAGTAAGATAGATTGCACTAATACACAAGTTGCTTAATTTCCAGGTAAAGATGCTTAGTTTCTGTAAGCAAAATATTGTTCAATAATTGAAATATCTTAAGAAAATATAATGCAAACTATTAAGTTCAAACATAGCGTTCAAAGGTTCAATACGTGATGGGAGATAAGTTTGTTAAACATTTCATGAAAGCTTACATGACAAATAACTGTTAAAATGATGAACATCTGAAGAAGACCTCCAATAAGTGTAACTACCGAAACTTCGTACAAAATTCCTAGTTTATCTATACCAGCATCAGGTTCTTTATGAAGTTCGAATGGATTCCGACTTGAGTTTGAATAGGCCTGTTGTAAACGAATTAAAATTGTGATGGCAAATGCAGCTGTAATTATTCCAGGAAGCTGTAAAAATTAACGAAGTGGTTTTATTTTGATGTGTAATAAATGGTATTTAAAACACGAATTTATTTAATAATTTTATAACAAAGATTATTATATTTATTAGATGCAATTTGTTGGCAGATACCAAAGACAGTAGGAATACGTGTGTGAATAAACTCTTGTTGAATTCGTCTTTGAAAAATCCCTTCATTGTATAGATATGTGTGTATTATCTTACGAGTTTGTGTGATGGTTGTTTAGCTTTCAGAGTAAGTGTGAATAACAGTTTGCTAATGATATTTATTTCTGTGTTCTGGATTATTTTTTATGCGTCAGCCAATATTAATACTCTTGCAATATCTGTGGGATTTACAAAAGGAAACATTTGCTAAACTTTGCGTGGATTTTGCTTACCAATTACTTGTCTCACTTCCGTTATATTTGATAATCAGTATTTTTCTGCCCACGACTTAGCTAAAGTGGAAAATTTATCTGGTTTTCTACATAATTAGTACGTCAACTGAAGGACAACTTTAAAAATAGTGTTTCATTAACAGTGATCATTTTTATGTAAGTAGTAAATAATTCTTATGTACGAAAGCCATGAAATGTATTCATAATTAGCTTCACCTACTTATTAAGTAAGTTTACGGTACAAAAGGCTACGCTATCAAAGATAAATTAGTGTATTCATTGGTGTCAATAGAATTTTCTTTTGGGTACCGATTTTACCTAATTGCATTTATTTCCCTAGATTTTTATTTCAAGTCAAGATGTACAAACATTTGTTCAGCTTGTAATGTAATCTCTTTGTTCATTAAACACCTCCTCGTGAATATTGGCTGATATTACAGTTGGAGAAATTAGAAGAGATGAAAGATCGGGTAGTTATCGTAATTACTATTGATTATAATTGTCCTGATTTCCCAATATATAAATTCTAGAAAATCCTGAATTTATGATTTGGTTTCAATAAATTATTGGATTGAAACTATTATATAGAAGCATTTACATGGGGAAAATAAGCAAGAGTCAATTAACAGAAAAGTGTTTCACGAGAAGTAGACAAGGATTCTTCTGTAGGTAGTTATGCCATTTCTGTGTAAATTATGAAATGCATAACGATTTGCGCCCTCATTTAATTGCGTTCTCACATAATTAATTTCAAGCTGAAATAAATGGTCTACTAATGAAATGACTAATGATGCAGTTTTGTCTTGTATTTAACGGAAAATAGCAGGATATTATTGAAGGAATGTTGTAGAAGGTATCTATAGATAATTGCATTGAATGCAAAATAAATTATTTTTCTATACTCGTGTAAACAGAAATGTAATTTATTCGAAATTTGAATTAGTTTCTGGTTATATTATTGCGAATTGCCTCCAGCTACACTTTACTTTGTTTTTGTTCAATTAACTTCTTTGAAAATCAAGTTGCTACTAATTGCAAGTAAATATGAACACTAACTTTAAAAATTATAATGAAGCTCAATCTCTTTGTAGAATTTTTGGCACAATTAAGCCGTTATACAGTGAAGGCAAATGGCAATTTTGTTTCGTAAATGATGAATGTGAGCACATCCGGCAAGGTAAATGAAATTGCGATTATCATTATTTACCAAATTACTACTTTACTATATCAGAAATATCCATTCTATTACACGTCAAGGTCTTTAGTAACTATTTTAAGCACTTTTACTTGCAAACTGTTATACTTGCACTGAATAAAAAATAAATACGTTATAGTATCCATTTTTAACAGTTAACAATCATAAACTTTATATATGCGCACATCAATTTTTCATTCTGTATATAGCTATATATTTATTATAAGTAGATCAATCACGTCTGATCAAGTTTTTATGATTTTTTATGTTTTATGTACGTATCTTATAATTTAGGTTTTAGTAACAATGTTAGTGTAATTCGTGTGTTATGTTTGGAACAGATAGGAAGAATATGATGCAAAGTTTAAATACAATAATTGTTTCATGATGATGGCTATTGGTCTGCTAGCTCTTCAAGATTATTATGGAACTGGCAGTAAAAGTGTTGAAAAGCTCCCGATTATGTGATATGATATGAGATAAGGAAGCCCAAGCGGAGAGTTACATTACATTGTGTTGATCGGCTCATAATTCGTTGATTACCATTTAGTTCACTTGAAGCTTGTAGACAACTCAAGGATTGTAATTGAAGAATCGTGACTTGGCAAGTTTACTTTGCCCAATTTAATCCTCAGTCCACTCTTAAGGATTGTTAATGTGAATAGATACGTAAAATCGGTATATATTGTTTTCCATTGTATTCTTTTCTTTTACGAGGTGACTTCACTTGACTTTGTGTTGGTAACCGAAAGCTGATTCATTGCAGTGCCATGTCATGGCCATCGCATCACAGGCTACAACCCAAGGAAGTCAAACGATGCTGTTTCATCTTTCCGTTCGTCCGATTCTTATTTGTTATATATGAGATCAAAATAAGAAGCTGCTTTGTTTCATCTTTAGTTTGCTCTGATGAAATGATTCATAATATTTTCATTGCTTTCACTCAAGTCATTCGTGTACAAAATATCATGAAATGTAATAGTGTAAACTACTTCCTCTGTATAGTACAGTTTTATTCAGATTTAAACGTTTTTGCCATCGGCAATTGAATACCTATAATGTGGCTAACTAGTAACTTCATCTACTATTACTACACTGAACATTTTATGAGTGCTAATTTGTTTTAACTTTACCGTGTTTTTCGTCAAAAAATCCAATATTACAATTTGAACCTGCTTGAAATCAACGTATTTTTAGGAAGTGACATTTACTTAACAATAATATTAGATTGTAGGTATGGCATAATTCTCTTGTTTAGGTTTCAGATATAAATGTATCCTCCTTCTTTATTCATTAATTTGTCTTGTAAAGATTTTATGGCATAGAATGCTAAAGACAAAATCTGATTATATGATGTGATTCTGTGAAGACATTTGTTTTTAGATCTACTATAGAAGCCGAATCTCTTCATGCATTATGTCTCTATCTGTACGTAAATACATTCTTCCCATGGTAGGGTCTTGTATGCATTTGTGCAATTTATTCTGTACACTGTAATTATGGTGTAGCCTTTGCAGTTTGCTCTGCATCCTAATAGTAAAATGCCTATGCATTTTTTACGTCTTCACGACACGACCAATGTATACTTAAATTCAGAAATCGTAGTTATTTGTTGGTGTAATTGTAATTAAGCCATCTATGTTTTGCGTCATTGCGTAATTATGTACTAGAAGAGAGGTGTTATGCTAAATCTTAAAAATAATAAAACTATTGAAACCTAACCACTTTTTGATTGTATCGCCGACTCTGTATGTCAATTTGAAGATTATTGGAAGTCAATCCACAATTAGGGGGTAAGTGGTGGTTAAATGAGCATCCGTTGTAATTTGGTAGTGCTCTCTGTTACCATATGCTTGAGTTTGAATACAGAGATTATATAGCTTTATTACTCTCGTTCTGTAAACATAACATGATTGATTCTGAAATAGCAAGTATAATCGCATAATCATTTTAAAGCTTAAGAGAAAGAAATCACGTAGTATATTTATATGAACCGTCAACAGTTTATCGTATCTTTCATGTCTAAATACTGCACTGCAACTGCAATTTTGTTCATAGAGACATGTGCAACTGAAAAAGTTAATTTTAAGAGGAGCTTTGCCTGGCATGGCACTGTGACTGTTAACTCGAAGGTAGTACAGCCATGACTAATAGAGCAATTTTATTTTTCCACATGGTAATGTGGTTTGTTCTTAGTGGTAATTCGCAATCAATAACGAGATGTGAAATTGCAATCAAATTACTACTGTACGAAGGAAATTACAGTCGGGTCGGGCTTAACAAGCTGTATCCAATTGTAATCACAATCAGTAAGTTATGTGGTTATCTATATTATTATGTGCAGATACAGTAGTATTTACACAGTAATAGAAAACAAACATGTAAGTAGTTGTGCAGGTAATATAATAATACAATAAAATGTAAACGTATTACAGATGGATAACAAAATACTGACTTCCATCAGTTTATTCAATCCTCCTGCTTTTTTCCTTCTGCTCACATCGCATTAATTTTGATATCTACCATTTTACTGACACTGAGACTATGTATGCATTTATTATAATATATTATGTGTAATTACACCTGTAGTTCATCATATACTCCGCAGACATTCTATAAAACAACAGAATTGTTAAGAAAATTGGTTACCTTCCTTTATATATTAGAGATATATGAAGTGAAGTAAGGACATACATAGGGTTGCCCTCTACTCCATAAAGTATCCCAACGAACGAACATAACAATTAGAAAACAAAGCGAGGCAATTTGTTCTTCTCATTGAAATTAATGTGCCAAGAGGAAATTATTTCATCAAACTCATTGCACACACAACTAAATACGTATAATATCTCTTTCTGTCCAATTACTTCTCATGTTGTGATGGTTAATACAAAATTGCGTTTAATTTTCTCTATTTTCTACATATTTTTCCTCTAGATTGCTCTTGATGAAAGACCACTTGTACAACCTATGTATGTATTTAAACCATATCTAAATATACATACTGCAGATTTATTCTGGCAGCATTGTACATGAAATGAAATATAAGTGATCACCTTTAGTTCTACAATTGCAAGGGAATTACCATGTAATAATTATTACCTTCATATTTTAACTACAGAATAGTCTAAAAATTATAAGATGTTCCTCCACATTATATGCATAGACATATTCATTTATACCCACAAGGTTAACTCGCTCATCACATCAATATAAATGATTACCAGCGGGCAGTGGAAAAGACACTTGTACATTATATTAGTAGTAATGTCTGTAAAAGGAACCTTTCACAGAATGCAACTTGTGAGTAAAAGGGAACCGCATCCGCATCACTCAGCTCATAAATCGTAATTAGGAAAAACTTTTTCAGGAATCGTTTTATTACCTGTAATGACCAACAATTTGTCGGCTAAAGTCTATAGCCTATCTACGTCCATTCCACGGCAAAGATTACAAACATCAAATAACTAAATATACGCGACTACTGGAAAACTCACACATGGTCAATTGCCAAATCCTTTCAATTACGCTATAGGACTTAATGTTCATTTTCAATTGTATTTATTTCTGAAATCAGGAAATTACTGACGCTATAAGTTCTTTTTCAATGTAATCCTTGATAAACCATCTTTTACAATAGGTTGGCTACGGAAAATGACATCTTTAGATATAAAAAGAGAAAAACAAAACTAATATTCATGAATGATGGAATAATTTGTACAATTCTTAAATGTTTATAGTTGTAATGTTAATTAGATAATAAAATTATGGATATATACAGAAAACACAAATAAAGGTACAACATTAGAGGACAGCAATGTCTTATCTGTATATATGATTTGTAGGGTTATTCCATTTCACTACAATATTAATATGCGGGCTTAAAAATGAAAAGTCTGTGATAGTGTTTATATTATTTGGTTATATTTGTGTATTATTTTCTGGGTGATTGCACATTGCATTATTTTAAGTTTGAAAACACACCTAAGATGTTTTCCGTACTTAGTCTCGAGGAAGAAAGAAAAATGCATTGCGGCTATGAGTCCGGCGCCTGTTCATTAATCGTGAGGGTATTAGTACGTTGGATAGCGTCAACGTATTAACTATGTAAATGAATGAAGCAAGCCTGCAAGAAATAATCTTACAGATGTTTCACCAGAAGAAAAGTGTTTAGCCAGCTCGAATCTGCGACAAGAAGTGTATCAGACTGTACACTAGCAAGAATTCACACAGAACGAGAACAGAATGTGTAAATGTACGCTCGGGGTATATATAAACTTGAACTGGGCTGGTGCAGAGTTGGTTTCAAGGTATGTAAATAATATGGATTTTAGGATTGGGCATAGAAACAGTTGTAATTAAGTCCGGTGGCTAATAAAATCCGACCCTTTACAATAGGAGTAATGAAGGAAAGCTAATTGAGGATAATTGCTATTAATTGAGCCAACTACCTGAGTTGATAATCACATTATTACATGTTATTAGTAGGACGCTGAGCCAATCCCAAATCTAAATCGACTGAATATCTGTATGCAAAGAAGAAATGCTCTTTCACAGTATAACTAACCAAATGGGGAGATGGAACCTGAGTTTTGTGTGAATTTCTGTATGATTATAGGAATAGAGCAATGCAAAGTTTAAATCTAATCTTACGTTATGATAGGAAAGTACAATAAGTTGTAATGAGTATGTAGATTTGATCTACATGAGTACAAACTAATATTATGAGTAGGAATGGCAGTAGGAAAGGGATAATAAGAAAAATCTAAGGAAAGCTGTTGAATACATAATTCTAGCATATAGCTAATGATAAGTCAGTCTGTATTACTTACACAAACATGCGTAATAATTTATAATGTAAAATAGTGCATGTCTCTGTATAGGGATAACTAATATAGGGATATAACTAATCTAATCATACCCGTGTAGAATACATTGTATATATTTATTTGTGTTGGTAGTTGAGAATTGAATGTTTGAATGAGTGAGTGAAGTGAGCTAGGAGAGAAGTCGGGATCTTCAGTTAGTAACTGATTGCATTGGCATTTTGGTACGCCTACTGTTACCAGGTTGGCTTCCACTTTATCCGTGGAGGTTGGTCTTCACATAAATTCACCAGCCCTCAACGTCTCACCTGGACACAATAGAACTTGAATTTCACTTGAGTACTTAACTTAGAATATACACTTCTAACTTTAAGCTACTTAGCTCTATGTACCTTTGTATGTTTTATGAAGCATTACTATTAAGCATAAATATAAAGCTGACTACTGCAAACATTCACGTACTTACCATACAATTACAGAGCTAACCACTATAACCAAATCTAACCATATTTAATACTAATGTTTATATTGTGTATTTTACCCATGTGCAGTGCACTGCATAGACAAAAGCGTTTATACCTGTAGAAACATTATTCTACCTTAAGTATGTATGTTTGTGTGTATAAGGGTTGGATGTTGGATTGGACATTAGAAAAAACAAACTCGTTTAAGTATATTGTTTCCATTATGTAATCCAACGTAAGGTAGGCAATACAGAACTTCAAGTTCTGTACTTATCTTACATTAGCCCAACCAGGTACATTTTATACATAGTAGTAGAATACAACCGGAGGCTCATATCTCCCGACTCTACCAAGTGTAGATACAAGACTAGCTGTTTATCACTTTAGATTACATTACAAGTTCTTAGTTACTCATTTATGTTTAGTTAGTTAGTTAGTTGACTTGTATTTACACGCATTACATTACACAAATTGCTGTGAATCAGTTACTTCACTCGAGACTTCAAATCACACTTCAGTTCAGTGAACATAAGATAACACAAGACAATTTCTTTGTGCATGGTGTCATGTCCATGTCAGCTGTTTCTATTTGCACAGTAGTAACTAGAACTACTATGCAATAAATATAACATAAGTAATACTATGTTTATGTTATGTTCTCTTGTTTTCCTGTCCTGTCAGTTTCAAGGGGAACTTTGTCGGGAGTTTGCACCTAACTAGTAACACTAATCTGGAAAATCTTTGTGGTTTTCACAGTCAGTTCTAACACCTCTTCTTGATGAGAACGAGACAACGAAGCCAACCTAGTCGTTCTTTGTACCGTGTGCGATTCTTTGACAATGTGGCTTTAAATATTCATCCAATTAACTCATTCTGTCAATGTGCACTCAACACGTATTCCGTTTATTTAATTGTAGCCTACCGCTCTTGCCTTTTAATTTATGCTCTGCAAACAGAATGAAAATCATCCGTGAAGTTTTTTTATTCTTTTTTACTCGTTAACTAATCGCGTTCGCGACTAACAATATATACAAGACAAAACTAGAATGGATATACCTTCAATTATTGTCAATGCCAGCTACAGTGTTATCTTGCTCGCAATTAAAGTCCATGGATTATATAGACAGTAAGATTACGATAATCATTCCAAGGAAGTAGTGAACTTAACACTGCTTTTGTCTGCCGCGTCAATTCTTGCACTTTTATCTCAACTTTATCCAAGAATTACAAATTCCTTCTTTTTTGTGATACTTGTTTGAATTTCAGTGGAATAAAAACTATTTTTGTTGTTAAATGTGATTGTTACATAGAGTGTGATCAAAAATATTCGTTTTATATAGTATAAGTGTGCGATTGATTTACTTACGAATATAGTAATGTGCCGTATCTTACATGATGAGAGGAAGGAGTGTCTCATGAAGTAAGTTTTAGTTATGATGGACTTGACGTGTAAGTTGTTAAACGATAAGATGATCTCAAATGAGAAGCCGTTGAATGGTAGCAGCCCAAATGGACGACCAGCAAAAACTTTGTTTTCAATCCGTGACCTAGTCAAATGTGACAATGAACCAAAAAATTCGAGTAAGCATATCATTTTCACTATTTTCACAAGTTATTTATTATTATTATTTAAGTTTATTATTTTATTCTAAGCGCTCTTACCCTTCTGGTCTTCTCTCTTCTGTATATTAACCTTAAACCGCAATTTTATCTACTGTACTGCAATCTACTTTTCAATCTGCTTGTATTTGATAATTGAATCGTTTGCAATGAACGGGAATTCACAGTAAATTAATTAATACTGGTAACGCAATATCATGGTCTTGAACGAAAGGTTTTTGTTAATAACACAAAACTGATTTTCCGCGCATATAATTAGTGGTTCGTGTAACAATAATTGGTAAAAATTATTGCATGAAAAGGAATGTCATAAAAGCTGTATAATTTGCAAATCAGGAAAATAAAGTATTGAGTAAGGGTTAACAATTACTACAGAGTGGTACAAGAAGCTTGGACTTATCAAAGTTACATTCTTGAGTCATTTAGATTAGCGTTAACATTAACAAAGGGTAAACAGAAAACTACACATGTACAGAAACGGTTAACAAAGGAAAAGGACAGGTGAAGATTATTAGAACTGAAGAAGATCATAAAGTAACATGTGCTATTCAAGTCAGGTTCGACACGACAATGCGATTGTTTTACTGTAGACAGTCTTGTGTTCAGTTGGTTCTTCTTTCCATTACACAAATGGCTAAACTGGTGTTTGTTTTAATATAATAATTGTTTACGAGTATTGACTATGTGTGTAATAAGCAAGAAGCAACCAGTTTCTAGAAAGACTTTCGAGTTGAACTAAATAGATGCATCTATTTCCTGACGTAAATCATAATGAAGATTTATTTTATGCTCGAAAGCAGAATGGTTTTACGATTTTCCATGGGGTTAGAAATAAAATATTTTAGTTGCAACCTAGAACGTGTTAGCATGCATAAATAACACATTACAATAGCTTTTACAATTATATTACATAAAATCAGCCATTTGCTACACGCTATAAGTTCACAATGATTATTAACCTCAGAAGTATACCTGGTACCTGTCCAAACTATTATTGCACTTGTTATGCTCATAAGTCAGCACTCAGATATAGCTGAAACAGATTAGTTTGTGAATCCTTTATTTAAACACATCACGTTTTATTATCTATGAGATGAAGTCTATTAGTTAAGGCTGTTGGTCATTCTATTAAACAGAAATTCCCTGATGTTTATTTCTCTACGTGATTTATTCTCAGCACAAGCAGTTATTTATGAAAACCTGCCCAGATTAACCACAGGTTGTTAATGTAAACAAGTCAATGGCAAATTCACTTGTTCTCATGTATGTTCTCTACGTACTTTACTCATGGAACCTTTATTTAATAAATTGGAAAGATTTATGGGAAATAAATTCATTGTTAGTTTATGCTATCCAGTTACAATTTGCACAAATTATTTCAATGGAGATTAGTGGACAAAAGATACTATTCACTGAACAATAATGAGGTGACCCTGTAATTTGAATACGGAACATGTTTGTGAGAACATACTTTATTGTTCAGTTGTAATTAATGCATTTAATACTTTTATCTATAGAAATACTATCCTTTACTTAAGAAAACTGTAACTGTTTGTTTGCAATTAGCATTGCAAAATCTTTAAATATGCTTTTTACTGGTTCTCTGATGATAATATTGTTATAACTATCAAGTAGGCTATCTAAACTGAATTCTATGCTCAATTACAATTTACAATGTCCATTAAGGGTTGCTTTCATAGTCAATGGTAATCAATCAGAGAACATAGTAGATAATTATACATGCTTTGTAATAGTATTGACTGTCAAAAGCGTAGTCGAACAGAAATGTATCAGCGATAAAAATGAAATATAGTTTGGTGAATTTATTTTGCACATATTACGAATGCAATTATAATTTGTTCTGTGGACGGCATAAAAGAAATTAACCTAGTCATCGAGAGCTAATTTCCAAGGTGAAAAATAAATTGATGAATCTGTTCTTGTGCTGTCTTGTCTGCATAGAGTCACTGAGTCAGTTTAGTTCAGATCTGCAGTCATATCATAACGCAAACAAAACTAGACAAGTCTAAATTAAAGAAAGATCTCGAGTGACCTTTTTCATTAGGCACATTATGTTATATTACAAGCAATCAAGTAATTGCCCCTTGAGGCATTTAATTTCTTATTCTATAGTATACTCCCTAACATGACACGATGACCAAATGAAGGCAAGACAAGGTAATCTCTTTTCCCTTATCAAAATAAAACAAATTCACAAGTACGCATTAGACTTACCTCCCTAACCACAGTACAACATATAACTACGTCTGTGTACAGGTAGTATTATTGTACAAATGAATGTACATAATTATCTAGTCCACTTATTATTAGTGTACAAGAAAAACATCCTTAAATTATTCTTTGATTGACAAAAACAATCAATTACTAATTTGCATTAAAAGAATTAAAAGTAACCAATCCACCATAGCATATAATGCAGTATATCAGTTTATTCTATAAGAATGAAATGAACATTCGTACGAGTTATAATTTATAATATAACTTTAGCTAACAGAACCATGTCAGCATTTTTACTGCAAGGAAGAATTGACATGGCGAGATTTGAATTGACTTTTCTCATCACGCTACCCCAAACATCCCAAGCTGATTAGCATGAGCAATCAGCAGCGCAATGAGATTGGGCTGTGTTTCTGTACTGAAATGAGAACCGGTAGTTAATAGTTAAGTTGCATGTATTAATATGCTCTGTGTAATTTTTATTTTTTGTTGCTCTCATCTCTGATTTGTAAGTGAGCAGTTCTAGGCTAATTGAATGTTAATCAATCCTCGTATAAAAATTCCATGCAGATATTACCTATCAGTCTTATGCTACGAATACTATACTTAAAGAAAAGAGACAATTCAAAGAAGAAATTAAAGAGTAGGAGATTACTACGAAATTGAATAATGAACACCTTGATTGACTTTTACAGACAGCAAGACTGTTAATATTTGCTCTGTCTTAATCATGCATGTTGAGAAACTATAATGCCTTGCAATTGTACAGGCACCTACAATACAGAATACATGTTACATTTGGTTAAACCTTAAAAAGGCAAGAGTTCTGTGTATTGCATCGTTGTACTGTCATGTCACGTAAGGAAAAGGTAGTAAAGGTGTAATGTAAAATTTAAAGGTAGGTAGTTTCCACACATGAAAGTGAAGGCTTCTGTTTTTATTGTGGTTAAATAGTCATAATAATATATGTGCATATAAAAGCGTTGTCACAATAGTGCTATACATTCTTTTAAGATACCAGGTAATGCAACGTAAAGGAGAAATGAATTTCAAGATACCCTAATGGATGGGTCGTGTTGTTTTCCCTTATCAATCGTGTACCCTTTATTTTCCCATTAAAAATCACTCAGACTCTCTGACTCTTGTTTGTGGTCTTCTTCTTGTCTGCTCTAATTTTCTGTCGCCCGCCTGTCCCGTTATGTGCATTCCGTTCATCTCTTAATATTCTAATTTCTATTAACTACTTTTCTAAGTATTATGCAGATATTTCTGTGGACAATTGAAAAATGATAAAAATATGTGTTTGTAAATGGTGATAATAAATATTTTGTAAATGCAGGCGATTGCTCTAGTTGTGAAGAGAAAGACGGAAGCATTACAAATCAGGAAAATTCAGAAGAGAGACTGAATGGAATTCCTCAAAGAAAATCGACTCGATATGACGAGGATCAAGGAGTGCATGAAGATATGAACTCGTCAAAAAGCAATTGCCCTTCCCAACTCTGCAATCAGGAGCAGGAACATTCTGGTGAGCAAAATGTAGATAACGAAAATGATGTTGAGATGCGCGAAGGAGCGTCGGACGAAAATGCCTCTGAGGGTAACCCTGAAGATATGCCCAGAAGAAAACAAAGACGCTATAGAACTACCTTTACGAGTTTTCAATTGGACGAACTAGAAACGCAATTTAAACAGACGCAGTGAGTTTACGATAAAATACATTTCATCAGTATTAACTATGAGTTGCTTCAGCATCCAAGAGAAGAATTTATTATTTTGAACAGCAAATATTGTGAAAATTGACAATATTTTAATTCATGGCATTTTTCGGCAGTTTAATAAAAATGTCATTAACGCCTGTAAATTCTACTTTGGATGCGTTTTGTTAGCTTTATCGTTTGAGTCTTATAATATGTAATGAAAAACAAATTCTAAATGATTAATTTTTGTTCCATGATGATGGTGCTGATTCTTTGTGGTACAACAGTTATCCTGACATATTCACAAGGTAAGCTATACACTAGATACTAATAAATACTTATTTGATGCATCATATAGCTGCATATAGAAGGATACAGCTCAGTGTTTCATTTATTATGTAAGAAGGGGTGGATTCGAACGAACAATTTGTAAGTGAACGAGTTAAACAATAAAGAAAAGTTATTTTAGGGTGATAAATGCACGAGTGTGCAAGATTAGTCGTGGAGAGTGTAATTATAGGTTAGAGGATAGAAATAACAATATTGTTCACAGTAGGGAGTCAAATCGACTCACATAAGGGTAAAATGCGGAGCTGCTCTAGAAAAATGCCCCTAATGAAAGTAAACTAATTTTTAACTGAGAAAATTGACCTTAAGGATCTGAAAGAAAGGGGCAAGACTTGTGGCGATAAATTCATTAGTGCGTTTGTATTTCTTATTCTTCAGTAAAAAATGAAATTTTACGTGTTTCACTAATATTTTGTGTTATATCATTATGCGGTATATGCATGAATTTACAATAATGAACTAGCATGGAAAGAATCTTTAAGTATGTATAGTTTAGTCAGATAGGTTTTTGTTCTCTTTTAGAGTATCCTGATAAGATTTGTTGTATGAATCGTGCATTCACACAAGTGTTGTATTTGTATTTTACAGAGAGGAGTTGGCGATGAAAGTTGGTCTTACGGAAGCTCGAATCCAGGTGAGTTGAGTTCATCCCTTTTCATTCTCCATCTAATTGAATCAATTGCAAAAATGTTGAGTACCTCTCTTTTTGCATCACGAAAACAGCTTACTAATGTATCGTAGTTGGTATTGTGTGGTATGAGTCAGACGTGTATACAATACCGTGCACCTTTGTGCAAAAAAGGATTAGCAAAAAATTAGGTGTACCTAATATTTACCTTGTCGTTAGAAATACAATAACTAAGAACTAAATACATACACGTAATAGGATGCAATGCGTGACTTGTTATTCTGCCGCATTGATTTGCAACCAAATTAATTATAACTAATCAATAGTAGCTCATAGGAATTCATGACTCATGTGTGTAAATTCCCGATATTATAAGCAAGCTTATACATATATCACAACCCACAGCAGAATTATCATTACCATTATGTGACGGCTGAGTATTTGCCTTAGTGCTTTCCTTACGGCCTAAAGAGAAAGAAACCCAACCTATACCGTTTTATATGCAAATACAGCATAACACCTATCGTTACTTTGATAATTGCATTTTAGATGAAATGCTTGCAAATAATTTACATATAAAATTTTCTATTAGCATTTATGTTAAACCTTCACTTACCGAGTTAAGTTTTACGTTAAAATACAGTAGAGTACCATACAGGTCTGAAACTCAAAGGCTCTTACACACACAGGTAAGTGCCTGCCTAAATAATGTGTCAGAGTATCCGGTTTCCCATTTATAAGGTGTAATTATCTGTAAAAGCCTGTAATCTACACTGACGCCTGCCAGACAACATTTTCTTTTCAGATTGGGAAACCTAGAGGGTGGTCTTCAATCATCCGTTCATTTCACTCCTGCCTGTTCTATCCCTATTCTTGTATTTCGTCTCCGTGTAATGTGCACAGTGTTCTGTACACAACGTCTGTCTCAACTCAACCTTACTTTTACTCACCTTTATGTTTTAAGTCTCCTTCTTTATACTTTATCTCCATTCTTGCTTTTTTCCTCTCCTTTCATAGTCTCATCTCACATGGGATTTGGATTTTGTAGATCAGCTTGAGAATAACTAAGTAAGTAAGCTTTAATTCAATTCTGACCATAGCCAGACCAAACTAGGTTTATTAATGCTACGTAAGATATCACATCATCACGCTTCAGAAATTATCCGACTCGTTTAAACACTCCGTTTTATTTAAAACTCATCTAATCATTATGAATGAATTATCAAGGGATTTTCTTATCAAAAACAGTTTTTTCTTCAATGTAGCCTAATGCACCTCTCCAATTTATGGTATTTAAGTTGTCCACTCCTGGAGTACAAGTACACGTACAGTTTCCTCCTCTTGTCTTCCCTTCATTCGTGTAATTTACTAGCGGGTGTTATTTAAGGGTACTCTTTAGAGTACTCCAATGCAAATTTAATTTAATCAGCTACTACCTGCATTATTTTAAGAAGGATGGCAAGTACCTATCAGTTAATCCCAGGAAAACTTTGTAATTAACCTGAGAACAATACAAACATCTGCTCAGGGTAATTATAAAGTCCATTTCCTTGGAATAATCTATTGCACCTTCTATTCTCCAATATCAAAAATTAATACAAGATTAGATCCAACTGTAAATTCTAAAGCAATAGGATTTCTCCTTAGATCTATAAGCAAACACCCAAATATACAGTTAGCTATTAGATTATTATTGATTTTCTTTTTTGTCCCCCCAACATTTTATCAAAGTATTTGTGTCAACTGATTTCGTGTGTCTATTAAGTTTAAGTAAAGCAATAAGTCTCGCAAAGATAACGTTGCATACCGTCTTGGCTTCGCTTTTCAATTCAAAAAAATCTCTATGGTTCAATGAAGTATGATGTAATGAGGAAGAATTGTAATGATAATGTCTTAAACTTAAACAGACACAGACTGTATGCTCATAGGATTTCGTTAGTGTACGTGAATTCTGGTTGACTCTACATAACCATGGCTTATCTTTGGTGTATAGTACGCATAATACATTGGTGTACTTATTTATACTAATCTATAGTGCACCTACCATTACTGAGTGTATATACGAACCTCAGGTACGGAGAAAAGAAATCTCACCTGTCTAAATGGGCAAGGCAATAAAATCTAATTACAATGCCTTGTTTCTCTGCGATAAGCCTAATAGGTTGTCTGCTCTTGAGTGTAATCAGTAAATTGTAATGTTTTTAAGGAGACACTCGCTGAGACTTTATTATTTATTAGGATAAGGCTGGAATGTCAATGTCAAATTCAAGTCACTGCAACATCAAGAAACAGCTATATCTCTAACTGAGATATTATTATCAAACAAATAATAGAATAATGCATCCTACAATACACTGGAAGTGTACATTTGTATTAGTCAGTAAACTGTTTGGTACTCAACAATGCAGTAAATGTATTAAAATTATTGCTTTCTATTAGTGTAATGGAATATTTAATTTCCTACTAGAGTGTTTTCAGTTGTTAGTCAGATGAAAACTTCTAATAAACAAGATATTTTTATGCTTTATACGTAAAAATCCTGGAATATCTTAATAGCTTTCCTTATTGTTGTCATTAGAGCTGTTCTTAAGTGTTATAGAGTAGAGAGAATCTATTTATACAACTCTTTTTCTACAGTTGCATAGTATGTGTGATTACTTTGACTAATGTATGAGGACATTGTAAATCTGAAAAGTGAAATATTATTTGATTGAATATTTGAAGGTCTGGTTTCAAAATCGTCGAGCAAAGTGGAGGAAAAATGAAAAAGTCGGTCCGCAGTCTCATCCGTATAACCCATTTCCAGGGGGGATCGCTTTAGGAGGACCTCAGCTACCTCCCGGCCCAATGCCATTCGGTCCTTTGTATCTCCGGAAACATTCGCCTATGGAGTCCCTCCCGTCGCCACCGAATTCTCACTTGTTACAGAACCGAATACCTCACGGCTGGAGTCCGCACTTGCAGTATTTCCCATCTGCGCTTTCTGCACATCATTCTCCACTGAACTACCGCGGTGGTCCGTTTATCAATCCGGCTGCGGCCTATTTGTCCGGTGCACCTTCCTTCCAGAATCTCTTGGCGCATTTAAACGTGGCTGCCGCTGCACAGCATATGAATCATCACTTGAATTCTGCCGAGCTGTCAATGCTCGGTGCAGGAGCAGGTGGGAGCGGAACAGGTAGTTCATCAACGATGTCTATTCACAGTCCTATGGGCAATTCTCCGGTGAGTCCACATTACAATCTTAGCAGTAGGAAATCTCTGTCGCCAAAAACAGATCCGGATGACAATACTAGCAGCAGTGATCTGCGTAGTGGTCTTTCATCACCAAAAACATTATCTCTTGGTGTTGTGGATGAAAAAATGCTCAGTGCGGGAATTCCTATTGCAGAGATTGAAAGACGAGCTAGTAGTATTAATGCATTGAGAATCAAGGCAAAAGAACACGAAACGAATCTAGAAAATTTGAGAAATCATCATACTTATAACGGCAGCAGTGGTGATCTACATTCAAGTTGAAAATTGTGAGAATTATTTAAAACTCAAATACACGAAAATAATTATTTAATTATTTCAATGTCACTATTAAGTATAACAAATCAGTAATGGTTTTGACGCGATGACACTATGACACGCTTTTGTGTAAACTATGTTGTGAATTTCGTTTTGTCCTTTGAATAGTATTATTCTTTATAATTACGGAAACAATAGAATAGCTTAGATTAAGATATGCAATTTTATTGTTATTGTGAAATTCTAATTTCACTCTTAAGGTCAAGAGAATGAATAAATTCCAAACCATATTTAATTTACACTTTTTAATTTGTTTAATAATTATTGTCATTTTCTAAATTAGATTTATAATTACTTTAATTTTGAATTCAATTGAATTGCCTGTATTCTCATGTCAAACAATTAAGGTACAATCGTCAACATTTTGGCTTCAATGTTATGATAATTAATTTATGTGCAACATGAGGAGCATATTACATCCCACGCGAGAATTATTGTGCAATAAATGCTATTCCCCAGCAGAAAGTAGTAGTAGTGGTCGTAGTAATCAACATCGAACGTTTTCTTGGAAAGGATGAGGAAGCATGTCACCAAGACTGTGGCCATAACGAACTTTGCCCATTTCCATGAGTTGTACGACAAATCCTTCATAATGACATTTTTGGGATTACTTAATAATCAGGAGTGATTAATTCATGCTTTATATACTGCGACAACATTTTCTCTGGACAGTTATCGTGCAACAATTATGTAATACTATTTAAAAATAGCAATGAACAAAGAAAAATTAACCTCGCAGAAGTACATCAATGAAGTAGTCATCTGAAGGATGGACAGAGCAGCCGTTGTTGCACAGCATCCTAGTAAATCAGTTGGAAAATCGGTAAATATGGGATTTGGACCAACATAGCTCTGTATTTGAAGTTTTTCATTTCTTAGCAGCATTGCTGACAAAATCAAAGTAGCTAAGCCATACAACTGCAAAATATAGTAATTCAAATGAAAAAATCAATGATAGTAAAACATTATGTATTTCAATGCAAAGTTTAGTAAATTATTAGAAAAACCTACAAATCCAGCAACAGCATTAAACTTTTGGCTAGTTGTCATCGGCTTATTTCCGTCCTCAAAACTGTTCTCAAAAAGCATTTGCTTCTCCATAGTTTTTGGTAATTTAATTATCCTTGCTTATATTACAACAGAAGTAATAATTGTACTATAATGACAATGGCTTGAATTGAAAGTGAACTTCTGTTTACAATGAAATTTCACCGATGCGATTTTTGTAGAGTAGACGCTGCAAATTACTACAGCAGCAAACAGTATATTAACAAATTCCACTTCACAAATGACAGTTCCGTTTCATTTAGCTGCACTAAATAAACACTATGATTTAAAATTAATTTCTCACGATATGATTACATAGGTCTTTCGTTGGATCGGTTCACTGTTACACACATGCACCTAGGTTTATAAGAAAATGCGTATTAAATTGACTTCTTAAAGTTTTCGATAGAAAAGGGAGATAATGGGTGGTTGTGGTTTTTCGTTTTCCGCTGAAACATTAAATTACAAAAGATTAATCTAAACCAATAATTAGGGTCGGGTGCGCAATGTGATAGTAATAAAGCAAGGATAAAAACGCTTGCTTGTAATTAGCACTAAGGAGTTAAAAATAATGAGGTTCTTATCGTAAGCTCGTTTGTTGTTAGCCATCTGAAGTCAAGTATAAGGTTGCTGGCATAATTATACGGTTCATTACGAGTGTAAATAGTTAAAATTCAATTAAATAATGTAGCAGAAGCTTACAAAGTTGTGTAGGATTGTCATATTAGTTTAGGACGTGGTATATTACCTAACATAAGTGTACTAGACCTTTTAATAATAAAACTTATGAACATGAGACATATGGTAAAACCACAAATATGATAATAAAAATATAATTTCTTTTATTTAACAATCTCGTGTTGTATTACAGTATTTAGAACTGCTGTAATAATATATAAGAACAAAACTGATAGTAGTGTAGGTAAAATAATACTGTGTGCAACTTACAATTGTCTATTAACTAAGTTATATATGGCAAGTTATTATATAAATGCTTTTTATTCCCTTAGACTATTAAGTTACATTAAGAGTACGCCCAGAAATATAAAGAGGAAGGAATAGGCACAATTAGACACTAAAGTTAAATAATATTCGTAAAAATGTTGAAGCTGTTGATTGTGATCCAAGATTGCCAAGCACAAACCGTACACGAGAAACATACTGAAGTTCATCCAAGTCCATTTCCTCCAGCTTACATCCTATAAAGTTACTATTCATTACTTTTTAGTACTTACAATATACATTTTTATATTCTGCTTCTTGAGATATCTGACATAAAGTGACCTAAAGATTAATTAAAGCAAGAAACTGAAATGGTTTTCCCAAACTCAAAATTTATTTGCCGTAATAATGTTTTTGGATCTAAATTAGGAAGATAAATCGTCTAAACCGTAATAGTACAGCTTTCTTCATTTTTAAACAATTTGCCATGAAATGCAATATTTATTGCCAAAAGTTTTCGAGAGTAGTACTTGTATTGTATACTTACTTTGAAGAAGTACATAAGGCAAGTTACTAGTTGCACTACACCGTAACATAACGAAACGATACAAGAACCAAAAGTGTCTATAGGAAACCGAGAAGTGTCCCTTGTCCTTAAAAGATTCTCTAGATACGAGTCAATTTGCAATGAATCACTGCGCAAGATGGAACTAGATGTTACTAAAAGGGTCACTCCGAGAATCTAGAACAGTAGGAAAAATTTGAAATTTTTGAATAAAAGTGATTTATTTGTTAAATAGGTAAATAACAGAAGCAAATTCAAGAACTAATGAGCATTTTACATGGGTAATTAGAAATAATATAAAGATACCATCGAAAAAGTAACTGAAATGAATTTCCCTGAATTATATCTTTCACTAATTTTATGTGCCATACTTTTAATAGTACTTTTAAGTAATACTATATGTAAACCTATAAACTAGAAAAATAAATTGTGTAAACAGTGTTTTTCGATTTCACAAAGTTTCAGTCTGGTAGTGTAATATCTTATCGTTTAAGTCTTAAATGTATGTACGTAGTTCGCGTAAAAAATTTTGACGTATGGGAAAATTAAATTAACATTGTAAAATGGCAAAGACCATGCCAAACCCAGGCATACTCATATCTGACTTTTCTCTCCGTGGTTTTCATTTCCTGCCAGGCTTTTATTGTGAGGATTTCCTTCAGTTAATTATCACATCACACACAAGCAACGGGTAGCCAAACAATTTAAAAACCCATACTAAAGTTACGTAGTAGCTCCTGCTCTTTAATAAGTCATTAGTACACTTTTATAAGCCAGTATTATTAGTATGATACAAAAAGTACTGGTATTGAAGAATCTTCAACTTTAGATGTGTATAATTTTACTACACCCATATTGAAATTATTTGTGATGAAATACTCTGCACTGCTATCATTAGATTCTAAAGTCAATTTAGTTAGGTAATATGGACTTCTGCTTTAGATTCAGAAGTGAAATACAATGGCATTATCACTCAAGATTCTTTAGCTTAATAGCATAAACGAAACATTAAACCGTCTTGGTGTTATATTACGGTAAAACGCGCTACCAAAGTATTTTGTAAAAGTTACGAACGTTTTACCTACTAAAATTACATATTTTAATTTTATTTGCACAAATAAATAAAATGAGGAGACAAAAATTTATACATTCAAATATTCCAATAGTAAACTGAAATTGAAATGGTTTAATACAGTCGTACGCAATTGGAAATTAAAACTGGATTAAATTATGAGAACCAACAATTTACATGTATGCGAAACAGTATAAACCCTGCGGGTGCTCGCTTTTAACTGTCAACAGTGTATGTTAATTGGATCACGTAAGGCAGTAAATGTTTCCTGTGTAATTTAACACTGAAATTGATACTCCAGTTAAGCGTTAAAATGATTACTGCTGACAAATTCCCCTTGCAGTATGACATTGCACTGAGTACCTTGAAAAGCATTCCCTTTCTCATAATTAGTTTTTAATTTATTGGTATTTCAATTTTCCCAAAGGAATAGTATGCGAAATCATATTAACAATTAAAACCATTTTCAGTTGCATTATTGATAATTTGTTGTCTCTCAGCTTTTATTCACAGACGATGTATACAAAATAATATTCACCTGTCCAATTATTTATGTGCAACTGCGTACCAGTATCAAGGTTTTTGCAACTTTGCCAAAGAGAAATATGTAATAATTTGGTAATAAGTAATTTTATTGCTGTCTGTGTTCAATGTGGATACACAAATAGATACTGCGTAATTTGATTTGTTTTATACAGATAAAAATTATTAAATTAGAATGGGCAAGGCGAGATACTATTAAAGCGATTGTGTGATAAGCAGGAAAGGTAAATATACCCTGACACTACTCCATCTCAATTTAAATTCAATTGACCCGATGAGAACTTTTAATTTCTTATTCAAGTAAAGCAATTTGCATACATTAGCGTTTCTTTGTTGTGAAGTCGTTAGTGTCGCCGCCAATTTTTTCTGTAAACTACATACATTTATCGTTAAGAACATCAACTAACATTCACGTTGTTGTACTCCACTCCAGTAAACTTAGAAACATGCCCAGATTTTTTACTGCAATGAACAAATATGCATTTACCAGCACATATTAGTGTGCTTATATGCTAAGGAGGATCGTAAATCTTATGCATAAAACTAATACATCACTCTATCTGGTAAGTAGATGTGGCTATAGTCTATAGTTAAAGTTAATGTGCTGCAACAGTCGCAGCAACTGACGTTTTTCCTATAAAATCCTGCTCATGATGTGATTATCATGCCCATGCTCCAATGTTTAAGAATTTCTTGAAAGAAATAAAAAGTAATCAAGTAAGGCTGAACAACAAGCATAATGGAAGAATAGAAACAAAAGAGTGCGTGAAATACTCTTCAAGCTAAATTCAATACGCTCTTTTTCTTCGCATTTTATCATTAATCATGAATGAAATTCACATTTTTGTCTGTTCTTCTTGATCTTCGTCGGCAGCCGAAAGTCAAGCTTTATTGATTGTGCACATGTATTTAACCGTATTTACAAAGCTGGCAAACTCTAATGCCCATGCAATCTATATAATACAAACTCAAAACACTACGGGGATGATTTTCATTTCTTTGAAAATGTGATACTAGACTACTTTATGCGTTAAACTTAATTGCTCTAACCGTCTAATCAGAATAATTGAAATTATGATATCCTTAATTAATTAATAAAAATAAATTAATCCTTTGCTTTTCATTAATTTTACTTATACAACTGTACACATTTGCCATCTTTGGTATATTTTATATGAACAGATAGGTCAGTTATGTGGTCGGGATTTAAATTGTTATCTGTTTTCCTTAAAAGATGAGCTGTGATAATAATGACATTTAAAGTTTATAGAGTATTGAACCGATTGTGGATCTAACCAAACGTAACAGTGTAAGCTTAAATTATAAATCAAATGGTTCAGTCTGCTTTGAGGAAACAAGGCTCTATTTTCACCGTAAATGCAAAATAAAAGGATGAAAATCTCGGAGAAACTTTTACAAAACATCCTTAAAAGTATTTTATCATCATAAGCTACAGTGATAACACTTCAATCTACACAAATAAACCTTCGATCAAAATATAAGGACTGGAAAATAATTAATTACCTAAACTAAAATAAGTAACTAACAAATTATTTTTGATATTTGAGAACATAACGAGGCGGATGCAAACAAATTAAGATTACTTGATACTGCGGTTATGAGCCTAGAAGTAGGCGTAAATTAAGACGAATTCTTAGTAAAGAAATACAAACATGCAAACATTTCTTTGTGAAAATTAAGAATATCGGATAAAAGCCTTTTGGCATTACAGCGCTGATGCCTTAAATATCATTTTATTTTCAGAGTTGATAATGCCACCAATATGTGTGTATTATTTGTGGTGTAGGCGTCTGGGGTTTTAGTAGAGAAAATACGTTGAGCAACTCATTGTTAGTAGACAGTTTTTTACGAGTGATATGAATGGACATGGACGAGCACGGTTTTCATTCCATTTCTTGTTATTAGAGAAAAACAAATAGGATGCGCCAGGCACGTCATTGTGAAGACATGCTCGCTCATGTACTCATAATAATCATCATTCTCACGCTAATACTCATTCGCTTACATTGAAATATTGAAAGAGAGCAAGTCCAGCGAGTGAGTGAGATTTATGTTTGGTATTAAATGGTGGCCACACACAAGTTAGCAAGTTGTGAATATTTCTGCGAAATACGTGTAGGTAGCAAATCCTTTTCATTGTACATTGCACCGCGCAGACAAAGCAAAAACGCTAGTGCCAAATTAGATAAGGATGTCTTTGCTTCATTTGGTTTGAGTTTGATGAATAAATTGTATATAATTTTCTTAGGAAATGAAAATAAACTGTCATTCTTACACTTGTGTGCTATTCGTTTCACCATATATGCTTTGAGCTACATTATACAGATATACCTAAATAAAATCTAATTACATCCTTTTACAAGCAGTATTTTATTACATCGGTTTCGTTTTTCTTGCTTGTAAAATGTATCGTAAAGGGAATCGCTTTTATGGAACATCATACTGTATTAATTTACATTAATTGCGTATAACATTACTTAACAAGACTTTTAAGAAGGACCAAAATATAAGAGTAATTAATCTAATATCTCATTTAAAATACCACTTAACAAGTATAACTCCAATTCACTTGGGAATTTTACATCACAAAGATATTTTTAGCTGATTACACAGTTTTACAAGATTGTTAACCGAATTGCAATGACTTGTCATTTAATTTCATTGAGCTAAAGTTAATTGGACATTGCTTAGAATTTATAGTCTTCAGTTCCTCCCTCCTGAGCTGTTCACACATAAAAGAGATGGATGAAAATATGGATGAAATAAATTGTAGTCTTTCACTCGTTACTCATTATTAGTCTTTTCTCAATCCCTAATCTCTAGAAACATTCTGTATTAAAAGCAATTTAAACAATAATTGTTCTCTGCAAGACACAACTGTTAACAAGCATTATTAAGTAGTGATTAAACGGTAATCTCAATACGGAAAAATATTATCGGGCATTACAGCAATTCCACAGTTGTTTTACTAAATGTGTACAGTTTAGCAGAATTTCCCTTGAAGCTCTTCTCAGCTTATTAGAATCTAAATTAAGACAATTCTCATGGACATTCTGTTCACTAAACACATTCTCCCTGTTAGTACTTAAATATATTTATCTTTCAGTAGATATGCTGTACATGTATCATATATAGTATCCGCCTAATTGTATGCATAAAATCGTCCGACAAAGTTGCCTGTAGTCATTTGATAGCAATCTTGTCAGTCTAAACAAATTGCACTCACCTAAGTAGTATAATATGCTCAGCACACAAACGGAGCTCCTTATATGTACTTACAATTACAGAGTACACTCATTAAGGCATTTTCTAAATTAATATTGTATTGTGTGCACACAGGGGTAGACACGTAATGGAAAATACCAAAATGGACATACTATCCCCTTGTCTTGGCTTAATACGCCGCAAAATGAGTAATTTGCAATGAGGGCAATTTGTTGCAATTTGTAAATGAAGTGCGCCGAACCATTTCAGATTCACATACTATTTCCACTTTACGATCTGCCATTTATATCTATGTCGTTACTCGTTATCGCATTCTGCTGTACACTGCAGTTATGATTTACGTGCATTACTTTATTCCATAGCTAATAAAGAAATCCATGAATCAGTTGAAATCAACGTAACATTCATTATAACTAATTACCCTTACGAACATTACTGAGGTGAACAGAAAAGAACAAAACGATCAACACTTTTCTTAGGCCTTGCGCGATTAAAATAATATCTATTTAACTTTAGTTCTCATTTCCTTTGTAAACATATTAACAAATTCGTTTTATTCTTCAGAAATTCAATTGAATATCACAACAAAGAACATTTGAGATAAATAAGATTTTCAAACTGAATATTTATTTTAATTTATTACTAACTATTTAGTATTATTTGGTACCTTTTAAAATGTTTTTCAAAATGATGAATATAATTACATTTAGAGTAAAACAGATATAAATTTTCATTGCTCTTCGTATTTACAAATAGTATGATTTAAGGAGATTCTTCAAAACTATGAAAACTTTTACAAAATCTCGCATCAACAAGTAGATTTTGTATGATTGGTCATAAAGATAAACGCATACAGTGAAATAATACTCTTGTACATGGATAATAATATTAGAGTGTGATACGTGTATTAGCAAAGTCAAAGATGGAGGATTAATAAATAGGAAAAGAGGAACATACGGACAGCTGAACGACTTTCTTCAGGTTCTCGGCAACTGTTAACTAAATGACGTTTTGTTTAATAGACAAAAGTGGTGAGCATCTTTCCACACTGCGGCTGCGGTAGTATCATCATCAGAGAAATTGGTATTCAAGACGAGTGAAGCTGAAACGCTAACAATAAGCCAAACAACCTCCAGCAAGAGACGGGATAGACTAGATTAGACTGGACTGAAGGAAAATACACTGAAAAGAGCTGATGTGAGTGAAGAGACCAAACAGTGAGAAAAGGAAGAACGTAATTATAATTAAGGAGCAAAAAATGTTTGTAAAGAATAAATTAAAGCGATCCCATTTTATGTTTGTTCTTGAGGAAGGCGTGGTTGTAGGGTCACGAAACGCTCATTAGACTCAAAGATTTAATGCAATTAGCTATTCAATTATCAAGTGGCCAGACCAAGAGAGGTATAACCATCCCCGGCATTTCTTTCTCTAAAATGCACACCGACCTTATATTATGCTTACCTTACCATATACTATATCTGCATACATTCACCTAACTCTTACACTACTTATAATGTGCAAGTGCTCTGTCAATGTTATTTTATAGTATAATAGTGCAATTTTTTAGTTCGCTTCATGCAACTTGTATTGTTAGCGTTCAAGTGCAATGTAAGTAGGTGTAAGTGCTGGATTTATTTTACGGAGCACATAAATTTACAATGAGCAGGCAAAATCCAAACGCGCTATGTACACATGTCTTCCCATTCTCAGTCTTTATTCTACAATGTGGAAATGTGTTAAATCCACTTTTATTTTACGGCGATATAAACAGTTCAGTCCAGCTTTTAATTACAGGTTTTAGCAAACTTTGCACATATTTGTAGACACATACGTAAGCACCTTTCTACTTTCCTTTGATGTATTTATGTTAACGGGAAGTTCCATTATTTAAGCATGCACTATAAAACCTGGATAATTACCACTAAGAGTAAAATTATTTAATCAAGGTTCCTTATTGCTTTTCTAATGGTTTTCAAAAACCAAAAATACTACATTAATTCAATTTTATAATATAAAAATTTATTAGTTTCTTCTACAACGAAAACGTGCTTTATGCTTAAGTGCAATATATGAGAAGAATCGCTGAATGTCATTTGCAAAGCTTTATTAAGCTTAATTGCATAAGTGCAAGGCAAAATGTGACAGAAGTGTAACACTACTATAACTATCTATACAAATTGCTTAAGGTAGCTTTGTGTTTAACACAGATTCAATTTTCCTATTTTTTGTATTCTAGTCTACTCTACAGGTTATGCATAACTATGGACACGTTTTCCTGTAATAGGGAATAAGTGGTAGCATTTATAGAAGATTCCCAGAACAAAGTTTGCCAACGTTTGTGTGAAGGTAGATGAAGCTATATTAGCGTACTAAAGGAGTTAGGGTAGGAAAGTCTGTTACATTGAGCATGATAGTCATGTCTTTAGAGCACTTACATGGAGTGGGGTTAGTCCTTCTAAATATAATGACTCCAGGGAAGAGCTTTAAGTGTCCAGTCGACCTCCACCGTTTTATCTCTGCTTTCCGTGGAATACGAAGGAAACGAAGAGGAACATCTCCAAGTCTGAAATCAAGACAGGGCTTCTGACTTTCTAATGGATGGATCATGTTCCTCGTTATCAATCATGTTTTCCTAATTTCCCCCATTAAATTACTTACACTTTCTGTTCTCAAGTTCTGACTCGACGGACGTTGCGTTACTTCGGTTTAAATTTTCATTGGAATTAAATATACGAGGTACCAAGGTATAGAGATAGAGTCAGAACAGTCTGGAACAACCTTTATAACGTTCTAAAGTACACGTATCAGTCCTCTTATTATTACCTGACTTTTTTCCATCCACACACGTACGCAACACATTTATACCTTATTATACCTCCATGATTCGCTTTAAAACATATAGTGATGGTGATAACATTCATCTCTATTCCGACTAGCTATTTGTGCATTGAATAGTTTCTTAAAATGTATGTATAGATAATACACACATATGTATTATGTGTATTTACTTACATTAGGTATATGAAGCAAAAAAGTATAAGACTTTACCTTTTTGTAATGATTTTAATGTCTCTGCTGCTGTATATGCCACGTATGTTTTATAAACTACAATATGGCTACTTAAGTTACCTGTACTATACAAAGATAGCTTAATAGTATACCTAAAGTGTATTGATTACTAAAACTACGATTACATTACACATACAGCACAGCACAGTTGCTTGCTTTGTTTTAACAAATCTTGTCACGTGTCGACTCTAATGTCTAAATCATTCCTAGTCTTTACACAGACTACAATTTCCAGCTGTCAGAGTGTTTGATTATCTGTAATTTTGGTAAAGATGTATGTGAATAAATAACTACCTGTGTTTGTACTACCAAATCTATTGCTGACAGCACAGTACAACCGTTTGATATCTCATGCATATTCTACTACTGACAAGTGCTCTTGAAAATAACCCCCTAAACGTACATACATCCATTTTAAAAGTGTTGCATTTGCAAAGCTTTTCAAAATTACGTACTTTGACAGAATTATTAGTGCCACGAAAAAGATAACCTTAACCTATTTAAATTACTGTAAAAGCAAAGTATTTTTATCTATGATTAAAATGTAAGGCGGAAAAGATATTCTAAAACATTTGTAGAATCTACTGAAGCATCGGGCTTTTTTGATAATTAATGTGTTTTTAAAATATAGGTAATGTTTAATGCACGTTACAAAACATTAGATTATGATGAACACCAAGGCTCGTTGATTATTAGTGTGTCTGGTCTCAGGGCGTAGCAGGTTAGCCCACTTGAGGGGTAAACAAAATAAAAAATTCACTTTTTTCATAATGGATCTAAATTTGACAATTTAGATCCAGCCAATGTGAGCTCCTTGTATCTACACCCAGTAACCTTAGATACAGTAACATTTTGCAATGTGCGATTTCTCTTTGGGGTCAAATTCCCAAATTTGACCCCAGTACGAAAAAAGTGATTTTTTTATTCTGTTTACCCCCAGGTGGGCTAACCTTCTACGCTCTAATGCGTGTCCCTAAGGATACAGTAGCCTTGGATGAACACTTACACACAGTCATAATAACATAATAATACTTTGTATTTAGCCTTTTCTTCTAAAGACAATCTGGTCGTCTGGTAAAAGATGTACAATATATGAACGCATATCTGCAATAGAAGGAAACAAACTGAATTTAAAAGTGGATCCAAGTCAAGAGTCAAAAAGGAGAAAATAATTGCCTTACCGGTGCTATACTTAGGTTAGGTACAGTCATAAGATAACATAAGAGAATTAGAAGGGAAGACAAGCGAGAGGGCTCCTTTCGTGAGATGATGAAGTGCTGCTGGTGACAAATGGAGCGTCAAAGGAAGTGGTTAAAGTGTGACGCGCTGGATCATTTGGGCACATGTTTCTAAATCACAGAGCGTGAATCTATCCATCCTTTGTTACTTTTTTCACCGTCGGTCTCTCTCCGTCCATCAACCCGATACATCCAACAACAATAACACATAAAAGACAAAGCTTCATACTACACTAAAAATATACTCGTTACATAGACCATTTTTATGGGAAAATAAATTGATTTTTATTCCATTCTAGTTATGGTTTTAGCACGGATCCCATTGAACTAAAATTACTGCAGAGTGCAGACGAACCGTTGGCGAAAATTTATTAAATTAAAGTCAGCAAACTAAAAGAGAATAAAAATAATAATTAATAATGACATATTTAAAGCAGATACTGCTTGGTGTATTTGGTACTTTTATTTTTGTTGGTGAGAAATGACTAGCAAAAGCGGGTAAGATCACGAATAATATTTCTTAGTGTTATGAGTGTTTATTTCAGTTTGAGTTCGAACTATGAGCAATAGATTACAAAATGTATAAAGTGAAGACATGACCCGACATCACTATCGTGCTAGTTAAGTTTGATTTTCTGTTAATACTTTGAGTTTGTAAAGGTATTGTGAATTGAAGAAATATCTTGACTAGTTATGTATTGTAAATACTGTGTTGTGTAGGCGTATGAAAGAGGAGCAGACCAATTTGCTGGCTGTGAAAAATTAGACAATTCCTTGAAAAGTACAAGTCACCGAAAGGAAGAGGCTTGCCCACTAATGATGCGCAAACCTTTGTCTAGAACATTAACCAAAGTAACCATAGACTTCTCCACAGAGTTAATCTACCTACCTGTTTGTTTGTGAAATTTAACTGATGGTTCGTAAATTATAGCTGACTATCTGTACTCATTTTCTATATGCTCTACCTACAACAGACCAGACAGACGGAACCAGACTGCACTTTTAACACTAAAACTGTGAACGATTTAGTTTTGAAGATATTGCAGATTGAACTTTGACTAGACGAGGAGAAAATCATATTATATGGGATCCTTATTCTTAGGTACTCTGTTCTGTACTTACCACTTACTCATTCCACCTATTTAAGATTTGTGTAATATGGTGTAAGTTGGCTAGTTTACTTTGTAATAGGCTAGTAGGTACTATTGTGTACAGAAGAAATCAGCCGACACGGCGAAAGGAATAAAATAAACATATGAATGCAGCCGCAATCTGTGAACAATAAACTGTAGGCAACTGTGCTGAAGACAAGGAGAATTAATACTCCAATTTTCCACGAATAATCCGCACTCTGCGCTCTGTGTGATACAAAGAAATGACGAGACTTCTCTTCAATGGAACGATACAAACTACAACGTAGCAGCAGCGATTTAGTAAATAGTGTAATTGCATGTTTAAGTCTCAAAGAGCAAAGCGTATTTACCAATTTACCGAGAGAGTCATCGAGGTGAACGGTTAAAACTTGAAATTGAAGGGCAATTGGTAAACAAGAGGAAGTTACCTTCAACCCAATCCAATCCAACAGAACAATCCAAACCAATACGGAACAATCAATATGATTCAACTCTTGTCAGAGCTCGATAATATGTAACTATGACTAATGATTCGTAATTATTGACTTGCTTTATTACATCCGGCCTTTAGCAAATAAGCGTGATGGAGCAATCTCTAATATTTCTGGAAACTATCTTTAGTGGTTACTCTACTACTGTTACACTCGTTATCTACTATGTGCAAAGTATGTACAATGAATGAACTTTATCCCAAGTGGCAACAATCAAGAACTGACTATTAATTCCATTTTCTTAACTACATAGATGAAATGGTGCAAACGTAAATAAAATAATAAATGGATATATATAGTTGATTTGCATGCTAAAACTTCTACAGTAATTTGTTATTGGCCATAAGGATTTATTCTCTCATGGCATGAAATGATACAGAAAAGGATCCTCTACTAAAATTATACACTTGCTCTGCTTTTGTTTACTTTCTAACAAAGAAGTCCAATTTAATAAAAGGAGTGTTAGGATACTATTATTAACATCTAGTATGTAGGAACATAGATGTTAAATAATTGATATTATTATTTTATATTTGTTTTTCACATTTGAAGAAAGTAATGTTTGTTACAGATGCTCTTCTGTAGTTATAGTATGTGTCTTAGTAAAATTTATACCTATAAAGCTGCATTATAATAATATCAAAGTAATTTGTCAATATATAGGAACCTTAGGATTAGATAGGAGATAGTATGTAATACGGAGATAATATATTTAGGTATAATGGTCAAATGGTAATGTAAGTTTAATAAGGAAACTGTAACAAAATTGTACCTGACACTGTTTTTGTCACGGTGAAACGCAACGTTCGAAACCAACATGCATAGCTATTAGGTAACTACGTAGTACATTAAGGGCATAAAATGATGTGTTTTAACTGATGATAAAACCCTAGCTTACTTTTACCACTGGGGTAAAATTCTTATTTACTGTACGAAGGCAATTTAGATAATCTGGTAACACGCATGGTAATTTAATTCCGTGTTGAAAATGAAACTCACGCTATGAGGAAACAAATTTATAAAACACACGAAAAGTCGCCCTCGTGTTTAGTTTTGTTTTTCGTCAAGTTTTGTCTTCGGTTTTTTGTGGAAAGGTCTATTAAAAGAATCCTTACTTATCCTTTAGTAGGAAAGCTTTGATTATAACTCATTTAGGGTGAGCCAGAGATTCACTTATGGAAACGTGTTATATGTCCGTACGTGTGAATGTGAACACTCTACTTCCGAGCACATTGACCGATTTGGATGAAAGCTCGGATTTGGGCTTATCTCGACATGGTTGGAAAATCTATTGAAAATGGGCATGGTCGACCCCTTTCTGGTTACCCCCCGCTCATTTGACATTGAATAGGATTGGAAAGTGGGGTTTTGGAGTTAAAAAATATTATTCCGCTTCTGGTGGTTTGTTATTATTATAGTAAAAAATATTTTAAACTGCTTCCACTTTATATAGGATAAGATAGTCAAATGGGGTTTTTAGGAGTAAAATATAGGGCACCGCTTCTAGTCCGTTCCTAATTGTATGTTTCCACTTATGAGAAGCGCCAATCTAATTTTTTGGTTGTTTCTGTTTACAGGAAGTGCTAAACCTACTTTTTGGGCGTTTCCAATTATAGGAAGTGCCAAGATAATTTTTGAATGCTTTCACATATAAGCTCCAAGCTAATTTTTTGGGTGTTTCCACTTGTAGGAAACAAAACAAAACCCCGAAAACAAAAACAAAGTCAACTTTACACTCTGGCTGGCTTCTGTTACGGCTTGCTGTTAGTTTTTGTTTTTGAAGAAAAAACGGACAGATTTTATATTATTATCATTATATAAAATGCATAATTTCTAAGAATTTGGGTTAAGTAGGTTTAAATTTTGAATCTGAAATGAAATGTATAGGACAGGAGGTAACAAATTATTCACACGAGCAAAACACTGGCAGGGATTCTTTCGTATTCTTTCGAAGCAAAATTCCGCAGTAGACAATGTTCGTTTAAATTTTCATTCTGAAAATTCTGTTTAGATAATGGCCCCATAATTCGTAAATATACCGATTGAAAGTACTTATAAAGTAGGTTGGTCAGAATCGGAGCATTCCTTTAGTGCTCAATGGGTCTACAGAAATTGAATCTTTATATTGATAAAGGAATCACAATGGAATCCTAATTGCTACATATAAGCTTAGTCTGAGAGTAAATATAATAAATTCGGCCAACCTTATCTTTAGCCTTTTGTAGCATTGTTAATTCTATTTAATAATACTCTGGATATAAGTATATTACGGCATACCTTTCTAGTGAGACTAAAAATAAGAGCAAGTATATCCAACTAAGTATGCATTTATAATCGCTTCATGATCATAACATATTTTAATATTTGAATTTATACATTGGTACTTGGACAATAACTTTCGTTTGCAGAAGATATTATATCATTATGATGTCTCTTTAAAGTATACTGTACATTATTATTACAATGAATAAATATCAAAAACTTGATCACAATAAAATGAAAAACCAAATGAACCAAATCAAATCGGTTCAATTGAATTGAATTGATGTTTAGATTCTAATTGCGCCATAATAAACATAATCTACACTGCTTTCTGAATAGAATGAACAATAACTTTGTTACAATATTTGAACATAATATTGCCATTGAAGTCATCATTATTGTTATTCAAGCAGCTTAAGTATGAAAGATTACAATACAATTAAATAAACGTGATTCTTAAATGTGCTTACATGGAAAATATTGTTACAATCGATTTTATAAGTTCTTTCAACTTATACACGGCTAATTTAAGCTAACTTAACATTAGTTCCTTCGCTCCGGGACGTGTTAAATACTTATCGCATAGCATTGTTATGACAAGAATTGTTAAATGATAATGGGAGATAACGAGATGCTAAGAAATGCTAATTGAATAGTACAAAATGTCGTAACAAGGCACCTAGATTACACGTAACTTGAATTCAATAGTCACCCTTATTTGCCTGACTTAACCCTGGCTCTACCAAAGGACTACAAATGTAGTTTTACTACCTTTACAGCGCTGTAACTTTGGGGGTAGTGCATTATTCCTTATGATTTCCAAGATACTCGAACCAAATTTATTTTTCTATAATTTCCCAAAAAAAATTTTTAAATTGCTTCAAAAATGGCAGAGCTAGAGGATAGTTGCCAAAAAATGTCAATTTTGTGTCCATAAGAGCCCATGTATAAGGCCACCAATTTTCATGTAACCTTTTATAATTCCAAAAAGATGGCAAAGGGCCATCCATGAACAACTTCCCCATTATAAATTATCGATTGTCAAAATAGCACAGCAAGTAATCTACAAATATATGGTATGGTATATATTCATGCATGCGGATATTACATAAAATAATTATATATAAATATGCGTACTACATTGCCCAAATATGAGTACCGATGTTCTATATTCCCCAAATATGCGATTATGAATTCTATATTGCCCAAATATGCGAGTATAAATTGTATATTGCCCAAATATGCGAGTATAAATTGTATATTGCCCAAATATGCGAGTATAAATTGTATATTGCCCAAATATGGGAGAATAAATTCTACAGTGGCCAAATATGACCAAATAAATTCTATATCGCCAAAATATTGGAGAATAAATTTTATAGTGTCCAAGTATGAGAGAATAAATTCTATATTGCCCAAATATGCGAGTACAAATTCTATATTGCCAAATATGCCTACATAAATTCTTTACTGAAGAAATATGCCCACTTATATTCTATATTTCCCAATATGCGTTTGGACAGTACATTCTGTACTGTCCAAATATGCCTATTCTATATTGTCAAATATGTATATACATTCTATACTGCCAAATGTGCGTACATATATATTCTATATTGCCAAATAAGTTTATATATGTTCTATATTGCCAAATGTGCGTACATTTGCTCTATATTGCCATATATATGTATATATGTTCTATATTGCCTAATGTGCGTACATATGTTCTTTATTGCACAAATATACGTACTTATATTCAATAATAGCCAAATATGGGACATATATTCAATGACGCCCCAGAACGCGTACGTATGTTCTACATTGTCCAAATTCGCGTGCACATTCTATTTTATCTAAATATATGTACATATAGTCTACATTGTCCAAATATATGTATATATATTCTACATTGTCCAAATATATGTACATATATTCTACATTGTCCAAATATATGTACATATATTCTACATTGTCCAAATATATGTACATATATTCTACATTGTCCAAATATATGTACATATATTCTACATTGTCCAAATACATGTATATATATTCTACATTGTCCAAATATATGTACATATATTCTACATTGTCCAAATACATGTATATATATTCTACATTGTCCAAATATATGTACATATATTCTATATTGCTCAAATATACGTATATAACACTTATATTATGTCACCTACATCGTAAGAATAATTTCTGCAGCATGTATATATCCATACAAATAACTAAATAAAAATTGCTAGCTCCGTTGTCTATGAACGTTCCCCAATTCACTGACTACAAATGTAGTCGTTTGGTATACTTAAGGATTGTTCCCAGGTGTTGCTACAATTGTAGTCGCTTGGTCCCGTACCATAGAAAAAACCTTTGGTACCGCTAGAGTTAAAAAACTTTCCTTTTGTCAATTTCCAATATACCTGCAACAGTCGTGATAATTTAATTGAAAGAAACCACGCGACCTAAATAATTACCATTAGTTTTCAATCTGTAATTAGACTTACTATATACTGAAAAACCTGAATACACTAAGTATAAACGTAATAAAATTCTTCTAGTAATAAAATATTTTCGAATGCGTAACTAATCCATTGCACCAATAATAATAACAATAATACTTGTAAGCATTTGAATTCTAATAAGGTACACAAAATACTGTTTACATGTAAGTTGATGTTAGAATGGAATGATATCTTAGGATGGGGGATGGATATTTGCTGACATTGTGCATGGAGTTCATTTATCACTTATTGTAGCTTTATGATTACGGAGCGAATGGTGAAATCAATGTGTAAAGTGCCATGTAATGCACTGCAACAAGGAATCCCTACCGAACCGGAAAAAGACCGACAAGGACTCCCTACTGGGATCCACAGGAGTTGACAAACATTCATCCACTCTAACTACCCATTTATTTCCTTTTCAAGGGTCACGCCATGCAATGCCAACCCATGCCGTTCGACCTACACTGCACACATTTCAACTCAACACAATCTCTGCCTTCCCTTAAGTACCTTGTATTATTATATAATACTCCTGTATCCAATAGGTACAAGTACAACAAGGTCCTCTATCTACTTTCTACTCAGAAGGATACGGCTGGAGAATTTATTGGGTATTAAGTGCTACTAATTTTACGGTATAAGTAATTGTAATGTAATGCATTGCATTTGGACATGGACCTAACTATTTATGTGTATATCTGTAATGTATAATGTAAGTATGCAGGGAGACAATATGGGTTTTATGATGTATGATATCAAAATATTGCCTTTGTCTGATATGAAATTTTTTGTGGTGCTGCTTTCATTGCTCATTGACCTCCTCACTAACCCTTTTCTTCTTTCAGTTTAGTAAATTACTTAACTATTACAGTCCAGTAGGGAAGGGACACATATTACACGAACAAAGGGGAAAACACATCTTGCATTTAGAAAACAGACCAAGTATCCATTGTTTTAACTTTATTGACCATTATATTACATTACAATTAAAGTGCTAAGCTGTACGAATGAGAAAAAAATATGATAATTTTTTCATGTTTTGCTGTTATGACATGACTCTGAAGAATAATTAGCTACAGTCATGAGGTAATTGAACAATAAAATTATAATTTATAGCCGAAACGTACTTGCATACCTAACTCTGACACAAAACACAACACAATGTCCTTTAAGTAATGAAGTGTTAAATTTTTGTATTACACATGTAGTAAATACATCACAATTCACAAAACATATATAAACAATATCGACTTATGTTATTTGATTACTGTTACTGTAATTTGCTCATGTAAATTAATGTATTTTATTAAAACACATTATCTATAAGTAAATGCAATAAAATATTGATGTTATTAGTACAAGGATCAGGTCTTTATAACATTCAACTGTACAGCAGCGGTATCCAAATCCACTGTGTACGTAATAAACAATAAAAATGAACAAATTTATCTGTCGTGCTTCATCTCTACGTTTGTACTTATGAGAGGATAAGTATAATATGTAAAACGTTATTAGTTGATCCACTACAATGTGAGTACGGCGATGGCGAACATAACAAATCAGTCAGTAGCTATCTTATGATTGTTACTGCACGATAGAAGAAGAGATTGTAAAGAGTTGAAATTCATGAGGTTTATTGCTGTGATCGACTGACAACCTTTTGAAAGATTTGTGTGGTAAAGCAGCAGGGAGGGCATGAACTCATTCCTTAACTTCATTATTCACATTAGTTATCAATTATTTCTTTGAAAAATTGCTCTCTCCTTGCTAACTACAGATAGCCAACTAGTTAACCCCTACCAAATCAGTTATGCACAATGCAGTATAAAAATATCATCGTTGTTATGATACTTTTAATTTAATCTGGTTAATAATACCTAGTAAGTATTAAGTATGAAGAACTGATAACTGCATTTGCATTTCATATTTCCTTATAATATCTTCAGCCTTTATGATGACGTACTAGAAATGTAGCAATACGAATATTTAAAGAGATTATTAAAAGTAATACACTTGGTATTTACATTTTGTAGTAAAGCCTACAAGTTTTTCTATGCCCATTAATTAATTATTGTTTTGAGTACGGCTGTATAATGCACTGTCACTTGTTTGTCGTTTGAAATGAGGTTTAACATTGGATGATTAAATATGTGTGCATGTTCTCTCATGACAAAAACTGATTTCTATTAATTAGCTTTTGAAAGAGGCAGGCTTAGGTTTTGTGGACACGAATGATATCACAGCTCGGTTAATTTTCGGTACAAAGGGTAGTCAAAAGGGAATTAGCGTGTGTATTGGGCTACTAAGTTGGCTAAGTGGTTTTAATCGTGACAAGCCTCTATTTATTTCCTGATAAATGACATCAAGTAACATATGATGGTTATAGGGAGGTAAGTATCTACATAATCTACAACTGCAACCCACACAAGCAAGCCAAGCGAACACATGAAGTACATTGATACGGGAGAAGAAAACAGAACGGAGAGTGTATCGTTAACTACTTAACTGTTTGGCAGTAGATGGTGGAAAGATTTTTCATGCATGTTAAATACTAATATGTTCTCGCAGCCATGTTCCATTCTATTACGCTAGATTACATTGTACATATATCACATGCTACACAATCTAGAGTTATCTGTGAACAATGTTATAAGATACATTTGTTATTGTGCATTATAAAAGGTATGAATGAAATGATATTATATAATAGTTGATTATGATACGCCATGCTGCATTAGTAGTTTGTTATTCGTGTATAATGTTCGTGGATATCATTATAAAAGGGAAGATCTTGAGATACGTCAATAGCTCACATGAACTTTTACAGCTTCAGCCTTATCTCAGGATGTGCTCCTGTGTTCATTTACATGGTGACTTGTCTTAATGTATTGCTATGCATTTCATTTCATTTCACCGTAGTCTCTAGACACTATTTTATTTGCCAAGTAATGCTCCCTACACATATCTTTCTCATATTTATAAGAAAGACAGGTAGGCAGTTTTATAATAAGTTTCTCTGTAGCATAGCACACTCATTAATGTTTATTAATGGTAAGTCAAGGAGTCTCATTCTTTGTATGGAAATTAACATCACTTTTGTTGCACTGTTTATGTTTGACTCAATAGAGTTTTTCTGTTTGTTTGTTATTACCGTATGTAATACGAGTATAAGTATTTAGTATTATGTATGGCTCCTTCACAGAGTTCGAGTCGGATACACATAGCTTCATTAGGATGATTGGCAGTTTCAATTAACATTGTGAACAAATGTGAGACCTCCTTTGAGTTAACTTGCTTATCATAAGCTACAATATGCTTTTAAACTATCCTTTAAGCTGCCTACTCAGATTTCTAATCGCAAAATTACACAGGACAAAATTAAAAACAAATATTAAGGAAAGTAACTGAACTGAGATATCCTCGATAATTTTAATATTGGTTTTGAAGAAAATATAGGAACAAATAAAACCACCATTGGAATTAATCGAAGATGTTCGTATTTACATATATACTTCTAGTAAAACCTTAGGTTAGTAATTTTGAAATGCTTTTTCCTAAAGTCAAGTTTTTTAATAATAAATGCAGTTATTTCGAAAAATCAATAGTATATTTATATAATTTGTTTTTCCAAAATTGTTTTTATATGCTTTGTGTTCTATATATATTTAAATATTGAAGTATAAGCACAACCATGATGCAAGTGTATCCTATCCATAAAAGTACTTTCTTCTTTGAATTAGGTAGATAAGCTTAAGAAATACCAATAGAGGAAGATGCTCTTGTTTGAGCGGGGGCTGATCTTAATTGGTTGATCGTGACTTGGCAAGTTTTTTAGAGGTTGGATGAACTTCTTGCTGACTTTGTTTCGCCGATGGCTGATTTACGATTTTCCTTGAAGTATGCCTCTTACTAATCCTTATTGGATTACTTCTTACTTCTAATAATATCCACGCATATCTATTGTCAGAATTATCATTAAAGAATACGGTGCTAGTAGAAAAACCTTGCCAGCTAATGTTAACTTAAGTAAGTTCTAAAAGCAAATTATAATGGAAATAATGGTATTAACGAGCAATATTATCAGTATTGTGTAGATTTATTTGTGCGATTGCAAGTTATGACTTTTAGTGTCGCAATTTGAGCCAACTTCTTAAATATATCTCATTTGCAATATAAGAAGAATATAAGTTAAAGATTTATTTGAGTGCTAGAGGTAATTTTCTTAATTTTAGAGATTTATGAAACTACCGGGTTAAATTTGATGCATAGAAAACATTTCATAATCGAAAATACAATAAAAGCATAGAAACATTTTTACACTTACAATATCGGTAAAGAATGGCAATTCGTGTAGTTAAAAGAAATTAGAATTTTGATTGGGCATTATAATAGTTAAGGTAATTGTATTACAATTCCTTTGAGAAAATGTTATAGGCAAGACAAATTAGGTTCGGTTAGGAGGACAATGAGAACATAACGTATGTGTGAATTGTGAATTAATTAGCCTGGCGGTTCCTTCGAGCCCTGAAGTCCTTTCATTATTCACAATTAGTAAACAATTTTATTTAGCTTTCTTTTCGCCGCAACTGCAATGAAAATATATTGTAGAGACGGCATACTAAAGTAAAATTCTGATTAACACTCATGCATGACATGTTATGCAGATAGTAATGTAGTAGGCAAGTATTTAGTAAATAAGTAGATAGAAGAGTTAATGCTCAGTGTCTTGAGACAGATAAGCAATCAAGAAAACATTTGAGAGAGCACCTCCTCCTACAAGTAAAATACGGGAAGCTACTAATGCCAAAGTGGCCTCAGCACGGGGTAAGACTATTTAAATGCAAGCATAAGCATACAGAACATCATAAAATAATACGCATTCCCATTACAAGTGTTGAATATGATGTATGCATGCAACTCAACTCATACAGTTCAATTCACTAAACTCTAGGTAATATTCATCTCTCCAGTAGTACACTCCATACAGTCAAACCAGCATGCTCTCCATTTTCTCTATCCTCTGCCTAGGCACTATTGTATTACATTTTACATTATTTTCTAGTTAGAGCACTTACTATACTGAAAGGGAAGAGCGAGACGAAGAAGACAAGACAAGCCATAAATATGAATCCTAATAAATGTTATGTGCATAGTAATAATTTGGCTTTCGCAGAGAAATACAATGCGCACTTAAAATACGATCTTTGATCCTCTCTAGTGCTAAAAGCTTGCCGACAACTTTACTGCTTCAGGGAAATTATGCAATTAGCACGCTTAGCGGTTCCCTTAATTAGGTGCAATTACTTTTAATTTATCCTAAACACAATTTCCAAGTCTTATCTAAATTTCGATTACAAGTAGCTTGCGTCATCCTCAACGCAAAATTAACTCTCCGTAATATCATCCTCCTCTTAATGAAAAAACTAAAATTAATGCAAATTAGGATCACAAATTAAAACAAAATTTTTAATATTAAATAAAAACCAATTTTTAGGACATGCTGGATAATCATTCTTTTTAATTTGAGATGTGTAAATAAATACTTTATAAAAGTTTAATAGATTGTGATTGGAGTAGTACATCTAGAATGCAATTAGCAAAATTGTAATTGTGGTAAAGCAGTATTTCAACTCAGAATTCTATTTTTAATCAGTAATACTTTGATTTGGATATTCTAGCATTATTTATTAGTTCTTAATATACTCTAGTCATAAATCATGCATTTGATAAGGAATTTATTACAATATCATGTGTTGCTGGCTTGTTTTAATAATTACACAGAGGAAACTGTTAAATAAATTGTCTGATCAAGTCACATTTCAACTGTAAGGTAATAAATATTTATTAATCGCTTGTTCATGAACACGTAAATGTATAAATTGATTTCCTCTAGATGTCAAATGATAGGCAATTAAGTATATAACAGGTAACTGTATTAATAATTTGTTTTAAACGTGTTTAAGGTACAATACTAGTAATGGTAAAAACACTTTCACTTTAATCACCAATTACTCCAATGGAGTTAGGGAATAACTTTGGCGAGCATTCCTTTTGCGTCGGCTCATTTCATTGCACATTGCTAATAAATTTTAATAAATTGTAAATCGTAAATGTTCAGTCATTTGGAAAGTGTTTCGTTAAATAAGCAACAGGTAATATAAAGGTAGATATTGATAAGACAAGAGGAGCGCTGCGGTTTCAAAACGCATTAATTAATATTACACATATGCACCAACTAATCTGTCTGTCTGGTGTTAGTGTCTGTCTTGTCTGCAGGAAAATGATAAACTCTGTGAATTGAAATAAAAAGAATTGTTTAGGTTTCGTATGTGCCTATTAGTTGTGTTATAGAGCAACAAACAATAAAATTCGAAAAGCCAGTCAAGTAATCAATACAGAGATTTGATTACAAATAATTTACGAATAACAAGATGTAGTTGAGTTGATATGAATGTCTATTGTGATGTGATGTGATACGATAGCATGTAATGTAATGTAAATATCTTTTCGCATAAACAGAACATGATTATTGAATTGGTTTGCCTTCAGCATAACATGACAAGCCAAGACACGATTTGATAGCCGCTTTAGTTTCTATCGCTAAATAAACAATAAATATCTATGGGTTAGTTGTTGGTAGTAAAGATTTTTTAAACTGAATAGTTGATAGTAGGAAAACGTCCCATGAGCTAAGACAAGACAAGTGTTACACTGTACACATCAAAAAGGTGTAGTATGCAGATAATTGCTTGTAATGTAGTGTAAGTGCAATGCGTAATGTGAGTGTAATGGTGTCAGTACAGAAATCTCTTAAATATTTAACATGCAGCAATTAGCGTAACGCACGAGTAGTTTTCTTGTATTGTAGCGACATACTTATTTATGCGAGGATTTACAGCTTTTCCCTACAGTATGATTGCAAACTATGCACACTCGTACACAATACACATAAACAATGATTTGTATACACGTATTACGTGCATGGTGAAATCTTTGGGGAATTTAATTTCATTAGGGAAATGTGTATGTACGGACTGGATGCTTTAATACATAATTTAATACATACTGTTTCGTTTCTGACTTTCTGATAATACTATTTTATTCCTCGTTCCCTTTATACTCTGATATATTAATTTGTACCTACTAATTGTAATTTTCATTTCAGTTTTGTGAATCTACATTTTTGATTACCTTCACAGAAAAATTAAGTTAAGTAGGATGAACCACTTTGAAAAAGATGTATTCTTGTACCGGTAACTTTCTTTCGCACAGAGTACACAGTACATAACCTATATACAACTCGGCCAGTTAATTGCTTAAAAGAAAAAAGTTAAAAACTATAAAATGCTCCATGATTCTGCACAACACAAACATATTTTATTGTTTGGCTAACATACCCACGCATTCACAACTGTGATATCATAATACAACATGTAATTATTTTTTATTTCTTTTGTTTCTATATATTTATTAGTTTTTCTTTCTCGAACATGAGGGAAATTTATTATTTCCGGTAGAGGCTACCATAATGTGCTATAATAAATGATACAGTACTCGTCCAGAATGGAACAGCACAGAGGCGAAATAAAATTACCAAGCATGCAGAAAACAAATTAAGATATTATCTATTTTCGTGCATAATAGGTAAGGTTCTAGTCCTGGGGGTTTTGCAATTCTTAACCATTGAATGAAAGTACAAGGGCACATAAGTAGCAGATTAAGATATGAACTATCGGATATTGAAAACAAAACAGTCTTTGAATTCTTTACACTTTTCATAATACTTTATTACAGTTTAAGTAAAAGTCTTGATAACTAGTAAGTAATGTTGTAAGGATTAAGAAAATACGTTCTGCTTCAATTCTTTACATATTCATTTGCAAGATCTAATAGTAGTATAATTCAATTAGAATTATTAAAGTTTATGTTTTAGTAGGTATTACGATTGATAGTTGTCAGCTTATTCTGTTTTACAATATTATGTCAACAATTTGTATTATTTATCAAGAAGAGTTAATAAAATGAATCCCAACACAAAAACTAATTACTAGATTGAGCCACCCCATACTAATGAAGGGAAAAATCTTCAAATAAAACTTAAACCGACATGATTAAAGATCGTGCATGGATTTCTTAAAATGTGTGGAACGTTTTGTAAATTGTCATGGAGGATAATGTTTCACCGGTAGTTATACAAAGGAAACATAACGGTATCAAAAGAACGGAGAAATAGTATTTGTGAATGTAGGCCAATGCGTTTATGTTATTGTAGTTATAGGAGTGCATCTCCATCTACAGCTACAGCTGCATTAAAATTTATAATTTAAAAAAGTATAGTTAATTGCTATATTAACTTCTGTCATGCAATACAAAATTTTTCTCAGGTTTCATCTTCATCTTGAAAAGTTGCATGCAACATTTTGTATTCTAGGAAATCTCTAATAGCGATGCAGCATCTTAATTCACAGTTGATTTTATCATGCAAGCATATTTACCAAATCGTAATGAGCAAGTTATACGAGGAAGATGAATACTTTGGTTACGGACATGTGTTGTAAGTTGCGTAATAGTATCTTCTAAATTCAGACATACTTAAGTACGCAGAATATAAAGAAGTAAAGATATTCATGGTAAAAAGAAGACGCACGCTATCACTTTAGTAAGCTATGAATAAATTGACGCGTTTGTTATTAGCTACGCATTTTAATATCCATCAATATAATAACCGAACCGACCTACCACCAAGGAAGGCAACTAGTTATAACACATTACTATTACATAGCTAGTATTGATATACTTATAATAGAATAAGAAACTATTTATTTATCGTCCCTTGTTTTTGATTACATTACACTCAACACACAGCCAGTGAGGAAAAGTCAAGTCAGAAAGGTATGGTACTATACTGAAGGATTTGAACGGTAACGCTTACAAATTTAATGAATCTCATCTTCATCATGGAAGGGAATTAAATAAAGTACGAGTCGAAAATTACTACTTACAATATGCTATTATTGTTATTTACATGTCCACAGGAACTTGAGCTGCGTTTACAGACACAATATGTCTCTACTGCATTTACCACCCAACTCGCTCTTTATTTGAGTAGTGGAAAGTCCACTTTTTCTATTCTCTTCTACCAATGGATATTATCCTAAATGAAATTAAGATGTACCTACATGTGTAGAATGTGTACGGCTCTGTATGTGTCTTGTAAATATAACAAAACCGTCCTGAAACCTTGTTACGTACATGCTCAACTAACTTGTTCACACAAATACACTTTTCTATCCTAATGCTATTATGGGTGATATATATTTCCGTAATTAAATTAGAAATAAATTAAATATTCGATTAACCCAAACTTTTATTTACTAATGGCATTAACTCTTTTTTTCTATCTACACATCCAAAATTCTAAACTAAAAATTATTCGTTTGGCATTTATAGTAGATGTATTTAAATTATGTCAGTAAATAGTTATAATATATCAGTAAAATATAATTTTTATAAAAATGCGTAGACAATGCATCTACCTGCAATTTGTGTAATAAATGCCCATGTCAGTAATTTATTCATTCCAATTAAGATCCATAAAATTCTAAGAATTGTAAAGGTTATTGACATTTGTTAACATTGTGGTAGTAATAATCGAATTTGGATATGTTTTAATGAAACGTATACAATGGTTTATACAATAGAGGTTTAATGGTAAGTATAGTGGAATGAATGAATTAAAAACAATTCATCCATTGAGAGATTTTTTAGTAGTAAAATCCAAAGGATATGCAGAGGAAATTAAATTGACATGAATTAAGTGTAGACACTTTTTGTAGGGTATAAAATGTGTTAATACTGAGTATAGTGTGTTCAGTTTTATATAATAGGATAATATAGATCTGGGACGTAATAGGTGTAGTAAAAGAAACAAGTATACGGTAAAATCGATTATAAAAATATTTAATGTGGTATAATGGTACAGGAGAGAGCAACCTCATAATTCAATTCAAATTAAACGCACGTAGTGGGCCCATTAAGGAAATTTAATTACCTGATTGAACAATGAAATTATAATGAAGGCTCCATTAGTCTATATTGATTATATGTAAGTAAGTCATGCATTATAATCTTTTAGAGAAGTGTATTCGTAGAAGTGCCTGTAATTGTAAGTATAGGGAAGATGATGTTCCGAGCAGAAAACTTGATCTTGATATTTTATTTTGTATTTTATTGTTTTTTAGTTGGAGTATTGTATTGTTCTTGTCTTTGTGTAAGTGTAAGTGTACCGTGTTGTTAGCTCTTGGCTTCTTTTACCTTGACTTAGCCAAATACCAGCCAATAAGAGGAGATACATTAAAAATTTTAAACTTCCATCCCTTAACAGCTTCAGTCATTAACCGAGTATACTATCCTAACCTTATCCATGCAACAAGACAATGTAATTTGCTTTTATGGACTGGTCCATTAAAACGAGATTATATTATATTGCGTAGCAATGCCTCACTCTTGCCTTTTTCATGTCTTTGGCTAACATTCACAGTTGACAGTAGTAATGGCTAGAATAATATCGTTGGGTATATAGAACGTGGAATATGAATACAATACGCTGTACTGCACAAGACAAGTTCATAATTCATTTTTGAAAAATTCCTTATTATGAATGTATAATTTTTTTTAATTGTATTTATTATTCAGTTTTTCATTAAAAATATTCCAATTAGCTAATTACAGTACGTTGGTAATTTTAATGGAATTTTATGGAATTGTGTAATTAGTACGTGCAGCTAGCATTAGTTCCAAGGTTAGAGAACACATTAAAAAATAATCATTATTAAATATTCTAGTTTTTTCTAAAACTCTAGGTGTACCTGTACTGTGTTTCGATTGTTCACTCTAGAGACTTGTTTGTAAATCCTTCCTTAATGACTGGATATTCTTGGCTAATGGATATCTTAAGTGTACTTGGGTATTCCTTCGTATATTCAAAGAAATAGTGGAAATGCTAGTTTACAATTAGTATTAATTACAATTCTAGCGCACATAGATTTATGATGTAGCGTCTAATTTTCTCTAGCTACTAGATATTATAGTAGTACATTCAGCATTAACTTTAGCTAGTCTCACGCTTTGTTAAGTATCTAATAATAAGTTAACAAGAATATTGTTAGCAATGGGTTAATAATAGATATACAGGGAGCTGCGTAAATCATTTCCATTCTTATCATATTGAGCTGCTACTGTGAAACATCTGCATTTGATGGAAAATCTAAAATTTTCTGAAATTTTCTAGAGGAAAACGGAGTTGCAGTTTGTTTGCACTGTTATTTGTAAAGAGGAAATAGTAAAACACTGTAAGAAAATAGTCAATGAGATTCTTGAGTTTTCTACAGTGAAAATAGAAATGCATTACCCATTACCCTGTATAGGAGTCTGCAGGAAAAGTATGCATACCTATCATACCTTATTATATGGATTTGTATTGTATTGAATGTTTTTTGCGTGTAGCTTCGTTAAGTTTACAGGCGAAATAAACCTTGAAAAGAACATCAGTGAACTGTAGTGCAAGTAAGTGAACTAATTAAATCTAATTTAATTATTTACGTCTATTTTATCAGATTGAGTTTAATTCGCAAACTTCACATCTATCTACTTAGAGCTTATTAAGGAATAACACCTCGCTTATCTCATGGAAATTCCGGCGGCTCCCTTTGAAAAGTGATATAAGTTTTCGCTGAAGGTAGTCTGCAAACAATCAAACGTTATTAATATTCATTCAGCAATCAACAATCAAGCATATCACATTGCTAATCACATCCTGCATTGTTTGTTTGCTCATTTCATGAAACTATTTTGCACATTTAATCTAATTAGGAAATCTTTCCTTAATTATTAATAACTTTGCTAATAATATGCTTATACCTGTTTTAAAGTGACGTTTGCGGTTGTGTAGTGCCCTGCTATACGTTTGTGCACATAAAAGGCACGTTTACAGGTTTCCATGAACTTAACTTTGTCTAGACTTCGTTCTGACGTGATGTTGCAACTTAGAAATTAGCTAAGGATTTTCTTATGCACAAGTAGGTAATTGGCAATTGCGGGTGTTCAAAGAAATATTTCTCGAAAAAAAGGTATTTTGATCGGGTAAGTTGAAATAAGTTTGCTTTGCTAGACTGGACTGGACTAGACAACACTGACTGCCCAGTTAGTAATAAGATTTCCTTTTCAATTTAATCTAATGAGATACATGCTTGAGTTTTGGTGTATCTAACTAATCTAGTTTATTATTATACCATACGCAAGTGCTATGCCTTTAATATACTTCAACTTTAAGCACTATCCACATGCTTGGAAAATTGTAATTTATTGAAGGCACATAGTCGGAAAATTGTGTCTCACCTTGAAATCTTTTTTGCAATGCTTCACTAACTGACATGTGCAAGTGTAGATTGCCTATTTATCTTTGCCTCGCTCAACGGGCTATCTTAATATGAATTCACAGACAGTTTTCAAATACTTAGAAATAACTAAGCTTGTGTTGATTATGCTTTACTCATTTACCTTTTGCAATAATCATACCCATTGTACAATTCTACCAACCAAAGTACACATACAGCATACAGGTGCTATTATTGCATGACTCAGTCCAGGCAAGAAATAAGCATGTCCATTTTTACTATTTGCGCATTTACTTAAGGCTAATTTTATTAGTAGGATAAAAATGGACGCTGTCAGTCAGAAGCTGTATTTCAACTGTACCAATCAACAAACCTATTTTTCAAGACTCTAATTATATGAATAAATCAACTAATTAGTCCGCTAATTGAAGAAATACATACTATTCTCATCCTGCTGCCTTGTACTTGTCACCTAGTATAAAAATATCTTACGTATGTTCTAGTGTCTCATTTATGGGTGCAACAATGCTACGGCTACGGATTGTACACATTTACGTTCTCTTACCCCAGTATCATTTAGGAGTAAGCTTGTTATTAAAACTCTGAGAAATTGTGACAAATTACTCTGGACATTTTCCGCTTCCTAAAATAATTAGTTGCCTTTAATTGAATGTACCTATCAAAATAGAAGACATATTTGCCCCCAAGAGAACCACTACGTTGTATTTACTTATTAGTCACCTTTCCATCGCATTTAAATTACAGTTTATTGTTGTCATAAATATTTTCGTACCGAAGTTACACAGTAGGTTAACAATCAATACTTTCTATATTACATTATATAAACAAATACTACTGTATTTTGAGGTTGTTTCATTTGCTAGTCTGCGTTAAGTCTCTTTTATCCATTCTTTCAAATGTACTGGAATAAAATGTACTAGTATTATATCATGAAACAAGGATTGAATATTGATAGATCAGGTTGAGGCGTAACTACTTTTACAAACTAAAAATAAAATGACTGATTTATATATTCCATCCTTTATTTCGTTGAGATGGTAAGTTTACTATAACGTATAGATGCAAACAGTCCCCACCATCTAGATGGTGGGGACTGTTTTTGGCTTATAGTAATATTATACGTATATCGGTTCACTATAAATACGTATACAAAGTAATTCATTTTCAATGGGCTGTTGAGTGGTATTGAATTTCCCTTTTCTTGTTATTTGTTCCAGTAAATTAGCTAGACAGAGCAAATACAAACAAATACTATGACCACAATGGATACAAGCAACCTGGTGCTCAGAAAGGAACAGAAGACACGGAGACCCTTTGAACGCAATGACTATTAGTGGAACACAAGAGAATACACAGAAGAGGGTAATAATAATACGCTTAAGTTGTAAGTAAGCTGACATGCTGAGCTTTGACTTGGCTTTCCTATACTTTGCTTTATTTCAGTTTACTTTGTTGGTTGAGCTTTGAAGCTCACGCTATGCTTTAACAGGTCGAAGCAAATTTACAAAGTACACGAAAAGACGCCCAAACAAATTTTTTCTCTAGTCACTCTGCTTTTCGAACAAGACAAATGAAAATTACAGGAAGACATTACCTATCTATGTATTGTATTACCAAACTTTTACATGAAAGTCAGATTCGATTCGAATGCAAGTGTAAAGGATGCAGACAAAAGTTGGTAGTTCATTTCTTATAAGTAGTACGGGTACGAGACAATGATGGTACAAAGCAATTACTTAAATCCTAAGTGTTAGAGACTTTTCTTCCTTTGTTTTCTGTATTGTTTCACTGTGTATAGGATTTGAGGTAGCTTATTTGAACAATTTACTTCTACACTACTAATATACAAACATCCGTATTGCTAGGATGGTTGAGCTATTGGCTACCTACCTATTCCTTACCATTATTACAATAATATGGATTTCAAATAACTCTAAATGTATTGTGCTTGCACTGATCACATAAGAAAAGTTTCCGTAAGTGTAGGTACAATGAAGCATTTTGTTATGCACACCCTATGTGAACTTTTAAGCATTCTAAGTAAACGAATCTAGAATATGAAAAATTGAAAAGACAGCAGAAGGCAATCGAGGGCATCGGAATCATCTTCACAAAAACAACATAAAATGGCATATTGTAATACAGCAACGGTTACATTGTTCTTAATGCACAAAATATGAATATGCTTTTGAATTTCAACGGACTATTGCCGCAAGTTTCAAACGGTACTGCTAAATAGTGTTAAGTTGGAATAATACATCAATTATTATTGTAATTGCAAAAAAATTATTGCAGATAAGTAATAGTAATAGGGTTTCCGTTTCCATTTATTAAAGTCAAACATAGATTTTATGGGATTCGTTAATAATTGTGTTATTACACATTAGGTTCTCTTTTATGCTGCTTTCTTGTAGTAAAAATTTAACTATAATATCTACGCATGATAAATATCAGTGAAGTATTGAAAATGAAATGAGAATATTGTAGTCCTATATGTGAATGTATAATATGTATTGCATGTTCAGTAACATGTGCAAGCACAGAGAAGTTCTAAATTATCGGTAGGTAAGGCAAGCTATAAACCAATTACGAAATGTACAATATTATTTAGTTGAATGGTGGAATTGGGCACGAAAGTTCCGTAGAAAACTAGGGAAAACGTGATAATGGCAAATTGTCTGCAAAATGAAGTTTAAGGTTAGTCTAATAAAACTGTTAAAGCCTGCGGCAGGAATTCATCATGTAATTCATTTGTTTCTTTTCTCCCCTGTTAATCTTTGCGTATATAGATAGTAAGAATAACAATGGAGAACAGCCCAGATAGTTACTTGACTAATACTTGCGAAGCACGAAGCAGATGAACCGAAGGAAACTGGAGAACAAAACAAAAGATCTGACTAACGAAAAAGTTACCAATTCACAATTGGTTTCCATACAATAGAATGCAATGACATTAATTCCCTAATGACTGGTTACAGTGGAAATGCAAGTTATTAGGATAATGAAAGGCGCCTTAGCAGTGAGTCAAAGGTCGCCCACATAAATACGCCATGGCAAAGCAAATCAAAGCAAATCAACTGAGTTTTATTCCTCGTTCCTCTCGTTTCGTCTGTTTATTACAGTAAAAGTACGTGATCCTTTCTTTTACCGCGTTCTCTTCCCATGAATCCATCCCGTCCTCAAGAATTGCTACGAGAAAGAAAAAATGCTAACGTACCTAATGCATCTCTACATTTAATAGCTATCCTGCTAACTAATAATGTACCTAAATAATATTCTTCTCCACCATTCATTCAACTATACGAATTACGAAAAGAAAATGCCTTTCCTGAGACACTGCCATTTTCCTTAGTTTTTATTCCCGTCCTATTAACTAACAATATCGGTTAGAATACTCTACGACAAAAAATCCGTCCTTTACTGTAATTGTATACATTTAAGAGACATATATTACACATGAGTATTGTATTAGTGTACATGAAATGAACATGGCAAACTATCATGACATAAAATCACATTACAAAAGATTACAAACAAAGCAAGAGAAGAAAAGAATCGTGAAACAAAATTACATTACATAGTTTATGTAACGTGGGCGCAATGGAGACATGGAATTAATTTTACGATCCAAAGGGTTATACTTAGGAGACACTATGGAAAGAAGAGTACCTGACTTCTCTTGACTTGACTTGACTCTTATGTATAATGTTAAGCAGGAGTTTTGTTATAAGTAAATAATACTCTGCTATGCACATGTTACCTTTTCCCTTTACATTTATTTTGACAATGAACGCACGTAGAATTAGTGTATATGACATACATCCGACAGACAAGTCTCATCACATCACACACATCCTATCATTTCTAATGGGCACTTGAAAGAAGGAACAACGATTGTTACATTGGGGTGCGATTCTCTCTTTTTATTGCTATTAAGTACCTAGTGTGTAGTGTGTACCTACTATGTGGTTCGGGGATTCAGACCGAAAGTCATACAAGCAATGATTAGTCCCCCTTCGTATTACCATTATGTAGCTACATTACATTTACAAAGACTACTAATAAATACTCTTGTAATGTAATGTGTTCTAATGTAGTAGTGTAATGTGGTGGACAGAGAAAACATGCCGAAAAGAAATTGTAGAGCGAGAGGATGGGACTTTCAAGTTTGACTGACTCAGAAAGGCAGGGGAAGACTTTTTCTCTTCGCTTGGCTTCGTTTGCCTTGTCAAACGCAAGTAAAGACTGGTTTTCTACACAGACTCATTATAAATATACGCACTTTTTCTAATATCGCGTATCGCGTCTGTACAACACAGTGACGGATTTTCGTTTGTTGTAGCTGTGCTGTTGTATCTTCTAAAAGGACAGGCAGGTAATGTGAGGTAGGATGTTTCAAACGAATAATAGGACTGCATAATGAATAGGTCTGAAGAGCCCGACACTAATTTCTGGTCTCCATGTCATTTCATGTCATCAATTAGGATAGCAATTCAAACTCGACTCTCCTCTATTCATCTTTATATAAGATCCGTCTGCCTGCTTTAAATTTTAGTGTGGGCTGGACTAGACACTGCTATTACAATTAAATAACTACACTACTCCTACACACAATTCTCAGACTTTGCTATTTTATGTTACGATTTCGAGATACGGCAAGAGTGTTCTTTTAAAATTTAATTTGGAAATGCGAATTAAAGTTGTTCTTCAACTTTCCAGAGTTTTCATAAAATGGTCTTCATAAATGTGAATATCTAAATATTTTCACATTCATTATTATTACTTTTGCCTCCTGTTATCCAAAACATCATAATTACATTACCTTGCTTAGCATTTATTTTTTAACAAACACATTTTCAAGTGGTATTTTGTTTTAGTGATACCACGAAATGTTTGTCGAAAAAGATACCTTCACAACATTTTGAATACCAACATATTCGAGCAGAATTTACTGAGTTCTCTAACTTTTAAATGGATTTCCTAATTTGTTTAATACACATACGGAGAAGCAAGTAAAAGGTTTAGAAATGTTCACTACAGAGATGCATATTGATGCATGTAGTCAATATATAAATACATGCAACGGTTTCATCTGGAAATTTGTCAGCTATTTACAAAGTTTCTAAAAATGTTGAAACTTATTAAATTATTCAGCTAAGCAAGTGCAGGATACATAAAAATGATTATGATAGAAAAGTATACTGGGTCCTGTATAGGTAAACCAAACCAAACGAACTACTTAAAATAACTCGAGTACAATGAAAAACAAATAGAAAGGAAAAACATGGAAAGTAACTCATTGTTGTTCATTCTGTACATTTGTAATTATGTGGATAGTGGATACAGGGAAAGACTGTATTTACATTTCATAATTGTTTAGCGGTTCTCTCATTGTAACTTTTGAAGGATGTCCATAAATAGTTAGGTAAGAAAATTATGGAGGGTTGCCTCTTTGGCACCAGTTAATATATCATTTTATGCATCATTAGCGGCTGACTGTAAACTAGCTGACTATCTTCAACTACTCCAACATAATCCTAATCCAATGCAATACTAAACATAAGGGATCTACTACCAAGCTACCCATCTAACATATTACAAGCTTATTCCTAGACGGTACAAAGAAGCTCTTGTATTGGACATATAACGCCAATAACGCATTTAAGTAGTATAAATGAGAAAAGTGGAAACCAATATTTCACAGTTGGAAATTAGTACACTTTGTTTTATATGCTTCTCAAATTGCTTATTCCCGTCCTGAGTTAATTTCTTGGGAAACACCCAAACCTATACTTTACTCACTTTTAATTAGTTTCTCACTAGTTGTCTTCTCCTCAGTCTTTTTACGCACTTTGCTTTCTGTTTCCTTTTCCATCTCCACAACTCGTCTTAGCGTTTTCCAATAAGGTCTTTTACACTTCTTCCCATTGGATTCCCAATACGTAGAAAATCAGTTCCCTGCTGTGAATAATTATTTCCTTTGTAGTTTAATACGGATTCACTGTATTTGTATTTCGTTACATAATGCATAGATGTGTGTTATTTTAAAGCTGTTGGACAGTGGTGTAAATCAATGAATTGTTATCATTTTCGTACTTTGTTTTTCTCATTCTACAAAAAAATGATGCACAAGATATCTACAAATAAAATTTTATAAAATTACATTTCTTTGACTAAAATTGTTAAATGTCGAAATTAACCACATCAAAAATAGATGTTTCATGCTACTTAAATTACAAATACCTATAAAGTAATTCCTCTTACGAAGAAAAAACATACAGAAAACAATAGGACTGCAGATCCTAGAATTAGATTGCCTCATTAATTATTGACATGTATTATTGCAATAGATCTTAGCAGCAATTCATTAGTGTGAGCACTAATGTAATTTTACAATCTCTTTAACTGTTGCATGAAATGAGACACGGTGTCTGTCCGTCTCCTTAAAAAGTAAAGTTGTAATTACATGGAAAAGAGCGATAGAGCATTAAGCATAAAAACCATAGGACCAATTACTGGAGATAATGAAAGAGGTCAATTTCATCAAGCCAAGCAATTTCATCATTAATGCAGTCCTCACCTTGGAAATTAGTTGTTGATGACTCGCTCAGTTTGGCTACCGCAATTTATCCTTATAAGTCGGAGCCGTTGCGCTCAACTATCATGACATGACAAAAGACATGTGGTCTGCTCTGCTTTACTTTAATTTAGCTATACATAAATTATGTGGCAACCTGTGTAAGTACTAAATACTACTGCATTCCATATAAAACTATCTGTGGTCTGGTCTGTCTGTTGTGGTATAAGTAAATAGACATTTGGGTACCTAGAAGCTATATCTTAAATAAGTGTTCACTTGACATTATTTTTCTTTATATAACATTTCCATTTATGCTGATATCATCATCTCCATCAAAATCGTTGTCAAATCAAATTTCTCAAAGACACTATCAAATTAAAATCTGCTTTGTACGTTCAGATCCATTGATTGGGTTTTATTGCAGCCCTTCATGTCGCCGTCACGTCCATGTCCATGTCTAAGTCATGTCAGCTATATAACAAAAGACCCTTCTCCAATCACATCACAACTAATGCAATCATCAAATTAAATTGGTTAGACTTAGTTATAGACTCATAGTATTCTTATTAGCTCCCAGCTCTGACTCAATTAATTTTATAATTCATTTTAATACGAATAGATTTATAGGGTGGGCTCTGGGCTCCCTTTTCTTTATTATTCTCATCTGTTGCGGCTTTACCATTCACCTTATACTATTGCACACCTTCGCATTTTACAGAATTGATGTTACTCCATAGTCTGTTCTTTTTCTTAATATACTTTATGCCCATATATCTACAGCATGCAAAAAGGTAAAAGGCTTCACCACTAAATTCACTGTCATTTCTACGTGTGGTGCAATTTAATTTGCTTTTATGACTTAAGTAATCTAATCATTTGTCTTGCCAGTTTGTCCATTCAAATTATTAATACCTTTAGATTAGATAAGTTAGTTCGTTAAGCTATGCATTTAGGAATAGAATAGCCAGTTTTCCCTTCCTTTTCGGTCCGCTTTGACTTCATTTATTTGCTTACAACCCTAAAGCCTATTTTAGAGATATAGCACGTACAGATACGAGCTAGTGAAGAGATGCACTGCATACTTCTTTGTTAGTATGCAACGTAATTAATGAAACATGACTTTCATATTTTCAATTGCTTTTTCAGCTTAACAAACTAAACTGTAACATTGCATTCATTCTCCACAGCCACGGCAAGTTATAAACTTTTTTGCTTCCATTTTACATTGGTTTAATCAAATTCAGTGTTATTTTAAGTTAGCAATTCGATAATTAATTCGTCTACACAATTGGTCGCATGGACTCATTTTATTATAATGTTCTTTACTGACATTGATTGCAATGGAGTATTTATGAGGTCACCTTCAGGATTTATTTCTTGTACAATAATTCGTATTCTACATAATCAGATGACAAGTTTTGTCCAAGTTGCATACATTCCGAGATAAGTGCAGAAAGGATATGTATCGGTTTTGGTATTGGAAATTGTTTTACCATACCAAGTTTACAAAGTAATCGTAATTAAGAATTTAGGTTCCTGGAATTCCACACCTATTGGTTGAGTTTACAATCAATTTACTGTTTTATATCGAATTGATCTCTGACAAATTCATTGCTAATGCACTTCAGACTTTAAATTTTATTTCGTGCTTAGAATTTGGAATAATTAATTTCTACAAAAATAATCATGAAAGATCTTGAAAATTTATTTTAGAAAACATTTGTAATTCTTAAAATATGAATGTTAAAGCTTGGTTAGAAGTATCAATGATTTATATAGAAACTCACCCAAAAAAGGACTATAAATAGTTGGTAGATAGATATATTAGAAAGGATAGCTACTTCTGTATTGACGTATACTTATTTCAATTTTTCGTGCACAGAATTGTTAAAACTTGCCAGCATATAATAAAACAGTGGTTAGATTACAGTAAGACTAAATATAAGTGGAGACTACGGGGATACACACGTACTATTAGTAAATTGTATGGTTTGGTATGAGAATACACTCCTACTAAGGAGTATCTGATGAGATGGTATCATAACTTAATATCAGATGAGCCTACATTACGCTGCCTAACAATGGGAAGGGAATATGATTTTAATAGGGTAAAGGTTTGGTCTATGTATGCTCCACATGAAAGGAACTCTTAACAAAGTCAAGAATTTAGTAGATTTAATATCCAATTGAGATCGAGACAAGACAGCTCAGAATCATTTGTATAGCTGGCAGGTGAATACACATTAGGAGCGCATGCATATGAGTACATACATAGAGTACGTAAGTGCTAAGAGTTTGGACTGTCTAGGTAGGTAGGTTAAATTGAAGCTAAATCCAAATGAATAGGAAGCCCAAGCCATTGGGAAATGAGGGAGGGATGGAGCTCAGAACAAACGAATAGAAATCAATAGATGATTATGCAGAATGCAAAATTGAAGATTAATAGATAGCGAGAGCCATCAATAAACGGAGAAAAGTGGTTCGGATAGTCAACACAATCTAATTAGGCTACTGCAGTGCATTCTTCCTATAAAGACTATTGTTGTCGCTACGCTGTAAGCTAATAATGTAAATGTAGTGTAATTTCTTTCTTGCTTTAACATATTAGTTGCTGATTAGCGAGTGTCTGTCTTGTCTTGGCTATATGTACAAAATGTTCATGCTCTTCAATTGTTTGGCTCGCCTTTATTTAACGTCAGGCAGGCAGGCCTGACTTGGCTTTGCTTTACTCTCCTCATTTACATGCTTCACATATTTCATATTTATCGACAAACAGTCAATAAAGCAAAACGCTTTGAAATGCTTATCTCATCTGTAGGCTAGCATTAGCATTAGCGTGCTATGGCATAATACGTATTATTATGTATACAAAGTGTAATATAAAACTGAGGGAACAACGAGAACGTAACCCAAAGCTATGCATGAATCCAGTAAAGGAATGTTTACAGTTTATCGATATTTTTCATTTGATTGCGCATAGATTATTCTATCTATTGACAGATCCCTAATGGTCTAATCTAACTAAACTGAAGCTAATTTGCATTTCATTGCAACCAGCACCTCCTTCCTCGTCTTGTCAAGTCACATCTTTTCCCTCTTTCCCAAAGTGCAGAGTGAGCAGAAGAACTCCTTCCTTCCCCTTCCCAACCCAAAACCGCGCCTTCCAAATATTACAATAGATCCCTAATCTTGCATTAACATACTTAATACTTTCCCATTCTCTGCTTATATTTCTTTGCAAATTTTTATATTATTCTCCAGTTCTGATTCAGCAAATGAAATGTGGACTAGCTATGCTACCAATTTGTAAATATTCCAAGTGTATATTTGATATTTTTAACGTCTTATTGTAATTGAAAAACGGGATGCTTGATCACTTTTTTACTACTTCATTTTTGCCCATTTTTGTTAGTTTAAAATTTTGAGATATCTAAAATAATATACCTAATACTACCATACACTATAGTATAGACCATGTATCTGTATTTTTAAATGATTTAAGAATTAACTATGAAAACAAAATATAAATTAATATGACAATGTGATCTCCCAAGCAAAAGTAGTATTTTGCTGCAATAGCATTTTTATTTAAAGAAAGATAGATCGGTTTATATTGCAGCTAGACACAAGGACACAAATGCTTGAATAGAAAAAATCGGAAATTATGTTCGTTTACATTCATCACAATCTACAGAAAGTGGTCAAATGCAGTTTTGAAGCACGTATTTTACTGCATTTACGTTGTGGCCGAACTGTCCGTCTGATTTTGAAAGGAACGGTAGCAAAGGTTTACCTTACCACATAGCTACTATGATTTCCTTAATGCAAAAGTATTATAGTTAGCAAATTGTGGATATTATGTTTTGAAGGAGAGGTAAACAATTCTCATTTAAACAAGGTAGCAATTACACTTATTATAATACTGCGGATATTTGGTAGCTTTAATCGTTAATAGAAAATGCAGAGTTAAAAAGATAATTGTACTGTGACTTGTGACACCTTGTCGTGTCAAAACTAACGAACTGATTGTAATCAGTTAAAATCAGGTAGATATTTAATAGTGCGTTTACAAAAGTATTGTGTACAGTGCACATTTATTTGGAATCAGATTATATTTGGTGGCATTAGTGATGTAATAGGATATCGATAAGAGGTACTAGATAGATGATAATAATAAAGCACAGTTGTAAGTAAATATTGGTGTGGAGTAAATGTCATGACATGGACATAACAGCAGTGGCAGCACATTTAACAGTAACAATGAAAGATAATAACATAAAAGGTGAAAGGAAATTATTATTCATGGATATTTACAGGTACTAAATGGTTTGCGAGTTGCTATTACACTATCAGATGTTTTGTGAGCTGAGAGATCACAAGAGGGATTGAAATAATTATGGGCTTTTTGTTTCCATGTACAAATAGGGATAATTGCCATTGAGTAATCAGTGATCGTGAAATCAAATCAAATGAATTGATATGATCACATTGATTATTCATGGTAAGTCTCTAATTGTAATTGTTGCATTCTGAAGTAGAAACGTCCTACAGAACTCTATCCTATAGAATTCAAATGCAGTTACAGAAAACAATTAGTCAGACAGGACAGGTGTACCAACAAACCAAACCAGGTGCATATACTTGTGTTTTGTTGTTCTGCTAAATCTATTTGATATTCTATTCCAATGTAACGACTTCTAGAATGTAAAACCTCTGCACTGGCATGGCATGGCATGGCATGTTTGCTCACAGAGATAACTTACTAACGGAAAGTAATTTGTCAAAGTCATTTTATAGTTAAAAGGTATGCATACCATTACACATATATTTTGAACCGTATTTTATGATGCAAGGTTGGTGAACAGCAACTGATACTCCCTGCATAAATAGTACCTACTACCTGCTTCATAGTTAGCAACTAAACTATAACGATCAAAACTAATTTCAAACGAACTAACAAAAATATTTTTTATAACAGCAATGCATTTAATTCTTTTGTAAATTATAATTACCACAATTTGCAAAGGAATCCTTCAAACAAGGGTTTCCATCATTTTAACTAGTAATGATTATCGCAAAACAACCTAAATTACTGAGTAATTATGTATGACTGCAAAAATTATGAAATTAACGTGCCAATGTGTACACTATAATATATTTTTAAAGTAGTAATTAATTTTTACATGATTTTCTTATAAAATATATAACTATTTGTATTTTATTTATCTAATAATCTTCACTGATAACGCAGTAGTAATTATGAGCAGTTGTAGTATGGATGTACATGGTTATTGTATGGGTATTGAATTACTAAACTGTTGATACACAGCGTAGTAGCGTGCATGTGCGTAAAGTGATATCACACAGATAATAAGGAGAATGTGAGCATGTAATAAATTAATCAACGCGTCTTTGAGAGAAGCAGCTAAATTAAATGAAAATAAAGTAGCTCAAGATTCACTCGTGTGTTATGTTCTGTTACGTTATAGTGATACTATGCAATACGAGACAAGACGGGACACATTCACTCGACTCACTCGAAGGAAAATAATTTATAGAGCCGATTGATTGTTTAGATGAGCCACAGGGAGTCCAAATTCAATTAAACGCTTGTCTGCTTTCTGAAATGTAAAGTGTGTTTAGTCTCATCTCTACTATCAACTAGGCTCTCTTCAATGAAATTACTCGTCCATCTAACTTGACTGTATAACTACTACATATCATCTATTTAGGAACAAAACGAGAAGGTATTATTCATCACTAACTAATTGTAAGGAAAACCAAGTAAGTAAAAGTACCTGTGTAATAAATAAGTATGCAAAAAATCGCTTTAAATTTATTTTGCATTGCATATATTATGCCTATGCTTGGAATGGAATTTCGGAATTGGGATCGGCCCTAAGAAATTCTGTGTCATGTCACGCTAATTGTACATATAGTAGTCATCCTTAAGTATAGTAAGTTAAGGAGTAAATGTATTAAGGTACTGCGGAAAATGTACTACAATAAGAAATAAGTTGTATATTGTATTTTGTATCATATTTGATGAAATGATGATGTTTTTATCGAATTTGATGAAGTGGAAGTACGTAAATGTAAACTGCAATATTTAACTGACTGAATTTTAGATGGGAACATAGAATACTTAGTTTAGTAGGTAAAGACATGCTGTTATGTGCATATGACTCACACTGCACGACTACACGTACTTGACCATGTCATATCATACCATTCTTAAATTATTTACATGAGTGAAAATTGAGTTAGGCTAATAAGACGAGTCTCGAGCTTAGCATTGCATTACTAATATTGAATTATTGTATAAGGTTGTAAATTACAAACGAATTATGTAGGAAGACAAACTAATACTTTCATATAGTTTGCATATGTAGGTCTAGTTCATGTTCTACCTTGTATGTATTTACCAATGCAGCATAAGCATAGCACATATTTACAAAGATGAAATAAAATGAGATGAGATGCTGTAACTCAAGTTCTTGTTAGACTGTCATAATGTAACTTTAGTCTAACTCCTATAGAGAATTTCCTTCCTTATATATTATTGCCTAGTATACTTGTACTGTTGTACTGTACTACTTTAAGTGGTAAGCAAGTAATAGGTAAACGAAAGCCAATTCATAAAAGGAACCTAAGACAGAAATGAAAAAAAACTGAAACATAACTAATGTAATTGTTCTTACTTACATATTCCCTAATATCAATAATTCTCCCACCTTCAAACTTCTTGTTTATTTCTCTGGGTCAGAAAGGTCAATAAGTCTTAGAAAAACTCTTCATATAAATTTCATCAGTTAAGTCTAACGAGTTAAGCTGAGTTGAGTAGCTTTAGATTCTTCGTGCTCTATCCCGCAAAGTCGGAGAAAATAATCAACATTCACCAAATGACTTTTTCCTTCTTTTTGCTTTTCGTAGTTCTGGTAGTTAATATTCCAGTGAAGAATTACCTTCTTTCTAGTAAATAGTATCTATATTTGACAGATTACATTCAACTGATCTTGGTAAAAATATCGTTCTGGAGAAATGATACCGTCAGTTGTGTAGTTTGAAAGCCTATACACTTTGACCGTCTTAGCTCTGATTCTAACTGATAAGTTTTAATAATTTTTCGCGAAATTTTTAGTACAATTTGGTAAAGTCAAAGGTTTAGCTTTCGAAAACTTTAGTTAGAGTAAAACCTACATTCTATTATAATTTATTTTAAACATGTTTTTATGATATTTTCAAATTTATTCATACTTTTGATGTGGCAGCAGTGTTGTTTTCTGAAAATAGAAAAACAGTAGTATGAAATTGAACAGTATACGTATAGTTTTGAGGTAAGCTTTATTATAAATGTTTTATCCTTAAGTAAAATGTTTTATGGGAGGTAATAATGATAATTCAGTGGAGACTTGGAGAAGAGGAATACTAAAACCATAAATAGACCAACTTACAAGAGATTTACACTTTGGAGAGATAATTCAAAAAAGTTACGTATAGGAAAAGAAAAGCTGATTAAATGATTTTCCACAGATGAGCATTACATTACATAAAATATATATATCCTTCACCAAGAGGATTAAAAGTTCTAGAAAATCTGCTCAATATCTGTATCTTCTTGTTTTGTAGGTATTACTACTTCAAAACGGACTGACACTCTGACTATATCCACTTATTCACTATACTAAATCTCCGATGCTGGAAAAGGAGGAAGAATCAGAAAAACGGAACTGAGGCACAGGCAACAAAGAAATAATTGGATGTAACCGTTTTGTTTTATGGACCTGCTCCCCACTGCGTAACAAATTTAAGGGTCTGGAAACGTAATATTTTCCAGCTTTCTTCGCTTCCCACTAAAATACTAATCCCTATGTCTTGTGCCTCGAAAATTGAAAGTCGTAAGAAGCTCCACTGTATCAAAAGTTCTATTATTTCCCTTATTGTAATTCAATTTCTTGTTAAACCTAACGATATAGCGGTTCTTAGAATACCATGTATTATCTTTGCTTTCCCTCTTTGTATATGAATAACAAAAGTGTGTACCAAAACTAGTCGTGTAAAAGTGTTTTGTTTTGGGAATGAAAACTCTAGGGGAGAGAAATAAGCCTGCTTGAGTTGCCGTGTGGAGACATGGCGACTGCAGGTTGATGATGTCAGTAGTCGCCTTAAGACTCCAGTTGCAGACAGTCAAAACTCCAGGAATCTTATGTTACTACCTTAGGAGTTTGACCGCTAAACGCTTCATTAGTTTACAATTCAGGTGAAACACAATTCTTCAATACATCCGCAATCTCAAAGATTTTTTCACTTCACTAACCGAAAAAGTCAATCTGCTTACTAAAAATGACTTTGTTTAATTAATTAACCATTAATATAAAAATTTGTATTCACAATCCACTTTAGTAAACTTTAGTTTTCAAATAAAACAATTACAGGTTTGGGTTTGGGAATGTTTTGATGCTACTCTGGCCAACTAATGATGGATACTAAAGTCTAATGGTGTAAAAGAAAATTGATGAAATACGGAACTGATGTATCTTTAATGTTTTATGCAAATACCTTAGAAATATTTTTTACTCATTACTATCTTTGAATACCTTTTATGTGCGAAATGTGTGACTGAATACTAATGTTATTAGTTTTAACAGTCCGATAACATGCATATCTGCAGTTTATGTATAAAAAGGTGGTTTGCATTTTGGTATTCACCTTTGAAGTATTTAGTAGATAAGGTAAAGGTAGTAAATTTTTTAATACTTATTCTGCATTTTAATCTGCTCTATTATTCTATTCATACTGTCTATTGTCCTTTGAGTACACCGTATACCGGTATAGGTGTATAATGAACAATGGCAAAAATGTACTGTGTATGAAATTCTGTAGCAGGGATACTCGATTCGGTAGAACAAACAGTTAACACAACATAGTCTATTTAATGTACCATAAGTATTATGTAGCTGAAGGCAGAGGTAAGTAGCAAGTAGCAGAGTTGTGTACAGTTGAATAGAATTTGATATTGTGCATTAGAAAATTGCATGCATGGAGCTAAGAAAGTTTATTACACCACCCATCTTGTTCCATATTTGATGACTGGAAAGTCCGGTTTTTACTGCCAATAAAATGAGATATATTAAATGAAATTAAGATGTACTGCCGTCTTTATTATTGAATTACAATTTTACATTAACATTACAGTAGATTACTAGCTACATATACTATGCAGTGCCCTAAGTATGTAACACTACAATAGAATATAGACTGGCGATGAGTTTTTCAATTCGTCGACTTGCTTTTCTTTTCGGGCGGCAGAAACCCTTTGAGTTTCATTGTTGTAGTTAAAATGTTGTGTTCTGTACTATTATATAATATCTTTTCATCGCATGCATCAAGAGACAGAGGAGCAAAGCCATATGGGCAATACCCAATTTACACAACTCAGTTTTACGATTTAAAATATTGTCCCAGGTTATTGACAGAAGCTCATAACATTATTTTACATTAGATATATGTGTTTGTGCACTAACAATGACTATCCAGCTCTATTCAAATATACGTGTGTATAAACAGATAAACAATACGTAGGTCTTTAGAATCCGTATACTCGTATGCAATACATCATGAAGTTTATGTTGAATTCTTTCCTCTTGATCATCAAATCACTTAACTAATAGAATAAAAGTAGATATCACATATCAGAATGAAGTATTGTGCCAACTATTGCCTTCAGCTGTAATGTAATAAACGTTGGCGTATCTTCTTCATTGCAGAAATAAATAGAATTAAATGCTTTAGGGAAGGTTTAAGCATTTATCCATTACCTCCTATCAGCAACTTTTCTATCTAACTGAATTTTATTACTAACACTGTTTATTGTTCATTTCAGGAGACTTGGGCCAAATATGCAATAGAAAATATCTACTTAATTCTAAGTAGAATCGTCTCGTCTATTCACATTCACAATCAGTCGTCAGACAAGCATAACTATAACTTTCTATCAAAGTAATTGCTACGTCGCTCCATTAAGGGAATTTAATTATACCGTGAAAAATCCATTAATTTATTGATTCCCTTTTACTATTTTAATGTATTAGGCAGTTACGAATCTGTCATATATGTATAGTCTACATTACCCAACGACAACGCAGGACGCAGACTAAAGGTTGAGTAAGTATAAAAACATTATAGGAAAGTCGATAGCATTCTTAAAACCATTAGCTCTCCGTTATCTTTCGACAAGACTATGTAATTCGGGTTTATGGTCAGACCCATTAAAATGCGATTATATAATGCTTTTTCTCCTGTCTAAAACGTCTCTGTACGTGAACAACGCACATAGCTCACTAATACCATCGAGACACTCTCTTAACCTTGGTATTTACTAAATGAAGTACTTTATCGCAACACAGAGTGCAACAAAAAGAACTGAAATGAGAATGAACATTTTAAAAGAATATTGACACAATATTAGATTTTATCGTTTGTTTACTTTTGCTGCAACATATCAACTATCTAAATATACCAGATACATTGCTTGGAAGTCGAAAATATAATTCTGAGGTACTAGCAATAATTGCTAAATTTAATTGTAGGTGTGTATAAAGTATGAGGGATGTATTTATTAATTAAGCTATTGGACTCAAGGTACATTCAATACACGTTTATTACAAAGATCAATTACTATTTAAATTGGCAATGTTAACAGGAGGAAATCCTATTCATGACGACACCGAACCCCCTGCTAACGTCTTTACTAAAAATAAATATGTAAAATTATAAAATAATTAAAGGTAATTGTCAAAAAGTAGTATTGATTTCTTAATCAATCCAAGACGAAGGGTTACTTGATATTGTTTTCGTGGTGTTTTTCTAAATATATTTTTAACTTTGCATTTACTATGCTGAATCTTTCATTTTTGTATAGCCTGCAACTGCATAAATGAATCATGTATTGTACCAGTAAAAGTTTTAATCTTTTAAATAAATCATAACACATACACAGATAAGTTCTTCAATAAGCAAAACATTTTGACGGTAGCTTACAGTATGCCTTTGAGAATGCACATTGGAAATTGTCATTGGCAGTAAATTTTCATTATAGTTCGTCGTAGAGTGTAAAATAAAAGGACAAAAAACCAAATAGAGATTTGAGGTGTATTACGGAGAATATTGAGGTGTGTTTTAAGCTTTTGGGTGTTATGAAAGCGTTGTAAAGATTTAACAAAAAAGTGTGTTAATGCAAACATTGCGATAAAATTCAGGTTGGGGATAATATTGAAAGTGCGGTTGTCTTTGCATTAGTTTTATGTATAGGTATATGTAATGTATGTAATTCTAATTAAGTAACTGTAATGAGTATGCTATGTTGTTTTTAGTAGGTTGAGTCTTTCTCATTCTCCGTTAGCCCCTGCGGCAGACTAATCAGAGTCAAGAAAATAGAAGCCGAGGGAATTTTCTAACATTGTTGTTGTCAGTAGGAGGAGGAGATTCTATTTTTACTCATTTTTTATAAATGCGCAGTGTATACTATTACGTGCTTGTATTGTTTTTTGTTTTGTGTTGGCTAGTCTATAAAAAGGCAAGTTTTGTTCAGCCAGGAATTAATACGATTCTAGAACTGACTCATGTAACATATTTTGGAGTCAAGTAATTTTAAGCAAGCAATTTTCTATTGTTTATTCTAGGCTTGCTATTTTATTAGAATTTTGATTGTTGATATTTCAGATGATTTTACTTGGTCAATTAAATTGAATACTGCAGTCGAGTAAAGCCATAAGTGTTTCGACTATTTATTCAGTAGCGGAAAGCTACTGTATGTTTTCGGGATGTCTGTCTGTCTGTCTGTCTGTTAGTTAGTTAGTTAGTTAGTTAGTTAGTTAGTTAGTCAGTTAGTCAGTTAGTTAGGTAGTTAGTGAGTATATGCCATATCTCAGGAACGCTTTGAAATATTTTGATGAAACTTTCAGTGGACCTTCTAGGGACAAAGTGTAGGTCATCTTTCAAAAATGGTGTTAATCGGTCACTCCTTTCTGACCTTTAACCTCATTTATGTCCACACATGTGTTATGTGTTATATTGCTGATGTTGTGTGTATGTTGTGGTATGTGTCGTAGTCTTCACTAGTGACCACTACATGACGTAGTCTGACTGGCGGCCACTATATGTCGCAGTCTGTATGGGTGACCACCATACGTCGTTTTTTGAATAAATTGAAATAATTAAAATCTTATTTGAATAAATTCAAATAAATTCGAAATGTTTTGAATAAATTCAAATAAATTCGAAATGTTTTGAATAAATTCAAATAAATTCGAAATGTTTTGAATAAATTCAAATTAATTCGAAATGTTTTGAATAAATTCAAATAAATTCGAAATGTTTTGAATAAATTCAAATAAATTCGAAATGTTTTGAATAAATTCAAATAAATTCGAAATGTTTTGAATAAATTCAAATAAATTCGAAATGTTTTGAATAAATTCAAATAAATTCGAAATGTTTTGAATAAATTCAAATAAATTCGAAATGTTTTGAATAAATTCAAATAAATTCGAAATGTTTTGAATAAATTCAAATAAATTCGAAATGTTTTGAATAAATTCAAATAAATTCGAAATGTTTTGAATAAATTCAAATAAATTCGAAATGTTTTGAATAAATTCAAATAAATTCGAAATGTTTTGAATAAAATCAAATAAATTCGAAATGTTTTGAATAAATTCAAATAAATTCGAAATGTTTTGAATAAAATCAAATAAATTCAAATAAATTCGAAATGTTTTGAATAAATTCAAATAAATTCAAATAAATTCGAAATGTTTTGAATAAATTCAAATAAATTCGAAATGTTTTGAATAAATTCAAATAAATTCAAATAAATTCGAAATGTTTTGAATAAATTCAAACAAATTCGAAATGTTTTGGGTAAATTCAAATAATTTCGAAAAGCTTTGAGTAAATTCAAATAAATTCGAAATGTTTTGAGTAAATTCAATAATTTCGAAATGATTTGAATAAATTCAAATAAATTCAAAATGTTTTGAATAAATTCAAGTAAATTCAAAATGTTTTGAATAAATTCAAGTAAATTCAAAATGTTTTGAATAAATTCAAATAAATTCAAATTGTTTTGAATAAATTCAAATAAATTCAAAATGTTTTGAATAAATTCAAGTAAATTCAAAATGTTTTGAATAAATTCAAGTAAATTCAAAATGTTTTGAATAAATTCAAGTAAATTCAAAATGTTTTGAATAAATTCAAGTAAATTCAAAATGTTTTGAATAAATTCAAGTAAATTCAAAATGTTTTGAATAAATTCAAGTAAATTCAAAATGTTTTGAATAAATACATTTGTTTTGATTCCGCTACTGTTTTATATCCGTTTTGCAATGGTTTATTTTACAGTGAGCCATTTAATTCATAATTTTATCTCAGTTGGCAGATAGTCTTTCACCACACATATTTTACCTTACATCCAAAACAGCAGACACATATCGAATTCCACTCTGAACGGGTAGTTTAGTTTAAGGATTCAAAAGATAAGTCAAAGTTTCTGCTATTGTACCAAGAGTAGTCCATTGGATTTCATTTCAACAGTTATGTAGAAGAAATGTATTAGTGAGAACAGAATAGAATAGTTTGTATTGTATTGGTTATTGTAGTATGTATGTTAGGCTGTGCCATGTCATATGAGTGAGTGTAATAAGGTTGTAAGGTGTATAGTAAGTATATTCTCTCACCATAATACATCCAGCTAGTAGACAATAAAAGCAGAGATACATTTTCCTCGCGAGAGATAACCTGAAACTATAAATTATGAAATAAATAAATAAATAAGTTTAATGCAATGGGAAATAATGGGACTAAGGACCCCCTGGAGAGCTGAGCAAAACGAAGACGAGCGGACGAACGAAAGCTTCATCTTCTTAAACCTATTTTCTAAGTCTAGTTGACTATGTAGACTTTTACATTATTTTACTGTGTATAACGCAGTGCTACGTATTTCTCCCGTTGATAGTTTATATAGGTAAAGCATTGATCTTGCTCTAACTCTTCAGCATTAATGCTAAGTTGAATGTTAAAAAAATGTTGACAAGAACACAAGCATCAAGTCAAAGTGAACGAAAACGTAGCCGAATGAACACGCAATGCTTTATTTCATTTACAGTGATTTCTTTATGGGAAAGGTGCATTTCTTTTATGTATTAAGTAGGCACTCTTACTCTTTGCTTACTTACGTAATATTGTAAAGACCTACTCACTCAACTTGCTACGTGTGTAAATATGCTGATTGGCTTTACTTCAGGTTGCTTATTACATTAAAACGGAATGGTTAACGAGAGCTTCAAAATTCAACTCTGAAATTAACTTCTATTTTAAGATTTGATTTATGAGATACAGTTTACAATCTTACCTTTTTCTGCCAACCTTAACCCTAAAATAGTTAACTGAAATTATTCAAAAATACTTAAGCATTCATCCTCCTAATTTATACAAATGAGTTATGTTATGTCTTATTAGGAAGCATTTAAAATGCTTTTAAGACTATCATATTCTAAAGATCAAAACACTTAGTACATAAAGAAAATTTTTTGCTTTATACGCAAAACTTTTGATATTTACTTAGCATTAATTTTTATTTTCACAAAAAGAAAAGTTCGATGTAAGTGTGGCGTTGTTTTACTATTTATGTAGTGTTACAATTATTAATTTTCAATCTAGCTTATATAGGTAATTTGATGCCAGTGTAGTTTTTAATATGAACCATCAAACTCAATATTTTCCCATGCGCCAATTGGAGGTGTAGTAGAATGTATGGTTCAAAAAACTCAAATTAAGTTAAAAGCAGCATTTTACAAGCCAATGTAAATTCACGAAACTCACAGTAAATATGTTGGATTTTTAAGTTTAAGTGAAGAGTCAATATTTTACAGACTGAAAATGGAAACCCGGAGGCGGAACGCTAACTATTGTGTAATCCCACAATATTTTGAAAGCCATATAACATTCCTAAATGGACATAACTTAGAAATGAAGTGGAGTGGAGTTAAGAAATCTTGAGTAGAGTACCAATAGCAATGTAAGAAGCCTACCCACCACAATGTAATGTACATAGCAGAAGAAGGAAGAAAGGAACTTCAAAGTCAGGTCATCTGAAATGTAAGGAATTATAAAAATATGTGTACTAGGACGAAATATGTAATATAGAGTCGTTTATTGTACGAAGGCAGGTAAGACAAAGGTAAGTAATTACCATATGAATAAGTATTGTTGGCTGCTACTTAAGTGCTAGCATTTTTGACCACAATTATTTAAATGAAGTACATTAAACATTGCATGCCTACTTTAGTTACTGCCAAGTCAGCCTCTTGTAATAAGCTGCGCCTAAAGCATATGTAAATGAAAATGTGAGCTAAGTTACTACTTATTAGTGTTGTGTTCCTATGTATTGCAGAGTGTGTTTAGGACTTACATTAGGAAAGATCTGATCTACGCCATGCTAACTGCCAAGTCGGAGAATATAAACATTATTGCCTTTCGAATCCATTCATCGCGAGAGAAGGCAAACGAAATCAAATCAAGTCTCAAGTGTGTGTTGATGATATTTTGCTTTGTTTTCTTTTGTTGGCCATTTAAGCAAGTTAACATTAAAGGGTTGATTTGCTTTACTTGATTTCGTTCTTTGTTCTACGGTCTATGCATCATATTATACTGCAGTTTACACATAGTCAGTCCTTAAGCTATAAGTAATGTGAGAATATAATGTTGTAGAAGAAAAGGAAAGCTTTGTATTGTTTAGGGATAATGGTGTGTAATAGTAATGATATATATAATGTGATGGCCGCAGGAATTTTCTGGAGCCAGTTGATAATTGAGCAGCTAATTGCATTAAATCTCGAAGGCTAATGAGCATTTCGTGACCCCGTAGGAACGCCTACTTACAGAACAAACACAAAATGGTGCTTCTTTAATTTATTCCTGGTTATCGAGTTATTTGCTCCTTAATTGGAACTGCGGACGCGCCTTTTGAACACTTGCCTTCCCTTGCATATGACTTACAATATGTTAGCTCGTTGTCAAGATTTTTATCGCCGAAATCGTCTTGCCTTCCCTGGGCCCGTTTGTGGTTTGGGCAATTGCTCCTTGTTCGCACATTGTTTAATGCCTGAATGATGTGGATCAGCTACTGTTCCCTTCTAATTTACAATTAACTTTATTAGCAACATGCGCAAGCTCCATTTCTATTTCTAATCATAGTCTTTTCCATGATCCAACATATTCCCTTGTATTGCTGTATTCTACATCAATTCGGTACCCATGTATTAAATCGTTTCTTATCCGGAGTATGCACTTTACTCTGTTGATCAACACAATGATCTGATCCGCAAATTTTCTAAGCAAAATAAGTATGCCCTGTTAAACTAATTTTGCAAAAATTGTCTGCTTTTCTGTATAAAATCAAAAGCACTCAATAGGAGTAACTTATCTGTGGATATTGTAGATAAATAATAAAATATTTCTTTTAGAATTAAATTACATGACGCTTAATAAGAATTTCTTGTAAAAATTGAAGGAATATTTTTTTATCTTCATGTTTGTTCAGTTCAGTTGAAATAATAGAAAAATTCTGAAAACAATAAAATTAAATCGAATGTCAGTGAGATCTCATTTGTTGTATTGTAGGATGTGTAAGAAAGGGTTAAGGGTCTAGATAAAGGCATTCTGTACGAATTCCCTCAGCATTTTAAGGGAATTTTTATGTAATATAATTTTCAATCTGGATAGTGATCCCTTCGGAATCTTCTTTTACTCTTTGACTTGACTTCATCAAAAAACATAGGTTTTCTCTCTCGAAACCTTTTAAAATGTGTAAATTTCGATGTTTTCGAGACAGGTTGCTTACAACACAAGGGTTCCCTATGAACAAAATACAAAGGACCGAATTTTCCTCCTGCTGCGAGCAACATGGATTGACAAACATTTATGAACTTCTCAGTTCCATTTTATACATAGTTCTTTTGTTGGGGTTTGACCTTTAGTCTTGTAAGTCGGCTTTCAGTTGTCCACACTTTCCGCTTGTATCCCAAACAGATAATATATTTACTAAGATATACGTGTCCATCATATATTTTCTACCTTCACCAAGTTTTCTTTGATGCTGGTGGATCCCTAACCTTAATTTACTATTCTGTATGGTTGAAAATATGATTTTGATTTAATTGTTTTAGTTGCTTTGTTTTTAAAGGTAGATCTCATGTTGCATAAAGGTTCATCACAGAAAGATTGCTAAACTAGGCGAAGAATGATCACAGTAAATAAATTGTATCAGACTGGATGATAATTAATACAGACTTTAAAAGCGTAGCTAATGAGAACAAGCAGAAAAATAATAGCCTTGAAGGCTCACATTTTAATTGCACAAGTTGAGAATGACGTGACGTGATTCTGTCTAAAGATGACAAATTGAATTCTATATCAAATTAAAAGATCTTCACATGAGGTGTGCAATTTTCCACCACCTGCTAAATGCTAAAATACAAATAATCATGAGAAAAAAACAAAGCGCACACAAGAAACATGTTAGAGAAGTATACACATAATAATATTGATGATTACATAAAGGGTTAGGAATTAAACAGCTTTGAAGAGTAAAGAGCTTTTACTTCTCTTTTGTATGTAAGTGTAATAAGAAGTGAGGAACGAGAAGCAGAGAGAACAAGACTTCTCCAGTCGAGCCTAATGAAATGAATGTAACATACGCAGGGGCTCTCCATTTATTAATCAGAAGGCAAAGATCCAATCCCAAAACGTAAAGCGAAGCGCATGTTTTTCTGTTGCCCATTTATTACAACTATTATTACCACGTTTAATAATATTCCTATACGATAGTATCTGCATTTGTGTGTTTAGTAACTATAGTCTCATTTTCAGTTTTCATTGCTTTACATTATTGTTTTGTATGTTCTGTTCTTATTTAATTTGATACGTCAAGCATGAAATCTGATCATTAGAGAAAGAAACAATTTCATATTAACCTTTATAACAGAGGCAGACCTTTCTTATTATTTACTACAGAATATTAGTTTCGTTTGACTCGGATTTTGCTTCCCATTATATTCTACAGATAGCCATTGGCATACTTACTTAGCATGGCAGAGCCAAAGATTAAGATTATTGGTCAGACCAGTGTTAGAGAGCGAAAGAGCAGCTCATTGATATTAGACAGTAAGTAAGGCAAGTCTAGCCAAGGAAGGCTCGGCCAGGCAACTCAAGTCAAGTCAGGTCTCTAGGCTTGGGTTTCTTCTGTAAGTAGTTTTAATCGTGACAAGCCACTATTTATTTTCTGATAAATGACATCCACCAGAATTTTTCATGCATGTTAATGTTAACTTAATGCTAAAGACTAAAAGAAACGAAAAGACTCGGGTTACGCATAGCTCACACTAAATATCCAACACACTGCCATATAACTTACATAAGCAAATCCCTCTAAATATCATATCACATCGTATCATATCATATCACATCTATTTACTTATAATGTAACACGCAATGATCTATCTTCTACCCTGTTAATCTTAACCCTTTCTTCGTATGCCTCCATCCATCTAATAAACACAATAATATATTTCACTGAACTAAAGACTTACCAAAAATCATCTCCAGATGTTTACTGTGTACTTGCACTGTGTAGTCTACCAACTTTTCTTAAGTATACTCACTGTAATCTACGTAAGCAAACGAAAGAACCCCAAACTACCTTTTATTTTATACAGATTATGTGTATAGACTCATTGCATAGCTTCATTAAGATGATTGGCAGTTTCAATTAACATTGTGAACAAATGTTGGACCTCCTTTGAGCCTCAGTTAAGATAAGATAGCTTGCAGCTTGCTTTACCTTTACTACTACGAATATGATTTGGCTTCTTGGCTGGTAATACATAATAAGTCTTTTTATTCCTATATCTACTCACACTGTGGTATAAGTGACCCTACTTACGTTGTAACTTTAAGTCAACTGAAGCTAATGTAATTTAAAAGAGTTAAATGTGTAGTGTAGTGTAGTATAGCTCTATATTCGGCATTTCCTATCAAACTATACTGTGTGGAGTATCTACATCACATCACAGATGAATTATGCTTAAGAGATAGCTTAGTTCATACACAGTGAAGTTTAGTGACTGATTGTATTGAAAAATCCCTAATGTTTCGCATTAAAAAATTAAATTAGTATTACGAACCCTGGTGGTTGGTAATTAGATTGCCTTGCCCTCTGTAATGATCTGCCGTAATGTAGAATTTAATGCAATGCTACGTACACTGCGTAGTAATCTTCCCCAGACTCATCAACAATCTACTATATACACTATAATATCACACACAGATAATACTCTTATAGAAAAACACTTACGTTGTGTTGTACTTGTTTTACCAAGATTCTTTTACATTAAATAAACCATTGTAAATGCATATAAGAAAGTAGCGGTTAAAACATCACTGTAAACTGTAATTTTATTTCCCTATGATGCATGATTTAGGGACAACACTGTAATTTTCCTATGATGCATGATTTGGGGACACCACTGTAATTTTCCTATGATGCATGATTTGGGGACACCACTGTAATTTTCCTATGATGCATGATTTGGGGACACCACTGTAATTTTCCTATGATGCATGATTTGGGGACACCACTGTAATTTTCCTATGATGCATGATTTGGGGACACCACTGTAATTTTCCTATGATGCATGATTTGGGGACACCACTGTAATTTTCCTATGATGCATGATTTGGGGACACCACTGTAATTTTCCTATGATGCATGATTTGGGGACACCACTGTAATTTTCCTATGATGCATGATTTGGGGACACCACTGTAATTTTCCTATGATGCATGATTTGGGGACACCACTGTAATTTTCCTATGATGCATGATTTGGGGACAACACTGTAATTTTCCTATGATGCATGATTTGGGAACAACACTGTAATTTTCCTATGATGCATGATTTGGGAACAACACTGTAATTTTCCTATGATGCATGATTTGGGGACACCACTGTAATTTTCCTATGATGCATGATTTGGGGACACCACTGTAATTTTCCTATGATGCATGATTTGGAAACAACACTGTAATTTTCCTATGATGCATGATTTGGAAACAACACTGTAATTTTCCTATGATGCATGATTTGGAAACAACACTGTAATTTTCCTATGATGCATGATTTGGAAACAACACTGTAATTTTCCTATGATGCATGATTTGGGAACAACACTGTAATTTTCCTATGATGCATGATTTGGAAACAACACTGTAATTTTCCTATGATGCATGATTTGAGGACAACACTGTAATTTTCCTATGATGCATGATTTGAGGGCAACACTGTAATTTTCCTATGATGCATGACTTGGGGACAACACTGTAATTTCCCTATGATGCATGATTTGGGGACAACACTGTAAATTTTCCAATGATGCATGATTTTTGGGATGATGACTATTGACATGGACATGATGATGGATGGTGACGGAATGATGACAAACAGACAGACAGAAAGAAGTCCACGTGTACTTGCCATCAGACCACCGATGTACTCCTCAAAACTGACATTTTCGATTGGTCGTCAACGACGGATTATGTCGAAGTTCAATTTCAGATGTACTACCCCACAGACAGATGAGCACAGGGCACAGACTGACATGACCCACATCAATACTGTATATTATATTCAAACCGAAGTAATGAATACTAGTTCGTTTCAAAGTTAAAACCGCCTCGCATTCAATTACGTGTGCAGGAGATGTATGACGCAGTGCATTGTAGATGGAGTACAACATACCACTGCATCTCCTGCATTGTTGTATATGTACTTGCTGGACACTGCGTATTGTATTGTATGTTTGGATGTATTGCATTGTGTGAACTGCATTGTTGTATATGTACTTGCTGGACACCGCGTATTGTATTGTATGTTTGGATGTATTGCATTGTGTGAACGGCCAAGATGGCTACCGCGAACGCACAGACATCCAGACAGACAGACAGGCAGACAGACAGATCAGACATTATTATAAAGTAGCTGACCGCTACTTAACAATTAGCAGGACAAGCTACACACTGATAAACAATGAATATGTACATCTTCGTGTAATGCATTGCTAAACCAGTCTTTTCCTATAGATTTCTTCACTCATCCATATCTGCATCTTTGTAGCCTTTTTTCAATCGTTCAATCTCACCTTAATGTATTTCGCTAATTACTCGTTTTACAGATTCTTGCCCATTACGTAATCATAATTTGGTCGCTTCCAAATAATTCTCTTGCCGTCATAAATGCACCTCATTGGCTGGCATTTCACTTTGCATCACATTTCATTTCGTACGAAATTATTCAACACTTGATTACTATTTATTATTTGCAATATTTTTATAGCGATACAAAAGCCCTATCAAAATATAATACGTATTTTCATAACATTTATTCAGTAGATAATGTGTAATCTGGAATGCTGATGTGTTATAGAAAAAAATGCTTACATTGCATATAATAAATGCATAAATGCGCATTACGGAGAACAAACAGTTCGAATATATATCGAGAATATATCGAATTTACTCATTTGTGTGAACTTTACTCGCCAATAGAATCATCAACCCTGAGGCCAACTGCAAAGTAACCCAACCAGGAAGTTATCGTTTTTACACGAAAAACTAATTACAAGTATTACATTAGTGCGTTGTACAATTAGTTGTAATTTGTGTTGTTTAGCTTTTGTTTAAACACTTCAGATTATCAATTAATATCATGTGATATATTATCTATTGTATCTACTATATTTACATATGCATTGTGTTTCTATGCAGTGCATCGTAGCTTGGCTCAGTTCATTTTGCTTTTTCTAAGATTCTCAAGTTACAATCAAGATACATAATTACATATCTTCATTTTAATTTGTAGATTCAGCTTCATTTTCTAATTAAAGATTGTTTATAGGCTCTGGCCTATAAACATATATGCATATAATGCTCCTCAAAAAATCAAATTTTAATTTATATTGCATTACTACCCAAACCAGTGGAGAAAATAAAAATGGGATTTTGATGTCAATTTAACCCTCATCTTGACGGATTGTGTTTTCAAAATAATAATTATTGGTAAAATAGGAGTACTAAATAGTATACAGATAAATTCAATTTCTTCAGGGTTAACATATACATTTTTTGATTTTCTTTAATTCTACTTAAGACTTACATTTGATATTTTCCTATTTTGAATCCTTACTGTAATTTGACTCTGAAAATAAACCCCACCTTTAAAATATTGATCATTGCCATTTTTCTCGAAGTAAGCTAAATGCACATCCGTCTCATCCATAATATTCTGTACTTAACCTATAGAAACCCTATGTTCCGGTTTCTTGGTTTATTTAATGCTCATCTATCCCTTTGGTCTTCTCATTTCCTAGTTAGTAATAATAAGCCTAATATTTATACCAATTAGAAACTGTCTGGCAATAAATGAAACTATCGCTCAAGGCCTGTACGCATAAATAGCTTGTGAAAAAGAAACGTCTTAATTCCGAGGATAGATCTGCAATCATAATTTTCTGTTCTGCTTGTTCATACTAATTCTATTCTACTTATGAGTAGTCGTCCGGCAAAGTTTTTATCGCAGGTACCAACTCATAATCTTCATAATCAGTTTTATCTATCGTTATGATCAAGAGTAATTACAGTGCACGAACAGTACGATTTTGCAATAAAAATACACACCGACAATAATACAAAAAAGGTAAACAGCCTTGCAACTTTTATATCCTCACTACAATTGCAATGCACGCAGCGCTTAGGTACGTTGCGTACTTAAGCAGAGGAACAGCCTGAAACGAACAGTCTAATTTAAAGTGGCAGAAAAACTAGCAATGATCGACAGGTGGAAGTTGCAATTTTATCACCCAACCTCCGCTCTTTAATGCTTTAATTGCTCCCTGTTCCTATTCTGTTGTTGAAAAGACAAATGAGATAAAGCAACAATGATCTAAAGACATAAATTTAAAGTACGGGAGCTGATTAATAAGAAATATAATTGCACCCCTTTGGTATACCTATACATTGTATGGTTATGGTATACAGTACTTGAAGTGTAGCTGGTGAAATGATAAACAATTAAAAGTAAAATTAATTGATATTGAAATTTTGTCGTGTAGTAAAAATGTTTAGATATCTAATTTACAATGAACATGATACAATCGCATTAGGTATACGAAATATAAGTACTAAAATGATTTGTGCGAATAAAGTGTGCAGAAGAATAGTATTTTCAATTCAAAGCATAACTTTAAACTTGCTTTTAGGTATATTACTTGTATAGATGGTCAGTTAGAAGATTTACAATACAGTGATACAAGAAATTATACTATTTATTAACGATGGATATGAAAGGGATAGAGGTACACGCTACACTAGTGCAGTGCACAATATGTTTTGAATTAGGTATACCCAGGTAGAATGAAGTGCAATTTATACATTTAGAAGTAAGTGTTCCAAGATGAAATAAATTGATAGGAGAGAACATGATATCATATTATCGTATATATAATATAATAATACGTAATAAAACATCAAGTAATGTAATAAACTCTCTAAGATTGGGGAAGTAATAATTGTGTTGTGTTTTTCTTTGCTTTGTTCGACTTGGTTCGCATTGACTTTGACTTTGCTTTGCTTTAGCACGTCTAGACATGATACACTATACAGCACAACTAAGTTACAATAAAATGCAACGCAAGTTGAGTTATGCTTCAGTTTTACTCAGATTTTATACTGCATACTAGTTTGGTAGTTTAATCTCACATTTCTGCGTTCTTTTCATTGTTCATTTTACAGATATGTAATGTACTAATATTATTGCTGTGTAAAACTGTGTAGAAAGCGAAAAGCCAGGGAATAATTGTAGATAGATTTGGTTAGGAAAGGATAATGTCTTACAGAACTAGAAACACACAGTAGTTCCTAGATACTGACGACTGACAAGACAAGACAAGACAAGATGATTCAGATGAAAGGCAGAATGTGAAACGTTCAATTCCTTTCAAATAGCAAATGTGTTTGTTAGCGGTTTAGTTTAGTACAATAAGTTTGAATAGAATAAGATGAGATGGGGAGTGGAATGGAAACCTGAATTGAATGGACTGTGTTTGTATTCTGTATCTGTATCTATGTGGGAGAAATAGACGAGGATTCTAGCATTGTAAGGTAGGTAATCTAATGTAATGTAATAGGAGAAGCCAAGTCGAGTCTAATAAATTGTAATTAACCAAAGTTTTTCTCAACTAACGTTTTACAGCCTTTAATGACCCCTAATTTGCTATGTTGCTGACTGAACGTAACTGCCTTTGCTTCACTGAGCTTCTGGCTCCTTTCGTTTGACTTCACTTCGTTTACCGGCCTGGACTGATTTCTGACGGCGTATGCTTACCTTCTCCAGCTATTTACCTACTCTCGTTTTTTTCCATCAAATCATATCTGCCCCCGTAAGCTATTTACATCCATGTACGTATACAACATACGTAGACAGTATGTAGACTCGACAAATATAAATAGTATGTATAAAACACGTTTAAATTATTTTAACGCAAATAAAAGTAGTGTTCGTGCATTGCAAACTACACTGTAATAAAATGTTTATGGGAATTAAAATAATGTGAATATTTTTCTAGAATGTGTAGTAAGTCTAATATATGTACATGGGCATGGACAAGAAACTAATTAAATGTAATTCAAATGTGTAAATGCAGAAAGGCAACAGACCAGAAGTTAAGTATGTCTCATTTTTGCATATATTTAGCCTAGGGATTCACTCATACGTTTGCAAGATGCAGGCACCTGTTCATCACGAGAATTAATTGGATACTTACTTATTGTTAAAGGAAAGGCTGACAAAAAGGGCATAAAGCTTGCTTTTTATATATAACAATGACATCACATCATTTGGTATGGCACTCACCACATTAAGAGGAAATTAGCATTTAATATAGAGAGTACACAAGTGCCATTATATATTGGTAATGGTGCGTTTCTTGTGAATTCTCATTCTATTAGTAAATCATAAAATTGACATAAACAGAGCTAAACAATGAAAAAGAAATAAAACTGTGAGTCCAGCGATTAGTAAGTCAGCTAAAGGCTATAAGATTGTGGTTACCTTCGCCATAAAATAATCTGTTATGGGGAGAATTGTTTCTTGAAGATGCAATAAAACTTGTGCACTTGAACTTTGACTCTTTTGTTATGTCATATTATGTAGTTTTGTTGTGAGATGAAATTAAGCCTATTACACAATATTCTGGTGTATACTCAGCATACCTCTCTACTATTTCTTAAGTCTAGACGTATTCCTAGTTTTCGTCTTCATTCTTTGTAGATACATAAATACTTCAGCGGATTGATGTTGGACAAAGCACCTAGAAAGGCCTGTTTTACAGTATTATTGTCTCTTGCTTTTCAAAATTTACTTAACATTTTGCGATTACTCTTGCAAGACTGAATTGCAATTTTGTCGGTTCAGTTATCATAAACATTAGTAAAGCAGAAAGTTAGACATTTCGCTTGTGAATTAAATTTAATGTTTACTATTAAAACATCACTGAAGGGTAATTTTCAATTTGGTTTTTTAAAATGCTTTAACATACTTGGAAACGACCTGAACGCAATAACGGTTTTTATATTGGTCGATTCTGCAACACCTGAAAAGTCTAGTTACAAATTAATGTGTATTCGAAAATAATTTTCATTCGTTGTAGATTTGCTTGTTTGTCGCAGGCTCGAAATTCTAGAGTGTACACGTAATAAAAAAATAGAAGATAGAAGTTAGCCCTAAATCAAATGGAACATTATACAGGTATAAAATGCCTAGAAACTTTACACGTTGCAGTGTTTTGTAAGGGTGTAACCTTTTCATCAACCTATTATTTTACAATTATTTTTGTTAGAGAATACAGTAAGTAACTGAAAATGAGGAGAATCGATAACATAAATATTATTTTCTACTTAGGTGTTAGTTAAGCAGTACACAGTTTAGGTATTTGTAGAGGTAGAGAGGGGTTTGTGTCGGTGAGATATCTGCGTAAGTAACGATTAATTAAATGTACACAGTAGCGTTTTTATCTGCGCCTTGTACTTTCCTACCCATAAATGATATCTGTTTGATTAATTTTATGATCCATTCTTTACATAAGTTACTAAGATTGCAATTAGCTTCATTTAATTAATGCCAAATTCTGGAAAAAACATTGTGATATCCTATTTTGATTTAGATGTTTGGGACTGTAGGCATAGGTTAAAGCAGAACGATACACGTAGTTGATTAGCAGGATTAATGAATAAGCGAATGCTAAGATTGTGTTTATTACAGCAAAAGCTCGTTTTTATTTGCCCTTTACTAGTGAAGCATCAGATGTTTTATTTTATGTTGTAGCTGCTACCTATGGAGATCTTTACATGGAAAACTCACATAAACATAAAAATACAGCTAATTGTAAAGATTAAGGCAAATGCAATTTCAATGGAATCTGACTGAACTGTGCAATTAGAAATATCAGAGTATGGTATAATACGTATAAAAATCATTAAAGGAAAACACACGCGAAAAGTTAAAATTGCACAGAAACACGTACACTCTTATGTTAATTACTAGCTTACAATAAAATTAGTTAATGTTATGGTATCAGTACAAGAGAATATCACAGATAGGGAATACCTTAAACGTAGAATGCAAGTGCAAATAAAAAAGAACCTTGAATTCAATTGAAATGAGCAGTATTTAAAGAAATAATCTAATTACAGTGTTTTATGTTGTGTATGAGGGATTCTCCTACTTATCAGATTTCCGTTGATTTGTAAACTTCAGCACAGCTTACCCTTCACACGCTAATAACAACAACAAAAGTAAATCTAACTCTACTCACATAGTTACTCACGCCATGTCATGTCATAGAATACTGACAATAGCAGTCGTACAGCCAAAGTAATAGAAACAAGCGTTCTCGACTTTGAAATGATGAAGTGCTGCCGTGCTATTGTTATTATAGCATTTATTATTGTTCTGCATGGAAATAAATACAGACACACATAATCTACTCTGCAGAATATGCTGTAAATATATGTAATGAAATGAGTAAGGTATATACAATAAGTTATACATACTTTAGAATCTATCGAATAAGTGTTGGTGTAGTAAAGTGTGTGAGACTGAGAGTTTGCTTTGCACTTTAAACTACACATCCGTATCCATAATTTGCTTGTAATCTAATTATGAAATCTTGGCTAATTAACGATATAGGAGTACGTAGTCGTAGTCATAACTCGTTTTTATTAGAGCTGTGATGGCCACACAGCTCTGCATCACTCTATTCAGAATGTATACTTATGTAAGTAAGATAAATGCTTCTTGACTACAAAAGTCTTGACTTGGCTTGGCTGTTGCGGTATTCTACCAAGGGTTTTTGTAGGGTGTAAAGTTTTCCTCAATTTTGTAAGCCAGGGTTAATTAAAGGGTAATTTGCAATATTTTTTCTATTTGCAATGAATATTATTCACTTTGGAACGGTACTGCCACTGAATACATTCCTGTGTACAGGCTATGCAAGACACGCAGACAACACGCAATCGGGAAAACTATTAAAATACTGTAATTTTCTACAATTTTTTTAAATAGACACACGTAGAACAAATTACTTCTGCTGCGGTTTCATTTGCTGGGTTTTGGTATTAGCACACAGCGTGGAAATGGAAAATTAGAGGTAAATTCGATTACTCCATATGTAAAGTACACTAATACTGTTAGTAAATTAATTCAGCGAAAAAACAGACGTCAGTCAGAATCAGAAGGATAAGTACACACACTGGTGGCTAATCGCAATAAAGAAAATGCAATTTAGCTTTAAGTTCATTATGAACCAATTTCTTAGAAATAATCCCATACAAAGCATCACGTCGGCAAGTTCACTTTTTGCTTATTAGTCACTTCTGACCACTCCACTTGAGCAATTGTTTAAGATTTCAATGGCAATAGGAACTAGTGCCTATGCAATGCAATAACTGATAGATATTATATTTACCTTGTTTATTAATACATGGACGATGCATGTGCACAGTTTGCTGATATTAGTAAGCAAATTAGTTTTGACTTTCTCACGCGAATGTTTTCCTAATTTAAATTGTAGTAGTCGTATGCAATCATTTTGCGAAAGAATTAAACTAATTAACTTCCTCAAGGGGAGCCTCAGCTCAACACGTAATGCAATATTAATGTTCACCTTTATACTTCGCAATATTTCGTATGCAGATATTCCTGTATAAATCCTTTGTATCTGAACTTGCGTCATAAATACCAAGTATTCATCATCATTCATTCTTCCTCAAAAGCAATTTAATTCGCAATACCAGACCAGATTTGATTACTGGCACCCATAAGTATCTAATTTTTTGAACAGCTAATTCCTACATTACAAGGACTATTTTACGCAGTACTTTATCATGAGAAATGTTGTTAAAACTTATTACAAATCTGAGAAAACGATTATTAAGAAGAAATAAATGTATATAACTTTCAATAGTTTCAATGCATTAATTTACGCAATACATGTTATGGAGGTTTTACCTGGTATTAGCAAAGAGATTAGCAAATTTTCCGATTCTGATTACTAATTTATGTGAATTGTAGTTTACGAATGGGAAATTACTGTATCTTTATTCCTTTAAGGAAACTTAAAACGAATTTAATTACTATTGTTGCGCTACTCACTTGGAAGCTTATCTACAATTTGTAATAAACCGAAAAAAAGATATCCTCGTAACCTAATTAGGGCTGGACAAGTAGTATGTAAATGTGGGGTAAATTTTATTACAGCCTAATAACCCACGGAGTATTGATTTAGCGATTTCTCACAATTTGTACTGTTTTACCTTGAAACAGTATTTTGTTTGCTGCGTGCGAAAAAAGTTTTATTATTGTTTTCTAACCATGCATTGAAATTGAATACGAACCGCTCGGATGGATTGTGCAACAAAATTCAATGTAAACTAAATACATAGTTAATGAAATGTAATAAAGCAAGTAAAACTATTTCCCTACCGTGGCTAATCGTTTCGGTCTGCTCTGTAATAAAAGAGAAGCGAATACGTCAATGAAAAAAGAGTCCGTGGAGCATTCTGCTTATATAATGCAATACAATAATACTTATGTTGTAATTGTTGTAAATAAGTAAAGTAGGGAGTACGCAGTTAATGTTTGTATCAAGGTATGTATTTTACTCTTTCTTGCTCCGTTCTGGATTATAATAATATTTTACGACTGTGCTGTACTATTCAATATCATTTATTTCCTTACTAGATCACAGTATATGTGCACACGGTATGTACAAATATAAATGTGGAGTAAAATCCACCTTGAATTGCTTTACTTTCATTTGGTTTGAATCACTTAACCATTTAAACTTGAAATGATAATAGGAAGACAGAAAGTAATCTTTTCAGCTCGTTTGTGTTCTTCTACGATATGATATTTTATGAAGAGATACGAATTTAGAGGAGGCTCTTCAGATTGGTAATAAAGTTTTTACTTTTAACTCATTCACTAACATCCGTATCTATTAGCGAAGCAAAACTTTACTTTATGATATGAGCGCAAAGAGAACTTTAACGATAACTACTCACTTGTTTATCATCTTTACGTTTTGCCTTATATCTTCAGTAATTGTAAATAATAGGTAATATAATATCATCTATAACACACATAGGAATATTACAAAGAATACGCTCTATACTTCCTTAATAGTAGTACTTAAACATGTCATAGCAAAATTAATGTGTTGCGAAGGTACTAATCTGATTGTCGGAATTATTAACTAAAGTATGTTTGAGTTCAGTTCAGTTGAAGTTTGATTTTTGTCTTTGATAAAGTTTAACAATACTATTATAATTGCTTTAACTAAACGAACAATTTTTTGAGTAGGCACATTAAATGTGTATACGATACTTTAGCTTTGTCTTCTTTTCGTGATATCTGTGCAACTAAAGTAGGTACTCTAAAGTACACTACACACAACGCAATCACAATCTTTTCGTTTCGGCGGAGATAAAATAAAGCGTGACGTCAACAATTGAGGCTTGCTTTCTTGTGTTCAGTTCTGTTACCAATTTACCATACTCGTATCTTGTATCTTACCTTACACTTCTTCATATCTGATACTCATACTTGACTTTGACTTTGAAATAATAAAAGTAAATCTGTCTATGTAGTTGATATTGGCAGTGTAAGCTTTGTCTGTGTGTATAAATATAATCTAATACAGATAATATGCAATAGTTTGTGAACAATGATCTGAAGAATGATTGTATGGGTATATTAGTAACTTTGTAGTATTTGAACATTGAACGAGGCGACCTTTGCAAAGCTGCAATTCTTCTTTGCTTAGATCTCATATCATACCATGCATACAGCGTAATATCACATAACCTTACCTGTGCAGCATTAGAATACGCACGTATTATTATATAAAAGACCAGCCATAAGCAAAAAGTATATTTATTAGGGGCAAATGCATAGTAATGGTAATGTAAATGAATTTCAGAGTTGTGTAGAGTGAAGAGCTGTACTTGTACTGGAGTGAGGTAAAGTCATAGTGCCAGGCCACTGCCAAGGCACCTTTCATTATACAAATGACTTGGAATTTTCTATCTGTCTGCTCTATCATTACAAGATTAGTGTCATTAAAAGTATACTCCCCTTGGCATTGCTGTATGTACGAAACCCATATTTAAGTGCAATTGTGCTTGACGGATAATATTACATTACCTATATTACATCTCCACGTAGCCTTTGTACGCATTCTGAGCAACCCAGCTATATAATAAATTCAACTCAATCTTGGACAATGCATATATTTTATGCAACTCTAAACAAAATAAAATCTCTCCCACTTACCATTAGATCAATGCAAATGCTTTGTAACTTGAAATCTAATGATCATACGTACGATGTGAATCAGTTAAATTGTGAACTTTTCTTATTAAGCAATATAATACGTAGTATTTGCGTTATGGAAATGTAGTGCACCAGATTGACACGTAGGAATAGGAATCCTACAAATGGCTGACGATGAGTGCAATGCAATGCAATGCAACGAGACCAGATGATGATAAGCAGTGGAAACCAGCACTATTTCCTTCGTTCTTATTGTTGTGTCTGCTTTATGCATATAGTAGACACAAACACAGTTCACGACCTGCTGCACCAAGTACATCAATTGTTTTGTTTAAGAAATTTGCCATGTGCAGATTTATTCACTGTATATGCATACGTAGTATTATTTACCATTGTGGATTGAAAGGCAATTTTATATTAACTAAATGACAAGTTAGTGTAATAAAATGATATGATTTATATGCCAGGCTATGGTATGAAATGGAAATTTATATAGTAGAAATTTGCATATTCTAGTAGCTTCTACTTTTCCTTTTCAAATAATAATTGCACAGTTTGATACACACATCAAGGTCATAATTTGATTAATTAATTTTCCCATGATATCACACCATATGCTTGTAAAATTGATAATTATGATTGTAAGGAAACGCAAATAAATATTCTTCAATTCTCGCAAATAAGGTTATCAATGAAGGCAAGATTTATTCATTGTATATTTGTAATTGTCTTTTCTTCGTTCAGCTACTGTAATAATTGAAACTTGCTACATACAATGCTATACATACATATAAGCTATATTTAGTCTCTTCCCATTCATTAACTCACAACGCAGCACAACAATACTCGTGAGAATAAGATTATTTATCAATACAGTACATATTGTCTCACATAATCAACATAATTTAATTTACTAAATACTACATTCGAGAGGTTTGAAACTCACAGTTACTGTCTGTGTTCGTGTATAGTATTATGCTTACAATTTACAACACAAGTACTTATATCATTGATAACATTTGTAAATGTGTTACATTTTAATTTCGGATGCGGAGGTATTCTTTTGTCACTAAAGTAAGATTCCCCTTGGGGTACATAATTCAATTACCTTGTAATTACTCTTTATCTGGGTTGATATGATGTGTTGTATTGTATATGGACGTATTTAAAGTGTACGTATTCTCACAGTATGTATAATATTCTCTCATCTTTCCTATTCTTGAATTGAGATCTGTATTTATTTTAAAACATAAATTAATTACTGTTGTTGAGTTACTAACGAACTTCATTTTACAAGATTTAACTCTACTTTTACACTATATTCCTGCCAGTAATAATTATTGGCGCTTTCACACTAGGTAATTGTATTTAGGTAGGTATTTTTTTATGCATATACGTATAATACTAATTAATTAACGATAAGTACGTAGTAGTTGTGTATTTTAGTACTTGTTACGGTAGATAGTCTTCTTACAGTTAATAGGTTGATGTCTATACGAGTAGGTATCTAATAATTATTATTAATTAATGTAACATAATGAGTACCTAAATAGGAATTATATCTCTCTACCTAACTGTAATAATAATGTGTAATGTAATTCTAACAACGTACTATCTAATTAGCTACAATAATTAAGATTAGTAGGTAGTATTCTGAATACGTATCACATGGAAGAAGAACAAAAATGAAATGACAACAATCTTATTAGTATTAATTGTTAATAGCAGGAGCCAAAACACGTGGTTTGTTTCGTTTGGCTTGGCAGCTTGCCTTAATTGGACTCTAAGATTAATTTAATATTGCAATTTATCTACAATCATATATTAGATATGCTTTAGCATATATCTAGGTAGGATGAATTTTATTATTCTACGTAGACCTACTAATAATACTTAACTCACTATTCTGTGTAACATTTAATTGTTAATTACTAACAATATCTGCACTGCCATGATGATTGCGCAAAGTTTCAATTTTCAGTTCATGTTCTCTAGCTTTACCTCTGAGAGCGTTGATACTCGTCGTCCTCCTTTCCAGATCAGCTAATCCGTACTTTTGTTCAAGAGTGTGAGGATTTACGTTTACAGGGAGAACATGGAAGTCGCTACTGCTGTCATCTCCGTCGTCTTTAATAGGGGAACTGGATTTTCTATCACGGCGACTTTCAGGACTATAGTGGGGGCTGGCGGTGGATCCTCCGAGAGGACTGTGAAGGGAAGCTGAGGAGCCTGAACCAATACAAATGTCAGGAGATGTCAAATGGTGGGCAGGCATTTGATTCATTTGCTGGGCGGCTGCGGCTACATTCAAATGAGCAAGGAGATTCTGGAAAGACGGTGGTCCTGGCAAATACGAGGCGGCTGCTGCGGCTGCAGGATTCAGAAACGGTCCTCCTCGGTAATTCAAAGGAGAATGATGGGCTGACAGCGCGGACTGGAAATAAGGTAAATGCGGACTCCAGGGGTGAGGGATTCGGTGCGGTAACATGTGAGAACTCGGTGGTGAAGGCAAAGACTCAATGGAGGAATGCTTGCGGAGATAAAGCGGCCCGAATGGCATTGGACCTGGAGGAGGTTGCGGTCCTCCTAATGTGATCGTCGTCGAAAAGGGATTGTACGGGTGCGACTGAGGGCCCACTTTCTCATTTTTCCTCCATTTAGCTCGACGATTTTGAAACCACACCTAAACATAACAAAATCATATTTTCAATATTTGAGAAAATCTAGGTAAGCCTATACTTCGTTGCATTTGCCTCTAACGGGCATTACATAATACAATTCATTAATAAAGGTGAAGTGAACTAACTTTTTATTCTCAAAAGCGACTAAAAGTTTGGTTTAGCATAAAAAAGAGCTAAATTTGTTAATGCTATTTACTAAGCTAACTGAATAAGCCACTAAATACATTTACCTCTAAGATTAATATACATACTTAACAATTAAAATAGATCGTAATCCTTTAAAATGGTTTTGAAGTACAGGAAAAAAAGAATTACCTGAATTCGAGCTTCCGTTAGTCCAACTTTCATTGCTAGTTCCTCCCTGTTAATTAAAAACAAAAAAGCTTTAATGATCTGAAATATTTGTGGGCATTCGACAGAAAGTCGTATTAGGTATTTACTAATTACGTTAACTTTGTTGATGTGAGCTTTTTCAGTTTATTACATTTTTACTTAGATACTCCTAACCAGTAACAGTCCCCAATCCCAATCAGTAAAACAATCTACTTTAACCTACTTGCCAACATTATTTCTATGATGTACAACCGTGGGCGTAGATTATACAAAAGATAATTAACTAACTAATTTGTCATCTATTTGCCAATTGTATATTTGCATGTAAATATGTAGTGCGCTAGTTCTAGAAGGCAAAGAGGTTTGTAATAGACATCTCTTTTCCTGTCATCATTCCTTTGACCCCTAACTTCTTTTACAAATCTAAACAATACAATACAATACTTATAATAACACAACGAGATTACAACACAATGCAGCCGGCGAGAAAACATTGTTTTTCTATTGTATTAGTATTAGCAATGTACAAAAGGAATTTTCCAAGAAACCTTCCATTTTTCACAGTAGGAACTCTGAACAGATAATTCCTTCTGTCCACTTCACCCAACTTTCGGCAGCTTTTCTTTTCTACTCACCTCACATTCTGAGAAAACACCCAAACCAGAGTGAGGCTAACAATAAGTCAAAGGTGGACTTACGTAGGCCAAATAAGCTTTGTCCAGAACACAAAACAAGAGAACAAATCATACTGAAGAACCAAATTAACGACTTAAACAACATTAAGAAGCAAGGCTTGTCTTTACTAAATTCGATATTTCCTCTCGTCCCATTTGCCCATTTCTACTTACGCTCATACATTACAAGTCACGTTAACTATATTATTATTACTTCTTATTGCTCCCTTCCGTTCCTCTCTCTTGTTTGTGTTTTGTTTTACCTGACTTCGGTTCTCTTATTGCTCTTAACTTGTCTCAAATACTTTTCTTTTGACTTTACTGTGTAGTAGAGTCAATCTTCCTTACCATATGGACTTATAGGATGAATATAGTGTACTTGGGTAACATAGTATCTCTTCTTGTCATTCATAAAGATTATTGCCAACCTAACCTTCCTCTCTTTCACCCAAACCTATAATTACTTACTCAGTTTTAATTATTTTCTGTACATATCTGACTTAAGTCATGTCTGGTAACTTGGGCTGACATGGCATACTTTGGATTTTCCATACATACATACATGCTTTCAACATACATACAATGTAGTGGATATAGCCTTTTACAACTTTTACCTTATAAAAAGAAATTTTTTGAGGGAGATGTTGCATAATTGTACATAAAACTAATGTGAGCAAAGGTGGGCTGTTCAATTTATTCGTTTATTTAATTTTAAATGGAAACCCCAATTGTGCTAATGCAATGTCGGGGCTCGTAAGAAACCTTTGGGGAGGACAACATAAACTGGTGAGTCCATGGGAGGCCAATGCTGACAAGTGAAGTCAAGCCAAACCGCTTTAGTTTAAAATTCTTACTTTTTGGATTAATGCTAACATTTTAAATGTGTATTACTTACTAATTACTATACTTTTTTCTGTCAAAACTTTATAGCAATTATCTGCGTGTTTGCTACTCATTAGCATAGATAATTTAATTCAGGAATCAGGACTAATCATACGAACTACTATAGGGTTTTGGTAAAACTAAGCAAAATTACATACTGAGTTAGTAAACGGTAAACTTGAATTTTACACATGATACTTTCATGTTTCCAAAGTAAAAACTCATTATTTAAAGGTTATATGATGTTTGATAAGCTTATAATACTTTGATAAGTATGATATAGGCAATAGCTAGGGGTAAAAATAAATGATAGATCCATTTGAGATTTACTTGACATGCTGCTGTACTTGTAATAATAAAGTTTGGGTTGTAGTTGTGTCAGTGAAGCAGAGCGGTCCCAACCAACTGCCTACGTAGACGTAAGTAGGAACGATCTGATTTTTCTAGTTTCTTTTTCTCATCTTGCCATGATCTTTCTATAAGAGAATTTCTTGGGAAACCCCTGCTGAGACTAATATTTCCTGACTTAATTAATTTGGCCGTTGGCAAGTGGCAAGGCAAGTGTTTCATTTTCCTTTCCTCGGCTAAACACTTTTTCCTTCCGATACACGGCTTACTAATACTCTTTCTGTGCCTACTTACAAAGAATCTAAGTTTTCTGTTTTATGACATGTGGTTGGGTCAGCCAAACTGATATCATGCCGACTTGCTCTTGTCCAAAGTGGTGGAATAACTATAAACTGCTTTAAAAACTATATTAAATTACGCAAATAAAATGAACATAAAATTCGTTCGTCATGTTCATCCACTCACTCATCAGCACATCAGTTAGACTTTAGACTAGATGTAATTGTAATCCATAGAATCGACGGAGCATCCTAACAAATCCTAATTCTTAATAATTGACCTTCAAGAAGTGGACCTAATAATTATTTTATTTTAGAACTATAAAATATTCTATTGAAATGCACATGTAAACTCAATACAATGTTTAACTAGAAATCTATATTATGTATACTAAACAAAAGAAATTCACCTCGTGAACACGTCAGGGTAATGCGATTTCGAAAAGTATCTTTCAAGCTCTTCGAGCTGATAACTTGTAAACGTTGTTCGATAGCGTCTTTGTTTTCTCTTGGGCAAATCGTCTAATCCCTCTGATCCGTTTTCATCTGAGAGATTATCTCTAATGTCATCATCATCCCTGTCAATGTTTTCATGAGGAGATCCATTTTTCGAAGAGTGATCCCCATCAGCCTCGGAGCCGCTACGGGGAGAATCGACAACACGAATTAATTCGTCTTTTGTTCCGTTGCAATTTTCTTTAGGGGATGAGCTAGACCGGTGATTTTCGTTGTATTCTGCAATAATTTAAAATATCTTTGATTAATTATAGTCAAATAAAATGAGATATAAGGATGATGATACACATATATACAGAAAGCAAATAACGACATTGAAACCTGCTATTGCTGATGTGATATTATCTATTCCTTATTTGCGCATTAAATTAATTGGTTTTGACTATTAACACAACAATACCTAATATCATACGAAATTGCAAAATAAACGATACTGCCAAACCATTTAATCTGATTAGATTGACAATTGACACTAATGGAATACAGTCAGTGGCAAAAATGTGCATATCCAATTTTGCTTGACTAAATCCAAACGAACGTAATACAAAGCTAAATTAATGCAAATTCAAAGCAACTGTATATTTACAAGTTTATTAAGATTAGTGAAAAGCAAGTTAAAGTTAAAAGCTCATAATACCGTATGCATTAGATTAAAAGGTGATTGAAAATGGCTGTGTAATCGAAAATTGCATTTGAGTGCATTATATTAGTGTAAGTAGTAGAAATAGTTGTAGGTATAACTGAGCTAGACAGAAAGTAATGGGAAGCGACAGACAGGCGACTGTAAGGGCAGAAGACTCACACCTGAGAGTTACACGGACTTTAACTTGACTGTCTTATCCTGAATGAAATGAACTAACTGGCTGATTTGAGATGTGTGAGTCACCAGAAGATTGACTTGTGTTGTTACCTCCTCTACGCTACAGAGTATTACATCGGATTGAGTCAGTCGAGCCAAACGAAACCAGTCAGTCACAGAGTCTGAGTGATTTTACGAGGAAACATGATCGATAAGGGCCAACATGACCCATCCATTAGAAGGGAAGACACAATGAAAGGATAACACTAATGTTCTAAGTCGGCAGTCATCTCATCTCAACTCGACTTCAGTTAAGTGATCATCATCACATTATACCTTGGAAAATAGAGCCAGGCCAGGCCAGTCGTCAACTGATCGTCACTGTCCATTCCAAGTTAGTAACTATAAAGTACTTACGTAGAATGAATCCAATCCTGTCAACTCGCACTTTTATGCTTACAATTCGTATTTGGTTTACATTACATACATTTCAAGTGTATTGTGTTGTACGTATACTAAATACGTATTTTTTAGTAAGTAAAGTAAAAGTACCTACCTACAATTACTTGAGAGTCTGCAGACAGAATTCGAATGGACAAAGAAAAACTCACACGAAGTCAAAAGTTGAAACTAACAATGAGCAAATCTCTCGTTTCATTTTCTTTTGAGGAAATGGTATGGAGTTAGGGTTAGAGAGCTACCATAAACAAGGTAAAGTACCTTAATGTAATGATCTTAATACATAATTTCCCTAATGGCATTTTTTACGTTTTCGTATCCAATCCACGGAATTATACGTTTAGTATGTATGCTATACCTTTATGGATTTTATTATTACTTTTACCTACAAACTTGTCATTGTACTAATTTCTTTAAGAATTTTCCGTTCGTAGTTATTAAGTTGGAAAATTGCTCAACTGAACAGTAGCTTGTGCATAGCAATCACATAAATGTGTTGTTCAGTGTAGATTAGGAATAGCTAATAGGTATATTAGATTATAATTTTATGCTCTTATCAACGTTTACAGTGTAGCTACTCAATGTTTATATTGTTGCTGTTTTGTGTTTGTGATATGATGTAAATAAAAGTAAGTAAAGAGTGATAAAAGGAAATAAATCAATTTGAAAAGAACATTAACTTTACCGCAGGTAAACATGGTCAGCGAAAGAAAATGATTAACTCGAATTGAATAAATTATTGGTTTCCTTCACATTATTTCTTACTACACAGTTCACTATTATGTTTTGTCGAGTCTGCTCTGTTCTATAATGATTATCTAATGTGGAATTTTGTGGTGCTAATTTTTTCACTTGATAAGAGAAGTAGGTAATTTGATTCTTGAGAGTTTCTGTAAATGTGTATTGATTGTTTCAAGTTGTGAGTTGAAACACACAACACTAATCGAGAGTTGCTAAATGAAAACCATAAGAGAAGCGTCAGCTCAATTCAGTTAGAGTAGAAAAACCCAAGTGAATTTTTTATAAATATCCTACACAATCTGTCACTCCAATTTAAAAGGAAATCAGCAATGCATAAGAAATGCGTGTGTTGCGTTGTTGTAGTGGTGATGTGATGCTTAATGTTATGGGGAAATGTTGGAAGGATTATTATCTGCGTTTCTAAGTACATTCACAAACATTACTTACTATAACATACCACAAAGTTTTGTTGTATCTGTATTATGGAAATTATATTTGTCTACCTAATAAAACAAATTCATTCGGGTACCTCAAACGTCCATTATCTAGTAAAACAATTTCATTCGAAATATCTACAGACATTGTGTGAGTGGATTATAAATGCTTGCTTCTGTTCTCAGAAGAATCTTATTGTCATGTCATTATGTAAGTTAGCAGGAAAAAACAACATTATAGATAAATCTGGTCAACCGAAACCAATTCCAATTTATAGGAAACCAAGCTAAACGAAGCCATTAAACATTAAAGATGAACTGGTAAGTGGTAACTATGTTTGTATGTACTTGCTTTCAATTCAACTGAAACAGAATCCGTCTTTCTTCAACCTAAACTATTTCTTGGTTTATTTTTTATAGTTATGTAACCAGTAATATATGTACAGTTTAAATCTATCTGCATTCTAACAAAATGTGTAGACAAAACGATATAATTTTTTCTCTGCTAATGTTTGATGGATTTTCGCTTCCTCAAATTCACACAGTAATAATTTTCATTTTGATTATAGTATCTGCTCCTGTGGATCCGTCTAATGCTAATGGTGATAATGTAGCATAAGTGTTATTTTGTGGCAGTGTGGTTTCGTCTCGATTCGTCTACTGCTAATAGGAACCATAATCTAAAATTTAATATAAAACCTTAGCTAAAAGATTATCGTGTTGATACACGTACATAAGGTAATCTCACTTAATGCATAGCTAAATATTACGTAGCTTATGATATTACAGTCCCTACCCAGTATAAGTAGCTAGCGATAACTTTTAGATGAATTTGTACAATTTCCCTGTTATTCTTACTGCAGCAGATAATGTAATGTACCTAATATAATCTGACGATAATTCCACCCAATCATGTCTAATTCTCCTCTGTCTTTCTCTGCGGTTTTACCTTTGTTCGGGCACTGAGATATGTTCTGGATCGTTTCGTTTTCGTCAGGTGTAAGTTCTAACAAAGTATTAAGCCGTAATACATTACTTCCCTTCCAAACTACAATATTGCCTTCAGAATATAAATATAAATAAAACACCCAAATTGGGGGAAAATTCCAGATTTAAAATAATTTCCGCTGAAGTTTTCAAAATCTTGATTTCTCAAGCGTTTTTTTACTGGGTTATTTTCATTACTTTGAAATTAATTCGACGATAAATGTTATTATAATAAATATTACAAATTGTTTAATATTTCTACACTACAGATTCGGTAGTTCCTTAATGTTCATAGATTTTAACAAAATAGGTTAATAAAATCCATTCAGGATTAACCGATTTAAAAGTTGGTAGACAGAGACAGAAGTTGTTTGGATTTGAAGAGAGTATTGTATACGTATAGAGTTTTGGACATAGTCGATTAAATTGAAGGCGCCAGGTCGCTACGCTACAACAAATTGATAACCGCAGTTAACTCGCATTATGCGGAGGTGTTGAAGCCTGATGATTTAGCGGACAATGTACCTGAGTAATGATGAGCTGGCTTTAGAGTAGTCATTACCGACAAAATGGAATATAGGGACAGAGGAGTGCAACAGAACAAGAGTTGGAAGCAAACGATGACGCTAAACGACACTAAAGAAAGTAATAGGGGTTTTGTATTGAATCCAGTGGAATGGAACCCTAAATGTACCAGAACGCTGACGAATAGCTTAACTTATACCTCGATACAACAAAGGGATTATATTACATAACAACTTAAACAAAACTTTATATCTATATATTTATTTAGCAAAAGTTACCTTCCTTTATATATAAGTACGTTCATAAGTATGCAGCTGACAAATGCGAGACTGTTAAGATATGTAAAGTAATGGTCTGTATATCTAATACTTAAATATACATACAAATTAAGGCAAAGACAATGTGTCTCCGTGCAACTAAAGGAGTCGTAAGCTCTTTATACACATTTTATTACATCCCAAGTACATTAGAGTCGCTTCGAGTATGTACATCAGAAGAGAACACAGTTTAAATAAAGCTTAGCAAGTTTACACTTTTTTGTTTCATATTAACATACTATTTACTGTGTATGATGTTAGACACTCTGTGCTGGACTGCATGCGTGCAATAAATGCAGAATCTCAATGGTGAGCCTAAAGGCAAAGGGGACTCGATTATGGAAATACAAACTACCTAAAGGACTATCACACTATCAAATCACTACACCAACTAGCTAACAACAGAGCAACAAGGCAAGGGTAGTGTGTAACACACACATCTGAACGAGAATGTAGAGACAGAACCATGATGTGGTGTGGTGTAAGTAATTCATGATGTTTCCCTTTTGTTCGCCTCCACCTTCTACACCTTAGTCATTCTGTGTAACCAAATCAGAGTAATTTTTTTGACAAAAGTTATCCATAAAGCTTAGCACAATGAAGTAACAGAATAAAACGTGCATTCAGATATACTATTAGTAGAGAGGTGTAATAAAACGCAATAGTTCAACAATGGTTAAGATGGCTAAAGGGAGCAATTACTCGGCATAATGGAAAAGGTCAATTTCATCAACTTGTTTCTATTACGAGACTAAACTAAACTCTACTTGCAATTTGCTGTTCAGAAAACGCCGTAACAAATCTGTATACGTTATCCAATGCTTGTAAGTAGTAAATTCATATTTTTAATTGTATATTATAATAATCTATAATAAGCATATAAATTACGTCAGCTTAACTTGTTATATTATTTACAGCCTACTAAATATTTTACACTGTACTTGAAACAACATGGCAATGTACAGCTTTATCGTTATCAACCTAAAAATTATACTGATATGACGTAACTATAAGAAAACAATATTGTTAGCTAGAGCTATTTCATGTACTACTAAAATTGTTTATAGTAAGGTATAAACATAGCAAGACAAGACTGTAAATAAGTATACAACTGTGTTGACTATGTTTTATGTTGTGCTGAATGCAATAAATACTAATGCATAGTAACAAAGCACTAATTTATTTTTCACCTTTGAAATTAGCTGTCGATGACTCGGTTCATTTTGCCACCTCACTTTTTATCAGTAGTAGTGAAACTATAGGTAGCATTGGATAAAGATTTTATATAGATAATGGTAACACATAATTGTACTTATTTACTATATTTACAGTATATATTCTTAAGTACCACCAGTGTAGGTGTATTAAAGATAAAAGAAGGGAATATGAATTTCTGCTGATATCATCATTACAAATTATCATCATACATAATATCTTTGTATGCCTGGGATAATGTAATCTATAAATATCATGGACAAGAATGAAATGAAGCGGACTAGATAGGGAATAATCTATAAATAAAAAAGTTCCTTTTCCTGTATACTATTTATACAATATCAAGTTAGTCATGTTACGTAACAATATAATCTGTCTGTAAAAATGGACTGCTGTGGTTGTGGTGTTGTGTGCGGCTATAAATAAGCTTAGAATAGTTAGACAGAAAGACTGACTTAACGTATTTACCTTCAATACATTAGAGTTGAGTTATAGCAAACAATGCAGATACGCAGAATACAATAGAGAGAAGAATTATCGTGGAATTGGACCGGAGTGCCGACAAACACAATTTAAATCCAATTTAACTTTTTGACTCCTATCTAATGCAATCACTTTATGCATGCACGTCTTGTGAGTGTACTTTAATTTATTTTTTTATTACCATCTAAGTATTTAGGATAAGACTCTGTTCATTGTATACTCCATACTGTGAACGTATGACAACCTGTATTAAATTAAAGATTTTTTCAGGGATAGTGAGTAAAGGCTACTTACCACATACACTTAGAATTTGTTCTTGCAAGTGTATATATTATTAAACTGTTTTTACCAGCTTAATTACTTTTTTCTGCAAAACTATTAGAATTACAAGTTAGTAATAGGAATAGTAATAGCAGTAGGTGAGGACTAACCAACTTAAATCAACTCTGTTTGTAACGGTTGACCCTTTTCACGTTTACGGACATGAATGCAAATTATGTATGAAACGTAAGTATTAAAATTTCGTACATTACAGGGAATATGTTTTGTATCTGTATTATGTTTATATTCCAATTACACCATTTACTCTCTTTGATATGGAAGTTTTTGTTTCGAATTCCTTATACTGTAAAAGTACAGTTCAGTATTTAAGCAATAATTATTTTATACTAGTGATATATGTTTATTGACGGTAGTATACTAGAAAATAGTTAATATCACGGTATGTTATACTAGTAGTTAATTGTATTTTCACCGTATATTAATGCACAGACTTTGAATTACATACCTGGAGTGAAATGAAGCTCAAGTCTTAAGATTAATATGTTCTCGCATGATTTCATTATTTAGCAACTCATTTGATTTGATTTTGCCTTTGCTTGACTGGTCTCTTGAAAGTCACAATAGTGTAATATAATTGTAAATTGTAATTGTAGCACAGACTAAGACGCAAGAAATGAGGCGTGTCAAATTATTTAAATGCAAGAGGTAATTAGAACTTAATGTAATCTGGCAGGAACATGTGAAAGGTTGGCTGTAGGCTTTTATCAAAATCTTAAATGTTTACATTCATACATCATATTATATCTGGTCTAGGGTAATCTCTACTAATCGCAAAGTAATGTTGAATACAGTAATAAAAAATCTAATGTGCACTGTCCACTCTATTATTGTAAGAGTCCGTTCATTACAGTACATGGGGGCTAGGTGAGAGCAGTACAGCGCAATGCAACCAAATCAAATTGAATCAAATCAAGTGGAAATCACCTTTTATAAGAGATGTGTATAATTTCATTACAATTCAAGCTCGCGTCATTATTTTATCACACATATGTCCTCGTTCGTACTTTATTCTGTCCTAATTGTGTCGGTACACCATACAATTACCAATTTTGGTCTGTCAAAAAAATCCTAGTGATGATGGACATTCATAAGTAGTACAACAATACTACATTCATTTCTAACTGTTTTTATAATTCATTAATTTAAAGAAAAGAGACAAGAGGACAACCATATACCTGTAACATACATTATAAAGAAATTTAATTTCGCAAAAAGAAATCCACAAGCGGGTCTGTTCATTTACATGAATCCGTTTTCTTGTTCTGTCAGTAATAATAGATTAAACTATTTATAATTTTTGTTTCTCTAATAGATACAACTACAACAAAAGAAATTCCTTAAAAACTAAGGTTATCCTTTGTACAATTAGAATTGAATATTAAAAAGCACAGTTTTAATTACATTTAACCTAATAAGGCAACGACCAAATGGGAATAAGACCACCAACAAAAACACGTCTACTAATGCACTTATTACAAAGAGCAATTGTTAGTTTTTTCCGTCCTTAGTGTATATCTAAATGTATAATCATACAAGTTCAGAACATATACAATAGAATACACTGTTTGATATTAGAATAATGTAATTCTCAAACTTCTACTATCTAAATTATGTTTAAGTGTGTATGATCATCTTATAAGGAACCACAGTGCTAAAGGAGTTTAAACTAACAAAACATATCATTACCAAGAAAAGTATCCTTAACTCTTCCTGTCTTGCCCTGCTATGATTTTCTTTGACTCAGTCAGTCTTTCTCCGCACAATTATTACAACATGAACTTAATATTGCTACACATATTTCTGTTTCGTATTGTACATATCTTATAGTAGGTTGATCGTTAGCTGTATTACATTCATAATGTTTTTTAAAAACAACTAAGCATGAAGGAAAAATGTGAATCAAGTCAAGTCAAGCCAAGTAAACTCATCTTGAGTCTGGTAAATGGTAAAGCGAAGCCATAAAAATGCTTTAAGATCTCTCTGGTGCCAGATGATAATTGCTGAACTAATTACGTTAATTTTTTGAAGACTAATGATCTTTTCGTGACCTTTCAACCACGCCTCCATACAGAACAAACACAAAATGGGTATTCTTTAATTTATTTCTTCAGATTTGTTTTCTTGCATAATATAATTTACTTTGATATTAGGAACTTACCTATTTTACCTTATCATATCATACATCATACCGTAAGCCTCTTCCACTTTCATATTCATATTTTTATTTTGACATTTAAACACACTTCAAAAGAATTTAGAATTCTACAAATTTCTGCCTTTATTAATCCATAGATGATCTAAATCTTCAGTCCGTTATAACAGTTTGTGAATTCAGAATAAAAAGAAAAAGTTATCTTTAGATACGATCTGTATTTGTACTGTGGTAGCTTAATTATGATTGCAATGACAATACGGAACCCAGACAATGATAATCGTAATGAAACTGTTAATGCATTATTCTTATTTATTGCACCTACACAATACGTCATCCTGTGTATACGTACAAGAAGTTAACTTGGTGTAATTGATCATAACATAACACTAGGTAGACAATTAGAGATACAATTGAAAAGCAGACAAAACTGGCTACGATCCAATTAGGATGGATTTTTTAAGCTATTAACTAGTTCACTATGTATGTTTAATGTTGTCTTGTCATTTAGTGAGGAATGTTAATAAGCAAAGTATCACAATAATCTAATGCTAATCAGGGTTACTATGATATAGAGTGCTTATTGCTTTCGTTCATGTCATGTCACTTATAGTTACAAGCGTTGCTGCATTTAGATTAGCAAATAACGTAGGAATAATACACTTCAGGTAGGTTTTTTGTTACAGTTAGCATATACAGTACAATTTAGTAAGTCATATCCATATGCTCTGTATACACAAGCAATAGCATCATAATAAGAAAATACAGGTAATTTAGTAAAGTATAAGTGAAATTGTTGTGTTGTGGGTAGCAAGGGAATTATTAGTGAACATGTAGTTAGCGCATGGAGTTGTCATTTAAATTAGTTATTTATGTTAAAGCTAGAAACTATTATCGTCTGTCGAAGCCATAATTGTCTCCGAGAACAAAGATACTTTTTAATGTTTTAGTTAACTAATGTTTATCTCTATCTCATCACACGTACTTTAAACTTCATAAAACTCAAAACAGAACGTTTACTGCATTGTGCATGAAATTCAATTTTACGTGAGAATACCCACTAAACTAATTGTGTGCATGCATATATAAAACTAAACGAAAACGATAACATTATTCTATTCTAATCTCATTCTAGTATTCTACTAAGTACTCGTAATAATACCTCCTATCTACGTGTAAAATGCTCTCAAGTTATTAACTCTAATCTCTAATGAGCTAAAGTTTAGTTTCCATTAAAATTTACATTCGAATACAGTTACAATTAGGAACAGAGCAACCTATGACTTTTCTCACAGCGAGAATGAGTAAACGCTTATCACCCACAATTTATTCAACTATTCCGTTGATGAATCCAATTTAATAATCAAAAACCTGCATAGTATTAAAGAAAGGTTGGAATAATTTCTTAAATTTGTTGAGATTAGGTTCAATCGTTTCTTGCGATCAAAAAATCTATTGTTATTGATAATCAACCGAATATTGTTTTAGTTTGGAAAAACTGACTATGAGATGAGTAAATTATCCCGAAACAACTGCCTACTTGAACTATCTGTAATAAAACTCATTATCAGTTGGTTGTTACTTGCTAGTATGTAAAAACGGGGGAGATAATCAATCAGTAAGTACGAAATTGTATTATGTATGGTACTAATAGCACAACAACTTGGTTTGTTTCTCTTCTATAAACAAAAGCATATGGATAAGTTTCTCATTGTTATCTGTGTACCAGTAAAAGAAGATAGAGTCGAGTTTTTCAAAGGTTAAATATGCGAGAAGTAATAAAAGTAAAGTTAATGAGTTTCTGTACCACCTTTTTAATTTCTAAAGGTAACTTACACTTGCCAGTAATCACGTTCTATGTACAATGCCATTTTTAAGTCATATAATTTAAGTTAAGAGCACCACTTTTTATACTAATGGAAGTCGTAATGTGCAAAGCACATAAAACAATGACAACTGCTTCCTGCATAAACTTCTCTTTTAGCATCTACTCCTGACTCCACTTCAAATGCAATTACACATGATAATGACACTGTCTCTAAATTTCCATACTTTCGTCAGCAATTGATGAATAGAATGCGCAAGGAAAGAAGAACAATAAAATTCTGTCTTTTAATTCTCTATTTACAATTAAACCGTTTTTATAAAAACTCGAACCCCTCTGCCAACCTACCTGAACTGCAAAAATAAACATACCTAATGCAATTTAAGCCCGGTACATTTACCTGGTAGGTATACGCTTGCCAAATTTGTATTTACTGTGTAACTGTGTATTACACTATTACTACTCGTTGTTCATTTATAAATTATAGAACTTGCTGCTACAAAAAGATAATTAAAAGAAGATCAGAAAACATTATTATGTTTTCCAGTTTTTATTAGGAACAGATCCAGTAGCACTAAATTCCTTTTTTGGCGAGTCTAAGAAATGTGAAATCAACAATCTGCTGATTTGTATAGTTCTAATTTTGAAAACTAAAAATTATTGGAATTCCTAACTATTTAAAAATCTGGAATTATTAACTGTGAAAAGATTGATTACCTCTTGGTTCATTGTCACATCTGACTAGGTCTCGGATAGAAAACAAAGTTTTGGCCGGACGGCCGTGAGTGACCGGCTTTTCATTGGAGATCATTTTCTCACTGGATTTACACGTCAAGTCCATCATAACTGCACAGTTCAACTTGAGCAATTGTGCCGGTCAGCGTATACTTAACGCTCAACCCGGCTAGGCTCTTTTACAATTTATTAACGTTAATGTTGTTTACTACAGTCCGCCGTTACTTAAAACCGGTACACTTGCATCTGTAGTGTCATGTCATTAAAAGCGTAGTTTACAATAATATGTCTTACTGCATATTCAATGACACTTGATTATGACGTAAACAGTTTTCACACAAATGTATGGTAATTTATTTCCTGGTCCGCTTTCAATTAAGGTATTAGAATAAATTGAATTACGTTGCTATATATGTACTGTATGAGTACAGTTAATGAGCAAATAGGATAATTAATTTGTGTATGAAATAATCCACGCAATTCTGACACACTTGAGATGTCCTCAGAGTAAACAAACTGACAAGAAGACTAAATTCGGATCAGCCTGTCTGTCACACTCACCAAACGAGGAATTGCAAAGATGAGTAGGTATAATACAATGTACTTGTGATGTAGTCCGTATGTGTAACGTAACGATTAGTAAGAAAAGATGAGGCAGACGGCAGACCACACCACATTGGATGAAGTTTCTCACAGAACTGAAAGTGAGCTGCGAGTTGATGTATGAAACCAACTGGGGGTAGAAAACAGGTAGACAATAGAGCTACACAGAACACAATACAATAATACAATAGAATACTTAACGTAACCTAATGCAATGTAATAAAGTGCTGTTTCTATGATCTTACATTACATAGTACAGAGAGGATAGCAAAGGACAGCCCACCTTTGCTCTCGCCTAGTCTCCTACCAGTTATCCACTCTTAAATGAATTTAACGCATACTATTACATTATTGCTATACAGTCAAGTTACACTCAGGTAAGAAGATTAATGTATTACCAAGAATATTGTTATATATGGATATACCTATAAGTAACATGAGTATAGATGGATAGACACAAAGAAATAGCCTCCAGGTCAAAACTAACCAAGCCAGGTGATCCTAAGTACATAACACTTATAGTTAGTACATACTACAATGATTATTGCTTTTGCTTTATATAAAATTTGTGTTTAATGATACTTGATACATTTTTGGTATGCTTCTAGTTGCATTTACATTGTTAGCTGTGCAAGCGCAGCTAACAATGTTATATATGTACATCTGTTGTAAGTTTACGTATGTATGTACCTACACACATAAGTGAGTAAACTAACATAAGCAAAGGAAAACCTGATGAGATGATGGACAATGCAGGACAACGGTGTTTGCTCTGCTCTGGTCTGACTTACATTATGTGAGTGAGTGCGCTGAAGGCACATAAGCTAAATTGAGTCAAGTGAAGTGAAGTAAAGAGGAGGGCAGGTAAATTTATGCGAAAGGCCGCCTCCACGAAGACAGGGAAAGCCAACCTGAAAAGAGAAGGCGGTAACAGTTTACCCTTCACGTAGCAAACTAAGTTGAACGAAAAGGTTTTATTTCATGTAATAAAGATCAAATGCTTCTGATGTGTTGTATTCTTATGTACGCTAAGTACATCTATGAGATATTGTTATGTATAATGATATGTACTATGATGTGATATGGGAATAATATCATCTCTGATTCGTGAACTTAAGTGAAATGATCACGCTGTTTATATTTGCTACATAGTAGCTTAGTCTTATTATGCATCTTCATTTACTCGTTTGAATTATATGGTTGAGACAGGAATAGCACTATGCTAATTTAACATGTACCAGTAACTACGGGCATAATAGAAATAATAAATGAAATCAGCATGAAGAATATGAAACTCTAATAGGTAGGAACCATGGAATCACTTGATGGAATCATTGCACGTTGTGCTCTACGAGATTAGGTTTAGACCAGGCTAGTGCAAAGCATGGAGAGGGTTGGTTGATTTCTTCCTTGGCTTTTATTTGTTTTCCTTCCTACAATTGTGAGTTCTACGTGCGCAGGAGGATTTCCATACTTGCAATGTAAACGTAAGGCAATATAACACGCTATGTAAACTTACCCTGTTAACTTATGCTTCGCATGGCAATTTCTATTAATCTGTCTACTGAATCTTACTAGCTGACAATGAACGCTTAATGCAAAATATTCTGTTTTCATGCTTACTCACAGTCACACTGACGCTAATCATAAAGTACTGTGCATTTTACAATAATAACTAATAGTAAGGTAGGCTAGATTGCTTTCCTAATTTATTTTCATATGCATATTTACATTATCGTCCTAATATAAAATGCACACAAGTGCCTATGCTCGCAAATCAAACTAGACCAGACGAGACGAGACCTGCCTTCTATTAAATCTATTAGTGAGGCTCAATAGTTCTTTTTACACATGCAATCCTTGCTATACAAATATTTGTTTTTGCACTGCTACACTAATCCATAGGACAAATTGTAATCATAATGTTATTATCAACTCACGCTGTTGGCAGTTGGCTCAATTAAAAGCAATTATCCTCCATTGTTCGTGATTAGCCTAATTGTAAGTAGCAAAATATCTTGTAGTCGTTTTGATTGTGGTTAATTGACGCAATGAACTAATGATAATGACAGAGAACTGCCCCTGGTTTCGTTCTCCGTAATTCTTTGACATGAGCTCTTCTCTCGTCTCGTCTACCTTTCCAACTTTACCCCGTCCGTCTACCCTCCTAACGAACAAATTAAAACATATACAATAACTGGTAGGTACTCTCGTAATTTTTAACTATCTTATAAAATAATTTACACTGCAATACATTTTTGCTTACCATTTCTAACTAGTCGCCTACAAAGGTTACCTTAACCAACTGCGCAATAAAAGCATCATAAGCAATAAAACGAGCGTAATGTATACCAATATATTATACATGACTAGACAATTTGTTCTTGTTCCGTAGGGATTGTCATTTACGGGCTGAAAGTATTAAATTAGAAAGAGGAGGTCTCCTCACTATGCAACTAGATGGGAATTCAAATGGACGACGGAACGTATAGAGAAGGAGGCTGCCCCTACTTCATAAATTGATGGTCATTACAGATCGTAAAACGTTTCAAGAGAATTTCCCTAATTACAATTTATTAGGGGCAGCGGGCTCTTTACTCCAACATAGAAGAATCATTCGTGACACTAGACAATGTTACTAAACAAAACGGAGAACTCACATCTTTCCATTATTCCTCACTTTCTGTACCATATACCATATCATCACAAATACAGACAGAAGATGCATACCTAGATACATACTACTGACAAGAATGGCTATACAAATTATGCCTACATGTAATATTCTATCTTTATGACCACTTTTTAAATTTCTTTATACAATTTTCGCCAAACTAGTACAAAACAAGAACAAAAGCGGCAGCAAAAGATAAACTTACCTACCTACAGTGTAACTGACAATAAAAGGGTTAGCAATAGTTACGTTTAGGTTAAGTAATATCAGATCCATATTATTTGGTCTTTAATTTGTATATCGTCCTCTCATTCTTTTTACATTTTGTAGAGCTAGGAATTTTAAATATCTGTGATGTACATTTTAAATGTTTCCAGCCGTGAATAGTATACTGAAACATTTTACTGTGTTATTTAGGCTAATAAAGTAAACTTTTATTCAAATTCGGCATAAATGCCATCTTCAGAGAATCAAAATATTAGGAAATAGAAATTTTTGTTATTTGTGTACATTTTTCATCAGAAATTGTTCAAAGGCAAAGGGTTAAATATTATTTAAAACAAAAGAATATGTTATTTCGTTTGTTACCTATATTATTTGTGCAAAGTGGAAATATCATAATCTTTACTACTATCTCCGGTATAGCGTCATATGCATTCCAGAACAAATTTTGATTAGTAATTCTAAAGGTATTTGTTGCATTTAAGCCAATTCATTTGTAAGGAGTAGATGTTTAGTGCTTACAGTTTAACTCCCTTTTCTTAATGAAAAAATAATTTTTGTGATTGCTTATGGGTTTTGTGATTCATAGCGAAATCTTCATACATGCTGACATTAGGAATTTGATTTGCGAGAAATGGAGGCATATTGTTCAATCTTGGCTCATTGAAAATGGTCGAGGATAAGCAAAGAAACCAGTACTAATTTTTAGTGTCTTGAGGGTTAAATGAGGAAATAATTCGTCACAAGTGAAACATCATGTTATACGGATAGATTCATATATGTGGAGTTATTTAAGTGAAATAATGCAGTAATGCGTGGATAAATATCGCATCTGTGCACACAAAGGTAAGCGGATAGCAAATGGCAGATAAAGTGTTATAGATTAGAATGGAATTTAGCCTGGTTGATTGTGATTGGACATAGCTTGTTAGCTACTGTAATTTCCTCAACAACTTCTCAATTGCTCCTAATGGTAATTTCAATTGATTCATTTATTGTAATTTGAATCTGGTTGCTCTTGTAGTTGCATGCTTTCGTCTTACATTATTGATTGCAAATTGGCATTAGAGTAAACCGCATTACGGCATTCAAAATCACTCTATTACGTTTCTTTAGCTGGTTTTCAAGAGGACTGTCTATGTTTCTGTACGGCAGAGTAGGGGGAATATTGTTAATTTTCCACAGATACGATAGAAGACAAAGGAAGTGAGGTTAAACGCTATTGAAATCGTCCTCAAGGTTTATCTCGATGCCATACCGTAGCACTTATCCTTATTTGCTCATTTGCTACATAGGTATCATACCATACCATATCGTATCTGTACCCATTCGATTCATCTCTTCAAGTATCAATTAGTACCACTCACAATGAACTTGAATTGTACAGCAATTCGTTTAGAGTCGGAGAGAGATGATGATTTTTTGTGAATTAACGATATTTTCCTTTCCACAAGAAAACGGATATGTACATTATGTACGTAGATACGTAAACTCTTGTGGTTTTCGTTGGGCAATTTAGGAAAGCAAAGTGAGGCATCATAATAGGCAAGTGAACATGAACATCAGATAAGTTTACATGTACCGCGAGAATGTAGCTTGGCACTCACTTATTCACTCACTCAGTTTAACATGGAGTAAATGGTAAAAAGTTTCATCGTAAGATTGTTAAATTGATTACCATGTCCAGCAAAAGTTAACTAACAGAACGATAAACGTTGATCACGTTATACAGATATTAGGCAACTGTTTACATTCAACAATACAACTTTTATGCCTTGCTATGGTTAAATCTTAAATCTGAGTCTTTCTTTCCTGCCTGGAGGAATTCCTTGAATCATATCAAGACTCGAGACGAGTTAAGGCGTATAATATGTTTTTGTCTTCAAAATGAAATGAGTAAAATTCTCTCTACAAATAAAACTAAAAAAGAGTACAAGAAAACAAAACACACCGCCTGTTCTTCATTCTATGTTCTCCTTATTAAATATTATTCACATTAACTTAGAATACTGAAAGAAATATTAGTTTCTACTATCTCTTCTGTAGTTTGTTTATCGTGTAGAAATTGAAATACTCAGTACTAATGCAATAATAGAGAATCAGAAATAGTTTTACTTTAGTTATAGTTCGCATGTATACAATTTCAGTTACTTATTCAATTCTCTATTCAATAGACGAAACTCATGTCCAGTCACACTCCAGAAAAGTGAAGTCACTAATAGTAAATGTTGTTTGATGTTGGCATGTTTAACCGTAATTTTTCCAGTCGCTTGACCCTCTCGACCTCTTCTAATCAGTTATAATTAATGGCTGACCATACCTTTCCGTATAAGGATTCTATAGAACTCTTCTTTCTTAAAGTAAAGTACCATCAGAAAACTATTGAGAAATTTAGCGCTTTTACACGAAACTTAAAGTTTTTTTATCGAGTTGAGTTGAGTTAAGCAGTGAACTGAGCTGAACTGGCTGACATAAAAGCAAATGCCGTTTTATACTTGTATGTTTTATCTATTGCTTCCTTCCAAGTCCTAAATACATAAAATGTGAGCCAGAAAAACGCCCAGTCTCTAATGAACCTAAAACCGAGTCGAGTCAAAGCTGACTGAGTCAAAGTCGAGTTACAGACGTGAAATTCATTCCACTCAAGCGAAAGAATTGAGGAAAACCCTTTTTGTATTTCTTCTGCTATTTGTACGTGTGTAAGAGTAGGTACATGGTTAACTATTTAGGTTTTGTTAAAGCATGTCTCGTGCATCTCTAATAAAGAACACAATAAGTATTAAATTTACTATTGGCATGACTTGACAGGAGCTATCTACTGTACCTACTCATAATGTTCCTATTTCACCAAAGGTAGTATGGTGTAATAAAAATTATTGGAAAACAAACAAAATATCCACAGTTTTCTGCCTTACAATAATTACAAGTCATTACACGGGCTTTCAGGTAAAAAATCTTATTGAATTGGAGAAATACTTCCAATTTATTATAATTTGCTACTGTATAATATAAAACCCCAATTTATTCGTAAGAAGGCAAGACTACTAATAGAATTTATGTGTTTGAGTTTGTATTAGTACCATGGAGTGTATTGTATTAAGGAAAATCTATCGTTTTTGCAAATTAAAGTTTATTTGCATAATTCAACTATAGCTTAGGGACACAAAGGTTCTATGCATGTATAATTGGTCAATGTGTACGGAGTTACGTACAGAAGCCTTTAATTTGACTTGAACTGGTTTCATACTTGACTCTGAGTCTGACTCAAGAAAGGAATGAAGTCCAGTTGATTCGAGTTTGTAAACGATTTTGAATATAATACTCCCATAAGTAAATAAACCACAAGAATTCTAGCAATAGAATCGGGTTTTTCTGAGAAGGCGCCGTTCATTAAGCTAATGACTTGGAGGTAAACTGTTTCCAACCCTGCCATTAGCATTACAACAAAATAATATGTCATGTAAAATTTACTCAGCTATTTTATCGATGTGTGTATGTATAATAGTATAGGTAGCTACAGATTTATAATCCAACGTAACTTATATCCTTACTTAAACGACTTGCTATGTTTAGTTCTCTTCGTTTGGCTAACTTTGTATGCACTCAAGAGAAAACAACACCCATGCCGACACAAGAGCATCTAAATACAATTTCTTCTCATAAGCAAATAGTCCCTGTGGCTACTGCACGTTTGCATTCATCTCAGATACAGATAACTAGAAGACAAACAACAAAAACATACTTATTATGAATATGATTATTGTTTTCCATATTAGAATAAGTATACTATTACATTATACAATATATACAATACCTATACTCAGTGTATAGGTATATCTCATCTTTACATATCACTAATATATAAAATAATTAATGCTCATGAAGTAAATTTTGGTCAGCATTATTATATTTCTTTTTGATTGAACAACCCTTATTTATATGTCCGTATCATACATAAAACAAATACGCTATGCACCATGCATACCTATAACTACAGGACAATGAAATGATTTTTTCTAGTGTAGAACAAATACAAGGGAAATAAAATAGGTTTAGTTATTATGGCATTGTGAGTTGTGAACAGAAAGAAATGAAACAGATGTATCTTTAGTTACTAATAGTAAGACAGAAGGTATACATGCTAAGACAGAAGATGGAAAACGCTTGGAAATAAAAATCATCAGATGATTGTGCACAAATGAAAGATTAGTGGATAGGATGTAAGGAGCCCATCAATAATCCGAGAAAAGTGGTTCGGATGGTCAACACAATCTAATTAAGCTACTGCTTACCTTATTCATCCCTTCAGTTCAGTTTGCAAATGAAATTGAAACAAGGGTGTGTGGAAAAGTCTGGTGAATTACATTAGGTTACATTAGACAAACAATGGAAATATTAAATGCAACCTGTTTCAAAACTTTTGCATATTTATAAGTCTTCCGTACATACTTCATATGTACTTACATAGGTAAAGGAGATGATCTACCTACGCAATAAGAATATTTATCATTTATTTTCTTAGAATTTTTTGCCTTATAATACTAAAGGTATGCCATTCTCACAGGACTGCTAATTGACAGAGTGTTCAAGTTTCCCTATCCTTTTTCAAATAGAATCTACCTGGTTTGGATTGTGATACAATGCTTTTTATTTGATTTGGAGCTATTCTGATTCTGATGGGAACGGCAATAGGGATTACTATGAATTCACATCACACAACACAGAACAATCAACATTTTGGGACCAGCAGCAAAATTAACTAGAGTCAAAAGTCAAAGCTGACGGTTTAAATAAAATATGTGAAAGAAAGAGATCTCTCTTCAAACATAATCGTATACAACTCCGTGCTTATCGTAACGAGTGGAAAAGAATGTGTTAAATAATGCAGCAATCGCATAAATCAAAAATTTGCAATTTGAAGCCTATATAGCAATATGATAAATAGAGAAAACAACTCCAGGAGCCAAACCACCTGCTTCACATTTGGCTATCAATTTACTAGAATTGATTTGTTGAGAGCTTATTATTTTTCAACATCAAATCAAAAACTACATTCAATAAGCAAAGTTAGAAATAAAATCTGTAAATCTCCAAATAAATTTACGAAACCGGTTTTCCCTCGTTTTCAACTCTGCATCTGTAGCTTCACACTTTCTTAGTTTTATTTCAGATACAATCAGCTTTGTTCACATTGCATCAGTAACTCAAATTTTAATAATTCAGATTATCTTCGAAATTCCAATATTCATAATGCTCGAAAATTAAAATTATTCATTACTGACAGAGAATTATTATTACAGTGACACATTCAGCACATTCGTAGAAACCATTTACAAAGTAAATTGAATACCGGATGTAATGTCTCGCCTTCAAATTTTAGCCAATGGATATTTTAATGGTTAGTGTTTTGTGTATTGCATAGTGCATGGATGTAAAAGTGAATTGGAAGCTAAGAAGACTGAAGAAGACCACATGGCAGAAAAATAAGAAAAAATCATGCAATACAGACAGGCAGTAAGTTACTTGTTAGGTTGGTAAGTAGAAAAGATGTGTTTGACTATTAAGGACCTGTCGATAGTTTTGTAGTGCTAGTAGGAAGGTGGGTATGCATTGTAATATTGCATTGTGTTTATTTTGTACGCAGTGCCTGCCTATTATGAAGGACAGAAAAAAGTTAACGAGAGGGCAAGGTGGGTTTGGTAATTAGGGCTTCTTCTTCTCATGCAACCTAATTTGTAGGAAGGGTAGCGGTGTGTATTTATCATTTGCTGTAACTATGAAATGAAATGCATACACACAACTACAGCACAAGTGGAGTCGAAAAGACAAGACTGCTCCACATACTCTGCAATAATGGAACAGAAATAAATACTACAAAGGTAATAAGTATCGTGCAAGGGTGCGTTGGGTTATGTAATGTCATGTCATGGCATCTTCAGTTTTACAATGGAAGGGGAAAGCAATAAATATTAAATTACTTATAATAATATTCCAGTGTTTGCCGATCTCCTTTTTAGTATTCCTATTTTTCAACGACAACGGATTATGTATGCGGTTTAGGTAAATACGGCACTGTACATGTAAAAAGTTCCATTATTTTCAGTTACTCATTTGGTTAGGGTTACACAGTGTACAGTACACTTGTTTTATGTGTTTCGTTTGTTGTTATGAAGAATATATGTACAATTAGGAAAGAAATTGACATTTGGAATTGGTTTGCTTGTAATGAAAATAAAAGACTAATTTTCGAGTCGAAGAAGCAAACCAGTCCAGTTAGAACTTGGAAATTGAACCTTTGGTATATGAGCAGAAGAATGACAGTTAAGGAAGAGGTAGGAAAACTGAGGTATCGTTCATAGAATTCAGCACAGGTGCAATACACGTATTATTAGTTGGTTGTGTACTTATTTGCTAAAGCTTAGGAGCCGATTGGCTAAATGATTCTCTGTCAGTTGCACAAAGTCACGATTCTGAAATTATACGTTGCAAGGTTAATTTAGCTAATAAATGTAACTTGATCTGTACAGAGTTAATAGACAGATAACTAGGAGTAATATGTATGTTTTACTGTTCACCACAAGTGAACAGCTTGGTTAACCCATCATAATACCGATATAGGATGAAATTATGTCTTATATATGTAAATAAGTACAGTGCAGTGTACTTGTATTGTATGTGAAGTCTAGCCTCCTAATATAATTGAGTCGAGTAAGTAAAATAGGGAACTTGTGATGGAAAATTATATTTAATAGAGTTTTGCCCCGAGTTTATGACTGTGGATTGGAAAGGTAGTATTTAAATAGAAACCATCATTTAAAAATACAGTATTGAGAGAATTAGCTATCTTTTATTGTCTGTGTTTCATTACAAGTAGCTAAGTAGATATCTTGTGGCCAAAACTTCATTAGCAGAGAGGCAAGGGGAATTAGTAGTAAAATAGAAGTAGAAAGAAGTGCATTAATAATTGATTACTATTAGAATGTACAGGTTGAAAGAAAGGCGCTCCTCACTTAAAAAGATAACCAAATGAAACCACAGAAAGGCAGTCAAAGTAAATACTAATAGTAAACGAAAGGCAAGCCTACTATGGTTGATTGTAAGTCTGCAATCAAGCATTAGAATTAAATGTAATCAGAACGGGAGCCAATCAAGTGGATAATCGCGACGTGAGAAGAGATCAATAAATCAATCAGTAGCCCAGCATGATTTGACTGCCGTTAGATTAGCCTCATTAACAGAAAACAACAGAATCTCTCAAGACAAACTTAAATTCTCCTTGGATGTACCCACATTGCACATAGAGTACCTATAGCACTAAAGGAATACTTTTACATAGCAGATTATTTAGAGCGTGACTTATACCATTCTACTCATTTCAATTTGATTACTCAGGAATTTGCATATATTTCATTTAAACTAAGTACCACGCTAACGATAAGTAGGCAGCGAATATTCAGGAAGCGACAGAAACTTTTTATTGCATTGAGAAAAGTTATTTCAAATAGCATAATGTACAGTTGGCAAAACCAGAATCAATTTTAAGCATACTCTATCGAATGTTTTGTACCTACAAATGAAACCAAGTGCCTATTGCATTTCATATAATTTACTGCAGTCGCTTTGTTTCTAAATTACACTGTTTATTACGTGTATTATGGTAGAGAAAGAATTCCACTAGAGTATAACTTGCCTTAATCGATTAGGATTGTTTTAGGACAACTGTTTTGTTTTTATGTGGTAATTGTAGTTTTTAAGGAAAAAGAAATATCCACTACGTCTTCAGAATCCTTTAGATTGTGTACGCATTAAGTTGATTTCTTGGACTACCTGAACTAAACTTGTAAACTTTTGTCCTGACTCACTCAGAGGAGGTCTGCCATTTGCTCAGCGTGTTAATTGAATCTGCCAATCACTATAATGATAATGAAGCCATGGCTAGGCAATAATACCAGGCTAGTCAGCCTTAAGGAAACAAGAGCGATCATTCCTTAATCTATAAAGGGTTTTGCCCATTTTATTTATTACTCTCAGCAGAATGCATGTACATTGGACCTATTTACAATTACAACTGAACTATTTTACATACAAATATACCTTATACAGGTTCCCATAACTTTAGCTTACAATGCATTATACAAATAGCTCCACTATACTAGATTCTGAGACCGTTTCTGGATATTGAGACAGTTTTGTAGTTAGTAGTTAGCAAGGTTGACTGGGAGCACGTACAGAGTGAAATGCATACATAAAATTATAATATATTGCTCTGGAGAGCAAAAACACTGGTGTTCCCAACATCATAACTTATGAACTTCGGTATACATTTATAACAAGCAAATGTTCCCCGTTTAGTGTGGGTAGTCAGGAAGAACTCATTTTGTTTAACGCGACTCACAAAGTAGAAATTCACGACTGGACTTTTGTACATTACGATTAGGTACACTTTATGTTCGTTAAATTGTTATGCGAAGTGAAGGTATTACTTACTATTAGTTAAGCTTATGATATCCCACTACTGTCTAAACTATTAGCATTACCTACTCCATTTAGTGAGCTTTGAATTAGTTTTTGTTAGTTTAACTTAATGCCTCTGCACTACCTACTCCATTTGACTCCTGCTGCACAATCTGCAGTCTACACTGTAGTCCAATGTTTGTGTCACTCACAAAGAAACAAATAGTCTCTAGTCACGATTAAAACTAGTTAGTGGAGCAGTCACATCCCATCAAATCATATCTAGCAGTCTTATCAATTTCAATTGCGGATTCTGACACAAGTCCTGATTTCATCTATCTATAACTCATTCCAAAGGCATACAAAAACAATTGGCATTATGGCTCCGTTTGGCCAAACTACTTGTACTAAAAATCATGAAGTGTAATCTATGTTCTTTCCACTACAAATCTATTCAACTAACGATCATTGCATTATTAGACTTCCCTATACAATTTAAACCCATTATTTTATGTCCCTTTTAAAGGTCTAAAGAAGAAATGTACTTTACACATTACCAAGTACCAACAGTATAAAAGACATGACCAACTTTTTTTGATTTATATCCGCAAGTGTCATTTATCATGAAAATTCTTATCAATATTCAAGTAAATTGCTTACACACTAAATTTACTACCAACCTACAGGTATTTAAATATAGAATAGGAGAAGTGATCTTAATTAATCACGTATTCAATGTCTTTGCAATAAATTATCAGAAAATTTACGTTAAGATTTCGTATGCTTAATAAATTAGGAAATTAGGATTACATAATCCTTTCGTGACTCTAAAGTAAATATTTAATGAGTTTAGATCGCCTATTAATTGTCCGTATCAATAGAATGCAATGATAAAGTAATTACGGTAATTTTTAATTTGATATTCCGTAGTCATTCAATTCAGGTCAGAGCGAAATGAGGAGACTGTCTTAGAAGAGATTGTGAATGGAATAGAATAGCCCAAGGGATATTTATATAATAAGCAAATCAAATGAAAACAGAAGCTCAGCTCAGAAGCTAATCAAGTTTAATGATCAAATTGTATCCGAGTTTATCGCACTCCATTTAGCTACTCATGCAGCCTAGTTATTAGTCACATGTATTGAATTGAGCATTTTAAATTAACTTTTTATGTTACATTAGTTACCTACAATAAAACTACGACACAAAGGGAATTACAAGAAGGAAGATTCTATCAATTTAGGTAATACTTAGTATCAACAGATCTGAAAATGAGACTGCTTGCCTACTCTTTATGTAATACTCCCTACCCTGCGCTGCATAGACATTGCACTACAATTACATCTTATCATTATAACATTACATTACACTGAATTCAAAATCATTCATGGGAAATTATCGAATGAAGCGCTATGTGTGTATGTTTGTGCCATGACGGTTCTAATGTTTCAGTTGATTTGAATTTAAATTTAGATTGACATTTAGATTCGAGCTGATTGAATTGAAGCACCTGGAAAGAGTTAAAGAATTTATGATGGTTGCTGCACATAAAGAGAGTATCTGTTCAGAGCGTAGGTAAGTATGTTATTTACACAGGTTGAATTAATAAATGCTTTGTTCTTATAGGAAATAAAATATTTCCTTAACAAATCACAGAAGATAATTTAATGGCTATTATTGAACTCATCTGTGTTCTATAAAGAATAAAAGGAGCTCAAAGGGAGATGAGATGTACATAACTGTTCGTTTGTGTTTGCAGAGATGCCTACCTATGTACACAAATAATAGAGCATCTGACATGCAATAATAGTTCCTATTAACAATTTAGATCGAAAGCAGACTACTTTTATTTCTTTGATTCTCTCCTCATGTAATGCACATGGAGGGCTGCGTAGAGTCAAATAAGTCAAACGATGCATGCGGTAGCATGAATTTCTCAGCAGGATGATAGCTCAGATGGAGCCTGATGGACCAGACTAAAATAATTTATTAAATCGATTGATTGTTTATGTTTAGCTCGGTGGGAGGTCCGAAATTCTATTAAATACTCAATTGTCTCAATGATTATTATAGTCTCAAGTCAATTTAAGTTTTCCAACTCAATGAACAACTGTACATTATGCTTTCCACAACTAAATCAGTCTTCGTCTCGTTTTAATTCTGATAATTTCAAATCAATATAATATATCCCCATAAAATTTAATTAAGATCACACTCTAAATTCTTAAGTGAAAACTATACAAAAAAATTCCCCTAACGCAGAGTTACCGTACAATTTACAGAACAGTGAACTTTATACACAACTTGCTTCTAAGACTCTTTTTATATCATTCGGGTACAGAACACTGCTTGGAGAACTTATATCTATCTTCAGTTGTTATTGCAAAATATCTATGCACATGGTTAAACGTAGGTACCCAGTACCCACACTACGAAAATTAACTATACCATTTTCTCAATTTTATTCAATTGCACATCACAGAACACCACATAATATTGAAATGATGTTAGACAAATTGGTTCTAATGTTATTAACAATGTAAGAATTTTTTCCATTACACCTTAAAATCGAAAACAGATGCTTGTGGTAATGTAAAACATGCACTTGTATAGTTTGAGTAGGTAGCGCATACAGAAATAATCTGTAAAATAGCAAGGTGGTAGATTTTGGGATGTGTCACTCAGCAATTGTAGCAAAGTCTTTGTTGGATTTTTTCAATAGACATTACCACATTATATGTACATTAGGTGTACTACACCATTGTATTCTACATTGGATCCCACAGGTAGGAAAGTAGTTTTTACAAAAACTACAGGCGTCTTGGAGCATTTTCTAATTTGTTTCGCATGTTAAGGCATAGCGTGCTCGGTCTCACAGTAGAAATTATCATTATCAACATTATTATTACTTACTTTTTCGATTATTAAGTGAAAAGGTAAAGAATAGGAAATCCTCTCTCCCCTTCGTCTCCATTTGACAAAGTAAATAAATAATAATTGCAGCACATGTTACAGAATTACTTAAGTGAGTTTTTGTCTGCATTGAGTATTTTACTAGTTCTTATAAGTAAGTGCAAAAGGTAAGACACAAAACAAAAGCAACACCAAAGGAACACATGCAAGTGGAATGGAGTACTTTGTTTTTCTTGCATGTTAATATTGACCAACAAACCGTAAGTATAAGTTGTTCTACAATGTTGCTATTTCAATCTGCATAGAAATATATGAGCAAAACAATGTTTTTGTATTAATTTAAGCATGCACGTTGCGTTCATTTAACTATTTTGCATGAAGTTTTTAATGATTTGGAGTATTTACTCTTCTTTTTCAATAAAGGAATAATAAAATTCATCTTTTTACAGATTATTGTAGCGATTTAGCGATTACATAGTTATCAAGGTGTCGAATCCAAATAATTTAATTTAGAACAGTAACTAATAAAGCTGTTGATTTCATTCCGAAGCAATAACCGAGTGAAGTATGGAAGGTGCGTCCTGTTGCGTAAATCTTCGTGTTCCAGTTCCAAGTGGAACATTAAAAGTGGAAAGACATAATTCAATAAAAGCTGAAAATTAGGAGGAAGACTCCCTGGAGATTTCTACAAGAGCGGATTAAAAACTACATGCCACAAGTGAACAAGAAATAAGAAAAGCACGCAATGTCATACATCATCGTCCAATTATGCCTTTATGATTGAATTTGCGTTAGAATCACCATGTATTACATAGAAAATGAATCTAATGTAATATATGTAGGCACATTTACAACAGGAGGAAACAACTAACAAGTTTTTCTTGGGAGATAAATATTAAGGCTCATCGGAAAGCTAAAGCAGAATAAATGCTCTCCCTCACTCCATGAAAGACACAATAAATATTCTCTTAGGAAATTACCAGCGTCTTCTTGTTGGATGCTCTTGTCTATAGTTTTGCTGTGGTGGGCTTGTTGTTTGGTTGACTTGTTTTGTTTTTCTTCACTGATTTCGTTCCCAAGTGGTAACGAAAGACATGTAAAGTCAAAGGTGTGCCGGCAAACTTTTACTTGTTTCGTACAAACACAATTCCATGTATCCTGGCCATCGTATGACTCTCTTGGCCTGGTTTGTCTAACTAAATTACCAGTTTCTCAGTACAAGCAAATAATACACGGAGGAAATATTTAGGCTAATAGCTATTTAAAATGCTTAGTTAATGTTTGAAATGGACAGCATTGTGACCAATTTTCTATTTGCTTAAATTTGTTTGTTTGCTAGAAAATTAATGCAGTATCCCCTGAATGAAGGTCCCTTTTTGAAAATTTTTGAACCTCACAATATTATAAGAGAAACAGTCAGGTGAAGAAACTGAAACATTTGTCATTTGTTTGGGATTAATTCAATAATATCTTCCATTAAAGCTTAATATATGAGAAAGTAAATTTTGCTTGATTGTATTTACATCATGTAATTTCCTGCTAGAGAAGACTTTCGTCCATTAGTAGACTGCTGCAGCTGAACTTGAGATTTTCTGCTTAAAATAACGATTTTCTTAAATATGATTCTTCCTGATTGAATATGCACGATGGAGAATTTTCCAATTAAATGACAGTAGGTAGGATGTACGCTCAATTACACTAGCGAAAAGTTTCATCTTGAGCAGATGATGTAAGTTAAATGCTTCCTGTGCTTATTTTCCTTTTCTTAGGATTAGTGTAGTTTATCACGGCTGCAGTCAACTAATAATATGATTTGTAAATCTCTGTGATGTGAAGTACATTATTTTAAAAATGAAATACATTATTAGCATGCATAGCCACTTATGTATTTATATAATTCTCAACTGCTTTATATCTGTATTGTAAGACATAAAAAATGTTTTCTCACTATTTACTTACCTCAATCTTCAAACTACAGAAATCATAGAGTTCTCTATTATCAAAAGGACGGAAATGTTATCGTACTTTGTATTATTCAGATCTCATCTTTAAATAAAACTCTTTGTGTAAAACTAAGTATGTAAATCAGTTTAGAATTTACTACGAATGCACGTAATTCAACCGCAGCCAATTTATATCTTGCCACAATCTGGCTTGGTTAAGATTTCATGGATAATTTCATGCTTTTGCTTTCCTATCCTATTCTATATATACTTTTATTGGTTAAGTATGTTGAGCATGAAGTGAGGAAACTGTTACCACCAAGGTTAAGCGGATGCACATCAGTCGTCAAGATCAACTTTATGTAAAAGTTCAAGAAAATTCGTTGGGAGCAGGACATTATACTGACAATATTTTAGCTCAGTATTCCAAGCATTTACCGAGGTTCTTAAATTGTTAATACGCTCATTGTCAACATTCATTTAATCATCCTTCAATTTATTATCACTTTTCTCGAACCATTTTAGTCATACTTACCTCAGCGGGTAAAATGGCCAAATCCAAAAGTAAAAATTCATTAAAAACTATCAATCTTAAATACTTTACATTAGTTTCAGTACAAATTGGGATACCTATACAAAATATGTAAACTACCGTTTGCAATTTTTTGCAAATTCATTTCGTTCATTTCTCGAAAATCGCCTGAAGAAAAATTTTTCAGTATGAAGTACCTTCCTAATTATGTATTCATTCATTCATCAAGATTTCATTTTAGTAAAATGAAATGTAGTAAAGTACACAAACAAAGGCAAAGCAGTTTAAATCCTCAGCTAACCGTTAAACTAGTCCATTCACACTTCCAATTGATACTTACGAGTGAACAGCATGTGCCTAAATGATCTACGGTCACACATTTTAACCACTTCCTTTATACAGGGAGGAAGATCTCTTCCAAAACCTTTGAAGTCATACACCGCTATGATTGTATGTTTACAGAGAAACTGTGAGTAAATGAAAATAGCGCATTATTGCATGTCGCAACGAAATGAAACTTATGTACGATACCTTTACTACAAAGTACTATAAATAACGTAATGATAAGACAAAATCGTTATACTTATCATATACAATAGAAGTTGCACTACTTCAAATACTATCTTTTGGTATGATATGATGTATTTAAAACCAACCGTCACTTCCTCTCACTTAAATAATTTTCTGAAAAATCGTACATTTACAAATTACAAGCTTTGCAGCCTAGACTCAAAATGATTCCTTTCACGGTATACTGGTATACATCCTTAAATTATTTCCTTCCATTAATACCCTATAAGCCTGCTAGTATCCTTCTCTATTCTATCTCATACATACAAGAAAGAGTATTTCAGTACAGATACCGTATTATGTATGCTTAGTAAAAAAACTGTTTTTTGTTTTTTTCTGCCGCATTGCCAGTACGAATTACCTATAGTGCTCATGCATTTCTCCGGCAGTTTAGATAATATTATAAATAAATGATTTTACTTTCCGTAATGCTGTTTACATACACTAATTTGTGCTGAAAATAGGTATACTTACAGCATTAAAGTACACAGGCAGGACTACAGTGGTATAATTATCTAGCAATTGAAGAATATAGTCGTTTACCTATATTACAGTATATTTCACACTTTTCAGAATTCATTATATGAAGTGAATGAAGTCATGCAATTTGGGATGATGAAAAAGAACTGATTATATGACAAGATGTTTATTGATCTTTACCTTACAGGATGCAACCCTAAAATGATATAATCTTATATTTAGTTAGATAAAACCAATTGATACATTTTCAAGGTTACATAACGAAGTACCCAAAGCAGTTCGATTTCCATTTCTAAGAACGTATGAAGTCAGTCGTTCCTCTCTAAGTGTGCTTTTTCAATTCTACGATATCCAATTGAACAAAACCGCAAAACAAAATAGAACAGATGGAAAGTTTCGATATTATCACACATGGATGCAAAGTCAATTCTGTGTAATAGAGTAAATAAGCTCACACAAATGCCCCAAACTCAATTTCAGAGTGATTTGATCTTTAAGTCTGTTACGCTTTACGCTCTTTGTTGGTATTGTATGAGGTTATTGTTGGAGTCAGATTTACTCACAGTCATTGATCTGGAAAATCGGCATAGGCGCCAGGTTTGTTTACCAGCTTAACTGAAAGATATGAACAAAGTCTTTCTGCGGTCCATGTCCACATATTAAAAGTATATATTTAACTACCACTAGACCTATATCACTTAAGTCTACCTGTACCACTAAATAGATGAGTTATACGTTGCAATTATACAGACATAGGTAATTATATTCTATTCGCATTAGCTTTGATAACAAAGGGTGCTTATAATTTAAGTACAATTACTTATAAAGGAGATAAAAAGCTTACTTACACTGAATTCACACCCTATTAAGGCTAAAAAGTTAAGCACTGCTGTAAATTACCTGGTAATAAGTATATCGCCATTCTCATGTGATTACCGATTTGGGGATAATTTTCATATTCATATAAGCAAGTGTAATCTCTCTCTCTATTCTGTGAATATACTCAAGTGGAAGTGACCTGCCTATGCATACTGTACTACCTAAAATAGTAATGAATAAATGAATTCAAACAACAAAGTACGGTTAAATTTGTTAGGGCGAGTCTTGAGTACACTTAAAAAGGGGTGACAATATTAAAGCTTACAGTACTTCTGTGCGAACATTTTAGAACTGAGTAACTGCTTACTCCAACTTTGAGGATTTCAATAAATGGACATAATACTTACAAGTAGTGGCATAATGGACCATTATGTGCTTACATTTATTTGATTATAGATAGATTTGATTTGATAGAACAAGATTGCAAGATGTTTTTAAATACAATTTAAGTTATAGAGAACAAAGCTACATGATGTAGTAGCCTACACTATGTATGAGATTGTCCTACGCCACATTTGTGCCAGCAGTGTAACTCCTTAAAAAGAGAATTGTGCTTCCTTTAAAAGTTGTTGGCATTAGTGCACAGAGGGAACGAACGTACAATTCATAAGATAAACTTGTGTATCTTATTTTCTTATTGCTAGCTTGTTTGGCTTGTGAAATTAGTACAGCATACACCTTGCTCGCTGTACATGGATGGAGCCATCGCAAAAGATATTGAATTCTAAGTGAAATATTAAAATCTTTTCATATCTTGTGAAACACATAGCATTATTTTTTAAACTTCCCTATCTTGACAATATTCCAATTTCATTTATTATGTTACAAATAGAGAGATTACTGAATCAATATCAAATATTTGACAAGTAAGAGGTATTGAAATACGCAGAAAGTATATTGAATGAAACTTTGCTCAAAAACATCCCTTAAGCTCGTCACACCAAAAATATTATGTTCATAAGTTTTCTCTCCCAGGAGGCATATATAATTCTTACATTGCTTAAAAGTTAATAGGTAATATTTGCATCGTTTTATAAATAAAGTATCACTTTTACATTTACATATTAGCAATTCACCAAGAATCATACTCGGCTTGTTAAATTACCTATATAACAAGTACTTCATACACTTCCATTTCAAGACATCCTGTAATGCAATGCTAATAGTAATGTGATTAAAGTGATTATCTAGTGACTAGGGGTAAACTATTCTATGCATAATATTAATATGAATCATGAATGCGGTAAAGTAATATGGTAAAGTATTCTATGCATAATATTAATATGAATCATGAATGCGTTTTAAGTAAATATACTAAAGAGTACTCTGTGTAGTAAACAGACATTTTGGGGAAGAGTATCAAAATAGTTTTGTCCATTTCTGTACTACATTGAAAGTAAACCTAAATGTTACATAATAATATATGACCTAGAAGTCTAATAATTTCCAAGATTCCCTTTCAAGCATAAAATACTATACCCTGTCCTTGCAATTTGGAAATTGTTTATCTTTATCTATACACTATACATATTCCCACAAATATATTTTCCTAAGGTTTTCCATCCTAAAAATTAACATCAAAAGTATGATTGATGATAAAAATAAAATTATTGATAAAACTTATGCGAACTGATATTTAGGTCGAGAGCTGAGCTCAAAGAGCCCAAATTAACATGGGATTTAAAATAGCATGGGAATTAAAAGTTCAATGATTAAATCGTTTATACGTCCATATTAAATAAGTAGATGCAAATGTGAAAATCAGCCAGAATCTCTATTTCATTGGGAACTTTTAATTTATCGACTTTGCTTTGAGTAAAAAGTAAATAAGCAAAACACAACAGTATGAATCGAACCGATAATAAAAATTCAAAAGGAGAGGATTTTGTCAATGAAATGGAGATTCTTTTTATTTGCATTTACTTATGTAAAGCGAACGTTGAAAACGATTTAAACAGTGAGCTTCTCCCATGTTAATTTGGCCTCTTTTGAGCTCAGCTCTCAACCTTAAGGATCACTTTCTTATGGATCACTTTCTTAAGTGCAGAAATGACTCTGAAAGATTGAATACTATAAATACTGTAATCTGCGCTACTGCAGATTTATAATAGCAAAGCGAATTAATGAAACACATTGGTTGTATAGGTACACTTTTAGTTTTGCTACATCTCAAGGTATCCAAGTTGAGACGTTGAGAGTAGACTCAATTTTGTTATTGACTCTGGTTGGTGGCACAATCCTGTTCCGTGCGTGGGAATAAGTCAAAATAAGACGGAGGATCATCGTGCTGAGATCTTGCCATAGAGTAAAGTTTATTGCCACTTAAACCTGCTGGATTGGCAAACATGAATGATGGCTCTGTGGAATTAGACGTGTTAGAAGAATCAGAGTTTCTCTCTTCCATTTCCATGTTCAAGTTCATTCCAATGCTCGTTGAATTTGTGAATGAACTGTGAAGTTGGTGTCGTGGAGCAACAAGTGGCTTTGATTTTGTAGCACCTCCGCACGTGCGAGTGATCATGTATCTGATGACAAAGAAGAAAGTAAAGAAACCGATGATACCTATTACAGAGGACGTAAAATGGGAATATAAAATGTAGCGAGTTTCTGGTGATAGCGTGGAAGGTGATTCTTCCTCCGACGGAACGAATTTTCTTATTGGAATTAGATGTTGAATATTGACATTATTATAGCAATTAGCTTCATCCTTTTCAAACTCTTCTTTGTCCCCACAATTAATGACATCGTCGCAAAACAATTTGGATTTTATGCACGATGACTGCCACCCACGCATGGCACATGGTTTGTAGTCTCTAGGATTTAACTCTAAGTCTGAGGGATCCGTATTGTTGAAATAGCAACCTTCTGCACACCCCAAATACCATATTATACTAATTGAAGGGCAATAAAATAGAGTTTGCAGTATGTTATAAGTCAAAGGTCTTAAGCAACATTACCTTTATACGCAGTAAATGCAATTGCAACTCGAATATTTGAGTGAACACCTAGAAGTCCAGGATAAGCATTAAAGTACATCGTCATTTTTCCATTAGGAGAAGAAAATGCTCTCGGGCCTATTAACAATTGTGGTTCTGCAGTCGGATCCCCCTTTTCAACTTTTCCGCATATTCGTTGAGTAGTTCTATTTGAATCTCCAAACTAAAATTGATATTTTAGTACAATTAATTTGTATAAAGTAAATATAATTATGAATTTACTTTGGATGCACATTATATATGCCTTTTTAGGTTTGTTAGCAATACAAGTTCCTGTGTATTTATTTATGTTCTATAAACACGGTTGCGTTTAGCTAAATGGGACTAAATACTTAAATACACTGTGCTAAGATGCATATAGAAATCAATTTAGCTTATGGACGAAGACATGCTAATCTTGGAGTATAATTTGCAAAAGTCAAATGAATTGTACTTTCAAAAATTCGATTTTTGAATATTTGGATGCACTTATGAAATACAGATATTCATATTATTCGTATAAAAACTACTTTTTCCAAAAATTTTGGATTGTGAATTGCCATTGCCACATTGCCCATTATTTCTATGTCATGTCCAAAAGCTACTAAGTTTGTAAGGTTTTTACAAGTTTTTGAATTTGGGTAGTGGGTTTTTTCTTCACCTTTAAGCGATTTCATATCACGAATTAAAAAACTATTCCAACATTGTATATTACATGTCCATAAAACATACCTTTATGTATAAGCTGCATGTTGAGCTTTGTCTCACATTAATATCAAGTTCTTGAATAACTGCAACTAAGCCGTGATGCTCTGGTGCTTCAATGCTGAAACGTTTCTCACCAAAACTGGGGAATGTGAGTCTCCATATTTCCAGCGCAGTTGCCCAAGAGCGATTTTCCAACAGGGGAAGAACCACAGCAAAATTTTGATAGTCTTTTAAGAGAACTTTAAATTCGCCGTCTTGAGAAGATTCGCTCTCACTTCCTTTCTCTGAGTTAGCATACAATGAAGAATTTTTCCAAATGCTGCCCGTTAGTATTGCTTTGACTTGTTGAGAACGATCAGTATTGTATTTGGGAAGTAGTGAAACTATAGATGCTGTACCCAAGAAATATTAATACAAAAAACTTGCATTGATTACAACAATTTAGACTGACAATTTGTAAATGTAAGGGAAATTAAACACTTACGGCCATAGTTAACTCCAAAACAACTGGAAAAGTACACCAGAATAAACACGGTAATTTCTATTACAGCAGACTTCATTTCTTCTCCATTAATAAATGCACTCTAAGGATCTGTAACTGTAAAGTAGTCATGTGTAAAACTGAATTATATTCAATAAAAAAGAAGGATATTTCCTAACAAAAACCATACGCACTTAATGTTCAAATGATCACAGAAACACTTTTCGCAAAAACATTTTTCAAGTCAATTATCCTTTTAACACAACTGCACAACTTTTTGGGCTGATGAGAATAATTTATGCAGCACTCCATGTCCATGTCCACCAATTCATGAAAAATGAAGGAGTAGACTCAGTAGGTAACACACAATGTGTTTAATATTTGGCGAAAAACACTGTTTCCTCTAGGTATCTTCCTTAGAATCTGACTAAATATAATATTTGATAGAGTCATGATTAAAGAAGATAGCTGTGATATGATAGTAGAACGACAATGTAGTACTCTCAGTCTCACCCATCGGTCTGCTACACAATACACAAAGGAAGGCACGCAATAAACGAAATTACTCGTTGGTAAAGCATTATCATAAATTGTATCATAATAGCATCGATACTGCATAACTTTTTGAGGTCAATTTTCCCTTCCCCTCATGTCAAGCAAGGAAACAAATGCATATTACAATACATAATAAGAGTACGATGATGTACAGCGAGAAAGTAGGTTTACTTTTTACTAGATTTTACTTACTTACCTATAATATGGAGTTAAACATGTTTTAACATCTCAGTTACATTCTGCGTACTATAATACAATAACACAACTACAACACAGCAGTGAGCTGAAATTAAGAACACTACAACAAAAGCTTACTACGGATATGCCAATGTTGTTTGCAGATGAAATACAAGTTTTAATTTCACCACATAATGATGATTTCATTCTATTTACTACATTAAACAGACTCACTGAAAGATCGAAGAATGTAAGTAATATGTAGCACATGTATGCATACACAATAGTATACCTTGTACAAGCGTACTATAAGGATACTAATAACGAAAGGTCCACTTACAACTAGTCAAGTGTTTAATGTACATCTGCTTTATAGTCCTCTGCAAACGTGTGCGACATTCATTCGTGTTATGTATTGCTAAAAAGCAGCACGTTATAAGTAGATAAGTAGATTACTCAATATAATGACTCTAATGCGAAGTAAATTACTATGTATAAGGTACCCAATACGTGCTACCAGTGTACGCAATGCATATTCATGATGTACAGTACAATAATTTGATACCTTTGATACCCAATTTTTGTGCTCTGAAGTTTTATACCTATGTAATTTGCCTACCTAACAGGGTATTGTATTCTACATTAAAATTGCATTTTCTTTCTGTATTTTATGTTGTGCAGACCTACTACATGAACACAACATGAGTGACATCCTCAACATGACTAATGAAAATAAGGAATAGTGGTTATAAATGATAGTCCATTATTGAATAAAATAGTAAGTAGATTTCCATGTTTAGTACATATAGGTATACAATAGTAAGCGTTGACAATACAAGGTAAGTAGTAAGTAGTAGGTACGTGTTTCTGTTTGTAGCTTACCTACTTACTTAAATCTACTGTATCCATTAGCTTACCTCGGCATTTGCCACTTGCACCGGTTGTGAACGTAATTTTTCTGTAGCGCATCTTCTCAAGTGGTTTGGTTTAATACCGGTTTTTAACTAGGCTAATCATGCCAAAAGTGTTATATCACATACATGCTTTAAATCTATTGTTCAATCTCAATTGTCAAAGTATGTCGCTCCAGTTCTTGTTTTCATATGAAATCATTAATAATTTTAAAGACTGATATGGCGATGATCTTAATAAGCTTATTTGCTTATGATACAGGACACTGCATAACAGACAAAACCTTTTTACTGTCTAATTTGTAAATCAACATGATTACACACTGACTGACAGCACAGTGTGTTCAAATCTGAAAATGCAAAAGCAGTAAACCACCCCTATAATTTTTTATCACTGCCTTATTGCATTAGAAGAACCGGATGATATAAATTTTTATATTCTTTCGTAAAATTACATGCACACCTCTGACGAAATCCCATATGTTGCTATAAGGATTCTCCTTGGGATCTAATTCCATTATCTTAATAACGAGGGATAATATTCTATCACATTAGGCCATCTAATATGACAACATTAGACAACATTGCTATTTAAGACGAGTTTTAATGCAATCTAACTGTGTTTTGCACAATTTCTGATTTTAAGTGCATAATTCTAAGCAACATCACTCTACATACATATAATCGCTCATTAAAGACTTAATCAAGGTGGCTAGCCAATTATAACCCTCTTTTATTAAGCGTTATTGTTCTTGTTAGGAGAAATGACATCACCGAAACAAGGTAACTCTACCCACTCGACCAAAACAATTGAGGATGACGATAACCAAAATGAGAAAGATGTTACTGTAAAAGAAACAGAATCAAACATACCCGTAGATTTACATCACGAAGTAAAATTTACTGGAAAAACCCAAGGAGTATCTTTCTTTCAGTCAACCATTAAAAAGCCAAAATGGGACACCAAAGGTGAATACGTTGATGAATATTACAATGTTGATGTTGGCACTCAATGTGAAAGATATTTCCGCGGCGAAAGGGTTAAGTACACTGGCTCAAGGGTGGAAAGCTTTTGTCACATAGTCGATTTGGATTCATTTGAATATCATAAAATAACCTTCCATCATTTCCTCAGTGAAATTCTCCAGAGTGCTTCATTTAGGCAAGTTCCTGCATCAGCTTTAAATGCATAATTCTGTTAATTAAGTGATCTGCATTTTTGTACATTGTATGTACACTGTACACTTACTAAATTAATAGTAGTACAAAATATGTATTTTTAAATTGAACATCAACAGGTTCGCCATTCTTTTTTTGGTCCTGCTGAATGCTCTATTAATTGGTCTGGCTACGGATGACAAGATTTCCAGAGATTACTCGAAATTCTTCAATGCGACAGATCAAATAATTCTGAGTATATTTATTTTCGAAATTCTAATAAAATGGATGTACGATTTCAGGTTATTTTTTAAGGTATATTGATATAGTCACATCCATTGGAATATTTAATATGTAGGTGTACATATCTGTAGTAAGCTAGTAAGCTTGTATTCTTGATATATTCATTTCTTTCAATGAAGGTGAACTGGAATATTTTGGATTTCTTTATTGTGGCATTAATCATCATGGCTGCAGTCCTCCCTTATTTTGGTCATAGCAAATTCCTCGTCATAGTTCGCGTTATTCGAGCATTTCGAAGCTTACGTTCAGTTAGGTTGATTGAATTTATATATGACTACCTTAACAGATTTTTCCCAAGGTATGTAACAAAATGCTATTTTTCTTCATTTCTAGTTCTCTAACAAGTCTTACTATTGTTACGCACACGGTTGTGAAGTCTGCTATCGACATGGCCAACATATTGTTAGGTAAAATCCACTTTGTCCGTAGATAGTTGGTATATTTCATAATATCGGATATTTAAATTATTATATTTTACTTATAACTATTATGCATTAAAAATGGCTGCAGTTTTGCTACTAATTATGACTGTCCTCGCTGTTATGGGTGTCATACTATTTGACGTTGAGGGTATCGACACAGATTATTTTCTCACCGCACTTGAGGCTTGGTATCTCCTGTTTGTCTGTGTGACACAGGTAAACGGTATAATATTGCATTAAGTTTACTACTAATATCACAGTTAGGTACCAAAATCTTATTTGTACATATTAAAATGCACAAATTATGTTATCTTTAAAGGATGGCTGGGTCGATTTTCTTAAGGAGCTGGAGCATCAGGTACTCTTCATGTAAATCTACCTCGATTATTATTGACCTATTTAATTATTTATTATTGAGTATTTAAATGTCCTTTTCTCTAGTGCTACTTTCAACTGGTAACACTGTACATAATGATTGGGGTGTCTATTGGAGGATTTGTATTTTCAAATCTCATTATTGCAGTTGTTGTTGCAAATCTAGAATTGTCTGTAACAGAATTGAAACTCGAAAAACAACGCGAGGAGAATCCTTTAGAAAATAAGGTACATTGCATAAATTTCATAACGAGAACACGGTGAACACAACAATAAAAATACGTAATACTCTTTGAAGGCATCACAAAGTTTTAAAATGACTGGTAAAAATGGTTTCTATATATCAGTCATTAGTATCCATAAACACGATTAAAACACTTATGCCAACTTTTCATTTACAATTCTTAGGAACTATTTTCTGTTCCGGAGTTGGAAGTCTTGCCTATATATGAATTGCTCTATCAAAATAACATGCCATTAAGGGTGCAACGACCGATGAAATTACCAACTTTCAAAAAAGTCTCCGAAAGAAGGCTTATAGCTTATTTGATGCGTAATAATACTAACGACATGATCATGCAAATGCAATGCAATAATTTAGATTGTAAAAGTGTAAAATGTTAATTCAAAAATTATTGCATTTCGTAGTTAATGTAGCTTTGGAACAGAACATGCTCGAGTCTAGCATATTATTCAATGATCTGGAGAAAGTCATGAATGTTGAAATTGATATCGTAAAGCAGGTACATTAATAGGGTCATTGCTGGCCTTAATTGTGTCTTTGTCTATGTCTCTCCGAGCCAACTGAATATTTACATCCTAATTTTAGATGCAAAAGTTGACTCCAGAGCGGATTGAGAGGGAAAGGTTACTGGGAAATAAAGTTCTAAATGATTTCAATGCTCTCGGAGCTTTGGGAAATGAAGAAAATATGCTGCAACGCATAACTTATCTTGGCGAGGTACAGCTTGATTACCTAATGTTTACTAAGCTTAACCTTAAAAAATGTAGGTACGCTACTTGATAACAATTACATCATTAAATATTTAAGAAATTTAAGCAGAGATATAGGTTCGGTTGCATTTGCAAAGGTTTTGTTCAGCAGACAAATAAGGTTTTGTGATTACTGATTACTTTACTAAGCTCACTATTTTGCATTTGAACGAAATAGTAAAACAGCAATCGCAATCCCTAAATACCACGGAGGGGTAATAATGGGTAGCATTTACTTAATAGGTAGGCAGTATTTTCATTTACAAAAATGTGAGCTAACGGAAGATCTTATAATTTATGATTTAATTACATGGAGGTAGCATCAGACGACAAATCACGAGACATCACTTTGATGGCATACCTACCAGCCTATTAATACTGAAGTGAAAATAAAATAATATGAGAAAATTTAGAATTGACTGAGTGAGAATGAGAAATGAATTTGGTAGTGGTTGTAATGACAGCGACAGAAACATGCATGCAACGCACTATTAGCAATTACAGCATGTAATATTTATAATCATGACCATACGATAAAACATCTTGGTAATAATAGATTTAGCTGAATGAATACCGCTCGCTTGACCCCTGAAATGCCTGACTTTGACAAATAGATAACCGAAAGTAATGCATAAAAATATTATATGAATAATTTTCCTTTTACAGCTCAACAAGTTGAACACGCTAATGCCGTATAATGTGGAACATACTTTTTAAGGGCAACGGAGTGAACGGAGTAAGGATTAAAAGCAAAACCAATAAAACATGAGCTTTCTACACAAACCTATTAATCGCTAAGGTTCTAATACATTATTGTAAATAATAATAAAATTAATCTGAATATGAAAATTTTGTACATCTTTTTATGCAAATGGCTTTCCTGTGTAAAAGGGGCACGCCGGGTTATTCATGCCGTTTTGTATATAATTTACTATATAGTTACATTACATTATAATGTATGCATTACATTGGGATATTAAGGATTACTAAAATATTGATAATAATATAATTAATTGAGAGACCAATCGTTTTTGGATTGCGACATTTGATGAACAAAGTATATTATGCTGTGCTCTACTATACTTCTATTCTAGTGTGCTAGTGCTAACAGAATGAAAAGTCTGCAAATAAATGTCTTGAATGGCGCTATGTGCTATTGAGCGCCAACTTTACACATCAAAATTTGACTGCATTGCGTATTGTGCGTTTTATACACGCTATTATACTACCCACCCACTATAAGGTTAGGTACTTGTGAGTACCTACAGGGGAGCGTCCATAGACTGCAAAGAATAATTGAGAATAATTAGGGACGGAGAGCGCAGTTTAGGTATTCGTAAATTCAAGACCTCGAGAGAAAAAATTTAATAGCCCCAGCTCCAAATTCTTTATTTTACCCCCTTGCGTACCATTTTCAATTAAACCCCAAAAGAATTATTAATTATAACTTTATTTCTACCCAATAGCCTAATAGCATTATGTAAAACAGTATTCGTACATTTACGTCAAAAATAATGTAAAAATCAAACAAAAGTATTGCGCAACCGAACAGCATGTTCATACTTCGTAACATCATTGTTTTATTTTCAATAAATATTAATGTGAATTATTGCTCTAAAGTACTAGGTAAGGGTTTTAAGAATCGACCGGGAGACCTTGAATCGGTTTAACTTTAAGAAAAAGTCCTCTTGGTTTGCAAAAGAGGGCGGTCTTCAAAAATTCTTGCGACGCGTAGTAAGTGGAAGGTCCTTTTTACATATAAGTGGTGCTGTAGCGGAATCGAACCGACAACCGAGTATGAAAAGTTGATGCAGCAGTCTAGTCTAGTGTAGTCTAGTCAGTATTGAATGTATTATAGATAGAAATAGAAATAGAACAGAACTCTGGAAAGTTACCCGCCTAAAATCACAAAATCCCTGTAGGTGAAATCCATTCTCTCTGTGTAATAACCTAATAACATAACAGCAAACACAATACTATTCAATGGAAACAAGTTACAATGGTGTTGAAAGACATTTTTAGTTACTTTTAAAAATTGATAATTATTTGTTTAACCTCAAACGTTAGACAGTTAGAGGTCCTTCACACCACCGATTTCCGGTACAAATAGAATTTCCTGGATTATATACTATTTTAAAATTGGCCAAAGATTAACAGCATTACTTGCAGGTTGCAATTGAATTTTGTACAGCTGACTGCAGTTAACAGTTTTGTTGATTATTCCGTAGCATCGAAATTAGAGGAGGATTACCTACTCTACGTGGTAAGTGACCATCGAGTTATCAAACTTTCAATAATATCAACATTATTAAAATGATTGCAAAATGTCATAAGTTTATTAGTCAAATCTACGAAAAGATGTAATGTAAAAGGAGAGTGCAGACAGTGCAAAGTAGTTTTTATTTTGGTTTAAAGCAAATGATGAATGTTAAAAGTTGACTGACTACGGTGTTCAGGCCTCAATCAAGTCAAAATTAAGACCAGCTAGTCACTCATCAAAGTGTTCAGCTACCCCACTGTGTTTGGTGAAACTGTGAGAGGACAGTTGTCAATGACGGTTTAAATTATTCTGTATTGAAATATGTAAATGGATAGACAGTGCTATAATTATTAATCCTATACTACAAGCTCTAACAGTAATAACACAGTGACAATGTCTATCATTGACATTTTATCTTAATTTTATTATTTAATTCTAATTTAATTTAGCAATAATGGTCGTGATAAGTGAAGATGTTCTTCAACGCATCCTCATGGAACCAGCTGCACCCTTCACTGGGTACGCCGGAGCCATCGTTCGACTTACTTTAAAGGATTTTATGTAAGTTTTTTGCAAAAACTGGACTTATTTTTATTATTAATGAGTAGATTTTCGTTTATCGTGTCGTTCTTCTGATGTTGTTTGCCCATACTTAAATAAAGTAAATTGTCGTATAAACTTCAAACTTGTCTGATTTTATTAAAGGACGTACCATAAAGCTGAGTTAATTCCTGGTCCTCACATCAATCTCGTTTTGGGACCTAATGGAACTGGAAAGAGTACTATTGTCAATGCGATTTGTTTAGGTTTGAATGGAAAAACAAAAATCTTAGGGCGAGCTAATACGGTAACGATAGCTTCTTTGCTAATATCACTTAAAACTGTCAAAAATTGGGAAGAACAATAAATAATGTACCTAATTGCTGTTTGTCACTATCTAGATAAAAGAATTTATTCGGCGAGGATGCAAATCTTCTTACATCGAAGTTGAGTTATTCAATCCTACGGGTAGCAATTACATAGTAAGAAGATCATTTAAAATATCAAGCAATTCGTCAGTTTCAACTGATTGGTACATCAATGGGCGTCACGTTCAAACTCCAGATGTAAGAATTTGCATTTAATATATTCATTCCTTGATGTAAATGTTCTAATAATTGGTTATAATGTATATGTAATACTGTATATTGTCCATCTTTCAGATAGAAGATTTGCTGGGCAAATTGAACATTCAACTAGATAATTTGTGCCAGTTTCTTCCACAGGATCGTATGGAAGAATTTTCAAAGTTAGATCCGTATAGCTTGCTAGTGTCAACCGAAAAGGCTATAGGAAATGATACGTTATTTAATCAACATGAAAATCTCATTAAATTGAATTCAAACATAGAAACTGTAGACTACAATTTAAAAATGACTTCAAAATCGTTAAATACCGAGTTGCAGTACACAAAAAATATGGAAAACGATGTTCATTGCATTGAAGAGAGGGAAAGAGTTAAACTACGGATAGCCGAATTAAATTCAATGAAAGTTTGGACCATATTTCTGCAAGCTATCGAAGTGTTTTCTAATGTAAGATTTCTAAATTACTCTTCACGAAATTAATGTGGGATTGCGTATTTTATCTGTAATTTTCTAAATTTTTAATTCTCTAATTATAACTTGAATGTTGTATTCAGGTGCAAATAGAATTGAATAAAATTACGGAGCAGAAAAAGAAAGAAGAAAATACCATAGCGCCATTAAAAGGCGTCGTCAATTTTTTGGAGTCCAAATTAAGTAAATCAAGACAAGAAATGAATAAAACACGAAGTGCAAACGGTAATGCAATGACTACCATCAAGAGAGCGTACGATGATCAATTGGATGACATAGCAAATGAGATTAGTGATGTTCAGGGTGACTTAGAGGCACAAGAAAATAGTGAAAAGGAACGCATCAATCGCTTAAATAATGCTATTCAGAAAGTAAGTTCTATAAGGGAAGAGATAAAGCAGCGAGGGAATGTAGACGGTAAATATCTTCATCTTATACTACTTTAATTTAAATTATTTCTTAATTGAAATTTAGTTTTAACTTTTGGCGTAATTATCGAGTTTAGAAGCTGCTTTGCAAGACGAAATTAAATCTATTGAAAAAAGAAATAATAAAATCGCTGATCAAGTATTTGAAATGAAAGGTCGAGATAAGCAGTAAGTATAACTTAATTTACAATTTTTTGTGACATACATTTGCGACCCAGTTTTACTGTTATGCAATACTTTATACTTAATATCTAATAAGAGTGAAGTTTCGATTTACCGATTAAATTTGCTATTTATAGTATATCATGCAACACAATTGCACTGCTATTTTAAGTATAGTTCTCTCCAACTTAAAATAGCCATGAGCAACCACAAAATCTGAAATGGTCAATTTCGGCAAAGATAAGTCAGGCCCGATCTCCATCACTTGGTCATCCGCTGCATGATCATAAAATGTATATAACCATGTCAACATTGGGAGACAAGCTTCAATTTTATTGTCTTTTCATTTTTTGAAAATGCTGATTTCCAATGTTGACATGGTTATATATGCATTGTATGATCATGTAGCGGATAACCAAGTGATGGAGGTCGGGCCTGACCTAACTGTGCGGAAATTGACCATTTCAGATTTTTTGGTTGCTCATGGCTATTTTCAGATGGAGAGAACTATAACACATACAACGGAATCGGTATACAACATACACGGTGGTTTAGTAAAGTAATAATTGAATAATGTCTTCCTTTTATCTTTAGTGAACAAGCGGAAATATACGAATTGCAAGGCAAAATACGGAATGTTAACATAGAATTGAGGCTATTTAAAGGTTGGCGAAAAAGTCGAATGAGTTATTTGTATCGCGTAAACCGTGATGTCCATGGAGCCGTTGAGTATTTTCAGAACGCTGACAATTTGGTTGGATTGAAAGGAAAATACTATGAACCTATGATTTTACACCTTAACGTTAAAGATGACAGACATGGAAGGATACTTGAAAGACACGTACCTTTGAGTAATATGATTGCATTTTTTGTGGAGTTACACTCTGATGTATCTGTTCTGTCGGAATTAGCAGCAAGAAAAAATTTCAGGATTTCCATTATGCAACACGATCCAAAAGGTAGCGGCGTTCCGAAATCAAAATATTCAAGAGAATTCCTGAGGTATTTGCTTTACTTGATCCAGAAGTCCACAAAGAATTTTAAATATTGTATTCAGAAAATTCACTAAATAAAAATCATATTGAATTCATTGCATAGGCGGTTTAAATTTGCTGGAGTCCTGTCAGAATTAGTTGAAGCTGATGTATATTTCCTGACGTTCCTGTGTAAAAAGTTTGCAGCTCACGATGTTCCTATAGGCAGCGATGCAACTGATGCTATTTCTTCAATTATAATGGAAGAAACTGACTTAAGAACATACTACACGGGTTTGTTCTCAAACATTGTAACTATTTTCTTTATTCTCAGTTCTTCTTGTAAAAATCTTGTAAAACTAAGAAAAATTTTTTATCCTTAGAAAAATTTGTGTACAAAACCAAAGTGTCTGCATATTCGAAGAATAAAAGTTCGACCATAAGTCATCTGAATCAAGCTAAAATATTCACGGATCAACTAAATATAACGGAAAAAACCAAACTTGAAGAAGAGGTTATTGAGCTACAAAGACAATGCGATCAAATTGATCGTAGAATTAAAGGAAGATCTCCAGAATTACATGCATTAGAGACAAAGCAAAGACTCGAAGAAGAAAAGATAAAAGAATTGCAAGGAAGAATACAGTACTTTAGGACCCTTGAATCAAAACTTGTTAGTGCAGAAAAAACGGTCCAAATTTATGAACGGACAAAGATAAACTTACCCGCTTTAAGAGAAGATGCTCGTCGAAAAATTAATGTGAGTAAATTATTTATGAACAATTTTTGTGAACCTTTTTGTGTTTTGGGAATCACCCACTGCGTAAATTTTATTACTAAAATTTGACTTTTCTAGGCCCTCAATGTTACATCAGTAAAGGCATCCACTACTGTTACAAAGCAAACTGCAGATATCACTAGTAAAAATATAAGGTTACTGGCTCTAAAAAGGATAATCGCTGCAACTCAAAGTTGCATTATAAGTTGTCAGAATCAAATGGAGGATACAGAAAATGTTATCGCTACATACACAGTTAGTTTCTTCACAATCACAATAAAAGTTGTTGCGAATGTTTAAATACAAATCTATCCATCAATATTAAGTAAATTATACCATCTCTATTTCTCGTTTGTTTGTAGAATCAAGTCAAATTGTTGGACGAGGAACTGAAAAAGGCGGCACATGTTGCGGAGAGGCGTCAAAAGGAAGCTCATGCTACCAGTGCACAACCACCCAAACCTGTAGCTGATAAACTTGTAAATTTAACTGATATAGAAAAAGAATTACGTTTGAGTAATGTTCAGGTACTAATCACATTTTAAATTTGCAAATATTAATTCAGTTCAAACTTTAACTGCAATTGAAAATATAATTTACAAAATTTTGATTGTAGCTGGGTTTATTTGCGGACACTGATCCAAGTATATTGGGAGAATATAACAAAAAAATGAAACGCATTGAAGACTTAACCCGTCAGAAGGAAAAGGAGGAAAATGAGCTTATTAGCATGAAAGCTGTTATGGAAAAGCAGCAGAAAGAATGGTTAGTTCCACTGGAAAATCTTTTGAAACGAATCAACTCAAATTTCGGTCGTCTTTTTGCCGTTATGAATTGCGGTGGGGAGGTGAAGCTGCATATTCCAGAAAATCCGGTAATTATTTTTTTTTGGTAGATACCAAGATATGTTTTTTGTTTGTGTACATTGTACATATACCCTCTAGTAGGATACACAGAATAAACCCTGAAAATTGCTTAATGTCTTCCTTAGATGCATTATGACAAATACGGTGTAACAGTATGGGTAAGGTTCCGATCTACGGAACCCTTGAGTGAGCTCACTGGATTCAAACAAAGTGGAGGAGAGCGAGCTATTAGTACTGCCTTATATATCCTTTCTCTCCAAGAATTGACTACTGTTCCTTTCCGTGTTATTGATGAAATTAATCAGGTGAGATAAAGTCATGCCTTTACTTTTACTATTTCTCGAATGCTCTACTAAAACAACCATTTTGTGACCTAACATTAATATTAATATTGCAATTAGGGAATGGACGCCAAAAATGAGGCATTGTTTTTCCGTCTGTTAAGCGAGTTGGCAGAAGGTCCCAAGACTCCTCAATACTTTTTACTGACTCCTAAGGTAAAAACAGATAAAATACTCCGTTTGTCTAGTAATAAAACTATTATCGTAAATGTATCTTTGGACCAAGATGACCTGTAGACTGTAGACTGTAGTCAATCTTCCTTTGGACATTAAATGTAAAATAATTACTTGCTTTTTTAATGCAGACGCTGCCTACTACTGAATTTGGGGACAACGTTTCTTTTCATATTATTTTCAACGGTCCTTATGTTGAAGTGCCCATTAAAGAAACAGAAAAACCGAAAAGGAATTCTTCCAGCAAAAGTGATAGAAAAAAACATGGAGAATCATCCAAAAGACGAGAAGATGATAGTTGAAATACAAGATATAGTTTTCATAGACTTATCATACCTAGGTAATAAAGGTAATTGTAATTAGTATATTCTGGCAATAGTATATTTCTATATTTGCATTTTATTTAAGAATTGATTCCTTTTAGGGTTACGGTAAAAATGTCCAATATTTAAGTAGTAATGTCTTAACTCTTTACTTAAATTTAATTAACTGTCATTGATTATCCATAAATTGTTGAATGTAATCAATTGCTTTACACCATGTTGAACTGTCTTTACTTTCACTTTTATTTTATGAGTGGAGGACTATTCGGATTAATTGGTCCATTCGTATAATTATCTTCTATAGATGTTTAGCGCAGTAGATATTACTTGCATTTGGCTTCCTTGGTTTATATTTAGTATGTAGGAAAATTAAAACAATAAAATACTCAAAAGTGTCTTAAAATTGAATCATGTAGGTAGCATTAGTATTTTGTATAAATGGTATAAGGAGATTTGGAAACCAATGTATTGATTTTCATGCATAATAATGAAAAGTAATAAGCATCGATATTAAAATGAAAACCTGTACAAAACGTCTCAAATACGTAAGCTTTTGTTCGACATAAATTAATTTTAAATAAATAAAATAACTTTTCTATGAACTTTGTACAAACGGACGTTCTCGCTTCTCTGACTTTGTTTATGGCTGAGATTCATCTACAGCCATCTTACATTAAGGCTTGTGGTGGAGTGAATTGCTACAATTAATATTCAGTAATCTATTTATTGCTTGGTACTTTGCCCTTTGAAGCCACATTATGGAACTGGAACTCAGCTGCATCAAAGTTTGACACTTATTTTGCAACATATTCATATGCAAAACTATTCATTCCACTCTAATTAATTGTCTCCCAAACAAGTTATGCTCACCCATCAACCTTGCACTTGACAAGATTTTCAAGGGGATATTTATGATCATTTAGCTTATATAGGTCGTTTGCACTAGAAATTTATATTTGCGTTTCTAGTCGTATTTATTTTAGTTTTGTCACAATTCTGTCTCATCAAAATAACCAAAGAAATATGAATCGCAGAATACGAAAATTACTTTACACCTGCCACTTTCCGATACAAGTTTCTTTTATTGTGATGATTATTCATTCGCAATTAATTACGGCCCTGCAGACCAACCAATCACATCTGGAAATCACAAAAGCTGGTAATGACGTTTACTATATTTATATGTACTTAATTGAAAAGTTGAATATTGCATGACTGGAATAAAGCAAATTAAGTCAGTTATTAAAAAGAAACATGGTTATGTTCATGACAGAGTTACAAGGAAGCTATCTCCAGTTGTTTGAAACTGGTGGTCACCAAATAAACAATGACCCTCCGAGCCCAGCCGATCTGCCCGATGCTTCTCATATATCTGAAGCGTGTCCGAAGAGCACCTTTTTCTACGACAGGAACCCAAGACATATGCAAGCAGTACAGGACCTCCAAAATATCATCATGAGTAAGCAGTTTAGTTCTTACTACCTTTGTTGTTGAATTATTTCCTGTCATTTAAAAAATGACCTCTATAATATATACTTCTTTAGGTTCACTTTCCATAATTTAGTGAAGAAATCATTAAGTAATATTCACATCCATTTCATTCAACTATTAATGCAGACGAAATTCATAGGGTTTCATTATTCATATCATGAGAATTTTACTGCAAAAATTTTTTTTTCTGGTTCTGAACATAGTTTAATCGATTTTCAGATAATAATATTTACAATCACGATACAAAAATGATCTTCAGGACGAATTAGCACAACACTTTTGGTTGTTTACGGCTGCTATTCTGCGTGATGATTTTCACTGTAATATTAAAGGGGTCTTAATATTCATAACGTCTTTTTGTATGCAATGAAAGGGGAACAGACTTCGATTGGTTTCATCAAAATGTCTTCTAACTTCCGTAACTTGGGAGAAATTCACCCGAAGGTTTGGCTGGCAGCTGTCATTAGTGCAACGGAAAACCGCCCGGACACCAGACATTTGGAGAAGCCTCCATTAGTTGAAGTAATGCCAGATAGATTTGTTCCGTATGCTGCTATTGAAGAGGTGAAAATGCAGGCAGAACAACGCGCAGATAACAGAGTAAGTTCCATTATTCCATTGTTGTGTTGATGTGTTGACTTATCATGTTAACAAGTCCAAAAATACAATAATACATTAAAAATAAATTACGTTGGTATATTCTGCAGTTTATATAGTATTTATGGTATCTAAAATAGCTATTCAAGAGTAAGAGATGCAGAAAATTTTGCTAGACATGAACTAAGCAGGGAAATAATGTCGTATGTGATAACTTAAATGTTTTCAATTGAAAATAAATAAATTATTCACCTGAAAATATTAGACATGTATCAGAGTGGACGAAAGATTTGCAAGAGACAATGGAAGAGAAAATACTTTGTGGTACTTTCGCGAAGATATTCAAGTAAACTCATATCACTGGTATTGGCATCAGGCTTATCCGGCTTTCTCAACTGCCCCCAGGGCAGATCGGAGAGGAGAACTCTTTGCATATATGCATCACCATGTGCTTGCAAGGTAAGGCCGAAAAACTGAGTATGTATGAAATTTTACAATCATAAATTACTTTAGTCTCTTCAATTTTTATGTGAAGGTATGACGCTGACAGAATATCGCAAGGGTTCCCAAGAGTCCAACCTTTATCAGTGCAAAATAGAACTGTATTACCTGAGGGTTATTTCGCTCATTTAAATGATACTAATTCCAGAAGACCATTCACTGATCGACCACCTCAAACTACAGCTGGGGTATGCATAAAACTCATCTTTACAACCAAACTGTTTTCTCTGCAAATTTAAAACCAAAATATTCTTTTATTTTGATATACAGGATGTCTATTTAGGCAACAGTGATGATCCTGACGTTATTAATGCAAACATAATAACTTTTGAAAAAGAGGTCCGGTCTCTCCGTCGACTTGAAATGGCCATTGATGCAGGAAGTTTTAATGACGTAATTGGCTTTTATGCTGTTATCGGGCAACTTGCTAAACTCGCTTTTATTTTCAGTTTATATTATTATTAGCATTTTGCATTATTTGCATATTTAGCATTATTAGCAAATAATATTAGCATTTTGATTAGAGGGCTAAAAGGGTTAATTGCTGTAGTATAAACAACTATTACTCATTATGATCATTAACTACCCATAATGTGTGAATAACAGAATGTAATGTGCAATTAATTAGTTATGTAAATGAGATAATAATTGTGAAAGAACAGTGATTATTGATATAATGTTTTGACTCCATGTCGGGTGCTTTCGTAGGCAAATGGCAACAAGGTCAGTTTACAGAACTTCAACGGAATAGACTTATTGACTGATCTGACTGAAGCGTGCCTATATTCAAGGAATCCATCATACTTTGGAAGAGCAGGTCTGCATAATGATGGGCACATGTTAATTTCATTTGCTGCGGATCCTAAACCACAGCAGGCCAAGGTAATTGGAGTTTTGATATGGAATAAAATGGAATAGACACGTTTATATTAATTTTATTGTGTCTAACGACTTTTTTGAATATGCACTTTCCATTTGTTTACTTATGCAGCCAACAATGCCACCAGGTGTAATGGCAGGTTAAACAAAACATTATTACTTTTATTAACCTAATTAAACTACAGCAACTTACTATGTTTTAACGCTTTCATGTCATTAATGCAAATTTTTTTAACATAGACACAAGTACATCAATGAGGGATATAATTTTCTACAGGTGGCATAAGTTTCTCGATGATTTATTTGAAAGACATAAGCAAACACTTCCTCCATACCAGCCCAATGAGGTAATTTTAATGATTCAATGAATAATGATCAAGTTTTTCGAAATTCAGTTGTCGAAATTAGCGATTTTTTATCCAATAGGGCAGTTTTCCTCTCTCCTTCCCTCTCAGAATAAGAAGTTTTAGAGTTGACGGACTTAATGGAAGACCAGGATTTCTTAATACATTTTGGTCAGAGAAAGTATTTGATTTATCAAGAGGATTAGACTTAGGATCGCTTAACGGAACAGGACGCGGTCCCCTTAACCTTTGCGTGAAATACTTAAATCATGAAGAATTTAGATACACATTTACTATTGTAAGAGCTTCACAGAAATGATCATACATTAAATACTAAGTGCTCCTTTTCAAGGTGTTATTTAAAAAAATGATATCATAGGAAAAGGGAAATGGAACTCGGTACAGTGATGCTGCTACAGTAAGGATTTTCATGGCACCAAGATTAGATGAAGCTGGGCGTCGATTTTCAATGGATGAACAAAGAAAACTTTTCTTCGCTTTGGATATCTTCACAATAAACAGTAATTCATTTTTATTCATGGCAGTAATCGTCAACTACTACATGCAGATAGAAGTTGTGACATATCTAAAGTGTTTTGGTGTTTGTTGAAATATTTACAGTAAACGAAATAAGGGATAATACAATAGTTCGAAATTCTCAAGATTCTACTTTGACAATTCCCATTTCAAGAAGCTATGACGAAATTCAATCCGGAGCATTTAGACCATATTGTGGGTGTGGATGGCCGCATCATTTACTCATTCCAAAGGGTAGTGAGATTGGAGAGGTTTTCGATGTATTTGCCATGATAAGTGATGAGAGGCCAAACGGAACTATTACGATTGAAAATGCTACAACTACAACCTTTTCAAATGAAGACAAACCCAGTAGTAAAGCTGGAGAAGAAGATGGTTGTCGTCAGGCACCTGTTCTTTGTGGTCTTTACCGAGAAAAATACCCATTTCGACACCCAATGAATTACCCATTTGACAGAGTTCCCTACAACATTACTGTTACGATAAGACCAAGTATGTGGTGGTGGGAATGGAGACAAGTTCAAAGAAAGGTTCAAAATTTAGAAGAATATACGGCAAACATTCCTAATATGGCTACAACACAGGTATTTACTGAAATTATCACGATTAGCATTGTCGATGCCATAGAAAGGATGTGCTTTCAAATTGCATTTCAATGTTTAGGTTACGATTGTCCACATGAATACAACAGTGGCCACTAATGAAACATGAAATGAAGTCTTTCTTATATGGTAATTCGAAGCTTATGTATTTATTGGTGAACTATTATGTAATAAAATATAATAAATCGAGTTTCAAATTGCATAATTCAAATATACATACTTATATATACATTAAAAGCTTTCAATAGCTTACACAAATATTAAGGGTGCCTTTGCTAATAACTTTTCCCAAAAAGTAGTAATTCTCCAAATGCATTAACATTCTAACATTATTGGTTCTAAAATAAATGCTATACATCCAAACTTAAAATAAGACAAAAAATCAAGAAAAGTGTATGAAGAAACAAATCCTAAAATAAATATTAATATTCCGTGCCACATAATTGCATGGATTCTGTAATATTAACATTAAGCATTACAAAACAACAGCTTTTAAACAAAGGGGCACATAACTTACATCCAGTTACAGTTTAGTTTATATGTACGTCTTCCTGCCTGGATTCATAAACCATGTTTCGCCTTAACATGTTTGAGAAGTTTGTCATCATTCCCAAAATTCGAGGAGGTGCCATTGAGAGTTGAAACATTGCCGGAGGTCTTGTAACTTGGAAGGCAAGAATAAACGGATTTCGTTTAGCACGATGGGCTCGGTGTTCGTTCTTCATTCGTTCTGTGTGAAAAAAACAAATCAAATGTACAAATTGCATGTAAATGGCAAATTGTAATTTGTAATTTTTAAATTTTGAAGATATAAGACAAATTTACTAACCAAATAGTACATCTTTAGCCCCTACTGCAAAATCCGACATAATAACAATTGTAGCAAAAGTTAGAGCGAACCGAAATGTTAGAAAGATCTTCATCTCCTCGGACCCAAACGAATTTTAACTTTCCTTTTTTAAACTGTTTATTTTTATGTTTGTGAATGCACATTAAAACTAAAGGTATAAAGTGTTTCAAGAGGAGTGATGAGTAGTTTTAAAAGCGAAAGGAGTGTGTGTAGAGAGTTTCACAATAAAAATGGTGAGAAATTTGTTAGACATATTTATATTATTCATGGGTTCCGTAATCCGTTGGTTCATCCACCTCAATACATGATATCCCTTTTCCACCGCTTTGTACATAGTTTACGTGACAAAGGCGATGGGATACAATGCTTATTGACCCAATTAACCCATAGATAGAATTGTCACGGATCCACGATTTTATTGTTAAAATTCAATGGCATCCTTTCTTTGGTTTAGGTACGCCTTCTTACACATGTCGCTTCAAATCTTCTCAATTTCCTACGGGATGCATAAGAATTTACAAAGAATCTTCTCAATATGCACATGTTAGTTGCATATACTTGGTCACATACCTATACATACGTGCATAGAAAACATGTGGATCTTTTCGTTTCACCTAGTAGTTAAAATGTAAACAAACCATCTAGCACGGATGTGCAATTCGACAAGGAGTGTCTTTAGCTACTCTAAAATAAGGAAATTGAAATTGTGCTAAATAAAATAAATAACAAAAACGGGAAATTTTTTATCTTTGCCCAAATATAATCCTACATCCAATAAAATCGAACATATTAAGATATTACTATCATGAACACCATTATTCTCTTCATCAGTTAGATAGTTTTCTTGGTATCAATATAGAAAAAAGTGTAAGATTGGAAATCCCGTGTAGAGTGAATTTCAAGAACTACATAGCATCGTCGCTACTATGTGCATTAAGGCATTGCACGGCTTTTAGTGCAGCCTATTCAATTCAAATCCTTCATACCTATGTTATTTGTGCCTCGTTCACATGAACATGTATGCTTTGAACAACCAAAGGGAGTACACACTTTACTTAAATATAGATAATCTGAACATTTAATTTGTAGTTTACTTGTGCACCTTCTGTAACTGAAGCTTTACATTACTGACAGTTAATTTTGACAGAAGTCGATTTCAAATTCGTGTACAATTGTACAACTTAATTATTTAAGATTGACAACCATGCTGATTAACACTTGTATGTATAGAACATTAGCACACCTTGCTTAATGTTTTACACCTTAAGTATGTCTGCTAGTGTAGTGACTTGACATTATGGTATTGCGTATAATGTAATCCGTGAAGTCATGTCCTCTCATCATGTAAATGTCACTGCAATTGCACAGAAGAAAAGAATTTCGCTTTCAATTTTCTACTTCATTCTTTTCCTTTGTGTTGTACCAGGAAAATCCATGTCTTTTCAAAGGCATAACCTAACCCACACTGGAATACAATACAAGCTGCAGGGTTATTTGCTTTTATTTTATTGATAATATATTTGCCATTAATATACCTTACACATACATGCCTAAATACGTCCAGGTTAGGTTAATGCATATTTTGTTCAAGGTGACACCAAATGCAAGGAGATTTATGCATATCATGATGCTACAATGCAATAGTTTTTCAATCTCTGTGTTTGTGGCAGTTTTCTCAATTTAATTGTTATTATTATGACACGTAGCATACAGCGAAATGCGATCAAGTAATTGTGTTACTAAAACTTATTATTAGGACTAATCGTACTATTGTTTGTAAAAATGGTTTAGTACTTTCAGTTGATAGTTTAAAATATCATCCCGTAAAATTATCAAACATTAAATGCAACAATTTTACACATGGATAGGCAATAAAATTCGTTTACACATGGGAAACCACCCTGACGATTATTCTCTAAGATCAAGGCTTTACTGTGTCTTGTACATTCGTAATTAGTTTAACAAGTGTGATGTGAAACTAAATAATTTGATTGACACCTCAGTGGAATTGCAGTTAATTTATAGTCAAACTAAGCTTATTTGTTCCTTTTTAAAACTATGCAAATGTCTATTAATAATGGAAAAGCACTTCTACAGGTTATGCAGAGAATAAAGTTCTAAAGCTTACTGCCATAATCATTGGCAATATGACGTAGTCAAAGATTGATATGGAAAATTATATTGACAAACAATGGTTATATAAAACACAAATACCTAAGTTTGTCGAAAAAGACCATTGTGTGCATGTAAGTAATGAGAATGTGATACGCTTTAATACAAATAAATAGATCTGTAGAAAACAATTAAGTAATTTGCTGTTTATTATCTTAACTGAAATAGGCAATGAAAAAACCAAACGAAAGTCACAACACAAGATAACGGAAATTACAATTAGAAAATTACGAATACCAGTACACAGGATGGAATACAAGAACATAAATATCGGTGAATAAAATTCACATAGACTTAAGAAGATCGGTTATTGTAAGTCCATATATTAGTCCATAAGAATAACCACAGTAGCTATTTCAGTATAGTCGTGTCATGCATTTCAAAAGAAATCTCGTTTATCCTGCAACCAAATATTTTGCGATTAAGACCTCATATTAAAAATGTGCTGGAAATAATTATTAGAAATGTTTATCTTACTTCCATATCCAAAGCCACCACCGCCGCTATTATGGCCACCTCCGAATCCTCCACCTTGGTGCCCAGCGCCCCCAGGAAAGCCACCTCCACCTCCGAATCCTTGGTTGAAACCTACGAAAATTTTAAAATCACGTTTATTTTACATTGCCCGTTTTCACTACAGAATTTATTCCAGTTATTGTAGCTTAAATATAAAAATTACCCTGACCTCCTCCTCCAAAACCTCCACCACCATTGTATCCTTGATTATAACCACCGCCTCCAATACCTCTACCCCCACCCCCACCATAATTTGCTCCGTGACCGATGTTTCCTCCTAATGAAGGTCTAAGAGCTCCGTAACCTTGTCTTCTTACACGTTCACCTATTAAAAATATTTTAGTAAACACGCTGAAAATCCGAGTTAAAGTTTAAGAATTTTATCATTTTTCAAAATGCGACATTACGATATAAAATAACTTACCATTAAAATCTTCCCCATGGCACAACGCTAAGGTGGCCACTAAAACTGCTGAAATGATAAGAACTTTCATTTTCTGACTTCGTTTGGTCGTGTTTGAGAAACTGCCTTCGAAACAAGTATTATCCAGTAATATTGCTAAGAAGACTGAAAATCCATGGTCGTGGCTCCGGTATTTATACTTTACCGTGGTTTTTCTTTAAAAATGACAATGGTTATGACTTTATATGTGTAAATTGTACATAGTAGCATGTAAGATCTGAAAAGACAAATAGACGAAGGAAAATTTTACGTAATAGATACATGGAACATGGAGATCCATGTAAGATTATTTTTTAAGAACTTAAAGCACGACGCAAATAGGACATTGTAGCGATAAGTGTCAAAGGTTTTTTGTATAATCTGCATAATAGTTCTATTGAAGCTTTTGAATCACCATTCTGAAATGTATAGGATTTTACTTACGTAATGGATCGTCACAATGTCTATCATTCGTTGCATCTGACTCGGTAAGCTACACTTTTTGCAAAGGCTTTTGTGTTTGTGGTTGATACATTGCCTGTGAAAATATTGAAGGTCTTCTCCTTTGTCATAGCTAAAACACACTGCAGAGATGTGAGATGCACCTTTGTTGAATATCTTAAAATTAATTTTTTGCTTCCTGTAAATATAAATCGCTGCTATTGCATTTTTTTTCTTCTTAGCCTCCTCACTTCATCTCTTGTAACTTTAATACATTGCCCTACCTATCCATCAACATAATTAGTCATAATTCTTTGAAAACTACGAACTATATGCCACTAATACCACTACATCTCTGCAAAAAATATACCAAGAATTTTAAACATCATTGCGTTAGCAGTATTCTGAAAATTTTACTATTGCCAATTAAAAATAATCTGTATGCATTTCCAGCGAATCAGATTCTAGGATTCAGTCATACAATTATATTCATCTGTATAATTTCTGGGAATTTGTTTCATCGTGATCTGACGAAAGCTTTTTTTCACGTGTGCATTTTAAATTAGAAGGTGAGGAATACAGTTTGAGTGCTTACTTTTAATCGTAGATTGATTTATTAGCACCTTTTTATTTAGTTAGTTATTTACTGTAGGGAGTGGGACCATCAATAATGAGCGTGTCAGTCAAAGTTATAAAACAATCAGAATAATTATCAAAGTAACAAAACTCGGGAGTCCATTCAAGCTCCACTAAAACCATCATATTTTGAGCTGATGCAGCTTTCAGTAAAGGTGGTGGTAAATGTAGTGTCTTCTGTGGGCCCATTACTGACCAATTTCGGCCTAAGTTGAAACCATTTATTCAAACGAATCCCTGAAACATATTTGCATTATCAGTTGTGAACAAAACGATATATTGTTTCCCAAATGAAAGCGAATTAAATCACTCGGAGAAATGAAGTTTAGTTTCATCACAACCGTGGTCTCCATATTCGTTTTCTATCTGTATCTTTGTGGTATTATATTCTGCAGAAATTGCGGAATTGTATTTATCTTTAGGATTGTACTGTAAAGTAAACTGCAGTTTTCATAAATACATCACTACTTCTAAGTTTCATATATGGTTTTTGCCACAGCAGCCAAGGAGGAAGGTCGCCCTGAAATTATTTACACGGTCATTATGGGATTTATACGCCTTATTATGCTTCATCTGCAAATGTTGATTCAGAAACCCTGTATTATATTGTAAGGAGTATGGATTTATGGATTATATAAATCATTGTAGAATGATACTTTATCGTTTTACATAACCACATTTACATTATCATTTTATTATACAATTTATTTACAGTACATATCTACAGCACTACAGTTCATATGTTTTTATTACTATTTATAGGTACACAATAGTGAAATCAATTAGTATTTTTAACTTGACCAAATATTTTGCACTTTTATGTTAATGGTTTAGATTATAGACTTTTTAATCATATAACGAAGCCCGGGTAAAAATACTGCGATCTGGCAAATTATTGGGATTAACAGGAACCAAATCAGTTGGCCATACAGTTAAGATATTTCCCTTGATGTCTCGGACTCTGACACGTCCATCTGTGAACATTCCGATAGCGCATCCATATGAGAACACAGCTTTCGAATTCTCCCTCTTTACTACAATCTTCGGCTCTTTATTACTCCAAAACAGTAACTGATTAATAGGAGCTTTCCAGAAATCAATACGACGAGGTTCTTCAAACGGAAGGGGTTCAAAACCTCCAGGAAACAAACGGTATTCTTGGACAGTCCATTGCGAGCGATCTCTAAAGTTGATTTGTTTGATGTGAGATTCTGTCACTACTCCGTAGGAGACTGTATTCGTTATTCCAGGGCCGAGTTTATTAAAAGCATTGAATCGTTGACCTCTACCGTTATATGGATATATGATAGCACCAGGAAAATGTCTGGTGTAGCGAACTGGATCCAGTTCTTTAGCATCAATATCTTTTTCTGATTGGCCATCACACCAGTGCACGTCCACTCTACTACGAGTTGTCATGATTTCAACGAAAACTTCATTTGCAAGTACCTCCGGAAGAATCACCTAATCCAACGAAACAATATTACAATATATGTACATTTAATTTAATTATAAGATATTTACATTAGAAGAGCCTTTAGTACCTTAGCTCCCTCATTCAGACGTGGACGCTTGTCCCTTCTTCTCTGCATAAAGTAATCCCTTGATAAGCAGGCTATCCATGTGCTTCTCGTCATTACGTTCTCCCAGTCATCATTTTCCATCTTACAAACCCTGATGTCACCAATTTTCAATGGTTTGGGATGCGAAACAACGTTAATCAACTTTCTTTGGGCTGCACTTTTTATATCTGTAGGAGGTTCCGGCTTCTTCAATGAACTGTCGACAGCTGTGAGCCAAGTTACGCTTACTGAGTTCATCTGCAAATAGCAAAAAATTGTACATAATATATATGTATAAATTGTATTATAGATATTTACAATTAAATGCAATCGGTTTTTTTAAAATAATTAAATGTGTAAACTGTACAAATAAAATAATCATTTACCGTAACTCCTTGAACAGTTATTTCTACCACTTGCTCTCCCGTTGGCTTCGGGATATTCGTTCCAGTCCATCGTAATGTATTGGGCTCCGATTCCTTATATACTTCATTGAAGGGGATTCGAAAGCATCTCCCAGGAAAAATGCCGGGCAGACCGTTTATTTCAAAATGGTGTGAGGTTGGATTGTTTACGTTGAAAGAGGAGGCCAAACCTTTTATCATGGATTTGAGTAAGTCCATTTGACTAATGCGAGCGGTCTGATTTGTTCCATCGAGAAAGTCCACCTTAATGGTAACATGACGAGTTACAGAGTCCACTTCACCGATCCAGCCCTCTAATTCGATAGTATCTCCTTTTTCTAATTCAGACTGAAAAAATAGTTTAGTTATAGTATGACATCATAATTAATGCATTTTTAAAGAATAATTAAAATTCATTTTTATGTATATATTTGTAGATTACCCAACAAAAGTCTGAAAAAAAGCTAGCTTCCTTTTTGTAAATATACAGTTCATGCAAGGGATCTTTCTGCAAATCTATTTTCGGCTCATAAATTCGTGCTGATATGACCTGAGTAATATTACTGACATAGCCATCTCGGGCTCCCCGCTTCACTAGTTGTCCAATGTACAAATTTCGATCGAGAATTTTAAGCTAGAAATAGTTATGTAAATTAAGGAACCTGATATAATATTTTTACATTTGTATATACAATTATTATTTACGTTTTGAGGCAACAGGTCGGCAGGACGGTCATCATTGGGATACAGTTTGACTAATAGGTTTTTGTAAAGTGGATCACTCGGACAGTCCTCGCTATGGCGGTCGTGACATTTTGGTTTCGAACGATGCTTGCCCAGCGTATCTTGAATTGGAATTCGTCCCAAATGAAATGTACCATCCTGAAGACAATGAACAACCAAATCGTCAACAGCCAACCTTTTAACTTCAGTCATTTTATATTCAAGTTCTTTTACTGAGACGTTTTTCACTTATGAGAGTCTCCTTTGGAAGATGTACTAACGATTGATTGATTGCGATTGTGAAATAGAGGGTCAGTTTTGTCATTTTGTTGATTTTCCTAAAGTTAGCGAAATGTTCATATGGAATTTCCATGGAAATAATAAAATTAATACTATGAAATTATTATTTTCATATTTTTCAATATTATTTTTACTAGTATTTCATGAGATGCAAGAATCTCTGAGATGAGATTATGTAAATGCATTTTTAGATATTTCTAGTAAATAGTTAATAGTAAATATTTCTTGTGAGTTTATTGTATTTAGTATATCCTTGTACAATTTGAGAACAAGAAATTGTGGTATACATTCAATCATTTTAAATGTTCATGCATGTATTAGTATTAAACCCTTTTGTAGACTCCGATAAACCGACCACACTCCGGACGAGAACAAACATGCTCTATGTCCTTGAAGGAGTCTACTAAGTAAGGGATGCAAAATACGCAGCAGCACCTGCAAAATGTTTCCAATAAGTTACCACACCGGAATGTTAAAATTACCAAAAATTAGTCGTTTTTTTTATTTATACCCAAATATGCATAGAGCGCCAGCTACAATGTGTGACAAACATCCCGTAATTGGGTGAACTTGAGTCACAATGTCGTTTCTGCAGTGGGGACACGTCATCGAAATGGGATGGGGAGATGGGGAAAAGTATTGCATTCCTTGTGAGTATGAAGCAATCAATCATTAAGCATCCAGAAATATTTATTTGCAATGTACATAATTATTAGTAAAACATAGAGTTTATTTTACCTGGTCCTCCAACGACAACTTGGGTCACATTGTGAGTTGTCCCATCAATCGGCCTCCCGTCCATTGGATTAATAGTATTCAACATATTCATTTGCATCATGTTACCTTTATGCATTCCATTTCCCAAGGCTGGTTGAAGCGGGCTGGTAATATTTGTTGACACATTAAATGCTGGTGGGTAGTAAGGAGCAGAAGGTGAATGCATATTATTATCCATTGTGAGAATCTTTTTTAGGGATCAAAAGTACCCTTAACTTTTGTGAACTATTATGTTTATAGCCTTTTAATGAATTACGTTCCTAAAATGGAAACCAAGTAAATTATGAAAGAAGTTTTTAAAATGAATTAGATCTTTTAACAACAATTTTAATCTATATTGGTCTACATGAGCTACCGGACAGAAACTGACAGGGGAGCTCTGCACAAAGTTATTGGTTTGAAATTCAGAGTACAACAAAATACCTAAGTAATCCCATTACAACTTTAATATTGAAATTCTTTAACAGCTAAGTACATACTACACGACTACATACAAGAAATCGATTAACATCAATAGTTTGTCACGAATATTTGTCTTTCAATGTGTATAGCCGAGTCTTTACATTACCAGAGAGTTGAAAATACTAATGATAAGCTTGACCTTCTTTTCTTGTTCAAATGTAATTGGAGTGGTCTACCAAACGTGCAATGCAAACATGCGAAACAAACTGTTCACTTCACACTACAATGTATTCAATATACAGAATTCCTTTTGTCATGAAATCAAACGATACAAATACAAATCGTTAAGCAGGCACATCCATTCTAAGAAACTCTAACAATAAGGCAATTGTACATCATATGTACATATCACGTAGTGAATAATGAATTTAATGATTTGGAAAAGCATCAAAATTATCTACACTATTTTAATGGTAATAAAGTTTTTCGTAATAGAATTTGTCCTGCATGTCATGCTGGAATAATAAGACATGAACTTACTTTAACCAAGGGTGCACTTCAAAGGTAGTAACAAATCACACAAACGACATAAATATTTACGAATCCAATAATGTTTCACATGGATAACTGAGTTTGTTTCAATTTGCTAATAAATATGTCAAACATTACATATCTGATTTGTTTTTTGAAATAAGCCTGGAACAAGATGAGAAATGGAAGCAATCCCCTGCATTCCATTGTGCTCAGCCAAAGTATAATATTAATGAATTTGGTTACTGTACACGCTCATTCTAAGTAATGTTATTTACGATAAATAATTAAGGATTACGTTTGTATAAACTCGAAAGTCCAACATGAAATATGACATTCCAATATTAAAGACAACTGTGGATATGCGTGCAACATATGTATGAGATATATCATTGGTGAATTTACCAATAGTTAGTTCATAATACAATCTGTATAACATAGTTAGGAGTTTATCGATTTGTGCAGATTTTTTAAACCTAGACTTTAACTCTGAAAATATATTTGTTTTCCATTTTTATTTCTATCAAACATAATGAAATGGATACGTGTTACATAAAAATACTTCGATCTACGAAACGTCTATCGTACATTATGGATACGGGACATTTTGGCTATATAAGATACTTATAAGTAATTGAACAAATAAACTATATCGTTGAATATTTTGCGTTAAAGTGTTGCTTCTCCTTTAGGTTGTTGCCCACGAATGTAGTTGAGGAACATTTGCTCCAATGAAGTTTCTCCTACATAATACGATTCGATGGGACTAGTCCAATCAAGTAGCTTGGCTTCTTCCATAGTAGTAAATATGTCGGACCATTTACAGATATCTTTCTCGATATGATAAAAAAGAAAATTCGGCTGAATGTCAAGCAAAGAACCTAAGTGCATCGTTAAAAAGTATTTAACTCTACTGTTACAGATGGGTTACAAATGTATTTAGTAGACTCAAAAATGAAATGAACTTACACGGAATTCGTTTTTCGAAGTATCTCATAAAAGGCTGAATAAAGGAATTAATTACGAAACATTAGATAAAATGAAATTAGAAAAGGGTATTGAATAAAAAATAAAGAAAAAGCAGTTACTAAAAGGTCTCTTTCCCAGTGGGATAAATCTTCGGCACGAATGGCCCTCATTATCTCTGCAGTGCTGTTAATGCTTCCTAAATCATGAGCAACCTTTGCTCGATAGTCTAAGAAAGTTTGTACGTCTACATCTGTATCTGCTCCATTAATATCATCCACATCACTACTATCCGGTCCCAATGTAGTTCTTTTATATTCTTCAACTTTCACTTGCTCTCGAAGACGGCGATCATTATTTGCTACTATCTCAGCTTGCTCTTTGGCTCTTCTATGACTGTCTTCTACTGTTGTAAAGTGTCGCTGTTCAGTAATACATTTTTTATAAATCTTTGATTTTTAAATTGTAAACTGGCATATTTTAAGTATGTAAATATAAATTTACTATACTTCAGTAAACGTCGGGTTAAATCTCACAACAACAGCGTAACCAATAGAATGTCTCGCTTTCAACTCATGGACTGTCCCTATACATCGGATTTTTCCATTGATAAACATTCCGACTTTTGTGCAGAACTCTTGACATTCTTCCATGCTGGAATGCAGACAAAACATTTTGCAAACCAAACAACAAAACGAACATTAATTTACACATGCATATTCCAAATGTAATTAAGTGTTCTAACTTGTGGGAACTAATTAAGACAGTACACCCTCCCTTTGCAAAACTTCTGATACAATTCCACAAGTAAAAGCGAGAATCTGCATCTAGACCTATTGAGGGTTCGTCAAAAATGCAAAGACGAGGATCTCCCATCATTGAGCATGCTGCATTAAGCTTTCGCTTAATCGCATGGCTATACTTGGAAATTACATTGTTCAGGTCCTGTAGAATAAATAATTTTATAGCCAAATTGCTCATTATTCCTTCCATAGTTTCAGGCCTTGTCCCTTTCAGACTCCCAATCAAAAGCATTGTTTCCCTCCCAGTTAATTCTTCTAGAAAAGGCGATTCAAAGGAACAATATCCGATTTGCTTCATATACTACGAAATATTGTATTCATATCAGCACCAAAATTATGACATTTAAGTTGTGTACGTATATGCTAAGTATATCTGTTACATCTTTGTAAGATCTCATTAATGTTTTTCTGTTAAAAAAGATATCTCCAGAAGTGGGTTCAAGAGTTCCTGCTAACAAGCTTATTAATTCATCCTTATCAGAATGTCTTTCTCCTAATAACCCAAAGACTTCTCCATTCATTATAAATAAGTTCAAGTTGTCCACAGGTGTAGAGTAAGGATATTGCACGGATAAATCACTGAATCAATAAAAAGTAAATTGCATTTTATGCACTTTCGGTAGTAGGAAGTATGTACACATTATAATGGAAATAACCGGCAGTTGAGACCAAAATGAGACTCCTCCTCCTTCATTCCCTTAGCGGCAGCAGTTTCATCTACAACTACTAAATCCTCAAGGTCGGTTAAATGAGTGCGAACAATTTTCCATTTTTTCCTTTGCCAAGCATGATATTTTATAGCCAATCTTCTAAACTTATCAGACTCTAAAAATACATTAAGGAGTACAAAAAGTGCTGATTCTGTCCACATTGCAACAAGATTGCTTCCGATTCCATGACCAACAAAACTGTATGTATTTTTTCTGTCTGTAATAAAAAACGTCAAATAATTAAGAAACTTCTTCTGCTAACTCATAATGCACTCCCCACATGTGGACGATTAATTCATATCTGACCGAAAATGCAAACGTAATTTCAAAAACCGTACAACGTAAGCAGCAAGATTGGTGTAAGTCACGGCCCAACAAAAGAGTATTTCCAGGAGTCGTGCAGTTTTCGTCAAAAAATGTTTCTAACTCACCACATTCATACTTAAGCACTGTGTTGACATAAATATGCAAGAATCCAGATGCCAAAGAGTAACTTGGAAATAGTAGGAGAAAATAATGAAATATGTAAAATGGTTCTTCGTTTTCCTCGTACCAAATTGAATGATGTAAGGTGGTCAATACAATTAGAAAACCAGGACCTAATAATGCAGACATTGCGAAAAGAAAAAGCACATTCATCTAATACAGGGCAGATTTAAAAGAATTTTTAGATGCGATAAAGCAGAGAACAAAACACCAGAAACCTTATTCTTTTACTTTGTTGCATATCTAATGTTACATTTACTTAGGTAAGTGCCTTATTCCATCGAATCTGAAAAATTACCCGTGGTTGCCATTAACATGAGTGTTTTGCTAAACGCCAATCCAGCATGTGCGTGCCGGATATTGCTGGCTACTCCGATCATAAGTGTATTGCAAATCCCACCACTTACTAATAGTATGAAAAGGTCGTCTACCATAGAAGTATTAAATTCTGGTATATCAGAAATCACAAGGATTACCAAAATGATAATTACTTCAACTGTGTAATGAGCCATAGTCCACAAGTAGTTACTGATCCAAAAAAGTGCGAGGTTTGCACCACTCATTATCTGTAGATGTCTGAATTTTCTTTCCAATACGTACATTATAGGCACAGTAGAGAAAAATGCACATAAACCCAGTGTAAAACAAAAACAGACGAAAAATCCAGGACTAATTAGACCTGCAAAATTGAAGTAGGATTAATGTAACACACGACAGCATTTTACACAATATTTAAATTGCGATGCAACATAAAGGAATGTGCGAAGTAACTAACCTTGTGAAGAAGCAATTTTGTCCCACGGTTTAATGGGCAAAGGGTTGTTTATTAGTGAAAAAGAGTAGTTGTCTTTTCTATTGGAACAAGCTTGGCCAACCGAAAATGAAAGTCTTAAGTCATCAAGTATTACTAATATTACAGGTATTAGATGGAAAGCATAGTTATTAAAATATCCAGTGAGTGCAGTTGTATCCGCAATTCCATTTTTACTATGAACACTTACACCCAGCAAAGCTTGGCTTCGGATAGACTTTCCGTCTACCTCGTCTTGTCTGTGATACTGAAAAAATGTTATAATAGATAGAAAAAATAAAATATGTCTTTTACGGGACGATTTGCCATTCATAATAATGCAAATAGTGAAAATGACTATACTAGTTAGATTTACTGCAGTACATTATTATTCAACTGAACTGTTTTTCTAACAGTCCACCAAAAAACTACTTTAACTTGAATAATAAGACCAATTTTATCGCAGGCATTTAATTAGTGGCTCTTGCAGTATGAGCTTAATCAGTAGTAATTCTTAACAAAACGTAATGACAACTTAAATAGTATAATCAGGGGAAATTTTCAGTTTGGTGGTATTTTAATTGCAAGACCTTCTCACTTTCCCCTAACTAGTAAAATTGGTCATTCTGTTCATGCTAAAGTAGTTTTAATAGTGCATAAAAATTAATAGCTTCCTATTTTGAATGCGTTACAAAATTTGTGCTTCTCCAGTAATTTATAGTGAACCATAATGCTTTAAAAAGCACTCACTGTCATTGCTTCCATAATATCTTGAACTTCAATTATTTTAATGTCCGGAAACTGGTGTCCAAGTATATCCGAGATTGCGTTACAAATGTGCACTCCAGAGTTTGGTATAATTTTGTCAACGCAGTCAACATACATCAGTGGTGTACCGTAAAGCTCATGCTAGAATAACATTAACCAGTTAATATTTGTAGTATTGTAATTTTTTATTAAGATGCATTAAAAAAGTTAAATATTTCGTTCTGAGCCACCGATAAATTCATAGGCACAGGAACAGGATCGAATTCGAAAGGATTATATATAGAAATAATTGCACAAGGAATTGCAGCCGCCAAAATTGGTGCAAGCGTCTAGAATTAGGAAGACTTTGTTAACTCGTGGTATAAGAACATATACTTCGGCTTAAAAACGTCTAAAAAAGTTCAGTGCATTGCTCTTTGCTTACAGCGGTCCAGAATTGTAACTTTCGACGAATATGAAATCTGACGTTTTTCAATAGCAAATGTTTAAATTGATACAACATTAGACTTAATTTTGGCATCTCTTCGTTAGGTATTATTTCAAATGGTCTGGCTTCTCTAAGAATCTTATCTCGCTCGGTATTATTTTCAATATCCTCGATTTCGGTGTGCATATAAAGTCTACAGTAAAATGAATTACAACCAAAACTCCAGTTGCAGATGTTGGCACTGAATTTTTTAAGTATAAAATATACTACTAATTATACAGTTTACCTGTTCTGAATTTCGTCCAAAGAAATGTAAGACAATTGAACGTCAGCAATCCCTAAAAACGGATCCAATTCTAGCTCGTCAAATAACATTGGAAATTTTGAGGTGTCATCACTTTGTATATTAAAAGAAACAGAGTCTTCACCATCTGTAACTACTGTTCCTGGCATTATTTCCTCAACAGCTCCTTTAACAACAGCTTCATTATATTTTGGACCTTTCTTGAGAGTTAAAAAGTAACCACCACCTGCGCCACATTTACAAATATTTATCATATCCCATTTAGCATTATTTTAATAGTGTAAAAATTCGTTTGAAAATACTGGTAAACAGTTTTACCAAGTCTAGCCAAGATAAACTTAGGTGTCCCTCTACATTGAATTTGACCTACAGATAATTAAATGTTACAAATGTATTTACAACATAATGCTTTTCATTTTAAAATCCCGAAAGTATTATGATGTATTTGAAATCTTACCTCGACATAAAATAGCCACTTTGTCGACACAAGTTTCTGCTTCGTCCATTGTGCCTGCTGTAGCTAAAATAGTACGATGATGCTTTTCTATAATTGCATGGTTAGAATTAGGTTAATTGTAAAACTCACATCTCATTTATAAAGCTGTAAGAGAAATATTAAATATTTTCACCTTTACTAATGAATTCCCACACGACCCGTTTTTGGCAAGCATCCATACCTATTCGCAATACATTATTGCATACTGTTTTAAATACAACTTCCGAATGTTGGTAAAATTAATACTGAGTTATATTAAATTTATTGATTTGAATAACCTTCAGTAGGCTCGTCCAAAAGGATGATCTAAAGATTTCATTCAAAAATCATACAATACATCACGAGTTCTAAATGTATATAACGTATCTACCGAATTAATACCCCCAGTATAGGAAATTATTTCAGTAAAATGGATAAATTCCGGGTTTTAAACATTAAATGAAATAGAAATAACTATAAGTAGCATATATAGCAATAGTCAGCTAAAGTCGACTAATAGCCCTAGATTACATGCTCAGTAGTAGTACGATGGCTGAATGCGTCTTTTTATAATCAGTAGTTTTCAAGTACTACCGAAACAAGTCCACCTTATCCCCTTTGATCCTTTATTGCGATCATTACGCGACATAAAATAATGGGTGAAACAATAGTTCGACGCATATATTATTTCACACGTAAGTTTACAAGTATTTAAAAATTCTTACTCTGGATCCCCCACAGAAAGCAGTTGTGATCATCAGCAACCTTTGGCAAGTAACAGTTAATTCCCCAACTCGGCAATTTCTGAAGTCCGTCAAATAAGCATTACTCATTAATCGTTCGACCTCTTCCATAGTTTCCATTGCGTTAACCATACCTTTCAACTAAGGAACACATAGAAGAAAAAATACAGTTTATTTATATTTACGCATTTACATAAGTTATATTTCTTTATTATTTCAATTCATCAATGTAAAGTAGCTTCCAGTTAAATTTACGAACCCGCGCATAAAACAGTAAAGTTTCTTCAACAGTAAGATTTTGATAGAGAGATGTCTTCTGTGGACAGTGACCTATAAATGACTGAGCTAATCTTCTTTCTTTCGCCAAGTGCAGGGTGCTCACTAGAACAGTACCAGATGTGGCAGGAGTCATTCCTATTCAAATTATCTCTGGATCAATTTATAGATGCAAACGTAGCAATGTATCTGAATGTATTTTTGAGGTAGTGTAATTACCATTTATGATTTTGATTAAAGTAGTTTTTCCTTCGCTTGTACCAGCGACAAGTAAATTCAGTTGACCGTAGAAACATGTTAGATTTATATTCTTCAGAACTTTGACATCACCATAATATTTGCTAACATTTATAATTTCCAATTCTTTTCTCCTGCGCTTCTTCGATTCATCCTCAAAATGCTCAGGGTGTGCTTCTTCCAGGCCTTTGGTTGATTCATCAGCTTCAGATAAATCCGGAGGCATTTCACCATTCCAATACCAACTCTACATAAACAACAGCATTTGAAACACTTTTTTAATTATTCCACGCTATGACAAACTTATTACTCCACTTGAACGTCATAAAGTAAGTCACTTCTTTAAAGTGGAACACAGGTAACACCAACTGTCCTTGCTCGCAAAATATATTTTCGGTGTACGCAGTAGCTCCTATGAATATAAATCCGTGTAAAATAAGAGAAAAGATTGCCCAGCCAAGTGTGAATTCTCCCTTATAGAACAAATCCGACCATCCTAATCGAATATTAAATGACTCGAACTCTGATATCGCATGTAATCCTATGACAATTCCTAATTGAGCATTGTTGCATCCCATGAACTTCACGAAAAAAGATAGATATTTATAATTTGCAGACACGTAAAAATAAAACGAAAAATTCATCATCCAAAGAATGGTTAACACAAAGATTCCAGTGGTAACTGTCAAAAGATCATTTAGAAAAACTTATGTATCACCCAGAAGAACCTCATCTTTATTGGGCAATTAGTAGGGTTATAACCAAAACAAGAAAGAAATTATAACCTCTGTGAAATAAAGAACCAATGAAGCAAGCCAAGCAAAGTGCATTCCATAGAACAGCCATCAAGAATGCAACAAATAAAACTGCATCGGTTTCTCCTAAGACCCGTTCCCCATCTGTGGTCCAGGGAATCTACACTTTCCCAGAAAACGTTTTTGAAATTTCAAAGCATCATCGTGAGTAACGAGCATAATAAATTACTTTGAACGTGAAAATAAAGCCGCCACTAGCATAAAATAAACCACTATAATCTTTCAATTAGTTTTAGTAAACCCTCATAAGGAAATAATCAAACCTCGAGTATCAATGTAATTATCACTGCCATTAAGGTGTGAACACACAATCCTCGTATAATCCATGCCACATTTTGCATCGTTAGTGATACACAGTGAGAAGATAATTGGACCTTTATAAATGCAATTAATTTATTACTGTAATCTTATAAGAAAATTATTAAGGATTATCACTATAATTTCAGAAATTACCCTTAGCCCATTTTCTTTTTCATAAAGAATGTGATTGAGAAACATTAGCATTGGAAAAATGAAAGTAAACGTAACAACAAATGCCAAATCTTCGTGTATTATTTCCAATTTATCACTGGTTAGGTAAGGTGGAAGTGGAAATCGCGCTATATTGGTATCAATATTACTTGTGAGCCCTGAAAATTGGAAAAAATATTTGGCAATAATTCAACATCTTCTTCACTTAAAAATTTCTTTTGCATTTCCCCTAATCCTTTACTTTTTTGGAGGATTATTTCTTCTGAGGTTGATGCTTTTTTAGTTATGTTTGTTTCTTTGTTGCACGATTTCTGGAATGGAAAATAAGCTTTAAAGGGCACACGGGTGAGAAATAAATTTATAAATATTTTTACCTAGCAAATTAGCTTTCGCTTACCTGAGTAATAGCATGGGCTACATTAATCATGGCCTCTTGAACTAGGGATTGCAAGTATATAAATCCCTGCTTAACGTATCCTATATGTTCATTGGAGTATATTGAATTGAAAATATAACGTGGACGTTTACAAAGATGCCAATGTAAAGGAAGAAGTAATTAATGTGTTAACTTATTGGACGATATATATTACAATAATTAATATCTTTAGTCATACCTGGGTCTCCACCGAACTTATCATGCTTATTTCGAGCCACAGTTTTAATTTTTGGAGGAAATATATATCTTGTATGCCAGGAATCCCGAGAAAAGTAGAAATTTTCTTCATAACTAAGTATTTGCTCATGTGTTGCTGGCATCCTGATTTCATACTGCGAAATAAGTACAAAACCAATTTCATTATACGAATTATACAGTACTTACAGAGTTATATTGTAGCTACCCTATAGAGTAACTGTAGCTCAAATACGGAATGAAATTCAAAGGTTTTTTCATTATCGAAGTTGCAGTACATTATCCTAGGTAGCAGTCATTTTTAATACCATAAGTTTAACCATTAGTCATTAGTAAGCAGGTTATCTTACTTTACTGTAAGACATTTCTTACACTAATATTTTGTGGAAGAGAATCGTTATTTGTCCAATTTGGTCCGTCAAATACTACCAATGCACAAATCGAATGATATTTCTGTTCCTCGTAACTGGCATAGGACCGTTCTTCATGAACTAAATTAAATAGGAAATGTCATAATTTGCCAGAGTATTGAAAAAGCTGCTTACATTAAAAGTATCTTAAATTGTGCAATTAGGTATATGAAAGTCTTGAAAGAGGTTTTACCCTTAAAGTGTTTATTTGTAGTGATTTGAGCATCATTATTCAAATCCTCCTCCACTATAGACATAGCTTTATTTATATACACATTCCTTTTCCTTGAGATGTAGACAAAATTGTGGCTGAAATTTTAAAAGTCTTATTTTCTTAGCATTCTTAACTTCAAGATAATCATTAAGCTAATTAAGTTTACCCAATTCGAAATTGACACGATCAATAAATCCAAAAATCATCTAAAGTTCGTAAAAAACTCATCATGAGTCACTTTCAATAGCAAGAATAAACATAACTTACCAATTATGGAAAGTGCCCTTTAAGCTTTTATTGGGTGGGAACGGATCATACATTAATGGTTCAGTGCCCGTGTTCGGTAAGGTCGATAGATAAATCGTTATAATTGTAATTGCAATTATCGGGATAAAAAATTCGCAAGATGAAACAATCGATTTATAAGTAAACAATTTAAAATTCTTCCAAAGAAGTAATTGAAATACAGTTCTTGATGAAACGATTGTCTTTTCACTAAAAATCAAAACAAATATTTCAAAAAATAAATTCACACAATTAGGCTATTAAGGAGTACCAATCATTTTGCTTGATTGCTTACTGATGAGCTCTCAAATGTGTTTTGGGCATCTTGATAGTGAATTCTCGAGGAAGAGCTAGCCATTTCTGTGTGCGTTCCGCAGCTTCTTTAGAAACATCCTCTCCCAACCTTGCTTTAATCACAGTTTCGTCTTCCTCCTCTTCTTCATCATCGGAATCTCGGTCACCACCATAGTATTCCAGAATATCAGTTGCCGTCATGTACTCATTGTCCTCATCATTGGAAGGTCTTATATCCAATGTACTGCTGTTTCCTACTTGAAGGGAACTATCTTCAAATTGTAAGGAACTGTCGGCCAATTGGGTGCTACTTTCTTCAAATCGTATTGAGCTCCTTTGCACTTTTAAGTCTGTACGTGAAGACTTAACGGGAGGATCATCCTTATTACTTCTCTTCTCTGCCATTTTAACAATATTACTTTAACCATTCAAATTCAAATTCCGCTAAAGTCAGTCTTGTTAGCACAAGCTAACAAAAGTCATAAAGCTAACAAAGTGTTCCTGAACGATACGAATTGTTTGACCACGGAAGCAACACCCCTTCCGTTAAAATTACAGAAAGGCAACATTTATTTTTCTTTAGCTTAAAAAATAAATAAAATTTCCCTTGTCAGTTTCCATGACTTACTTTTAGGCAGAATCAAGATCCAATATTGGCTTTTTGACAAGTACAAAAAGATCTCTTCGATATGAGTTTTAATCTAAACTAGTATTATACCGTTTTGAATGCAAAGCTATAAGACTTCTTTGGACATTTTCCATGAAAACCCATTTTACAATTACAAAAGGTATTTTATGCAGGTCATCATTTACTCGTCAATAAAATGCTGCCTTTGATTTTCAAAACTCTATTACTGTAGTTTTAATAAAGCAAACATATTTCATTTCCTTTGTTTTAGCACCACTATGATGTGTAATACATCACAGCTTATACTACTGAAAATGTTGTCCGTAGTAAACGTGTTTGCTCATTTCATTTTTATGCGTAAAGGGTAGAATCTCTTAATACATATAAGACCTATGCTCACTAAAATCCTTCTCTTAAGCACCAAGCTTAACGAAATCACAAGTCAGTGACCATGAAATCTGATCAATGTGCACGTATGATTAGCTGAACCAATAACACAGGCTTATTGCTTATATGGTGGTTCATTAAAAATCATCATAGTATATACAAGTATATACAAGTAATTGCACAGTTTGAGACAAAACAAGGGCAAGAAAGAAGCTTCTTTGTAGTCTTTGAATTCTAATGTATGACTATGACTACGACAATTCCGTATTAGTAGACTGCAACGATCTCTACACAGGAATTTCTGAAAACTATGTATCTGTACACTCGAATACCAGAGATTTAGTTTAAACGTATTTGTCTGCATCGAAACCATTGCGTTTAGAACAGTACTATTTACTATTTACACTACCATTGACATACTAAAGACTAATACATAATCCAACATAACAGTGCAGGGAAATTACATTTTACATTCCTTAAGTTTTTCTCCCATGCTCTTTATATTGTAGTGTATGCAGACATACGCATGGATACCGTACCTACTTACAAATCAAAAGTGTAGAACATTTCTCGTGTTGTTGGTAGTCTGGTTTAGTCTTCCGTCTTGACACATAAAGCTACAAAGGTTGTCTACCGTCCGTGTATACGTACGAATATAAGTACAAAAACAAATCCGACAAGCCTACTAGAGACGGCACTCAGAACATACGATCAATGCACATACAGAAGTTAACTTTGTTCCACATCCTATCATATTTTCCTTCCAATACCACAGCACAAGTAGTTTAAACACGCAAATTATTATGCTGACGTATACAAGTAGTACTAATAGTAAAGGCAATCAAGTCTGTAAAGGAAATTCAGTTGCTCATTGGTTTTGCAGCGGCAAAGTGTATTGTTTGGTATAATATTGAAGTGTTCCTGTTTGTAAAGTCAAAGGAAATCCATAGTAAAATCAGGATAAATGAAAATACATACTAAAGCCTGTAGCAATAAGCAATGCGTAATGATGATTTAAGTCCAAGTCAAAGTAAGTCTGAACGGGGGTAGGAAACCAAACCAGCTGACTGATGCAGTATAGTACAGTACGGTAGTGCAGCACAGCAATGATGCCATACATATTACTGCCATTCCTAAGTTGGCTCTTCAATTCTTTGCTGTGTTAGCCTAAGTTACAAGTTTTACAGCATATCTCTTCTCCACATAATATTCTACAACTATCAAGTACACATTATTATTACTGCACACACCATACCATTAACTACTAGGCAAACTCTACTCAACTCTTTAAGGTAAGGTCTTCTTTAACTTTCAAATCTGTTTTAGTTGTAATCTGAACTCTCTTTTCTTCTATAATAGCACATACAACTACTAACATACCTGTACAATTATATATCCATTCAGTTTACACTTACTTAAGGTACCTCTATTTGTGTTGTGTAGCGTGTTCTGCTGTAGGTACTTACATAAGATGAACTAACACTTTATTATTATACATGGGGTAGTTTACTATTATTAACCTCCAAAGATAACTTCATCTTTAACATAGCAAAACATAATTGTGATTACAAATAACAAACACGCTTGGAGCAATATAGTAAAGAAATACTTTTCCTACACTCACACAACTTCTATTAATACGTCAATATTATAACCTTCAACTAAAATTACTACTCATTCAATTTAACCAGAATCGGGTTAACAGAATTGAAAGTGTATGTGTATTTGAATACGATGGGATAAAAATAAACTTGAATTAACATATCATAATCTAAAGAACAGTACACACAACATGTACTATTCAATAGACCCGTAAGTTAAGTCATAATCTTAAGACACAAAGGGTTCATTGCGTAATATTTTGTTTACTAAATTGACACGTTGCAAGTGCATTTACTTGGTTCACTTCATGCCTTCACCCGTAGGTATAATAAATAATATACAACATTCTTATTCCTATAATCATATCATTGCGCTATGTAGGTTACGTGTTTCTACCTGATAGTAGTGAAGTGAATATTTCCAATAACCAGTAGTAAAGTAAGCAAGTTGGTGTTGGCATTGGTATTTGTGGTATTGGAATTAGAACTTGGATTGCATTATAAGTTACATGTAATTTGATTCGTAGTAGGTGATGTGTAAATATATTGGCAAAGTGTAGCTGCTGTGTCGTGTCCATGTCTGTCATTCTGTCATTGTCATCTCATTTATATAAGATGGGCTATTAGCTATTACTGTGGCATAGATACAGTAAATTGTGTATGCTGCCCAGCTTGTTTGTCACAATTAAATTATACAAACTAGTATAGACACACCAGACCACTTCTTTACAAATGGTTATGTTATAACTGTACCTTTAATCTCATTAGCGGAATTATTTTTATACAATCCATGTAAATATTGACATGGGCTGAATAGATTATTCTGTAGCAAGCATCCACAGGTATGCGTCCGTATTGATTATTTATCCAAATCATTGCATTGTATTGCATTTTGTGAGCACTAATATTTGTTCCCAGCTTTGCAGCAGGGAAGGAAGACACAGGACTTGACAGGGAATGCATATTTTTATGAATCCCACGAAAGATTTATGTAGCCAAAGGCTATATTGTTCTAAAATCCTTTGTGACTTGTGTGACGGATAAAGAGAAGAAAATATCTGCTGCCTCGTCCAGTCAGCTTCTCCAGTTTAAGCGGAATAATAGGAGCACAGGCTGGAAGAACAAAGTATTAGGTAGGTAAGGTATAGTTCGTATTCCTCCTATTGTGTGCTGAAGTTGAGAGAGATCAGAAAATTGCATAGAACATGTTCGCTTCGAGTTGAAGTCGATATCAAGCAGAGCATGAGACCAGACCAGACCAATAGCTGAAAGTTAAGAAGCTAAACTGGCAGGGCATGTTCGCTGTGTATTATAACCATGAGCCACACCAAACCAGTCAGATACAGAGACCTTGTCTGATTGTGTAGTGTTGTGAACCTTTCTTTCCTTGTAGTGTGTTGTTATATTATGTTGTTTCTGTTTGTTGGTAAGGTAAGGTCTTCTCGTTTTCCATTTACCTTACTATTTACTACGTGTCTGTGAATGTTGTACTTGGCAGTGGTTGATAGTTGTGATGTGGATAAAATGTTTCTGAGAGATTGGGAAAGAAAAGACAGACATTTTTCGTATACAAGCATCCTTGTGTGTAGTAATGTACTCTTTATAAGTGCGTAAAGTTTTCCTTATTTCCATTTCAAAAATATTAAATATTAAAAAAGTCTGCTTTTCACTATTGTGTATGTCTACGTGTATATCTATTTTTTGCAAGCTAGAAATTTCAGAAAGCTCTATAAATGTTTTGAAGGTATAACTTAGTGTTTGAGTGCATATACAGTGTGTCTATATAAATTAAAATCGGTTACTTCGGTTTGTTCTACACAATATCAAAATTTTCGAATTTTGCGGTGTAGTGTAAAATACACCGCAGTTGAATTCACAGTTGAATTCACACCTTACAACTGAACTACCTCACATACACACAAGTAAGTTGACTTACTTTTAATTGGTTTAGTAATTAGTATTAGGTTCAGTGTATACTGCAAAGTGCAAAGTGGTTTTAAAAATATTTTGCTAGTAACAATTTTCAAACATAAATTAATTTGCGAATCCTACATTAATTTACGAACAGGTTAACATTTATGAACTGTGCGCGTACAAAACTGTGGAATTTAAATTCACTTACCATTTCTAATTTGATAACATTTCATCCATTTCCACAAAAGTAAGGTGTTTGAAAAAGTCGGTTTTAACGGTATCTTCAAAATACAGACACAGAGCAGATTGTCTTGTGGTGGTGGCCTCCTCAATCCTAATATTCGTGCTCTTTTTTTGATTCTGGTACGTAACAGTTGAAGTAGTAGGCTAGTAGTGGTGACGTGACGAGAAGTTCACATTCAGTCTCCGGGTGGTTTCGGAACCTCACTTGTAATCATATCTATCGCGTACGGAATTCGGATGTTAGTCTGCCAGAGCAGAGTCCTCCTAGAGTCAGCAGAGTCCAGAATCCAGAAAGCTTAAAGTTAAGCTTTGTGTAGTAGTAGAAGTAGAACTGTAACGCAACATCTGTCTATCTGATCCGTATCCATAAAAATTTCTTGTATACGATCACATATATATTCAATATTAGGTTTGTAAACTTGGACCTGTTCTCTTAGATTCACTATACACCAGTCTAGACGGGGTGCCTATTCGCCATTCCTTTTATTACCTATGCCGTAACAGCAACATTTCTTAAAGTGTACGATTATTCGGTCGGATCGAATCGGTCTGTTCGTCGACCTCGTTCTTCTTCCTGGAAATGTAGCCGAATTGAGATATTCAGTCCAAAAAAAGAAATTTTATTGTCTACCAGTATTACGTGGTAAATGATCCACAATTGGAAATTTCTAGGAAGTAAGCAATTAGTAATTGCAATTTGGTTTGGGAAAGGAAATTGAAGAAAGCAAAAGGTTGACAATACGTAGATTAGGTATTTAACTTTTCAAAAGTGACCTTGTGCTACACAATGATAAAGGATTCCTTTCAGCTTTGTTTAATAAATGTAAACATATGCATTTAATTATCACTGTTAATAACGGCAATAAAAATCTTGGCGCCTCACTGCTCACTGTCATTGTTAATACCTGTAAATGTAAATATGTAAATATTGCTAAATACTAAATATATCACCAGTTGCGGCGGTCTTAGTTTGTAGAGGAAGTGTTTTATCCCATTTTACCTTTGCTTGTTTTGTTTTACAGATTCTTTGGGATGCTGGGCGTCAGCGAAGCAGTTGTTATAAATTAAGAACAACATTGCGAAAGTTTTGAAAATCCTCTTCGAGTTAAGTTAGTGTAAATTTTTAAGCGACGTAAGCCAAGAAATTTTTTACACACATGCCTACGACCTACTTCCAAAATTTTACAGCTGCTTTTTTAAAGCACGAGTGCAAATTATTGAAGACAATGACTTGAAAACTGTGATTGTGCAGCAACAACGATTGAATTTGACAAGTATTATTTAAATTAGTTAGTGCTAGTGACTAGGTAGACACCAGAGTGCAAGATGGATATCAAAGAAAGACTAGAAGAGCTTGAAAGGGAGCCCATTCCTGGGGAATATGGGCATCCTATTCCACGTGAATTGATGTTACGAGAAATGGGGTTTAATGGGCCGTATTCTAGACATTATATTGGAAAACGGGTAGTTTCTACATCCTTTGCAACGAAAGCGGTCCATAGAATGTGCACTAAAGAACTTCACAAACGGGTTAGCATTCAAATCAATCCTATTTTTTAATTTGCAAATATTATGACACGAGTACTGTTTTCTTACTTGTGATCATTATCGGAAGCCACTATCCTATTTTATGTTTAATTTTTAACAGCGTTTTAAACTTCCATCGGGTGCTCGTACGACTTTCCACATGGGGTTTAGTGCTGACGGCTCAAAAGTAGCATCTTGCCACGGGGATCATAATGTATACGTTTGTGATGTAGCCAGCGGGGAAGTTTTGCAAGCGTTGAATGGACATCCTCGAACACCATGGTGTGTCGTTTTTCATCCTACTCAAAATGACATTTTGGCATCTGGCTGTCTTGCTGGACAAGTTCGAGTTTGGGACTTAAATGTAAGTAAATTAGTAAACTGTGTTTTGTTGAAAAACAGATTTGTGCATTTCTTTTGAACCATGATAATTTGTTTTTAATAAAAAGGGAGGCAGCGAGAAGCTGGTTACAGACTCAGGGACAGTGATAGCCTCTTTGGCTTTTCATCCTACTGTAAGACTGTTGGCAATCGCAACATTTAATGAAATAATTTTCTGGGACTGGAATCTTCCTTATCCAATGGCTCGTTGTTCAACTGAAAATACTAAGGAGAAAGTTCGGTAATTAAGAATTTATAAATAAATTCTATGAAATTCACCGATAATAACTGTTGAATTATGATATATATTTTTAGATTGGTTCGGTTCGACCGCCTAGGAACTAGTTTAATAACTGGAATAACGAATTTCCCAAATCCTCCGTATAGAGAAGGCCTATCTCGGGCAAGGAGAAGTAGCTCATTGTATAGACCAAATATTCTCAGATCTACTAATCGATACTTACATCCTAATAGTGCCGGTGGGGAAACAGGTCGTCTTTCTCCTCCTCCATATGTGCCTCGCAGACGAGACAACAATGATGTAATTAAATACTATTCGTTTGTATTATACAATATGTTGTTTTTAACTAGTTTTAATTTAACAATAACAACTTTTCTTCGTTTATAATAAAGGATCGAAGTAGGGGTGCGGGTGATGATGCGGATGATGGCTCCGGACCTGGTCCTGACTCGGGACCCGATAGAGAAGTAGCAGACTTTGCAGCTTCTATTGCTGCCGCAGCTGAAGATGATTCTGTTACAGATGTAAGCTAATAAATAACTATTGTTTTATAATTCTACAAATTAGGAATTGCATCACTCAAAATTTTGCTTTTCCATTGCAGGCTCTAAATGATAGACAGGACAGATTTCAGGAGAGCTATAGACAATTGGTTAACCATTACCAAGACTTGGTGACTCATTATCAACAATTTCTTCGAAGTCGCATTCCCCGATTGTTGGAAACTTCAAGAACCACGCGTGCCCAGCAGCTTGAACCAGATCTTTTAAATTTATCAGAACCTTCCGACGGTGATAGCGATGGTATCATAATTCCTACGCTGGAAGCGTTTGTATCCACTGCAGATGACGTGCCAGCAATGGAAGTTGTAACTGAAAGCGATCTTCCAGCAGTTCCAACAATTACTTTGACTGATGCTGATTCGGGAGATATCATAGAAAGTGAAATGCAGGTAAGCCAAATTTAGAAGATCAGTAGGTCATGGAGTTTAGAAACAATTTGCAATAACATAATTATGGATATTATTTTGTGAAGGCTGGACCACCGATTGTGATAGACGACGAGATCCCAGGTCCGTCTCGGCTGATGCAACTAGAGGCTTCCCTTCTTGCCCAAATGTCAGAACCTAACTCAGCTCCTATGGATATTGCAGAGCCCAATACTACTATTGAGCAAGAAGCGGCAGAAGGACTGCAAGCTCTAGCAAATGCAAATCCGAATACTAATACTAGCGAGAGACGTGACACTGACCTTCGTAGCATAGAAGCTCTTGCTCAAAATATTCTCGAAATGCAGAATTTGTGCAGGTTCGTTTTGCTTATACTCATTTTTCAAGTTCCCAATGTTAGTAGAATACTCTTTAACAAACCTCAAATATAAATATTTATATATGCATTACTTGTGCTTGTAGCCAAGCAAGAAGAGACGCTCCGTTAACTATAGAAACTCAACACATCATCGAGTTACAAAATATTCGTCGTCATCTTGAAATTCTGCAAGAGCAAACGAGAGATCTTCAGTCTTCCATCAGGGCAACGCTTAGCAGTTTAGCAAGTGGTAGCTTAGCAGCACTTCGATCTCATTTACCAGGTGGTGCATCTGGGACAGGGGGAGGAAATACTCCGTCTTCGACTGAACCCGCCACTCCTCCCACTCCTCCAGACCAGGATTCTGAACGGGAAGCCATCGAACCGGATGCGTCAGTCACCGCATTTATCGAAACCTTAAGAGGAAATAGTGCAGCGGCAGCAGAAGCTCTTAGTCGAGCAACTCCCGCACAACCAAATGCTGATGAATCAAGCGACGAAAATGATTCGCGTGCTAGAAATTCTCCAACACATTCAGGACCCGGTACTTTCTTTCGCATAACAATCGGGCCTGGTCCCCCTTACGCTCCTGAAATGGGAAGAGTGTCACCACCTATTATTGCTAATCCGAATATGTTAAACCGCATAAGGGTTCCTCCGATGGTCACAATGCAATATGATATCCAAGATGGGTATTACAGAGCCCGACCAGCTTTAAATCCATCAAGAGGAGCTTCAGATGAACCCATTCCGGGAACGTCGAGGGACCTATTGGGAAGAACCTCTACGCCAAATGGTGCAACCAATGTTTCTGCCACAACAGATAGCTCAAATAGACTCAGCGTTAATATAAATGTCGGTAATGAGGCAAACGCACCCCCTTCAGGTCCTGGGCCTGGACCTCGACGAATAGTTAGGGAATTCCATGTAGTAGGACGTGGAGACAATGAACATTCTCGAAATTGTCCTTTTTCGGGTAGAGACACGAATCTTATAAGACCGCCGCCAAGAATGCGTTGCCTTGCTGAAATGGGGGATCCACCAGCTTTGACAATATGGCCAACAATGGAAACAGGATATGAAGGAGCTACAAGAAATTTTAGGAATTCTGGTGTTGGGATCGTCAATAATTTAGCTACTAGTTCAAACACTGCTTCCCGAAGTAATATCTTTAGTGGAATTCACAGTGGTCCATTTAATATTGCAGAGTCAGCCTTTTATCATAATGGAAACGGTTTTCCAAATAACAATAATCATCAAAATTTTAATCCTTTCAACCCGATGAACTATTGGATTCAAGGGGGATATCAAATGATGGTGCCAAATGACATACGAGTAGGTATATTCCTTACACTAAGACAAGGGAATCAGACTCCTGGACAAATAGACCGAAACTATGACGAAGGAAGGACAAATCCAACACTATCTTTAGAAAGTTGGCAACAAATGTTCCAGTCCGGGTTAGCTTTAGTTCCTCCTGGAGTGCGTCAGGGTTCACGGCAACTAAGAAGACGACGCCAACCTGGTCGTTGTCCAATAAACCTTTCAAACCCTGCATCCAGGTCTCTCCAGGCACGAGCACAACATTGGATTGATTATTTATATCAATTGCCTCACGTCCCAGCTACAGTTGGAGATGGATCAACAAATGGGCCAGTTATTATGCCAACCCGCCAGGAGGTTCCTGGAAGGCTAAATGGAAACTTTGTTAGAATATTTTACATGCGAATGGGCGAAGAGTATGTTCCAGTTTACTCTCATTTGGCTGGAAGTACCGAGCCAGCGGGAAATTCTGAATTGAGAGAGGGAGTCCAGGCTAACGTGTATTTATTTCCTATTGGTCTCTTCTTACACGGGGCAGCTTGGCAAGGAAATACCCAAACAATTGGTATTTACTGGCCACCTGGTACTCGAGACGAAGAAGAAACCCTTTCAGAGTTCCGAAGAAACGAAGCTCTTGTTCCAGTATTCACCAACAGCTACAGAACGTCGAATGTTTCTTTACCCACCCCTGTTGGTGTTAACCTACGAAGTTCTCGTTTCAGAGTTGAATACGATTCCGTGTCGCTAAGAATTCTTATTCCTAGAAATGTGTACATTCATTTCATTCACCCTGGATTAACTATTCTTGATGCTGTGACCTCTGTGGCCAACTTTTCCAGACCTAGAGCCTCAGAAGGTGTTTTTTACATTGACTACATCTCACCTTTCTTAGATGCCTTAGAAAGAATATTTGGTCATCGAGCTAGAAGAATTTCTCCAGCACATCTGTTGGGTGCAAGTGGTCGTGTGAGCACTGCGTTCGGAACTGGATTTTTAAGTCGGAATTCTCCGTGGATGCAAGGTATTATTGGAAGGAATCACGGATCTGGACCTTCTGCTAGTCGAAATGGTACGGGACCATCGGCAATGCCACAGCCAGTGTCAATCAATGGAGAATTGAATGGAAACCCGTCACAACCAAATGGATATCAATATGCGGGAACTTTAATGGCGAATGTGGACAATTCTCGAATAAGAGCAAATCCTCGTCGAATCATCACGTTTGCCAATGATGCTCCATTTAGAGGTGTCCCTGAAGACCCTGATGAACCAGCAACGCTAAGGAGACGTTTCGATCCTGATAGTGTTGAAGAAGACGTAGCTGCAAATGGGTTTGGAAACATGAGAAATTTTTACTTTAACCAAACGAATCGCTTGAGAAACGAATTTTTCCATGGACCTCCTGACGCTAATGGAAATATTGAACTTCCTGATCACTCCCGTCGAGTAATTCGCCTTGCCGCAGCAGCAGTTGACACAGCTGCAGCAGAGTTAATGAGGAGACAACAACTTGAAAACAATCTTAGCCATATTGCTCACATGCCTGCATTGTCATCACCAGCTTTAATGTCACGTGCCATTGAAAGTCGTATCGAAAGAGTTCTTAACGAAAGGGGTAATAGAGGAGTTTCAGTGTCTCCACCAATCACATCGTCAATGGTTGCCAATTCCATGGATGTTCTTACCGCCGACCTTAATGCAGCATTAACACCAACAACTTCATCATCCACATCCAACACTACTGGCAGGACTACCACTACTACTGACGAAACTCAAGAAGATCCTAGACGAGCATTCAGCGAAGCTAGGCGTTTGGCTATGCTGGAATGGAGAAGGAATCGAGCTTCCTATGCTACATCAGGAACTCAAACTACGCAAAGCTTTCTTAACGAAGTTGGGGCTCCTCCAGACGGTGCAATACCTACTGCATTAAATGGCAGTGCTAGGACAAGGTCACCTGAACGAAATTTGTTACCACCGACGACGTTACCAACTCTGCCGGATCCTGTTCCCCGTCGTGATAATATACCGCTTGCAGGAATCAGACTAACAACGAGTTTTCCTAATTTGACTTCAACCGGGAGCGGGAGGAGAACTCGTCGTCACTACTCAAGAGTGGGTGCCAATGCAGTAAACCATCCAAATCCATCTAGCAACACTAATCACTCTGATGACGATATTGCTCCACCACTACCTCCAAGACTCGCTCGTATCTCTGGGGGCCCAGTACATCCCACCGAACATTTTGGAAGAGTGAACTACTCGGGGCGGGAGTCTAGAGAAATATACATGAACCAAGAAGTTGGAAGAATGACTTCTTTGGTGTAAGTCCACTATTTAATTGTTTGCTTCTGTTTGTAGGTAAGTTTTATTTTTCTTATTGCTCCAATTCTATTTACATGTGCAGTCCTTATGGAGAACATTTGGTGATTAGACGTCAGCGAGTGTTGGCAAGACTTTCCCATTCAGACAGAATGAATCGGATTGGTGAACATAACGGCGCAATGTTGGCTTACGCACAAATGAATGCAGCTGCTAATGAAGTGTCCGGCAGTGCAAGAACCAGGGCCACTCCTAGTCACAACAACCAAACTGCATCTTCCACAAGCAATACAACAAACAACCCTAGCAATAATGAAACTAGCAATAACATCAATGAAGACGACAATCGGCCATCAACTTCCAATGGAAATCCGTCTTTCCCGCACAACATGCGTCCGTTTAGGCCTGTTAATGTTAATAATACTGGTGGGAGCGCCATGCACGATGAACCAGGACCACCTGAACCCGGAGCCAGGTTTTATCCAGGATATATTCCCGAAATTCTCATCACACGTAAGTGCTCTATGCTTAAGTTGCATTATTTATTGATTACCTCATTTCTATGCATTTGCTACTTATGCATAAAGAGACTTTCAAAAGAGTGATATTGTTCATCCAATTTATCCTTTATAGCGCGAGCTAGACCTCCTACTTACTACACAATGGATGCTGCCACTACTGCCTTTCTCTCTAGTAGAATACAAAAATGGGACTTTTCCAAATTCTTACTTCCGGATATTACTAAAAGTAAGATCATTTCGACATACTGCTTTTTAAGGGTATATAATGCTTTTGTATTGTACTTTTATTTATATAATTAAAATGCTTTTCTTCTTTTAGGGGATGAATCTGTAGTCGTCAGAGAATGTTCTCTCCATTCAGATGCGTGTCTTGATTTGTCGAATGATTCGACTTTTGTAGCGGTTCTGCAACCTTCTGATAATGGATCGTATAGTGCTGTTGGTGTTTATAGTCTTAAAAATGAAAATCTTGGGGAAGTTTTATACGTTTTTCATTTCGACCAAAATACGGTGTCTGTAAGCATCTCTCCCTCTTGCGACTATATTGTAGTCGGTTATGCTGGGCGTGGTCCTCTGTATAGGTTTGTCCATCCATCCAGAAATATCGGACAGGTAAACAATTTGTTCATGCAGGCTAAAATTTCGTACAGTTAAGAAATAAATCCATTAATGCATAATTGAATGTTTTCTATTAGATATTGAGCTTGTCCAGAGACGAAGAGGAAAAGGTCAAATTGGTAGCTGTTAAGGAATTATTTGCAGACAGTCAAAGTACTCTTATGAGTGTTAACTGTATGCATTGGGTACCCATTCCAGGTAACTTTTTAGACCTTTGTAGAGGCATAAGTTTTGATTTATGTAATGCAATATCTAAATATTATTTGCTCTATTGTTTGCAGGATATGGAATAATTTACGGCACTAATACCGGGGAACTTGTTCTGCTGAGTTAAAATATTCATCTGCTAAAGAAAATATAGTAATAGTATAGATGTATGTGGTTGAATAACAAAGTTCAGTTCTGCTCATTTGAACTTTCTATTATTGAACTCACAGTAAATTACTTACGGATCTCTTCTTCCGGAATTTAGATTTATAAATCATTAACCTTAATGGACCCATGATGTCCCATCAAATTAATTGTTATTTTAGGCAGTCATTTGTTATTTAAGTGCTTTGTAGTTGTATGCTTAAAGAAACAACAATATTGTGCCGAGGTTGAGGTATCTACTCTCTCAATTACGTATATTGTGTTTTGCATAGCAATTTATATTTCGCAAAGATAATCTTATCATATTACCAGAAACCAAGGACTAAATAATGTTAGCCTTTTGTTTTAGTCAGTTTTGGTTAATGTTCAAATCCAAAGCAAAGAACTGCAGTTAAATAAAATGAGAAACAGAAACAGAACTGATTTGTAATTGTCTAATTGTAATGAAAATATCTTTCTGATACACGTACAAAAGTCAACTGTGTATTGTATACCATCTGACATTTGACTTATGGACAAACCTACCTAGTAGTTATTACGTAATATACAAATATAATGATTAGTTTTGTTTTACATTTCTTACTAGGCCTATTCAGGAAAGTTTTCATGGTAAAGCCAACAAAAAATGACAGTTATTCACATAGTTATAAAGTATAAGTATAAAAAGAATACAAACTACAGTGGAATGGTAATCACGACGCGAGGACGCTAGTAAATAGCTTAACCAAAAATACTGCTAAACTGCACCTCTGTGATGCATTTAAATTGATTTTGAAGGTCCTCAAAGGGCTTATTGTTGTATTATTGACAGGAAAGCAATTGGTACTGAATAGTTGTTTGAGAAATTCCGTAAATGCTATAAAAGCAAAACAAAGCTCAATTCTGAGAAAAGTTTAATCTGCCTTCGGTCCAAGTAAAATGAGCAGAGCACAATGTAAATTGCAATGCTAGCCAAACCAAGTTGATTTACACTTTTTATGATAATTGAACAGACTACTTAAATGTATTATGATGTTCCTTGTAAAACACTATGTATACAAACTGAAAAGTATGATTTCAGATTGAAATATGTTGTCAGTAAAATAATTAGCTTAAATGCATATTTGATGTAGTGAGGAGTAAAAGAGTTGATGAATTGTGTTATATCCGTTATTATTATTGTCAGTGTAAATTTATTCACAAAAGGCCAGACACGAACCTAAAATCCAGTAAAATGATGTACTGATTAGTATTTACGTATTTATACTGTAGAAATATGTAATTGGTTCGGTATTTACAATATCTGGATTAATTTGTAATTAAGTCAAGTCAAACTGCGACTGTTAGTCTCGGTCAAACATCCCTTAGCGTGTTATTAATCGACTGCTTTCATTACCTATTGATTTTTTAATAATAATCATGTTCTGCGCATATTATGTACATGCAATCATGCAATGCATAAGTAATTTAACTGAATGAAGTATTGTGCGCTTGCTTTAAAGAGAGCAACTGTTTAGATCGTCACTATTGCGGTTGCTTTGCTAATATGGGTATTAAGTTTGCATATATCTTTCTAGGTCATTTAGTCTACTGTAGCTAAAATAGTGTTTTTCATTATAAGGAAGTATTGTAGATTTTATGAAATGTGTAATGATAATATTGCAAACAAACATTGCAGTGTTAGTTTAATATTAGTCTTTAGTTTTGTGGTAATACATTACGTACCACAGAACAACTAGTAGAATGAATTTCTTATAAATTTAAGACATTATTTGAAATGTATTGTAAAATGAATTAAATGAAGCAACGCAGTGCATTCTAAATAACCTGCGAATAACATGTACTAAGCCTTCATTTTATGCTAATGTAATAAAGGTATAGAAAAGTAATAAAACAGCTTTTTGTATTAAATTGCTATTACATTCATAATTTAACTGTAATATCTGCTGATATAGTTTGCTATTGTTTTATGTATCTTTGTATCTCCAAACATGTGTGTTTGCTATAGCTAAGCTGAACCTAAAGAGTACTGACTTAAAAAGAAAAGTACATAACCTTAAAGGGGTATCTTTATAATATGAAACAAATTATACGTACGCGTACATTTCATTTATTATGTAATATTGTAGTTCTAAGGATATAATATTAGTACATAGAAAGAAAACAAAATGCCCAATTATGAGATTGTGGTACAAGTATGGCAATGGAAGCTAATATGTAAAGTCAAAATAAGGTAACTGCAAAGATCATAATGTCATGTCAGTATCTCGTATCAGTCCAATTAACTGATTGTAATTATTACGTTATACAAACAATATACAGAGAATACCGAAGAAATAAAACTTACATTGAAATTTGAATCGCGAAATAAAACTGTATAAATAATTGTCACGTGATTTTCTATTACTAGCGAAAACTGAAAATTATTAATAATTCAGTGGAACGTCATTTGCGTTTCTTGCCCTTTTAATTGGAGGGGGCCGCATGCGTTTCCTGGAAGATTCATTGATTTCATGGTCGGAAGAGTCAGAGCTTTTCGTTGTTATTTCTACATCAGTATCAATTGTATTATCTGAGTTAGAGGCAGGTGTCTTTGGAACGATTGGGAAGGTAATCAAAGGAGGATGACTGCCGCTCTTTGAGGGATATAACCAGTCCAAATTTGGTTCTTGTTCTGCATCGAAAATATCTGGAGAGTTCGGAGAGTTCCCATCGATAAAAAATGACGAGTCGTAGTTTTGTGGATTTGCAAAGGGATTTTCATTATTGCGAAAACGATTTTCTGGGGATTGACCAGCGTTTTGTGGTCCTTGTCCATTAAATACGATGAAAATAAACGTTGAACCCGGATTCGCACCACCAGAGGTATTTGGAATACTTAAAACGGACTTATCCTTTCCTGATTGGGATTTTTTGAAAAGCTGTCGACCAGATTCTGACCTATCTTCATTTTGCCCAAGTTGGTTTCGGTTCAGGAATGAAAGAAGATCTCCATTATTTAATTGAGACTTTCGTTGATTGTCAATTGTTCGGTAGTCCGATCTCATCCCAGAAGAAGGCCGACTAGTGCCCCGATTATCGGTGTAGACTGAATTTAAAATTTTCCATATATCCCCGGCAGACATTTGAATTTTTCTATTTGTCAATGGGTCGGTTACAGTAATAAATTGGTTGTTCTGACTTGTCAAAGTATTCCAGTTTGACTCAAAAGTATCTGGTTCTGGTTTAGCGGTGGTAGTTGTTGCCCATTCATCTGGTAGTTGAGTTGTAGTGTACATTGAATACTGCCAATTTGGTCGCATGTAGCTGGTACTATGCACTGATGAAAGGTTATTGCAGCAAATAATCACTACTTGCAGCAAAATCAAACGAAAATAGAAAACCATTTTCTAGTCCGTAACTTCTGCTACCAATTTTTCAAGACAAATTTCGTAATGTACTAAAAATTAATTGTAGTATTTTATCGTCTTTTCGTTGCACTCGGTTTATTTACTGGAAGTGTATCATGGAATGCAAGGCTAATACGTTTATTTTATATCTATGCTTATCTGTGAATACGCATATATTTTACGTACATGTGGTTGGATTGCTCACACTATATACACTAACTACAAACATGGTAGTTTAAGACGAAATTCTTGAAGTGCGCTCTGAACTAAACTGCGGTTGACGATAACCATTTTTATTTGTGTTTTTCCTCAAACTTGTATTATTGGGGTTGGACAAGTGGATTAGAAATATTTAAGAAGTATTTATTTCGTATATTAGACAAGCAACAAATTCGATAGAAATCCTGTACACTCAGAAAATGAAAACATCAGAATGACATTGATGAATTTCCTTATAGCGATATGATAGCAATGTTATAATTAACTATGAAACTAGTACACCTAAGTAAGTGACATGACAGCCTCATGAAGTCATGAATTAGCGAATACTTCAAATGTATCGTTTCGCAGTTCGGATAATCCTTCAGGTTTATTAAAGAAAAATGCGGTGTGACATCATTTCTTTTTATGCGTCAATATTATAAAATATTTGGAATATGTATTTATTAACTTTACCCTTTATCTTTAAATAACAGCTTATTATAATGTAATACTACTGCTCAGATACTGCTTCTTTGGAATGTGTTTAATAAAATAGGACAAACTAAGTTTAGAGGTGAACTAAAATCCATTCATTCTTCCCAACTCACTACACTTACGGTTAATTTGTAGAATAATATAAGATCATATTTAAGGTCATCATATAAATAAGCAACAAGAAATGTCAATTATGGCATGACATGGAATGACATTAGTATGACAATAATAACAATAATACTACAATACATTTAGTTTAGTTAAGTATTCTATATTTTTATGCTGGAGACACTTCAGTACCGTCGCCAAGTACATAATCTGGGGATTGTGAGATAGTTGTCGTCTCAATATCAATGCTCAATCCGTTTTCAGTTGTTGGAGCATCTTCAAGAATAGGTTGTTCAGTAGTAGTAGTTGTTGATGTTGTAGGAGCTTCAGTTGACGTGGAGGTTGTGGTTGTAGAAGGATTAGCGACAATACTTTCAGCAGGTGGTGGAGGATTGTAATACTTTTTGTTATTGATACATCCGTTAGCGCAAATTGAGCTGTACGTGTAGACGATTTTATTTGGGTTGTACCTGTAATTTGGGAAGAAAGCTTTGAAAACGTCGGAAGGTTGCCAAGTAGGAGCGTCTTTATGACTGACTTCTACTTCAACTTCTTGGTCTTCAGCAGAAACAGCAATATTATCATCGTAGTAAACCTGAGGCTGATATTGCGAAGCAGAGCGCAAGTAATCTGAGTATTTTTCGTCAAATTCGTCGTTTTCAATAACATCGTCAATTTGGGGAACTTCATCCAGACGAAGTCTCGGTTGTTTCATTTGAAAAGCTCTGGATGTTTTCCAAGTACTCCGTTTCTGTCTAATGGAATTTCCACTTCCAAATCGCTGCCAGAACACATTCGATGGTACGTAGATAACAGATCCGGTTTTGGGATCTGCGACAATAACGAATCTATCGAGAGAATTTTCATCCTGGGTTAATTCACTCGGAGGTGACGGTGTTGGGGTAGTTGCTGTAGTAGTTGATGTGAATTCTGGAGGTAAAGGAGTTGTTGTGTATAGGGAATAACGCCAATTTCCTTTCTGTAGATAAGAGGCTCCTTGGACAAAAGTGGAAATTCCACCAAAAACTGCCAATGTTATGAAAACATTGCAAATTGACTTGGACATGTTTGGAAACTGAAGAGACCTTGCAGACAAAGACAACAAAACGATTTCTTCTTTTCACCAACACAAACGAAAGAGTATTAACTGAGATTTTCCTGTTGCGCACCTGGTATACTATTCTTAATCCGTGTAAAATGCAAATATTTGCAAAAATCTCAATGTGACCTTTCGTGTCTTTAGGCTATGTAGCTGTAGTATGTAATTCGTATTATTAAATTCCCTCGGACTTATCTGTGAACAAACGAAAATAAACTAGTTGAACCAATCAAGTCAAGGTACTATTTATTTATTTCCACTTCTTTAAATGGAGATGAATCTCGGATGAAAAACTGGAGTGAAATGCAAAGAAATGAGAGCCGGTTCACTGTTTATAAGTGAAGATGAGAAATACGTGAGGCATACCTTTTCAGAAACTGAACCCACCAAACCACTTTGAGATGCTAGGCTATCGCACTTATGCACATAAAATAATATTACGACGTACTAAGACATCTTATCCACTACTACGAACATAATATTAACAGATATTATCTTCCAACACAATGTTATTGTATTGTAGAGAATTCTTGTGAATTGGCCACGTTACATTACCTATTTTGTGCAAATCTCTAATGTAACATGTGAGTAGTGAGCTCTGAGCTAGATTCGATTCTCACTCAACACACTATGAGATGAAACATTCACTTCTGCGACTCTGCCATTTCCAAGAAGAGAATGTCGCTGGGTATTCCTCTGACGCATTGCATGTTTACTATCACAATTCTTGCAGTTGGGATTTTTTGCACACTTTCTTACTCTTCCTTTTAAGTTTCGGCAGAATTAGAGAAAATAGGACACCCACAGTACCCTATATACCACTACACCATTATCCAGTACTCAAGATTCTATTAGACATTCTGATTCCACCAAGACTTAATTTATTCCTTACGTAACAAAACATATCTATATTCACCAATTTTTTTACCACAGGACACGATAACATGTAATTGCCAAAAGTAGATTACCAACTAATCTATGTAAATGTACACTGGGCGTGTTCCTATGAAACACGAGCATCTTCATTTCATGCCTTGGACATGCATGATTGAGTTTTTATTTAATGATTTCATGTTTCTTTGCGAATAAACAATATCCTATTAGTATTCTCACACAATGATAACCTGACTGTTTCACTTTACCAAGAAATGAAAACCAGACCAGTTTATTTTTGCCAGCAGCTCCGACGGACAACTTAAATGGTTTGTTTACACCCGCTACAATTGCATCGTGTTATTAATAATATGACATTTCATATTCTACTGTAAAACAGCATTTATCTACAATCTTGACGTAAACATTCAAATAAATAATTTATTCATTCATTATTATAGATTGATGAATATTTTAATAACTAATTAAATTGCTTATTGCTATTAATGCAGATATCATATGTTACCTGTAAGAAAAGTATGCTGTAATGAAGGGAATGCCTTATATGCGCCTACTATAGTGCTTTGATGAACTCATAAAAATAAGGAAGTATTGGTATAATAATGCGTACTACGGAATTTGTCTTCGTAGCTGTAGGAATATGAATAATCTAACCAAGAAGAATGATGATTTTCTTATTGTTAGTGTGAGTCAGTCCGAAATGACAATATGAATTTGCAAATGAGTATGCAATAAAGCAAGTGGACTTAGTGTGTGTTTCAAGCTTGTAATTCTTCATTTCGTTTGAAATCACAAAAAATTATTACAAACCTCATTGTGCACTACAATGAAAATTGACTGCACTTTTACGTCTGTAAAGGCAGGTTGCTTCATGTCCATATCAAGTTTACATAATGATTTGTTACGTTACACTACATATTACATACATATAAACTAGAGTACTACAAATAATTGTATTACACCGAACTTAGGAGTTTATTATTATGTATCTTATAGTCTTGTCACTAATATAGTATATGTGTGATAACGAACCGTCCCTTCTTCCCGTCTTTCCGTAGCTTCACTAGTGGCTAGAAACTTAGTCATAGAAATTCTCTTCCATTTCCATTTACTCCATAAAGATATTTTTCGCAGTAGTAGAATACGTTGCTCATTTATAGCTCATTCGGCTGGCTTTATTTACTTTCTATGTGGTACGTACTAATAATCAAATCACAAATACATTTGAACTGAACAACACGAACACGTAAAGATTGCTGTAAAGTATAAATGTAAAGTATAAAGTATAAAGACTAAAATTAAGGATAACAAGAATTTTTAATATACTATTCTTATGCCTATTTTAATTAACATTAATAACACATCTTACACTCTAACTAACTTAGAAATTAAGTCTATTTGTTGTACATACCATTTAACAATCTACGCTCATCCTATGCCTCTATTTATAGTACGTAAATAGTAATTTGCATCTAAAACAGTACTTTTTGTATCTTTACAATGTAATTGCTTAGCAATTACAGATACAAACTTTCTTATTTCGTTCAGAACTTACACTCAATAAAGATGTATGCAATGCAATGCTTGCAAACGATTATCCAAACCATCTTGTGTTTCTTGGGTCTTACCATATCACAATTTATTGTTTATTCTTTATTAACCAATCCTAATTTCTCTATTTTAAATTTTAAGCAGACAACTATTGTACTCATGTTTACTGCTTTACCTTCATCTTCGTTTATTTGGGTATTTTGATTTGAATAACTAACTATGAATACAAATTCTTCGAGTCAAAAATGAGTTTGAGAAGTTATGATTTCCTAATTGCAATAACATTATCAATTTGCATGACACTAAAGGCAAATCATCAAATTATTTGCTCGTTTTGGTTTTCGGTGACCTTTTGAGCTCTTTATTTAGTGTCTAACATAGTTTTACTAAACTAATCAGGATTCAGGATAATATTGATATTAATTATGTAATAGATATTGCGGTCGAGTTTGAATAGCTCAGTTTCTAGGATAAATTGATAAATTGATCATATTAATTACCAAATCATAATAGTTCTCTTTACCAAATGCATTGTCATAAATACGGTTTTCGTTGATTTCCTAATTTCATACTGTTTCAGGTTGTGTTCAGTCCATTTGCGTTCTTTTTCCAAAATTTAATTATCCTGCTTAGGTCAAGGTCGCGTAATCATAAATTGTGCAAAGCAGATTCTCTATTTAGTTTGGATTGTGTCAAGTCTAATCCTAATGCGTACATATAACACTTTAAGTTTCCTCTTTACGGGTAAGATATCTCGTACCTTAATTTATTTTGTGAGCCCAATGTTTAATTGTGTTCACATAATATTTCTGTTGTAACAGTGTGCATGCATTTATTATAGTAAAAGTGAAATCCTTCATTCATTGCTGTTTAATACAGCTTTACATTACATTACAAGTCCACCACATAGCATATAATATATCTTTTCTAACTCATGCCCAACTTTTCACTTATCTTTACTGTATCACTAAACATACACTATTTACAAGATGATTTTAAAATATCATGCCTCTGGTTAAATGCTAAACCGTCCTTTGCAAATATTACACTAATTTTTGCAAGATTATTACATATGCAATTATGTATTATTTAACACTACGTTTTATAATTTCTACTTCTTAAGTTGGAATTTCTTTCTTTTCAGGTAGGTTAGGTTAACAGGGAAGTAACAGTGAAGTTTTTAAATGGTTTAAACCTCTCTTCTTATTGGTTTTATGTAAATGCAATTCTATATATAAATGGACTGGCTGAAACGATTCAATAAACAAGCTGAAAACAGTCTACTAGTATTTATGGACACGCAAAGACTGGAACAAAGTGTGATCTGTAATAATTTCGTTTTTATATAACGGTAAATCAGATAGCGTACAGTCGGATTCTCTTGAACACATAAACTCAAACAAAAGCTGAATTAACTATCAAACTTTGTATTATATCTATATTTTCTTGAGTTAACTTAGCAGCTAATAATTTACCTAAGGCTATCCTTTTTGTACAATGTAATTAAATTACTTTTTATAATAATTTTATTATTGTACATGTAACATATAAGACGGTATTTATACTACTGCTTTCTATAAAATTTATATTGTACGTATGCTCTGTTATTCACGAATTTGTTTTATGAATTTTCCCTGTTGTATGCACATTGTACGATTTGGACTACCTTTTATTGTGATGTAGTATTTAACAGTCATTCTAATGCTAATTCTAGTGCTAATTTGTAAAAGCTTGCATGCATAGTTTCTTTCACCTTTTAGCAGAGAGGTAGCGAATCAAAACAAACAAACCATGAATTCCATCTGCAGCTACATTCTATGATGCAAGCATTTTCTATATGTGATTGCTAATTGTAAGATGTTTAGTATAATTAATGAGTAGTAAATATATTTATTGGCTTAATTACCATATTGATTAAATACTTCCTTGATTCGTGTTCACCTTATTACTAGACCTTGTTGCTAATTACTATAATAATGAATCCATACTTTACTTGTGCAAAACTTTAGACTACTAACTTTATATATAGAGGCATTGTTATTCGAACGAAATAGAAAACATTATTTACAACAAAAGAGAGCAATTAATTATTAATGAGAATAAATTGACTTGATATACAGTACAATATGATATTGGAAGACGCGACATGAAAACCTAGATACAAGCTCGACAAAATTTTAACTTAAAGGTAGAAATAGTAAGAATCATAAATTATACAGTTCTTAACCGAATAGTTTGTACAATACAAAAAAGCTACACTGATTAAGTCAGATAGTTACGTTCAAAGTACGTGAATCTTTACAAGTAATAAAGAAATACAAGATTAATTTACATTCCTAAGATCAAACTTTACGTTTAGATGCAATTAACATACCAAGACAGATTTATACAAATTAATATTACAATTAGTCAAAATGCTGTTTTAGAAATGTTAAAAATTCGTTACGTTATGAAAGTGAAGATTTTAAACTGAAATTCTTTTATAGTAAGTACCGATGGTTATGTACAATATGGAAAGTTGTCTAATACTCGCTATGTAGGGAAAGAATTTACCACAAACGCTTCTTTTACTAGATGAATGCGACATTAGATAACACTAGTGAACTAAATAGTTATCTTGTTCAGTTAACTTACAACTATAATAACAGTTACGACTATATGGATCTCGTGATAAAATTACTCTTATTAGTATATTAGCTAATAACATTACAATATACTTTTAACACTCAGCAAAAAATAAAGCTCTCCCTTCTATATTTATATACTAGTATGTGTATGAATTCACAATCTAGCGTATTTATAACAAAATTTACGTATTCACTCAGCATCCTCATTATGTGTACGTATAGTTTCATAGTATGTACTTTAATTTCTACTGACATTCACACACGTATGCGTACTTTATATAAGCAGAACAATGTGGATTTTGTTAAATTATAACAGTACATGAAAAGTGTCATTACTTATAACTTTGTCATCTAATTTGGCAGATATTTACAGACGTGTACAGTTTCCATTCTATTTATAGTCACCTGATCATCACATCTTAATCTAATTGTAAGTCTAACAGTTTTCGTACGTATTTTAGTTTTTGTTAACACGAGTATCTTCAACAAACTATAACAAACCAAAAGAAAAACATGAAGGCATAAAACAGTTGGTGAACACTCAATACCTGTTTACTAGCTATTCTGAAAATACACATTAACCACAAGTACAAAAAAGACACACAATAATATACACGCGACACTATTCTTATCTAATCAAACAATAACAAATCTTAACTTAATTTCGATTATCTTTTACCAATAAAATGTTACAATATACAAAAGAACAAAGAAACATTTGTTTGTCTTGACAAGTCCTTTGTGTCAAGCTCTCTCAGTTTTCTCGTGTTTTTTCGCGACAAATGGAAAGCATTAGATCATTTTTACTAACGGTACGCACATCTGAGTGCAAAACTACAAATCGGTACACACTATACATACAAACTATATACAAATGCGTGAATATGCAAATAACTACATAATAAAGATAGCTGACAATTTTCAAACATGTTTACATTTAAAGCTAACTTTTAAATCGCTTGCATCCGCGTGTAGGTGCGTTATTCAGTTCATTTCAGTTCTTGTTTACCACCGGTAACCGGTGCAATGGCTGGTTCTGCTTCTGCTTCTACGCCGATGCCAAGGAGTTCATGCACAAAGTGGTTGTGCTACTGTAGCTGCTGTCATTCGTATTAATACAATGCTTGAAT